>CM075103.1:6372723-7586420 GCA_037576195.1 Phytoseiulus persimilis
CGTCGACCTCAACTTCGAGATCATCGAATTCCTAGTCAAAGTCCAACAGTCGAAGGATGAGAACGGCAAGAATGTCACCAGTCCTCTCCTGGTGTTCAATACGAACGAGCTGAGAGTTTCCCTCCTGATGCATCCCTCCGACATGTTTTGTCAAGTGACGCTGAAAAACACGGTTCTGACGCACCTGGCGTACTCGCTGCCCGACAGCGACAGCCCTCTCAAGGTCCTCGAGACCAACGTGGATCCAGGAACGGGGTACATGCTGAAGCTAACGTGAGTGTGTGCCGCGCGTGCTTCCATAGGGACGTTTGGCGTCGGTTTCCAGGACCTCTCGAGGAATTCAGGAGCGTTAACTAACTCTCTCTCTCTCACGTTCCTTCCAACCAGGTACACTCAAGCCGAGCCGAAACATCCGGAGTTCCGCACCCGTTTCAACAGCACCCTCGCGGCGGTTCAGTGCACGGTCGGAGAGATGACATTCGCCCTCCACCAAGAAGCCATCAAGTCCCCTCATCAAGTTCGCCGGACATCTGACGGACCAGCTGAGTAAAGAGCACACAAAACCGACGAGCAGCTCCGTCCTGCCGGCCATCGCTGAGAAACCTCACGTCGGCACTGCCGGCGCCACTCAAGCGGCGGCGACGCCGAGCGCCAGACCGGGGTGAAGAAGACCTCCAAAAAACCCTTGGTGATCCAATTCAGCGCCAGCGCGTCCTCTAGCCGCTCTGAAAGTCATTCTGTGTCGCAGTCGGCGACTGTTGGCTCAGATGGACATCACTGGGTGCGAGGCAGGAATCCGACAAACCAGGCGGAGCATGACTTCGCACGTCGTCTTGAAAGATATCAACATGATCGATCCGAACGAGGGGTCGAAACATCCGCAAATAATTTCGATAAGCGGCGACGACGTTCTGAATTTGAAAATCGCCCAGTACGAGGAGAGCGGTGCCGAAGGCTACACCAACATGGAGAAAGTGGACATGGCGGTGGACGCCACGATCGGGAGAATGCACTTCGTGTTCCTCTTCAGATTCTTCCTCGATCTCACTTCGTTCTTCGATGCATTCCAAGCCGCCAAGGACAAAGTGGCCGACGCTACCGCGGCTGCGGCGGCCGCCGCCAAAGGCGCTGCAGAGCTCGCCTACGAAAAAGCGTATAAAATGGCACTCAACGTCATCAGTGAGTACACCCCCTCAGAATGTTGCTAGGCTACCTGAAAAAGGTACTGAAGGTTCCCGGAATACGGTTGTTGCTCCGGGCTCGGGCTTCCGTTGTTATTCATGCTCATCGTCCTGATCGTTTTTTTTTTGTCAACAGTCAAGGCCCCCGTGATCTACGTGCCTCAAAGCTCGTTCTCTCAACGATGCCTTGTCATGGACTTCGGAGTGCTGAGTATAGGGAACACTTTCCAGCCAGGGCCCTCGGTCCCCTCAAACAGCGTTCCCGTACTGTACGAGAACACGAAGATCAGCATCGATAATCTCATGATGTACCGCTGTACCCTCAAACCCCTCAGTCGAGACCCCGTGGAAAAAACTGAGTTTTCCATCATGGATCCCGTGTCATTCGGCCTCGAGGTCCAGAGGAATCTCACGGCTGCGGCCCATAAAGAACTTCCAGAACTGCGGATGAAAGGAACCATCACGTCCGTCGGGCTGAAAGTTGGCGAGGACGACTATGCCTCGCTCATGAAGACGTTGAGTGAGAACTTCGGTGAGACCCCGCCGGGCTACGAGGCCGCTGTCGGACCCTCTCCCCCATTGGGCCCGGGGCAAACGCAACAACAAACGCTAACCGGGGGAGAGTCGGCGGGGGGGCGACCGCCAACAAGGAGATCGTGACCGTGGAACGCCATCGACAGAAGAGAGAAAACGAGCAGGAGAAACTCGCTCGCATGGAGATCTTCTTCACCCTCCAAGAGATCAAGCTCGAGCTGTTCACCAGACGCACTGCCGAGAAGTGCAACGACCTCTGCACGTTAAATATCGCCGGCTTCAAACTCTGTGGGAACTTTTATCACGACGACTCGTACTGGGTCAACATGTTCCTCGTGAATCTTCTTCTCGATGATGATCGGACGTCCCGCAAGCGAGGCATCCGCCGATTGATCTCCAAGGTCGACGACAGCGAGAAAATGATTGACATCATCTATCAGGCAGAGAACACCGGCGCATTTGCCGCTATTGTCAACGTGTCGAAAATGCGTTTCGTGTACAGCGCATCGCTCAACATGGCTCTGCTCGAGATGCTGAACCAAGCGAACGTGAACGCCGAGAACCAAATGGAGAAAGAGCGCGAATTGTCGGAAAAAAAGAAATCGGGCCAACCTGCTGCTGCGACAGCCTCCTCCAACGCCGGGCCGCCAGCCCCTGGCGCGCCTCCGCTAGCGAAGAAAATTATCCCCTTCACCCTGATCCTCCAGATCGTCCAACCTGACGTTCTCTTGGTGGCCGATCTGGAGAATCCTTCTTCAGCATGCATTATTTTCAAGAGCTCTGTGAACATTCGAGTGAAGCAGGACGAGATCAGGATGAACACCAAGTTACAACTGCACGATATCGAGATGTTCGTCTCGTCGCTTGACTCGACTGGAGCTCGCTCGGAGATCCTGCGTCGTTGCGACATTGTCGTCGAGATGGACCAGGACTCCAAGTCTCAAAACGCGAAAATCGATGTCACCCCCATCGAGATCCACATGACACCCTCCGCCGTTGAAATCGTCAGCGCTAGTTTGAGCGCACTCGCCCCCGAACCAGTGAACGCCAGTCAAGAGGATGTCCCGGATTTCTTTGATCCGACGAAGATCTGGGTACCCCCAGCCGTTCCAGAACCTCGGTTTGTGGTTCACCAAGACAGAAGGAACGAAAGTCATCGAAGAAGCTAAGGAAGCTGTCGAGAAGCCAGTGGAGGCCGGCAATGATCAACAGCTGGCAATACCTCAGGAAGCCTCTTTCTCCATGGAGCAAATATTGATAACCATCGAGCAGGGCTCTGGCGCGCAGACCATGCCAATGCTCTTGGTGAGCTCTAGCTTAAAAGGTGATGCTCGCAACTGGGATCTCAGTTGGAACTTGACAGCGTCCTCAACTGTTCGGTGTCCTACTACAACGAGAGGTAAGCAGACAGAGGAGACTTGCTACTCATGTCAGAGTAGGGGAGCATCGGATCCTTTTTTTTTCGTTCTGGATTTTTTTTCGGATAATTTTTTGATTCAGATCATTTCTTGAATAATTTTCGATCCTTTTTTTATCCGATTTTTTTTCTCACTTTTTATCCGATCGAATTATTTTTTCATCTGATTCGAAGCGTCATTCTTATCCGAATCAGAAGTGATCTGAATCAATCTGATTCGTCGGTTTTTGATTCAGATCACTTCTTGACTCTATGTTCCTTGATTCGAATCTGCCCAACTCAGCTCGTGTTAAACAGGCGAAACCAGCGAATCGGGGATGCGTCTCTCGTCAGACACCATTTCCCTGATGGAAGCTCTGGAGTTCGAAAATAATTAGTGCAGTACCGTCCATGAGTCCATAGATGCTACTATCGGCACGCCCTACCGGTCAGTCTGACGGCGAAAGTTCTCCTTCGATGGAGGTCTTCCGCTACAGAGCCCCAGAGGAGCCTGTTTCCGTTTGATAACGGACCTTTGAGAAACGATAGGTCCCTCACCCCGCGAGACTTTGGGGTCGAAGCCGATCCGTTCCCGATCACGTGGATGGATGATGTGTAGATAAATGTATTCGAACCGCCGAAGAAGAATCCGAAGTTTGACCCATGAGAACGCTCTATTCAGGTATGCCGTTTGGGAACCGATGCTCGAATCGGTGGAAACAGTCAGCGGCGCGAGGAAGCCGTGGGAAACCGCCATGGAAGTCAGAGCTGCGCCACCGACTGACCGCGAAGATACATTATCCGCGTCCCAGTTGGAATCCAAGCTCAAGGTCGTCATGATGTGCACCGACAACCTTGAATTCACCGTCACGAAAACTGCCCTGCAGGTACTGGAATCGCTCGGTCAGGAGTTTTCGCAAGCTCTCCAAAAAAAGCAGGACATGGTCGATTCCCGTAAAGTGGACGCTCCGTACTGCGTCAAGAACTCGCTCGGCATACCTCTGACCGTGAACGTGGAAGAATCGAACTTTTGATCATCACCACAGAAGGTAGGCACGCTCCCGAGCCAAGTTCCGTGCCGAATTTCGCGCCGGGTATCCGAACCGTGCCGATCAATCCGGTGCTCTCCTTTGCAGACGACTCCGCCACGATCGAGCACGGGACGAAACTCCACCTGGACTTCCGTAATCGATCCAATGTGGTGTCGTTCTCCGCCGAACCGACGAAGGAAATGAACGAAACCAAAGAAGACAAGCTCTTCTTCAATGCGCAAATGAGCTTCGGAAACATCACCGCCGATCGGAAACTCAACGTCAACCACACCGCAAAACGGGTGTTCCGGGTTCCGTTCAGGTCCTACCCTGGCGACGACTGGTCGTTCGTGGTCGACGTGAAGTCGCACTACGGCTCCAGGCTCGTGACTTTGTGCTCGATCGTCGACGTGTACAACGCCTTCTCGGTGCCGATGGACGTCTATTATAGACGGAACGACGAATTGGAGAAGTGCGCCTCGGTCGCTCCCAAGTCGCTGAGTCACATCCCGCTCGTGGCTCTGTACACGCGAACGAATGAACTCCTATTCAAACCCGGTGGCGATCGTTACCAGATGGCGGAAGAGGGTTTCCAGTGGAAGAAGGAGCAGAATTCCGATCGACTGATAGTTTGCAAGGCGACCAGTCCGAGCAAAGCTGTACGTTCTCGACTTTGGCTCCCGATCTCGATTTTCGCTCCGCATCTCTGAGTTTAAATGACTTGTGTTCCACCCCACAGCCCCTGTACATGAACGTCGTCACGACCACCGACCAGCTGCCGTACGACGACAGCCCGACGGAGAAATGCACGAAATTCACTTTGCGGCTGGCTCCAACGGTGATTGTCAATAATCTCCTGCCTCTGATGGTGGATGTGAACTCCAAGGAGAGCAAGGTCCATTTCGAGCTCAAGAGCGGCGACGAAGTCGAACTTTGGAGTTCGAAACTGACCCAGAGCGTCCTCAACATCGGCTTAGACTACGACGGAGTCAGCTGGCACTGCGCCAAAGTTCTCGACGAGAGCATGGAGGAGCTATCCGTGATAACCCTCAGAGACTGCAACAATGCGGAACGCGTCCTGGTGAGTGCGATCTCCCGGAAAAACGCTCCGCCGCCCAATGAATCCGGGCATCCGAGCCTTTTTTTTTTTTGATATTCCATGGAGTCGGTGTGAACATCCCTTCGGGTACCAGAGATCGGGCTGTTGGGGCTTACTCGGTTCATGAGGTGTTCCCGCTGAAAACACACCTATCTCTGCCTTGTGGGAGCCGGGGACTCAACCAGCGAGGAGCCTGAGGCATCCGAGCCTGAGGATCGGACCTCGGCCACGGCCCCCACAACAAGACTAACTTCTGACCCTTCTAGGACTTGGCAATGCATTGCGAAACCAAGGAAGGAAGCAGCGTTCTGTCTATCCACTGCCCCTTCTGGATGGTGAACAAGACTCAAGCTGATCTATACTTCAAGGTGAGTCACGAAAGCCGTTCGGCGCCCCGTTCCAACCCGGGCACGACGCGGGATCCGCCCGATCTGGAGCGAAGGGGGAGTTCTCGCCCCGATCCTCGCCCCGAGAACTCCGCGTTGTGATCAACCTGCGCAAACACGTACTCTACCTGTATCTTTCCTCTGAGCCGCTTTTCTCGTCATCTCTGTCGCGGTTGAGAGCCGTTGGAACGCATGAGGGCAGCACAGTTGTAGTTTCCATCCGCAACTTACCTTGAACTCGTAGTTAGATCGTTCTCTCTCCAAACTCGACTGACTCATTCGTTTCTCAAATCCTTTCTGACGCCGCCCAGAAAGGGAAACGCTCGAAGGCCGACTCCGCTCCTGGAGGCTCGAAGCCCAAAAGACAAGTGAGTTCGGATTTGGACCCCGAAGCTTCGCACAGCTTGCCGTGCTAACACAGCCTGTTTCCGTTGATTGAATACTCCGTCATCCCAAATGTTGTGTTTCTTAGTTCAAGGTATCCGACAGCTCAGAGTGGGTTGTCGCGCGGTTTCCGTTCGCGTTGCGTTCATGTGGTTGCTTATCTTCCGCTTGTCCAGTCGTAACAACGATAGTTGGATTCCCGAGTCTCGCCGTCTGAAGCCGCATTTTATCTCCTGGAGAGATGCCTTTATTATTTCCGGTTGGCTCGTCTCATGCGTAGGATCATTCCAATCAGTTCTGAGCCTGGAGTCATCAGGGAACCGAGATTTCGATGAAGTCGTGTGCAGGGCTGACTGGGTGGTTTTTGCGTTTAGTGAATGAACTCGTACTGAGCGTCAGTTGGAAACGGGTAAACTGCCGTCGAGACTCCTTGCAAGCTCTGAAACTAACCGATGCTGGAAGAATGCCATCTCCGATCGAACTCATCGCTTTGGGCTCCGAGTCTCTCCACTTCTAAGCTCCGCTCACGCTAACTCACTTTGGACTAATCTGCTCGAGTTCTTGTAATGTTCACCCGATGCGTATTTCCTACGCGACTGGAACTAGAATTCGCATCGACTCTGGCCATAAACATCTTGAGACCGCATTGCAGATAGCAGATCCACCGATGAAATCCAAATGCTGTTCGTGTTTCAATGGCGCTTCGCCGAACGAGGTACATTGATGAGCACTAACTAGAAAGTTTAACGGTTGAAATCTGACACTGACGATTTTTGAGTCGAGTTCGTCCGTTAACCAACTACCACCTGCTAGCCCTGTTAGCGTCCGTTGTCGTGGGGCGATCACACACCACTCGTTGTGGGAATGCGGCGTTTCCATCGAATTATTTCGTTTGGCAATTCGATCCGGGGAGATGGGGGGAAGGGGTGAACTCCCGCGAAGCAATAGAGACGACAACTGGATCGAGCATCAGTTTTTCCGCTCGTCTTTGCGCTCGTTGAGCGGATCTATCAGAACGGGTGGAACTCAATGTTCAGACTTCCGTTCCGTCGCCACACTGCTCATACGGGGTTTCCTCTGCGTTTCCGAGAGGCTCCCTCCTTGACAAAGTACGGTTCCGTGAGAGTTCCAGGCGAACTTGATTCGATGTTATTCTCGAACCATACAGGCCTTTTCAAAGAGGGATAGTTCCGCTCGTGACGCCGGGCCGGTGAACGAGATGCTAACGGCCCAATTCCGCAGGCACTCGAGGAAAGCGTTCTCCATGCGAAAGATGACGACAAGCCACTGTTGTTCACTTTCGGAGCGAAAAGTATGTTTGCCCCCAAGAAGAAGGTCTGCATAAGAATATTCGACTCCGAGTGGTCGTCGAAGACGCCGTTGGATGCCGTCGGACAGTCCGGAACCATCATGGCCAAGAGCTCAATAACGGATCAGATCTACCCGGTCAGTATCACGCGACAGTCCGAAAAGCGGGGCATGTCGATCACTGCTTGAGCCCTGGCAGAACGAGTGTACGAGCTCATCTAGCTCGGCGTTCCGATGGTTTTGCACCAGCAACAGACTGGAATCCGATCACGGTTCAGCGATCATTGTTTCAGCCCATGAATGACTCGATCGTGTGCTTTCCATTTCGCAGCTGAGCGTCTACATCGCCCTGAGTTCGACGACTTTAACGAGGATCGTCACCTTCACTCCGTTCTACATGGTGACGAATAACTCGAAGTTCGGGGCTATCGAAATCAGGGAGAACACTGACAACGCCGAATGGATCACGGTCGAGCGTGATCAATGCGTTCCCCTTTGGCCGAAATCCGTCACGAAGGTCGAATTGGTGGCGCGATACGCCGGCTCGAGCCAGCTCACGGTTCCTTTCGGCCTGAAAGAATCGAGTCTGGTCCTCCTGAGGCTCGACAATGAGGTGGGTTCGAACGTCTGGTCGATGATGCTGCGCAAGGCGCGACTTTCCGCTTCGGACCTCGGACTTTTCGCTGCGAATGAGGAACTATCGATTGCTATCTTTGCAGTACGCCGGAATCTACATGTCCTGCCAAGTGGAAGACAGCGCCACCGTTGTGTCGTTCACGGAGTACGAAGCGGGCTTATCGGCCGTGTTCCTGGTCAACGACACCGATGAGAATATCTACTTGCGGCAAGAATTCTCCGGCTCTTCAGCGCGATGCGTACAAGTCGGACAGTCGGTCCACTATGCATGGGAGGACCCCCGAGAGAACAGACAATTGGTCTGTTGGGTCTACGACATTGACGTCTGCAAAGTTGGTCCATTGACGGTAGGTTCGGAAGCAGACGACAAGGCTGGAGGCAAGTTTGGATCGGCAACTTCAGCCTGCTTCGGTAGATTGTTCGGGCCCCCAGAACAGGAGAACCCGATTCGGAGATCCGAGGTGCGGTTCTATTTCGACCGACTCCTGCACAGCAGCGAAGGAAACACCTCCAGTAGCGTCGAAGGGTCCAAGAGAGGGTCACATTCCGGGAGTCGTTCGATGGAAGCGGGAGAGAGTACGTCGGAGAGCTTGAGCTGCTCCCATGGGGGATCCACGGGAGCGATCAACATATTAGACAGATCAACGTCCGAAGTCTATCAAGTAAAGAGAGTCCTCAAGGGTGGGAAATCGGAACCGGATACGGAAGAAAGGGGTCTAGATGTGGACAAGAAATGTCACGCCGGGACGAAAGGGACAGAGATAAAGAAGGAGCGGAAGCCCCGCGGAAAGGCTTGTGCGCTGTGCGATGAGCGCATCGCGCCTCACAGATTCAGAGAAGGTTCTTTCAAAGATACAGTTCTCCTGCAGGACGGAAACGGGAGCATAAAGCTACCTCAGAACAAGCTCATCTTCTGGGCCTCATTCCTCGATGGCAAGCAACGTGTGCTCTACTTCACGAAGGATTCCGATCACATGATCAAGGTCGAGAAGGTCGGGCAGCTTGAGAGGTGCAACACGGAGTTCCACCTCGAATATCGAGGTATTGGTCTTTCGCTCGTTGACGACGAACCGAAGAGGAGAGAGATCCTCTACGTCTCCGTTACCGGCTCGGGAGTTCAGTGGGTCTCACGCAACAAACACAAGAACAAGTACAAGCCTCTGAGCTCCGATTTGAACACACAGGTAAAGAAATCCAGGTGTTCGGAAAAGATGAATCCAGTTTTTTTCGGAAAATGTTTCGCGCACCACCCGCATCTGCGCTAAATGTCGGTCGGCGTCTCAACGCTCTCGTTCATGATTCAAGGTCGAAATCGAGTATCAGAAGTACCTCAACATCGCGAAAGCTATCGGTCCCGCCAACACTCAGAGTACCCTCATGGGGAAATATAGGTTGGACTTCAACAACATGGAAATCACGACCACTGAGACGAAACGCCTCGTCCGTCGCTGTGAGCCCGGCCTGTGGCTCAGGATGAAACTCATGGACACACAGAAAGCAGTCCACTTGAAGGTTCATCGCATCCAGATCGATAACCAGATCCGAGACTGCCAGTTCCCAGTGATTCTAGCACCGATCATCTACAAGAAAACTCTGGGCGAACAGAAAATCCCGAAACCCTTCATCGAGGTTTCGCTGATCATGCGACAGTTTCCTGGCGGCTCCCTACGCCAGATAAAATACTGCAAAATGCTCGTGCAGGAGTTTGCTATTCGCGTCGATATGTGCTTCGTGAACTCACTACTGGCATTCATCACCCTCTCGGCGAAGAAAACTACCTATGTGAGTTTGGTGGACGATCTGAAATCGAGCCGAACAGACATTGTGATGACCAGGGCACGTAGGTGCATGCACTTTTTCGAGATTATTCCATCGTTTGCATGAGATCGAACGATTGCGATGAGGGAATAATTTCGAAAAAGTGCATAAACTCTCAGGCCCTAGTGATGACATGTGTCGAGAAATTCCCCCCTCCAAGTGCCGAAGTTCACGGCGTTCTGTTTGCAGGCCGAGTTCATGGAACGTGACATCCGAGTTGCGACCACCCCTCTGAAAGAAATCGCGTCTGTCCATGCTGTGCAGGGTCAACGTGATTACATCGATTACTTGCACCTCAGTCCGATGAAAATTCATTTGTCGTTCTCGATGTACGCGGGCGGATCGGCTCCGGCGCCTCCCGAAGGCGCTTTCAGCGGCCTCAAGCTGTTGGTGCAGAGTTTCGGTGTCACCTTGACCGACATACAGGGAGCTGTTTTGAAGCTCGACTACTTCGAGCGGAAGAACGATTTCCTCACGATCAGCCAGCTCTCCGGAGACGTTCAATCCCACTACACGAAAGCTGCGCTGAAGCAAATATACGTCGTCATCTTGGGTCTTGATGTCATCGGGAACCCACTCGGGCTCGCGATGGGCATCACAACCGGAGTCGGAGATTTCTTCTACGAACCGCTACAAGGCGCCATTCAAGGTCCCGAGGAATTCGTCGCCGGGTTAGCCCAAGGTAAGCGAAGGTCAATTGGTTCCGGGGACTAGGTCGTGGTTCGAGGGACACATCCCCGAGCCGGGATCTGGCGCCGGGAGCAGCCGTCACTGAGATTCTTTGTCGGACGCAGGTGTCGCGAGTTTGATCGGGCATACTGTCGGCGGAGCAGCCGACGCCATGGGGAAGATCACAGGCGCCCTCGGTAAGGGAGTGGCCGCTCTCACGATGGATGAGGATTATCAGAAGAAAAGGCGGATGGAGAGGAACAAACGACCGCAGGATATCACCGAAGGTATCGCCCAGAGCGGAAAGGACCTCGTGATGGGATTCTATGACGGAGTGACCGGCGTTGTTACCAAGCCTCTCGAAGGCGCTCGAGAAGACGGTGTCGGGGGATTCATGAAGGGGATGGGCAAAGGTCTCATCGGCATCGTCGCGCGTCCAGCGTCAGGAGTGGTCGACTTCGCGAGTGGAACCTTGGCTTCCGTGAAAAGGTGCGTTGCATGAATGCCCCCCCGGATGCTCTGCTCGCGCGATTCCGACTCGCGTCTGCTATAGCCGCCTCTCTTCTCAGACGCTAGAATCGAAAAACGAAATATTTCAGGGCGACCGAGCTCGAAGAGGTGGCTGTTCCTGTCAGACCGCCTCGACTTGTCCGGAACAACGGTATCATTCAGCCCTACAACAGAATGGAAGCAGAGGGTCATCAGCTCCTACAAGAAGTAGAAAACGGGAAATACGCCTCGACCGACGCCTATCTGACACATTTGAGCGTGTGTAGCGACGGACGCAACTTCGTCATCCTCACTTCCCAGTGAGTACAGACGCGACTGAAAGTTCCCCGTCGCCCCGGGAGCTGCTCGAGACAGCTTAGGAGTCATGCCGATTTCGTTCTTTTCAGTCGGATCCTGTTTGTAGAAAAGGGCGACATCTTCGGTCATTGGGACTGCGAATGGGAGTATGTATGGGAACAGATTAGGCCGCCGGTGACCTGTACGGAGGGCGTCAAAGTGCTACTTAAGGAACCCAAGAGGAAAGGCATGTTCCAAGCAAGGGAGAACGGTAAAGTCATAAACATACCGGATCGTCAGATGGCCGAGGTTAGTGATGGATAAGTCTGAAATAGAGGTCGAGACTCGGAAAAGTCAAGAATTTAGAGCTTTTTAAGAGAAGGAGAATAGATGACTAAATCGTTGTCCTCGATTTCAGTGGCTGTGCCAGCAGATCACACGGGCTATGAATAAAAACGCCTGAGCTAAGATCAGGCCAGCTCTCACTCAACGAGGAAGTTCTCATTCGAATCGGAAATGTATTTTTGTAGCGGATGTTGAAGATCGACGGAACCGCGTCGATGCTACACGCGAGAAGCAGCACATATAAACCAACATGTTGGTCGATCTTGGCGTTGACAAATCTGGGCGACAGCTGGACCTGAAAATGATCTATCCAAGGACTGGTTGGATATACTGGACGTTCCTGTGTGACTCTGCTTGAATTATCTTGGAGGAAAGTTACTCGATGATTCCTCATCTGTATCGCTTAGTTAGCCGTACTTTATCGTTGTAAACTTAACGCTCAACCCGTTATTCTTTGACTGTTGATTCGTTGCAGGAAACAGTTGTTTCTGTAAAAAGTTTATGATCGATTGTAGAACTGTAGTGGAAGATCGATCGACCAAAAAACCTACAAAAATCTAAGCTACTCACGAGTTCACAGCCAAATAAACACAAGCACATTTGAGTGAAACACTTTACCTCGAGATGGAGCTTATTGTTAGACCCCACCAACGTGCTCAGTCGAGGATTGTTTGATGTTTTGGAGCTGCAATTTGAAATTCAGTCGGGAAACAGTAATAAACCGCATCCCCTGCAGCCTGTTGAGCGAAGAAGATAAATCCCCATTTACTGTTCATACGGAGTTAATAAATGTTGGCAACTTGAACACTCATGAAGTTTCTCCGGTCCTGGAAAAAAATCGTTCAAAATCTTAATTCCTCTACTTCCACGGTTGAACCGACTCTTTGCGGCTCTCTATCGGGATCGAGCCTCTCGGAAATGAAAACTCTAGACCTACTGAGGAATCTCAGGCGAGCAGCGCGCAGCAAATTGGGGGGGATGAGCTGCGAGCTCACTGGTCGAAGCATCCCGATCGCATGCCTCTCATACGTTTCACGGGTCTCAGTCTCATGGCTCTCGTTCCTCCTCCGCGTCATCAAACAAACGAACCCTTATTTGTGCGCGCTGTTTTCGCGTATCCGAAGAAACCCAAGACTCATGCTGCCTAGGATCATCCTCTCCGGCTGTGTAGCAAGCGTGCGTTTCATGGGCAGGGCTCGCCGTCGATTTCCCTCGCCTGTTCGGTGCCGCAGCTGACTGCTCTCGCTCTTTCATCGCTGCAATGGTAGTCTGTTCGTTTGTCACCCCTGACTTCTCAAACAAATCTTTTCTTCGTGAAGTGTTCCGAGTCAGTGAGAATCCTTCGCGAATCAGTTCTTCGTGGCCAAGTCCAACGGTGAGTGTCAACCGTTAGCGAAGCTGAGACAGCTGTTTCGGAAATTCAGAAAATCACATCTGGGGAGCTGCTGCCAAGGTCCCCAAAAATTCTCTGATATTCCAACTTCCTCAACGCGAGCAATTTCTACTCCGGTGAGCGGCGTTGACCCATCGTTTCTCAAGCCGACTCTCAGCGTGAGAGATCGGAATCATCGGAAGTCGTCGTTTGGCGGTGCAGCCAGCTTCGAAACTTTGTGTTGGCCCGAGTCTTTCGCTCTTTTCGGGGGTAGGGGGAATGCTGGGCCCAGGCAAAATGGCGGCCCCACACTTCAATACTTCTCAGGCGTGCCGACTGTGCAGTATCTGGGGGAACGATCGAAGTGTAAGTTGACTGAAACTGAGCTCTGTATGATTGCGATGTGAGTTTTCAACGCATTCGATTTTGGCGCCACTCACCGGCGTACAGCGGCTCGTACTGTGATCGGTGACAGACAGATGATTCTGGAGCCGCGTGCGTCATGACTTTTGCGGTGTTTGAGTTCCACCGAGTGGGATTTCTACCGGAGCCGTTTCATGGGATATTTCTGAGTTGGGCGGAGGCCGAGCTGCCATGCGAGTTTCTTATACATGGCCGACGCCCAAAAAAAACCGTTGAATAAAATAAATAAGTGAATCTTCGTTCGACGTCGCGAACGGGGCCAGACCCTACAACTTTGTCTCTACAATTTCGGGCTCTGCTTCCGTGACTTCCTCCCTCGTGTTTCGGTTGGAGCAGCCGTCAGTGTATTGGCACGATGTGTTGCCTGAAGCTGACTACTGACTTTAGGAGGGGTAGAGGGGTGGGGGTTCGGTTCTTGAAGCCGCTGTGGTTCACGAGATCGAGCGTGTCCTGGCAGTGGCTGGGATCTTTCCGAGGATTGTTGCTTTCGGAGTATACTTCTTGAGTTCATGGAGCGTGCTTGAGCTCACTCGAGAACAACAGATGGTCTGTCAGGTCACGCTTCTGGGAAATCCGGAGAACATCAATCATGTGCGATACTTTACAGTTCATTCCACACAGAAACCCTCCGAGTTGTGAAAGTCAAGCAACAAACCGCACAGTTTGATCGAGCCTCTCCTGGCGGATTGACTGTTTGCTGGAATTCGCTGAGCTGAAATTCAGTCGGGTTGCTGAAAGTTCTTCCGACTGAAACAACCACAGCAACCTCATGTGCGATTCGTTTGAAGTGAATTTTGTTGGATAATAAAATGTTATCTCCGGTTTTCGAATGTATATGCTTCCCAAGCGCATTCAATGTGCTCGTCACCGTTGGCAGCTAACGACGATTGTGTTGTGACGAAGTTGTAAACGGGACAGGCAGACACTCGTTCCCGCAGTCCACGTTCTTGTGAAACGCTAAAAGAACGCTAAAGTTGAAGTTTCGCCTCCCGCTTTCGCTCAAGAATACTCGGTTGCCTCTCTCGTAGTACGCATCGTATACGAATGCGCGACTCCGGCTTCGAGACGGTCCTCAGTTCCATGCTCGAGCAGAGCTCAAGTTACCCCGGCGTGGAGATCGGTTTCGATGTTTTAATAAAAAGATCCTCCACGCTGAATAATGAAAGACCGACGCTAGCGTGAGTTCCTTGTTCTCTCATCGAAAATACGCGGGAGCTTCTCTCGATGTTTATCAGCCCTGAGGCGGAATGTCACGGCCTGAGAGAGCTTGACTCGAGAACGATTCGGTTGTTGTTTGACGCTCAAGTTTCGGATTACGACATCAAAACAGCCGAGTGATTTGAATCCGGGGCACTTACGTGGTTCCTCTTGAGTATTGTGAAACTGATCTCATTCGTGATTGCCTCTGAAGGTCCTCGTAAGTGATCAATCAGAGTAGGCTATCCGCGAAAATCATTTTCACGGCGGATTGAACCCAATTCTTCGGGCTCCCGGTCGCTTATCCGGAACCGAGGATCTTTCGTTCTTGTAGGAAATCGCGGTCGGAATAAACTTCTGAGAGATTGGTACGAGGTTTGATCTACCGGTTTTCAGGGGAGAGGGGGGAGACGAGCTCGGGTATCGCGCAAATCTGACGCATGAGCCAAGAGCGGTTCGCCGGTTCAGTGGTGCGCCTAATTAGAAAATGAAAAAAAGCTCGCTCCCGTTAACCACTGTTTCAGCGTAAGTGGAAGTAAGAACTCCCGTCTGGCGACCAGATCCCGCCCAAGGGCTGATGGGCTTCCGAAGTGATTCGTTGGAATCGTTCCCTCCGACGGATCTGATTGTCGCTGTTCCTTCCAGGTGCGCTGACAGCTACCGTGAACATGGGACTCTTCTCCTGTTTTCGAAAAATACAACATATCGGGTTCGCGCTTTCCGGAGACACGCTGCTGCGAATGCGAGGAGACCTCTCGTCGACCCCAGCTGATGACATTGTCCTCCCCAGAGGTGACTTTCGATCTAAACCACAAGTTCCGAGGAACAAAAACTACCTTTGTTCTCCCAAGCTGAACAGTTTCAGCTTGTGTTTCCGTCCTCGTGTGCAATTGAAGTTATCTCATCAGCCGTCGCGTCTCTGTTTCAGGAGAAATCTCCGCCATCGCGGCGCTGAGTCCGAAGAAGATTGTGGTGGTGTGCGGATCTGACATCTTTCTTTGCTCGAAGAAGAGAATCGTCAAGATCCACGAAGGAGGAACAATCAAGCCCCTCATAGGATGCTGCGGAAGTGAGTCCTAGTGGCCGCAGGAGACTCTATTCTGTTTTCCGGCTTTTTTCACTCCAGCTGACCGGCAGTCCGACCGTGGCCGTCCGGCAGTCCAAGCACCGCCATTAGGGACCGGGGGAAGTCAAGTTTTTGTTTGCTTCGCTAGGCTCTAGTTGGCGACTTCTGGCGTGCGCCGCACGATCTCGGAATAAGTTCCGTGGACGGATCGTGAACGATGCCCGCTAACGCCGACTTGAGTTTTTACGAAAACCGATCCACTTCACTTCCGTTCGATATGTTGTTTGACTATTTTCGCTCATTCTAATGTGCCGTTGTCATAATCCGGCTGTCATCAGTCGCTCGGAAGTGCTCCTCCTCAGCGGTCGATTGCTGTCGTCATCGTCGCTACCGCTGCCGCGTTGGTCGTCCGCTGGTTGCTGTCGCCAATGCCCGAAGCGATCCGCGGTGTCGTGTTAAGCAACGATACAATGATCCGTAAACCACCCGGGGGCAGTTTATCGTTCGCCGGCGGTAGCAAACATTTTGACGCTCATCCCCGCGTCGTCCATCGGACACGCTCGATGAATTTGTGGCAAGATCAAAATCTTCCCTCGTGGCCCTTTAATCCGGCATCGCGGGATTCCCATGATTAGGGTCCGCTCGGATGGTTATCTTGGACGTCCGGAACGTCGACGAATAGCTGACAGGGTGTCCGCCTTGCGTGGGAGTAGATCGAGACGAGCAATGGTTGACTCTCTGCCGGTGACCGCGATCTGAAGTCGATGGCAGAGCACATTTGGGAACTCGATGAGCTGACCCGCTGGAACGGGCTGGCTCGGAGCGAACTGCTCGAACATCTGACGAGCGCGTTGTGTGCTCGTCGAAGGAGAAAACAACGCCGACTGAGCTCATCGCCCGAGACGAACTTAAGCTCGAAACTTGCTTTTGCAGAAACACTTTTCGCTGCTCTCAACGGACGACGTCAAATCCATCAGTACAACAAAAGAGACAAGAAGTTCGAGCCCCTGTGTATCAAATTTCAAGACGAAGATGAAAAACTGTTCAGCATAGGCAGCTCTGACGTGGACAGGAAGACTCTCACCCTCGTCGTGTACCAACAGAATGAGGCGATCTCCAGGTAAAAGCTCTCTCAGAATTTGCATCATTGCTGATAAGTTTTCGGATTTTCTAACTCAACGCTCTCCGGGCTTCACACGGTACATCGCTAGATCTAGCAGATCTTGGATGGATTTCACACGCATTGGTCATCGTTTCAGAGTTCTGGAAGTCGACCTCAATACGTTTGATAGAAAAGATCTCGAGTGTCCGGGTGACGTTATGGCCGTCTATCAATGGGGTGATCGCATCTTTGCCACAGGAAGTGTTTCTGCGCAGAATACCAAACAGGTGAGCGAAATCCTCGAAGCGTTTTGTTGAATTACCATCAAGGTAGCCCGTTTCAGCTGTGGCGCATCCGTTGCATTGATCGCAGCTTCATTTCACTCATGTTAGAGTGCGGACGTTCCAAATTCACCGCGAGCTGCGAAAATCGTGCTGCGAAACTGACGTCGTTCCTGGAACATTGAAATTCTGGTTCGGAGGAACCATCCCTCCGTGGGAACTTGATAACAAGGATTCACGGACGTGAAGAACCGCTCACTGAGTCTTGGTTGTTTTCAGTTCTACGAGTATAACTGTCGGACCATGGCGTGGGTAAAACGAGCTGATCGAACCCACGGTGTATCCAACCAGACCACGGACAAGGTTTTGTTCGTCGATGGCTTCTTCATAAGCTTCGTGGAGAAAGCCGCGTCCTCCGGGAAGGAAGTCATTGAAATCTACGATGTCAAGAACGAAGTGTGGACGTCACAGGACTCGGAGTTCTCCAAAATCCGCGCTGTAGCGTGTTGTTGAAAGTAATTTCCTTGTCATTCGATCGAATCATCATTCGATAGACACTGTTCTTAATTTGCAAATGCCAAACCAACGAACTCCAACTTCGTTCCCGTTTAGTTGAATCCAATTGATTTGTGTGCTTTGAGCTCTTCAGGACGAGAGCCTGTACAATATTTCACCGCGACTCCGCACCACACCGAGAACAACCCACAATATGTAGATAAACTGGAAAATGTGAGAGGGATATTACAGCTTTGGTGAATGTTTCGAATATGACGACTTGTCGATCAAATGCGAGCGCTCTGGGAGTATAGAGGGCGAACCGGCGCTGGATATTTGGAGTCCGACGCGCGTGCACTGCAACGTGTTTGTGCGCCGCATAATGAAAAGATGGTTATGAACATCACGAATGCCTATCTTTATTTAATGTTTGATTCATAGATTACTTGATTCAGGTATGATCCGTTGAATTGGGCATGAAGGAGAAATATTCTCCAGGCTCTGGGTCCCCGCTCAGCTCAGGCAGAAATGCTTATATACATAGAAATACATGATAATCACTGAGGGTAAGTTCAACGCGCTAGCAAACGTCAGCGGATAATTGCATGGGTAAGATATGAAATGAACAAGGATGAGCAATACAATCAAGCCTGGGATTGACTGCAGCTGATATTCCCAATTAAGGATCTCAGCTGCAGAGAATATGTACATACAATAAATCACAAAAGTTCATCGAGAATGAGATGGGAGGGAAGCGGGGGAAGAATCTGTCCCTCGAGAGGAATATTGGCCTGCCGCTCAATTGTTCGGTCGCTTCAGTCCCGCTGAAGGGTCTGACTAGGGCTCTTTCAACTCGCTCACATCGCAACTTCGCCAAGGAAGCTCGTGCTTCCGGATCGCCGCAACTGTTTACAATGAAGCAGGACACACTGTAGTACTATCAGTAACAGAACGGGAACCTGCTCCGCTCGAGCAGTTTCCTCCAGCACCGCTTCAGTCGAAATTGGAGCCCGTGGCTGAACATCAGCGTTCATCAAAACTGCCAAACCCTACCCCGTCCCCATATGTTACTTTTTGTGTTCCACATTGATTTGAGTGGATGCTTCTGACACAATTGGAGTTACGAAGGTGAGAAGCTCCTCCCACACAGATGGTTTGACATGCCAGGAGGAATCTCCCTATTTTGGCCTTAAGGAATAGTGTTTCCTTATGCTGAGACGTTTCCCGATCGGAAGTCGTTTAAGAGCAGCGCCGGATTCCCCGGATTTCTAAAATCTCATGGGGATCTCTGCCGCGGTTCTGACGGAATTTCTGGTGGCGCAAGGTCGCGCGATGCTGAGGCCGATGAGCAGGGCTGGGAGTTGATCGCGATCGTCGACGCGTCGACCGAATCCGATCCGAATTCCCCGATTAGAGGGAGCGTGCGTTACAGCAAACGCGATAGTTTACCTTCTTTCCTCCGTGTCCACTCATTGCCTGTTACAACGCCTCAGGACGTGTGACGATTCCAGCTGCAGATCTCGCCGTACAGCCGGGAGTCTTGGTTCTCCCGTGTTGGGCACAGGAGAGCAATCTCAGATGTCCACGATGAAGGCTATTTCCTGTTCTTCAACCGGCTCCTCCGTCAGCATCGGTTCCTCGTGAACTTCGTCTTCATGTGAAACATCGACCCGTGTCACGAGACCTTCATGAAGTTCGACGGGCTCCTCGTCCGGGAGAACTTCCTCTTCTGCCGTCAGAGGCGATGCACACGGGGATGCTTTCTGTATATCACCTGTAACGCCCGAGACATGAGAACTTCGAGAGTTGCAGCGTCTCCAGGACGGCGCGGATCGTTGGAATCTCGCAGAACTCCGCATATTCTCCACAGACCTGGATTCACTGAGCTCGAGTGGGACCGCTCTGAAGCTGGGCTTTTGTGTTTGCGCTTTTTGCCGCCTTCACTCAGAATATCTGTGCGGAGTGACAGCATACTTGAACGCATTTTATTCACCATGAACTCAGGAACTTTAAAGCTTGCGAGGTCGTCAACCTTGAAAAAAGGTCCACGGTCAGTCTGGTAACTTCGAAGATGAACAATCGCGGGACATTGTCTGGACAACTTGCCTCAACTCCTGGAGCGTCTCTGTACTCGTCCGTCCTCGCGAGATGCTGAATGTCTTCCAACAGGAGCAAGAAAGCCCTCCCTCCAGCTGAAGGCATGAGTCCCTGCTCGTACAGCCAGAGCTTATCCTCGGCGTCTCCGCAATAGCGGAACACATCCTGGTGCTTCATGTAGAGACGGCCGCGTTGCGCGCCCAATCCCAAAGCCTTATTGGCTTTGGCACCCATCACGAATTCTGTCTCTTCAGTTATGCGGGACGGATCCCAACGAGGTCCTTCACGTTTCACGGCTTCTCCGGACTTGCACGACGAACGAGACGCCGGGGTGGAGCGACCTGAGCCACACGACCAAGTTTTCGTCTTGCTCAGCTGCATGGCGGAATTTCACGTTACCTTCCTGAGAAACTTACCCGGACTCGTGCGACGAGCTCATATGTTCCGGTTCATTGGAATTTCAACGGAAGCTCGTGGAGCACATTATTCCCGGGCGCTAGAGACTCACCTTCTTCTTCGGCACGTAGAGCGTGTGGGTTTGACTCGCGTCGCTCTCGGAGTCTGACGCACAGGTTCTGTTTGGCGAGTTGCGGTTTCTTCTAGAGTGGTGGTGGTTTCTCTTCTGCAAATCACTGCCCAACAACGGACTGACTCTGCCCGACTCCTGGTCAGAGAGCGGACTCAACGCTCGATCATCCCGATTCTTCTCGCTCACGAAAATTTTCTTGGCATGCTCAAGCATCTGCCTGCACACGGCCTGGAGATGCTGCTCCGAAATAGAGTTCTCTCCGTTGTTCATCCGTATATTCTCCATCCCCGGTTTGAAATAATCCGCGAGGTATTTGTTCATTATCTGGAAGAGAGGAGAGATCTAAGGCCGACTCTGACGCCGACAAGGTTCCCGATCCTCGAAACCCACCCTGAAGCTCAGGATCTCATTCCTCTGTTCACCCGGCTCGAGACTGACCTTTCGGATCTCGTTGTTGACGAGGGGCTGAACATACTCTCTCAGGAGCTCGAGACTCCTGCTCGTCGACGTTACGCATCCCGCTCTGGCTTTGTGCATGGAGATTGAGGTCCCTTTCTGATAGCCCGCCGTGGTCTGGAGGTTCTGGGATCGCATGTTGAAGTTGCCCTGCCAGGGCACGGAGGTGGCGGGATCGAAGTCGAAGTAACAAACTCCATTCACAATGTGTTGCGTTGTCACGTCTGAGGTCTTGAAAGTCTCTCCACGACCGTTCTCTAACGGTCTTCCTGGAAATTCACAGAGCCGTCTCAGTTGCAATGATCAAAGACTGTCTCGTCCAGATCGGCAACAATCTTGGTGTTATCCATCAGCTCCACTGATCTCATCTTGGAGCGATTATTTCTCTCATCCAGGCACTCTAGCAGCCGACCAACCAGACTGTTGGTCTGCGGGATCGCGGGAGATTCAGGTCGATGGCTGAGTGCTCCTTCAGGAGTGGCTTCGTCGGGGACTTGGCATTTTCCACTTACCCTGCTCATCTCCAGATGACTCCCGTTCACCGTTATCCGAGGGAGAATAGATCCTGATTTCAGGGATCACTGGCGCGTTGTGGAGCATGGCTCCGGTAGTCAAACTCACCAGTGACTTAAGAGTGCTTAAATCTGGATCAGAATGACCCGATCACTTTGAAAAGTACCGGACGTGATGCGCGCGTAACAAGGCCTTTAGAGAGTTTTTGCGTAGACTGTTTCGTCCACATTTCCGCGATTCTCCCTTTGTGGAGGCGGCGGAGAACCCTTTTCCGGTACCATCACACGAGTCAGATTCGCACTTCTTCGAGTCGTCTAGATCCATCCGCTGAGAATTCGGAAATGCAACTGGCTCAATTCAAAATCGGCATTGTGTGTGAGAACTCTCTTAAAGTTTGCAGAAGTCCCCGCGCCGACGCGATCGTCGAAGACTTCCGCCGCTGCTCAGCTGACTCCGGGAGAGTATCGGTGGGAGTGTTCCAGGTTGGGTATTTTAGATGAAGCATTCACTCCAGATTCGAAACAGAGGTAAAATCGTATGTTGTTGACATCGCAGAGAGGGGAGAGAGCGTGCTCGAGAGCGCAGAGGGTAAAGAAACATTTGACAGCAGCGCCAACCTCGGGCTCACTTCACAGCTCGCGAGCGCCGTTGCGTGAGTGCCAATTGTAGCGTAGGTTACGCATGGGAGCCCACCTGCCTCATTCCGCACTATTTCCTGCTCCAACGAAAGCAGTGAGGTCGTCGGAGTGCTTCGGAGAACCACTCCGTTTGGGTAATCTCCTGGAAGCATGCCACAGTCATGTCAGATCGAAGTCTTGTCGGATCACTCGCTCGTTCCTCCGCCTACTCTGACGCTGCTGATGAAGATGGGCCGGCATGAACCGACACCGGAGATTTTAGCGACGCGATTCGAGCCCTTGACAGCGAAACATAAATGAAATCCTCGAGCTACGAGCTTAGAGTTGCCTCTGCCGAGTCTGGAACGCATTGGCTCGCGACATGCCCAGGATCGAACTTAAAGAAAAATTGCTTAATATAAGACCGCTGCGGCGATGACGATCGCAGGAATCCCAGCGGACTGCTTTTTTTGTCGTTCTGGAGGTTATTCCTAGGATATCCTCCTACGGTGTGCCCAGGTGACTGAGCGATCTCGGCAGACGGCGACGTAATTCCGAAACGGTGAAATTCGGCCCGACAGCGGGGGCGGTCATGAAACCAGATACCGCATGTCATGCATGTCACCATTATCTCCATACAACCCAGACTGCCAAGACCCGACAATGCTTTGTTTCAGGTCGTCCACTAGCATGCAGCGCGGAGGCATGGAAATGATGAAGTCATTGAGTACCTCCTGGAACATGCCTCGATCGATCATTTTCAGATTGACACGGCTAATAGGAATGTTCTCGTGGAGAAGCTAGCGTCGTCGGTCATGGCACATCTCCCGGATGTCTGATGGAACATTCCGCCTTTTCTTTGATTTGATTCGAGGGAGCCGCGGATCCAATTCTCAATGATGGGTCATTCTTCCACATATTGATGGCCTCCGAACGATCCGACTTATTATCGGTCCTGAAGTTTTTTTGGAGATCCAAGGCCTTGCCCCGAGTCATTCCCCTGGGACTCAGGCGGAAAGAGCGCTGCTCATTGACTCTCTCCGTTCCGCTTTCTCTCGGCCTCTTTCATGCCTTGAGCGATTTCGCAGCCGCTCGACTGTCCAGCATTTAGGCGATGCATTAGGGTCCTCCCCATCACTCAGACGACTGATTCTGGTAGGATTGTTGGAGTAGTGTTCCACTTCACATGCCTGAGTGTTATTCTGTGAGACTTGTCCCAGCTCTGTGAGTCACTCGCATCAAAATTCGGTTGGTGAATAGGTTTTTGAGATTGGAAACTCCAAAATAGGGTCTTGGGAGCTCTCCATCGAGCTGCATTGCTAGCAAGAAGTCGGGAGCTCCGAGATCTGGTCTCTTTTCTCTGCCCGTTATTGGTCAGTCTTTTTTTGAAGTCCCCATGATTCTGCATGCGCCACTTGATCCGTACGGGACATTCCGGTTCCTCGTTCTCATGTTCTTTCGCACATTCCACAGATAATGTCCTCATTGGGTCTCGCTAAATTCGTCGAGGAGTCGGAGATCGAAGAGGCCAAACGGAAGCGTCAGGAAGAATGGAACCGAGTGCGGAAGCCGGACGACCCGGAGAAAGCACCGGAGCCAGAGCCCAAGGATTTCAGACCGCTGTACGATAGACTCGAGGAGCAAAGATTGCGGAAAGAAGCCGAGAAAGAGGAGTCGAAAAAGCTCAAGAACCTGGTCAGAGGTCTCGACTCTGAGGAAGTCGAGTTCCTCGAACAGGTTGATCAAATTCGAATGAAAAACGAACTCAGAGAGCGTGAAGAGGAACGGAAAGAAATGGAAGCTTTCAAGCTCCGATCTCAGTTTGCTCACTCAGCTGTTGAGAGAGAGATCAAAATTGACCCCACAAGGAAGCCGAGTCAGAGCCAGAGCAACGCCAGGTCTCAGGCGTCTCTCCTTGCTGGGGCAATCAAACGCAAATCCGAGGCGTCTGGCGAGACTCAAAACAAGAAACCCAAGGAAGAGAATAACGAGGCTCCGAAGGTCATCGGGGTCCTCCCCGGTCTCGGTCATTACGATACAGACAGCTCAGAAGTTGATTCGGACGGGAGCTCTGCCGACGAGGCGGTCTGTTCGTCCGGCCGCGATCTTTTGAGCCGATCATTCGTGATTGAATGATATCGGGCCAGACGCCAGAGGCGTTCTAGGAAGTGAAACTGTATATAACTGAGCGATTCCTCCACTTGAGAAACTTGATCGGAGTTGATTAAAAACGATGTTGAGGCAAATCGATACATCATTTTATTACAATGATTGAAGAATCTTTCGTTGCGTGGTAAGAGAGAGGGCTCTCTCGGTGAGAATCCCTTTCGTATGTGAATGCGCGTCCGCTAGCCACATGAGGTACTAGCAGAGAGTCGGACCGTCACGGCGGCCTGACTTGAAGAACACATTCCCGTCATTCCTTGATGAACGCGTAAGCAATGTAAACTGTCAACGCTTCCCATTCCGGTTTTGATAGAGTTCCCTGGAGAAGCGAAGAAGAATTGGGAAAATACGCAACGTAGCTCTCTCGCTGAATGAAGGCAGGAAGAGGGTCGTGAACATTTGACGTTCCCGCCCTTCCTCCTGTTCCGGAAAGTCGGGAAGTCCTTGTAGAGACTGCGCCTCACTCATCGACGGGTTTCGAGCCTCCAAAATCACCCTGACTCACCACAGGTCTTCCTGTTCGCTCGTGAGCTACTTTCGCGTGCTCGTAGTCGCCCTCCTTTCCGGATAACTGGAATCCACCCGACGCCGGGTACGTTTCGAGCGCACTCATTTTGGTCAATAAAAACGATCCTTCGTCCTCGTTCTTGTATTCGTTGTAAAATTCTTCGAAAGTCCAGCTTTTCACCATCTGTAGACCCTGCTCTTTCGCGAGGATTTTCAGCATTTCGAAATTCACCAAGAACTCTGGGCAATCGACGACGCCTTCCAGATGGAAATCGTATTTGCACCCGAACAGCGGGAACTTCTCTTTCGAGTCGAACGTCACTCGGTAGACATCGTTTCCGAAGCTGAGCTCATCTGATTCCTTGAGACGCCTTCTGCAAAACCGAGAATTGATACCAGTGAGAGCTGAGCCCGAGAGCTACTCATCAGCTTCGTCGGAGCGAAGCCAGTTTTCTGAACGCTTCCGACATTTTTGACTTGAGCAGCCTGCTTTCGCGGCCGCACAACCTGCGAAATGGGCCAGCCGGGAAGAGATCAGTAAGAAATCATGGATGAGTTTCACGATAGATCACAATCGGGTCAGCTCACATCAGCTCATAGGCGTTCGGTGTTGTTCCGATGAAGTAGCCTCCTTTCCGGAGCCGTTCCGCGATGTTCTTTATCATACAGCGCGCCTGCGTCAGGGACTCGAAACTAAGGAGTGGGGTAAATTCCGTTCGTAGCTTGGCCTGATTCATTGAGGAGAACAACACAGTAAGCTGTGCGACGAGGGATCGAGGAACCCGTAAGCTTCACACTTGGCTTGCCTGAGCGAATCTGCGATTATCAAATAGTTCGCCTGATCTCCACCTACCAGTAGTGGAAGGTGAACTGACACGAAACTATGTCGAAGATAATATCGGGCTTCGAATATTTTGAGACCAATCGGTCTCTCGTGCAGTCTGCTACAATGAAGTCTGCATCAAAAATGTCATGACCCTGCTTATCGGCTCTCGACTTGTTGACCATGTAACGTTCTTTGGCCTGCAACAATTGAAAGATCCCCCCAAGAAGATTGAAGAATGTTAGAAGCAAGTCCATTCCTCAGAGCCTCACGATTGGCGCCGCTAGACACATGCTGAATCCAGATCTCGATAAAGTATCAATGAACTCAGAACCATCTCTCTCGATACCTGCTCTAGTGAGATTTCAGCGATATCTGCGCTGACAAGGTGCTGAATGTTCCCTTTCTGCCACTTCATGAGATCCCCACCCTTGCCGGAGCCAATGTCCAGAACTCGGAAAGGGCCGCGCATCTTGTAGGGGTTGTCACGGGCTCGTTTTATGAAATCCTCTGCAAAAACGTGAGACTCGTAGCGCTTCTATACAAGTTGGAACACGATTCTTCGGTACGCATCTCAAGCTCATCCCCACAAGTTTTCAGACTACTTCCACGTGCCGACTCGAGAGTGGCCCCGGCGGAGGGATGGTTCCTAGAATGAACTACTGGGCGAAAATCCCACTCACTGATCAGCATGGATTTAACCCAGTTATTGAAGTTCCTCATGTGAAGAATCCTGGATTCCTTCCTTCCTTCTCGGCCTTCATCTTCCCGGCTGTTATAGTGCTCAGCGACGAGAGGTGCCAGTCCAGCCTTCAGATTGGAGCTATTTTAGTCATAAGCAATGCCAAAAGCAGGACCCCCGTCGTTGACCGGCACTTTGGGGGATTATGTCTTGAGAACGCGCTCACATACGGCGATCCATCGATACGCTCAGTATACTCACCGTGTCACCCATTTCACACAACAGTGACCACAAGCCAAATATTTGAAGTCGGGAGAGCCTGAATAATTCGACGAACAAAGGATATATCGGAGGAATTTACACTGTGGAACTCGCACAACCCCTCTCGGCGCTCAGATTTGTTTACATGTTCTGCGTTATCCGCTGAGCCGATGCAGGCCAACAGGAATATGATTTTCTCGAGCAGAAAAACGGGAAGGGGGCCCCCTCTAGCCAAGATTGGAGGCGTGGGAAAGGGGTTGTCTCCGAGGGCATCTATAAATCTACGTGGATCCGTCGAAAGGAGACCGGCGGACGGAAATTACGATCCCGAGATTGATTGATAGGGATATGGGAAAGATGATGACAGTGATCTCTGATTAGCAACGGAGCAGGGACAAGCGGACCCGTCAAATTTATAATCAGCCTGACTCTGTACCTAGGTGTGGTCATCTAGTGTAGCCCGAAGGACGGTCTGGGAACCACCGCTTCTTCCCACATTTTCGTTGGGCCCACAGGGCTCTCGAATTCTCCATGACATGAGCAACGAACGAGAGGCTTCTCGGCATGCGGATATGACTCAAGATTGCCTTCGCTCTATGTATAAGAATCTCTGTACACAAATCGTGGTTAACTCGCCTTCATCCTTGAGAGTGCTCTCCGCGAGATGCATCGAAACATTCGAACGCATCTTGGTCTCTTTTAGCTGGTCGATGGGACCCCTGTTCGGTGTTTGTTGATCTCGGGAATTACCGTGCG
Source organism: Phytoseiulus persimilis (assembly GCA_037576195.1). NCBI lineage: Eukaryota > Metazoa > Arthropoda > Arachnida > Mesostigmata > Phytoseiidae > Phytoseiulus > Phytoseiulus persimilis. The sequence goes on from CM075103.1 coordinate 6,399,640, forward strand.
CAGTTGATGGCATAATTTTCTCCGCTGTACCGCGGCTGAAACCACCGTCCAAAATGAGCGGCATATTGTTGAGCCCGCCTTGGGACACGTTACGCATAGTCGCTTACTAAGATTTCAGCGCCGGCTAGGAAATACTCAGCTCGAAGTCCTGCTTCCGCTTCCCGTTCCCAGGATAATCGGGTGGAAGGTGCAGGAAATTAGAAGGGAGAAGACGGAGGTAGGGCTACGACCTATATTCATGATGCATCGAGCCCTATGGACCGAACTCCGGTTGACGCAAACAGTATTGTATCCCCTCTTGTTGAGAAGGGGGGAAGCCTGGGAATTCGTATGCTCAGCCCTTTTGCAGTAGGCATCCTCATCTGTGCCTTCGGTCGAGTGTACTGCTTCGGGGGATTACTCTGCTTGCCGATGCAAAAGAAAAGTGTGGTTCCTCGCTGGTTCGCGCCCCGTTGGCGAGCACGAAGTCACACGGAAGAGCTCCTTCATTTCCACAAGAGGGGCTTATAATCCTAGCTTCGCGGTTTGCCCGGTTCCGCGTCATAAGCACTGTGAGCTTACATGATGGATGCATTTCTTGAAAAAAAGTGACTTCCAACAACCCAACCTAACCTCACACGATGCTCCCCACGAACCCCATAAGTATGATCGGATTATTCAGATCGTGTTCCCGGGAAGCGGATCACTGCGTTCGGGACAGCAAATCTCTCTGGTGATGAGTTCTTTATGTTTGTACGTCGCGTTCCCAAGACGCTCCCGGCTGTAGCAGTTTCAAACTCTCCTGAGGGACCGTCTGGTCGATTGCTCTCTCTCTCATTCGACATTGTGGCCGTAGCACGCGCCGGATGTTCTTAGTTCGGAGCAATTCTCCTTACCGGTGACTGATCAACAAGAGGAATTCGTGACTCGATCAGAGAGATCTCTCCTGTGATCCAGAATTGAGGCTGGGTGAAGGACATCCCTCTTGGTGAGTAATTCCGGCTTGAGTGCAGCTCATTCCCCTGCAGTTATTGCAGTTCGAAGGAACCTTATGACGCGCTCTTGGTCTAGTAGTCTCATGATTTCGCTCATATCCAGGAGATTCTTTATTTTGCGAGATGTCGACGGGTAGAAATTTCTTTGATCTCGCGCGCTCCCCATGAAAATATCGCGATTCGATTCCTCCTCGTTCTTATTGTAGAAACTTCTGCAGCATAAGACGCGGAAGAGGGTCAGTCGGAGGGAATCCAAACTCAGTTGAACTCGAGTTGGTATCCCGTGAGTGAAGCTACGATCAAGTTCCGTGTGTTTCAGCGGTATGTCTGTTGGGAATGCGAATGGCGAACAGGAGCGCTACTTCGTGGAGCGGGAACTCACCGCCACAGAGTTGTATATGCCGAAAACGAAGTATGAATATTTGGACCACACGGCCGACGTGCAGTTGCACGCTTGGGGTGACAATCTGAAAGAATGTTTCGAACAGGTGGCGGTAGCAATGTTCGGTTACATGACAGAAATCGACAAGGTGAGGGATCCCCGGATAACAGAACGGCTCATGACATCCCTCCTAACGCACGTCTAGTGGGACCTGAGATTCCTCCGGGATCGATAAAGAATGGACTCCTCAATGCGAATAATCGAATCCAGGTGGAGAAGCGAGGCTACATGGATCTTGAAGTGTCTGGATCAGACAATTTGAACCTTCTCTACACTTATCTGGATGAATTCCTGTACTCGTTCAGTGTGGAACCAAACTTCATCGCCTGCAAGGTGGAAATTCTCAACTTCGACGAGGTCAGCCGCGATCATGTTTGTTCGATATCATACATGCTCCTCCTATTGCTTCAACTTGTGATCCTAAACAACTCTGTTGTCGGCAAACCGATGATACTTTTCTACAAATGCAGGTGAATTTCTCGATCAAATGTCGAGCGTACGGCGAACCATTCGATCTGGCGAAACATCCTCAAGGAACAGAGGTAAAAGCGATAACTTATTCGAACATGCAGGTTTGGGACGAGCCTGATCATCATGAAGTCTATGTCATAATCGACATCTGATGGGATTATAAAGAGCCTCGTCGATCCAGAGCCTTGTCGCGAGGTGTTCAAAGGAAGCACCAGTTCCTGAGTGCCAGGAAACGATCGACTTATTCACGGGATGGGGCTGTTGTCTTCAGTGGATGCATTAGGTCAGAACTTTTGATATGGTTCTCACTGTAGCTGTCGATGACTCTGCCATGATGACCTGTGATTCCCTGTTTTTAATGTGATTTGGAGAGAGTGAAATCGTTCAACAGAGAAACCAGCAGCCGTTGTGAGTGATGGCGCTTAAATGAAACCCGTTGAGAAAAGTCAGTAGAAATTTGTCACCAGATTTTTGTTGAGGTGGAAGGTAGGCGCTTCGAGCCCCCTCGAGCCTGCGCACCGATGAATGGAACGGGAGATCTGATGGAAAAGAGGTTCCCCGGTCCGAATAACTATCGCGCTGCATTCATCCAGCATGCCAGCGTGCTATTGGGGAGGAATAGAAAACAGAAATCATACCATGTTCCTTGTGGGAGTTTATTTCCTGCGAGTTATCAGCTTGTCGCGAGTAAATTGAGAGTTATCTTTCCCAGTATAAAATTATACTAGTTAAATTATAGAGATTTCTATTCAACTGGAATGTTTGAAGTTAGCCCGCGAAACTCCTCAGAAACTGCCTAAAATTAAAATCGTCCCATGCCCCGGTCGTGTATTCTGATGCTCCGATGTACATGGCTACGCATAATCCTATAAGTGAGCAGAGAGTGAGACTCTTCTTGGAAATGATCATTGTACAAACGACGAGTCCCAAGTACACGGCCCATCTTGTCAACGTTTGCTGAACGTTGACTTCTTTCGCCGCTGCGCAGACTCCCTTCGTGAGCACAAATCCGGTCGCGCATTTTATACAGTTCTCAGGTCCATCGGCGTAGCAGCCGTCGCAAGTCCGATCGCAGTCAAGGCAGTGATATCCGCCCTCGTAGTTGGCGCAAAATGTATTCTCTTTGCAAGGGCTGTCATCAGAAAACAAACATTCATTGATATCCGAGCAACCCCATTCCTGCGTAAAGCTGTAGCCTTCGTTGCAGACGACGCAACCTTTCGATCCTGACTCGCGACATGTTTCGCAGGATTGGTCGCATGCCTCGCAACCATTTGTGGTACCGTTGAAGTAGAATCCTTTGGAACATTGGTTGCAGATCTCTCCCTGATATCCAGCGTGGCATTTACAGGTCCCATTACCTTTTCTCGTTCCGGATCCTCTGCAGGTACCGTGTCCAGAACAAGGAAGGTCGGCTCCTCCAGCACAGGGCAAACAGTCGAGACCGTAGTGCCCTCTTTGGCAGCAGACTACTAATTCCTCCACGCAGAGGAACGTGAACAGAGAGTCTGGATCTTGTCTCCTCCGTGCGTAGTACCAGGCTTCCAGTAGCGGCTCGTGTTCTTCCTTGAGATCCCTGCATTGGCTCGCATGCTTCTTGTTGTCGACACACATGGTTTCCTGCGCTTCGATCAACCGCACCTCCGAGTTCTCATAACGCATTCCGCGCTCCTTTTCATAGGCCGCGTCTCCACCCTCGTACTTGCTCCTCTGGGTCTTTTCCAAACCTCGCAGGAATTCATCGGCGAGCATTCGACAAGCAGCACAAGCCGGGAGACGGTCTTCGGGCGCGGGAGTGGGTCTGAGAATCTGTGGGTCAGCTGAGTTAGGCAGTAGAGCCATGAGCACCCAGCTGGAAAACATCGAGAGCTTAGAGGCTGAATCCTCGAACTGGAACTCGAACATTCGGAACCTCCGATCATACTCACGCGCCGATCGAGCGAATCAACCACATGATTCTTTTCTTCGTATTTCACTCCATTCTTCCCTGATCTGAAGTCCCCGGGACGACTAGTATAGGTGACTGGGATGCGTTCAATCGGAATCGGAACGCTACGTCAACACATCGATGCTATAGAGCGCTATTCATGGACGAGCTCTGTCGGCGTTGTCAAGTGGATACGTCGGAGCGGTAGAGACCCGCTCACACGGCCTAAAAAGTATGGAGGACCGACAGACGAATTCGAAGGAGCGAGAGCGGCGCTCAGCAAAAGATCTGTGACGCGCGAGGATTCAAAATAACGCTGCCCGGGCGGGAAGACGGTCGAAATTCTAGTACAGATTTGAGCTTCGTACCCCAAGCGCACGAATCGGACTTGGAACGTCTCAAGGAGTTATCCAAGTCTGAACCGAAACGGTGGGACATATGCGAGAGAGTGTCAGGACCAGCTCGTTGCGGCGGACTTGGACTTGGCCGTCTATCAAGAGTGCTTCCAAGATTATGAATTCCTGTTTCCCGTTCATCGGAAACGCAAGTCTAGTCAAAACCATCGGCTTAGCAATCCCCCGTGATGGTGGGGGCGGATATTTTCTTGGAAGCTTCGGGTCAGTATTTATGTTCCCTCATTAGTTTAATCCCTGACTTCGATAGATGATACAGCTGTCAGCTCATTTTTCTCCGGAGGGAAACTAAAGCTCTCTCTCCGCAAGAACAATTCTGAGCGTATTAGCTCTATGCCCGGCTCTCTCAATTTTTCTACCATCGGGATTCAGGACAGTAAAGCCAGGATGAGGAGCATTGCATGCTTCTTCTGCTTGTCCTTAGTGAATCTCTCCGCGGACGATATCCAAAAGTAATTGGGAAAAGTCCGTAAGTGAGTCGGCGTTGTCACCGGGCATGCTGCGGGGATTCCGGAAAAGTCATGTACACCGATCTTTCCGAAACTCAAGGCCCTCGGAATAATCGTTGAGATAGGTACGGAGAGCCTCCGGAGCGCGCTCGAGGTTGAACGCTGACTCGGAGGCGCCATTTTTGGCGATCCATGTTGCGTTATGAGGCAATCAACGTTGGTTTCGAACCCGTCAGGATGTTTCTGATCAGACTAAATCTCTTGGGGATACTTACTCGTTCTCCGTTGAATGAAAACGCAGGTCTCCTCGTTTTGCAAGATATGCGTCAAAGTATTAGCAGCTCGACGAAACTCGTGTCGTTGACGGCCTCATATTAGAAGACACTCTCACTGCTTGCAGCCGGGCCATACTCGATTCAGGAGGAATCGCTCAACGCTGGACACACTTTGCTACCGAAGCCCACCATTCTGAAGCGATTCAAAAACTACGAAGGACAGACCGACTCAGCAGTTTCCCGAGTTTTTGTCTAAATAGTAGGAATCATTGAGCAACATTGAGAACTCATGAAATTCCATCTGGAGCTCATCGCGGTGGGCAATCTCAAGTCACGAATGTTTCGTCTGTCTTCACCGATATCTTTTTTGTGGAAAATGTCGCTCGCTCCGGTCCCGCGCGGTTTCTGCTTCGCTCAAAGAGACCAGGGAGTTGGATAGTTTTCCGCATCGGAATATGCCAGAACTGACTCGATCGGTGGTCTTCCGAACTTTTGAGGTTTGCCGGCTGGTGGAGCAGGACAGAAAAAAATGGTCACGATTGAGTCGCTTTGCGGGCAGGAATCCTCCACCGACCGAATGAAGGACGAAGACACGCACCATTCTTCCAGCGATGGATCGCGGAAAATGAATCCGGAATCCCATCGTTTCCCAGTGCCTTAAACGGAGGCAACTCGCTGCTAAGCTGTCACTGAAGCACCATCGCCCTCCCCGCGATACCTAGTTGTTCGTCCAGTCGGAAGCACTCTTGTGTCCCTTCCAGCTTCCAACCTACCATAATTTCGTTTCGCTGCATTTCCGTCATGTCGCCTTCCAGGGTGTACGCTAGTGACGGCTCGGTATTGCTCGTTCAGCGCCAAACGAATCTTTGGTGGTTCCGAAACAGAAGTTCCCGACCACTCCTCCTCCCATTATGTCAAAGCGAGGAGGAAACTTCGATTCTCTCACAGTACCTTTGATCCGTTGTCCACAAATCTTGCAAACAGTCCAGCAACAGTTTCGCATTCACATCGAGTGACACAGGTAGCGCCAGAAAGAGATAAAGAGCCGACGACTGCATCTTTGAAGAGCTCTTTGATGAGTCAAACACTGAGATTTGCAACCTCATCTTGTTGCCCAACCGAAAAAAAGAGTCGGGAGCTCAACCTTGTATCATGAAAAATTTGATCGCTGTTTGCAGGGCTGCGATTGTTCGGGTTCAAGGGATCGAAAACTGTTGACGACCTCAAGCAAGTCTAGTGAGTTCGGAACCTCCGAGGCTCTCTTCAAACATGAGCAGTCTCGTTCGACTGACCAGTGAAGGTATTTATTGTCCTAGAACGATCATCGGTCCCGTTACCACAGGGTTACCACAGCCAACTGCGCAAACTGTCGAAGGGAGCCCTGCGCTTGTTGCCTCCGTTGTGCGGTTTGCTTAGACATCGTTTCCCCACCTACATCCATACAACGATCCATCCTGATCTCATAAAACTCGCTTATATACTCCTCGATGTACGCAATCAGGGTTGAAGGTTTTCGCTTGAGGAGTAATGTATATGCAAGTTCCCGGCAAGCGGGCCCAGTTTCATGGGTCACCAGATGCCAACCCATATTGAATGAACTTTTAAGCATTGGGACGAGTGCTTCCCAAATGCATGCACTGTCCACTCCAAGTGCAGGCGCGCTGATTTTTAAGTCATTTGAAAGAGCACTTCAACTTCACGGCGTGCCCAGAACGATCTTGAAACATCGGAAAATGAACAATCCGAAGACACCAACGTGACATTCTCATGAATGTCGTGTAGTACCGTTCGTTCTGACCGCGATCGGAATGAAGGAAGATATTCAGCCTTTATGTCGTCGAGCTCGTTATTCATGCCACTACACAGAACGATGCCGAAATTGCATAACCTGCGCTAAGCACGTTCTTGCAACGTCTCATTGTTCATCCCAGTTTTTGAAGGTGCACACATATAGAGAAGAGATATTTGATTGTGACAATGATGTTCGTTCGGTGTCTTGAAGCGCTCTACAGTCGCAGGGGAACTTCAGACGTCATTCCGAAGCCAGCGAGTTGCTTCTCCGAAAAATCTCGGAAATCGGCTGAGTGCTCTTGGAACGTAAACGGCATTAGTTTCAGATGGTGCCCATTTCAACTCTTTCAAAGTCATTGCGAATGTATTTGTACCCACTGAACCATCCAACCAGGCCCGTTACCCGTATAGATAAGAGGTACATCATCCCTAAGGCCATGGTTTTACCCCTTTATCACTTTACCCCTTTGGTAAAAGAACCGGTGATCGTTATGGGACAGAAATTGATTCGGTAAGAGCCTGCGTGAGCAAAAACCTTCCCTCGAAGCGCAAACCTTGGTTGACGGAAGCGCCACGAGCATATCTTGTCCGAGTCGCGGTTTTACTGTTTAAATACGCTTTCCGAGCGAGCAGACTTCGGAGAACTCTCGAGATCGCCGGCAGCAAAGGCCGTCAAGGTGACTGCTAGAAAACCCAACCATAGGAGACGATGCTCGGTTTTCCGTAGCTCGTGATGGATCTGACTTTCGAGGGAATTGATTCCTTGAAATATTTCCCCACTTCTCGAGAATGATCTCATGGAACTCCGATTCGAGTCAAGGCTTTGAGCCCTTATGGCATCCTTTCAACGAGTATAGCTTTCGGAAGGACTCCGGGTCAGAGGTTCCCGAAATATTTCTGTTCTCGGTGGCTTCGGAATCGCCTACCAAAGTGCGCGGAAATGGGGGACCTCGATGGACTTCCACCCTATCTCTTCACTCTCGCTATCAGGACTACACTGCGAACGTGATCAGGGGCGTAACTTCGCAACTGGCGTCGTTGCATAGTTCTACTTGGATAACCCATCCGACAATATTCTAGATCGGAGTATCTCTGTCATCTTTCCGGTCACGACGATGAGTGACTCATCCATTCCGATCAGGCTCTCAGTTTCCATGCAGAGGAGGGAAGCTGCTTGGGGCTGACTTGAGATTATAAAGACCTGAGATAAGATTTTAAACATCGATAACTGATTCCGCAGGTTCGTCCTCCGCGGGTTGCATTGACACTGCAATCCGAGACTCGAATTGGATTGGATTATGTTGAGATGCAACACGCGAAAGCGGATGCATCCGAATCTGGAGTCTCGGACTCGGTTCGCACTAGAACCCACGCCACTTAAGACGCCGAAGTAATCAATCCTTTCATTAGAAAACTTTGGAACCCCAACTCGGCGCCGTAATTACTAGCACCCTCGAAGTATTTCCCGAAGACTCAACTCAACAACTCTCACTATCCCAATCATATCCCATATAAGCATACTCCACATCCGAATAAACTACTGTTCATCTATACGCCGTACTGTCTTCTCCTTCCTACTGTATCAGTGTCCGCGAGATGAATCTGCCTGTGCACGGAGCCTTCTAGCTAGTGTGCCACTGAAGACGAATTTCCTCTCTAACAGATTAATTTCGACGTTAAATATGCACATATGTTCATTCCACGGGTATCCACAGATCATTTCTGGTTTCCAATATCACATGGTCTTAGCATATCCGTCGTCTGTCTGTATCGGGGCGGTGTCCGAGTTCCTGCAGCCAATTCCTGCGATTGATCCCGACGAGAACGGAAACATTCTCGTTCTCGGTACAACAACCTGAGACTCTGAAAGGCGGAGGAATATCAGGAATATGAAAACCAGACTCCCTAAGTTCATCGCGACTGTCGCGGAGCGCCGGCCAGCTTCGCGATCAGCTGCAGGTTGCAGGGTCTGGGAGTTTGCTCGTTTCAACCCCGAATATTTCAACCATTCGGATTCCAACCTCGATTATAGTGATCGGCACAGTGTTGCTTTGCCCCCCTCCGTTTCCTTGAGTAGATAGAGCGTCGCAGTCTTCTTAATATCGCCGCCGCCAGCGATGAGGCTTTCGAAGTACGCCGGTAAATCTGACGAGCCCCAACGATGAGCGAGACGAAGAAAGATGCTGTTATGGTTGTTGGTACGTCGAATGATGAAGCACAAAGGAAATCGATTGCTAGCTCACACGGGAACTGGAGTAGTATGTGATTATGGATTCGTTCTTGCGGCTCGAAACGCTACTGAACTCACGCAGGCCCAAATCCGTGGAAAAGTAGGCTTGCTTCAACATGGCGGATGTCATCATAGTTCGCGCGCTCCAGCCGTATTCTCCCTCAGACTCGCCTGGCAGCCGCCATGTTTCTTTAGGCTCTATGGCCGGAATTCCATCGAAACCAGAGAAGAGGAGGAGGAGACAATGTTGTCCCTGGCGATCGTGCACGATTCACCGTGATGCTGATTGCTCTCTCTCAATTTTCCCACAAGATGTTTGATGCGTATCGTACTGCTGGAGGTGGTTAGCTGCGCGTAAACGATCAACTGACCGACGAAACGTCATCCGTCGGACGATTTTGTGGTCGTCTTAGAGGAAACCCCGTGCGGTTAAGTGAACCGTCTGGGAAACAGTGATTGGAGTGAGTGCCGCCAAATCCGTCCGGATGGCACTTTCGTCCTGAGCCAGTCAGAGATTGGCTTCTCGAGTGCTCAGTCGCACACCTCCCGAGACCACACATCCTCGTATTCCGAGAGGAACAGTCGGGATTGAACTCGATCTGAAACTCATTTCCTCGTACACCATGCCGAACCAATCGTCAAAAGTTGGGTTCTGGTGGGCTGACAAGAAGGAAGAAGACGTTCCTTCCACAGTTCTGCGGGAGCGTCTCAGGTGGGTCAATCATGATGAGTTGGTGTTTTTTTCATCGATCTAAAGCGTCTACAGATTCCGAGTGTTAGTGAACTCATAAAACATGAAGTTCCCACCCTCTTCCACAGGGTTCACGGTTTGGAGCTCGTCAAGGTGAGCTCGCCGGAGAACGTTCGATTCCGCCAGAATGTGGCGGAACGTAGGTTTCTGGATCTTGGATCCCGTCAAAAAAATCAGAATACTACAACGAGATGTGGCACAAGCCTGACGGCGGTCTGAGGGGAACGTTCCGAGCGGGACTGTTCCACAAACGAATCATCTGACGACAATCCGATTCCCAGCACGCTGCAGCAATTAAATTGAACCTCTGCTCCCTAACCGGATCCGATGAAAATGGGGATTCTCGTCATAAATATTACTCGATTTTCAGCTGGACTTCACTCGCTCTTTCGAGGAACAGGGCCCTTTCAGGGTGATCGTCCACAAACTGTGTGACATGCTGGTGGCGGAGATAGGCGGTGACCAGGAAGCCAGCAGGATTTGCAAGGAGTTTGATGTAAGTCACTGAGCTTCCGTCCGCTGCTCGATAGCGTGAAAGATATGCTTCTCAAACGAGAATTCCATCTCGGATCCGATGTCATGACAACACAGAAGCACACTCAACCGTTTCCGGGAACGAATTCCAGGCCTACTGCGCAGCTCACCCCGAGATGCGCGTTCTCGATCCGCTGTCATCGGTGCGTCTTATCTTGGATCGTTTCAATCAGTACGAGCTCATTCAGCAAGCGTTGGATGTTCTGCCAGACAAAGAAGTTTCCGTGCCTCCTTTCGTCCGCTTGGAAAAACCGGATCCAGAAGCGAATGTCGAAATTGTCACGAGCAGCAAGCTGAAGTTTCCCCTCCGTAAGATATGCGCCTCTAAAAATGGCCGCGGAGAATCAATCACATCCACCGATGTCTAACGTCTACTTTGAGTTCTCGATTAACAATTCCGATATCAAGTTTTCTTCCAATCGATCCAGTTTTCAAACACATCGTGGCTCATGGGAGTCGTGAAGCCCATCGCATGTTTCTCATCATGAACGCAGACGGCCTCCGCAAACTTGATTCGTTCCCATGCGTTGTTCAGCAATACATTCCACATGGGTCCGTACTGTACAAGGTGAGTGAAATAGCTAGCGATCCTCAATCATATGGTCATTTAAGGGAAACTCAGACATGCGCTGGGAACGAATAATGGAATAACCGCGAGGCCCCAATGTCAGGGAACGTCTTGACTTCTCCTGCAGAATCTGGCACGGAGCACCGTCTAAGCATAAATTCTGCCTCCGCAGGTATTCGTCGTGGGATCCACCTATCAAACGATCCGACGACCCTCACTGAAAGATGTGGAAACAACATCAACATATAATTTGATTGAGTTCAACTCTCACGACATTTCAAAGCCGGACTCGAAATCACCATTGACAGACGTAAGCTAGCAAGGGGAACGACTGACCATCCGGAGTGCGGATATCGGGTGCGCGTTTCTCTATTGTCCTAATGAACATCTGTTTCAGCGGGAAGCGTGGCTCCGGCCGGATGAGAGAGGAGATGCGCTGGTTTCATCCGAGCGACTGAAAAGAGCCGTTGACGTCCTGGTGCGAGAGACGAAACACACTCTCTGCGGGATCGATTTCATTGTGGAGCAGGATTCTGGAAAACTCTACGTCTTAGATTTTAATAATTTCCCGGGATTCACCGGTATCGAAGACTTCATGGGCGAACTCACCCAACTCGTCGTCCGTGAAGCCGGATCTGGCGTTCCGAACGGAGTTCAACCCAGTTGAATCCGATGCCAGAACTCCGATTTGCTCACTCATCTAAAAGTTCCCAAAGCTTTCGAATCAGATTTACACAAGTGCCGCAGTAATCGTCCGTTGTGCCTGATCCAGGATCGTGGAACGGGGCGAGTAGGCGCTGTAATCCCTACTGATCCGTGGGTGGAAGTTCAAGAACTTTCCATCTCCGCTGGGTTTTAGGGTTACCCAGAAAGTGGGCTCGTTGGAGCCGATTGTTGCCCAAAATCTTATCAGACCCGAGGTATACGGGACGGGTGTCTTGGACGTAGCACTGCACGACCTCGAGATTAGATGGCTTGATTTGTGCGCATTCCTGAAGAGCATTTCAAGGCAAGCTCTTATTTCACTTTTCCCTCTACTCAACTCCGAACGAATGCCTGGGGAAGTGCTGCAGCTGCCGCCGCAACCGTCGCTGCCGTAACTGGAGGGTAAACTGTGCCAAATACAAATTCATGTTGAACTCACTCGCTCCTCTTCCTTTTCCATCGGGATGACGAAAGGAATCATGCGATGTCTCCGATTCCGGAGGAATGTTCTCAATGAAGACGATATCGTGTCGCGAGATGTTTATTGCCCTCGGAAAAAACTCCCATGAAGCTTCCGACCTATCGGCTACATCAGCTCCTTTGTTCAACAGCCGATGGAGCGACAGACCAGTCTCGCATATTGATTCATGTATAAACTCTCTTACAATGTCGCCGATCACGCCTGCAACACCTAGGTAACTACGTAGCCCCGTTCGGACACATGTTTCGATTGCAGGAAATTATCATGTGGCTCTTCTGGACAGATATAATCTATTGTATTTACAGAGATGTTTAACACTGCCAGAGGTAGCTGAGATTTAAACCCGGATGGCAAACATTCAGACATTATCAACAAACATGATTCTAATATTGCGCTTCCCACGTATTCTTTCAAATTGCATTCCCGTGTCCCGACCTTTCCGCTGAGCTCGACTCTTCGCGAGGACACATTGCTCAGCCTCCGGTGACCTCTCGGGTCTGTTCCGTTCCGATTGCACGTCCACTCACTAGGCGTAATAAGACGGCGAGACAAGCAGATCTGTGATCGTCGTCAGCTGCTCCTCGCTGAACTTGCCCTTGTGGTCTCGCCAGTTGTCATAATGTGTTCGCTTGAATTCCGATAGCGTGTTCTTGATGGTGGACTACGAATGTTGGGACCCTCGTTAGTCGGGCAATTGATTCGACCTCATGCATTAGGAAATATCCAGTGAATGACAAAAGAAAGTGGTTGCACGCGAATCGTTCCAACGACTTCCGGGGTTTCCTGAATAGAAATAATGGCATCCGAAACCCTGAATCACCGCCCGGTAGGAACCCGGTACTCACAGAAATCGGCTGCGGTGCGTGTAGGTGGTCTGCGAGGACACAAATGACGTCCGGCATGTACGCTGGGACATCATAAGGATACGCATTTATGTAAGCGCACAATAGGAGAATGGCCGCATGGTAATCGATCAGCTGTTTCTGCTCGCTGGCGTCATCTTGTTTCTTGTCGTCTGAAAGATGAAGACAGCGGCTGCTCGAATCGAACTCCGCTACAGAATGCACGAAAAGGTGATGGAGCTCCTCCGGAAATGAAGGTGATCATGCGACCGCACTCACTTTCACCATTGGGAGTCGTATTCGTCGATTTCTTCATCCGGTTTTCGATGGCCTTCTGACGACTGGCTTTGAAATTGCTGGATATGTTCCGAAGGTTTTTCTTCACCTCGGTGAGCAACTCTTCGGTTATCTCAATCAGTCCACAATGAATGAGACCGGAAAGCGCGGCTTGAGCTGTTGTTCGGACTTCGACGCGTTCATCGTTAATCGCCCTGTTGAGAGATTAGGCGATATCTCAAATGAGTTCCGACGGACTTGGAGAATTCCCGAATACTCCTCAAAAACTCGACCCACCTCAGACAGATCTCCCGGACAGCTGTGGACAACTGGTCGTGGGAAGAAATCGTGAAGAGGTTGCTGAACGTCGCGAAACGGAACAGAGAAATCGCGAAATCCCTGACCTGCGGAGAGCATGTTCTCGGAATGGTTTCATCTTCGATGCGGGATCGCAGCAAGGGGCTCCATCTCGAAACGTTTCCCAGGATCGCCAGCAACGAATCGGCACCCTCTTTCCAATCAAGGAATGCTCACCCTCCAGAACGCTTCATCCAGCCGTTGTCGAACCTGTTCCATGATAGCTTGCAGGATCGGAACCGAAAGCATCTCGTATCCGAACAACGTCACCAGGAGGCAGCAATCTTTTTGGAGCTCTTCGTTTGAGTTATCAGCGAACTGTCGGCAAGCGGTCGGCAGCAGAGCAAGGGCCTCTTTCGGGTGGATGCTCGAATTTTGCGCGCAATTCGAAACCTGCCACTTCAGGACTGAAATTCCAGTCATGAGCGTTCTTCGTCAGGGAGGACGACTTCTGGAGCCGAGTGAGGCTCGGATGAGATTCCGGAAGCTATTTATGATCCTAAGCAAAGTTTACAACTTGAAGACATTACTCACGGGTCTGGAAGAGTCGCTTGGCGATTTCCTTCTCCTGTTCTCGATCCTCGGAATTGAGAGAGACGAGACGTTGTTCCAGAGCACCCAAGAACTCCATACCACTCGGAGTGAAAACGAAATTGTCCGGAATGTCGAACGGTGTCAACTGACCATCGTTCTTACGCGTATCACGAGAGAAAATGTACGCCAACAAGTGTGCGATGCGCTCTCTAACATTAAGATAGGGATGCGCGAGGTTTGGGGTGATTTCTTCGAGAAGTCGATGAGCGAGCTCCACGGTGCGCCACGTCATCTGGGTCAGACCACCCAGCAGATAGTACATCTTGCATGCTTGTTGGAACGAGGTGCCGTCGAAAATCCCTCTCGAAATCGTTTCGAAAAACCAGTGGTATTTGTTGCAGTCACGCGACTCGAGGATGGTTGCAATACAGACGCCCCAATCGGTCACCGTCTCCTGCAAGATATTCATGCTACCCGCTTCGATCAACGGCACCACGAATTTAGAGAGCCTGTCATTCATGTGAAAGTTCCAGTGTTTGGCTCCTCGAACCAGACCCGCGAGAATCTCGAGGGCGCAACGCTGTTCGGACTCGATTTTGCTGTGCTTGATGAAGTTTTCGAGGAAAGGAGAGAAGTTTTCAACGAACAGGTCCCCGTAGTTCCGGAAAAGCATCTTGAAGAGCGCGACTCGTTTCCCGTCGAATTTATCTCTTCCTTTGTTCTCCTCGATCGCCAGATAATTGACAAGTTTCTTCACATATTCGGAGTCTGCGAAACATTCGTGGATCGCTTGTTCGACAGCGTTCATGTTTCCTGGTTTCGCGGTTTCGGGCTGCTCCGAATCGGGTGCGTAAACTTCCAACTCATGCTTAAAACCACTGAAGCCGATGTGTGGTTTGTGAACGAAAATCGCGTTGTCCCATTTCTCCTGCGTGTCGGGATGATTTGCCGAGTTGAACAGGAGTAGCGTGTTAAAAGGCCGCGGCTTTCCGCCCTCTAGACACTTCTGAAGAACCGTGCTGAGGGGGATTGTTGCATTGATCTCCTGGAGTCGTTCGCGTGGAATTTTGATTTTCTTCATTTTCCGCTTCTGCTGGTAAAGTATGCCGCCGAGGATATCTATGCAAATCTTGCGCGTTCTCAGATGTTCGGAGATCAGATGGTTCGCGACCATTCTGACGGTATCGACATCGTAGTGAACGTCCTCTCGCAACAGCATTTTTATCATCACGAGTCCGAAAAAGTGGTGGCGCCAATGCCTGAAAACGGAGCGCAGTTTTGAGAAAATTCCTCAAAATTCAAGAAACTCAGGAAAGGTTCTCTGGTGCAGGAACTGCAATGGATCCAACGAACGTTCAGCGAGAAACCATGATCGAATTATGATTCGAAATCGAGCATCGATCGACCGGCAGGATATCTGGCTCGAGTCGAGTTGAGTAGAACATCAACAAGACGAATCACGGATTGAGCTTGCTTATCGATTGATGGAATTCCAATCGGCGAACGCGCGGAGAGGACGGAGAATCGAGGAAACGTGAACTCACAAGCTCCCACTGTTGACCAGATACGTGAGCTTCGACACCAAGGAGTTGTAGAAGAGTTTGTTCGCTGCTCCGTTCTCGATACAATCGTCTTGGTACTGGGTCGCATCGAACGGGTCACCACTCAGTTTCTTCGCTTTTTCAACAATTTTTACGGGAACTCGAGTGATCATCGGGAAAGTGTCCATGTACGAAATGAGCTGTAAGGCGACAGTCCGGAATGAGTGCGAGCGGAGACGGGCACAATATCGTCAGGAGCAAACGCGTCTCGAAATTCGCGCTTGCTCGGTTCGCCGGTATTTACCTGATCCTGCAACCGAACGAGTAACGCTATGATTGACGGCTTCTCGGAGTGGGGCGCTTGGATGAGCGCCGGCCAGAGCCTCTGCGACGCTTCCCAATTATTAACGGGGAATATCCGGTATTCGGCGTTGCCAAGCAGTGTGTACAGGATTCCTTTATACTGATCATGCGTCATGTTCGGGTCCGCCAAAAGACCGCAGATGTCGTCTAGGAGAACGTTGTAGCACCGCGGGAATTGAGCGAAAAACCGTTTCAAGCACTCCTGCGCTATGGAGCGGACCTGAAAAACGAGATATTTCTCCCATTTATCCCCCCGATGACATTTTGGAGGTCCCGGTATGTTGTTATCGCTAACAAGTCATGCGACATCTCACCATGAACGCCTGTGGTACTCACGAGTGAATAGTGTGATATTGACATACGGAACAGGATTTTCATCGCCCTGACGTGACTTGCTGTGTATTCAGGGCGCATCTGATTCAGTCGGAGCAAGTGCTGCAGGACAGCGCGATCTGGGGGGGGGGGGGGGGAATCGAACGTCGAAGCGACGATGGACACAGAAATTTGCGGGGCTTTCCTCGAGAATTTTCGCTATCCGGATTCCTACCTGTTATTGTGCGGCGAATGAAGCGCATATCTTCTATACAGAGAGGGTTATCCAAAACCAATGCTTCGAGTTTGTGCACTCGAAGACAAGTTTCGTATTCTCGTTTCGTCACTCCGTGGTAGAAGACTAGTTGTGAGATTATCTGACTGACAGTGTTCAGAGAAATTATGTCGTCTTCGCAAACTCTGAAAATGGTATCCACGATTCGTTCCACCAGGTCCTGTGAAGAGAGGAGACAAAAATTAGGCATTGTGTCGGGGACAACTGACTCGGGGGAGGGAGGCCGGTTCACAGATGAGACTCTACTCACGAGAATATGTTGTCGCAAGCCGTCATCGAAGCACCTTTGGCCGAGTTGGCGCGAGAATTTTGACTTCAACGGAGTCTTGCCACCGGTGACGTCGACTTTCGCGCCTTTTAGAGGAGGTAAACTGGAGCCGAGGCCTTGCACAGCGCTCCAAACCACAGTCAGGGACTTCTGCAGGGCTTCTTTCGTCAGCGCATTCGCTTGAGGGTCCGAGCACCACCGACTCAAAGTTTCCAATTCCGGAGCGACGCAGCTCTCGAAGATCGATCTCGCAACAGCCAAGTCAGCGTCCGACGCTGTGTGCCATTCAATTTTCGTGGCCTTCAGACTCGAGCTCTCCCCCCAATGCAGTATCGGGGGATCCGAATTGTCGAGTTCGGTCGGCGTGATCGTTACGCCGCTCGGCATCGGGTAGAGCGACACGAGAGTCCGGAAACTTGTCTGGACAATTGAGCTCACGGCGTGCATGCCGGTTTTGGCAGTGAGTTTGAGGCCGCGCTGCACGACGCGGATGAGCGTGGGCGCGTACGGGTGCAGAGCTTCCGACGTCGCGCCTTGCACAATATCCGACAGGAGAACGAGGGAGAACAGCAGTTCGTTATCCACTTTCTCGTCCTTGAGAACCTCGTCGGGCTCCATGAGTGTGAGCGCCAGTTTACTGAAGTGCGGGAGGAACGTTTCCACGCCGTACGCGGGGTTCGCGTCGACGGCGCAGCGTACGATGTTGGAAACAATCCTTCCCGCAACCGGATCGAGGATTCGGCTCTTGACGAAGCTGCCGAGTTTTGTGACCGCGGCTCGATAGAGGGCCGGCGAACACTGGCTGAACACTTTGTTGAACGTCATCCGCATCTCGAAGCCCGTGATGTAGTTCTCCACCGAAGACACGTTTTCCCGGTGATGGTTCATCTCGGCCGTGATGTTCTCCGCGACGACGAAGCAACGGGAGAGCAGCTCAAGCACGAAATCTTCGAAAACGCTCGTGGCCAAACAGATCTGTTGAAGCTCTGGAGCCACTTCGTCAGCGATGCTGGTGCAGTCCACAAGAGGAATCAAAGTGACAAGAGTCGATATCAGTCTGAATGTGACTGAGGTTTTGCGCGTATCGTTCGAGTCGATCCCAGGAAGACATCCCATCAGTAAACTTGGCACGTCCACGGACGTCCTCAGTGACGAATGGTTCAGGACCAACGGCAAAGCAGCCAAGTCCAGAGCCGTGAGCATCGAAACCAAACGATGAGGTTCCGTCACGTTGCAAAGAGCATCGTTGAGCTTCTCGAGGAGAGGAGGTATTGCCTTCGCGGGTCGCATGGCGGCAACCGCGCGCAGGGCTTTGTTTCCGTGGAGCTCAGTGAACTTTGAGAAGATTGTCGTGAGCACGATTGGGAGCACACTGTCGACGAATGCGTCGATGTCCGCCTCGCTGAGCTTCTTCGACTCCGGGACCTGATTTTGCCACGTCGGCTCTTTGTACCGCTCAACGAAAAGCCTCTCGAAGAATCCGTCAGCGAGCTTCTCCAGGAATTTGTTGAGTTTCGTGGACCATTTTCCCAGATTGCTCGGATGGAAGAACGATTCCACTGTTTTGAAGAGCTTCTCGAGATGCTTCTGAGCCGACGACCCGCCGCCGAGGGCTGCCACTATCCACCTGGTCAGCAGTTGCGTTTCGCAGTACGCATTCGGAACCGCTCTGCTGACCTTGATATCTCCACTGCCGTACGGCAAATTGAACGACCTGAGCAGTCTCGTGAAAACGTGTGGCAGGTAAGGCTCCCAATCGATGTGGCCCTTATTATCTTCGGCGAGGCGAGCGAAGAGCCCGCCGAGGATGAACTGACACCGACCCCGACGATCCAGCAGCCAAACGGACATGAATCGGTCGAACCAAAGCTTCCAACCTTTGTCAAATAGTTCCGGTGGGAGGGTTGTTGGCAGGAAGTGCTTGAAGTTTCGGTATGTTTGATCTCGGCCGGCCTCGGTGGGGCATATGTCCACGAGCCATTCATCCAGCATCTCTTGAGTGGCAGTCTCGCGAAAATAGGGGCGACTCGCGCGAACCAGAGCATTGACCTGATTCTCGAGGTCTTGCGTGTGATGTTGGAGTCCATAGAACTCGGCGTTGTTACGTGCACAGCGCTCCGTGAGTTTGAAGAGCGAACGCCAATCTATTGTCAGGTCTTTGGGTGACAGGAGAGATTTCTTTCTGAAAGTTGCCAACGATGCCGCATTTTTCAACTTTGGAGAGTCCTCATGGGAGCTGTGAACGTGACGCACCAAAACGCATGTTATTTGAGATGCATGCACGGGACGGGTTTAGGTTTAGCAAAAAACAATCAATAGCCGCGCGACCCGGTCTCCGCACGCAAGGCCACTCGGCAGCGGGACCAAAGATCCGCGCAAATCGCGTCGAAAAGTCAATCGATCGAAATCGGTAAAAAGCTCATCCAGGCCCGTTTCGCAAATGACTTCGTAATCTTCCGGCCCTGAGATTCCAAAACTGGGAGGAATGCGACCCTCCGTCCGAACCAATACGTGGAAAAATCCAGAGGAAATTCGATTTTCACTACGGAATGTTCCCCGCGAACGACTGACAATTTCAAGGATTGTGCTATGACATTGGCCTCGTCTGAGAAGAGAAACTGGTTCAAGGTTGGTTCAGGTCGGACCCTGCCCGCTGTTTGCGCTCAACAGGTTCCAGAGAAGAGACGAGAAGATCTGGGGAGGTCTACTACACGCACAACGTATAGCCGCACAGTCTATGCATTTCCTACAAAACCTACAGCTCTGCGAATTCCTAACCCGCAAGTAGCAAAAACCTGCGAAATCGTTTCAAGTCGAAGTCTGTACGTAGATCAGACTACGCAATAGGTTTGTTCCCTCCGGAGACTCGTCACGTAGAGAATGATACTATTGCACTACTACACCGAGCGTCGATCATTATGACAAGAAGCAAGCCCAAATACAGAACATCCCGGGGAATGATTCGGTTACTTAACCACCGGCTTTGCTCGCTCTGCATGATGGCCATGAGGCGACCTTCACCCCCTAACCTCGATGATGGGCAACAAGTCTTCATTCGATCGTCTAGGAGCTCATTCAAAATTACCACTCGCATCAAACCATGGGCGGGAAGGGGAGCGGATACCAAAACTCAGCTCAACAGAAATCCGTCCTGCTTCGACGTTGGCTCGGCGACCCGGAAAAATAGCCACCGCAAGTTTACCCGAAACAACAGCATCTTTTTCCGCCAATTCATTCCCAACTCACCTGAGCAGAAGACAGATCGTTCCAGCGAGAATCTGTACGCTGCCGAGATCAAGATCTGGGACGAATATGAGGTCGAGAAACAGTTCGACGAGCTCAACATGCTCTTCTTTGCTGAATCTGTATCCGTACAAGTTGAAGAATCTGCGGAAGAATATTCACGTGACGACAAGGCTTGAGTTTATCTTTCCTCATAGCGCAACGCGTATTGGTGTCACTGCCTTGGATCACGAAGAACCACCGACCATGAACGATAGCTGTCTTTGCTTGACATCTGCCCGGTGACACTTCACTAATCGCAACGCTGTTTCGTTCGAGTTGCGGCCTGGCTCGTTAGAGGGGGCCTGCGGATGCTCGACAGTGGACGAAGTCTTGGGGAAACTCGGGCCACTCATTCCCACTCTTACCTCTGCAGGTGGTAAATCCAAGTCACTAAACCGGGTCGAACCTCCGCCGTTGACAAAGAACGACTAATCATGGATTTTATCTCTGCGAATGCTTCCTGAGCCTCATCCTCTAACTGATCTGCATAAGGCAGAAGCGCATTGATTTTTATGAGTCCTTTGGAACGATCTGTCTCGTCTTCGGAATTCATAACTGTGTTCGCACTCTGCCCACTCCTGGGCTGCTACTGACTGCTCTGCCAACGAGTCCAGTGTATGTGTGAGCGAGAGGCTCTTTCTCTCCCCCGCCAAAAGACCGCCGGGCTTAAGCAAGTGTTTCTCTGTGCTCAACCCCAAACTCAGCGAGTGCTTTGGAGCTGAATCCGTTGTCCCATTCCATCCGTATCCGAATGGTGAGCCGAACCAATCGAAGGCTTTTGGCGTTAATCACCTGGTTGCAACATTCTGCAGGAAGTTCACGCAGTGCGCGCTTCATGGAATTGAGCTTCCTGAGAACGATATTTTGGCGGCGACAACAGCGGTAGTCTCGGCTGTTTCGTCTGCCAAGAGCGTGGAACTCACCGTTTCAGGAAGGTAAAACTCGAAACCTATTCTCCCGGTGCCCAGGAATGATCCAACATCTTCAGAAAGATATCACCGTCAGCTCGAGTTCATTCCCTCCGTAAACCAAGCGTCTCCCTCGAGGGACACATGACTTTCTGTGGTTGCGAATCGAGAGTGGTGAATGCGATGTAGGAATTTTCTCGTCAAAGTCGGAGTCGTTGCTCGGTTTTTTTTTCTCATTCAACCATTGCTATCATCGGCCCACCTATTAGGAGCATGATTCTCGCAATCGACATGTGGAGTTGTGCTCTGGGGGATGTGCCATGCGAGTCGAGCGCGTTGATCGGCCTGCGCGGATCTGGACACAAAACTCACTGATCGATGTTTCCTCCTCTCGCCTGGAAATGCAGACTATTTGTTCTCTGAAAGATGATGGCTTACGTATAACCTATTCGTCGACTCAGTTTTCATCCTCGTCACCCACAGAAATGTTGCGCTCGTTCGCAACACGGATTTTCTCCGCTCTCCCTGGGTTGCCCCTTGGTCGGTTGACGTCGCCCGTGCAGAGTCCTCTAGTCAATCAAGTTCGAAACAAGTAAGCATGATCGAAAAGCTACATCGAAGGTTAATGAATGCGGCAAGGAATCTCTCAATCATCTAATCCCGTATTCCAAAATTACAGGAGATACGGGTTTTTCAAAGGGGCTCTCAACGATTGCCTCATCAAAGATCGGATGTTGGAACTCATTCACCACCTGGGCCCACCTCCGAAGCGTCCAAAACCCCGCTGCATCATCGACTACAGGCCCCAAGTGAAAGGTGTGGTTTTGAGAACTGTTATCAAGAAACCGAAGAAACCAAACTCGGCCAACCGGAAATGCGTTCTCCTGAAACTCTCAAATGGCAAAGAAGCGGCGGCTTTCGTACCAGGCATAGGACACAACCTCCAAGAGCATTCCGTCGTCCTTGTTAGGAAAGGTCGGACGAAAGATGTTCCGGGATTGAAGCTCAAAGTTATCCGGGGAAAATACGATTGCGCGCATGTCGTTCCTCGAAGTGGCGCTTGAGGATCCGGCAGTGGATTATTGAGTGTTGTAGTCCGTATAAGATTTGAGGAGAGAGATGCATGTGTGTGCTTGAATAAAACTACTTGGAACTTGGATTTATCGCCTGGGGTCCTCTCTCCGAAATGAATCCACAGCGCCGAGTCAAACTCGAATCTCGTCTCAGAGATGGCGAACATGAATTCCCACTGGAGCCAAGCGGCTTTGCCCCGAAAGGGAAGCAATCCTTTCAATGAGGAGTTTTCATTCGCGGATTTCATTCGAACTCCAGACCGACGCTTTAAGAAATCGATGAATCCAGTTTGAAACCGAGAGTCCTTGGTAGCACTTCATTCTCGGAACGGCTCGACTCAGGTCCGTTCTTTAGCCCCGCTGGTTAAGCAACAGCTGACAGTTCCGCTGTCGATAGTCGATGAGAACTCAAGGGATTAAAGGCGGCTGATTTTCATCGGTTGTACGCCTTCGGTGCCAACGAGCCCTGCCATTCCCCTCAATTCCAACAAAGTGCATGAGTGAGGAGGCGTGGAGGGACGGAGGAAAATTCGGAAGCCGTCTCGGATCATAGTTGTTTTGCGGGTGGTAAAAGCTCTGCCAGCGGTTTCCGACTCATATCACGATGGAAAACGGAGTCTCACTGAAAGTCATGCGGCTCGCCAGACCATCGTTCCTGGTGAACAGACGATTGCCAATGTTCGAAGCATGGGACTTTGATTCCTTGCCTTCGGACCAGTTCAGCGCGACTACCTTCGGGTCTGATATGTTGTGTCTTCCTCAAGCATTCGGAAACATTTACCTCGGTGAGACGTTCTCTTCGTACATGACTGTTCACAACGGGAGCGCAGCGGATGTCCAAGGCGTTCAGCTGAAAGCTGAACTTCAGAACGGGACTCAAAAAGTGTCTCTGACACCAATAGTCGTCCGCGGTAGCGATGTTCTCAAGCCCAGCGAGTCCTTAGACCAAATCATTCAGCATGAAGTGAAAGAAATAGGCACACATCTGCTCCAGTGCACTGTGGACTACACAAACGCTTCTACTGGAGAGCCAATGCAATTCTGTAAATTTTTCAAGTTTCAAGTTTATAAACCCCTCGATGTGAAGACGAAATCGTACAACGCCGAAAACGACGAGGTTCTTCTCGAAGCATTGCTGCAGAACATCACCTCGAACCCCGTTACTCTCGCGAATGTCTCATTGGAACCATCGCAGCATTTCCAAGTGACTCCTCTGAATCAGAACGATTGTGGGGAGAGCATTTTCGGTCAAGTGAATCTCCTTAATCCTCAGGATTCTCGTCAGTATCTCTTTTCCCTGACCCCGAAAAACCGACCGCCGCAAGACGCAAAGGTCAAAGGGACGAGACCACCTTTTGCTATCGGTAAACTCGATATCACATGGAAAAGTGCGATAGGAGAGAAAGGCCGACTGCAGACTTCGCAGTTGGAGAAAAGTGCCTCAGTTTATTCGGATCTCAGACTGGTCATCGAACACTACCCATCGAAAATTGAACTTGAAACTCCTTTCACGATATCGTGTACAATCTTCAATACATGCGAGCGGACGCTCGACCTCACTGTGTCACTTGAGAACCAGGAAGGCCTCATGTGGTTGGAGAGCACCGGCTACGAGTTGGGCCAGATTCAAGCGCATTCGAGGATGTCGAAGGATTTTGCTCTGATTATGACGAGATGCGGCCTGCAAACGATTGGGGGGATCAAGTTCACGGAGAGCTTCCTGAAGAGAGTCTATAAATTCGAGGACATCGGACAACTGATCGTCACCTGAGCAACTCCGACGATTCGACTGGAAGCTGACGTTGAATAGGTTCGAAAGTATGGGATGAGTTTTGGTCATCGAAAGCGTGCAATAAGTGTTTTCTTTCTTAAAATAAATTGGTATTCATCCCGACGTCCACGTTTGTGCATCAGATTCGGGAAGAAGGAAAAATTGCAGCGAATGCTCGAAAACTTTCTCGAAGCAGCGTTTAAGAGCTTCGATTCGAACTGACTTTTTTCACCGAAACGTGGACGTTGTTTGCGTGGACAATGAAACCAGAATCGCGCTCTCACATTCGGGCTTCTTGAAGGGAGAATTCTCCTGATCTAGGCATGTGAGTTCTCTTGACGGTTCGATGTTATCAGAGCTGTCGCACATTGGAAACACTGCGGCATGTGATTTTCAGGAAAAGTTCAGAGGGAGGAAGAAAGAGAGGGCTTAACTCGCAACTCAAACGTAGCTTGCTTCTCCAAACGGCAGGAAACTCAAGGATACATGACGAGTTCGTTTATTTAGGCGTAGATTGAACAAAAGCGTTTATGAGCTCATCAGGATAATCGCGAGAATCACTGATGAGTGGGGGAAAGGCACAAGCTCGAACATTTTCCGGAATGAGCTAGAAACCGGAACACATTCATCCGAAACATCGCAACAGCGGACGAAAAAACGCAAAAGCAAATGTCCACGTTCACGAAAGCTCCCTTGATGGACGTAAGACTGGAAGTCCTGCTACCGGTAGAAATTGCTGAGCAGATGGCTTCCTGTAGATACCATATTCCTCAAACTTCCACTTCCTTTGTACCGTTCGAATAGAATGCTCAGCTCAATTGCGAATTCACCAAAACTGGTTAATGAGACCGAGATTGCATAATAGCTTAACGTCACATTCGCTAGTATTGATCCAATCGGGAGAAGCATTGCACATGTTTATTCCAGCGAGGCAGGAACGGAACAAGATTCGGTTAACTGTTCAAACACTCGGAGAATCGGGCTGTCGTCGGAGGGACCTCATTCGTGAAATCATCAACAACTGTTGGCTTTCTGATGTTGATACGACAATGAGGTGTAACGAAAATCAGATATCTCAAAGCTCCTTTCGGAGGGATTGGCAGCACGTTCGCTGTACAGTCCGAGCGCACTCTCGTTCAAATTGGCTCCAGTCCCGGAAATCGCTCATCGAATATTAGGTGACGAGGCGGCCGGGCGCGCCGGACGTTCTGACAAGAGACAACGGAGGTTTCCGGAGCGCTACGCGCCAAGCAGGCTCCGGAGTCCCCTCAGTCTTGTAGGTCCATCCGTAGAAGTAACAGTGACTGCCTGAGAGAATCGTGATGCGCGAGCCACAAGAAGGGTGCCAAAGTCGCCTGCAATATTTACATTCGATTCGTTGATATTAGTAACTGAATATTCGAACAACCCAAAATTTTGTCTCGGTCTTCGTAGCCCTCACCTGGAATAACATACTGTTGCGCCAGAAAGTCACAATGACCGTGAGTTCGGTCTTTGCACCTTTTTGCGTTGACTTCACCGTCACGACGGGACGCAGCCAGGGTGAACTCCCGAACAGACGGAAGATCTTTCCCTCAGAATAGTCGATCACTTTGAATGTATTCACGATGTCCCCTGCAATCGTCCCGGATTCTTTTAAGCATACCGACTCATTCGAGCTTCCAATCGGACTTCCACAAAGCTTCTATCCGATGTATCGATTCTCTCTCGGATATGTCGGCATTCCGAGTGCGGTTTATGTATGTATATCCAAGTGCGGAACATTCCACTACTTGCCATAAACTGGTATCGAGAACCGAGAGATGAACCGTGAATCTTTGGCAACCGGAGCCTCTCCGTCAACCCGACGGAGGGTGTCAACGAAGGGTAAAAACTGTAACAGCGTAGAGTACGGCGAGATTTCAAAAATTGAAGAGAGAGTGAGAAGTACCTAATTATTTGATGGCTGTGAGGAAATTTTGTCCGTCCAACGACGCGTGGATAAATCTCAGGAATGTTCACCCTAGCTATCCACTGCTCCGATGTCGCCGCTGCGAAGACATCGTCTCTATTCCGATTCACGACGAGGGTTTCCTGAAAGTTCGAGGACGTTTCAGTGCGATTCCCTCTAACGAGCAGTCACGGGAATGTCCACCCAGCCGAAACCGCATCTGGGGAAATATCTCTCACTGACCTGTATGCTCCAAGAATACGGTTTCTCAGTCTGGTAGACGATGGACAAAGCGGCACACAGAACGAACACGAACGCGCGGCCGCGGTATGTCTGTAAATCGTTCGTGCTTTCCATAACCCAAGCTAATTAGCTTCGAACATATCCTCAGGTGTTCGTTTGTTTGCTTGTGGAAAGCCTCCATGGAAAGCCTCCGAATCGGAACATACTCTAGTTGGAGTCCCGGTTGAGCTTCCAGATTGGATCAGACTCCCCCTCTATGCCGTCTGACATTTTGACCACCGAAGCGACTTCCGTGCTCAACAGCAGTGGTCGACTTCTCGAAGTTTTGCTGAGCTTCATCTTCGTCTCGATGAGGGACTTGAGCAGCGGAACTCACCATTATGAAATTCATTGAGAAGAACGGCTGTCAAGCGTCGATTCGAGTGCAGAACAGCTGATACATAGACCACTGCGAGTATGGAAACTGTGCCAGCGAGGCACTTCGCGGTTCCCTGGCTTCAACGGAGGGAATCACAGGGGGGAGTCTCTTGGCAACGTGACCAAACACTCGGTCGCAGCAGTGGCGCATCTGGATGTAGGCGAGGAAGAGGTGACGCTGACCACATAGGAAGCCGACCGGTATTGGGTGCATCGTGAAGCCTAGCAGGTGATAAAGAACGCCTGATATGCCCTTCCGCCAGGAGGGGCCCAGGAGCCACTGCCTCCTAAGGATGATTTTGGAGCCACAGTTAGGGAAGTTTGCGTTTCACGTTTTCCTCAGACACTACCGAATTTTCATTCCACACTGCCCGTCCCGCGGCATACCACGCTGATCAAAATCAGCATCAGGCTCTCTGTGAGGTTCCGCTGGAATGTCAGGCCTACCAACTCTGAGAACCTTCCCCCCCCCCCCCCCCCCACCCCCCACCCTTTCTCTGAAGTACCTCTGAACCTTCTCCGCATTATTTTCTGACTCCCTTAGAGTAATGGGCATGAAGGAGTAATGCAAGATACTTTTTGAAGACCCGATGCCTCAATCACATGAAATACGACTCCCGGAACTTGGCATGACACCTCGAATCCCTGGAGACAATCGGTTCGATAGGTGCTCAGAGTCCGCTCTACAACATGACTCGTGTTTCGCGCCGATCCGATTACCGGTAAGGAGCTCTATCAAGGAAACACAGACATTAACTTTTCATGTCCGTTTTTCGGGGAGTCGCAGCGCTGGGTACGATTGGTGAAGCCTAATTCCGCGGGTGACAGTGGATCGCGAGTTCGCCTGCGGTTCATCTGACTGATGCTGGAGCGTTGATCAGCACACTTGCATGCTCCCCAGAGCCGGGACAGGGCACCGCAGACCATCAGGTCGTTCAGTTGTCGCGCCTGTCAAAAAAAAACAGCCTCATATATTTTCTTCCCCCGATATTCCTATGGTTCTGATAACCGCAAATCTTGGATCAATCTCTCGCGTAGAAAGCGATACATGGATAGTTCCGCTTGCTTCCGTTCGGGGGTTGACGGCGGAAGCTACCCATTGGTGCCAGGTCCCGCGTATTATTCTTTCTGACATTTTATCCTTTTCAATAATTCATTTAGCTCGTAAACCGGGGAGCAAACCGTCTTGTTTTATCTCAGGTGCAGCAGAGATCAGTATTCATGCCTCAGAAATATCATCACGATCTGAACAGGCCCAAGAGTGAAATACGCTTTTGTCCATCCCAGACTTATACCCCTGTCTTGATGATTATTGAAAGTACAGATGAACCTCAACTTTTGATCAGTCGGCAGGCCAGCTCAAAGCAGTTCATCCGGTTCGCCCCCTGAAAAAAAGTGGGATAAAATAACAAAGTCCAAGGGAGCACGAATTCGATGAAACTCATGTTCCGTTCCCTTCCGGACGCCACCAATCTGCACCGTGATTTTAGCGAATGTCTCCTCGCCTGAAAGGTGGAGGAAATACGCTTGTTTTCCGAACTCGTTCGTACCGGGCTTTCCCGGACATCAATGTCGGGGACGAATCCTTTCTTCTCTTTTCGAAGCACATCTTCCGACCGGGAGAGCATGCGGTAAGCTGGGTCTTTCCTGGAGGCAAAACATATTCCTTTCGTAGAAACTTGCCGCTCCGCGGGAACACTGTGATCATGACTCACACTCCTCACCAGAGCCCCCGACGCGGGAGGTCGGAGAGGATGCGTCTTTTTTCCAGCATGTAGGCGAACAAAAGTGCCAGAGTCGCTCGAGAAGATGGAGACTTGCGGCGGGATCAATAGGGAACGCAACATGAGTCCAAACAGATCAGTGCTCCCTTAAAAATCGCTGCAAAAGCCATAAAATCCAGGCACAGTCGAGACCGGTTTTTCTTCATGTTCTCCTTCCGAGGAAAACCGGATAAATCGGCTTGCCGACTGACTTTGAGTGAAGGTTTACGTGTTACTGGCCTGAAAAGCTCTCGCGCTCCGCAGAAAACAGCCTGCGTGGAGTTTGCGAGCTCACTCACCTCATAAGCAGGGCGCGGAAGTTTATGCACTTTTCGATATTGTACCCATATCGCAATCGATGTATCTCACGTCAATGATGGGATAATTTCGAAAAAATGTATTAATTTTCGGGCCATAATCACAAGGTTCGTGATTTGGTGTGGTTTCTGATATCGTCATCATATCACTCGATATATGTAGACCGGTATCACCAAATTTCATACATCATTATCATCCAATTAATCCACACCACTGTTCTCGTCGAAACCGAAATGGCTTTTCGACGATTTTAGAGAGATTTCATCCGTGAGGCATGTTCCTTGGCATATGTGGCATGCGTCCTACAACTTCATCGACCATCGTTTGATCGGATCTGAGAGTGGGTCGAGAAACCAGCAATTCCGGTCCAAACTTTGACACTCGGAAACAGATGAGGAATTTAAGTTTGAGAATGCCGTGTACTGCTTCCAATATCAACCGTATACATGTATGTCACGAGTTGATAGAAGTTGGCCTCTCCTGAGGTCAACTGCTGGTCCATTGCCTCTCGAGGATTGCCAAAAAATAGGATATCCTCCCTGCTCTAGATGAGCTACCGTATCTTGAAATCCTGAATCCATAAAAAATACATTACCCGCTCTCCGAGACCCACGAAGACCAGCTTTCAGAGCGATTCCCGTGATGCCTGGCATCGTTGACGGTGCAGCGAAGAGTTCCAGCATGTCGAAGTCGGATCGATTCACCTACTCTAATTCGGCTGTATCCTCTCTTCTTTCCGTGTGAGCTGGTCACACATTTTTCTGTGTATCAACTGAAAATGAGACATGAGAAGCCGAGTGTAGCAGAGGATGAGCTAGCGATGATGAATTCTTCATCCTCTATCGCGGAAAAGAATGGGCCAATGCCTGGTATGAAAACCAAATATTCTGCGAGGCCGATTGTATGATAAGTGCATATCATCTTCCTGCAGTTGACCCAACCAATGAATGGAATGGGTTTTTGGTGGCATTTGGCTACTCGGAGTGCCGCCCGAAGCGGAAGTGGCCATCTCCGTCAGCATCATCCTCCTATCCGCCTTGAAGACGGAGCGAGTCGAGTGGGCAACAGCGACAACTGGGCCACGCCGTCGATTGTGCATCAACGACAGGTGGGCCCTAACCTCGGGTGGGCTTTGTCGTCATCCTGGGCATGGCTCTAGGTGGGCCATGATGATCTATCGATCCCCAGTTATCTCCAACGCGGGAATTATGGCGAGTCTCGAACGACGATACTCGCGGGAAATCTCTTTCCGTCGTGAAAGACTCAGACCGTGCTGATTGCGGAGATTCGTTCGAGACCTGGAATCGTATTACTCCACGTGAAGACCGCTGCTTTCCACCTGAGCACAGGTCGGCGAACTTCTCTCGATCGAGAAACTCGGGCTCAGATCGCGAATCGATCGGCAGTCCGCAAATTGTGTTCAAGCAGCCAGGGCATCATTCCAGCCCCTCTCCCAGATTTTTTAGCTGATCCATGAGCACTGAGTGGCGCGTCGATCAGTTCGCCTCCTCAATTTGCAAACTCAGTAGTGCTATGTTTGGTCGTGGCACAAAGTCACTAGCTTGGAAGGCTTCCGTTCGGCGGTGCTCGATTCATCGGAGACAGTAGATTCGACTGTGATGATGTCAGTTATGGGATCTCTGGAGAACAATAATCTGTTTCGAATTCCTCGGCCGGAAATGACGTTCTGGAGGGCCAGTGCTTCAGCTTCGAGTGATTGTCTCGAACGAGTGTGCTGGAGACCTCCTTGGAGGTTCTCGAACATTGTTTGGATCGGGAGTCTCGCCCCATGGATCTTACAAGTGTCTTCAGGTACTCTCAGAGAAGAAACCTATCTCGGCTTCCAAGGCTATTGCTCCGTCGTCCGGAACGTAACGATTCGAGGCACGATCGCTTCGTCCGGATATGACTCTGGGAGGTTTCAATGTGTTCGAGAGGAATTTGAAGATAACTTCTGCAAGTCGGCCATGCCCCGAGCATGAGTCAGTTATATGGTTCCGAATTGTGTGGGCGTTTCGGCATCTATTTGGTGCCTTCCTCTCCCTTCCTTGGAAATTCTACTGCCCAAGAAACGAAACCTGCGACGGGTGACAACATCTCGCAGAGGATCTTCATGATCACAGGGAAAACGAATGCGAAAATCACAGACGGAGATGGCGATTCCAAGACGAGGGGGTTACCTCCCTCGAGCCCGATTCCGCGAGCCGGATTGCCGCGAGCCCGAATAAAGCTCCGCTCAGCGGAGAGCGCGCCGGCTCAGTGAAGCTCCTAAGAACGCGCTCCTCTCAGGACAGAGCAGGACCTTGTTGTTGAAGAGAACGAATTGAACATATGGCATCGGAACAATATTGACCCTGCCGTCTCTTGTCCTGCTGCTGTTCACTGCCCAACGCTTCGGAAGTATGATCAGACACTCCTTCTCCAAGACAGGTTGAACGGATGAGGAAACTGCCCCTTGAGGGGGGAGGTGCAATGACTGATTCGTCATGCAAAATTATTGGCTATCCGAACAATCAGTACAATTCGTCCCCCCTCCGATGCGCTTCACCCACATTCACTCAGGAGGGCGATGTCACTGGGATGCTCTACGAACGCTTCTCCGTTCAGAGAGAAGGATAGCGACTCATGCTTTGAACTAGGCCAAAATGATGCAACCGGAGAACTCCTGGCGGAAGCGTCATAGCACCGCACAGAAGTTTCACTAGGCCGGCGCGCTGTCCGCTGGGCGGAGCTTTACTCGGGCTCGCGGAATCGGGCTCGCGGCAATCGGGCTCGAGGCAAGTCCCCGACGAGGGTAGAGGATGAATGCTAGGCAACTCTGATTCTCCTCGGCGCGACAGAAACCCAGAACAGGCAGAACAGGCTTTCATTGTCCACGATCGAGCAGTTCGACAACACTCGGAGGCGTGACGGATCCTGGAGGAGCGGCCGGTCCGAGCGGTGCTACGAGCCCCGATGGCGCAACAGATCCTGACAAGTAAACAGTCACGTTCAATAAATTGGGGGGCACTTCCGGATCATGCTAGTGTTGAAGATTTCCGAAGGGAAAAACACGGGTCAAATTGGTCTCAAATTGTGTTAGACTTATTCCTGGGGACTTTCGGACACCGTAGCTCGGCCAAAACTCAACCGATTCTGAGAATTCTCTGCCTCGGAAAGCCGAAAACGAGACGCATAGATTGCATTTTTGTTCTACCCGAACAGATCATGCGTAGGGTATAAAGGCGAGGCTGAACACCGCTTTCGTCCCACCTCGAATGCTTCCGAGTCGTGGTCCGCTCAGGATTTTACTCCAAATTTCGGTCAAACCTTGGGTGTTGACAAGCACTTCTTGCTGTTCCTTCGCTGTTTGCGCTCACGGGATGCAACCAATTTCTTCGACGACGCACAGTTTTTCTGATCTGGTGCGACTCCAGCAGCTTCGTCAACCTCGGTGTCCCCAAATGAGCTGCCTACGAAGAGCCGTCTAGCAACGAGCCGGATTTTCGCTCGAAGTCCGCCTGAAGATTTCCCATCTCGAGCACGATGCAGACTTTCCATTTCAAGTCGAAAACAAGAAAGTCGTCTCGGGACTGTGTGGCCGAATCCTGTATCTCGGTAGGAACTGGAAACGACGAGTCGGACGGGAAAGTTGCATTGGAATTCGAATAATTCCGTTCTCCATGAATTCTCTGCCCCGGAGTCATGTGACCGCACATCGCCTGGAGCTAACGACTGGGAGTGCGATTTTGGACAACGCGCAAACTTGACACCTCAAACACTACATGAAGTTGTTCGATAGTCCTGAGAATCTCATTCGATCTTTCTAGCTCCTCTCGAGGCAAGTGAGCAGCTAGGTCGCATCGCTACTCTCTGCCCCGGGCGCAGCCTAAGCCAGACACTCCACACCACAACTGCGACCAAGATTTCTCCCAGGGATTCCCAGATTATTCTTCAGCGCCCTTGTTCAGAAGTAGACTCTTCCGGACTCGCTTGCACCGGCACCGACATGCATACCAGACGAGTGCAGAAAAACACTGCAGTCAATATTGTCGCTGTGATGTTCATGAGGGTGCTGGAGCTCGTCAATTAATCTGATGAGATACATTGCTTGTTGGATAGAGAGAAATGCACGCACCGCGCACACAGCTAAGTGAGACGAGACCCGAACTTGATCAGCTTCGAGGCACATAGCACCATGTGTGATCGACATGCAAAACATACGATTGGAGGCGAGCTCCTCATTGTTGAAAGACGGTCTTATCTCCGCAATGTTAAGTCGTCACCGATTCACTCCCTAGCTCTGATTCACTAGCCTTGTGAGGCTTATGGATTCATCGTCGTTATCTAATCCTCATTACTGTCCCCTCGAAAACCGGCACATTGGCACCATCGATGAAGGCTTAATTCGCGATATCCGCAAGTCCAATAATTTGCGAGGGATACCTGACGTTTTCTAGAGGGAGAGAGCACGTCTCCTGTGGGGTTCGGGGATTCCGGGAAGTGAGGAAAATCTGAGCGGATAAAGGTTCCATCGTCTGCATGCTCGTCTGTGAAAGTACTCTCGAACAGTCTGGAGCAGATTACGCTAACGATACCCGGTTCGCTACGAGAATTCGGTTGGCAAGCAGCGAACGGCATCATCGAACGGAAAATGCCAGATTTTCGATCTTCGGATTCATCATGACCTGCTTAGGGTAACTCGAGTCGAGTTCGGTAAATGATGAGATGGGGAGAAAACAGTTCAACATCAATCTTCGTGCGGGCCATATTCCACATTGTTCAAGCTAAATCAATTCACTGTTCGCCAAGCGTGAGAACCGCTCCCCATCGGAAAATCAAGAGAACGACGCGTATCGTCCGCTACGGCTGAATTGATCCAGGGCAATCTCGGCCGAGCTCAAACTTCAATACCTCTTTTTTCAATGATTCGAATTTCGGTTGTACCCTGGAGTTTTTCTCGCTAGGAGCCTGGAACAAACGTTCATTCGATATGATGAAAGGGGGGACTTATTACACTGATGCTGTCGTAGGAACGTTGAGGAAAAGTTCATTCCTCGATCACATTCAGGCATTAGATTCTTCGGAACGGGTGAGCATTCTGACAAATGTTAGTGCCCCCGTACAGTTTGAAACAATTATCCTCCTTTTCTGTGATCCAGCCTCGGACGAGTTTCCTCAATTCGAGTTCATTTTCGCGATTCCAACAGGGGGAGATTCAGGCGAATCACAATTGAAGTTCGGCGACTCCTTTCGGCTGAGGAAAGAACGAAGATCAGAGGTGGGGACCTCTATAAACTGCGCAGTTGATTAACGGCTAGCCCACCTCTCTGACTGAATTAGTCTTCCTCGGAATACGGTACAGC
The DNA here is from genome assembly GCA_037576195.1 of Phytoseiulus persimilis. Taxonomy (NCBI): domain Eukaryota; kingdom Metazoa; phylum Arthropoda; class Arachnida; order Mesostigmata; family Phytoseiidae; genus Phytoseiulus; species Phytoseiulus persimilis. Next base: position 6,433,492 of record CM075103.1, read on the forward strand.
GCTCTTCTTCCGGTGCAACACGTGGAAACTCGACGAGATCCGCCGATCGCGAGAAAAACAGACATTTTCCCGGGAAAGCGGACGACGCGGGCGGACAAGGACATGTCCGCTCATATGGTGTCTCAATTGATGGCAGGTGTCTCAAGCGCATGTGTCGAACGGGATTTCCTTGAATCCAACCTTGTGGAGCGCGTAGCATCGCGGTGGACTCCGGTGTCTCTCTGGGACGCAGATCAGGTCGGGTTAAGTTAGGTGGAGCTATCCAAGTGGAGCAAAGACAGGGAACCCCGCTAACTCCGCTTTTAACGCTCCGCAATTCAGGGAGGACACTTGTCGGTGGAGTGAGTTCGGCTAACTGGGTTCCAGTCAAATGAATCCTCTTTCACGGTGGCTCTCAAGTTGGTTTGGGGTCGACGACCGACCGAAGGGGCAGCGGTAGGCACTCAAAGAATCAGCTAGCGCAGTGTTTCCCTTATCAATCTCCTTCAAGCCCCCCAAACGTCACAGTTCGGCATAGAACGGTGTATGATGTTGAAACCATATATCCACCGTTTTTACGCTGGAATTCATGGCTCTCATCCAGGTCAAGTTAATGCTGTCATTCCTTTCTGATGGAGTTGATGTCGCTCGTCTGTCAATATTGCAAACGGAGCGCCAGGCGAGTTGCCTGCTTTGGAATCTGCGAGCAGCAGTGCTCTCTTCAATTCAGTATTATGAGGGCGAAGTTGTCGTATGCGGCTCAAGCGAATCACCGGTTGTCATTCTGCTGGCGAGTAGTTGTCCGGCGATGAGTAGTCACAATGGTTCCGGAGCCATAATCCCTGGAGTGACAGTCGGATCCTTGGGGTGAGGAGCGGAAACCTCCAGTGCTTTCCGGGGGGTAGTACTTTTATGAGGGATCTCGGAAACCAGAGAATTTCCAGCTGGAACAGTCAGGTTCAATACAGTTCTTCGAGCGGACGAGCAACCATCGAAAATCTGAGAGGGACGCCTCAGGAAGAGACGAGGTATGACTCGATGACCTCGGAAACGTGGGGATGGTCGGGGCTGATGAGTCCGTCACCGCGCTGGGCTCTAATCGACGGCAAGATCTCGGCATTTGTCCACAAAAACCATATGACAGCGAGTTCCCATCTCGCATCCAGAATGACGAAAACTATTCATGGATTTTTCACCGTTGGGCAGCGTTTGGAAGGAATAACGAGTTTCGGGCTAGATATTTTCCGATGGAGGTTTCGATGGAATGTGTTGTCGATATTAACAGTTTTCATTGTTCTTCCTCATCTGCGTCATTACCCCAAACTCTGGCGTATGAAAAACAACTTTTCCAACCATGAATATTCCCAGAATTTACAGTAATCGATGGAATTTTCAAGATCTGGCATTTTTCCGTAATATAGATCGATCGTCGCCACTTCGTGCAAAATTATCGAGGTTTACGTGCGTGCACATGAGCAAAAGTTCCAGTCAGAAAAGCTATCGTTTATACGCTAGACCCCACGAGACCGCTGGAATCTGGATGCTCCTCGATAACCGAGTCGAGAGTTGCTTCAGGCCTGAGAGACGGGTTCTCAGACCCCCGCGCTTGGGCGCGCGGCTGAATATGAGGTTTGAACTAGCTCATCAATGCATGGTTTCGGGGGTCGTCCGAGATACGAATCAGGCGAAGGGCGGAACCTCCGCTCTCAATGACCGCCATTCGATGCAGGCGGAATGAGTCAGTTCGATAGGGAACGAAAGACCTGTTACGAGCTTTGATTTTCCTCACAGGAACAGACCCAAAATTCAAACAGAAGCCCGCGGCTAGCAACTCTTTTTTCAAGGTCTTGATTCCTCGACCTATCAGCGAAGTTCACGCCGACAAGTCCAGTGATAAAGCCCCATTCTACGAATTCTTGTTATCGACGAAGAGTTCGAAGAGTTGCGCGCGGTCAGAACGAGATTCTCTAATACCCAGGGGTGGACTGCGAAATCCCTCGTCGCAAGAATGACTCAATTCAAATAGAGTATCATCCGAGAAGCTCGTCGTAAATGAATTAGACTTTGTCAATCATCAGCAAACGTTGAATCAAACGACCCGTTTGCGCACGGCTGTGATGGCGGACGGAAAGCTACGGCAACGGGAATCGACGGCTTGGCGAACATCAAGAGCTTACGAAAGAGGAGGATCGCCAAGGAACGAGCAGAAAGGAACCGCATAGTCCGCCAGCTCCGGCGGCGTCTTTTGAGTGTGGGTATCCAACTATTGTGGCACCAGCGCCGGTGGTGTTCAACTCCCGCGACAGCCTACGAGCCAGGCTCAGCCAGCTAGACAGCAAGCAACCGTCGGCGATTTGGCCGCAAGCGAACGAGCAGAGGAGCTACAGCAGCCACCGTCGCAGCCGCCGGCACCGTCCCTCGTCGTTGTCATCATCATCGACATCATCGTAGTCAGCGGCGTCGGAGGCTGCAGCAGCGAAAGACAGTCAGACAGCAAGCAAGCGAGCGAGCGGGCAAGAAGTAAGTAAGCAGCGGCGTTAGCGGCGAGCGGGTGAGCCGCACCAGCATCAGCGGCGGCATCAGCGGCGGCACCAGCGACGGCGAACGCCACCACATTCCAAAACGGTCACGTGACCCCAGCCGAGGAATGTCAACAATTCAGGACTGGACGTCGACCGTCGATTGGAACTTCGGGCTGAAGGTTCCCATAGCGTCGAGTTTTCGAATCTTACATTTCGAATGAGCTGTGTTCGTTCGTGCAGAGGTTAATGTCGACGCGCTCAAACGTCGTCGTCCGAAGAATCGAGCAGTGCAGTGAGTGTTCCATCTACGAGTCAACCATCGAGCCTAGTACATTAACCTATCGGGGTATCCCTCCGTCGAGCGACCGGACGAGCCTGACATCCACAGTGGTAGCCGGGGAGCTGGTCGTCGAGTGAGCGAGCGAGGCAGCGAGAGGGAATCACAGTGCATGGTGTTCCTAGTTCAACTAGTTGTTGTTTTGCGTCTGTTGCCGCGGCTATCATAAGGGAGAAGATCGTCGCTACTGCGGCTGCCATGCGGCGCCACACTGGCCAGGAGGCTCCTATATCATACGAATCACCCGCGAGCAGCAGAGCCCTCTGTTGCCGCCTCCGCGACGCGGCAGCTGCCACAGGTGGATCATGCCAGCTGGCATGCTCCCCACTGCTTTCCGTCCACATGCTCCTCGTTTGCTGATAGCCTTTGCTGGAAGTGCCGATTGTGCGACCTGCTATCACTCTCATTGCGCCGTTTTTACGTCGACAAGTACACTCCAACAGGTAGGATCGTAGTGGCAGTGTGGGGGAACATCGCATTCCGCGGAGTTCTTCTCTATGGAGAATCCAGGGTGAGGTTTCGTCGGGTGAGAAAGATACATTCCGCCAAAGATATGGTTCGGGCTGTTGCGGCCGCTGCTGCTGCCGCCGCTCGATGCTGCTTACGGCCAAGATGGCGGCCGCCTAGACCCGAACACTCAACTGGCAAACAGAACTGTCCGTTTTGAGCCTTCTGTGACTGTGTTGTCCGCTGTTCTCTCTTAAGACGGAACATGGAGTGGTGTCGAATCGAACTAGTCTGTCACCGCTCGGCGAGTTGACGTCGTGATGCCGGAGTCAACAATGGTATCGTTCAGGTATTCAATATGGCGGCGGGCGTACAAATTATTGTGGAACGATACATCCGCGGGAGTTTCTTCTCCTTCGCTGATGTTCGCTGTGTTTCCAATGAGCGGATAACCGTCCTGATCATCACTGGGGCCCCGCCTGACAGCTCGATTAGAATGGATCAATGAATCTGAGGTATTTCGGAGGCTCGGTTATTGATCTGAAATTTTAGGTTGTCGAGGAATTCATCACTTGAGGCGTCGTCCTGTGGTGTCCTGAGGAGTTATGTTCGTGGTGGCCTCGGTCATAGGCATCCCCGATCAATTTCGGAACACACTCTTTGAATTGCGCGATAATACACGCTTGACAAGCGACTCCAACTCTGACGGGAAGATATGTATGTGGCTGATCTGCAAGGCCTCTCGCGGGCGGTCGTGCGTGCGATAGTGATGACTTCCATTGGGTGATGAGATTATTAATCGGGCTCTCCCAAGTTCTAAGTGCCGGCTCCGATGTATCCCTGGAGAGCTCCACGCCGTTCGAGGCCTAGTTGTCGAGTCCTGTGATTCGACCGCTTGTCAGTGCGTTTACCGATTCAGTATCCGGTCGAGCATTCACACTGCCCGAGAAACTGGAACGATCTAATTGAGTCAAGTCCCTGTAGATAGATGCTCAATATCCACCCGAATCAGATGAATATCCGAGCTGCCCTGCCCCGTCGGAAGGCCCGGATTGGCAACAGACCATCCATACCCAAACCACTGACTCTCTTTGCAGATGTTTCTGAAAATGCTTATCACGTGGTGATAGCGAAGCCGGCTGCGCGAAATGCCCCGGCCGCTCCCAGCGCTACCTGGGGCAGAGCCCCCAGACAGGGAGAGGCCGTCGTCAGCAGCTTCGAATGCTTCACCGCATCCCAAGGAGTACAGAATGATGGCCCTCCAACAAATCCGGAACAGTCTGGAACCGTTTGCCAACCAGCAGGATATTTCACCTCAACCTCACCATGTGATGAAACGGAGCGAGATGAGCTCCGCGTCGTCAACTACCTCGGAATCGAGCTACGGCTACACTGTGTTTAGCGCTCTCCCGCCGAAAACACCCGGACGGCCTCCCGTGAGTGATGAGATGCGGAATTTCACACGCAGCATAGTGGTTTTGGGTGATCTGGTGGAGGCTTGATTCCGCAACCAGGTGTTTCAAGATCCATCGGTGATCATCCCGAGCCTCCATCTCTCCTCTTTCCCTCCGCTCCTGAGAATAACGCTCCCCCTCGTTCTGGTCCGCAGGAGTTGGTGCAACGCTCCCAATCATGTGGATCGCGCAAACCTCCGGCTCGTCTGCCTCCCGAGCAACCCTCTTTGGCAGGCGATCATCTAACCAACGGGGCTGTTGCACTCCAGCAGCAGAGAGTAGCGAACCAGAATGCTCTCATTGGCTTGAAGGCTTTGCGGATATCCACCCAGCCTCTTGACTCGACGGGAACTCCGTTGTGGGAAAAAATTCCGCCCTCCGGGAACGCGAACGAAAATGTAGTAGAGTCTAGTCCAAGTGTGAGGAGCATCCTACCAGATCCTCCAAGGTACGTTGCCTCGAGAGCCCTCCCCCTATTTTCAGCAGAAGTTATTTCAGAAGAAAGATCTCTGGTCGCCTCTCCCTTCGTCGTGACGGTCTATTCGAAGCGAGTCCACAGTTCCTCTCGGTGTGTTCTCCGAGTCAGGATCGTGGCATACTTGGAAATAGACCGGAGTCATTGTGCGAGAATCGCTCATTTTGACTCAAAATGCAAGAATGTGGCTGACCGGGTGGCATCAGGCCGCATCACTTTTCTTTCCGCGAACAGCGCGTTCAGCTCGCTTTCTAGAGAGAGTTGAAATACCTCTCTCGGAGCTCGCGAAAGATCCCAAAAGAGACCAACGACGTCACCCAGCTGGCGTTCGAGGCTGAACTCGAGCTCGATTCCAGGCTCGGGTCGAAAGCCTCACCCGGCTGCGGGAAGATCGCGATGTTGCTACTTCTCCCGGGAATGACGGCGTGAACCATTCCGCGTAAAATCAATCGGATTCCAGGCGTGATTCGCGCATTCCAGCCAGTCGTTGAGTGAATAGTTTTCTCGAAACTCTCGAGAGTTGAGCTGACGGACTGACTGGCGCAGCCGCCGTTCTAGATGACAATGACCTACTTGCCAAGAATCTCGCTTCGCCCGCCAGGGTTGGTCTTCATGCATTTCCTTCTCTCGAACACAAACCACTGGCTTCGCTTGTGGCGCTCTATTGCCATCATAATACCCTCTTGGGCTCTCTCGTCGCTGGCTGTTGCTCGTTCGAAGGCTGCCTCTCTTGCTCGGGCGTCTCCTTTATCGAAAGGAGGAACGCACAATGTTGCGCTGAATGCTAAGCCTTTGTGGGAAAACGGAAACGTCCCGCCGGATTCCATTCTCAAGCACCGCGCTACGGTTAACCGCACTCAGTCAACCAACGTCAGTCAAACCGATTCTCCGAGGTCATCATACACGACGGCCCAATAGCCATTCTACGGTGGTCACTGCGCTGAACGATGACAAATCGCTCGAACACTCATCCTGACAGCGGGAGATGACCTTGATCTTGGACCGGGCGTCTCCGGAGCACGCCTCCCGAGGCATCCCGTCGCGGAAATTTAGTTTGCGTACGGTTTGCATGCCAGGCATGTCCAGTAAACTGTCAGAACCGTCACTCAGTGTATCACGGTTCCGAACATTCTCTCAAAGACACGGGCGCCCTCTAGCATTGCTCGGTCCTCATAGCTTCGATAGCTCTCGCCAGCTTTCGAAAGAAGACCCTGGGCTGGCCGATTCTCGTCTTGCAGAGGCGTTCAGTCGTTCGAACTGAAAATACGAAATGAAAGTCATCTATTCATACACCGATTGCTATGGTGGTCCGCCGATAGTGGTCAAGTATGTCAACCCGAGGCGAAGCGTGCTCCAGATGTGAGTGACAAAGGCTTGCACACGTATTCACACGGCTCGTCCGTTCTTGCTATTCTAGATTACTGCAAAGTCCGGATTACTATCAGCCACCTGCACCCCAACTATATCCCAAGAATCCACCTGCAGAACCACCTCCGCCGCCTCCGAGGCCAGAGCGGAATGTTGGGCCATCGATGGCACCTCCGCCGATCCACGGGCCGAAGCCCGCGGCCAAGAAGTACCCAACGCCTCAGAGGGAACCTCCTCCACCGTATTCCATATACTCACCTCCGAGTATATCCAGCACCTACTCGGCTCTGTCGTACGTCAGCTCTTCATCGGGTGAGTGCGTCGCATCCGAACACTCGAAATCGTTCGATCGGACGGAGTTTTATCTCGCCACCGCACAGGAGGTGGCGACGGGCTCGTGGGCACCCATGAACTACATGGGTGCTGCGGTCAGATGCGTTTTTGATATGGTTCTCCGTTTTGGCGATTCACTCCGATGGTAAACGAAACCCTCTCGATCCAATGCAGGTGGGAGACTCTCCCCGACAAACACCATGAGCTCGTCGGAAAGCTCCATGCCGCTCCTCCCTCGGCGGACCCCTCCCCCGCACCCGCCTGTATCTCCACAACCTTCAGTGTGTTCTTCGGTCAGTCTCGGTAGTTCGTCGATGTCAAGCTCCAAGAACTTGCCTCCACAACAGGCGGCATCGTGGGCTGTCAAGAAAGCGAAATCTCACTCGCCTGTTATAATGCACAGCGTCAAAGCCACTCCGATTCAGGTAGCTGTCTTCTCTTAGAATGCGTCGAAGCCCCGCGAATCGATACCGCGAATCCAGCTCGCTCACCCGCGCGTTTCATCTGCTTCCACAGAAACCCGTGCCGCAAACGGCCATCGCACCCCCGAGTCGGCCAGTCCCCCCGGTGCCGACCCAAGGGTACTCGACTCCACCCCCGTATCCCTGTCCTCCGCCCATGTACCATCGCAGGATCCAACAACAACAACACTCGGGTCCCACGCCCCCCCCGCTACCCCCGCCACGGACCGGCTCCCCGCCCTCCGGCGGCCACCACGGCATCAATCATGCGCCCTCGCCTTCGCCGTCGTCGGCGTCCTCCGTGCCCGCGAACGAACCCCCGAGCTACGCCTCGTCGGTGGCCGCGATAGCGGCCCAGAAAGTACCGCCATCCCGCGGACCCACCTCTGACCTGGTTACGACGGTAGCCAGCATTTGCCAGAGTCAGGTGTCTGCGCTCCAAGGTGAGCGGGGGCGAGAGACGCGATTGCGCTCGACAGCCGTCGGCCGAGGATTGCGTTTCACCCGTACCTCTTCTGTTCCAGGAACGAATCACAGCCAGGACAACACGAATGTGGACAGCTCCAGCTCTCGGTCAGAGAGTCCCGTGACAGAGTCGTTCTCGGTGGGTGGCGGAGTTTGCAGTCAGCTGGGCGACAGAGAAGACCCCGACGAACCCATCCGCCATCAGAGCCCGATACCTCGAGTGGACTGGACGAACGAACGGGACGAGTCCAAGGTGCGGAACTACAGTCCAGACGCGTACAAGTTCTTCATGGAGCAACATGTGGAAAACGTGATGAAGAATCACCAGCAGCGGCAACATCGGCGGCAGGTGCTGGAAACCGAAATGGCGAAGGTCGGTTTGTCGTTGGAAGCTCAACTGCAGATGCGGAAGATGCTCTACCAGAAGGAGTCCAACTATATCCGGCTGCGCCGGGCGAAAATGGAGCACAACATGTTCGAGAAACTCGCCATCATCGGCATGGGTGCGTTCGGCGAAGTCGCTCTCGTGCGGAAGGTCGACACCCAACAGCTGTACGCCATGAAGACGCTCCGTAAAGAGGACGTTCTCAAGCGGAATCAAGTCGCTCACGTCAAGGCCGAACGTGATATCCTCGCAGAAGCAGACAACGAGTGGGTGGTCAAACTGTACTACAGCTTCCAGGACGACAAATGTCTATACTTTGTCATGGACTACATCGCGGGAGGTGATATGATGACGCTCCTCGTGAACAAAGGTGAGCCGAGCGTTGAGTGCGCCCGTGTTCAGGGAACCGATGCGTTGCGTCACGATTTCTCGGATAGAAATTGAAGGCCGCATGCTTTAACGTCGATTTTCTGTTGCAGCAACTTTCGAAGAACCCTTGGCGCGCTTCTACATCGCCGAATTGACTTGCGCTCTTGAGAGCGTTCACAAACTGGGGTTCATCCATCGAGACATCAAGCCTGACAACATCTTGATCGACCGGGACGGACACATCAAACTCACGGATTTCGGCTTGTGCACCGGTTTCCGTTGGACGCATGACTCGAAATACTATCAGCGGAACGGGAACCACGCGAGGCAAGACTCAATGGACTTCCACGCTTGCGACGACGAGCACTGCTCTTGCAGGAAACCCCTCGAAATGCGACGCCGGAAAGATCAGAAGCGGTGTCGGGCTCAGAGTCTTGTTGGCACGCCGAATTATATCGCTCCCGAAGTGTTGCTAAGGCAGCCATACGGTCAGGCATGCGACTGGTGGAGTGTGGGGGTGATTTTGTACGAGATGCTCGTGGGCCACCCGCCGTTCATGGCGAGCGTTCCTCAGGAAACCCAATTGAAAGTGATCAACTGGCAGAAATTCCTCACCTTTCCTCCTCTCCCCAAACTCAGTCCGGAAGCGACCAAGATCATCTTGGCTCTGTGCACCAGCCAGGAGAAGAGGTTGGGTGCGAGGGGGGCGGATGAGATCAAGAAGCACCCGTTCTTCAAAGGAATCGATTTCGAGAGTGACCTGCGGAAAACGATTGCGCCACATATTCCCACCATCAACAACCCTGCCGACGCGGAGAATTTCGACAAGTTTGAAATGCCCAATAGCAGTAAAGACGAAGGCGCGACCAACGGTGTCAACAGACCCGGGGATCGCGATGGCGAACATGCTTTCCTGGAGTTCACGTTCAGACGATTCTTCGATGACGGCGGACAGGCTTACCCCTTACGTTTCAGACGGCACAATCAAGAGGAACAAGAGGCGCCCCAAGTCGATAGTCAAGGCAATCCCGTTTTTGTATAGCGTCACTCGGAAGACCGAATCAATACCTCACCAGCGGGAGTTGCTCAGGCATCGTGAAACATAGTTAGGCACTCAATTTAATAAGTTTAGGGCTCGGTCGGTACATGTGGGAAGATGACCATGATGCGCATGCACAGTATGAGGTAGTAGTATGTACAAACTTAATTTAATTTAACAATTCGGAGAGGATTCCGTGTAGTCCCCCGGTGAGCGGACTACGCACGGTCACCCCTCCCAGATCCATGCCGATTACACGTTATCCTTTAGGAGGAGAGAGTTGACTCATCGGAAGTGACTGTCATTTTCATGAACGCAGCGGGCCTCCGAGCATTAGGAGCGAACATAGACCTTCAACTTTGTCCCTCTATGATAAGGAAACTCAAGACTCGCTCGCGCTGAACACGAAAATGCGTTGTGGCACTCGATTGATCGATGGATTGATTGGACTATTGGTAGAACCGAGTGGTTCATTCGGTCAGAATCGAAAGCTAGAGGAGACCAATGTGTCTGAGAGGAGACAAAGCGGTCGGCATCTAGCTCGTTCACCCGTTCTCACTGTGATACGTCATGTGACTTCGAGTCTTCGGGCGGTTTCACAAACGAAGTTTTTCGAAATCACGAGTTTGGAGTGGAAATACGTTACCACTGTCGATAGGAACGGAGACTCCCCTCCCAGTCTTCCGGGATCGGCTCCATTTTTTCGTTGCTTTGATGGGCCATCTCTGTCGAAGGCCGGGCGAATGTTTCCATCGAATTTTGAGATATATATATTTGTGAGAGCTCGTTGCGTTTGAATTCATCGGGAAAATGGGCGACTGTCCTTTGTCTGGAGAGAATGCGCCATGCGTGAGATTCCGGATAAGTATCGTGTTGCTGTACAGAACGGTGGGGTAAGCAGGGAACCGAATACGAATGTCATTGTTGAAAATCATCCGATTCAACGAGAGGCAATGAAATTACGCGAGTCCCCTGAAAAATCGAACGACTTCACCTTTGTAAATAACAGAAGACAATCAACCACAGAATGCTCAAAGGGACGTAGTCGAAGCCTCAATGTACAAACTCTAGACACACAATAAATGGCTTTTTGACGAACTTGACAAGAACCGCGTCCAGTTCATTCATCGGGAGTCATCCTCCCATATGGTCTTCCTCGGTATCGCAAGATTGGTCACCGGCAGGTGCGATAGAGATTTTTCTTTCTCGCGAGCCGCACGAGCTGATCGACACCTGCACTTTGGCACTGAGCACTACCGAGAAAACTGGTTGCGGTAGATTGCTGAGACCCCCTCCAATCGCACGGTTTCGACCATTGAAGTTGATGTCGAAGTCAATACTGAGGGTAGCACGATGCGCCTCCCAGAGGCGGAGGCTCGAATCCGATCCATGTATACCAGTGTCCTCTACATTCATGAAGCGCGTTCGGCTATAGGGGACATTAGCCTGATTCCGATGAGATTGGTGATCGATCTGGTTGCTCAACTCGAGCAAGCCCTCCGATTCGAAGTGAAGCAAAATATATACATAGCTCTCAGAGCAATTCGATTCGAGAGCTCCATTTGAGCGAAAGAATTCAGCCAATTTTTCCACCCCGGAGATGATAAATCTGTACCTTAGATGCTACGAGGAGATGGTGGTATGGGTTTCAGAAATGGCAAGAGCTGCCGTCGCCTCAGCGCTCCAGCGAACCCAGAGCAAAATCGAATCCTCCGATCTGGCGGTTCATCAATTTCAGCGATCTCAGCGAGCACCAAGAGTGTCGGAGCTAGGATGGGAGCTTTCGAAGAGTTCTGAGTATGGAGAGAAGCCTATCCACGAATATTGGGATATGTGCTCATCATTATCTGATTGGACAGATCTTGCAGCATCTGGCAGACCTAAATATTGAATTCGGATGTATTCGCTCACACCGCTGTTCTGTGACAGCTCACTCCCACAGTTTCCACGTCGTTGAGCGGTTCACGAGCTCCCATTCTGACCCAATGTCCTCCAGAGGGTCCCGAAAATTTGGGGGCCGCTAAGAGCATACCTCGAATCAGATGCAAGCCGAACTATCGGGTCGGTACGAGGCCTCAAAAGCGAGAGGGAAAAACGTTTCTGCTCAGGAAGAACTCCTTGACAATCGCTCCGCTGGCTCTTCGACTCGATAGATAACCTCGTCCAGTGATTGAAATCATGTTCTCATCGTTTCTGGGTTCCACCCGATTGGCTCTACTCGAGCCTCCGCTATCCGTTGGTTATCAAGTGTGAGCAACAGGTGTTGCCCGCCCGGTCTGGGGAATTTCCTCCGTTACACTCGAGCGATTCCATTTTTGGAAGGGGGCCTGGACGGTAGTTCTTTCCTGCGTCCCGCGCTCATCGGAAAGATATCCGGCTGAGCGTAGTACGAGGCGAACACAGCATCGGTGGGTTTTCATGACTTTTCATTCACCGTCTTCGTCCGGGATGGGTAAATGTCAGCCCATTCGGCTAAACGCAGCGGTGTTGTGGAACGTCGTCTTGCGGTCCGATGAACGACGGACGGCCCTGCTCCGTTATGGTGTATCCGCGGAATAATCATCGGCAAGAGCGAACCATCTGGTAGTGAAGGTGTTGGTGAACCGTCGTGGAATCATGTCAGCAAAAGTGACGTTCAAAATCACGTTGACGTCCGATCCCAAACTGCCGTTCAAGGTACTGAGCGTGCCAGAGCAAACTCCGTTTACAGCTGTGCTGAAGTTCGCAGCGGAGGAGTTCAAGGTGGGCAAGGTTCTTTCTTCGTTGGAATTCTAGAGACGCAATTCGGATCGAAACACCAAGACTTGATTCTTGGACAGGAGTACCATGCTACCACAGGCATGCTGTGGGCCGGGAAGGTTCCTCACCTTTGGAGTAACTGCAACCCGCTCCAGGCTTGAATGGGCGGAACAGTAGTCCGCGTAGGACGAGTATGCAAGAACTGACCATGGCTGTCCAATTTCTGCTCAACAGGTACCGACGGCAACTTCTGCAATCATCACCGATGACGGAATTGGCATAAACCCGGCGCAAACTGCGGGCGATGTGTTCCTCAAGCACGGATCGGAACTTCGTTTGATTCCGCGAGATCGTGTGGGACATTCCTAGGCATGACGGAACCGAAATCGAGTGCGCAGTGGTTCGAATTTGATGTACTGTACATAATGGAAATGATTCTCCCCCCATCGACCCGATAAAATTGTCTTGACTGCCTCGCTTACTTGTGCTTCCGAACTCCTCGATCTCTCGTGATTTCTCCTCCTCTCGTCGGGAAAACTGCCCGCCAGTCGGCGGAGTGCAGCGAGATACCCTTGTGAAATAAATTTTCCAGGTCTGCAGGCTTCAGTTGGGATCTCTATGAATGACTGTTCACAGATGAACGTATACACATCATTATATACAGACTTTATTGTACACAATTCAGACTTAAGGGTTCAGTTCCTCCTCCTTCGAGTCCTGGAGATACGCCAGGAATTCGGCTCCTCGTATTTATTGTACAAAGGTTCGAGCTTCAAGTTCTTCTTGTGCTTGGAGAGCTTCGTCGGATCGGCGAAGCGGAAGAACGAGTTAGCGAACTCCACCAGCCACTTGGGGTCGATAGTAGTGACCTGCGGATCGAAGCAAAGGTTCATTTCCTTTCCGTTTCTCATTTTCGGTTGCTCGATATCTCATCGCCCTCCACCGGTGATTGTATTTCTATACGTGGACTCACCTCTCGCATGTATTCCTTGGCTGTCAGGACAACTTCGTGGTATACGACCCATTCAGGTTGTCTGTTGAACAGGGCGCTGGAGGGGTGGATGTAAACCACCTGAAAGCGTATCGAACTCAACATGTGAGGAAACTTCTAAGAGCAACTCGGGAGCCTACTACGTCGATGAATACATACGAACAATAACCGCGTCGTAAAATCAGCGAAACGTACCTGGCCGTCAACGAGAGTACGATAACCCTCCTGTGGGTCTTTCTTCGCAGCGTTTCGGAAGAACCCAGAACATATGGCTTTCTGTACCCTTGCAATACTCTTCCCGCAAGAGACAACGTCCAGCTTGTGTCGATCCATGATGCTCAGCAACTGCTTCCGCACGTCTTGCGCTCGCTTCAAGGTCCTGGAGGGATGAATTGATCAAGAATAATCTAGTCCGGAGGAAACCGTTGAAAGTTTCGACTTGAAAATTGACAGCGCTCATCTCACCTCATCTGTACGAAGTTCTCGTAACACCACGCAGGACTGAATTTGCTATTCTTCCACGAGTTGTAGACTGCGAGCAGCGTCAGATGATCCCCTTCTGCTTGATTGAATTTGGCCTTCTTCTGATCAGCGATATTCTGCTTGTCTTTGGGCCTGTAGAAGACATTCTGCACCGACAGCATGGAGACGATGGTGAGAATTTCGTCGGAGCAAGCCAGATGCACCGACATGATCAGGAGTTTCCCGAGTTGCGGACTCAGCGGGAACTCTGCCATCCTGCGGAAAAATGTTCGAGTCTCAAACGGCTCGAAGAACACTCAACTCAGGTTCTAAACTGGATCGAGGGTTTCGTCGACTCACCTCCTTCCCAATCGAGTGAGGAGACCTTCGTCATCGAGTGCCCCCAAGGAATGGAGTTGCTCCAGGGCCATGATCAGCGACTCCGGTGGCGGGGCGTCCATGAAGTCAAAGGACAGTAGATCGTTGATACCCATGGCTTTTAGTTGGAGCACGGTTATCGCGAGGTCGGTCCGTTGGATTTCGGGAACCGGGGTTGATAACATCTCGTCCCGATAGGCTCGTTCAGTGTATAGTCTGTAACATTTGCCCGGACCTGTCCTCCCAGCTCGTCCCGACCTCTGTTTGGCTTGGGCTTGAGAAATGGGCGTAACAACCAACGCGTCCATGCCCGTTTTGGGGTTGTAAACGTTTTGCTTGACGAATCCGGGATCGACGACGTAGTAGATACCGTCGATGGTGAGCGAAGTTTCGGCGATATTAGTCGCGATGACCACTTTTCGCGAGCCAGCCGGAGCCGGATCGAAAATCCTGGTTTGCATCTCCGAAGGCAGAGCGGAGTAAACCGGCAGTATGATCAACTCCGGGACCTGAGATCCCAACGCCTTCATGCGTTCGTACAGAACTTCACACGAGGTGTCGATCTCCTCCTGACCTGTGAGGAACACGAGGATGTCGCCAGGCGGTTCCGTTAAATGAATTTGCATGACCGTGATGAGCGCTGCATCGAGATAGTCCGTCTCGGGCTCTTTGGTGTAAAGAATCTTGACCGGGTACGTTCGGCCGGGAATGGTGAAAATGGGGGCTTCGTAGAAATAAGAAGAAAACTTCACAGCGTCCAAGGTGGCGGACGTGACTATCAGCTTCAGTTCTGGCCGCTTCTGAATGGTTGTTTTTAGCAGTCCAAACAGCACGTCGGTGTTCACGGTCCTTTCGTGGGCCTCGTCCAACATCAGTAGCGAGTATTGCTTCAGGTCGGGATCGATGAGGCATTCTCTGAGCAACATACCCTCCGTCATGTATTTAATCTGAGTTTCCGGCGACGTGCAATCCTCGAAACGAATCGTGTAGCCGACTTCTTGACCCAGACGGCAACCGTATTCTTCCGAGACTCGTTTTGCCACAGACATAGCCGCCACTCTTCTTGGTTGCGTACAACCGATTTTCCCCCGGGTAGTGAAACCGGCCTCGGCAAGGTATTGTGTCATCTGCGTGGTTTTTCCAGACCCTGTTTCGCCAATGACAATGAGGATCTGATTGTCCATCACTGCTTTCACGAGTTCGTCCTTCAGCTTGTAGATGGGCAGTGATTGACGTTGTTCCAAGATGGTCATGTTTGTGCGTTTTCCGAAAGTCGCCCGGCCGCCCGCGGTGATAGCTTTCTTCCACTCCGGGAGCTCGGCTGTAGCCGGCTGGGCTCGCGCGGCGCTAGGGAGGGTGCGTTGTCCGCCTTCTATCTCAGGCATCGGATCGATCCACTGCTTCTTGACGTTCTCTGGAGCAGCCTCGATTTCGGCTTCTCGAGCTTGCTGTTTTAGCTCTCGTCGCTCTTTGGCGAGAGCACTTTGCATCATGGCGGCTTGCGCGAGGGATCCATCCGGGTTCTTCACGATGCGCACGGGGTCGAGATCGTGGATGGAATGACGACCGTGGCCAGTGAGGAAGGCCGGCTCCTCCTCCACCAGCTCGATCTCGATATCTTCCCCGTCAGAATCGTCTTTCGGCAACAGGCCCGTGGCTTCGTCGAAGTCGGGCAACTGGGACTTATCGATGCAATTCGCGGCCAACATCTGTTGGAGCTCCCAGCGTTCGGGGGAAGAGATCTTGTTGACTCGTCGTTTGTTGTCCACGTCTTGGTCCACATCCTCGAACTGGCCCAAGCCGTCTATGCCCCGTCGGCTGGGACCGGGTTTCGGTTCCTCTTCATCCTCGACAACGCGAACCCGTCGTTCTTCTGAAGGGTTCAAATCTTCGCCGGTCTGCTGGTCGACCTGCTTCAGCGACAGAGACACTCTGTTTCCAGCAGTGGAGAGCACCTGGAACATTTCGAGATTTTTGTGTTGATCGGAGGTTCTCCTCTCAAGACAAGCCTCATGGGATTCATGGGCTTCCCTATCTGGGGAACTCAGGAGTCGTTACCCACCTTGACTTTCACAGTGTCGCCGCGGTTGACAACATCGGATACATCTTTGACGTGCCCGGTTTTACTCAACTCCGAAATGTGGACCAACCCGTCAACTTTGCCCTCGACGCCCTCAAGACGTACGAACGCTCCGAACTTCAGAATCTGGTTGACTTTTCCCTCGTAGATTTTATTCGGGACGGGTTTCGGATCTCGCGTGGGTCTACTGCTTCCACCCGATCTTCCACGTCTATCTTCCGAGTCGTTGTTCCTCGACCTTCTGCGATCCCCAGATCGGTCCCTGTGGCGGTCTCCGGATCTGTTCCGGTAGCGATCACGTGACCGACTTCTGCGGCTGCGTTTCCTCTCTGTCGATCGAGATCTTCGACGACGGTCCTCCCTTGAACGCGATCTCCGCTTGTCGCGAGATCGAGACCTCCGTCGATCGCGTGAGCGAGATCGCTGTTTTTCCCGACTGCGAGATCGCTGTTTTTCCCGACTGCGAGATCGCTGTTTTTCCCGACTGCGAGATCGCTTGCGGTCGTGAGAGGACGAACTCTTTCGTTTCAAAGACCTGGAAGAAAAACAGTTCGTGTCAAATATTCTCACGAGTCTCTGCGCTCATGGACTTGTCAAGGAGTCCATCCCGAGTTCGAGGCAGACTGCGCCTAGAACAACTACGCACCCGGAGTCCTTCTCATCTGTGGGAGCTAGAGCTTCGAGCTCCGCTAACGCGTCCTGAGCAACTTTAAGATCACTCTCGTCGGCTTCCTCTTCAAGAAGGTCGGAAACTTTCGAGCGGTCGTTGGGAATGGCGAGTCCCGGGAACTTCTTTCGCTTGTCCTGCAATTCAACGCCACTGTTGGTTCCGGGCTATACTCGCACACGCTACATGATCAACGGAGAATTATTGTGATTCCACCGCCAGTGGCGAGGCTGGGAAAAATGGCCAAGCTACGGAATGACAAACAGACTGATTTTCGTACTCACATCATCTTCAAAGGCAGCTGTCGCGGCTTCAAAGCCGTCTTTTTTGGAGGCCTCCTTCATCCTGGTGATGATGCGATGCAGGTTCTGGGTGAAGGACTCTGGGAAATCTGAGCCCCCGCCTTCACAGAGAGCCTTGTGGAATTCTCTGTAGCTGCAACGTGATTTGCTTTGAATTTCGACAGGAAGCCTCGGAGCCCGCAGTAGCGTATTGGGAGCGGGGTGTTTTGCAGAGGACATATCGGAATCACTTTCAGAGCATTGGGCATTTCACCCGCCATATCGCGAAATAGAAGCGAAACACATCGTTCGACGCAAGTCTTCCTCCCACTTACGTTCCATGCTTTTCCGCAAGATGAATAATGAACTCCGCCAGGGTTTTGTCTCCCAGCCCGAAATGATTGTCGAGCTCTGTACAAATTTTCGACACCAAAGAAAGGTGTTCGAGTTTTCTCAACTCTTCCATTTTCCTGACCGATCAATTGTAAATAAACCGCTTTTCGTAATTCGACAGAAAACGAAACCACTGGTACCGTAGATCGACAGCAGGAACCCGCTCGAATTTGAATCGCAGTGGTTGCCTCCCCCAGTGAATCACTACTCATGTGAGCTTGAAATATTGTTTTTCACGCCGAACAGCCGTGGTGGCATTCCCCAGAGCCATTACCTGCCTTCACGATCCGTTGGCACATTTGGGCGTTTTCTCAATAATTTTCCCTGCTCCGACGTTGAACTGAGGAAAAAAAACTTTTCCAATGAATTCCTCGCGATTAAGATTAATCCATTACACAATCAGAAGAGCACAGAGTTTCGACTCCAATTGGATCTAACCAGATGACAGTAGTAGTACATTTCAGAAGACAATCTCACACAGTTCGTGTTGACAGTGTACACAGTGAGTGCTACCGTTCACACTCACCCTGATGTCCTCAACGAGTACAGAGTTTCGCTTAAGCAATGAAAAATTCAAGATTGAACGGACGAATCCTCTGAAAACGATAGCGGAGGCGCGATGCCGGGGGAAAGCGCACAATCTCTTCATCGAGATATCGGTTCGGGGCTCAGGGAAACGCTCACTGGTGAGTCGACGAAATGGATGAAGTGCGTGAGAGCGAGCAGAGGAGGAAGACATGTTATCGAATGGATCATTGTTCCATGACGTATCGAGAAAATGCGATCTTCGGGCTAGATCAAGTTAAAAATGGTCTGCATCAGTCGGAGGACTCGAGAGTCTCAATCTAGATTGAGAAATCGAACGCATTCCGCTGTCAAAGTGCGCTACCTATGTAAACACCATTCAAAAGATACGCCAGAACACGGCGTGAAGGTGGATAGTCTTAACGAGATCCACAGCAGGCGGGCGGGGAACGTGATGCGGTGCTTTTCAGAACTGTAAAAGGGATGTAACACGAGATTACCGACTGTTCGACATCCGGTTCTCCGTAGGTCCCTCCCAGCTGCCCTGTTCTCTTTTTCCAGAGAGCAAACCTCTCTCATCTCCATCCAGCACTCCGCCCCGATGATTCGTCCCTCAAAACATATACCAGTCCGATTGATGCTCTCAGTTTGACGTGGGGGGCGAGGAGGCGCAGCCTTCGAGCGTTACAGCCGCCGCTGACGGTACCCCAGAATAGAAATCTCGTTGCACCGTTAAGGGGGTTCCCTGCTTTTGTTCATGTACCTGTTTTGGAGTCCCTGTATGACCGAGAGGGCTGAAACTTCGTTTGGTCGTCCCCCGCCCCTCGAGATAACCACTGAAATTTAGGCATGGCGGGAAAAAAAAGGGAGAGGGCTCTAGCCCGATCGGACGAAAAACCTCCGAATTCGAGCGGCCGACGATATTCGCATCGAGAACGGATGGAGACGCTCTGGGTATGACTTCATATTCGGATTCCTGGTCGAAAATGCTATCGATTTAAGAAAAAAATGACCCGATTCGGCCAAGCTTTCATGTAGTTATGGCGGACATGAACCACTGAGTTAGTATAGAATGACGTTTCTGGTTGTTGGATCGCAGATATCTTCGCTCCTGGTTGGGATAATGTTATGAAATTGGGTAGTTTGATAGCCATACGTATCCTATACACGAACATCAAGTTTGATCCAACTAGGCCTAAGGGCAGCGGAGATGAGAGCGACCGCATTACTTCAGAGTCACTGTGCTGAACGTAAACAACATTTTTGAACCCTAGAACGGACAGAGACGCTTTCGGTTTGATTGCATATTCGGCTTCCTCATTGAAAATGCTTCGATTTCAAAAAAAGAAGGCCTCGATTCGACCAATATTTCGCGAAGATTGAAATCCGAGCTCCGAATTGCTCAGATCACATCGAGCAGCTGATGGGGCACGCCTAATCTTTGCCGCCTTTCGACCTAGCTCGATGAAATTTTCTGTGTGTGTCAAGTCCATGGATGGCTAACACAGGTCGAAATTTCATGAATTTATGTCAACCTGGAGCGAAGATATTCAAGCTCAACCACCCAGGATCATCTTTCTGGACTATCTCGAAGGGTTGAACGATTCTTACTTCGCGATATCTTGGTCGGATCAAGCTCTTCGTTTGTATGAAATCGTAGCATTTTCAATGAGGAATCCGAATATGCAATCAGACCAAAAGCGTTTTTTCCGTTCTCGATCTGAAATCCGAGCTCCGAACCGCTCAGATCACATCGAGCAGCTGATGTGCCACGCCTAATCTTTGCCGCCTCTTGACCTAGCTCAATGAAATTTTCTGTGTGCGTCAAGTACATGGGTGGCTATCGCAGGTCAAAAATCCATGAGTTTATCTGAACCTGGAGCGAGGATATTCAAGCTCAACCAGCCAGAATCATCTTTCTGGACTATCTCGAAGGGTTGAGCAATTCTTACGCCGTGAAATCTTGGTCGAATCGAGCCCTTCTTTTTTTGAAATCGAGGCATTTTCAATGAGGAAGCCGAATATGCAAACCGGAAGCGTCTCTGCCCGTTCTAGGGTTCAAAAATGTTGTTTACGTTCAGCACAGTGACTTTGAAGTAATGCGGTCGCTCTCATCTCCGCTGCCCTTAGGCCTAGTTGGATCAAACTTGATGTTCGTGTATAGGATACGTATGGCTATCAAACTACCCAATTTCATAAAATTATCCCAACCAGGAGCGAAGATATCTGCGATCCAACAACCAGAAACGTCATTCTATACTAACTCAGTGGTTCATGTCCGCCATAACTACATGAAAGCTTGGCCGAATCGGGTCAATTTCTATATGAATCGATAGCATTTTCGACCAGGAATCCGAATATGAAGTCATAACCAAAGCGTCTCCATCCGTTCTCGATGCGAATATCGTCGGCCGCTCGAATTCGGAGGTTTTTCGTCCGATCGGGCTAGAGCCCTCTCCCTTTTTTTTTCCCGCCATGTTCAAAGTTCAGTGGTTGTCTCGAGGGGCGGGGGACGACCAAGCGAAGTTTCAGCCCTCTCGGTCATACAGGGACTTCAATACAGGTACATGAACAAAAGTAGGGAACCCCCTTAAGCAAACTATCCGAAAGAAGGAAATCTCATGTGCAGGTAGCGCTAGTCAATCCTGCCTCTTCACCATTCACCAACTCGATGGGGGCAACTTCATAAGATTCTCCTGTCGTCTCTCTTGCGGCCAGGGTACCGCGGGAGAGGATCACTACAACGGCTGCAATGCTGTCTTATATGGAGCAGTGATTCCCAAGCAACATGATTTCGAGGTTACCTGAACTACGAATCGAGTTATAGCTGATTTCGTGTGACTTATGGCTCACATTCGTCGGCCATGCCCCCCGCCCAAGATTTTTGGATGATGGTGGGAAGGGTGGATCGAATTCGACTTCGATGGTCGAAATTGTGCCACAAAGATTCAGTGTTATCAGGGAAATCTTCACAGGTTTGAAAACCATGTTGATCGCGCCATGAAAAGCTCGTGACGATTATCATCATCACATCCATCCCCCCCCCCCCCCCCCCCGCTCAAAAAAAGAAAGCTGGGTACGGCCCTGGTTGCCAGGTCTGCTGAGATAGCGTAGTTTCGAGACGGTATCCATCCAGAAGTACGGAGGGTGCAGAGAAAGAGAGGGAGAGAAGGTTTTTGGGGCCTGAAACTTCGCGGTCCCTCGGCCCCCTTCATCTCACTAGAGTCCGGGTTTGGGACTGGTCTCCGTTCAGAATCTCGAGCTTGACGTAGTCTTCGGATGACGCAAGGCGGTCTTGGAACCAAAGCTCCCTCAACTATTTGTAAGGACCAGATCGAAGATTCACAGGCCAGTGGAGGGGTTCTTCTGGTGTTCAACGGACTGGAGAAATTCGGAATCCGGGCTATCCGACACCACCATCACAGCCTGACACTAGAACCAGCCTGTTGCGCGTCGATATGACGATTCCAGGGCAGTGTGGAATCGTGGGTCCGAGAGGAACTCATCGTGGCTTGAGGTCAAGCGCTTCATACAGAGATGGAGGGAGGCGACTAGGCTATGCCCCACAGATCACGCGGAAGGCCAGGGTCTGGTATCGCTTCGAGGTATCGCGAAGTTAAATATTGCTGCAAGCAGCAACTCGGATATATTGGCAGCGGAGTATTTTATGTGTCTCGGAACGGATCGAGCCAATGAACAGACGGACGATAGCCTTAGTGCAGCGGTGATACGTTTGTTTTCGGTTCGGTTAGTTCGTTGCAATATGTTGGTGTTTGCTTATTTCGCCGGTCTCACCTGTAGCAGGCCATATTGGAGCGCCGACCGAGGCGACATTCCTGGATATAAAAATGTGTCTCTTAATTTTTGTCTCCAATACGCCGGGAGATTGTTCCCCGTTCCCGACACAGTACCCTGCACACCCTTGCCCAGCGGTGACATGTTATCACCGAGGCCCTGGAAGTTGGCATAGGGTTCCGGCTTCCACGAAACGATGCTTCGCGTCGAGAGTGGAGCCGGCCCCGTGAACTATTCCCTCCGTAAGAGCGCTTGATTCGGCAATCCAGAAATATGACAAAGAACTCATCCGGGGCTGGAAGAAATGAAGCCGACGTTAAGTAACACTGGAGGAACATTGCGGCTCTCCCATTGCCCTGCTCGGCAGCATCTGTCCTGTAAAGGAGTCCTTGATGCCCAGGAAATCGTTCAGCTGTGAGTTTTTCTCCGCAACACGGTCAATTACACCGCTCACTCGGCTCAACTTGCTCCCTGTGGGGTTTGAACACGGCTCGAGGTCCGGATGTATTTTTCTGAACTGTTGGTCCACATGGCCTCACTGAACTCGGCCGTTCCTCCCGCCGGTCAGCCGCCCGGCCGTGCGAGCGCCGATCTCTCCGTCTATCCCGGGAAACTCACGCCTGAGAAAAGAGACGGGGAAGGGAGAAAGCGAGACGTTTGTATCTGTCGTTGTTTAAGCGAAAAAGAGAGAGTCTCGTAGGCTGGCCGGTGAAGATAGCGTCGACGTCAGTTCTACGGTGGCGGTGAGGCTATTTTTGCTCAAGTCCAACGAAAGTTCTACTTTTTTGTACAGGACAAGCGAATTAACCTTGAGATTTATCGTTGCCAAATGGGTCCCTCGAGTCGTCTTGTCGACTACTTTTGGAAAACGTTCAGCGAACGTATCATCAGAACGACAAACTGAGACTACGCTCTGTCGGTGCAGTCGTTCAGCGGAGAGCTGGGCGAGCTGGATACTACGGAAGACGGATGGCCCACTTGGGTACAAAACAACCTGAAGAATGACACGGCACAGCGTTAATTTCCAGCTGTGCTCAGAGTTCACTCTTCGTATGGACACATGGGAGGAACGGTATCCTCCTCATATATCCTTGCTGAGGTCGGTTCCCCGAAGTCGGTCACCTGAGTCCTGGAACTGCTGATTCTCGCCCACTTCCGTTCCGGTGAGGGTGGGGGGAGGAGCGACGAGCGCACATTCATAATGATTGTTTTACATATGCACTTGACACAGGATCCAGACTCTGCATTGCCCTCATCAGGACAGCCCTGCCGCTCAGGGATCTGAAAACTATCTGCAAAAACTATTTTTTTCAACTTTCCTGGCGCTGTCCTCGGGCTGCCGAATGATTACAGAAGGAATGAGCACAGATATCCGAATCTAGCCTCCTCGAGCGAACTTCGGAATTCGATGTGAGACTTAAGTTTCGTAATTCTCATGGCCTCTAATATGGATCACGGAAAAGCTGGCTTGTGTACCGTTTTTTTTTTGCGCGTCGAACGCAACCCTGGTGAGTCCGATCTGATAGAATCTGACGTTTTCTCGACCTTCTTCAGGGAGACCGCGAAAATCGGTCATTTTCAGGACCATCTCCTGGGTGCGATTTTTATAATATTTACTCCAAGAGAGAACCAAAATTATCGCCCCGAAATCCCGTCTCGATCGAACTTTCATTGTTGCCAAGAAAATTCCAAGAATACAGACTGGTACGGCAAAAATAAAGTCAGCTTGAACAGATTGATCAGACAATCTCGTTCCCGCTGGTCGGTCGAAAATTCCTGACTTAAAAATGGCACCCCGTACAGCTTATACTCGATTCATCCAACTGATATTTCGACGGGGGGCTTTGAACTTTTCCTTGGGAGATATATTCTTATGAGACGAATTCGCCCCTATTTTCGAAACAATGGCTCGATCGAGGGGGGGGGGTGGTCGGTGAGGAAGATGACACCGTGGCTGATATGTTACCCGAAGAATGGCGTCGAAGGCCACCACTGAGTTATTCCACAATAATTCACTGCGACCGAGGATTCGAAGAGTATCGACTCACGCCCGGAAGTTGGGAATCGCTTTCAGGTTGAATGTCGCGAGGAATCGTGCGGCACAAGATGGAAACGCGCGTCAGCCCAACTGCTGAATGAGGCTTATTTGCATCGCACGATTTACCATCGGCATAGAATCTGAATTCGGGGCGTAGGAACTCTAGGAGCGCACAGTATCGAACGAATTCGGGCTCGAAACCTGCTGAAAGAACGCCGTTTCGCGACGCATCGGTGGGTTCAAAGAGGCATCTAATTTGATTGACCTGCTATTTCAGGAATGATTCGGCCCGTCTCGGTTGCGGGGGTTTTGAGCCGCCTGTAGTGGGGAGAACTCTGGGTCGAACGAAAGCTGAACTTCGTGAAGCTTGCCTGATAAGTTCATGAATCCGATGAGCTTTGAGGAGTCACACCTCCAGAAGCATCGATCTCCGTGGGCTCACACACATCAGAGAAGCATCGAGCAGGATAACAGAGAAGGGAAGGTGGACCAGGAGACTGGAGCTCCGGCGAGCGAGTTGCTTGATGGATATATATATCTGTTTATCGCGGGAGATTCAGAGAGCTTTAAGACAATGCGGGAAGTGCGGTCACTCGCTGACTAAGGAAGGGATGCCATATATGAGCTTAATCCAACAGAGCTGCCTCCGCTAGCCGCTCCTGAGCCCTTCCCGGTGTGAGCTAATGCATTACCCTTTCGAGCAGACGAATGAATAGGAGCAATGCGCTTAGCCGACCAGGTGAGAGCCTCGCGTGACTCAGACTCAGTCTTAAATATAAGTCGTCGTAAATTCTTCTGACCTCTACGTTCGTTTTACTACTCGGACCGGGTGGGGTGTCAGACGAGCCCGACTGGTCAGACTCCAGTCGGACTCCAACTCGAGGTGGCCGCCCATCAGACCTACTTCGAGCCCTCTTGGGAATCCCGTTGAAATCAGATCTGCCGAGTTAACTTCCCACCTGAAATTCTCCCGATTCAATTCCTGGGTGAGCGGATTACTTTCGAGGAATCACGGAAACGGAGTTCGAGGCGCCGAGATGGTACTTGGCCGTACAGTGCCAAAGGTCGCCCGCGGGATGTCAGGATCGATCGCTGCGAACGCGGTCGCAGCAGGTTCCGCTCGGATCAGTTCTGTTATCGGACACCGATTCGCGGCTCCTACTGGTTCGAGTTAAAGTTTCGGGTGTCATCGCGGCAGCCGTCTCCGAAGGTGGAGCGACCCTAAAAGAGTCGGATGCCTGGAGTTCAGAGCGCGTGATTTGGCAATCGATGACTCACGAGTCACCCTCCTCATTCAGGACATTCTTGGGCTGGTGTTACCGACCGGGTGGTCGCTCTGATGAAGTACGCCGCTGCCGACTCAGTTGGTCCGAGCTAATGATACTTGACGAAGACTCTCACGCTCGATCCCCTGTAAGGTAGAAACAGCGTCTCTCTCCGAACCGTTGTCGAAAGGATACACAAGTCGGAGGCATACCATCTGCGTGACATGAGAGCGAGCTCAAGTTGACAAAAGCTCTGACTTTCATTAGGCTCGATCGCCCTTCCGAGCGAACGAGATCCGCGAAATTTCCAGATGCCGGAACTCTGCTTTGTCATGACTTTGATAGGATTCCTCCGCGGATCGAGCCCTGGAGCCGAAACCTCAGACCCGGGTTTGATTCTTGATGGATCAGCTGGACATGGCAAATCAATTTTAGGCGCGGCTGCCGCCTCGTTCCGATGGTTCAGTGCGAAGGATTGGAAGTGAGCTCGAGAGGAGTGATGCTGCCAGCAGGACGGTGTTGTTGTTTCCGAGCCTTCCGAACACGAGTCGAGCGAGCCCACCTCGAGCCAACACTTCGCAGTCTCCCCCGGCGCAGGGCGTGCATGTGTGTCACTCTGGTGCGGCATCCTCGGCGCCGCTTGATCTTTCCATTGAATCGGCCGGCAGGCGAGGAAGCAAGTTGGGCGAAGCAGGAGGCATCGAGGCTCCAGCGAGCGCACAACAGGAGAGATGATCTGTCAAATGCATTCGTCGCGCCCTTTCTAGTTGTGATCAGTCTTCGACTTCGAGAAGCAGCGCCATTAACTGAAGCACGAGTGCGTGCGTGCGTGCATGCCCACCCGCCACTCCAACGAGCGTCCTGATTCTTATTCTGAGTGTGAGCAGCGGCAGCCGACGCCGTGCGGGACCAAGACAGTGGGTTCACCATGGTAATCCTTCAGAGCGGAGGAAGAAAGCCAATGGCTGGGTCTGACACGCTGAGAAAATGAACTGAAATTTAGTGGTTTACGAGTGTGGCAGCAGATGGCAACAAGATGTGACCGCGACTCCGGATCTCAGCGGACACATACTGCCCGCAATATATATACACACATATCGAAAGCTGCCGCGACGCAGATATGACCGGGCGGCCACCCCGCCAACGTGGCAGGCCGCCGATTTGTTCCACCGCTGTCCTTCGTGAGCAGGCGCCGAAACGGGAAGGAACGAGAATGGAGGGAGCTTCGGGCGTCTCCACATCCGACGAACTTCGACGAACGACGACCAATCTGTAACCCCCCGTGTAATGATCGTAAGCGTCAGAAGTTTTCAAAAACTCTGATGTGGGCAGCTGCTGGAGGGCCAGGATCATCGGCCGTTCATGTCACCGGGCTGATGATGAAGGCCCGAAGGAGAGAGAGCCGCACGGGAGAGAGGGGTAAAAGTTCAGAATCGGGAGAATCTCTCGAAATCGCCAATCGCTGTTGTTATCTGCGACGAAAATATGAGTATCTATTCATGCTGGATGGTTTGTCTTTGTGAGTGAGCCCCGGCGAGCGCTGATCCGTCGGGCTGCGCACCTTCCCAACTTGCCCGACAGGCCTGAGCTCGGGCTTCTTCCGCTATCTTTGTCTTTCTCGTCGATACCAACTGCTAGACTATAACTAATCGGCTTTGCTTATCACTGCTTCACAGTCGAGTGCAGCGAAAACCCATGACGTGGTTTGCACACAGAATGCGATAGATTCATAGATAAACAGCGGGAGAAACTTGGGAACAATGGCCGGCGTGTCGCGATCGGCGAAGAAGCGCGCATCCGCGAGCTACTCAAAGAGCATTGAGACCGTCGTTCCACCCAAATTCGGTGTGCTCAAAATCATCTTGCCGTGCCGCTTACGGGAGCAGCCATCACATCAATCGAGACCATCGCACGATAATCGCCCACGAGGGCCAGTAGAATTCCCCTCATATCTCCCTATTCGGTTAGATGCGTCGATCCTCTTCCTCAGAACTCGATTTTCCCATCGCTCCGAGCACGCACAGAACTGGGAACTCCAGAGGAGCCTGCTGCTCCCATCTTGTGGATAGTCGTTTCGACTACCGGAGGCCAGATGTCCATAGAACGGATTCCAGCGTGTAGTTTTTGCAGAATTTGCAGTTCTCCCCCAGTCGTTCGCCGCCGAACAGTATCTCCGATGCCTGATTCACGGCTCGCAACCCTATGTGTCTTACAGCTCTCGAGGAAATCTCTTGCCTTCTGGATCGGGTCTCGAAAAAGTCGGCAAGGCCCTCTCAGACTCTTCGAACCGACGGGTACGTGGGAGGAGCTCCTGGACCGCCAGGGCTCAGGAACACAGACACCCCATACTTATAGCCCATCTCGAACCACTGCCTGGAACCCTGAGAATACGTGTAATGCTACGACGAGCATCGTAGCGGATTTGGAGAACCGCTACGATCGGAGGGCGAGCTTCTTTGACAGCGAGGGTTCCCGTTTCGGCATGAACCAAGTCAAAATGAAAAACTCACCTCGGTCTTTCCAGCCACGATTCTCCTCATGTGAAATGAGATGAATTCCGCTGTCGAGCTTGCCTGGAAGATTTTCCCCGGACTTCTCCCCTCCTCGAGAGCAGTGGCGTACTACTACTACGACATTCAACCATCGTTCCAGTGAGGGGGCTAACGGCGATCATGATGCACCTCAAATGCAAAACCAATCTGAGCCAACTGCATCTCAAACTGGGGCGACGAGTATGCGGCCGCAATAATGATTCCAGCTCGATTACTGTTGAATGATGCGATGAGAGCGATCTTTGCACGACGGATGAACACCTTTGGTACGCAACCCGTGAGCCCGCGACGGCGCGATCGATCGATCACTGCCAATGGATCAGCTCCGCTTCTTTGGACATGGCTCGTTGGCGTTCAAAATTCTGGCGGGAAGAGCACCCGGAGACAAAGCTATTCCATTCTACCAATCGCAGGTCACGAATCGTGCCAGGCAGGTGACCTCAGGATTCCTTCCCTCCTGAGAGAATGCAGCCGCACGGTTCCTAGCTGTCTTTTGCCTTCCGTTTTAACCGTCCTGCCGAGGGTGATTCACACTTTCCACTCAGCGGCGACGTTCCGGAGAGCTCCCACGGCGAGCTAGCCAGTTTAGTCAGTAGGGGCCGTACGATACGGCTCGAACCCACGATGATATCGAAACTGCTCGAGTAATACCAGGAGAACAGGAACCCGAAAGGAGCCCAAACACGCGCCAATCGCAGCTCCTTGGAAGAACCACATTTGACTTGACTCGATTTGGTTTTAGCCTCAATCCACCTATGCTATTCAACACTTTGCACTGTCACATTCGGAAATACTGTGCACGATTCAGGAATGCACGGGCCGGTTTTCCTCAAGTTCTCCCCAGTCAACCTCCCTCCTGATTTTTCTCCCACACGACCAGCTGATCATTTTGCGATATTGTCACTGCTTCGAAGTTGTATTGTATATGGTATTATTCGATGCCGCACCCATCGGCTTCGGTGGCGAATGGCAACTTCAAGTCTCATGACCCCCCGGTGGTTGTCCGCTCAGTCCGCCAGTGCGTTTTCTTCGCCGTCTTCTTGGTTTGATCGAGAGAGGTTTGATTTCTGACGGCGTCGTTGTCGGTCTTCCCGTCCTCGTTCGCCTCGGTTTTCGACTTCTATCCGAAGAGTAATTTCAGGGTAAGCAAATAAGGGGTTACGTTTTCTGCGGTGCGTCATTTTCAGCAGCGGCCGCTGAAGATTCAACTGCGAAATTTCCGATGCCTTTCACCGCTATCTTCTTCACAGCTGCTAAGTCACTGCCAGACCCTGTTCCCGAATCGCTCGGTCATTACGTTCCCTCGTAAGACCATAATAATTCGGAATTGAACTCTCCGCATGAGAGCTTGCTGTCTCATTCGAGCTGAGGCGGAGTCGCTCTGACAGAGTCTCGAAAGAGACGCTGAAACCATCCTTCGAGCTATTTTCCATGATTCTATTGCGACAATGAAAACTGTAAATCTCATGAGTATGAGGTGTTAAATTCACCCTAAAATCCCGCAAGTATCGAACATTAATTTTCAATCTTTTTTTCAAAACCCCATTAGATGGGATCGCGATCTGCCGAGTTCGCTGCCTGCCGAATTCGTTATCTGACAAGCTCGTCACCTGATAAGTTCGTTATCCGATGCGTTTTTTGAGAAAAAGAAATCGAGAAGAAAAAGTCCGTTATCTGCGGTATTTCAGCGTACGTTTGGTCGAGACTGCTGACGAGAGTACCGCTCCGCTGAGGCGTCTGATGAGGATACCTCGGAGTCCGAACTCTTGTCGAGTCGTGCTCCAGCATCGCGGGAGTCTGATCAAGTTCCGAAAGCTGCTCCCCCTAGAAGAGGAGTCTCAGTCGAGTGAAGCACGGTTCGGTGGAAACAAAGTTGAATGGTTCCTTGTTGACACTATAATCAAGTCCGGCTGACGTGTACCGGATCCAGCCGTCGCTTAAAAAACCAGTTGTTTTCTCCGTTTTTCGTCTCCAACGGAACAGAGGCTACTGGGTGATGAGTGGAGGAGCGGCGGCACAACGCCAGCGGCATCGCTGCCGCTCGTTTCAGAAAAGCATTGTCATCACTAGCCATCCCACCTAGCTGTTTCGCGGCGAGTTGCTCACCAACCAGCTCGCCGGCTGGCAGCTCGTCGGATACGCCCCCGTCACCCGATCACCCAAAGCTGCAGAAGCTAGCAGCGGCTCCGAAGTCGACTGAATAATATTTTTGTCCCCCATTGTCCTCCGTGTTCCGCTGAGGCTCCCGTCGCCGTATAAAAAAAGGAGCATGGGAGAATACTTCCAACGTCAGAACCGACCCAGATCCCGGTTGGATCACACTTGTTTGACTTGGTTACTGAAACAGGAAAAGGAAGCTTCAAACCATGACTGGCGACACAGATTTTCGACCATCTCCTGAACTCGTAGCAACGTGATATCGCGATTGTGCACGCAGTGAACATTCTCACAGGCCGCCAACCCTCTCCCGATTTCCCGGAGGGGCGGCTGTATCCTGGAGACTGTCTTGCTGATAGAGTTAACTTCTGAATGAGACCATCCTATATTCACGGTAGTTCCAGGGTCTCCGACAAGAACAGACTGGCGTCGCTCCACGGTAGCATCATTCGTCAGGAAAAAGCTTGCGCGTGAAGAGACGATCAGAGCAGAGTTTTCGGTCGCTCGAACATAGGGTTTCAGCTTGAGAATGCGGACGAAGATGGGAACTGCTCGTTGCTGCCCTGATTGTCCTCCTCGTTTTCCGCTTGGTGACTTCTGAGCCCGATGACTAAAGTCATATTTCCCTGACGCGGCGAGCTCGCATTCTCAGGTTTGAGTTTTCTTGGTCACTTCCTCGCCAAGTTGGTCAGCAGACTCCGTGTCTGCCGAATCCTGAAATTCAAGAAAGCGCAGCGTGAGGGCAATTCCCTTTTTCAATTTGTTATCAAGCGAGTTGGAAGGAACTCGGCATCAAACGCGAGATACACGCACTAATCCGACAAGGTGGTCCTCTCTTCGAAGTGATTCGTATCTCTTTCGGTCCAGGTTGATCGTTCCGTCGACCGCTTGACTGACCGACTGAGAGGGAGTGCCCTCACGATTTTCTCAAAATATAGAAAAACATCCCAAATCTGAATTGATCGTGTGGAGGAGTAATCGGCTGTGCTTCAGCTCTTCAGCTCGATGATATTCTCTCGCATCTCCTTCCGATTTGATGCGCCGTCGAAGCCCGATTCCACCAGAGAATCCTCGTTGTGCAACTTGACAATGTGTGTCCAAGTCGAGCTTCGGCGACGAAAATCGTGATAGGTGCTGATAACCTTTGACGCCAAGGAACGAATCCCCCGTGTAAGAAGGGGGTCTTTTCTCCACTTCCGGGCATAACCCTCCCCCCCCCCCTCCATACCATGTGTTTGTAGTCGGTAACATCACTAATGTATATAGTTGTTTAAGTAGTCGGGAGGAATCTGGTCAGGGGCGAAAAGAGCCGACAAGAAGATGAGCTGAACAGAGCGGACGATCGTCTGTCACTGCCGTCAAAAATCCAGCGGGTCGTGCGCCGCGCATCTTCTCCCGGTGCCGATCGCAGCGCCGGAGTTTCCCGGCCTCGCCGCAGAATCCCACCGCGCGAATCTGAGCTCAGATTCGATCTGTCCTTGGTGGGGAGTGTTTCGCTCGGTGGTGAGAAGCGATTTTCACGTGCGGGCCATGGGGGAACGTTGATGAGACAGCTATGATAACACTGCACCATGAGGACGGTCGACAAAGACAAAAAGGATCTTCTGTGGTCCGTGCTCGTTTCTGCCGGTGTTACTGTTCTGTGTTTCTGCCTCGGAGGATTCGGTGCGTCGGGTGCGACCTGGAGTGCCGCTATCGATGGAGACTTGGTGCACGATGACGTCGTCGCCATAATAAGAAATCCCGATGTTGTTGGAAGTGGATCGGGTTGGTTGACGTCGATATGGACAAATGACTTCTGGGGGACTCCGATGTCGAGTCCGGAATCGCACAAAAGCTATCGTCCCCTCACGGTTCTGACATTCAGGTGAGTTGAGGCAAGGAGATTTCGGGCGCGAGTCAACAAGGAGTTCAAACTCCGAGATGAAGTTCTCTAACTCGATGGCCAACAACGACGCAACGCCGGAAACGCTCCCTCCAACGTGTCCTCCTTCGAAGAGGAGCGCTTCCGGGAGACGTTCTGATGCTGGAGCACGGTCCAGATCGGGGAAGCCACCGGTCCATCCTGCCCGAACATCGCTCGAGTTCACCCGACCAACGGCCCCATCTTCGCCGCTTCGGAGTCCGAGAGTATTCCAGTCGTGCCTGCGATGGACTGGACTCGGTTTTCAGGGGAAGTCAAGGGACTCCCACTCCGCATGTTCGCACTCCCGATTGGGAATCAAGAGTGTTCCGGCCGCCGTGTCCGAGTGGCAGAAGCGAGTAACAAAAGATTGACTTGGGACACTCCACTCTGTTCTTTCGCTGGCAGCGGGAAGCAGGAAAGAACGCCTGACATGGATCTCGGATGAAAGTCTCTCAGTGCCTCCCTCTCTAGAGGTTTGTGATGGACGAATGCTGTTTTACCGCAAATCCAACTACCCAACCGCCTAACGAATTCCCCGCTGTCGAGACTGTCGGTGTCGCTCGTATCAACGGGCGGTCAGAATGACTTCGATAGCTTCGTTGGTCGTTGAATTGACTGTTCGAGCCCGGCGTTCGTTCCGTTGCGCGATCCCGCGAGGGAGCGAGCAGGGAGCAAACGATCACAAAGTGTTGGATTTCCCGACTTCGCTGGATCTCTCGTCTCAATGAACATGAATCGAGTTCCCGACGTTCTTCGACCGACCCGGAAGGGACGGCGCAACTACAGGAGCCTCGTGCAGGCGCCGTCGAGATCTCCCACTCGTCTGCTGTCGTCGGTCTTGTTAACGTGCCCCGAGCACACATAGGAGAGTTTTTGTTTAAAACAAGAGCCTGAGGAAGATTCGTTAGCGGAACAGTTGGACACAGTCAGACAGATTCCACCTGGAGAGGGGAGTGAGCCAAACGAGAGAAACACGAGACGCTTTCTCGGAATTCGTTGGGGGCCTCGGAGAGCGCGGCGAGAAAGAA
Source organism: Phytoseiulus persimilis (assembly GCA_037576195.1). Classification (NCBI taxonomy): domain Eukaryota; kingdom Metazoa; phylum Arthropoda; class Arachnida; order Mesostigmata; family Phytoseiidae; genus Phytoseiulus; species Phytoseiulus persimilis. The sequence goes on from CM075103.1 coordinate 6,466,383, forward strand.
GAATGGAGATCGTCAGGGGAAATTCGGGTTCACGCGGACTTTTTCCGGAATGGATGACGCAGACGACATAAGGCTCAGGGTTGGGAAATCGACAGCCGGGGAGGGATCTCGCCCCGACAGCAGCGGATAATCGCCACCTCCTCCTCGAGTTTGTTGAGCTCGGCCGGCCGTATCGATCTCTGGATTGGTTCGTTGCCGCGCTGGCTCAAAGTGCGCGCGCATTTTTCAATATTCCTTCGCGTACTATCATCGTTTTGCGTGAGGATTAATGGACCTGCAGTCTATTTGCTCCGAACAGAGGAGAGCTGGATCGGAGTTGACGTCATCTGCGAGTCTATCTGAAGATCAGGAAAGGCTGCCGGATTCTGAGAAGCTGTTCCTGCTCCGAGTTCCGGGTACACCCGGTCCCCCGTATCTGTTCCCCAACTTCTTCCGGATCAGTCCTGAAGCTCACGGCGGCTCTTGGCCGCAATCATGGCACCGAAACTGGCAATGGAGAACGTTACCTGAGGATCGGAGGATGACTTTAATTGGAAGCTACGTTGAAAGCCGAACCGGTGGCTGCCGACTCATCCTCCTAATCCGATTGCTATTGGGACTATAATCCGCTTTCTGTTCATCGAGCAGTTTTTCTGCAGACTCGTCGTCCCCATCCCAGTTCGCAGGAGCCTTTGTTCGTTTTTTTCGGTCTCGGTTTTGTTTGCCACCCTGTATTCTCTAAGAAATTGGGAAGCCGTGACAAAAGAGACTGCCGCATGTTGCCGGCCTCCGATCCACCCCCTTCGGCAGCGGGGGATCCGTGGTTACCAACAGTTTCGGCTGCTGTACAGAGCGCCCACCATTTTTCGGGGGGGAAGGGGGGGGGGGGTTCATTTTTGGGAATTTCTGCGGGGCGGGGGGGCTAACAATCGACGAGGATCATTATCCTCACGGTACTGGACTAACGGAAGTTCCACGGGCGTCTCCCGTGGGCGCGAGGAGCTGCTTTTCGGAAATTCGGAGTGGACTCCGCTCCCAGGCCGGGCGACTGATTGAGGCTTTTCGGGGAGGCGGAGCTGACGGGCCGCATTTGTAACGGTCATGGCTCTGCTGCGTGAAGTATGCCGTGCAACGGGCGGAATAAACGGCCGTCTACCGGACAAATCACGAGGAAAGATAATTGTGGAATAATCGCATAAAGTAGTTACCGTTCGACGGAGGGCAACGAGGCTCCAATGGGCCGTGCGATATAAATTACCTCCTGCCACCCTTCGAATATAAACGCTGCTACACTCGAGCTCTTCTCGGTCCGTGGACGCAGCTTCGCTCCTGAATTCGTATCTCCAGAGTTTGTTGAATCTTACACTCCCCCAGCCTCAGTCAGCTGTGACGCGATCCGATCGTTCGGGTTGATTCGTGTGCATCCTGGAATTCAGCGGAACTGATGACTGGAACAATTGAGCCTTAGATGATCGCTGGAACCAGTGTCATACGATCCTAGTCATCGGAGCAGTCGCCCGGTCGACGTGGAGTGGATATATTTGTTACTTCGACGGACGTGAGATCGATCCGGCGCACATTAAGAGCGCGATTCAGTCCATCTGGTGGATTCACGAGCGTCACATTTGAAGGACTTAGTCCCCGAAAAACTGTAGGAGAGCAACAAGGCGAGCTTAGCGTTCCTATCGCTCAGCTTAGTGTCGATGCTTCATTTCGGTTGGCACTTTTCCGCCGGGCTCCTTGAAGACAGCTGGCAGATATGTCAAAAGGAGTAACAACGATTTTTTGTTCGGATTATTAATTAGCCCTCGTATCGTGTGTCACCGGACAGAGCACGGGTCTATTCCGCTGAATCAAATCGCCGTCCGTCCAGATGCGCGACAAAAGAGCTGCATGGAATACTGGCGCGCGTTGTTTATGAGCGGCTCGTCGGAAAAAGGTGACAGTTTAGGCGTAGTCGCCACGGAACGCCGAATCCCACCGAAGAGCTCAACCGAGATTCGTTCCGACGAGCAGCATTCACACCGACGCTGAAAGTCACTCGAGAAGACTCAGTCCTATTTTTTTGATGAACATTTTATTGGGCAAGTTTCCAAATAATAGATGAATGGACGCGATCCTGGAATTATCCGATGCCGGCCCGGTCGGGTCCGTTCGGGAGCGTTCCCATGACCCCCCCTCCCTCTAGCTGTTTCATTCATAAGTGCATTGTTCTATCCGTTGGGACGTGCGCTCATAATTGATTCACGGTACCCGCCGTCCATTCATAATTATTTCGTTGTTTCAACTCGTTCATAATCCGCTGAGCCAGGCCCACTCCTAGTTCTCTCAGGTGCGAGGTACACGATACAACAAGCAGTTGTCCACTGAGATGAGCGGATCACTAGAGGCGAACGCCGTCATTACCCGAACCTCCTGCCGTCCTAACAGGCCGGCGCTGCTGCACAGTAGCCGGCTACGAAGGCAGCAAAGGTGAAAAAGGAGAAATTCGTTTATGACAAAATTCTTCAGAGCGGCAAAGTGGAAGCTCGCAGCTGCGACACCGGCTTCTCTTTCAATTGAGCTGGAGCGGCAGCCTTGTTCGCTCGCTCGGCCGCTTGTTGTAGCAGCGGCGGGCGATCGGCGTCGTGCGATCGGCGGACGCATGAACGGACGTAGTCTTCCATAGTAATGACCTGTATGTGCCGTGTATGATATCGGTTATAATGAACAGGCTCAGCTCCCGTTGTCTTGCTCGACTGGTTTCGTGTCCTGAGTGGGTTGATGTAATTGAATCGACGCGCCGGAGCCCGAACCGCCTCCGACGGAATCAGCCACGCTTTCCGCCACGGACACTTTCGCAGAACGACATCTGCAGGTATTTGGAATCGACATCAGGGCGAGATATTGGGGAGTTCCGATCCGGGTCCGAGATCGTTTCTTGGTGGTTTGTGTCCGCGGAGCCGGGAAACTGGCGCCGGTGTGAGAATCTCGCAGGAACAACAGTTTCATCGTTGGCAGTGGACGCGACGAGAGCGAATAAGGAGTGAACTTTGTGAGTTGTGCATGGTCCGTTGCCAGTGGCCGTTGGTCGGGCCTTGCCCGCTCAGAGATGGGGTGTGATGACCCTGTTCGGTTGGCTGGAGTCGGCTCGTAGCGATCCGGGCAGACTGGTCGCGCGGCCGCTTGAGCTGAGTAGCATGGCGAACCCCCCACTGATCTGTCTGGCGTTTGGGAAGGGGGGGAGCAGATTAGGGGAGGGAGACGTTCCTGAACGACGTCTGATTACGTCGATGTGACACCAGCTGGCCGTACGACATTTCTCTCTCTCTCTCGGCGTGCTCCTCTCGGATTGCATCCTCTTCCCACAGAAGTACCGCTCGCGAGGTTTGCCCGCATTGTTTTTCTCGCATTTTTGGCCCGGCTATCTGGGATTGGGATAAATGTGAAAAGAATATTACAGCGTTTTTTTCTCCGGGAGTTCTCGGAGTTTTGCGCAGAAAGTTGCCGCTTCGTGTATGTCATTCTCGGTCATCCAGGAGAACATACGCATAAACGCTCCCGCCATCATCAGAGCCGTCCGCGGTGCGAGGAAGAGAGAGAAAAAGGAAGGACCTCTTGGCGAATCCAGACGATGACGACGACAAAAAATCCGAAAAGACGTTCGAGTGGTCGAAATGGTTCCTTCCTCCTCGGGTCCGTTTTCGGTTCGCAAGGGCGGCCCCCAGACGACAACGAGTCGTAATTTCGTCGATGGCACTTTTTCTGACACAGAGCCAATCCGAAGAACAAAGAAATGGCTCACTTGCTGCTTACCACACTCATTTTAAGAGGAGGTCCATTTTTCGTTCGGTCGAAGCCACTTCTCCTAAAACCCACTCGCCCCGTCCGAGCGGGGACGCGGAGCGCATGCCCAGGACACCGGTGAGGTTTCAAGCACCGCGTGAGCTTCAGCCCGCTGAAGTTCACCCGGCACGTTTGATTTTACTGCACACATCCTGTCAATTCATCGTCGTTGTCTTTACAGCGTTTCTGACAGCAGCGGTGTTGACCGGCCGAGAATTTTCCGACGTTCGGCGATCCCAAGTCGAATCCCTGTCAATCCCGCTCATATAAACTCTGTGTCAACGTGACTCCTGTTTGCTCTGCAAACATTCGATTTCGTCGGAATTCACTCATGGACAATTATTTTCGTGCAGTTCGCGTGCTCTACCGATTCTTCGACCGACGTAGGCTGAATCAGAACAAGCGGCCCGATCGAAGAGCGCTTCGGAAACTTCAAACCCAAACCCGGCCGTTTCAAGACGAAATGTCAACAAGAAGCGCAGTCGGGCGCACAGATAGCGGTGGATCGGTTCATTGTTCTTCGCACACTGCTGGCGATGTTGATGACGGCGAAAATGATGACTACTGAAGGGACGCATTGTGGAGGCGGCGGCGGCAACAACAATTTCTTGTCTGTGTAGGCATCGACCCGGCTACTTGGCCAGCGGTCGCTCGGTGCAACCGTTGGCGAGGATTCCGCAGACACGAACGCACAAAGGAAGCCAGGAAGCTCCGAAGTTGGTCGCGCTTCTCACGACTGCCAGCAATCCAGAAGAAAGAAGAAACAGGAGGAGAAGAATCATCGCCAACAATTGTTAGTTTCTCGTAAATACGAATTTCATCGCGCGACTCTGGTAGTCCGCCAGTCACTCAGGCGACCGGCATGACGCGTTCTGGTCGGCGCGAAGAGTTCTTGAGCTCCGGCTGTCAGGATCCTCGTCGCTTGACGTTTCCCTCGAGCGTGGACGCTGTTTGACGAACGGCTGAGTCGTCAGCGAGACGGACGCGAAGGCGAAATTCCATCAGGAATCGCGTCCACCGACCTAACCTGCTGTCGCGGCGTGCCTCTCGTCGATCGTAGTTCAAGAACGATCCGATCGTCCCGCAAAGGCACCCCAACGAGTTCGGGGTGGTCCCAGTATGATAATCACTGATGAGCACCCAAGACACGGACCCCCAACAGAGCTCCGGCCGAAAAAAAAAGAAGATCTTTCGAAACTCTCTCTCCACTTCGCCGTCGTCGGGCTGAACTTGAACGCGTTTTCACGAAGACCAATCTGCCATCTGGTCCGTCCGATTGTGAAAAGAGCCCTGGGTGCAAATTCTGAAAAGCGATGAATGGTCGAGCAACAACAGATCGAGCCGGTGGGCTACTCCTCTCGGCAGGCCGAGAGCCTAAACCGAAAAAACCACGATCCGGCTGAAGTGTGGACTCTCATGCAATCCGATGGGGAAACGAGGTTTTCCGACGACACGAGGTCCACCGTTAAGGCCGAGAACCACGGGGACGAACCCTCTCGGAAGCTTTCGCTCGAAAAAGAGGAAACTCCTGGACTGTAATCTCAGGAGCACGTCGGTTTTCCTGCTCGGTGTCCAAACCCCGAACTCCTCTCCGCGATCTCACAAGGGAGCGCGCGCGACAACTCGGTGGAGAACATCTCACTTCGGGGTGCGAGGTGTCTCCCGAATGAAGAGATTACCGAATGCACGATGTAAGCAATCGTCGACTAGAGCGGAGTTCACCTCTCGAGTCTCCTCCCTCCACGTGGAGCTCGTTGTGGGAGTTGCTCGTGGGGTAGGGATGAAGCATGCGAACATCCGTCCCGCGAGCAGCTGACGAACAAATAGTTAGTTAGCCTAATCCGGATAATCTGATTGCTGTGCATCCAGCGAGCGGTCGCACATTTGTTCGCTTAGTGAGTTGTGAAAATCGCGCAGAGTCTCAACCGAGTCTCTTCCCGTTGCTCTTTCCGACGAACGCGAGGTTTCGACCAGCTTTGAGTGAGACGACTCTCGGTCCGTCCTGCGCTTCGCCAGCGTTTCTTCTTGTCCTCGTTCCGACTCGACGACAGGTGGCCTGTAAGAGACTCCTCATTCTTTCCCTTCTTTGGAATCCATGAAGCTCTCGTTGAATATTTCGAGGAAGCGTTTACGACTGACGTCCCTAGCCCCAACGTCCTGGACGTGGGCAGGGACCCGAGCTCCCGCGTTCACGGTCTGGCCCGAACTCCAGTCACTCGTGTAGACCAGGATAGTGGACGTGTTGAGTTGGTGTCGGTGCATTTTTTTGCAGGGTGCACCGACGCCCACTTTGATGCGTTCTGACAGGTTCGCTTGGCTTTGTCAGTTTGGTGCTGTGTGTGAGCATGCGAGTTGTATCGGATTCTCCGAATGATGGAAAACAGGGCGGCATGAGGGGGGGGGGCGAGGGTCTGTGGGTGTCGAAACGGGAGACGGCTCGCGCCACGAACGATGCCATCCTTCGAGGGAGTCAGGGAACAGCTCATTTGCGGTTGCAAGGGAACGGGGGATCGCGGAAGGGGTTGGGGAAAGGGGGAGGGCGGATGAGACAAGGCTGTCGTCTGGCGGTGATCACGTGTGTCTTGCAATTAGAGATAGGGGACGAACGCAAAGGAGAGAAACCTGGAGGAGGATAAGGTTGTGCTCGTGGATGTTTTCAACCAGCCTCCGGGCTTAAGCCCAAGGCGTTTCACTCGTGAGGTTTAGATAGAACGGACCAACTATCCAACCAACTAGCGACCAGCGACGGATCTCTTTGAGGCCGGTCACGTGTCTGTCTTGTCTTGCTACCAGGGTGGCGGACTTCCTGTTTTTTTTTGTTGAATTCGCACCAATTGAATCCACACGCAGCCCGCAACAACGGCGCGGGCCGGCTAGCGAGTCGGTAATCAAACGTTACTCCGGATCGCTTGAGAGGAACAATTCCGAAAAATTGTGGCCAGGGATCGCGGCGCGGAGATCGCTGCATGTGATCGTCTGTGATTACTTCTTGCCGTTCACTATGTCGACCTATGAACGAGGTTCGTCGGGAGTATCCTCCTCAAGCGCACTCAGGAGAAAGCGTGGAGCAGGCACGCCGCCGCATCCGTCAGTCTATCTTTCGGCTGGCTCGACAGTTGAGACAGACCGCCGTTTGGCGGGTGAAGAGTTTTGGGCGGGGGAAGAGTGGCGCCTAATCAAGCCTCAAACCGATGGAGGAGGGCACCAATTAGATTGCAGCGTTCCATCTAAAGTTAATTCCCAAGCGATCTCATTCGAAATCGTTTGCTCGCCTCGTGCGCTGCCCGTTTCGGAGCCACTACTTGCGGAGAGTTGTCTAATTGTGAAGTTTGTTGCCCGTTGCGTTGTCGTCCTGATTGCGAGAAGCGGCACCCATCCGAAGGAGCCGAGGTGTCGAGCAGATCATGAGCTGCCAATCGCAGTCGCGTTTTTTCCTCGATCACCGCCCGTTCAATTCATGCGTCAGACGCATCTCCTCTGAAAACGCTAAAAACATAGCACTCGCTGAATTCAGCTCAGGAAAAAGCCGCTGTAGCTCGAGCGAACTCGATTAGGCAAAAAGGAGTCGCTCCTGTTGTCATCGGGTGTCAGCCTGCCGGCCCGAGTCTCATCTCACTCACTCGGTGACTGTCGGTCGCTTTTCGCGGGCTCCTCGTTTGCCTTTTCCTTTTTCGCTCCTCTGGAGACCCCGGGACGGAACTGCTTCGAACTCGGGTGCTGTCGATCAGTCCATTCGCCAGGCAGCCTGTCCTCGTCCTGAGATCAGACAGAGCTCGAGAAATCGAAAGACGGTGCGCGACAGTCTCCGTACTCGTGACGCATTAAGACTACGGCGCGGCGTCCACAACGAACAGAGAGCGCGATTGGATCTCAGTGCTCGGAAGCCGAACGCTCGAATGAGGTTTGCGGCGAGCTAAACGTGCCCTTCACTCGCTACGCTCGTTCGGACAGACCGACGCGCGCCAAACGAGGAGTTCCGGATGAGATCGTAGAGTACGAGAGCAACGGCGGGGGATAACTCAGGAGGACGGGCCAGCCAGCAGGAAAAGGAGAACAACGCTCAAAGGCTGCTATGAGCAAAACGAAACCGGAAGTGCGAATTGCTCGACTTCCGGACATCCTCCCGCTCGGTCCCGCCATCGCTTACTCCCGGTTGGGAAGGTTCTGGGAGTTCATAGCGACAACTGCAGGAGTAGAGGCAGTGGTTTCGCGATGAGTGGGGGAGAGGTGGAACGAAATTCAAACTCATGCAGCCCCCGCCGCCGCCGATGTCACCGCCTGTCTCACTCTTTGCTCTTGGTGAAACAGGAATGATGAGTCATGATACGATGATGCCTGTGACACCTTCTCGTCCCAGCGACCGCTCGTTCGCCAGGACGAATGAAGTGCATGGACAGCGGAGACGAGCGACCGGCATCAGAACGTTCCATTACTGAAAGGCTTCAACCGGAAGGCGACGCACTTTGCGACTACGAGTGACTCATGGAGCTCGTTGCATGATCCAGCGATTTCCAAGGCTTCCCGTCCTCTTCCATAGCCGAGTGTTCTCCTCTCCAGATGAGAGTTCTCTTTTGCGTGTCCGCCGAGTCCTGTCGAGACGAATAGAAATGAGGAAAAGTAGAGCCGAGGTGAGCTGACGAGGACAAGAAGACGAGAACGATACATTCAGCCGAGTCAAATCGAGTCCGCTAGCCACCCCTCGTTCGCCTGAGCTGGATACATTGAAAAACATTCTAAAATCGTCCTTGTTGGACGAGCGAGCGCGCGCCCAAGCTGCCTAATCGAATTTGTTACTTAAGGCATTAGATTTGGCTAATAGAGTCATCAGTCTTATGGAGACATCAAGGTGGAGCTGTGAGTCACTCATTGTCGGAGCGGAGCTCGTTGTCATGAACAAAGTTCCAAAGTTTGACACAATTCCTTCGCTGGAGAACTTCACCCCAGAGGCGGTCGAGGCGATGAAACACATTCTCCATCAATTCCACCCCGAAGGCCCTCCCTTTCCTGCAGACAGTTGACATAATGCCTCAAGTATCTCCAAATTTAAAACGAATCGACTCCACTTATTGGGATCCGACCTGCTGTCCGTCTCCTGTCGGATCGAAACAACTCGAACAAAATAGTTGATTTTTGATTTTTCGGAGGAGTCGAGATTTGTTCAAATCGCGAATGAGAAGACACATGGGCTTTGCGATCGCCCTGCTGCCACGGAGAGGTTCTCCACGGTGCCGAATGCGTCAAAATCCTCCCAAGCGCATACAGGTCTATAACCACAATGACTCTTCCATTAACGCTCCTTGGTAGAGGCCATCAACGATGAATTTAAACCAGATGGCCTTCGCATGGTGGAGTCCCTCTCACTTTACGTGAGATGAGCATCTAGGTAATCAACGATGCTTCATTCAGCCTGCGGAGAGTCTTCAGATATTATCGCTCGGTTGGGCAGTAGATTCAAAGTGGAACGAACGAGAAAAAATCTATCGACCTGGACGCGAGCGGGTGGTTTCGAAATGCCGCAATGTGAGCCCGCGACCGAACGCATACATTGCCAGGCTGGCGAGGGACAACGGCTCGTTCGCGATTCTGAAGTTTCTAACGAGCGAGAATTTATCGCGATTTTATTCACCCGGCCCGTTTTCCCGGTCACAGAGTCCGCTCCGCATCAGTTTGTGTTCGTCAGTCGATCTGAATATCAGACGCCTGCCGAGAGCAGAGCGAGCAACAGAGCACACTGAAATATCTCGTTTCTTCCCCTGCCCCAAACAAGTTCAATTCAAATCGAGTAAGGATGAGGAGCTCAGACCCAGCGACTTCGCTCACCGCTGCTCGCCCCCGTCCGGATGTTCTCCTCGAGCGAAGGCAAAATGAAAGAACCAAGAAATGAGGGAGAGACTCGCTCCGTATAAGAATTTTTCTTTCTCATTAGGTTTTTGATTTATCCCTTCCGAGGGAAGAAGCGAATCCCCGCTGCTTCATCACTCACCAGACGAGCTCGGCCTATTCACACCGAAAAAAAGAAAGTACGTCGTTCAGTTCGAATGGAATCCGACGAGCTATCGTTATTGCCCCCATCGTGAATGCCGTTGTCGCTGCAGTCGTTTCCTCCAACTCGGCGCGCGTCCCCATCGGCGTCGATACTGAAACACTGAACCAGAATAGAGTCGAAGTGTGAGGGAGTGGATTAATGACGAGCCGTTGAGTCATTCTTGACGCGCCGCCTATTTATGCTGCGCATGGAACCGATCTACCCAGTCCTCCGACCCCCGACGGGAGGAAAAATGAACGAAATCAATTTCGGACGTTTGTTTCTTCCTTGAAACGACGCCGTTTTCGGCGCCGTCTACGTCGCTCTGGTGGTCAACTGTATTGTCGGCACGCGCATTTAGCACGATCGACTTGGAATCACTTCTGACCCAATGGAAAAAAAACCATTCTACGGCAAATCGTACGAGCTCCCGCCGAGCGTCCATTCGGTGTCTACAGCGTGTCCAGAAAGCTGGTTCGCTTCTGACGAGCATGACACCACTTCGGAAGAGGTGGCGGTCGTTAGATGGACATGTTCTAGCTGTGATTTCCTGCGGTTTTCGGGAAGTGCCGTCAGCCTGAAGTCTCGAGATCACCACGCTTGTCGAATCGGTACACGGTCGAAAACGAATAAGAGGATACCAGCCGACTCGAGAAGCGATTTTCGAGGGGTTCTGGCCCTGAGAGAATTGTGTTAGCGCCGCTGCCACGGATGGCAGATGAGACTTCGGCGAGCTCACTTGTCTGGCGACAAGTCGCAGTGTTCAATTTCGGGCGGAGAGATGACATCGGTGACAGCTCGGGGTATTTCGCGTTACCTGGTCGAGGGATTGGGAGCGAGTGGCGAGCTTGACATTTTCCTAAATGCAAATTGAGCCGAAATAGTGCTTTCGACGAATGAAGGCGAGCGATCGACGAACACTCCGCTTGAACTCCGCTCTCCCCGCACCGGTCGACCGCACCGGCTGGGACTCGGCTTGCGGTCCGACACGATGCCGAGCGGATTCGAAGCTTATTGCGAGTTTCTCCTGAAGAACATTCGTCCCTGACGAGATCCGCGCTCTAACAAGATTCGGAGTCGCCTAGACCCTGAGCTCGCACGCGGGGAACTCTCATTAGGAAAACAGACAGAGAGCTCGGTGGTGAGAAGCGAGGCTCCAGGTATTTCCCTGCCGCTGGCGGTAAAAAAAGTTGGAAGAAAAAACTCACCCGTTCTGGAAAAGGAGGGTAATCCATCATGTCCAGGCTTCGGAGGAAAACTCTGGCTCGCCGAGAATTTCCGCGTCCTCTCGAATCGAGGTTGTCAAGCTCGGAAGAGGGGGAAACCCGGGAGAGAAGAGGAAATGGAGCGGGCGCGAGAAAGTCCGGTGTCTAGAGGCGCTTGTTTGACGAGCGTCACTCGGTGAATGATGAATGTTTACTTTTCTTTTCGTGGGTGGCCCGTGGAGACGCCGGAGCGTTTTTCCCCGTTCATGTGGACGATATTAGTGGGCTTAAAACGGCTACGGGGCCACCGGGCTGGTTATGGGAGGGGGAGCGGCTTGACAGAAGGAGCGAGAGGTTGAGGAGGGGGGAGAGAGGTGAAACGCGAGGAAAAATTTCGATAAGCCCCAGGCGCTCGTCCGCTTCATCACTATGCAAAGTGTCTTTGTCCCCTAATTAAATTCGCTTCTAGCTCAACTAGCCAGACGAGACGCTCCTCATCCAGTCACTGGCCTGATAAAAGAAATTCCACTTGGCCTACTTTGTCGACTCGAGACTATTAGGACGGTCGTTGTTCGAGCCGGCCAGAGCGTCGTCTTTCAGCTTGCGCAGAATGCTTTCTCGAATGAAGTTCGCGGCTCGTTGGCTCATTGGCTGTGCGACGATGATGACAGTCTGAGATGCGGGAGCAGTGCTTATTCTTCTCCTTTATTCTGCTCTTCTTACTATGGCGCGGGTAATGATAATTCCTCTGTATTAAGCACAATGGTCTCACGTGAGAACCGCAGTCACATTCGCACCCGAGATTCGGCTCAGGTACCTCAAATTCTGCTCTCGTCACTCACATCCTTCTTCCGCTCTAACCCGGCTGCCGGGAACGGCTGCTTTCCGATTTGATCTCAGAACTTAATTGACGAGCGTCGAAAATGAAGATGACGAGGATCTCGACCCCGACGACAGAAGCGGCCACGACCAGCGCAATTTGTCTCACGGGAGTTCTGTTCGACGGACGGCGGCGATCGTCAACGGTGGTCCATCGTGCCCTTATTGTCCCGTCCGCGATGAGCGCGTTGTCCGAGCTTCGATTTGTAACCTGCTCAAGTTCACCCTCAGTCTCCTGAGAACTTGTTCATCCTTCTCGCTACTCCTGGTATCCGCTTCCTTGGCGTTTGTTGTTGAGAATCCGAAGTCTTTCCTGAGCGAATGAGAAAACGAGCCGAGTTCGGTTTTCGGAGCTGAGCTTAACATTTCGTGTGTTAAGCTGAGCCGCTCTGAGGGGGCGGATTGTGATGGCACTGGCGGAGTTGGTCAGAGGTGAGGTAAGTGAGGCTCGCTCCTTCACCGACTGTCTCAGTCCCTCTGGGGAAACGGAGCTGCTCTTGGATAACGAACAGAGCGACGCTATTCTCAAAGCAGTATGCTTGGTTGTTCGCCTTCCCGGCGACACGACTGCCCCACCCATTCTTCTACAACTTCGTGGGCAAGCGAGGAAGCGATCCAAGCCCTCCCAACCAGCCTACCATACATACAACCACCCACCCACCACAAGCGACCCATGTACCTGAAGGCCCCGGCTGGACGGACGTACCGAGCAAGGGGGCTAGCAACCATCTGTGCATACCGTCCATTGTCACATAGAGTCTTTCTTCCTCTTTCGTTGGGGTGGGTCCGGGAAGGCGGACTCTATCTCCCTCAATCTTCCCTCGTCGGTCGGTTGGTGTGTCGATCCGTACGGCCTGTCTACTTCCTACGGGGCAAATTGGACATTTAGACATGAGGGCAGGGGTGAAAGAATCTCTGTCTTGTCTCCTGGGGTCGTCCTCGGTCCCCAGTCATGGATGTGGAGCTACCGTTACGGCTGAATCGAGAGCTTTGTGGCGAAACGATCGAGCAGAGGTGGGAATCTAGTGAAGAGTCCGGGAATTTCCTTCGGAATTGAGCCGGAATCGGACCAGGGACGCATTCGATGAGGGTGCGCGTTCAATCCGTCGTTTGACTTGCCCGTGACCGGTGCCTTGGAATGGTTCACATTCCAGACGGGAAGGTAGCAGGACACAAACCTGGACTCACCGGGTTGTTAGCCAGTCGTGCTTTAGGCAAGCGGGGATTCTGCCGTTGTCGTTTGGATATCGCTCTCCCGCTCCAGCGCGATCGACTTCTCCAGTCGGCTCGATCTAGTTCTCGCGTGAGTGCTCGGAGTGCGCGGAGAGATCTCGTCCATCTTTTGGCCGAATATCGACTGATGCTGCTGATCATCCTCGTGTCTTGCTTTCCTGGCAATCGAGTTACTCTTCTTGCTCGATTCCACCACGGCTGCGGAGGCTTTTTGTTCTTGTCGTCGTGGCCACAATCGTTGTTTTTCGCTGTTGAAACTGTTGTGAGAGCCGTCTCAGCATCGCTTGTTGTTGCCGACGACACTGCTGTCCTTCGCGAGGGTTTATTGGCTGTCGATTGGCCCCGGCCGGGTTCTCGCTCCCCGCATGGATTACGTTGTTCCTCGGCGCTCACGATTCGCCCCAGCCCGGGGTACGCAAGCGAGCGGACAGGAGGGTGGATGGTCGACACACCTCCCCAAAGCGAACTCATATCCGACAATAAGTGTATGGCCCCCGCTCCTATAGGCTCGAGCGCGGTCCAGCCAGAGCTGAGTGGTGGCTCCCATCGGACAATGTTTCAATTCGGATACGTGTGCGCCGAGGGGGGTTCGACGGAGTCGTGCCTGCCGTGCAGGAGGTGGCGGTCGCGACAGCGGCGGCGTTCGATGCCAACTCATGCGATCCATAACCGTATGACATTTTATTGAGTTTGAAATAAAATCCCGAGAGCGTGAATATCAACCGTACGAATCCCGAAGTTCGAGCTCCCTTCGTTCATGTATTCAAACTTGCTTTCAGATAATGTAGGGGGGCGTCTCGCTTGGCTTGCCCGGATGTGTCGGGCGGCATTCGAGCTGTCGCGATGTATTTGACTCACGACATATTTTTCTCGTTTCCAGGTGAGTTTCGCCGGTCGAGATAAAGCACATGCAACGCGGAATGGACGGCGTCGACGGCAGTTCCATTCGTGGTTCATGTCGTGTGGCTTTGCCTGGTTGAGTTTCGGAACACGCGACTTAGTGTCGCCGTGGATATCTCGTAGTTTCGTGTACGGAATACTCACATACAGCCCCCGGAGATAACGATGCGGTCCCATGTTCTGAAAGTCGCTAGATAAGAGTCCTCCTCTACAAGAGACAAACGGAACACAGCCTGGCGCGCTGTGCGCACTTCTGTGGAAACGTCTCGACTTGTTTTGGAGAGAAGGTCAAGGTTTTCCTTCGTTCTGACTCAGCGCCGCCGTCTCGGAATCGAAGAGGAACTTGGACAATCTCCGAGCCTGTGAAGAAGTTCAGGCTATTTTTTTCAAAAACGGACTGCGCGTCATCGCGGAGAAGAATCGCCATCGGCTCCAATCCTCGATCTGCTGAGAGCCATTTCAGTTTTCTCGTCAGAAGTGAGAGATGGAACTCGTGGAGACTATATTTGTTTTTTTTTTTTTCGTTCGATCGCAGCCCGGCGGCGTGCGCATTGTCCATTCGGGATTCGCGACCTATTGAATTCACAGCGTGATACCTGAAAGCGTGAATCACGATACGGCGTGGGCGCCGTCCGACCGACGCGCTGACGGCACTCAGTCGCCGGATGTTTGCAGAGTTGGACTTTTCTGGGGCTCTTAAGTGCGGAGCTGGATCAGATGGAGAAAATGCAGGGAGGAATAAATAATTTATTGGCGCTGCTCGCAACGGCTGGCGGAACGACTCAGCGCAGCCTTGCAGGGCGAAGTCCGTTTCAAAATGATCACGTTGAGCTCTGTTTCGTGTCAAGAGCTAGCGTTCGATTTCTCCGAGACTGTGAGAGCAAACAACGCGGCTCCGAAACTCCGCCATGGCCTCCGACAATATGGCGGACGAAGCGTCTAAGCCCCGTGCCGGAATGGAATTCCGGGTCGAGCGGACCGGACCGCGGCTGCGGTTTGGTTGGATCCTCGCAATCTGTTAGGGTTCGGAGAGTCACTCCAGATACTCATCGTCTACGCACTGAAGCGAAGCGCTCACGAAACCAACGATACGCGATCAGAGGAGTTCGGCCACCGCAGCACTTGGTGAAGTTCCATCTTCTCTCTGGCAAGTGGCCGCAAGTTCGCCATGATCTATAGGTGTTTAGGAGGCCCGGAGGAAAAGACGCAAAAGAAGAGTCCCCATGTCAATCCGGCACACAATCGACCATTACGGTGTCGGCACCAAGAAGTCTTGTTGCGAGCAAGACTCACTTAACAACCCCGGTCAAAACTTCGTCTTCTTCTCTATTTTTCTGTCGATGTCTCAATCCGATCCGAATTCATTCCCGCCCGCGAAGATTCTTCTCATTCCGGGCACGACTCGTCAGGAAACCACGCTGTCATTCCACTACTCCCTTTGCGTTCCTACTTCCGCGCCCTCTCTCTTGACTTTCTTCGCCGGTTTGAGCTCCGCTCGATTCCCTCTCCGGCTCGGAATGAACTCGTCGGGGAGCTTGGAATGGATGCGATTCCGACCGAGAATTTCCGAAAGCTTATCTCCGAGGTGACGCCTTTCTGCTTGCGACCGAGGCTCGCCGAGCAGCCGCTCGACCACTCACCGGCACGGTTGGCTGTCGGACGCTAACTTTCTGGCCGGTTACCCGAGGACAACCACCGGAGTGGCTTTATATCCATCTAAATGTGTAAGTTTCTGTGTGTTTGTGCGTATTATCACAGGCATCAACGGCGCTGGATGGAAGATCATCAACAGCAGGAGCATTTGAAACGCCTGCTCCGGAGTCATTCACGGTTCCAGCCGGCTGCCCTGCCGGCTGTGTTCTGCCGAGTTTGCGGCGGTCGGGAGCGAGCATCGTCTTCTCAGTCCACATCTTCTTCATTTCGTGCCTAAGCGCTGGAGGAGCCACCATGATGCGGCTATCTGAGTGTGTAATTACAAAATGATTATCTGCTCGACGTTTTTCGGCTGTTGTCGTCGCAGCGGCCATGGTTGGCGTTTGTCCGGCGTTTCATCTTTCGGTGCACCGGTTCGTCGGCGGGTCCATACTTCACTCGAGCCTTTGGTTTCTGGGCGGTGCGAAAAGCTCGCCTCGAGAGTGACACGGCGCGTTCCAAAAAAAAAAACGGGACCATCACACCTACGGGTCCATCTCCCGGTTTATTGATTTGTGGTTGCGAGGGGATGGAACCACTCGTTTGAGCGCCCAAGAGGGCTTTGGCTGTGAGCCCGGCGCGCTCGCTGGCGCCTTGGACAATCCCAGCGAGCAGAGAATTGAAGAGCGATGCTGCAACACATTACGGTATAAAGTGTCTCGCTGTGTCAGGTACCGCAAATGCTCCTCGAGTGAGAAGCCTTATTTCTCGGGACGGAAATAGGGCTCGGAAATTTCTGATGACGTCAGCATCAGCCGCAATTGGTGTTTTCGGAATGATGACATCGATCAACTCCTGATCTTTCGTTGAGAACTTTATGCCGCAGGTGGTTTCCTGAGTTTTCATCAGCTACACTGTGTCCGAGGGAAGGATCCTCGCACGCTAATGACCGTGGTGAGGTTCGCATAAGTTCCGAATGACAGGGAATCTGTGTGATTTCGAACGCTGAGAACAGTTCGATCGAACTCGATATCGTCGGGGTCGACCACTTTAAAAGTTCGGAGGTTTTAATGGAGGAAATCTCGTTCGGAACACCGTTCCGTCGTTTCGTTCTCTCGAACTTTTTCGGGCGGGGTCGAGGGGCCACCTACCTCAGCAGATTCTAATTATTTGAAGTTGCAAGTTGGTCGATCCGGGAGTTTGGATTGTCCAGGGACCGGGCCAGCGACGCCCTGTTGCCTCCGCAATCGTTCTTGGCCCGCGACCGCAATGATTCCACCGACTGACAAGCCCGGTGATCATAAATAATCCTTCGGCGATACTCTGTCGATGATTGGAACAACATGGAACGGAGCAGAACCGAAAACCTAGGGATTTTCGTTGAGCGGGACGCGACGCGAAGCAAAGAAAAAGATGACACGGAATCCTCCGAGGTGATTTGCATCCGGCGAAAGGGGGATATTCTGCTGGTCTGTTTTCATTTTTTCGCCGCTTGCCCGCTCGTCATTGTTTCCTCGCGCGCGTGCTTTACCCCGGGCCGACGACAATTTATTATCGCGAGCGGTGAGCGACGTCTACCTGGACGCGCGGCAATCCGGCAGTGCCGTCGCCGCTGCCGCCGTCGCCGTCGCCGTTGCGCTCACCGAGGAGGATTTCCGATCCGCTGAGATTAATAGAAAAAGCTGACGTGGTTTCGCAGCGGAGAGGAAACAATTGAAAACACACACAGACACACTCTCTTGCGCTCACACATGGGAGCACTTACTCGCAGCGAGCAGGGCAGCAGATGCGATTCCCGGACAGAGCAAAGCTCGCGGATACAAGTGAAGCGTACGGATGAGACGCCCACAAACATTCGCTCGGTTCATTCCTCGCCCATCGACAATCTTGTTCATTTTCCCTCGTAATTGAGTTAAGAGCTTCTCTTACCGGTGGACGGACGCAGCTTCCCGCTCGTCGGTCCACAAACCGACAGACAGACGGAGAGGCTTTTAAATCGGCCGGGCTGCTCTGTCCGCCTCAGCAGCCGTTGGGGCAGAGCCCCTTGCGCGGGTGGAAGAGTGAAACAACTACTTCATCACACAACAACGTCGACACGGCATTTACATTATTAACAACAACGATAACAACTCCCTGCCCGGCTCTTTCCCTTCCCGTATATGGAGTCCGCAATAAGTTATCCCGTGAAGGAGATTCCTCCGCGTTGTTCGCAATTAGACACCCATTGTCAAGACTCACTGCTCAAAAGATGCGAACAGCAATTACAACCGTAGGGAGCATCACCGCGGCCGGATCCGCTGCGCCGCAGACCGAGCGCAGAGTCCGAACCATTCGAACAAAGCGCGAGATTACGAGCGTCACGGACGCTTTTTTCTAGCAAGAGAGTCCTAGCTCGAGGTCGGAGAGGCCATATCGGTACATTTATGGACACCCTGTACGACTTATGCTTGGCGTCACACCCCCGGCTCGAGCTCCAGAGTCGTTCGTTTCCGAACGCTAATGTCCAGGAGGAGGCCTTTCTGGTCATCCCTCCGCCGGTTGGAATCCCGGAAGTATCCCAAAAACCCGGAGGGGCAGGACTTATCGAGGCCCTTGTCCGTCCTGAATTCGTTCGTTCGTCCGCAGTCGGTGGGCACTGCTGAGGAGGAGCAGTTCGCGGTTTCCGTCGCTGAGGGTCGATGAAGTTAACAACGACCCGAGACAATCTATTCGTCGAAGGCAGTTGGAATTAAGTCGTTGATGTTGTTGTTGTTGTCGCCATCGAACGACGTCCTCTCGGTTGCTTTCGCCCTGGCTGCCGCCGCCGCCGTCGTCGTGGTCGTCTTCACTTGTCTACTTTGTCTTCGTTTCGCTGTTATTTTCCGCGGCAAACGCTCGCTTGGTCTAAAAATTCGCCGAACGACAACACTAAACTTTAGCTGCTGACGCTTTTATTAGACGTGCGCATTTGTCTACACGACTGAACTACGCTCTGAGTGGCGAGCGGGCGGGCGGGCGGACGGCCGAGTCAACCGATGAGCCAGCTGAGGCTTTGCCTCGAGAATTTCAATCCGACATCTTTATACGCGCTCGTTAGAATGACGCTGCTCGTTGCAACGACTCCGCTCCGCCCGATTCGATTTTAGTTGGGGCTCCAGAAACACTTGAGAAGTCGTTCGACTTCGAGCTTTGTTTACGGGTTTCGCGTCGAACGAGCCAGTTTCGGTCGAGATCATGCCCATGCAGATCTGGTGTACGAACACGTAGCGGTACGGGGTGTCTCTCTGAATATCCTGCGAACAGCTGATTGTTGCGGATGCCACGAAGAGTTCGATTCGAGAAGCCGCTGTGCATGAAGACGTGCTCGACGATAATGGCTGCGCATGGTTGAATCATTAGTTGGGCGGCGTACGGACGCGTCAGCGTATTCGATCAAGCGTGTGCAGCCGAGTTTCCATAACTGAATATACGCAGCGATAACAACAATCGCGACCGCCGGTTAGATTATTAATTTGATTGTTGTTAGCGGCTCGGCGCTGCCTGAACGAAGACGTGCGGAGGAAGCGTGAACCACGTGCGAGCTAGCAGACAGGCAGTCGGACGAGTGGTTGAGGTGGTCGTTCTCGCGAGTAGAGTCATCCAGACATTTTCCGAGATCATTCAGCCAGGACGTACCGCTCATGCCGAGTATGCAGATCCTGTCTGTCGGGCGAGCAGAAGCACTGCGTGGCATGAGTACACGGCATTCATTACACGATGCGTATTTAATTACAAGCTATGAACGTATTGTGGCGGCTTACCATCCGATCCGATGGCAACTGTGGCCAGGGTGGACGGACGAGCGGAGGGGAGAACATACGAAAGGAACGAGTGCGGAACAACGCGATGAAAGCGATTCCATCGTTCTAACGACTGCTTTCGACTCCGAGCGGTTGGTCGACCTCGTTCGCGTTCCGTACTCGACGCAGTCTCCTGGTCTTGTCCGCTTCCGAACCATTCCCTGAGCTACCACCGTCGCATCCCCATCAGAGCGTGACAGCAACAGATCAGATCCGGAACTCGATACCCGGGAGAACCAGAAGTTGTCTTCCGAAGGTGTCTTCGTTTGCCTGTTCCAGTTTCTACTCCGCTTGATGACGAATAAAAGCGCCAGACTCTTGAAATCAAGATCCCAGAGCACTTGGCTCCGACAGAACTCTTTGACCGTTAGTTGAAGTTGTCCTTCGGGAAGAGAAACGAGAGAAGTCGGGACAACGGAAAGTCGCAATGAAGTGGACGAAGAACAGTGGAACACACTCAAGAAACAACGACGCGGAAGAAGTTGCCGGCTTGGGGACGGAAGTTTCACGCTCAACGTCGCCGTATCCGATGTCGTGACACCCCGACTACGTGGGTCGGATCTAACAAATCACGTGCCAGAAGAAAGCATTTGGGCGGGCTCTGAAAGTCGAAACAGCTTCGATTCCTTAGAAGAAGGCGGAAGCCTCGAGGAAGCGAGTGAATTGTAAAGACTGATCGCGCGTGGTAGTTCGAAGGTTGATCCTACAGTCTAAGTATCTTAGTTTCTTCAATGCACAGAGATCGGGACCTTCACGATTGGGGACTCGTGATTCAAATGTTCATTGAGCTCACGTTGGACGAAGATTTTTCGGAGAGTGCCAGAAACCTTTGCAAAGTGCATGGATCGAAGTCGAGGGCAAAGTGGGAATCTCTGCACTCTGTGGCTGCTTTCTACTCCCTGCTCTCCCTCGTCCTCTGTGCTTTCCTTTCTTCTTTTTTCCCTGTTCTCTTCGAGTGAGAAGTGTTTTCCCCTGATAAGGAGGAGGTCACCCGACTTTAGCTTTTACCGACGTCTCCCAGGAGCAACGTGCGACGCACGGAGGCACCAAAGAGGCTGAAGCAGGAACCGGACGGGCGAACGAATGAGAGCAACGGGCCGGGGAAAGCGGCCGAGGCAACCGAAGGGAGACTTGGCGATGCCGGGGAACTCTGCATCGAATCGCATCGACCTCCCAGATATCTCTATAGCCATTGACCGGCATTTGATGTGGCGGTGCTGATACCGCGTCGAGAAAAGAACAATTCGTTTGGGAGCAGATTGCTCCTGCGTCGAACGAGAAGAATAACGACACGGACTCGACTCTCTTGATCGAACGAAACGGTAGGATCTGGACGCATAAAGGAGAAGCGAGATAAAAGTCACAGAAAAGTTGTTGCGATTGAAACAATCATTCTCATATGAGCCTCCTGCACGCGGCGGCGGTTTCCGCTCCGAACCGGGATTCGATTCCTCATTCCGCTCGTGTCAGAAGTCTTCGTGTGTCTCCGACTAATCTTCGAAGATCGGTGCGAGGAGAAGGATCGAATGCTCTCGATAGGCGCCTGAGGTGAGATCTCGACATGGGGTCCGCTCGGGAGTCGGAAATGTTTTCCATCCTCCCTCTGTTGCGGATTACATATTCACAGCGCCCGACGACCGGAATCAGCACATGGGAACCCTCGCTAGGGGTCGTCGTATAATTGTTTGACCTCTGCAGACCGGTCCCGATCGGACCGCAACCCAACCGCGCGGAGGGTCATAAACTCCATTCAGAAAAATGAAGAGCAGAAAACCCTAGGGTCAACATGGTCCGGAATTACAAATGCGAAGCGCCATCGCAGGGTCAATGGTACTTCACTACTCGAGATCCGATTCGGTCATCAGCGGGAACATGTTGAATTTTTCAGAGAACGCTACAGGCAGGGGGTCTCTCACGTCTGGAAGTCTCCTGATTTTTGAGAAATCCGAGGAGATTGGCACCTCAAGTCCTCGATCGGGACTAGTGGTATATTTCCTGATGCAGAACTCGAATGAGTTCAAGGCCGAAATTCGTTCGTCGCATTTTTCGAGCCTGCCCCGAATGATGGGATTGAACTAACACTCAGTACAGCTGTCAGCCCGTCAGGTCGTCACCAGGCGAACTGTTCAGCAACCGCTCGACGGACTCTCTGACCTCCAGAAAGAGAGAAGCGCATCTGAGCACGTTCGAAAAACAAACAAAGATGACTCTTCTCCAGACCTACGGCGCTCCGTCGTTCCTGCTGGCTCTCAAATATTCCGACAGAGAGCCGGGTGATGCAGAAAGGAGAATAAACGGACTGCATGGAGCCTTGTTTCCGAGAGTTCGGAACCGACCGAAGCGAGAAGCTCCAAACTTCGTTTTCACGGCACTCCCGCGATTTCAACGACGAATCAGCCGGAATCCGAGCAGTGGTTGGAAATTGGAACTATACGGAACCCTCCAGGAAGCCGATGCTTGGTCGGGGAAAGATGGACAAATCGAGTCTGTGGAAATTTCCGCGCATATTTGTTGGACTCGACAATGGATTCCGGAGCACGTTAATTCTGCGGGATTCAAAGAACACGAATCGCC
This sequence comes from Phytoseiulus persimilis, assembly GCA_037576195.1. NCBI lineage: Eukaryota > Metazoa > Arthropoda > Arachnida > Mesostigmata > Phytoseiidae > Phytoseiulus > Phytoseiulus persimilis. Next base: position 6,488,453 of record CM075103.1, read on the forward strand.
CAGATCTCATTTCTGTTCGTGATCGTCATGAATTGGAGATCCGCCGGATTGATCGGTTTGGTCTCCGAAAAATTTCTTCGAGTTCTCCGGTCCGGCATAATAATTCGTCGTCGGCTCAGCTAATGCCGCAGCAGCGTCCAAGAGCGACAGCGAATCCAAAACTTATCCCCAGAGGCCATAATCCTGTGTTTGAATTCGAGCGCGCGTGACGCCGTTTGCCTCTTCGAATGTCCGTCGGTTCGGCAATCTATCTGCGTGTGTCTGCCACCGTGGGTGCTGCCGCTGGTGGCACCGCCGCCGCTGCTTATCTGAGGTTCAAAATATAATTTCAACGACAGCGACCGGGTGGCCGCTCGTCTTCAATAGACAGACCCTTGGGTTCCCATGCAGACGGACGAAGAGACCGACGGAGCGAGTGATGAGCGTTGGGTGAAAACGTCGGGATGGGTGCCCCAGACTGGCTCCGAACTCACTTCGCTTACCTCACGGGAGAGACCCCCCACCTGGTTTTCATCGACGAGACCTCTGACTCCTCCGTTCGGCTGCGTGGCTGTTGATCTGTTGGCTGCTCAGTCTGTCGGTCCGTCCGAGGCTCTCTTTGGATCTGTCGGCCGCGGCTGCATCGTTCATGTCTAGCTGCGAGTGCGCGTCTGTACGTGTGATTATCCACTTGGCGGTGACTCGGTGGCCGTGACGAGGCTTGATTTCGTCTTCATGTCTGGCATTTCGGATGACCAAAGCGTTCAAGAGCACGGAACGGCCGGACCGCAAGATGATCCCTGTGGCGTGGATCCGAAAGGCGGAAAAGTCGACTCGGTGTTCTCACGCACGACTTGGAGCTTCCGTCGTTTGAATCTGGTCCCAAGCAGTGAATCTTCAATTTTTCTCCGTCGCATCTCTATACGACAGGAGCTGCGTCATTGTGCTCTTCTACGTTCATATGGAACTGAAGTACCACATGTATTTTGTTGCCCCAGCTTGCTTTATATCACTATGTATCCGACAAAACGCTCCAGTATGCTGTACTCGATGAGGTCTCATACTATTTTTTGAATACATGTATGATGTATCTAGATGTATTCATATTGTGTAGCATGGCATCTAGTCAGGTTAACAAATCCGCTATCCAAGGCATTCCAAATGGCGTTCCCTCTGAGCTCGAGCTGTATTCTCCATTCCAGAGGTTCACTAAGGATGGTACGTGCTCTTTCTCAGCCCGGAATCCATTTCTGAACGTTGTACGCCGGCTCGTTGGTGCGTTTCCAATACGTTTTCGACGTCGAAAAACTCCGACGCCGGCGAGGCGAACCTTGAACTGAAAATTTCCACCCACAACTTCGATCAATAAATCAACCATTTTTCCGTGAGCCAAAAAATAAAGTTTTGAAGACTCACAGAGCAAGGGAAGAAGGGTTCCGGGGATCATCGTTCATTACATTCAGAGTAGAAGGCTCGCGGCGTCGTTTTGAGTGTTCGCCGCCGCCGCCGCCGCCGTCGTTCTCTCCGGTCGGCTTTTTTTTCGGGCAGGGTGTCGACATTTCGGAATTTAGGAGCTCTGTGTTTTTGCCCGCCTGCCTGACTGCCGACATTCGAGGAAGGAAGCAAGACACAAAAAAGAGAAACGGAAGAGAGGAAGACACTTCGGTTCTCGCGGCTCGGCGTGCCGAACCGTCCGACCGTCGCCATCCAGCACCTCCGCCGGAGGCATTCTCCGAGGAAGAGGCGAGAAGAAGTCGAGGGACATATTTCATAATATTTTATAACACAGCCAGCCTTGCGGTCTTTGTCTAACACTTCGCCGGGTGGCGGCCGAACCTACCAAGAAGCAGCCAGCCAGCCAGCCTAAGAAAGCTCGACGTAAAGCCAGCGTCGACGACGACATCTACTGTTCATAAATTTTCATAGCGAGCCGAAGCCACTCCAGCTCAGGAGTATACGCTGCGGCTGGCGGTGGAATCTGGCCTTCGTTTGCAGCGGCGCCTGGAAAGTTCTGGCAATTGTCGAGGTGGATGGAAGTGATTAAACTTGCACTCGACGTCAAAACTGATATTCCAGCTCGCGGAAGTTCGGGGGAGACTCCACAGCAATCGAGAAGTTGTTGGTTCTCGCCGAGAGGGACAGGGTATTCGGAGCTTACATTGGAGTCGCGATCCGGAGCCTCCAGTCGTGAACTTGGCTCCGTCAACTTCTTGTCACCTCGCCGACTCCGCACTTCAGCTGAAGACGATTCGTACTCCGAGGCCTCTCGGTCCTCCGTGTCGTTTCGCCATCATCGGCATCGAAATCCTGCGCGTTGTCATCGTCACCTGTTTGGCTCTTCTCGGATGGACCCGTCTCCTCAACGACGGACTGTTCTCGGTGTACCCACAAGCGGTTGCCATCGGTCTGTCGGGCTTCAAAGAAAATCACGCGAGAAATGTCAATATTCAAATTTCTCCGATGAACTTTGTTTCGATGGCCATACGCTTATCTGACGAGGGCCACACAAGAACACGCGCTCACAAAACGCTGCGAATACCTGCCGTCGGCGCAGCAATAACTTAAGATGCCGTCGAGGTACAGCTAACAAAAACGGAACCCAAATTTTGAAAACCACAGAATCACTGCGGTACAAAGTGTTTTTTTTTAGCTCGTGAAAAGTTATTTACTATTGATGTGAGCCACTCAAACTATGACGCGTTGATTTCAGTTGCACTCACTGTTGCGGTTGTTCCTGTTGACTTTACCCAGTTCTTAGAAGTAAGCGGAACTCGTTTGAAAAAATGACTCGCTGGATCACGAATACGACGAACGTCCGTGGAGAGCGGATCTTGAGAATTCAACCACAGGCTCATCATAATTTTTCTGAGAGAGGGTTAAGGGTGATGAGCCGCAACGAGTTGAATCGTTAGCGTTGTAGCATATTCGATTCCGCTCCGCGATCATCGCAAGATTCATTTGGTATCCCTCGTCAGCGAGCTCGCTTCCCTAGCTTCGTACTCTCGCTGATTCGGACAGTAAGTGCGGCGGCCGACGCCTCGGCGTTGCATCTCTCGTCGTTGAACAGCTCCTGGTGTGTCGTAACGGCCAGTTTATTTGTTGGGGTCCGAGTCGATTTCAATTCTTCTGGTTCCATAAAGAGGCCCGACCAGTCAGAACCAATTCAGCCAGTCAGTATCTTCATCTGGCAAAGCAACGCCATCTATAGACGGCAGTAGCCACAGCAGCGACAGATTCTTGACAATTAAGATGGCCTGAAGCCGATACGACTTCCCGCCGCTGCTGCTGTGACCAATACGGCGGTTACGGCAATAACGATCCGAAACGTCGTCGATCCTTCGTGGGAGGAGACGATGTGGTCGGGGACTGGCTCTGTATCGCTCACAATGAGTGAAGTTTGCTCCAGACGAAACATGGACTCGTTCAGAGGATCTACATCCATGTTTCCTAGAGAACGCGAAGATAAGGAAAAGATTGTTGGAACGGAAGAGCGTTTCGCGAATATCCCACCATCACGATCCGTTAATCATTATTCAAATCGTTTGCTTCTCACTATCAGGGTGAGAAACCGGAATTAATATGCAATCGGCATTCAATTCGGTGGTTCGACCAAATGTTCCTTTCCGACTCGGCGAGCAAGGAGTTTTGCGCGCAGTAGAAAAATGGAATTCGAGAAAATCAAAGTTGGACAACGACAGCGCCTGCTCGGAGAAAAACGAGAAAAAAAAAGACTCCTAGGAAAATTCTTCTCACGCTGTCTTCCTGCCGGATTTCATGACGCCGATGACGTTTGTGGCGTTAGCGATGGTGGCGGCGAATGCGGTTTTGGTAGAGTTGGCAAAGTGACGATTTGTTTGCTGGTGCCGCCATCGTCAACGACGACCCGTTGGACACACAGTTTGAATTTCTTCCGCTGCTCTCACGACCCGGTGTGACCAACGACAACAGCCGAGAGGAGCACAGCAGGCGAAAAAATGCAAATGTTCATGTCTTGGACGCCCAGATTTGGCCGACTGCTCACTCTCCACACGACATTTGGCACAGAATTCTCCACGCTCGACTTCTGAGGGGCTCTGATGACGAGAAGAACAGAGTCATGATGCGCATCGTTCCAAACGCGACCGCATATTAACTCGGCTCTGTCACCGGAGAGCTCGCCGGGGGGAAGCATTCAATGCAGTTGGAAGAGAAAGCCGATTCCCGATTCAAGAGCCGAGTTGCGTCTCTGAACCATGTTCTCGCAATATGTTGCTTTGAGCACTGGAGTTGATGAAGATGCTGTTGTTACCTATCCGTGGTCAAACTCCTGGAGTCGAGACTGGGGATCAGTGCTCGATGGTTTCTACCGAAGCTTGTTAGTTCATCGAGGCGCGCGCGTAGTTCTCCGCGCGGTGAAAGCAACAGGCGAGCCCGCAAAACAGTCGGGTAACCAGCAAACGAATGGAACTTTTGACGCGTTGACAAAAGACCTGCAGAAATCGGATACAGTTTTTGTTGGCTTCATTGTTCGCCGAGCAGACCGTCAGTCCGTCAGTCAGTCAGTCAGCATTGCAGTGTCGTCGTCGTCGTCCCCTTCTTCCCTCCATTCTGTTCTCCCGTTTTGACGTCTTTCTGTTCCAAAAGCCCCGCAGATGGAGTTTGAGCAATGTCAGTCAGGAGACGCGCACATTCGGTTGCGCAGTCGGTGCCAGACATCAAGCAGCACCCAAGAGTCAGGTCGATTCTTTTTGTTTCTCTCTGTTTTTAGAATGGAGACAGGTGGTCCTACTTCAAGCGGTTCTTTCATTCTTCTCCCGGCCGTCGAAATCATAATTCCAAGCGTCAAAAGTGAGGGAAATAAAAATAAAATCACTTGAATCGCATGAGCATCGACGAGTCCGTTGTTGTGTTCTCTGATGGGAACGCTCTCGGGTCGATGGGTCCTTCGCTCGTTCCGAAGTTTTCTGTGCGTTTGATTGACCATGATGAAATCGCCAAGTCTCATTGTCTTGGTTGAGCCGAGGTCAGAGCGGGGGTCAAGTTTGAGACTTCAACGAGAAAGAAGACAATCTCGGAGGATGCGAGCCGATCTTGCCGCCCGTCGTGGAAGGACATCGTCTCCCAGTAGGAATATTGAATTCGACGGCGATGGGTTTGGAACAAAGAATCGAAGATGATTTTCGATGAGTAGATTCAAAATCGAACTCGCTGGGCCGCCGTTCCTCCTTTCTCAGCTCATCTTCTCCTCAAGAGTCATCGTTCCGTCGTTGATTTGGCGGTGCGTTCGTCATCGACGACGACGACGATGATGATGATGTGCAAACGGAGCTGCAGTTTAGAAAACTTCGTTTTGTCTTTCCGCTATTTGCCGAGCAACAGTAGCATCTGCCCGAACAAAGGCGAACGCATGACCAAACGACCAAATCTTCTGTAGGGTCTCGGCTTGCTGCTACATCGTAAGCATCGAAATGAACAGAAGTAGAATCAAGTGAACGAACAAACGATCCGAAAACGCAGGGATCGGCAATTGTTTCGTCGGTATGTCAGAGGTCGCATCCGGCAGTAAATAATTCCCTCACGGTGGCGGTCGTTCGCGAACGATGGAAAAAAGGAGCCATCATTCTGAGGTAGAATCAACAATCAACAAAGCAATCGGTCAGCGAACACTTTCGATCTTCTCTCCACCCGCGCGAGCTGATCCTCAACTTCGAAGCCAAAACCCCAAGATGAAGAGATCGGAGCTAGCCGAACTCCAAGGGTTTCATCATGATAGTCCCATGTCGGGCTTGAAACTTTTGGAACGGAGCGGTCAGCTGACCGAAACAGAGCTCACGGACCGAAGTTGAGTCTCAAGCGGTGAGAATTCACGGCTTGGCGCCCATAAACTTCGAGCTGGGATTGGCGTGACTGGATTGCTGTTGTGAGGCTGTTGATCCACGCTAGTTCGGCTGTTCATCACCCAGAGGCAGTTGGACACGCTCCTCCCCAGCGATCGTGTCGCGTACTGCTGTCACAGTCATCAGCAACCAGCCGCAGCACTTGGGCTTTATCGCGAGCCGCAAATCAGAAACTAGGAAACACCCGTTCGTCCCTGACACATGTTCTCTCAGGTAGCGGTACGAGATAAGATCTTCATAATACACACATCCGACAACTCGCCAGATCACTCATCCATTGGCTCGACCGTTTCCTCGATGGGAGTCTAGCGAATAGCAAACCCTCAGAATAGACTTAAGGTTTGTTCCATGGGGCTTCAACCGATGACTTCCCGAACGATTCAAGATGGCGGTAACCTCCCAGGGAGTGACCATTAACCTCCGTCTCGAAACGTCCTCTAACGAAACGCATCATTCGGCATGGCGAGCTACGTTCGTACCGAGGATGTGTTAGCGAAAAAATCGGCTCCAGTGGTTTTACTTTCGGAACACCGGTACAAACTCGCCGCGGTCTCGTCGGCTAGACACCGAAAGCTTTTTTGTTTTTGTTTTGTACAAACAGCAAGGAGCACTCAAAGTACGATGAATGCGATTTTTATTCAAAGTAGTTCATCGCGTGCATCAAACGCGACGGGGAGAAGGGGACAGAACGATTCGACGCAGAAATGAACAGGAAGCATCTGTTGTGCAACTCTCCCACTTTGTTTACATTGCTGTTCAAGATAACTCCATGCCCAGAATGATCCCGAAGTTTCGGATTGCTTCTCAGAAACTCTACCCCAGTTCTGTGCTTGAGCCGCGAGCTACGGTTTTCCTGAATTCAGTTTTTTTTTCAGAATAAACTACCTGTTTGGAGGACTCCGTTCGAGAGGCTACCACGTGACCAACGTCGTCCTACATTTTATCTGCTGCGTACTCCTGAGTGTGCTCGCGAAGTGTTTGACAACGGCTCACAGAAGCAAATCCAATGCCACAGTCCAGAACAACTGTAAAACGCGTCAAAACTCACAAATGCTCTCATCGGAAGCTTGGTCTGATGGCGAGTCGACGTTTCTGCGGCTCGCGCTGATCGCCGTCTTCGGAGTCCATCCCATCCACACCGAAGCAGTGAGTCCCGATTCCCGCCGAATGCCTCGCATCGGTTCCAGGAGACACGAAACCACTCAGAGTCCCGGGCTTCAGGCGAACCACGAGGAGCAACAGGCCTCGAAATCTCAGCAGGTAGAGACTGATCTTCCTAAATTGTGATTTCAGGTGACATCGATCGTGGGTCGCGCGGACGTGCTTTGCGCGGTGTTCTATCTTTTGTCGATGCTGACCTTCATAAAGTCATGCGACGAGACCGAGCTCACGAGCGGAGAGATCCCGCACGAGCAAAACCAAAGGAACAATGTCCGAGCACAAACCGACAGTCAGTTATTCAGCCTGAGAAGCGAAGCTCCGACGCAGCTTTGGCTGGCGATGGCGTTCGGTGTGATGTCGATGCTGAGCAAGGAGCAAGGAATCACTGTGTTCGGAGTTTTGATCTTGTACCGTCTGCGACTACTCTGCAGGCGACCTTCAGCCTTCTATTGGTGAGTTTCCCCCGTTCGCATCCGCTCATCCGTCCCAAAAGCTGTCTGACTGAATGACAACATGTTCTCCATTCAGTCGAGAGCTTGGCAGCAGCCGACGCCGCCGCGGCTACGACGCCGGGGGGCAGACGGCTGTTGTGGCGAAAAGATCTCGACAAGTGTTGATTTGCATTTGTGAGCCAGACAGGCACACTGAGATAGGGCTGCCGCCGCTGTTCAACGCTGTAGCCGTCTCGCGGCGGCACCACCCCACGATCCTTCAGACGTGGGGTCCGTGTATCGTACCACGAGGCGGGCGCCCACCTTCAAAAAGTTTTCCGACCAAGAAGGGCTCTCTCGCAGCGGCTCCGGATACTACGAATCCGTCTTCTTGGGAGTTCAGTCAGACAACTTTTATATGATAATAGGCCACCCGCCGAGTTGTGAGATCGTCGACCAACGGCGCACAACTTTGGGAGGAACGTCATTTTTTTCGCACAAAGTACAAACTGCGTTTCGAGGTGGATATCGTGCTTGATATCATGATCGGTGAGCTGGTCGTGAAAATCTGAAATATGTAAGTTTCCGACTCGGTTGTTTGCTTTTGAGCCTTTACTTTGTTGGTGGAGCCCAACGGCTTATCAGAGTCACGTTCGGCACGCGTACGGCGACTCCATCGTTTGAAATTTTGGCGTTATCTCCCGATCAGATCGAATTGTTCAATATCAGCGCACAATTGCGGTTTTCCGCCTCTCACGCGCTTTAACCGGCCACTGGCCATTCCGTCGTCATTGGGTGATTCCTGAGACAGAGGAGTTGGACACTGCGTGAGCCAGAATCGTATCATTTCGAAGTCTGACGGTGACCTCACGCATTGTGCCGGAAGCTGTGCATTATCTTTGCCAGAGCAGCTAGCGTTATGACGAAATTGTATGTCAACTCTCAAAAATGGAGATGCGGGGTAGCTCTCAAATATTACCGCGAAATTCCGGAAACAACCGCGTTCGTGCTGCGGAGGGTCCAAGATACGAAGAATACCACATCAGCTCACGCATTCCATCGATTAGCGGTCCACCGATCTGACAACCGATCGCGGGGACTCAAGGTCTGGTAAAGAGGAGTTCTGTGAACTTGACCGTGGTCGCCACATGGACGCCGTGTTGCCCCCCTCCGGTGGTAGAGACTGCTCTGTTACGTTACGCTGCGTTTCCGAGCTAGCAATCGGGCTGCCGCCGGAGCAGCGAGCAGGCAGACTGCGGGAGCACCGCGAAGGTGGAATCTTATCATGAGTCGGTCGTCTCCTTCGAGCTCAATGGCTCTCCATTAGTGCTTGGTTTCGTTTGGGTTCTGCATTATTCATGCTGCTAACATCTCCTTCTAAAAGCCTGAGGCCGCTTGAACGAGCTAACGTGGCCAAGGGAGCAAGCCGACTAGCCAGGCTACTGCAGCTACATAGAAGTAGCTATTTCACTACACGCTATTGCGTTGCGCTCCAGCCGCATCAGCGTTTGCATATCGAGTGCACGGTAGTGCACTCCGTCTCGACTTGACGTTGTTCGATGACGGCCCAGCCCGTCACATTTCTCGCGTCCCACGAATTCTCAAAATCGAGCCCGTACTCTGCATCGCAACTCGGAGACCCTCGAGGAGAGCGCAAAATCGAGCCGAAGTTGCGCCCGGAGGGCTTATCGACCGATAGCTCCCGCGTCGCTCGCAGAAACACTCTTAGTGGCCAGGTCTTGCGCCCGCTGATTAATTTCTTCACGCAAAAGGCTTCCGGGGGCGAGTTCAGATTCGGTCTTTGGCTTCTCTTTTCCTTCCGGTAGCTTCTCTCTCTCTCTTGTCGGGGAGATATCGACAGCCCCCTGCCGGTCACGATCCCTGACGGGGTGTCGGAGGCCCGAAAAAGAGAAAGCAGCTCTGATATTGAGCTCCTTTCGCGGAGGGGGGTGGGGGAGTTGCCATCAAGTACATTGAACGTAAAAATTATCGCTCCATGGCTCTGCTCCATTCGATCTAAACTATCGTTGTTTTCCAGTTCCCCGGGGATCCAACGCAACATGGCGATCCGCTGCAGTCAAATCGTCCACTGGTTCACAACGGATGATCATCTCGTGACGACCTGCGTGACCTTAGCGGGTCTCTTCAGCTTTCGAGTGTTCCTGTTAGGAGGGTCTTTACCGAGATTTTCCGAACACGATAATCCAGCCGCACACAACCCTCATTTGCTCACCAGGTACGTCGGCAGGAACTGGTTCGAAAGGGAACTCCCACGACTTATTAGAAGGGATACAGCCGCTCTTTCACGACTTACTCGTCGTTACTTGAGGGCCATCCACGACGACAGGATAAAAGCCTGCAAAGGACGCGATTCAAAGCCTTGACTTCGCATCGGCCGGAATTTAAACTCAGGTGGACAGCCTTTGAGAGATCTTGTGTTTCCGGCTCGGAGAGGATGAGGTGGAGGGCCTGCTATCGGTTGGAAAGCACTCACTCGCGATTGGAGTTCATGAACAGTAAATGCCGTTACTTCCCGAATCCTCGGGTCATGGCCGTTCGCTTCTGTTAGCCATTCAGAACGATTCGGAGAGCGGATGAAGGGACCAACTTTTATTGTTGGGATTAGCTAGCGACTATCACGGCTACCGTTGCCGCTGCATCCGGCCGGGGATCACTGAGCCGTGGGGCTCGAGTCCAACTCCAGTACTCGCCCTCACACGAAGGCAGAATGGGGAAAGGAATCTCCCACTGACGCCAACTACGACCATTCAGAGGTCATCTTCGCTACGTTGCGGTTCACGGGCACCTCCGCATGCCAGTTCTCCGTGGACCCCGCATGGGAGGCAAGCAGCTGTTGGGAACGGGGAAACTTTGAATTTATGTTCGAGCGGAAATGCATTTCTGTGTCGAGTCTTCGCTTCCCTCGTTCTCGAATTTCCTCGGCTGGCTACCCACGTATATCTCGCGGTCGCCTGCTCCTCCCACTGTTGTACGACTGGCTTGGCTCGGCGTTCCGTGCGCGTTTCGTGCATCAGAAATGTTCCGAGTTCACTTCGATGAACTTTGTCAAGAAACATCGTATGTCTTCCGGAACGTGGCTCACGAACCTCACTGCGATGGTTTGGCGCTGTTTCGACGTCCATTTCGTGTGGCTTGAGAGCTTCCAAACAGGCGATCGACGGTTCCAACTGAACTAAAAGTGCCAGGGACCGGACCCAAATCACGGGAACGAGCTATTCTTCTTCGCTCAGAACCTCTTTGGCCTCGTGCACGGTTGCGGGTGGTTGTTCTCCTCGAGGCCGTTCCCTGCTGGCTGGAGACTCTCCGATAGAGATCTTCGAGGTGGAACCACAAACTAGTGATGAACTTTCCGTGTCAAGGAAATGATCTGCGGGGGAACCCGATCTGGTCCTGACTTGGGAACCGGCACGAGAATCGATTCGTAGCAACTCCCGCGAATCAGCACCGACTTCGCAACCAGGAACGAGATCGGTTCTGGCTCCCTTTTGTGCGAAGCGGTCCCCGACGAAAATATCACCACGCGACATGGGGATGCCTCGATGTGGGGATGTCACCATGATCGACGAACAGAGGCGTTTTCCCGGGGAAATCGAGGAAATTCTGCCGCCGAACCATAACAAAGTCTTCGGGGATCTCCAACAGAGGATATGAGCTAAAAATACTTGTCACAAATGTATCCTCGGACCTGATGCTCCTTGGTTCCGAATGCAGGGACACATTAGCGATGAGAGCTAGTTTTTCTCCGTGTGTCGAGCAATCCTGCTAATGACTCGACGCTCCCGATCCTCGGCAGGGAAAAGGCAGTGTCTCGAATTTAAAATCTGTAGGGTACTCTCCAGGAGAAGCTCGGTTAGGGCGTCCGATGCCGAGTAGCCGTGACCACGTGGAAGTCAAGATAGGATTCGGCCGAACCCCCTCGTGATGAGTATGTTTTGATTCCAGACTCCTGACCTACAGCTACCTGGCCGCGTTCAACATCAAGCTCCTACTCTATCCAGCCGTGTTGTCATACGATTGGCAAATGGGTTCCGTTCCAGTCGTGAGCTCTGTGCTCGATGTTCGGAACCTGGCGACCGTCGCCCTGGTGGTGTGCGCGGTGCGCACCATTCGACGCGTGGCGAAGTACGATCTCGGATTCGGGAACGAGCAGGAATCGCAACCCGAGGCAGCCTTCACGGCTGAGCCCACGACGGCTTCAAATGAGACGAACGTGGAGCGATTCAAACAGCAGAGCGCGCCCAGCCCAGGAATCTTGTGCGAAACGGAGAACGGCCAACCGCTCTTTTTGGTCGCCGTCGCTCTCCTCTGCCTGCCGTACATTCCAGCTTCAAATCTTTTTGTCACGGTCGGCTTCGTCGTCGCCGAGAGAATTCTCTACATACCGAGTATGGGTTTCTGTTTAATGTTCGTCGAAGGATTCCGGAGGCTTTTCCACCAAATGCAGAAATCTCCGCACTGTAGCGGACGTCGGAGCTTCGAATGGAACCGCGGCCAAAGATTGCTGTTGCTCATGCTCGTGCTCTGGACCGCGATCGCTGCGCTGCGCACCGTGCGGCGCAACGCCGTCTGGACTTCTCGGGAAGCTCTATTCGAGTAAGTGACGTCGGGCGCGGAAACCCCTTCAACGGATTTCGAGCCCCCTCTCCCCCGGGATTAACGCATTATCTTCGAAATTCACAGATCCGGCGTTCGTGAACTGCCCACCAACTGCAAGATGCACTACAACTTCGCCAACATGATGCGTGACGTGGGCCGACGGAAAAGCGCCATCGGACACTATCAGAGAGCTGTTGAGTAAGTGACCTCCGGAATAATCTCGCTAATACTCATTTCCCTTTCCCCAAGAGCCCACATCCCGGTGCTTTCGTGCGGAGGCGCGAACCGGGTGAAGACGGCAACAACAGCCGTCTGGATTTGTTGCAAGAGAAAGCTGGAGAACAAAACGTTCCCAAAGGAAATCTACGCAATGCGCTTTGCTAGATTCGGCGGAGCATACTTCCCTGCCGGACCCTCAGCTCAGACCGGCCAGGCGCCGCGACGGGTCGGCGCTCGGAGGATCCGGGCTCCGACATCCACAGTGCGGCTGTCAACATTTTCCTGATGAGAGAAACTCCGGCGACCTTGTTTGGAACTTGGAACGACCAGCTCCTCGGACTCGTTGAAGCTGTTGAAGCTCTCGAGACGACTGCGAAAACCGGAAACCTGGTGGAGGTGTTCAGGTGCTTCGATCCCCGGTATCGTCTGAATCCTCGACATGCTTGGCGGGCAGCAGCCCTGAATAATCATCGGCCGTCCGATTCGAGATCCACAATTCACGCCGTGCATACGGGAATTTCACGAGACCGAACGTAGCAATGTTTGATGATGATATCTGATAAGCGATTAGTCCCGGAATTGACTTGGCCGCGGGATCCTCCTTCTCAGGGAGGGACTTCAGCTGAAATACTTCAAAGCTCGAGTCCCGTTCCGTGCCTGGCTCTTGAGTGTTCTCTCCGAAGGAGCGATACGATATCAAAGCCCCAATTAGAAGCTCTAGATGCTCGCGGGTGACGTTTAGGAATAACTTTGGAGAACACGACCCGAGTTCCTCTATCTTGTCAAGGGGTATTTCGAAACCTCTAGAGTTCGAAGGCCTGGGGCGGAACCCCCCCCCCCCCCCCCTCCCTCACCCACGTTGCTGCGCGACCGTCACCCGCGCAACGCTGACCCCGCTCGCTCGCCCTCGATATGGAAGGGTCATCTGCGGCGCAGGATCAACGTCAGATCTTCCAGAGAGTTTCCTTCCTTCATGCAGTATCCATTGATTCCGCTCCCTCGATTCCAGGTTATGCCCGAATCACGCGTCGGCTCACAACAACCTCGGTACGGTTGTGGCATCGCACTCGGATGCCGAAAAACACTTCCGTCTAGCAATCAACATAAATCTGGAGCATGCAGGGGCTCACTACAACCTGGCGATGTTGTACAGGTCGGTTCTCCTGACTCGGACGATCCGAAATCTTTCTCGAAACACGTGTGTTCGCACGGGAGAGGGCTCCAGTGACAAGTCGTTCTCGATCACAGGAAGAAGGGCCAGCTGAAGCTCGCGAGAGCCCTGCTGGAGAGGTCCTTGGCCCTCGATTCATCATTAGCGGAGGCTGTTTCGTCCCTGGCCGACCTTGAGGGCCTGCAGGGTCAATCCCACTTGGCGGAGAACTTGCACAGGAAAGCAATCCAACTAAATGGCCAAAGTGCGCCTATCCGGAACAACTACGGAACCTTTTTGCAATCACAAGGTGAGTCGTCCGATCGAGAGCGGCGGTGAACAACACCGACCACGGCGTTCGGGAACTTTCGAAGGGAAAGAGTTGCTTGGGAAGGATATCCGTCGTCGTGCGCCATCACTCCTGATGTTCACTTGTCCGCGATCAGGGTGAGACCCTTGAACGGAAGAGTGGCCGGAGCTCTTCGGAAAAGAGCGGCGGTGTCGACGCAGATAGAGCTGAGATGATTCGCCGACTCGGGGGCTGCATCGCACGTGATCCTCCGTTGCCACTGTGCAACCCAAGGCGGTGATGGCAAAGCTTCCTGAAAAGGGCTGAGAGGACGCGGCACGGAGCGTCTCCTCGGCTCGAGTCCTCTCCTACTCCTGAGGCAGTCAGCTCCTGAGCCCCGCGAATAATTCAACACGCAGATAAATCTCCGGCCATCTCGAGAACCTGTCCCAGAGACGACGGTCGTTTGCTCTCCCGGCGTCGCGAGAGTGAGGTCGTCAGTCATGTTCGCGCGTCCGATTCCACAAAGAGTCCGCTCGGAGCGGTTTCGTTGGGGCCCAGCCTCGTCCGCTCGCTGCATCCGTTGGTTCGGTCCGACGATATCGAACAGCACGGATGACACAATGGATCGTACCTAATTACCTCAGACCGAAATGGCACACATTCCTAGCATGCGCCTGGATAACGAATGCAATCGCCGGTCTGGTCCCCGGTCGGTCGAGTCTATTCCTGGATTTGCTCCGCGTGATTCTCTCACCCGGAGTCGATCCCCATACTTCTCTCCCCCCGCGGCCAACTCTTGCTTGGTCTTTGTATTGCCATGCAGTTGAATATCCTGTCGTCTCATCTGCTCCCACAGCTGCGGCTCCGGCTACAGCTGTGGCCTCCTGCGGAACCGATTCTGCTCCCTGCCCCTCCTCCCAACCGAGCTACGACCACAACTGCATCACCAACTGAAAGCGATCTCACTCGGAAACACGCCCGGAAGCGAGACACGCGAAGATACGACGATGCGGACAGGCGACGCAGTGGATGTGGGCGGGAACGAGCCGGCGTGCATGCATGCAGCCAGCCAGCCGAGCGAACGGACTGGGAGGCTGGAATGCACGAGCTTTTGTATGGCCGCGTCGATAACCGATACCTCAATGAGCACGATAACAAAGATAGGTCCTCGGAAGGCACTGGTTGATTGTGTCTCACCGAGCCGTATGTTTATCGGCTGCCAAATTTACCCCTCTTATCCTCTAACTCACAACTTCAGACAGCTCTGCTGTTGAGTGTGGGAACCCGACCGACCACAAACGATTCAGTGCAATCAGTTGGACGGACCGACGTCATCCAAGTTGGTCCGTTGTCTGATGAGTTCGATGTAACCAGCACCGGTGAACTCGGCCACCGCCGATCCGCAGAGTGCGGAGGCCTCGATAGGTCCGACAAGTGTCGTGGACCAGCGCTGGAGCGATTATCAGCCATGCCAAACTTTATCATCCCCAGGCCGACTCCTCGAAGCCTCGGAACAGTACAAACAAGCGATCGCACTCGAGCCGGACAATACCGTGGCCGTGGTGAACGCCGCCGAAGCCATGATGTCCCTGCAAATCGACAACGAGGCTGAGAAGCTTTACAAAAGGTAGGCGGAGCGAAAATTCTCCTCACTTCAATCTTCCATACTCTTTCCTGTGTTCTCCTGAGTTTGCTCCGCCTGAGTTCCTCAGCGATGGCTGTTAAAGAACTCACTCTGACTTGAAGTTCCCTTCCCGCTCACGCAGGGCTCTAGCTCTGGAATCTGACCCGGAAGTCATGGATCAACTGGCGGTTCTTTACGTCAAAAGTGGGAGATTCGATGAGGCTCGTACAATATTCAAGGAGATCCTGAACGTCCATCCTGGACATCTTCCCGGTCGACTTCATTACGTGAGTTTATTAATGACGACTGTTGCGAATTCGTTCAAACGAGTGGCTCTCCGTTAATTACGAAGTTGTTGTCGTGGGGCAACGACGAAACGAACAGATGGAGAGAGGGAAACAGAAGAAGCGAGGCGTACGGAAGCGAGCGCTGACCGAGGAGATTACGCTGATTGCCTGTCATGAATTCTAATCCTTCGGAAAGTGTTGATCCCTTCCGTGCTGCCTCTGATGCTGTCGGCTTCCCGACCCAGCCGCTCTGTTCTGGCTCCGCCGCTCGATCAGTCTCCAAATTAAGGCATTCCGATGCTCGGAACTCCTCAACACCACCTGAGCGAGGGGTCGGAGACGCTATGGAAGGCATGGAAAACCGAGCCGTCTCGGGAGGATTTTCCGAGCTCTTCTGGGTCGACATATGATGGAGTGAAACATTTTCGATCGATTTCTCCTCATGGACTCTGAGTGACAGTGGGCCCCATTCGCAGTCTCAGATGCTGATGCGGTTGGGCGACATGGATTGCGCGGAAGATCTTCTCCGGGACACCCTGAACCGGAACGCCGGCTTCCGCGATGGTCTTCGGCAGCTGGCGCTGCTCTACAGTTTCACCAACCGGACCATGGAAGCCTCCGAATGGATTCAGAAGGCGATCCGTTTGTGTCCTGAAGGAGCAATGGAGTGCGCTCCTCTCCACGCCGACTACGGCGACATCCTCAAAGACATGAGCAACCTGAATCGCTCAGCAGAGGTTCGTAGTCTCCCTCGTCTGAGAATATTTCGGAATGGAGAGGATCATCAATTGTGGGTGCAGAAATGGCTGCAGTCGTTGCGGAGCCCACTAGTTGAACTTTCTCTGTATTCTGATGGATGTTGGTTTTTCGCCTCGATTGCAGTGCTACAGCGAAGCCATCAAGCTGCAGCCCGACTTGTCGCACGCTCACATCAACCTCGGGGTCATCCGGCACCTACAGGTGAATACTCGATGTCTTCCTTGGAACAAGGCAGCTTTCCTCGGGGATCAATGCGACAGCAGTCGAATAAACGATTCGCCGCCTGTTTCAGGGAGACTTCTCGTCAGCCTTCCATCACTACACCATTGCGTACTCTTTGGACCCGAACAACACCCTGGTCGTGGAAAACATGGAGAAGCTGCGAAAGAGGATCCTAAAATCCTTCCGACAACACAGCACAATGATCGACGCTGCCTTCGAAGTGAGCTGAAAAACGAAACCAACGACGGATGGACGGAGTCGCTCGGAGCTGTCGGGAGTCGTCGTCCTGTTTCCAAGAAGGTTCACCAAAGATTTAGATTTTCGAAGTCGGCGGAAACAGCGGCGGACCGGAGAGACCCAGCCGTCCAGCAACTGTAAATGATGCGCCGCTGCGCTGCAGAGATTTCTTCAAGGGAAACAGAACTATTTTTCCTCTTGCTCGTAGTCGTAGATTTCCCACCAACCAACAGAGAACAAAGTATTTTCGTCAGAGCTGCTTCGAGTTCTGAACGTTAGACCGAGATAGACAAGGAACAAAGTTTTACCCCGGAGACCCCGGATCGAAAAGACGCGGACCTTGAGCCCTGGTGTACAATGTATCCCTAGAGGGATTTCTTCGATATCCCACCATAACAGTAGGATTCTCGCGGAGGGAATGCAAGGAAGTCGCTCTGTCAAAAAGACCTGTGACCTCGCGATTCCGACGATCCCGAATCGGAAACCACGAATCAATCGCCGATCGGGTCGGCTCCGGGATCGGTACGCCGGCAAAGTCACTTGTTTTCAAAATGGGAGGCCTTAGCCACTGAATTATTGGTGTGGCTCCGAAATTGTAGAGAGAAAGAAATGTATGCGGCCCAGAAATTCGTCGGCGCCCCAGAGGAAGAAGCGGACCATGGGGACGATTCGGAAACATATGCTCCACCGCTGGATTCGAGGAGTCACGGTATCGTAGACATGGATGGTGTCAATTGAGAGAATTCGGAAAGGGAGAGCTCGGACTCGGACCACACTTGACTGAAATAGCAATGACTCTGGGGAGAGCTCCGCAGCCGACTGATTCAGCCACTTTAATTAGCGAGGGAACAAAATGTCAAGTTTTAAGGGACGGGAAAGAAACCGGAAATGAGCAGAGTTGAAAAAAAAGGAGGAGGACGACGACGGAGAAGAAGAGAGCTACAATTAGAAGCAGTGGAAATCAATCAAGACTGGGGCCGAACCCGAGAGAAACTAACGTTCGGAGCTCCAATGGCCAATACCCTCCTGAGGAACAAAATCTCACACCCAACCTCGCTCACATTGCCGTCTTCGCCAGTTTTTTCCTTGCAGTCCCCCTCTCGCAGAGTCATCTTCTTGCGTTCTCTTTTTCTCGATATCTCAGATATTTCATTAAAGTCGCACTGCTGCTGCTCTCTAAAAAGCGGATTCGGAGCAGCCAATACTTTTTATTGCATCAAGAATTCATCACGCTTCGAAAATGTCAATCCCCTCGTTTTGCGATCGAACGCGGCTGCAGCGTTCCCAATGAGCGATGGCGTCTGTCAGGAGTTCAATTATTTGCAATAATGATAAAGCGACGATGTTGCGTCTGAATAACTTCCTCGAAGTGGCGTTCCACCCCCTCGCTCCAGATATCTTGAGGTAAATCGGAGACAGTTAGCTGAGATCCGGAAAGAGCGCGAGAATCTCGAAGAGGATATTTGAAGAGATGAAGAGGAGAAACACTGAACGTCTCCGCTGTGATAAACCGAAGTGTACATACCTCCTTGTGACTGTGTATAGTATGTATCAAAAGTGAAACCTGAACGAACTCGTGGAGTCACAAAACGTTTGTGATTCATCGAATATCATCCATCAGAACATCTTCCAAGAGAACCTGTAAGAAAGTAAGTCGCCCCACGTAGCGAATGTTGGAAACCGAGTACCCACGGAATAAACTTTATCATTTTATCAGATGCGTTTGTATTCTCTCATCGTACATGTTCACTCCTTCCTGCATGAATCACACGTTCTATTTATCAATGTCGGGGTTCCGACATCGGAGGTGGAAGCAGTCGGGTGCTGACAGCTGACCTTCTGGCGAACTCTTCGGCCCCGTTTCGTTCGGAGCTGAACATTTCGGCGCGAATATTTCGTCGCTAATCGATGCGCGCTGGAACATCTGTGGCCGAGAACAGCACAGTAGTTCGGAGTGAGCGCCCGCGCGCTCGAAAAAGCCGACCTTTTCGTGAAATTTCCCCCACGACGCGATGCAGATAAATGTGGGCCACGTCCACTTACGAGCAGGGGCTTGCTTCAGAACCTTCTAGGGGGGGGGGGGGGGGGGGAGTCTGATACCCTTTTAAGGCTGGAGGAAACAATCGATGGAGCCCTATACGGCGGACGCGACGCTCAGGCCCGCTCTCTCGGTTCTGCGGCGGAACGTCGAGCGATCCATTTCGCGGAAATTCTCGAGGCGTCGCAGCTTTCTCTCCTAGGATAGGCTCTTGCTCTCAGCACGCGGGCATATCTGGAATCACCATGTCGGGGGAATCTTGGAGCAGCGGCGCCTACCGCGGGAAGACAACGCAAGCAGTCTACCGACAAAGCCTACAGACCATCGGCGGCACGACCGAGTGATCAATTTTCATTTCTCTGCAACGCGGAAATTATTAAATTTAAAGATGAATGAAGCGAGCGTCAAGAAACGCTGACTCGGGGACCGCCAACCAACGGATGGCCAGAGCCTGAAGGAGGAAGGAAAGCTTGCCGCTGCCGCACGCTGAGCGAGCCGCCGCGGCGGGAGCTGCGGAGGCCTAGTCGCAAGGAAATATGGCAAAAGAGGATCGAAGCGTGATTTATGAAAAATGTCCCCTGTGTGGAGGCAGTCACCCCAGTCAGCCTCGCTGGGCGGAACGACAGCAGGGCGGCGGAGTTTGAGGACGGGCGCAGGCGAGACGAGTGAGAGTTGGAAGAACGAGGGCAAGGAAAACAGTAATTAGTTTGCTGTCAACCCTTCTCGCACCGCGAGCCCACCCCACTGTCGTCGTGGTCGACGTCCTCTTCAGTGACGGCAACCTGTCATCCAATCTCAGACGTCGACGACGCCTTTTGACACTGAACCGAAACACAGGCAGACCGATGCAAACTATACATATATCATTGGTCCTTCATAGATTGCGACCCCTACGGGATCGCTTCATGTCGGACACGTCCCTCTCGAACTCCTCTTCGAAGATGAAAGAACACTGATCACAGCCAGCGGGCGACGTTTGGACTTCATAGAGATCGACTCCCTCGTTGATGCGGTCTTCAACTTTGTGTCGGAACTTTGTTTCGCGGAGTGATGATTGGTTAAATAATCACCTTCGCGTCACACTTATTATCTCGACGTGGCGGAAGGAACAATGACGGTGGCAGCAGTGCCACTTAGAAGTGATTAGCAGGCAGCGCCATTAGGGATCAAATATTCTCCAGGAGCAAAAAGTCAACACGGGAGCCGTATTTAATAATGCAGTACCTAATTGAAGATCCATCCTCGCTGTCGTCCGTCTTTATTTGTCACAGCCAGTTGAGTTCGACGCTCAAGAGCTCACAATATATATGAAGATTCGTTCCACCCAGTCTACCCTGCTGATGAAAAATCTCCGATGAAAAGCTGAGGAAAAACAGACGGTTATGGTTCTATGCATCCATATTCGTGACTGAACCCACGCGCACACTTCACTGCGTTCACTGAGCGGCCTTTAGGCTTCCAACCTGCATCGAGTCTGAATTGCAGAATTAGCATTAACATTGAGTCGTGTGACAATGTGACACACGGATCGAATCCACTTCAGCAGCAGAGAAGGTCCTAGCGGGCTCAATCCAGCACCAGGGAAAACGAAACGAACTGCCTTCGGTGCTCCATGACTCCCGAAATCAGCCCCGCCAAAGCCCGATTGGAACCGCTTGCCAAGAGGACTGGCGGCATGTTAGGAATGTGACGCTCGGAATTATTCCGGCTGGTATTTCTTTGAAACTGACGCCAGGGTTAGTTTGCTGCAGAGAAAACTGGATCGAGCGATCAGCCATCAACGAATCGAAGCCTACCCAACGGGCGAGACTTGCCGTTGCTGAGGATGGGAGTGGAATCGGTTTCGTTCCCGTGCATCTGACATTCCCTCTCTCTCGCTCGCGGCCTCGAACGCATCCCACTCAGCGACTGCCTCCATGTTAAGTCAGCGTATAAATAGCTTTAGGAATCAAGTTCCTGACTGACAGAGAAGAACGGTGCTCATGGAAGGATCGTCTACAAGTGGCTTCACTCACGACAACCAATTCTCGAGATCATGGCGGTCTTGGTGCTGTTTTAGAACGCGGAGTTCACCCGACGTTTATTCAATATGCTCGATACGTTCGTGAAAGAGAGACTCCATCGTGGCATATTCCTCATGCCGCATGTCAGTAAAGCCTCGACCTCGTCCTCTGCAGTAGAGGTCGGTAATCTTTTTTAGTCCTCGCACCACCTCACCAAGAGAGACTCTCTCCTGAGGGATGAGATGGCGAAAATTCCGACGCGTGAAACTCTCCAACGAGACCGGAGGGATCGCCGGGTGGTGTCCGTCAGGTCAAGCTTTCGCCCATAAACTTCGTCCGTGGTGGACCCGCTGGGCTCCGCGTCCTCACGGGGGGCTCTGACTTCGAGTGAATAGTACTGACTCGTTCTCGGCACACGGATTGATATCCCCGATCTTAATCGCTGTCCGTGCTTGTGAATGTGATTCCCGGTATCTCATGATTTGCCGTATGTGGTGACGTGGGGCCTGTGAGTCCAGGTTTGCTGAGAATCATCATCATGCCGGATGGCTGAGGTGGGAGACGATTTTGTGGGAAACAGTCTTGTATCCCACAACGTATGCTGTCTTATATCTTGAGAATGACTAGTCGATCTCCTCCTCGTTTCAAAGCAAGGAACGGAGGCTTGGACCAAAAAGTCGAAGTTCGGTACGGACCTTCAGTCCGCTGCGACTACCAGGTCTAGGATTCACGGTACGGATGATAACATTCGGATACGGAACCGAGCTCGAGGCTGACCGCCCCAGTCGAACCGCAGATCATTCCAGCGGTTTGTTTGGGAACTTTTCATCATGACGCACTAGAGTTGAACTCCAATCTTTATCATCTGGGTTCCGCCCGGTGCGTTCTTGATTCTCGTTGAAAATGCTTCTTCCCTCCCCGACTGAGTCCTCCGTTCTTTCGAATGGCACATGGAAATTCCGTGTTTGGCCGTCTGCGAGTGGAACAGAATACTCTCGCGGGTCAGACTGAGTCGCTTTGTGGGCCGCCACCTGTGAACCGTTGCTCCGGAACTGTGATTCTCAACCTTTTTCTATCCGCGCTCCCCACGGAGCCACCAAATCCCTGACTAAAAATAAGCCTGATCTCTTTCCCGAAGTTTGGAACAAAGTTTTGCGAATTTTTCTCTCCAAGTTCCTACCGAGAGAATGCTAGGCTGCTTTGACACACATGTTCGGATCAGAGAAGGAACACTTGACAGTCCGCGCAGCACCTCAAAACTCTGGCGTGCCCCGACATTGTCCAGGTCATCTTGCAACCGCCATCGGATTTTTTCAAAATCCTTTGGCTCCTCAACCTCTCGTTTTCAGTGCTAACATTCGTTTTCCATTTGTTTCGACCTCAACCTGATGCTCTGCTTGCGTATGCTGCGTCCGGGTGCTCGGCGCAGGATGGAATTCCCAACAACTTCGAGCTCACGTGGGAAATATCTTAGTAGGCTGATAAAGTAGGCTGCCTAGTCGAGAATTCTCTCGGGTAGCGGGTGAAAATCCGGTTGCCACGCCTGTGTAGAAGCAGTCGTATCTGGGAACATTCCGCACTCTGATTCGTGCTTATTTGTTCGTTTAGCAAGCTCATTTGCAAGCTCGAGTATCACATCCAGCCCACCCTCGGTTTCCTCAAGCTCCGGCATCAGAGTCGTTTACAGAGCGTTTTTCACACGAGCACACAGCACACATTCTCGCAGAGTGGATTCTCTGCCATTCATCATTCCAGAAGAGCATGGAGTTAAGCGAACTCTCGGTCGGGCACACAAGCGTGGGGCGTCTCCAACGCCAGAGGATCGACACCCGATGTCAGTAGATCCCTTTCTCAACGAGCGGCCAGTGAATTGAACGCAGCGGAAAAGTTGCGGTCAAGCCAGGGATGACGGATTCCGAATTCCAGGCTATTGTCTTTCATACTATCCGGCGTTTGGGTATGCGAGATATGAATAAATTAAGCAGCCGGGACGAGGTTGCGGTTGGGTCAAAACCGATTCTCTTCTGCGATCCCTGGCTCGCCTTGGGAACCCGTCGCTCCCCGACTCGGGGCCGACTCGACCGAGTGTTCCGCCTGGCGTAGCCTCAGATGCCAGAATCCTAGAAGCCAGGAACTCAGATGCTAGAATAAAACACTTTGCCGATTCTGGATAGGTCCCCGCTGATTTAGCGGGTTATTGGAGACAGCGTGTCGAGTTTGGCAGAACCAGGAAGTTCAATGGGAAAAGCTCCGGCTCCATTGGCTCTAGCCCAGGGAACCTCCCTCCCCCCCTCGGGCCAACCGAATCAGTTTGAAAACCAACCTGGAAATATGATCAATGATCATTGTCGATCGACGTGGAAAACTCAGCGACGTCCTCATTGCGGGTTTGCAGACCTGCCTTGATCCCCGCCCCTCCTTCGAACGTCCACACTGATCGAGGGGGCATACATGCATCAAGTGTTCTGTTTATTCATCATGATTCATTAGTTTCCATCATCCAGAAACCAACGATGAATCGAGTGCGACCGCAGGAGGTGTGGTGCTCCTGCATGACTCGCGCTGGTTGCAGACGTCGGAGACGCCTAATTGGTGGGGACCGAGCCAGAATCGGGCGAGTGTTTCATTCTGGCATCAGAGTTTCCGGCTCCTGAGGCATAACCTTCCGCCTCAAACCCCTCCCCTCTTCCTGGTGGGCCCCTGAGTTCGGCCGGGAAGCATGCGAATGAGGAGCGCGTTCGGACTGAGCCACAGATCCGCATCGTCTACCCCAGTGAGCACAGATTGACTGACGAGTGTAGGTGGAATTTCGTTCAACGGTGATAAGATCCCCGAAAACTATGACAGGCTGCACGCTCACTGTCACGAGCGGAGATGGTGAGGATCGGAGAGCGGTCTTGCTGGAATCGTGCAAATTCGTGCAAACCGTCCGAGACAACCTCCGGGTCCGCTAGAGCCGAGCGCTAACCCGACCTCTCCGACCGATGCACTTTCGCTCTCGGCTTTTTATCCAAAATAATACTTCCTTGAATAGAAATCAGACAGCTGTCCATTGCCAAGAGAGCTCCTGGATCGGTAACGCTGCTATGTCCTAGAGAAACACACACGAGTCTCGGAATGCTGACGAGCATGGAGAATCTCTGTGAGCTTTCGTCGGAGTCCTCGGTCGTACGCGGATATGGAGCGAATCAAGTCTGCAGCATCCATCAGCTTTCTGGACAATGACAAGTAGGGTTTTTGTGGGATTCCTATGAGCAACCGTGTCGAAAGCCGCGCTGACATCTGAAATTCCTATTTGGGCGACCAGTACCGATGGGTATCAGGAAACTTCCCAGGGCATGAATCACCGACAAATTAGAGTTTGATGCACGAGTGTTTGGTGCTCCTTTGAAAGTTGCGCAGACTCAGCTGTTGGACTCCGCTCCTTGATTCGTTCCGAAGCAGCACAACGCGGAGTCGCGAAGCTCTTCTCGAATTATGATTCCGTCGCAGCCTACTGCCGTATGGATGTGGAGAATTTTGATGCTCGTGAAGATATTGGACGAGATAGGGTGGAATTAGGCTTTGCAACGGTTATTTAACCGCGGTTAATAACCGCAATAACCGCAAATATTCCGCGGTTTTTAACCGCAATAACCGCGAGCGAATTGCGGTTATAACCGCATTTAACCGCAATTTCCCGAAACGTATGATTTTCTGAGAAGGCGTCGTGTCTGATTAGCGTACTCTGGCTGGGGATATGGAATTGGACGCCAGGAATTGAAGATAAATGAATCGGTTCTGGAACTGTGGCATCTTGTGTGACGAGCCCCGTTAAGCGAAGTTCGCACACGCTTCCGAAAGCCGGACCCGGCTAGCAATCATACCTGGACATATCACTCATCGGGTGCAGCCTCTCCATGTCCCCATGAGCTCTACGCATCTGGTAGGATCAAGAAACACAGCACAGCGGAAGTAGCTATCGTGTGGGTCGATGGAAGAATCGCGATGAAGTCCTACAATAAAACGGGGATCTCTCATGCACTGGTCGGAACCGAGAACATACGCCCTTTCTGAAGACCGCAACAATGCTATCGAAGCCAGGAGCAGTATTTGGAGTCAGTCAAAGATTGGAAGCAGCTCAGAAGACGACCTCGAGGATTCCCAATAGAAAAAAGCTAGAGAATCAGGACGTTGATTTCACGTGAGTCATCCCAACTCAACAAAGAAGCATGCCTTTGGGCACTCTTTGCTCGTAAAAACGTGCAGAAATCGGCGCCAGTCCCACATTTCAGAGTTTGCAACACTTCCTCAGCGGATCGTGAGGAGTTGTAACAAACGAGTCTTTATGAGACGTGTTTTGAGATGTCGTTATATCCGTTAATAATGAAACCTTCTCTCTCATGAAAGAGGAGAAGCTTCCTGGAAATCATACAAAGTTTTCTCTCATGCGGAAACTTTTCCCTGGGGAGGATATGGAGGAGTTGTGGTATCTCTCCTCCGTCTTCGGCTATGACTCGTTTCAATATTATCAGGCGTGAAAACGATGGTATCGGTGAAGGATCTGTTCGGGATCATGTCTCCGGGCACTCTCCCAAATAACCGCGGTTATTTGCGGTTATAACCGCGGTTTTCGGTCCTAATTTTGCGGTTAACCGCCATTGCGGTTATTCAGAAATGCGGTTATTTGCAAAGCCTAGGTGGAATCATTCGCCGGGCACGATTCGGAGTTTTTTTTCTCAATCTCTCCCACAATGACGGGAATCTCTCTCGGAGGCTCGCGACCAAACTTCTGCCGGAGGATCCATGAGCTCGACTAGAGTCGGAAGTTCCTCCTCAAGACAAGCCTCATAAGCAGAAAAGAATGAATTGAGGAAGCGAACGAACGCAGGCAGAGACGTTACGTGGACTCAATCTGTCTGAATCAGATAGAGTTCCTCCGACGACAGCACATTCGATAGGAGGGAAGCAGCTGCGTGTTCTAAAATTCTCCGCGCTCCGCGCAGTTTTGCTCCAGCATCGGGACCCGCTATCTATAACGTCGGAGACCCGCTCCGTTAACTGAGCGAAGCGACTTTATTTCTCATGATTAAACCGACTGACGATGAAGAGCAATGGGGAACGCTCAGAGGGAAGAAAGAATGGTTGTGCTTGGTGTGCGTAAAGTTCCGTTCGAGACCGGGGCCAGAGAGTACCCCGAGCTCCCACGATTCGGAAGCCAACGGCGACATTCTCAACTCCATGGCACGCAAGATCAGTTTTGGGATCGCTGGATAGACAGGAAGAACACTTGCCCAGCGGTTGTGACAAGGAACCTTTCCCCAAATATCTCGTCATCTTCTTATCTCCCACCCTCCATGGGAATCACCTAAGTTGGTTGTCTCTCGTTCCTCATAAGGGCCTCCCGGTCCGATTTTTTCCTCTCTCTCTTCTCTCATATCTCCCTCTCCCCCTGATCCGCACCTCAGAATGAAACGCCGTTCTGCGCTGGAGGATCAACCGCAGAGAGAGATGCTATGTTATTAGCTCCCACTTGGTCCAAAGGCTTCCAAGCTTCCAAGAATGCGCCCAGGACTCGGAACAGTTCGCTCGCAGGCGGTATTGGTAGTCCTTCCCGACTCCTGGAGCTGAGGAGCGTGATCCTCCGCTCACTCGTGTTCCGACACCGCCGTATCTATCAGAAGTCGTTTTGTTATGCCTCTCGCTTGCTCTTGGTTAGTCCATTCGATGCTGCGACAGCTCTGGGAAAGCGCGCCTGGGAACCAATGTTTGAAATAGTTGCTTCCCGACGAAGAAGCTTGGAATTCGGGCTCCTTCTCCTTCCGTGCGGAGCTCCATACCCGGCTTACTGCGTGCTGCCAACGGTCAAGCCTCCTCGTCTCCCGGCTTGCCTGTCCTCCTGTCCGTTGGTTCGCTTGTCTGCGCCTTCCTGTTCCTACCCTTGAAGCTTGAATGGAATTTGGGTGACAGGCTCAGCGGCCTTCAAAACAGCGACGGTCAAGTTCGTCGCGGGTTCCGACGAGACCAGCCAGCAAAGCAGCCTGCTCCTCCCTAGTCCCGTTGTTGTTGCCGTGGTTGACGCTGCTTCAGATTGTGCGGATGGGGAGTTGTCGCTGGCCACTCTGAAGCCTCAGTCAACACTGACAAAGGGAACGCGGAGTTTGCCCCTGCGACGCAGAAGGAAGGAAGCGGTCAACCGAGCCCTGAGGTTGGACGACCTTCTCAAGCTTGATGAAAATCAAATACTACGGGAAAACAACGATCGATTCTGGGTGGAATCTTTTAACGGAACCCCTTCCTGGGAATATTCCGGAAATAATTTAAGAATTATCAGAGAAGTTGTGAACGCTATTGAACGGCGCGCGAGGAAAATTCTCTCGAATCCTCGTTCCCGAATCGCTTAGTGCAAGAGCCCTCCGTAAAAGCCCTTATTTGGTGGCACGCAGATGATCCTCGACCGAGTCGTTGAGTGCAAGCCGCAGAATGGGAGATAAGTCGATTTTAGCGCGGAGCTCGGCTGCTCCCAGATTTAACCGGAGGAACTGTTCCGCTGAGATAAGAGGTCGCAAGGTCCTTCGTCCGGCCAACTAGACCAGGCCTTAGCCGTGCCGGGGTTTGTGGAAACGTTAACATGGGGAAAGGAAGGATCGCGAAGATTACTCGCCCGAGGAGCTGGCGGGTTTGCTAACTCTCTCATCGTCAGCCCGATTGGCCGGATCGGCTACTGGGAGAGCTCTGCTGCAGGAGAGAAACTTTGTTTAGGTGAACAGAAAGTTTACCCAAGGACATTGAAGCCTATCAGAGGGCGAGCAAGCCAGAACCGACGGGTGACTAAGAGTAGGAGTAGTATCTGAAGGAATCGATTAGAGTTTGAAATTTCATAAAGTAATGTGTGTTCTCGCGGCAGCGATTAGAGCTCGTGGGATTAATGATGGAGTTCAGACAAATATCCGAAGGCGGGGAGCTCGATCTCTGCGCCCCTGGAAGAGTTCCTCGCCATCGGTGCGAGGAAAATCACATAAACCCACGAGGAGTACGAGCGCGTTTCACGCCAGAGAGGGAGTACATGCAAGGTACAGATCACAGAAATTGGTCTTCTGATGGATTATTGCAAGCACTCTTTGGACGGCACCAATGGAGATCGCGACCGGAAGCAATCGTTCAAAGGAGACATCTGCCTGTCACGCATCGTATGTCGGGATCTGTTGAAAACTAATAATCAGCGTTGAATCTTGTTACACTCCCCGAGTCTTTGGTGTGTACGTGAGTGGCACGGAGAAGGCCAACAATCCTCTGTCGGCCAACCTTCGCATCAGTCAGGTTGCTGAAGCGGGGTGAGAAGCTCATCCACCGATCTGTTTCGAATGTGACTTCGCTGTTTGTTCGCTGCAGTTGGAGTCGAGAGTCACGAACGAGCCCGGATCGCAGGCGCGAGATGTCGAAGTGACTCTGCGACCATCCTCAGAATACGGCCGCTCATCGGATCTCCCCCCGCAGAGCATGACAATGCATTCTTCAACAGAAGTTGGAGAAGAAGAGACACTGTCCAGCGGTCTCTCCTACAGCATTTGCCCCTATCCCGTGCATTTCGGAAGACATCTGATCCGAGGGTACGATCTTGAGTGAGCGCGTGCGAAGGACTTGGATCAAGCAGCCAAACACAGTGCCCTGAGGACACACAGATGTGACTTTTGCCACCCAGGCATTTCACCTTCTCTCGGCACTCACAATTCCAGTCGCGAATCATAGCGTCTCCCCTCTGAGAGTTGCTGCTCAGGAGAGATACGGCCTCCATATGGACAGTTCCACAGCATCACTGAAAGATGGGGAGAATTCAAAATTTTAAATTATTGTCGAGAGGGAGAAGTTCCCAGAGAGTGGAGGCTAGATGCGTGCATGAATCAAATGCGAGCATGTTGGTACGCAGCCCGTCCGCTCACGTAAGAGGCCGCCTATGGCTCGCAATGGAGGCATTACAGATAAAATCAAGCCGCTTTCCGGATTGGATAGGACGAGCCGGGTCCAAGACTCCGCGCCGAGAGAAAATCGCCATGAACCAACGTCGGAGCGATAACGGGCACCTGTTGAGAGCGACGAGCCAGCGTCTTCGCTTCCGACGCTCGGCGAGCCACTGATTCCGACCATGACGAGTTGTGGTGTATGGATCTGCCTCAAAATTTTTCGGACCTTTAGAGTGGGCGCATTGTTGTCCCGACTCTGCACCGTCTTTCTGCGATCCTCAAAAGCACAGGAAGACCCAAAAACAATCTCCGTTTCCAGCTTCTCCGGTCTGGGACTCCTCTCGCGATCCACAACTCTCAGCTGCTATCTCCAGGCTTTGTCGCGGATTTTTTCGGAAGGCCCGAGCGATTTACTAACTGAGTGGGTTCGGCCGTGATCAGCCATCGGCTCTTCTCGAGCTCGGCGATATCGGAAAACCTGCTCGAGGAGCTGAGTGGTTCCCGAGGTACATTGTGGCACGTGTTGGCTTACACGGTGTTATTTGTAGGTAGATGGTTGTTCACACGTGACTTTGCGGATGGGTTAATGATATGAGGACGACAATCTTTGAGTTGATGGTGGCAGGCGACCGCCGGGAATATTTGAGTGAACGAGTTCCCCTCGATCGCCGCTCAATGCTCTTTCGCCCTTGCTCGGGACAGCGATAGAAGAAACCGAAAGTCGCTTCCGCTCTCTTCATGCTTCAGTCTTCGAGCTTCTGCTGAGAACGCTGGCGAGCACGCGGCCACGCTCATTGAATCCAGTTCGCTGCGTGCCCGATGTCGCCGAACACGAGAAGTGGTCGGCGGGTCATTTCACTGCACGAGCTTGTAAAAACGAGTGCGGTTCCGAACCTGGCTCTGTAGAAAAACGTAAGGCTCCGGCGAGATTCGAACTCACGATCTCCTGTTTACTAGACAGGCGCTTTAACCAACTAAGCCACGGCGCCACGAGTGTACGCTTAGCCTGTCCTCTATGGATGCCAGGCCGCGGAGTTTCTCCTAGCACGGAACCCACTACTTTACATGGTGTTGGATGATCATGGCATTAATGTAACCCACACGCAGAGGGAACAGTCTTCGAGTCGCGGCTCGGCCGTCGGGTCGTGTGAGATAATTCGAGGGTCTCGACCCGATAGAAGAATTACCGCAGGACTGCCGCGGCTGAGGGTTGGGGGCGTATTGAGAGAGCTAGGGCCGGTCACATTGTGATCGTTCGTGGTGGTCGGAGCAGTCCTCGATGGCGGTGCTTCCGCCCGGTGAAAGCGTTGAAAGAAACACTTTGAAACAATGATCGAGCCCGGGAACTCCGACAAAAGGGTTTTACTTCATAAACTCCACTTGTCCCGGCAGGAAACATTGGGGGACCTGGGTGCGCAGCAACATACTAGCCATGTGATCCTGGAGGTTAATTGTGGGTGACTATATTTTGAGAAGTTTAAGGGCATCTCAGCAGACGACGAAGACTCCTTCGACAGAGAACTCCTCTCGATGGGGCGGCTCAGGATGAAAGCTCAGGTCGAGGGTGATTGGGAGGCTCTGAAACATGACGTATTCGCGCGCTCAAGGAGTTTGGTGCAATCAATCGGGCCAGGTGAGACCTCTGTTCAAGAAGCCGACCCCTAGCTGATTTCATGATCCTGCTCCGGGCTCCCTTCGTTACTGAAAAATATCCTGATATATCTGTTCTGTTACATGAAAAGGGGAGCTCGAGTTCATCGAGATGCGACGACAGAGATATCGTCGCTACATGCTTGCTCGGCGTTCGGCTGGACTGCTATACATATGTATGTATGGCGGACGGTCGTGATTCGCAAAATTCCACTCGCGAACGAGTCTCGAACATCTGATATGAAGTCAAAGTCGTACAACTATCAAGCAGACGCCCATCAAGCTAGTCGAGCGGCCGTCGTCGATGCCCAAGGCTGCACGCGAGTTGAATTCGCCAGTTTCGATTCCTGGCTCAATGACGTTTGCCATCATTTTTACCACCGCGAAAGGGAGAGCGGGGAAGGAACGACCGGCTCTTGCCGCCTCTCGATCAAAAGTCTCATTTCGAACGCAGTGCGGAGCCCTCTGAAAAAGTCTAGCACGCGGGAAGCGATGTCGAACAACGGCACGATGTTGATGATCACCACGATTCCGACGTCAAGAATCGTAACTTCTGCGTGTCACACGGAAATAAACACACGCAGTCGGAACTCGGTCAGTCGGGGTCCAGAGCACAACAACAAAACAGAAACGAGCCCACAGGGAAGGAGGGGGGGGGGCTGAGAGAAGGAAACGCGGTGCAGGTTGACATCAGTTCCACGCTATTGGGAGCCTGGACGAAATTTGACGTTTTTCCCGATCCTGTGAAACGGCGCTGGCGGCGGCGGCTGCAGACGACGCCACGTTACGCTCTACTTCGTCTCTCGGTTTTCCGGCTATTCAACCCAGCCAGGTTTCCTTTTTGCTTCTCCGATTCTCCGTTGGGTCCCAACGCTCTCGTCTCGGCTTTCTCGAAAGCCGAAGCCCGCGGTTCGAGCAAGATACATCTCAGGCTCGCTTCGGCATCGTGATATTGAAGAAATCAGGGAAACAGGGAAGGTCCGAGGAATCATCTGATTCCTTTCAAGCTTAGGTTTCGGTTTCAATGGATCCTGCGGAATTGTTTTGCGAGGCTTCCTGCCGCGTGGCGCCCTGTTTTGAACGAACGCATCGCTTTACACTTCCCAGACGGCTGTCTTCTACAGCAGAACCGCGCCGTGTTCGGAAATCAGACCTCCTCCGAACGAGAGGATCCCCTGATTTCCTGCGTGTTCCATTTGCCGGTGGTATGCCGAGCGGCCGGCGCGCTCAACACTTTTTGGGCAGGTTGAATCCTCCTCGAGCTCAGCTCCTCACTCTAGCTGGGTGAGGACTCCTACAGCAAAACGAGCAGACGCCTGAGGAGTGAGCTAACGACAGCCTAAGGCCTGCCCGACCGAACGCCCCACTGGCGAGTACCAAACAGGCCTTCACCCTCCACCGGCCCCAGCCCTGTTTGCTTAGCCTGCAGAAGCGAGTTACTTAACTCAGACGTGTCCCAGCTCTGGCTGATAGAGTGGGAGGAAGAGGGAGAGAGTGGCAAGCTGAGACAAGGAGACAAGCAAAGGGGTTTTCGGGACGGGGATAATTGCAGCCAC
Organism: Phytoseiulus persimilis; assembly: GCA_037576195.1. Taxonomy (NCBI): domain Eukaryota; kingdom Metazoa; phylum Arthropoda; class Arachnida; order Mesostigmata; family Phytoseiidae; genus Phytoseiulus; species Phytoseiulus persimilis. The sequence goes on from CM075103.1 coordinate 6,520,494, forward strand.
TTTTGTACACAAAGCTTCTTCCTGAGCTGAAGCAGAATTTGATCGGTTTCGACATCTTCTATTATCCGTGGCCAGCCGCTGCTGACACGACTGAGCGATCGTATGGTGTTTCGACTCATATTTCAACAGTCAGCATTCTTGGAGAACGCCGTACCACTCGGCTGGTCACCGACCTGTCGTTTCGGGGACACCATTCCTACTTCTGTCAGCGTCTGCAGGTCGGCTCATCACTGTCTCTGTATCGGTAGGCCTCCCTTTCAGTTGGGGAAACAACAAACTCGAGCAGACTCGATTCCGATGTTGAGGACGTGAGAGCGGTTTTGCTCTAGAGGCACCCGGCCCTGTTCAATCCCATTCAGCGGCAACGGTGTCAATCGATTCACGCGTTTTGGAAAGGTACGACCACGCTTGGTTGAGCTCGTCGTACGCGCGCGTACCTCTTGAGGTCAGCAGACATCATTTTGAGCAGTCATCCCAAGATCCCGCTCCCGCTACACTTGCTGCATTCATAGGCACCTACACGAGCCCTGCCTCGACCATTTCAATATGGCCGCGACTTCCCGAGGAACGGGGGATCGATCGATCGCCAGAGTGACCAACTCCGCAAAGTTGCAACGCATCGACCTGGAAGCCTCCCGCGTGTTCTCGCATGTTCCGTATATTATAGTCATGACACCCCTCGAGTGTCAGCGATTCTAACGAAGGAGCTGCGGTGGCTTCGACCATTCCCTTCCAGCTCTGGAGAAACCTCTCACGCGAAGCGAGCACGACGCAGCCCGCATAAGATGGGCAACGCTCTACATTGCAACCTTGATGCTTCGTGACGAACGAGCAGCAAAAAAATTTTCTTGTGACGAGAATGTTATTCTGCCACAGTTCTTAGGAATTCGAGAGATCATTCCCCGGCGATCTCTCCCAGAGAAAGTCGATATCGCGCCTGGTCTGACGGCAGTTTCCGAGCTGCACGCAAGTTTCAATAAGGCGAGAAATATAATTAATTCCTAAGATGGTAGAAGAAGCCTGAGCCGAAATCCATTCTCCGACCCCGTGGATGCTCTCGCAGATGGATCGAGCGCATGCGCGTTTCATGCTGCGGATCACACGTGCAACACCGTTGCTCAACAAGGTCGAACGAAGACTTTTATATTTTCCAAGAGCTCCTGCTTCTTTCCGCACGATGCTATGGCAGCAGCGACGCCCGACGTCCTCTGGATGCCGTCCTGAACTGTTGGGCCGACTGCAAGAGAGAGCTCGATGCAGAGCTCTCTTTTGTTGAGCCTAGCCTCCCTGGCCGCGAGTGTGTATTGCGTCCTTTTCTCCTTTTCGCTGCTTAAATTCTCTCCTGAATTGTAAAATAGCTCAAGCTGTCGAATTCTGCTGACTGGATATAGCTGGCCGGCTTGCTGGCTGCATGGCAGGTTCGCGGCCCGCTTGCTCGCCTTTCAGGATCACCTTTCCCACCTAGGCCGTACAAAGCACACCCATATTTAGCGATAAGCGCTCTCCAAGCTCGCATAGGCGTTTGCCACGGACGAGCACGAGCACAGCACAGCAGAATAAGAAATATTCGGAGACCCGCGGGGCCGCCGATCGATCGAACCTCGAATCGATTCGCGGATTCACTTCCGATTCCCCGGATAACGAGCATATTCACTTCGGTAATTTTCGGTGTCCATTTGGTCCGCTAACAAGCAGGCTCGAGTGGGAACAAAGCTGAATTTATTCCCGAACGAAGTTTGGATACACAATGTCGAGTTTATGTACAGAATGACGTGATCACACCCAATGGCTACGCGGGTCATCACCACCAACCATGGCCCCCGAGATCCCAGCCGTGGCCAGCGTCCCAACCGTGGCCGGCGTCCCACCCATGACCGTGGTCCCATCCCTTCTCGATGACGGACACGTGGTGAACCCTGGAAAAGACGAAAAGCGGGTTGGTGCACTCAAAGACAACTTCCGGACCGCGAAGTTCATTCAGGGATCAACGCACGGTATTTTTCCTCTGGAGAACGCAGTATGATAGGACACACTATTCAAACAATAGTTCTCGTGAACCCCAAGGTGAGCACGATGTCATGAGCTACTGCTGAGCCTTGAGGGGCTGACATGCAATCAATTATTCCCGCGGTCGAGGGTAAAATCTATCCAGAAGCGTAAATAAATCCACTCACGGATGCAAATGGACGTGCTTAACGTGTTTTATCGGAGCATGATGATAATGAGGCTTGTGGTGGCTGGCGATGAGCAGACCTCCGAGAGCACCGGCGCCGGCAGCCCCTCCGATGAGTCCTAGCGCTCCCAGAAGCTTGAGGCTTCTCCTTGCCTCTAATTCGGGCACCAGGATCACCACCATCAGAACGAGAACGAGCACAGTGATCGAGGACGTCGTACGCATCGTGAACTCGGCAAACTCTGAGGTCACACTCGAGGAAAGTCCACTGGTACACCGGACTTCTGCACTATATGCGCACCAACTTCTGTTCGGGGTTCGAGCCGCGTGGTCATCTATTTATCCGAAAATACGGTCACGAGGCGGGAAGGGTGTGTGCTTGATTGTTCGCTTACGTTCCTCGAGCTGTTCAAGCCGTTGTAGTGCCGAGGGGGCCGCGGTGCCAGCCCCTGCCACGTTGCGCAACCTCGCGCTGCGAAAACATTGTAGCGATTGGTGGCACCATTCGATTTCTGGTTAGACGGTGGGTACATCGTGAAGCGATTCCGACGCCGTTCGGGGCTCCCGTCGTCAGAGCGTCAGCGGAAGAAGGTAGGGTTTTGTGTCCCACCCTGAAGAATCTTCCCGAAGTCGGGGGGGGGGGAAGGGGCGTGTTCCCAGTACAAGATAACGTATTCCTGAAGATTTGAGATTTCTCTGTCACCTGGGTCCATACCCATAGCAAAGTAATTGATTGCAAACCCTATATTCGAGAGCAAACTTGATTTCGTTGTATATCGAAAACTACTGGTTGCGCAGCGGCAAACGACATCTTTCTGGGGAGCTCTTTTCGGGCGCTATCCTTTCATGACCACATCGCATGATATTCAAGGCAATAGAATCGAGCGTTTCTCAATTTCGATGGTTATTATCTTTCCCTGGTCGGCCGAAACCTGATTAACTCTAAAATATAGCCTCAAGTAACTACTTTCTACCCGCGAAGTTCCATCCCTATCGAGAGTTCCTGACCAGACTTATCTACCACGGTAGAGTCTGTGAATCGGACTCAAACTCGCTGAAAACATTGGAAAGACTGGTGAAAATCGCTAGGCAACAACCGGAAGTTTCTCCTTCTCTCTGCATACTACCCCTCGAGGAATCTCCAACCAGCTTTCTTCGGATTTGGTCTCATCCTCCGAAAATAGATTCGAGAGTTCGGCCGCCGTTCTCAGGATCGGGAGCTGCTATCTGGCCAGAGCTGACTGATACACGGCAGCGGCAACGTGAGCACAGTGGGATCCCTGGGAAATTGTTACGCCGATTCGCGTATCGGACGAACACTTGTGAGTAGACTAATCCTGGGTAACTCGACGAAAAAATTTCGTTCGACGCTGCTCGCCCAGTGTTCTTGAATATAGGTTTCTGAACGACCTAATGTGCATGAATGTGGGATTCATGGTGGGGAAGGCTCTGATTTCCAGGAATACGTTCTCGCACATCGGGATCACTCCCCTGCTAGTTCGGGTAAGATTCTCCGAGATGGGCCACTCCTTCTATTGCGCTCCCCGGCCAGACCCTTTCCTCGACAATCAATTACTTCAGTTCGTGATGGAGCGATTCGTCGTCCGACGGGAGACAGACTCTGAGTCTGTCGACCATCGCTCCCAGAACACGGTGATCCAAGGTGCCTTGAAGCTGAGGCATTGAAAACTGGAGAAAAGGCAACCAGAAAGGCACTGAAAATCGAAAACAAAGCCTTGCGAATGGAATCATAAACAACTGAAGATAAAAAAAAAAGCAATAAGGACCGACTGGAAGAGAAGTAAAATTATACCAGAGGTCGTTGCAGGGAGGAACCGTTTTATACCGTTTTAACCGCATCGCACTCGGGTATTCTGTTCAGTCCAGCATTCTCCGGTGCAGACTATGCCACCGGTCCGACAGAAGCGCTTTGGAGCTCTAGAAAGACATTTCGACGTCGACACTAACCAGTGCTGCGTACTCATGAAACGACATTCAGCTAAGTATGAGTTCCGAAACAACGTCGCCGACTTGGTCTCCTCCAAGCGCGTCGATGCATCGTCGTAAGTCTTCAGAAACTTCGATCGTTTCCCTAAGTGGTAGCGTCGTACATTCTTGGTTCTTATTGTTGTGGGGAACTCTGGAATATATGCTCGTCGCGATATATGCTAGTTTTGCTCTCAGAGTACGGTCCCGCATCAAATTTCCATTGAGCGGCTTTGTTTACATCGAGCTCAGAGACACCGTTCTTTATTTTTTCGAAATGCTCGGCGTTATAGTTGGCGGCTGAAAGCCATGTACCGAAGCGCGTCACAATTGGCACTGTAGGAACGTTTCTTTGGAGAACCACGGTCTCTGTTCTATGTTCATCGGAGCTCTACAATCAAGTATCGGGAAGGAGAAGGTAAATTACCAGAAGCATTGATCGAATATAATATGGGAATATTCTTACCTTCATGGCATTTCGCCTGAAGTTCCGGACTCTGATAACCACGCTGAGCCTCCCGAAAAATCTCCAGCAATCTCCTCCGTCTTTGCAACGGCGAGAACTTATGCTGCGGCCGCATGGGTTTCAGCGGGCCGCAGAAACACTCCGGAAACGTCTCCATTCACGAGTGACCTTTCAGCGTCCGGGATGAGGAAGCCATTCAGCCACCGGTTCTAGTGATTTGATGAATTACATTTTGCTCGCCGTCCGCGAGTGAGACACATTTCAGGGACTTGCAATCTTTTTTCCGTGATTCTCATGAACGCAAACGCTCCGGATTGAGCTCTAGGAAATTTCATTCTTCGAAGATATCGTTCGGGAGAAGATCCGCTCTCTACTTGGACTCATCGTTAACCGCAATCGACCGCGTTATAATTATTCCGAGGTTATACCTCTCGAACATTCCGAGAGCTTCAGCCGTGTTCGGGGATCGCACTCGTGGCTCAAGTCGTTTCCCAGTACCACCGGGAAACTGCGGCCTCAGCCCCTTTCGCCCAAGAACCCCTCTCGTCGATCATAGTTGGCAGTGGAACGATCAATATTGAAATGATCTCGCATCATTCGGAGTCTCTTAGGTTGATCTAGGGTCCCTGATTCAGGAGTTGTAACAAAGGACCTCCCAGGGGAACTTCTGCAGTATGTCGAGTCAGCCTTACCAATGGAGCAGACTTCATTCCGGCGACTCGAATTCGACATGAAAAGAACTTATCAAATCAATGAGAACGGATGGGCTCTAGAACACTTTCTCGTCGCTAAGGAATAATCCGACGCTGACTGGAAAACAAGATTCAGGCAGTTCACTTTCTTCGGACGATTTTTGAGGAGCATGCTTCTGTGGTATTTTCCGGACTCGTTCTTAACAATGTATCACTGTCTGTCACAATCTCCGATTCGACATCCAACAATCCTCCACTGGACCTCATTCACATTTCGGTCTCACCCGCTTCATCATATTTCGTTCAGAGGAGTGTCCCACGTTGCTCCGAGATTTTCCAGACGCGCTCTACGCTCAGTTTTTCCAGTTTTTTTCTCGCCCAGTCTCCTGTCTGTTATTTTGGTCCCGCTGAGGATGAGTTATGGCCATTACTCTGGATGCATCTGATTCACCTCACGAAGTGCATAAATTCAGCGAGGGGCTCTCTGGAGTCGAAGGAATTCCAGCTTCCGTCGATGAACTTGGCTGACAAGGCGGAGCCTGATATTTCCATAGCCCAGCATCCTGCAGCTCTTTTCTTGACCTTTACGTGGTTGGACCGTCTCTTGAGCATCGTTATGACAGTATCGCATGCGTCGGTTGCTTCATTTGGATCAGCGAAAGTTCCATGAAGTTCTTGCTTCGAGACCTTGGACTCCTTTGCTCGCCATTCCAGTGGGCTCCCTCCAACGAAGAGTCGAGAAAACCTTCCCGGCCCATAACTCGATCCCGAGATGGGAATTTCAGCTACTCTAACGCTGATATTGGAATTCCTTGTTCCCTGAGCTCTCGATCCGGACCATGACTCGTAGATGGCTACAGGAGAACCATCACCCCGTTATGTTGGGATCGCACTCCGTGAATCTGCCGATTCAGTTGTGACCCCTGGAAGTATTTCTTGTGTTCCTTTGAATTGCGCTCGAATGGAACTGGAGTATCGTTCTCAGATCCCATCCGATTAGGTCTTCCAGAACTAACAGGAAGTAGAACATTCGTTCACGACGACAGCCCCCCTGCAAACCAGTCTATTTGTAAGGCAAACGAAACTAAACCAGCCGAGAATATTAACCGATCTTTATAGCGCATTAAAAAAATCTCAAAGTTTGAGAGCTTCCGTGGACCAGAAACAACAATAGCATTCCAATGATTCTTTCGAGATAATTCCCCAAACCAGCGGAACCATTATCTTAGAGCCGACCGCCCCATTTTGACTGATGTCAGTTGGGGGAGTTGCAGGGTTGGGGCACTGTTTTGGTAGGGTAAACGTTACCCATTCGGGTGGAACCATATCAAGATTAGGCTTCTACTTCGGCTTCCATCGATTTGCGTCGTATTGGTATTCCCTCAGGTGAGCAGCGTCCTCCTTCTCTACATGCTCAGGCTCCGTTGACGGACGGCGGTCCCCGTTGAGCCAGTCTGAGATAAGCATGGGGTCGCCGGGAAGTTATCCGGGAGAGAGGAGCGTTCTTTCAAGGGTGCATAACATCCCGACCGATTCAACGCCTCGTTCGCTCAGGTGTGAAAGCTTTCGTTCGTAGGTCGCACCCCAACCCTCGATCATTGTTAGAACTTTGAGCTCCGGGTTCACGCCGGCGTTCAAGCTCCATGCGTTTCCAACAAGCCCCGTATAATGGTTAAGTGCGGCCATAATAATGGTCACTTTTGTAAGCGCTCAGGGGAACAGACACCTTCGAATATCTGAAAGAAACCATTGTCGGCCTGTGCACGAAGACCAAAAACTAGAAGACGATTCTGCCCTAGCAAAGAACACTTTTTCGGTGCTACCAAACGAAACGAAATCGTCGAATTCAGGTGGAGTCATTCGAATTTGTCTAAATTTTTTGATCGCAACAGCGGACCGGATCGTTTGCGCTAAACGATCTGTGCCCGCCAGACAGAATATTCACCGATGCTAATGGACAACGTCGAATTACACATGATATGTATTGCGCGAATTTAGACGATCGGCGCGAGCCAGTTCGCCACCAGAAACTATTACCTCTTGTCCCCTGTCATGCCGAAGTTGACTCTGAGCGGAATGTTGTTCTTTCGCTCGTTTCCTTGGTACCGGATGTCCCTGAGGTCTCGATGGGTTCCCGGATTCCCATAAGATGCAGAATTCCGCTCCGATTGCACTTCGGCTCAACGATGTTTATTCTTCTTGAAGAACGTTCGCCAACGATCAGCTGATCTGCCTTGTCGGGACGCAGCCGAACGTTCGTGATAAGTGCCGCCTCGATCGGCTGCCAAAGCTGGACCGGGCTTACCCAAGAAGCCCCGCCAAGGGCGAAAGAAGAGGACGCGCATCGAGAGTCGAACTTTTGTTGGCGCGGGCGCGGAAAAAATCGGCTCGGTGTCACAAGCCCAAGATCGAGGGAGAAGAAGTTCGGGGCTCGAAGAGACAGGGAACACTATACATATATGTATTGTATCATCATCTTTGACACCGCTGGACCGAAACACTTGGCAATTCTGATTCGGTGACAGTGTTACACTGTCGCTTGGTCAGCGCGTTGACCAACTCGGGGACGACGAGACGTCAACCAAGTGTCACCTCGACGGATATCGGATCTATTATGAGTGACGATTACAGCCGTCCGTGTGTGAGTGATCATAGCTGGGAACGGGTCGGAGCAGAATCCAGAAAACACAGCGTACCCGCGAGACTGAAGGATTTTCATGACACACGAAGGTTCGAGAAAAAAGAAAAAAACGCGCGGGCGAAAGCGCTCCTCTCAAAGAGACAGTTCCACGAGGCTGTTTCGATTCTCGAGGAGCGAGACTCCACGTATCCGTGAGTTGGCTTCAGTGATCGTCGCAGTCCCAGAGATATCGGGAACAACGAAGCCGGTCATCACTGATAGCAATCAAACGCTAACCGATAGAAGGCTGATAGATAACACGATAATTGGAAGTGAATGATCCATCAAGCCATGCATGATTAATTGATGAATCGGGCCCCCAACCGACTGGCTGACCGTTCGATCGATCGCCCGTTCGCTCGCTGGGCCCTAAGACCAATATGAAGAGCTGGCAAATTGAATGTAGACCTTGCAACAACTTTATGATCGAATGAGATCCCGCACGAAGTTGACAGACTTGTGATTCCCATAATTACTGCTGCAGAAATGTCTCCGGCCCCCACTCAGCCAGAAACAGCGGATCCGACGGCCGCAGGGCTGGTGGCAATTTTCTGATCTATTCGAACTGATTGATCAGAGCGGATTGGTCGCGGCGTCCGGCACTGAACCCTGCGCGAGGAGCTGTCCTCCTCCGGCGAGAGATTGAGAGCTGCGCGACGAACTCGGGAGAATGGCTTGATGCGGAAGTCTGGGAACAACATCCGTCCCTCACCGCGAGAGCCGATTCCTCCGCCGAATCGGAGTCGATGAAAAGAGTTGAGTCATTGATCGTCGCTTGGAAGCGAGCTGTTGCCCGTAATGGAACTTCTTGGCTCCGCACTTGGTCGTGTCGTCAGCAGTTCCTTGAATGCCCTTCTCGCGCTCGGCTCACGAGGGATCGATGTCAGTCAGTTAGTGGATCTGTTTGTGTCAGTGGGGAAAAGCTCACGTAGATGGCGCGTCGCCGCTCGGAGCGTACAAGCTTTCGCGGGTCCGATTTCTTCGGTCAGCACCCTCGACCGCCGGAGTAAGCAATCCTCGGAGGAGAGTGCCGACCCTCCATTCGATTCAAGTGGAAGGGCGCGGCTAACAGTGGCCGGCTGACCGAGCGGGGCCTAATGGCTCAGCTAGGCGTAATTGACAGCTTCTAGTCTGCAATGAATGCGAAATATGGCAACGTAAGCGGAAAAGGATTCAGTCCAGTCAGCCTCCTCGCAGAAAGGCCGCGACCTGGCATAAGGCTAAGCCAGCTTGGCGCGCTTTGTGAATCGCTTTCGGTTTGCTTGGATTCCCGTTCATTGCTTCACCCCCGGTCGCGTTCATTCAACAAACCGAAGGTCACGGAGTTGGAGGGCGTTAGCACACAGTGGACTCGGCGTGTTGTAACGCTCGCATTCAATGCTGCAATGCGACCTGTCGAGTTGTTCGTCCGAGCCTATTCTCCCGGCTCGTGCAAGCGGAAGCTCCCCACCCCCAGGTGTGGTCCATACTCCTGATTCAGAACGTTCGATGCCGTGTCAGAGCAATCGGCACGTACTTCCATCTACCAAAGTGGTCACCTTTTGTTGCTTTCGTTCCTCGAAGATACTCGGACGAAGAAACGAGTCTCAACGTCCTGGATTTGGCAGGAACGGATCGAACATGGACGAGCGACTCATCTGCCAGTCTCTCCTTTGGTCTGCACGCGGAAGTCGGGGCTCTGGCTCGCGACGGCTCTCGAGCTCACGGTCCGGACGATACATCGCCGCGGAAAGCGCGAAATTCCGCCGCGCGAAGAACGAAGCTCCCGCAACATACATCCGTTGCAAAAAAAGCAAAACACACTCAGAGCGTCAGCCAATTGAAAATGATAGCACCTCCGAGAAGGAAATTCCATCTCGAACGGCGCCTTGAGATTCTGCTCTGACTACCCCTGATCACCATAAACTGGGCTCCGAGAGATGTTTGAAACGTTTCGACATCTAGGCAGGTGAGAGTCAGCAGCCGGAGCAGAACTGATCCGGCATTTTTCGCCTCGTTAGTTGATCCGGCGAACACGTTCGGAGACTCGCTCTTCGGGGAGACATAACCGACGGGAGTGTCGATCGATTGCTACTGCATGTCGAGCTAATGGCGAACCTCTTATTCTAGCCATCCTTCTCCGTTATCGTTCGCCGAGTTCTCGCACCTCTGCGCTATCTCCCGACCCGGCCGCTCCATAACATTCGGTCTGAACCTCTTGGGGCACGCTGGCGAAAAAAGAGGCTCAGCTGTTCGATTCGGAGCAAGTATTTGTTTTTGGATAGGCCAACAAATCTCCGCACACTTTCAGCAGAGTTTGATCAATTTTCAAGGCCACCCTATGATTTATAGTCGCCGATGTCGAGTGGGCGGCGACACGAGGGCGCCTGCAGAAGTAGAATCGAAGAAGATATGGCGCTATCCCCCATGCTGTTGACCATCCGCCCCAGCCGGCTCGCATGGTTTTTCTATTGGCGTTCTCTGCATCCACCCACACGGAGCCTGGCGGTCTGCGCTGGAACTTCCAGAGGATCCCGTAGGATCAGCAAGGAGGATGAGGAGAGCGCAGGCAACGATCCTCTGGGAGCTATAAGACTTCGGCGTTGAACTGCGGCCGCGATACAACCCGTGAACTCAGCTGTCATGTCGCACCAAGGCATTATTCCCGCTTCCCTTTATTACTCCGTCTGCGTTACCTCATCGACTCGTTCTACACACTCAAACCAGTCGAGTCATTGTATCAACTCTCGTACCGAGGAGTGCGCGGTAAGCACCAGGACAGCACATCCGATCTCGAGTAGCTCGGTAAGATTTCGGTTTTGGCCTCTCATATTGCTGGAAACTATTGTGGAAACACAAGGGAGGCACAGGACCACTGGACTGGGTCGGGAATCAGGATTAATTCATGTTGAGCAACACTAGGCTCGAGCTTCGTCAAGACCCCTGTATGATCAGAGTCTCGACTCCGCTGGAAGTTTCATTTTACGAAAAGAAAACCAGCAACGATCGGACGGATATGATAGGCGGAAGGGGGACTTGAGGTTGTGGATTCTACACAATTTTCTCGTGATTCAGCTGCAAACCTCATGTTGCGACGTCAGGGAGGCGCTGTGCGGCAATAATTCCTCAGAAGTATCGGATTTGACGGCTTCTTAGAATTTATCAGATAGGGAACTATGAAAGCTGAGATTCTCAGATTGGTAAAATCAGACCGTTAGTAGAGAGTTCGTCAATATTTCCGACTCAATTCCGCGGAAATTTCTTGGGAGCCGAACGCGGTTTCGCCAAGCCGCGCCATCGATTCGAGCTGAACCATGTCGTCAGCTGTATTTCTTGTCATGATGGGCGACAAATACGAATATTTTGGAGCGGGAGAATATGTGGCTTGGCGGGTTCTACCCGAGAGGACGATTTCCGGGAGGACCGAATGTGTTGGTTCATGGCTCGCATTGTCACGCAGTCGCGCGGGGACTAAGTCGGTTCCGAGCTGGCTTGCGAGCTGACACGATCGGTACTCAGATTGATTGATGGGCTGAGGGACGCACCGACACGCAGACGGACGGGTGAATGGACAAACAGATCGACGGGCGGGAGAGAAACCGATACAGAGGTGGATTGTATTGTGGCCCATTCAGTCCCACAATTGACATCCATTTGGCCTGCTCGCGAGCGGCTGTTTCTGCTGTTCCCGCTTGGAACCATTTGGGTGCGGGGCGCTTATTGAGACTCGGACCAAACGAAATGAAAATAAGGCCGAGCTCATACCGAATCGGTGCCAACTTCGAGCTTTTCGCCTGGCCACCTGTTTGTCACTTTTATTTTTCATCCTCTCGGAGCTCTACGGTGCCCTGTGTGTCGCGGACTCGGACTTGCCGGGTTGGCGAGTCCAATTCTGAATTTTCGCGACCCCTCGAGTCGCAGTGTCGCATTCGGCGTGTTCTACTTGGACTTTCATCCGCCACTTACGTTTGAATCTCCGTCTTGCGCTGTCCTGCTAAGAATGACAGAACTACCGGATCCGGGTTCGGTGAGTTATCTGCTTTGGTGCAACAGCACTGAGTCGGTTCGATCGGGCTTCTTCGAGGAAAGACTCGCTGCTGTCGAGTGGTTGTTCAGCGATCCTGGAGTGCCGCGATGGTTCGAGGCTGGCCGGAGCTCTCGATCTCATCAGCTCGTAAAATCTGGATTTGAAGCGACCGTTTCACATCGTTTTCGACTTCTCTCCTCCTTTGTTTTACGACACCAATCTCTGAGTCGGTTCAATGTCGACTCTAAACTTTTTTTGATGGAGGACGTTGGCTCTACGATTAGTCATCCAGATAATTTGCACTATTGGAACCCTCGACTCGTTCACATTCTTGTGACAAATCCCCCTGTGCCAGATCGGGCTTCCACGAAATTGCAAAAACCGTTGCAAATTATCGGGTCGATGATACCGGAATAAGTTTCGGCCGGTCGGCTGGCTAGACTGGAGCCGTTCTCCGGTGATTACAGTTCCGCGTTCGGTTCACTGGCTTCTTCGGCTCTCGAACTTTCGGTTTTGATCTAACCCGAGTTGAGAACGACGTTCCTCGGCCATGGCCCAGCTAGAGGAGGGTCTTGAACGGGAACCATGGAAACGAGCCCAGAGCTTCGGCCAGCGGGAGTTCGAGACTGCGATCCGCATCTGACGGAGCTCGACGAACTTCGCACGGGCGCAGAACCACCCTCCCAGGCCACAAAGCTGATAAGGAGAGGATTTGCGTCTCTGTCGTGTGAACTACTCGAGCTCCGAACGACACTCTCGTAATCATGGATTCGCGATGGAAGCGACCCTGACACCTTGTTCCCTTCGACTATGTTTACTCGACATTGGTTCGTTTCTGGTGAATCTGAAGGAAAACTGGGGGTGTTCCATACATGGAAAAGTTCGCGCCGCTTCAGAGGTTCAGCCGTATCGAAGGGGGACCGGCGGCCGGAAGACGCTGCGTCAGCAGACCGCTCGCCTTCCAAGTGGACCCGAGACCTACATCATGTCCAGAAATACAGACTCCCGCATCATCATTGTATTCTCAAGGTGAACGGGAGCCTAGGCTCCGTCTGTCACCATCGTGTGGTTCGAAGATATTTCCAGGGGAGAATGTGGATTTTCACTGTGCGTAGGAAGTCCACGCCACGGGGCGGCACGGAGAACTTCGGGCTTATCTGACTGTGTCAAGATTTTTCTCTTCCTTCTTTCATTCCTTCTCGTCTCAGCCTATAGGGAGCTCAGTGTATGCCTATTTTTCCCGAGACTCTATTTTCGTTTGGCACTTCTTACCGCGCCTCGTCGCTGCCATGGTATGTGTGAGTCGAGGCTGCTTTTTAAGACGAGTGATTTTTCTCCATTGTGTCCCGCTTGTCGCATTTCTACAATGACGGTTGTGGCCCTTGGGCCCCCATGGAGTCTCCCGCCCGCGACTCTCCCCACAATAATACCCTTCTCGGCGCCGTTCCTGCCACTTATATTGAAACCCTGTGGGCAAAAATCGTCCACCTGCTTCACCCACTTTCAGAAGAAGTGAACTCTGTTTAGTTCCCTCCTTCAGGATCGGGGGACGCGGGGATGATGAAAAAAGGAAAGAGAGGGGGAGGGGCCGCGGGAGGGATCTGTGGGGAGGGGAACGGTTCGGCAGGCAGGCACTACACTCCCACATACGGTCGCGACCGATGAAGCAGGAGCGCGCCAGTCAAGCAGCCACTTCCATTGACGAGTTGGTTTTTTCAAGTGTTCGCTATCTTTTCAATTATACTTATCGAGACAGTCTCGCCCCCTTCCCCCTCTCCTCCCTCCAGAGACAGATCTTCGATTTCAGAAATCGAGGGGACGACAGATAGGATTGAGATCTGCTTGATTGACTGGCTTTGTGCTTTTTTCAGTCCCGCGGTCGGCCTCAACAAGAAACGCGGTGAGGAGACCTCTCTCTCTTGATAGACAGCTGTGCGGTTTTTCCAGAGGTGCCGGGGAGCTCTTCGAAGCTTTCTCGAGGCTCCGACACCGAGAGCGAGCTTCCCAGTTGCGAGGGGAGACCGTAGGGGAGAACCGTAGGGGAGAACCGTAGGGGTCGTTTGGGATTTTTCCCAGATTCGGGAACGCATACTTTTCCCCTCGAGTCGGAACTTGTTTTCCTACCCATCACCGAATGTCGATGGCGTGGAGCATTTTCGCCTTCTGCCGCTTCGCGTCTCATCGAGAATATTCTCGTGTTCGCGTTTCGTTCGATTTGCAGCATCGTCTGTTTGATTCCAGCCTCCGAGGGAACAAATCAAGACTCGTGCATTTGTTACGATTGCTTGTTATTGACGGCCGCTGCGCGAGGGTTTTGTTTAATGCCGTCGTCAACAACGACGTTGCTCGGCGGGTTGGAGGGCGTGTTCCACGTTTTTGCGCGAGAGTGTTCCCACCGTGTACTTCCACGCGATGTGCGTACAATTTCTGCCGAACAACATCGTTCCTCACGTTGTCGTGCAGTTGCGGTGGATTCTGTATTGGCGGGTAGCTGAGCGGGCGAGGAGGAGAGGCCATAGCGACAGTGGCAACGACACCGTCGACGACGTCGACGACAACAACAACACCGGAGCAAAACGTCGTTTGTTTTCAATGTGGATGAAATGCAAATTCTGACAACATGGAAAACGCGCGAGCGGGCGCCATTTGGGCCGCTGTTGTCGACATTGCTGGTGCTACCACTGTCGCCGCTGCTGCTGAGGAGGGGACGCTTCTTTCGAGGGAACCTTCGAATATGGAAATGAAGCCGGAACTGGTATAGCGAGTCCGCGCGAGTGAGGCAGGCAGGCAAGCGAGCGAGCGAGCACCGGCGAAACAGAACGAATGAAATGGAGAGAATAACCGGGGAAGGAAAAAACGAGGACAAGGGCACACAAGAATAAATTTATCCTTAAGCACGAGGAGGAACTCGCTACCGAGCTCGAGAAACCGGCCGAAGGACCGCTCGTCTGGGAGCTTGCTGCGACGGCCTTTTCGATTTAGCCGGCGACGACATCGGCTGCAACGATCTTCGCGTCGAAAACGGTCGAGGGTGCAGAGGGGGGAGGGGGGCGTTCAAGGGGCTCGCACCGGAAACCGATCGGGATGAGCCGGCACGCACGCAGCCGCAGAGATTTATTCACGAGCGCAACCTTTGAATTCCTCTATATGGGCCATGTTTTTACCCCTGGCATGGAACGACCGTTATGTTCTCCGCAGGAAGAGACTCCGGGGAGCTTCACGTAAATAGGAGTCGATAATTAGCGATTCAGTCGAGCGGACCGCGGAAAAACTCTCACGGATATCACGTCAAGCGTGCGCAGTAAAGCATGGGAAGCCCGGAGCATCGCGTAGAAGGAGATGGCATGAAGAGCGGCCGCAGAGAGTGGACTAATGAATATACGAGTGGGCGGAGGCGGTTTCAATTTGAGATTGTGGAGAGAGATGCTGAGCAGAACGAATATAACGAGATCAAACGGGATCCGAGCGAAGAAGAAGAAAATGAACAACTGAGGGAATATTGCTTGTCTGCCTCTTTTCAACAGACCGAAGTACCAGCTCGCCCGCCCGCCCGCCGAACTCCGGGCGGTCGTGATCTCCGCCTCGGTATGAGGGGAAGAAAGAGAGACGGAGAAGAGGACAAAAAAGAACGCCGGATTCCTCAAATGGAAGTTACGGACGAACAAGATGAATAGATGTTCGTCCCGTTCTCCTTATGCAGATGTAATACCTACGAATGGTCGAGGAACCTGCGTCACTTATTTTACTGGTACATGTTCTCCACCGCGCGTTTTCTCCGGGGTTCTGCAACAACCCCCCTCGCGAGAGGAACTACCACCGACGACGGACTATTACTCCAAAAGAGCATGTAGCAGCATGTACAAGAGTTTCCAGAGCACCGCAGCTGAAATTCTACCTGCAGAATCTTCAGGCTAGAGCCTGCAAGAATCCACGGCGTACGTACTTCATGAAAAGGTCCGCGTGGAAGCTCTTGTGAGGGAAGTAGAGGTCCTAATCCAAGTTTCCCGAAGAAATCAGCTCTCCATGTCCTGTTGAGACATTCCGGTGAATGAAATTATACGTGGTTCTCCTCTCTCTCTCTCTCTCTCTCTCTCTCTCTCTCTCTCTCGGGTTGAGAACCAGGAAAGGTCTCGGCCAACCGGAATCAGTCTATTCGGGAGCATATCGATCTCATAGAATGTTCCCTCATACCTTCTCAAGGATCTTGTCATGCATTGAAACCCTGGAAGAATGTTTTCCCCGAATCGTATCTTCGAGAGGGCAGGTGGAGCTGCAGCGACGAGCGGGAGCATTTGGGGAACCCTTCATCTTGGTTTGACCCGTGCAGTTCATGACAGTTGGATTCATGTATCCCTTTTGGCTCGAAAATCATTTTCGAAAACTGCTCAACATCGCGCTACGAACATGGGAAGTCTCTTCAAAACCGACGGTTCCGTTGTCGACCACAGGGACTACAATGTCTTAATTTCATGCTGAGACTTGCGGAACTTAGGCTTCAAGTTGCTCTGTTACAGCTGGGGAATTTCATATTGGCCTTACAAGTCCTTCAACAATTTGACAGATGCTACCTGGAGGACTTTTTTTCTTCGATCCCCGGGCGGGATTCGGGTCCCTTCGAGGCATACCCGACTGACCGTCTTGATGAATGGCGGATGGTTGAAGAGGGGGCAGCATACCGCAACCGGTTGTCTCGACCCTTCCATCTCCTTCGTTTCATTCAACTGCGATGACTATTGGGAATAGCTTCCATGGGAGCTCACGCGTTTGGTAGTAGTAGTATTTAGAGTATTAGCTGGCCATCCCTCATCGATCCAGTGTGCTCCACCCAGCTGTATTCCACAGAGAGGGCGGAAACACTGGGCTCTGCAGCCAGTGGCGTAGATGGGCGAGGTGCAACCGACGCGAGCATCCAGTTTCGGAAAAAAACGTCAATCTGAGGGTCACCGAACAGCAACGACAGAAGAAAGAGAACAGAAAAGGGCTCCGAACGTCGCGAAATGACGCTCCAAGAATAGTGTCGCCCGGGGCAGACCGATGCCTTCCCCCTTCCCGGTTGCGCGTTCGAACCCCTGTCTGATAGCGGCCAGACCCTCTGGGCTCGTGGGCATGATACGGAGCCAATCTGCGCTATTCTGAATCCTGGGGAGCGAGGTCGAAGCAAACACGAACCAGGAAGTAGCGTGGCTTCGAAAAATGGAGATTGAGATCTCCCTATCTGTCACCCCCAGAAACATACATGGATTCTGGATTCCTGACTCGTCAGTTCACCGCCGTTGTGGAAGAGTTTTCGAGGCAGCCCGACAAGTACTTCCGTTATTAGAGGTTTTCTGGCGGCTCCTCTGAACATCAAAGCTCCCAATACGACTTGTCAGTAAAAAAGTTCAACTCCTATTCTCCTTGAAATTCCACCTCTGTCACGAGGGAGGCGGTCCTCGCGATGAGAAGCAATATTGCCGATGGATTCCTCGTTTACTGTGCCGAAATAATCAAGCTTCCAATTCAGAGCACACGCTGGAACAGATTTCTCGCACGGTGTAGCCAGGGTGCCCAGTCCGGTCTCAAATAAGCGAGCATCGCTCAGATAACGCGTGAATGCTGTCTGGTTGCCACTCGTGTGCTCCCCGACTCGGGGCTCGGCCCTGTCCGAGAACCTTCCCCCCGAGCGCCGACCCATGTGCTCACCAGGAGCACGGAAAGAACGAGAGAGCGATGATGCATGCGACCTGCGGACGTCCGTGGCGGTCGCATCCATCTTGTCGGCGCCTCCGCCCCTCATCCAGCCGATCCCCGGCCAGCGCAGCAGATCTTTCGTTCAACCCTTGCCTGCTTGTCCGCTGGCCCGCCGGTGACGACCCCGCTCATCTTTTCCTGTTCATGAAGGATCTGGTCTCAAACCAGACGGGAGTTCGCGCACGGTGCAAGTGACGGAAGACGTACAACTGGCCCGATCCGCTCGCCGTTCTCCGTCGGCCCGACGAGCAAGAAAGTAACCCTGAACGGAGTAGTATTAGTGCGAACAAAGAAGGGTACTCCTTCTTCAACGGGGCTCTCTCCCCCGCGACGCCCCCCCTGTTCTCTGTTCCTTGGAGTGCGCCCACAGCTTCCATGGATCTACCGCATGAGTAGAGAGAGAGAGAGAGTCCCCCGTGTCCTAGAGGGAGCGCTCAGTGGCAGACATGATAATGATAGCATTCATCGCATGTGGGTTCTCAATAAGATGATACGAGTTTAACCGAGACCGGGACTCGATTCACGAAATGAAGTGTGATAGCGGGGACGTCTTCGACCACAGTATGTTAAAAACCATGTGCCGAACGGAGTATGTGGGCCGTCACTGCTGCAAAACCACTCTTGTCCGTTCAGGATGGAGTCGCTTTCCAGGATAACCCCGGCTCCCGCTTGCTTCTGGTTCCATTCCTCCATGAAAATCTCGAGTGCTGCTGTTGGGATTGATTCCTCTCGCAGTTTCGTGATTTGGATGATCGGTAAATCAAGCCCCGGGGTGCACGTACCTTTTGAGCGAGTTTCTCCTCTTGCGCATCCAGTGTGCTCTTCTGTGCTCGAACCTGTCAGGATGAACAGCGCCCCTGAATCCGATTCCGTTGGATGGATCCTCTGAAAAAATACCTTCTTGAGGGTCGCTCTTCCTCCGTATTTGTTCATTTCGTTATTCGAATCCTTCCAAGGAGGAGGCTGAGTCGTGGCTCGCTGAGAAGTTTTGTCCACGACACCACGTTTGGGATTGACTGACTACACTCCTTGGTTGAGCCATCGTTTCTCCTATCTGAACTGATTCTTCTCTCGAAGAGCACTTGACACGGAAGTCCCGAGTAGCTTGTTCGCAGTCAAACACTGCTCTGATTAATGGTTGCTCGTCATGACTTGGGAGTTGAGTTCGATCAGAAGTCGTGGTAGATTCAATCTCGAGATTTCTCCTCGATTTGGCAACAGGACGACGAGCTATCCAGCATAACTACGCCGCCGGAGCGATTGCTGAATCATCCCCTCTCTCTCTCTCTCTATCCCTCTTTCGCACTGTGCGATCCGAGTCGGGTCCGGCATCGTCGAGCTCTCAAATTATCACATTAAAAGCCCCCTAGGCGGAATTTCAAGATTCAAGAGCGCTGCGACCCTCGCGGGGTCAGCGAGCGATGCCCAGTCCTCCTGACTCTCGACTCCCAAGTTCAATAACTGTGGGGGTCCACTTCAGGGATCTCTGCGCGAGTGGGTGCGCGCGCGCGCTCATCTTCGAGTGGACAAGACACGAGGACATCTCGGCCGCCGCGGCCAGAAAAGAGCAGAGGGGAATTTAATTCAATTTTTCGCCTGCGACTGTCCCGATCATTATCATCAAGAGCCGCGAAGATTTCTCTCCCGCGCGCGTCACTGCGCGATCGCAGACTCGACAAATTTACGATATCAGCATTTAATAGTCGGCAGAGTTTGCTTTTATGGGAAGCGGTAGGGCAAACACAATAAACTGGAGAACTATAAACGTTCGATCAAGGAAGCAGGAGCAGAAGCAAGGTGACGCCTCGAGATCTCCTCCGACCTCCCTTGCCTCCTGTCGCTCGCTTATGGCTCACTGTGCGCGACTGATTTATAGCTCCGACAGAGCGGAGGAAAGGAGAAAAAAAAACAACGAAGAAAAAGCGACACACAAAACAGTAGCCAAACTAAACCCAGCTCTAACTTTTGGTGCAAAGAACCTGAAGCCTTCACTTCCCATTCTTCGTTGTGAGGTTTTGTTGTCTTGCGGGAATTCGTTTTTTTCCTTCGCATTCATGCCCACAGTGCGTCGAAAGTTGAGCATTTGATTTCGAAGTCCAGCAAACCGGAAATTTCAATTTTGGGAACTCGGACTCTTCCTCTATCAATTGGGACCCAAAAGGTTTGGTGCAGAGAAATAATCATTGTGATGATTCCTTGAATTTTTCAGACGGATTCGGCAGAAAACTAACCTTCGATTGATGAGATCCATCAAGATAATCGAATATTGAGTTTCTCATTCTTCTCCGAAAACCGCCTCGCTCGGATTAAACGATCGAACCTTTTCTCAAGTGCCCATACGACGGCCGGATCATGGCTCAGTTCATTCAAGTGCGGGTACAACAACACTTGCTTCGTGAACGAACCAAAACGCGAAGTGATGCCGAAACGCGTGCCAATTCATTGCGATGAAGAAAGAAACACAGATTTCCCTGTCCGAATCGAGGAATCAGTTTTGAATGACACGAGCTGGCGGCGGCGTCCGAACAAGAACATTTACACACGAATCTGCCGCGAAAGTGGCTACTCATTGACGGTGGCCCTAAACAGAAATAGATGCGTTCGGCTACTACGCAACAGCCTTCGACTGCTCTAGTCCCTCCAACACAGAATGCCGGCAGCGCGAACCAAAGCACGCTACGGTAGTCGCGCTGTCAATATGACATGTTCGAAGCTACAACATACCCAACAAAATTGACCAGAAACGCGCCGACGGCTGCTTTGACAACTCTGTGACTTCGCGCTGCTTGTTTGAAATCTCACGGCTGTCGTCATCATAACGATATGTTCTGCGGCTAATTTTCTGTTATAATTAGGTATGCGAGCGATAAGCATGAAATAACAGCAAATACCGTCACGAATTAAACACGGAATCGATACGCTTTCTGTTAACTAGCCGCGGTATTGTATTCTTTCTTGCCCCCAATGCTTTTGCTCTCAAGTCGTGATAGGATTCCGCTTGGATCGAGAATCATAGAATCTTAGCTTTGGAGCGAGTTGGGCATATCCATTATCAAGTTATGACTGTCGAGTAATCATACATCGATTATCATAATCGACCGTAATCATGATCATGGTTATGATCATGCCTTACTCTGGTTTCGGAGAGCCCACCGAGACGTCTACGATCTGGTTCGAAGCCTACGCATGAAGCGGATCACGTATAAACGAGGATCATCGAAGGAAGCCTATGGGGAGATCGGTCGTCGAAGTTCGATGGATTCGAGGCTCTTCGATCACTCCTCAGAACTCATGTTCAGAGCCCGTGTTTTTGAGCATTTTTCATTCATCAATTCACTAACTCCGTGGAGGAGTCATGGGAAAATTGGTGACGAGTTTTTGAACCTACGAGTCCCACTCATGGCTGACCATTCGAATTCCGGAACCGCTTTTGACCGACAGCGGTACTCTTCCGTTTTGTACCAGGCTTAGTGTCACACCCTGGGATTAGTTTCGTACCACGATACGCCCGCAGACGATTTCATGAACAGGTTGAGAACGCTGGACCCTCCTATCGCTGCTTTCCACTCTCGAGTTTTTGACGGGTGCGAAATCCGAAATCTAGGAAGAGTGCCATTTCGGAACATGCCCCACAGACGATTCGTCCCGATTACGGAGGCTTCCTCGCCGAGAGATCACGACACCTTTCAGAGCCATACGTGCGTCTCGATTGTGGAAGCCATCTAGATTTGGAGGAGTTCACGCTTCTGCTCCACAAACGCTCAATGTAGGTAATAGATTCGTGTGTCAGGCCTCAAGATATCTCGGTTCCAGTTCCGAATCGCCTCCGCTTTTAAAGTTAGCAAAAGTGGCGCGGCTCGGACAGCTTTGGATGTGTCAGTGTTGGTCGGTCTGTGCCGTTCCTGTATTGTAAGCAGGAAACCGCCGACGTGTCCATTTCACATATTCTCTGCACAAATACGTTTGATGGATCTGTCTCGGAAACTCTCCACTTATCGGAGATAACAAATAGGACGAAAACAAGGAACAGAACCTTTCCAAGTAGAACTCGATTCAAGGCTAACTGGTTTGGACGGGTTCCGCGGCCAGCGCAATCTTTTATTTTGAACCGAATCAGGACAATCCGGGACTGAATCAAGCGCGAATCGATGACAGATGTCACCAAACCCAAAAATCCATGCTGAGGTACTTTTAGAGACTGTAGATCACTACTATGTGCATCTGGATTACGAGGAATCGCACGCGACCGTGAGCTGAACGACCCCTGCGACTCAGGTGAAGGAGCCGCGGATCTATCAGAGCCTCATAGTCGGCGGCGGGCATTTTGCCTGTGAGATCGGATTTTATCTGGTTCGAACATCGTGGTGACCCCATCTCAGTAGGTATATTTTTCTATTACGAGCTGTCCCCAGAGCTCGCTGAGAATGGGTGGCCACAGTTGTTGACTCAGCTACATGGACTGCTACTGGAAGTGAGCCGTGCAGCCGGGTGGGTCGCATGACTAATATGAATAAATAAATTATCGCCGGTCATATTTTCACCGCTGACAAATCAGACATGGAACCACCGAAACCATGTTAGAACACCCCGCACGCCCGGTATCACTGGTTGCTCTGGGTATCCATGGTGTGACCAGCAGCGGTTGCTGAGTGAGAGTAGTCAACGAGCCAGGCGAGGAAACACGCGTCCAAGAGCAAGACTGGTTATCTTGGCGGAGTTCGCCGCTAGCAAGGCGCTGTATTGGGTTACAAGGCTGTTAGCGAGGAGACGAGCAACGGAGATAGGCGGTAAGATTGAGGATACAGCAGTCGCTTCGCGAGCCGGTTAAGCGCATCATAAATTTATCAGCCTTGACTGGTTCAGGGAGCAGCACAGGCTGAGTAAAGAACGAGCCCTGAGACCGATGAGCGGACGCACTAAAGGACGGACCGGTTGACGGACTGCAGTTAGCACCTTCAGGGGCGGAGGTATCACAACACGTCAAGACCATGGCAGGGTCTACTTAGAGCTACATAAAAGCGAGACACCACGCTACCGAACTACTGGAGCAGCGTCGTAAATCCTTTGACGTCGAGCGCAAGTTCGCCGGAGGCTTCAACTCTGACTTCGTTCCAATCTTCGGCTCGACCCACACAAGACCTTGGGACCGTGTGGTCCACTCATGTTGGTCTGACATGTCCGACGCAGTGCGCAGAGGAAGTCGCGCGATAACGGAGTACACCCGCGAAAAAAAAAGTGTCGGGAGATCGGAGTGGAAATCCCGGCTCGCGGGACTCTGATTTCGCCGCAATAAAACCGTGGAAACATTGACTTATCTCTCGTGTTTAATAGTACGTCATAAGGATGAGATTAATAACCCTGACGCGCTCTCCCTACTCCGACCCCCTCAAATACAACAAGCGGAAGTTGTTGAGACTCTTTCAGCAAATTTCGTCCCCTCGAGAGGCGTGTTAATTTCCGAGAACGTTCTGTGCCGACTCTCGCAAGTCAGCGAGTTCGACCGAATCGGTTCGGCGGATCGTCGTGACCGAACCGGCGATCGAACCGAGACCGGCAGCACTTGTATCAAGATCGACGACTGACAAACCAACCGGAGCTGAAAAGCGCCGCTGCTCCAAGTCGAACCCATCTGAGCCGGAAGTGGATATGAAGCGGCTCCCGACTCGAACATGGGGTCCTGTGTCTGTCCCGCCGGCTAGCTTCTCCCATGTATGGAACCCGAATCACTGCGGGTCTTTCGGCCGTGCCAACCAATGACGACGGAGGCGGTGCCGGCAGCGGTCGCGGTAAAATCAGAGCTCATCAGAGTGAATCTTAATTGTTTTCCAATATGTAGAGCCTGTGAAGGGACCGGAGGCCCTGATCGACGAATAATGACTTGTGGAAAATCACCCCGGACAGCCAACCGGGCCTATCGGGAAAAAAGTTGACGTGGGGGCTTAATGGGCTTCTGTTCCATCTTTGAAGACCTCTCCCCGAAACAATGGCTTGGATCCAGTTTTGAGGAGGTCAGCTCGGTGCCTCACAGATTTGGAATTCGGCCGCGATGCTGAAGCGATTCCCTGAATCTACGCCAATAGAGTCCCGGTCGGATCGTGTCTGTTGAGAACCTCGAGCACATTCACTGATATGAATAAGCCTCTCGAGCCCGTTCAACCATTTGGGTTCGCGCGGAGTCGTATCGTTGCAGGTTCGCCGTCGAACCTCACGGACGCTGAGCGCCGGTTTCAAGATCACGCCAAGGGAGGATATCATACCCTGTTCAGCTCCGACCAGGAGCGAGACCCAATCCCGCAACCGTGTTTTTTTATGAGAGAGCGACAAACGGTTGATTCCATGTGACCGGAAAGATGCCGAACATCAGAATCCGTTGTCGCTGAATGAAAAACGAAATGAAAAAGTTTTCCGTAAATGTTCTGACCTT
This sequence comes from Phytoseiulus persimilis, assembly GCA_037576195.1. NCBI lineage: Eukaryota > Metazoa > Arthropoda > Arachnida > Mesostigmata > Phytoseiidae > Phytoseiulus > Phytoseiulus persimilis. Next base: position 6,544,651 of record CM075103.1, read on the forward strand.
CGGGGAGTTCCTATTAGACGGGCATTGAAACGGATTCCCTCTGAAATATTGGAAAATAAACAGGCACGCACTCCCATCGCGGAGACCGGTGCCAAGATGACACTTCCCGATAAACGGAAGCCCCTGTGGAGTAGCCGGACATTGAGCGGCCAACGAAAGTTTTCGTGTCCCGATTGAAAACCGTTTTTTCTCAATCGCCCAGCCCCCCGGGAGAAGCGTCGTTCGTCAATGTCCTCGAAAGAGCTCCAAGAAATACATTTTCGGTTCTCCGAAACCCTATGGTGATAAATGAACGGAGTTTTCAACTACTTCGCCGCAACGGGATTCGGAGCAGAGCTGTGGTCCAGGTGGTTTTGAGAATAGCGGTCTCACGTGTAACGATCAGACGATTTTCAAGCGGGCCACGTCGGAGGAACGAGAGCTTCAGGGACAGCAGACGCAGGTTCGCCATCCGAGATGCGACTGGAAACCATGACCCGCGCTGGATATTCAAAAATTGTTCTCTCTCTCGCTATCAACCTTGGAGATCGCCATCCGAAGAAGGTTCGGTACCACATGCGTGACGGAGTAATTCTCTCGTCTGGACGTCTCCAGGTTTCTCCGACCGCAGGGAGAAAAATATTGGCAGCGGTGGGATTCGAACCCACGCCCCCGAAGAGACTGGTGCCTTAAACCAGCGCCTTAGACCGCTCGGCCACGCTACCCTTGTTACAGCAGCGGAGAGAAGCCGTTCGGATGGAAGGCTCGATCTAGACTGGTGGCGTTCCGTGGAACTCGAACTGCCGTCCTTGTCGAGTTCCTGAAAGTCTTCATCAGGGGTCCGGAAATTGATGAAAGTCCCTCGAACTCGCCGGCAGCAGAATGTGGCGCTGCTCGACTGGGTCTCCGAATCATTAGTGAGCGACATACAATCATAGTCATCGATCCGCTTGATTGTCGAGTGTAATGCAAATATGATTACGAAGTAGATCCCGGTGGAGAAAAACTCCCTCACCAGCGAGGGAAGTCGAGTGGCGAACAAATCGCCGATAAATTATCCATGGGGTGGAGGAGGCAGCGGGAGAGGAGAACGTGCAACTCGTAACCGATGGACAAACCCGTTGATTATGAGAGCGATCGAGAGAGGAGAAAGAGGACCACGACGACGCTTGATAAATGGAGTAGCATCCTGAATGTGGCACATTGAAGATCGTCATCGCCATCAGCATCATCGAGATCGGCGTGATGATCTCCATCGCTCAACAACTGTGCGAGAAAGGATGGGTTTGTTTCTGCGGATGTCTCACAGGGAGCGAGAGTTTTTGTCCTCGCGCCTTGACCACGGGAGAGTCCCCAGCGCGGCTTTACATTAGACAGGCGAGAAGAACAGGAAATGCGACAAGCTCTCTCCGGAGACCAAGGAGCGGAATGCTTTCTGAGTGAACGACAGTGGATTATTCCCATCATGAGAATACCGTCCTAGACCGAGCTGTTTGCGAGGAGTCTCGGATACGAACACTTTCATTCATCGACATTGGTTTTTCTTTATTTGCCTCTTCTTCGTTTCTGCTCGCACTCACAGTTCCTTCTGTGCATCATGAAAACTCCGAAAGAATAAGAAAGAGGGAAAAAAAGAAAGAAAAAACAAGGAAAAAGAAAGAAAGAAAAAACAAGGAAAAAGAAATAAAGAAAGAAAGGAAAAACAAGGAGAAAGAAAGAAAGAAAAAACAAGGAAGAAGAAAGAAAGGAAGACTGAGGGAAAATGTTCCGGCTCCAGAACATGTTGGCTCCTTCGAGCGGTCTGATGTATCCACAGCAAAGCAGAGAGAAATCGACGTAGTCGAGTACAGTGCAGCGGGCGCGTGGGATGCGTCTCAATGGACGTTTTCTCACAGACTACGTCACAATTAAACCGGCAGCCATGCCCATAATGACCCTCCGAGGAAAAAATGAAGCATGGGACGCCGAAGATCCACATCCTCATCTCTGGACGAGTTGCGACGCCCCGACGCGAGATCTCCACGCCTATGATCTATTCAGAAGCCTGCAGCTACCACATGCTTCGAGAGGACCTCCGAGCGTTAGTACGGGACACGCGTGGAACCAAAAGACATGGGAATATGATGTTGGGAAGCTGTGAGAGAGAAGAGGAAAGTACATACCTTCGGAGGGCGCTGCGTCGTGAGCGACGCCTGCGAGCTCACTCCAATGGGGAGTGCGATCTGCTGCTCCCCATTCCCGATACCGATCGAAGAAGACGTCTGGGAGACGTTTTTTGTTCCTCTGATCATCAGGATTCCGATGCCCTGACATTATCGAGGAGCGCAAGGAAGGAACCGGAACGTTGATGGCTTTGACCGAAGAACAGAAGATGGATCCGGACGCTTGCGTTCATTTGAAGGAGTCCGGAACAAAAAACGAACTAACAACTGGGGATATTCGCAAGACGATTCAAATCATGGTCATCAACAGCACTGCGGCAAAATCGAACCGTGCCGACTCCATCAGTGAAGTTTTTGGGTCCTTGAGAGGAATTCGAGTTGAAGTTCTCGTTTATTTTTCCTCACACATCCACACCCACCCTGAATCAATGCACCGAATCCGCCTGCGACTGGGTCGGGCGCTGCTCCCTTACCCGGCGATCAAGAATGATCTTGGGACAAAGTTGACTCGGCCCGACTATGATGACACGGTTCTGCAACACATTAGATTCGATTCTTCCGTGAGCTTCGTTGCGACAAGACACGCTCGTGAGGAAGCTGGAACTTTTTCCTGTGACCGCTCCTGCTGTGCTCGACCATGGAGATGTCCAGGGCGGAGTGTCATCGAATCTGCGGAGTGCAAACAGCCCAATCCTCCCAAGAACCAAATGCAGGGGAAGTCGCGGAGCCTCATTCCTTCTTAGACGGAGTGGGAACCATGGAATCTATTCCAGAAGAAATTCGCTAGGTCCGAGAGCCGATCCTGCGACCCGTTACTGTCGTGTCACGAATCCACTGCGGTGCGACACGGGTGCGCTACCACGTGAAAATCTTGATGCGGTGTGAATCACACGCCCCGGTGCAGTATCTCCTCGACGCTGAGTTCTCGGTGTGGGATCATCTCACCGAGAGCTCCCGAATCATCGCTCCGCGGGGACGCAGTTCTGCGATTTTATTCACTTCGAGGGCTCAAAACTCAAATGAGATTCAGGTTTACGGAGTTTGATCCGTGGAACTCCCGGCAGAGTGGAAAACAAAGCCGCTGGAGACGTTCCGGAATCTCGGCTCGAGAGAGGGAGGAAACGAGCGCTGTTCTTCACGCGACCTTATTCCCTCCCCCCCCCCCTTCCGCGGAAACTCTTCCAGGCTGTGGGGCCCCACCTCTCGCAGTTTCCCGCGGCTCCTCGCATCCACCCATTTCCACTTCCTGCACGCACTCCTCTGGCAGTCTCTTGTCAGTTTGGGAATTCACTCATGAGGAGGCAGATACGCATGCGCGAATACGCGCAAGCAAATAAATGAACTAACAAAAATTGTTCCCGTCGGCAGAAACAGCTAGGACGGAAACCGATGCGATGTGGATTCCCGGAGAGCAGTATCGCTTTGATGATCATGAACCAACCCGCTGGGAAACCAGCTGGCGTCAACACAGACAACCGATGAATCACTGCGCAAACTTCACACGCGGTCAGAAGCGACCCCGAAGGCGGAGAAGGTTCGCCCCTGACCACAGTGGCCCATCGTGTTCGGTTCGGGCGGATCTGGAGTCGAATGCGATCTCAGAGCTCTCTTCGCGTCAGGACCGAACATTCGGTGCGAGTTTCATATCTGCGCGGGCGCCACACCAAAACTCCCACCGGCGCACCCGGTCGGCATGGACGAGTTTCATGCTGATGGCTCTTCAACTGCAAGTGCGGCATCGTCAACACAGAGCGGGATCGATTGATGTCTAGCAGCCACTTCGACACAGCTCAAAGAGTCCGAGCGGTTCCCCGGGTGGCGCACTTGGCTGCTCGCTTACTCGCATCGCTTAGCTTGTTGTAGAAGTGAAGAGATTTTGAGCATGGCCGAGCCAGTCAAGATCAATACGTCCGTTTCCGGCACTGACACCGTGTTCCTCTCGAGTTTTGGCCGCTATCTGACTTCCGAGTCTGGGTTGCCTGCCAGGGAAGTCGCCAGAGCACTGTTTGATGCTCGGCAAACGGTTGAGAGGGGCTCCCAGTCACCGCCCCGCCCCGGGGGTAGTTGTACTGGAGAGTTGAGCTTCGCGGAGCTTCATGGAGCCAACATCGAAAACAGCTCCTCCAGCGCTCTGTGACCCGATCGGGAAGGTCAGCGTCCATGAAAACTCAGGAGCGAACCGAGGTGCTCAGAAAGGATATCTCTCCCTCAACCATAAATGCTAATTTAGTTCCCAAATGTTCAGGTTCTTCTCTAAACTGCGTATGGTGATTGTTGCACAGCGGTTCCGAAGAGCTCCTTTCCCCCGTTCGAAGAATGAATCTGGTCACAATTATCTCACTTTATCACCAGAACGCTCAGGAATTCTCCTGCCGTCACTATACGCGGTCAGGGAATTAGGACAGCGGATCCTCGCGATACTGATTTCAATCAGCTGGGAACATCAGGAATCGGGTATTGTCTTGTTCGCTCTCAGCGACGAGAATCGAACTGGGTGGGAGAGTCGTTGAAATTGAAGGAGGGTGTAGTTAGAGATCAGATGTCAGGACGGAGATCGCGAAGCAGTTGGGGTTGGGGCAGCTGAGAACGGGCAGGGCGGCGAATTTACCTTCGTCGTTGTGATTTAGTTCCTATCGACGTCGTCGGGATTCCTTTCGAGCACAACCGTTGGTATCCGTTCAATTTGTTGTTGCTGAAGTGGCGAGAAGTCGCGGAATCGGACTCCTGCCGCCCTTACTCTGCTTTCTCTCATCGTAGTCGGGAATCCACTTTGTGAGAGCGAAAACAAACGCGCCCACTTTATTACACTTTGGTCACCCTCGGTTCTATCCGCTCGCTTTTCGGGCCTTTATTTCTGTTCTTCCTGTTTGTCGACTCGATGTTTCGTGTTCTCTTCTCTCCCGCTGCCTCTTCCTACGTTTCCGTCTTGCCTTGGTTCCAAGGGAGGAGACGGACACGGGGGCCGGCTCGAGGGGAAGAGATGGAATCGTGGGATATCGGGAAGGGGGGCGGAAGGGACGCTTGCTTCCAAAGTGTGCGGAAGTGAGAGATCAAGAGGCACCAGGATCAATTGGGCCACTTGGGTGACATTTCTCCTTCCCACCGCCTCTTGTTTCGATCCCCCCGTGTCGTCCCTCCTCGCCCCCTCTTCCCGATCTCCACTCCCTGCTGGCACGACTGTTTTCCGTTTTCGATCTCTCGCTCCGCCCTCCGGCCGATCCTCTGCCGGGCCTTCAGGGTTTTTTCTGCCGCTAGTTGCGATCCCAATGCGCGAGAGGCAGCGGCCGCCGGAGCCGCTACTACAACACTGTTCGATGTTCGGCGGAGATGGACGGCACGGAACACAATAAGCCCTGATTGAGCTCAAGAGTCACTTTGCCGGTTCTGTTCTCGTTTTTTCCCACTTTGCTGGCTTTTCCGATGCAACTGCTGGAACTTTTGTGAGGCGACTGACTCTGCGGGAAACAATGTCCCGTTTTAACGTTCTACGAATCAGCTCACTCCCAGCAACTTATCAAACGGATCGGGATACTGATTCTCAACGAGTAAGGAACTCCATCGGGCATTTATCGGAGGACCAGGAATAACTTGAAGTTGGAACCACGAATCTAGCGGGAAGCAGGACGAATATCAGCGGAGGATGTTCTGACGCAACGATTCGTCGGAGCTGCAGCTCAATGTCAGAACATGAACACTTTGATTCTCGAACAGGTGTGGGAGATGTGGGTCCAAGGAGAGAGTTGGATCATATCACATTTTCTGGAAACTCGACAACCGAACTACACGATGCGTCGCATTCGGGAATGATGCGTTCGATGGGAAAAATCAGGCTCTTTCGAAAACCCGCCATGAACTGCTTCCTTCCTGAACGGATCTCTTCGAGTTCTTATCACGATGTGGTCTGGCTCCAGGTAAGGAATTCCGAAGCTATTGCGGTCAAATCGGCAGAGCGGTTCTCATTGAACGGCTGAATTGAATGCCCCCGAAAGCGGCCTATAGCTCCGATTCGCGGCGGCAGATTCTCCTCTTTCCCTTGATTCACCTTATCCCCCGACGAACTCTGGGACGCCGACGAGTTGGGGATGAACGATAGAAGGAGTGAGGATCGTATCGTTCTCGGTCCGATCCGAACGGAATCTTATGAGCTTCTGACAGATCAGGAGAAGAAGCGTCGAGCAGGGAACGTCGAGATTCGATCGAAGTCTGGGAAAAGATTCTCGGAGTCTAAAACTTAGAATCTCCCTGCGGACCGCTTCAAAGCTTGATGCGTCACTTGTATAGCACCCCGTCACGAGGCTTGATCAACGGTTCTGAGTGCGTTCTCATCGCGCTCAGCGCTGAGTTTTTTGGAATCGTTTCCCGGCCGCAGCCCGCATACCAAGGTCGTTCGTTACCTTCATGACTACCTTTTGCGGGAAGAGAGGAGGGAGAGGGACAAACGCGTGGAGGGGCAGCTGCCGGCAGAGAGCGGGGTCGGGGAGCGGGTGATTCAGTGGGAATGGAATCGCCATATTGTGGACTTCAATGCGGTACAAGCCGAGCTCTCGACGGATGCCATCAATGGCAGCTGATTTCTTCTCTCGGATGAATGGAGTGCCTCCATAGCGTAACCTTGCAGAATCGTCCCACATTCACTATTTCCAATTGAAAATCTTCCATATGGAGGTTGAAAGACCTTGGAGTGTGCCGACGAAAACCGAGTGGGCCACCAGAGCAGAACTTTGACAGACCGACGTAGAAATGTCTTCGAATCAGACGATCGAGGAAGACGGTGCGATAGCGGAGGAGGCGCGCTGGGAAGCTCGCGAGAGCTGGCGACAGTTGGATCGAATGAATTCCGATTTCCAAGATTCGGGAATTTCTTCACACTAATAGGCCCTCGAGGAGTTTTTCGTATCCTTCGTACTTATTCCATTTTTGGGTCCGATGGAAGCGGGAGATATTTTTCCCCTCAATCAGCGATATCTCACTCCTACCGTCGGTCCGCTGGTCCGTGGCAGCCGAAAAAAAATTGAATTTCGCCGCGGGAGATAACAGCGCGGGAACAGCTGCGAACCAGCGCGAGACAGAGCCGGGGACACTTCTATCGCGCTTCTAGAAAATAGCGCGGAAGTTCGTGGAATCGATGACTTGGTGGACCTGTTCGTCACGAGGCGAAACCGGTTCGGGTTTTGAATGAGTTCTCGCGCTATTTGCATGGTTTTGCATGGTCCCAGCTAGATTTTCGATCCACGCAGGAAAAGTCGAGAGAAACCGTCAGCAGTGAGGGACGTGGCTGACTGAATGACGCACAACAATGTGTCCGCTCGCTGATGGAGGCCGCCAGATCGACGATGATGAAAATCGTCGGAAAGCGAGATCTCCATCGAACTCTAATGGAACATGACAATTAGTGAGAGTGTGACGACGTTTGGTGAGCGGTGACGACTGGCTCCCGTCGCTTCCATTTTCGCGGAAGTCCTCATGGACTTCCACACGTTTCCGCGTAGCGTACGGTTCTTGTCAAACAGGAGCTGGGCAATGATTTCCCGCAACAAGAATCGTGATGTTTGGGAGACTGTCGAATTGTGAATATCGGTCTATCGCTCCCTGCCTTGCTGCAGTAGTTTCCGGAACTCCACTCACTCTCGGCAATGGCTGCGTCGCTCAGCGCTTCGAACTTCACGAGCAGAGTTCCCAGGCGGTCGTGCAGCGGATCTCTCGAGACTGGGGGGATCAAAGCGAGAGTCCTGTCTACTCGAGCTGGTTTGCTTACTTGCCGTTCACTCCAGTCGCACGTCCCGAAACGCTGCAAACTGGCAAGTTCTTAATCCGGTCGCGCTATCTCCCTCCTACTAAGCCCCGAGCGCGGGGCATAGAGGATCCGCGACAAGAAGGAGGAGTAATGAGCGAGTGCGGAGTGGTGATAGCTGGCAGTGAGTGTTTATAAGTCTCCTCTGCATTTTCCGTTCCCTGTCGTTGCCGTTGGCTCCGTCGGCGGCCGCGATCATCATCGATAGAGATATTGCGCACTAATTTGCGCGAAACTCCTTGCACAACACGGGACAGCGAAAGAGTTAATAATTCGCGTTTGCGCTCGGTCTCGCTCGATGGTTTGAATGGCTGGTTGGCGAGTTTGGATATCTTTGTAGAAAATGAAACTCCAGCGTATCAGCGAGCGGACGCAAAGCCGATGTCGACGGGGAGTTCTCCCGCAAATCGGATCATAACGGCAAACAAACAACGCCGCGCTCCGGGTCGTAGCCCACGCTGCACGTGAACGACAGGAGCACGCGTTCAGCATTGAGAGAAGTTTGCTGCGATTGGCACTTCGGTTCTTGGGGCATGAGGGTAACGAAATCATCTCGGCCTGCCGGTATGATATCAATCAGTGGATTCCTCATTTGGATTCAATTTATATCAGAATCGAATCTGAACCATCTTAAGACCCAAGCCCACCGCCCGCAATGGGATTTGCGAGGCGATAGGGAGTGTTTCTGAAGCAATACCGAAAGGTGATTCCGGGACACTTCTGAGGGCTGGCTGAGAGGTTCAGCCGGAAAACAAAACAAAAGGATTCCTCATTTGTCGACCACGTTTTACTGATCACACAATGACGCGCCCATATGAGTACATCCTCTGGGAGAGGCACATCCTGATGCGAACGCAGCCCAACAAGTATGCATTCGCAGAGATTCAGTGTTGTCAGGGAAATCTCCACAGGTTTGGAAGCCACGTTGATTGCGTCATGAAAAAATCGCAACGATAATCCTCATCATCGTCATCTTCATTGCATCCTTGCCCCCCCCCCCCTCCCAAAAAAAGCTGGGCACTCGCTTGCGCCTGCAGGATCGCGTTCCTTCAGGCAATCAAACCCTGCGCCCACTCGAAAATCGGGGATTCTCGCACAAATGAACGAACGTGCCGGTCAACCCGATGGAATTTTTCAAAAACCGTTCGATGGTACGTGACAACGTGCGAAACTTTGAAAATTCAACAGTTGTTCCATCGGAATACTCTCGACTCATCCACATCGGGCTCAGCTCCAGAAAAAAATTCTCATCCGATGAGTACACCGATGTGAACTCCGCCGACGCGATTCCCGATATTCTGACGGTGGTCGATCCGGAACCAAGGATTTCTTGGATGGTTTATCGCCGTTCTCACCAGCCGTAGAAGAGTGAATGCGCACATGGAGTAGATGTCGAGGTAAGAGTTTGAGTACAGACCCATGAAAGTTCGAGAACCTCCGTTTTCGCAACGTGCGCGACTCCTGGCGTCTGAAACGCATGACTCGAAAAAAGTGCGCCATAACAAACAGCTGGAGATGGGGCCGAGGATTCGGTGAGCGTTCCTCGGAGAACGACAGTCCCTCCATATGGCCCTCCCAGCCAGGACGACGACGACGACGTGAGATTGCGACGTTCGAGGCCAAAACGATGCGTCGCAGGAGTACGGGAAGGTAAGAGGTGGACGAAATGGTGCGTGAATCCGAAACTCAAGGGAAAACCTTGCAACTGTTCCTCCTGCTATCGTTCCCGTAGTTGAGCCACTCCGGGGAACTGGCGTACGACGACGTCATGACCACCACCGGGCAATGGTTCTCTCTGCTCCATAGATTTCGTCATGACCGACCAATGGCTTCAACCCCATTCGTAAACGGGAGCAACATTCGTCCGAAGCAGGACACGGTCGAGCCCTCGTTCGGCGGGTTGGCAAACAGTGTTGCCTCTGCCAGGTGCCCCACGACGGTGGTTCGTCGTCGTTCATTGGGATGCGCGACAACCGCCCCTCTCGCGATCGGATATTTCGGCGAAGCCTCTCAGAACTCCAGATTCTACCGGGTCTGCTGAATGCATACGGCGGAGGTGAGCTTGGCCTGGGGCTCCGTCAGTCGCTGACGTTCGGAGAGCAGATTCAGTTGGTTGGGCTATCGAATTCTGCTTTAGCGATTGGTGAGATGTCTCCCCTTTCAATTCCGTTCCAGCTGCTGTCGAAAACGGAACAGCAGCAGCGCCAGCGGAAGCTGTTGCGACAGCAGAGCGGCTGCCGACGAAAAAATGGAAACGATTTCTAGAAGTGGCAACTCATCGCATGCTCTGCTTCAGCACAACTTCAAAAAATCTCGGCTTCCGACAGCTTGCGTCCGCCTCCACCGAGTTTCGCTTGTTGCACATAACGCCACAAGCTTCTGTTCAGATTCGTCCGGGAGCTCTCAATTGCAGAGCCCAACCCGTTGCGGGAACTTCGAGCCCAGTCCTGAAGCTGGGGCGTTGCGAACCCCTCAACAGATTCCTCAGGAGCCGATTCTCTTTTCTAGATCTTTGTTCCTTCCACTGAGTCGTTTTTCACTCGGCAACGCAAAAGACAACGATGTCTCAACAATGTACAGCTCTTTCTCCTGAGTTTCACTTGGCGCGCTTTTGTTTCTCTCGGTTCCTCTTTTTGAAGTCGTCGTCCCCCTCCCCGTCCCCCGTTTCTCCTTTGTATTCTCGGCAATCAGAGTTTCCATCTCGACTTGAATTTGGTTGCTATCCGATATTCCAAGACTCCCTCGCTCGTACGATGCAGTCGCAAACGTCGTCGTCTCTTTGTTTCACATTATCGCGCTCGACTTTCTCTCCCATTCAAGATTCCCGCTCCCTTGTGCTATCGTATTCATATCTCTCCCCTCTTCTCTTCATCACTCACTTTTTTATTCCCCTCCCTCTTGCCGCCGCCTCGACCTCCTGTTCGTTTCGTTCTCTTTTCTTGCCTTGTTCCTGAAATAACTTCCAGCTGATTCAGTTTTTGTCGCGTGTTTCTCTCAGACTAAAAGCCTGTTTCCGAGATCTTCGCTCCCACGAAGAGTCAGAACGGAGAGACTGTTATTCCTTCCTCTCATGTTCACTGTAAAAATATCGCTCGAGCACGACTCGACTTTCGGGCGGCGGACATCGCTGCTGCTGACGCCACCGCCGTCCTGCCCGGGATAGCTGGCTCCGACAGGAATTGTTCAGTCCTGGACAATGCAAATGACCTCGAACGAGCAAGCGAGCGGGAGATGGAGAAGGCAAAACCCAGGAGCCGTGAGCTGACTTAGTTCTCTTACCCCTTTCATACTCGGTTTCTGATCTTGCCCTCCTTTCGCCTGGGATCTTGCTGCCCCGAAATCTTCCTCCCCAGCGGGCTTTCTGTAAGGGAGTCCGCACAAAAGCTGATCCTGACACGCTGGTCAATAATTGGGGAGGGAGGAGGGGGGGGGCTCTTGGAGGAAAGGACCGTTCGATTTCCAGACTTTCGCTGAGATTCCGACGATTCGAGGAATCTCATTCACGAATGGCTCGTTTTGTGTGGAGGCCGTCTCCGTGGACTAGTGTGGACCTCTCCACTTTTTCCGTTCTGTCCCCTCTTTCCTATACAGCGATCCTGTTCTTCCGAAGCTCGGCTCCCAGTAGGTGCAGAGTGAATTAAATTCTATAAATCAATAGGTGGCACAACCAGCGGCAACCTCTACGGCTCATACTTTTGAGCCAAAGAGGGTAGAGCCCCGGAGTAGATGATATGGGCTGAGCAGGAGTTGTTCAAGGATAACCTGGAGTATAGCAATTTTTTGTACTCCATCAACAAGAAATCAATCTCCGTGTCTCGAATTCCTTTTCTCCCTATGCTCCACCTTCTCGCCGCAGAGGGACGAGATGACCAGCTCCAGAAGATTGAGATTCTAGTTTTCCTTCTGCTCCGCTGTTCCCCCTCACCATCCAGCGCGGGAGTTCGGGGTAGTGGATGGGGATGAGGAAAATCATCTGCATGTTTTTTTTGCGTTGAGGATGAATCGATGTCGAGTGGAAGCGCGTGTTTTCCTCTCATCCCAACATTGAGATAAGAACCTGACTGGTTTTATTTTTGCCACAATGTCTTGATTGAGAATTTCGGGCATCGAACACTTTTCCATCCGCTCACCTAGAAAGACGAATGGGCCTGCGGATTGAAGAATGCTTGTTCCAAGGCCCCTTTCTGTGAGATCCCACGAAATATTAGCCGACCGAGACAGAAGGAACGGATTCAGTATTATGCGATCGTGCTTCATGCAAGTTCCAACTCGAAGACTGTACGAGGGTCATCGACCTGGAACGCATCGATCATACCAGGTTCCCGCGCGTGCCGCCACTGCCCCTACCAACCAATCGCTTATCGACTGCATTGCTTTGTGATCTGGAGAGCGTGGAGGGAAGGTTTCACGTCCGTTTCGCAGAGCCGCGTGGTAATGGCCATTCTTATCCCTCTCAAAAAGGTTTGATGAGGTTCTTGATGATTTTTCCGAACCGGACGTATCACTCCTGTGCTAGCATCGAATCCTCCTCGTTCTTGATAGAAACAGCTCCGAATCGCGGTTTACGAGGTCATATCGTCTAAGTACTCGTTATTCCGGACAACATTCATTCCGGTATTGCGCAGTCATTCGAATAGTCGAGTCGAGTGAGCTGTCTGAAAACGTCGGGGCACGACGAAAAAGTTTTTCCGTGTCGTGATTTGCTCCTCCGAGAGAATCGAGAGGCAGTGCGCGCCCCTCCACGCCCGCTGAGAGGAAAAGTTTGTTCTCTCGGAAGCGGCGGATGTGCTCCTTCCATCTCGCGCCGGAGGATCTCGCGCCACCCGAGCTCCTCAGTTTCTGAAACGCTGCGACCCGTAACTGCGGGGATAGAGCTCTCTCGTAATTTTAACGTGAGCCCAAGTTTCCCGGTTCTACTGCGAAGCGCTCAATTCCAGCAGCCGTCTAGCGGATGCATGGCTGGCTCGGATGAAGAGGAGTTTGATCTCTCTTCGCCAGGATCAGATAACCCTAAACAGATCGCTTGGTTGTAATTCACGTACGAATCATCTGTCTCTCCCATCACCCTCTCTCTGAATTCCGACCGCCCTCTGGAACGGTGGGGCAATCTACGCATGACTGACTACCGCACGTGATGTGAGTTCGGGAACGACACTCACCCCTGCTCCCAGTCCTTTTAGTTATCGAAGAGATCTATAAGCCTCGGGTAGTGCCCGATCGGCTGCACGAATTCCTGGCACATGACCCCGAAGTCAACTTCAAATCTTCCGTTCAGTCGACTGGGCGCTCACTGTGGACGAGGTATGCCACAAGCGTTACCGTTCCCGAAGATTCCCGCGATGAGCGGGCGATGATCTCTCGGTGAACTCTGTACGTTCCACCGTGCCCGTGCCACTGGATGTAAACCGAATATGTAACATTCTAAGGATGCCCTGTGGTGGGACGCGAGCGAATCATCTATTCCGAGGAGCTCGGCTATCGTTCTGACTTTTTAGGATAACAATTTCGAAAGATTCTAATTGATGTATGGAGATGCTGCAGACCTCTTTCAAATGAAAGGAACAATTTGAATTCAACTATTTTAGCAAGAAATTCATCTCGATCTGCTGAATATAGCGTACTGTTGAGGTTCGGTGTCAAACGAGCCCACGGACGTCGTCGGATGTCTCAACGATTTCCCGCGATATCAGGCCTTCCGTTGTCGAAAGTCGACGCTCGTCGTCGAACGTGGAACGTCGACGTCGTGACGCCTCGTTGAAGGATTCTTCACAGAGCGGGTCCCGGATGTCGAACGAGGATTCGGGATCGTTTCAACGAGCATCTTGAGCTTCTTTCGTTTCACCACTCGAGCTCCCTCTCGGCAAAAAGAACACGGAACGATGCGGACTCCAAGAGCTCAAGTTTGAGCCTAAAAACAGCGCGTGGCTGCTTGGAACGAGTCAACATCACCGAGAGTCGTCAACATCGTTTCCGAAGCTGGATTAGAATCAAACAACTGACCTCATTAACGTGCTTCTCGTTTCGACTGAAATGGGAGGGCATCAAGCTCCCAGCGACCCCAAGCACAGCAGACGACTCTGGAGTCCGCGCCGATTTTTTTCATCGTTTCTATTTTAGGAAAGAACTTCATCCGAAAGGAGCCCTTGCTTCAGCATTCAAAGTCGGCTCCGGGGCTCAATCGTAATCAGGTGACTCGCATGAATACTTTACCCGCTCCGACAGAATGCTTCTCCGAGCACAAACGCGTCGGGGGATTCGGACGCTTCAATCTCGGAGATGGCTTCCCTGCTTCCCGAATCTTTTCGGGCTTGTGCCGGCGGCGTTGTTTAGTTCCTGAACGAGGAAGAAAGTGCTACTACCTCCCGAATTTTCTGGCATCTCAGTGAGATCGGGCGATCGGAGACCCGGAGAACTCGCTCGGTGGCTGTTGGAGAAACACGCCGACTCGCATCGCGAACCTGTGAATTCCTACGAAAGCGATGCCGTCCTGATTCTCTCCGGTAGGCATCCTCGATTCCCGCCGTCCCTTAGAAACGCTTCATAGTGCTGCTCCTGCCTCCACCGAGAGCGTGCATCGTTTCTCTCAAGACGATCATGAAGACTAAATCTCACCTCCGGAGCGGTTTGCCCTCTTTCCAATGCTTGACTTCAGAGACTGTCCTAGCGGGGCCTCCGGCTGCCCTCTCCACAGCTGCGCGGACTGCGTCCTCGGATGTCCCTGTCTCTTGATTTCAGTCTATATTTCTCCTGACGTCTGGGAGTCATGAGGACTGAAATGTCTCCAGAGGGGCCACTCACTCTTGCTTTCGAAATTCACTCTCGTCCCTGATGCCTGGTTTCCCCCAGGTTGGTCGGTCGATTGACTGCCTCGCTGGAACTTCCTCAAGCGTCGCACCCTTTGAAAGCTGAGAATTTCAGGCTCGGGAGGAATCCGGTTGAGTTTCCTCTCTGCTCGGAAATTCCCTGGTTTTGTTCAGGGAAGTCGTACAGGTAGAGTCTGGATTGAGGCCGAGATTTGCCACTATAAGATCCCCTCCTTCGTTTCCCGATTTGATGAGGTCGACGAAGTCTTCTCGTCGGAGCTCTCGATTGGCTCCAAGCCGGAGGAGGGGGAGGAAGAGGACGGAAGCGAGGGAAACGGAGGCGACGATGTGAGGTCTCCTCGACGCTGATAGGGAATTGATACGAAACAATTTGGATAAGACCGGCAACTATTGCAAACGTGATTCCTCTTCCATTCCCACCTTGGAGGGATTTCGATCTTGCAATAAGCGACCCGCCCTCTGGAGAGATCCAGGCAATGGTCGCGCAAGTATTCGTGGATACTCTGAAGGGTTTCGAAAAGAACGAGGAGGGAATAAACGGTTGCTCAATCTTCGATCTCGAGGTCTGGAGTCGCAACCAAACTCGTAATCAGCTACCAGGAGGTCTTTTCTGTCCTTTCAAAGGGTCTTTTGCTCCGGTAAACGGCACCTCCGGGACCCAAGGTGTCATCGCTCTCGAGTCCCAACGACGGCGACGGAGAGAACAGGTCTCTAAGCTCCCCACAATTTTGTTTCGTGTCTCCCTCTCACAGCGGCCCTAACTCATACAGACAGCCATCGAGATAAGCGAACAAGGAGATAAACATGTAATATACAACATTCAAACTCACAGCTCAGACGGGACTTGGGGCAATGTACAAGACGTTCCAGCTGCCGGGCCTGTCAGAGAGGAACGCAGTGTGTTGGAGCAGCACCACGGGTGACTCGCTATTAACCAAATTTCGGTCCCTAGATTCAGAAAGACAACCGGAGAGGTGCTTAATAGTTCTTCGGAGGCGGATGACTTGATGATTTAGTTTCATCGGATCTTACGTATGCACATATTTTCCCTTTCATGTTGGGGGTAAATTGTATTGCGTTCACAGTTCATACGTGTGATACATGTGAACGCTATGTATTCAACCATGATGGTGTATCCAAGTGTCTTGATCGAACTGCGTGTTCCAACAAAGAAACAGCGGGCCATGGCTACAATGCATCGCGACTGAAGCTCAGAGACGACCTTGCTGTTCCTATGTCCGGCGATGGGAAGGCAATGACAGAGGACCGCATGAAGTCCGACCTACTGAGCGACATTTTTGAAGATACTTATCGCGACGGCGTCGCAGATACTTTTGCCACCACTGCGGTTCTTCTCCGGTGGGATATTCGTGCCACTAATGACGTTGATGTGTCCGAGTTTGCCGTCTACAAGAAACTGTGTCCTCTTGAGCCTGAAAAGAGCCTCAACCCGGACTGCATTCCGGCCATCTTCTTTAAAAGAACGGCCATGGGGATAGCTAAACCACTGAGCATTCTGTTCCTATGCTCCCTCGACTCGGGAACGGTTCCTGATGGGTTTCGAAGAGCTCATATGGCGCCCGTTCACGAGAAAAAATAAACGACCCGAAGAATAAACGTCCGGTCTCCTCAGCTTCGATGACATGCAAAACTCTGGAGCGCATTGTATGCCGGGGCATCATGCGCAATGCTGAGGATCAGGGTTTCATTTCAAATCGACAGGTCGCCTACCACAGAAACCGGCAAACCAATGACTGCTTGATGGACCTCCTGAACTCGACCGCTATCAACGTGAACAAGCTGTAGATGTTGTATACACAGACTTCAAATCTGCTTTCGAAACTATGCCACATGAACTACTTCTCTCGGTGCTTCCGAGTAAGGGAGTTGGACCAATGACTGTTAAATGGCTGTCTGACTTCGTGACGAACCGTACCTTCAACGTCAAGATCAAGGATACTCTCTCAAGAACAGGTCATGCGTCGAAAGGGTGTCCACAGGGAACTGTACGCGGAAGTTTATTGTTTGTCCTATTTATCGATGGAGTGAAGCACATAATGAGCAAAGACGTGGACTTCTATATTTGCGCAGATGACGTAAAGATTGTGAGAGCTATCAGTTCCACAGCTGCCTGCTTGACTCTTCAAAGCGTTCTGGACGACTTCCGTGTCTGGACGAGTAAAATAGGGCTTAAGCTATCAGCAAACAAATGCGGTGTCCTGAGATTCGGACCAAAAACGCCCGCTCTCTCCTACAAGATTGGAGATGCCCTCCCAACGGAGAAGACTGTTGCAGGTGACCTCGGAGTTCTGATGACCCCCTCCCTTAGGTTCACGGAGCAAGTTCATAGTCCAACGATGTTCGCTTATTTGTTCGTGGATCATGAGGGCCTTCGTCGTCCGACGACCCACCTTTTACTTGAAATTTACAGCTCCTACGTCACACCGATCCTCATGTATCACTGAACAGTATGGAACCCGACGACGACGGGCGACCTTGATACTCTGGAGAGAATGCAGCGGCAATTCCTCCGCAAAGTAGAGTATAGATGATTCCTTGACCGCGGTAGCCTGACTCCGAGTCTTCTTTTTCCCGGCTGAACCTCTCAGCCAGCCCTCAGAAGTGTCCCGGGATCACCTTTCGGTATTGCTTCAGTAACAGTCCCTATCGCCTCGCAAATCCCATTGCGGGCGGTGGGCTTGGGTCTTAAGATGGTTCAGATTTAATTCTGATACAAATTAAATCCTCTCTGACTTCGAGTCTGCCATACGTTGAAACTCGTCTCGAAGATGCTGACATGAGGCTGCTGAGGAGAACCATCCGCAATGAAGCGCAGTTTGACAAAATGTTTTAACTGAACCACTCAAGAGAAGAAGAAGAAGAACACTGTTATGTCCATATTTATACCAATTCATTTATTGTTAAAAATAAATGTGAGTTCTACATCAAATGCTTGATTGTCCTCCAATCGCCTCAGGGTATCCATCGTCTTTCTCAAGTTCCTCGCTGTTGAATTGGGGAGACGTCCTAGTCGGTACGGAAATCCCGCCTGGGAGTTTTTCCTTTCTTCGCATTCTGGAATGACATGTTTGCGGGTTTCCGGGCCTCCACATCGAGCGCATTCCATATCCATGCAAGATTCTCGGGAGTTCTGTCTCTTGGTGTTGAGCATTCCTGCTCTGGCCAGCGCCAACAACCGACTGCCCCGTGAGTGGTCATATAGCTCCATGGCGAGACCTCGAATATCTCTGAACTGACGATAAACAGTCAATGTGGATCTGGACTCCATATATTTCTGGTCAGTCTGAGATCTTCAAGGTCATACTGGGCTCTCAAATTTCCGATTCTCTCCATTGCCTTCACTCTCGTCTTTGTTATCTCGGTGGCCGTGAGTACAATTCTGGGCCATCTGGATGGATACATCTGTTCCACTCTCTCGGAGTACATGATTCTGACTGATGATACACGACTTTCAAGGATGGAGGCGGCGGAAGAGGATTTGCTCTTCACGTTATCATGCAGAAGACCCCATCGTCTGGTATCAGGTGTGGATCACACATGGACACCCAGCCATAGCACAGCAGGCTGGGGAATCCTTTTCCAGGGGGAAGAGCGGGAGGCGATATGGGGTGTCACAATAGGATTGCCGTCAATCGAGAGTATTTACCTCAAATATTTAAATGACTCTCATCATAGGCTGCTAATAGTTTCCTCAGGAGGTTGCAGTCGATGAACACTGGGAGTAATCCGAATCGAGAAGGTTCCCAAATTTCCCCATCCATTTTTCAGATTGACCTTAGATGGATGGAGAGAGTAGCCCAGAATAGGAGCTGCCCCTGGGAGCCATGTCGAGTTTTCGCCGGGAAGGTCTCCGACCTGGGACGAATGAGACAGCCGTGCGAAGCTTCCAATGCTGGCGCCCGCCGGTATATCCGATCCTTCCGCCTCTTCGTAGCCTCGAACATCAGCTCCAAAGAAGATCAAATCATCATGATGATCAGCCGGAAGACGATTCCTGAGACGTTCCAAAGAGATACGGATCTGCTCGTTTCGTGCGCAGCGACCATGTGACAATACTCCTTCCCTCGTGACGCCATTCCTGGATTCGTCAGGCCCGCTCGGCTGGAATCTTCTCTCAGCTGGAGGCGCCGAGATCTCTATTGGAGGACTGAAGACACTGAATGCTTGATGGACGGGTAACGCAAGTTCGGGCATGAATTATTGAGTAGAGAGCAGAAAAAGCTATTAGGTATAGTATGGGCAGCGGGACGGCCTCCCCCGCAGTATGGCGGGTAGATAGACCGCTTCCAAGCCGTCGAGGCGGCCGCGAGCACCCCATCTAAAGTTGCGCGTAATTAATGTCGCCATAAAAACCGAGCTAATGCCGAAAACAACAAACGAGGGAAACCTCTCTGCCCCATCTGTGTTTGTCTTGAGTTATGAATATTCACCACTTTCGAATCGGCGCCCCCGCTCTCCCGGGCTTTTAGTCAAACTCAAGCTCGTTCTCATGTTTTTTTTCACGCTGGATCTACGTGCCTACGGAAAGATTCATACCCGGCTCATGCACGAGAATCCACAGCTGCGTAGGTCGGACCCGTGGAATCCTTGGAAACCTTTCCGAGGATTGCATCTCATGGAGATGATCTCACCCGGAGCAGCAGGGAAGGGCGTTTCTTTCAAAATCTGTTCCATGCACTCTGGAAACAGCGATAAAATCGAGTTTTCAGAAGCCCTGATCGGAACGAATCGGGGCAAACAACGCCCTTCGTTCTTGTAGTCCTGGACAACGTCATTCAACTCTGACAGGCTGTTGGTGTTGTTCCGTCTCTTATTTCCTGACTCGTCTTCGGAGAAACAGGCTCAGTTTGCGTACCGGAAGATTAGATTATATAGCATACAGCTCTCTCAGCGGCCCGATAGAGCGTCCAGGAGATGCAGATGAGAGCAAAACCGGAACAAAATTCCCAACAAGGAGCCCAGCGGTCGGATGCGAGCGTCAGTATTCACCGAACCGGCTATATCCAATACCGGCCTCAACTACGCACTTCCGGTTTCTCCCCTCTCCCAATATACGGTGTTCCTAAAATGCTCTATGGCCTGGTGCACAGTTGCTGGGATGCTCGGATCTACTTGTGACAACAATGGATCCTCAGCATCATTCATGCCGGGTAGAACGTTCCGCACAACACTTTATTCCAGCGGGTCGAAGTTCCGAAAAAATCAAAAGTTCGAAGATCTTCGATGCAGCGCTCATTTGGCGGCACTCCTTAAACTTCGCTATCTTCTGCTTACGATTCTACTCCCAGCTCGTTCTGTACAACCATTCGACATTCATCTGGGGAGATGTTTGAGATTTATTCGTCGCGAGAATATTTCATTTTCAGTTCAAAGGAAAACGAAAATTCATGACCTTGGAAGCACTCAAGATAGACGATGGATCCCGAGGTCGAGCAGGCGGAAATGGGAGCTTCCAGTGGATGCACCCCACAGTGGATCGAGGTAACGGGCGATGCCCAATCCTCGATGTCCGGAGGCGTTTCCTCCAGCTCCTTTGGGGGGGGGGGGGGGGGGGGGATTGTACTCCAACCTCAATCGTTTCACGACTATGAATTTCCGTTTTCCGGTGAACGGGTATGGTCGCAAGCCTCGCTCACGGATATCGATCAAGAGACCGGGTATCTTCATACATTTCGTATGTTTCCGGAGAATAGATAAACTGAGAGTTCATCGAAATCGTGCTTTCCTCAGGAACGTCCGGATCCGAGGATCGGAATTGTTTCGAAGAAATTACTTCTGATCAGCTCCGGTTTTTACTGGATCATGATTCACGACGCTTCGGGCGCTACGGCACCGCGGTCCAGGCTCTTGGCGGTACTTGCGCCTCCAACCTGGAAAAAATGATCTCCGAGATTTCGTATCCGTTGTGGACGACGAGAGTTTCACACTCGACCATATCCTAACGGGAACTCATTGCAACGAAAGCAATCCAAAACGTATCCGTCGTGGCGAGTTCTTGTTCCATTCGCCTCTATCAGAACGAATTCGTTCCCTCGATTGATGGCGATGATGCCGCGAATTTCTCGCCAGCGTGATGGTACTCGGCTACTCCACTCCTAATTGGCCCTCGTCAGTTTGGTTGTCGTCGATTTGAATTCGAGGGTTGCGAGGAAGAGACTAGACAAGAGGATGGCGGGAGAAGAGTCGAAGGATACCTCTGAATGATCAGTTCTGCGGAAGAAAAGCGAAAGCAGCTACTAGAGTGAAGAGTCCGGAGGAAACGACCGTGGAGCGAGGAGGATTCAGGAGGGCATCATTGTGAAGGATAATTTCGTAGAGGGTCCCCGAAAGGGGAGAAACGAGGAGGATGCGTTCGAGGACAGGAGTCGGGAGAGCGAGCCTGGGGGAGAGGATTCCAGAGAGCAGCTTCGTGGAGAGATCGGTGAACAAGAGGTTAGAGGCAACGGTTTAGCAGAACCGCTCCATGGAGAGAGACTTTTGAGGACTCCACTCGGAACAGAGATGAATACCGACCAGTACTCCTCCGTTTTCTCTACTCGCACTCGTTGCTCCTTCTGAAGAGCCGGGTGCTCCTTCCGTTCCTTCTCACAAAATCTTTTTCTTTGAGCGACAGTCGCACAAAAGACGCGCCATTTAGCCTCCGGCCCAAGAGATACAAGAGAAGACCCTCCCTGAGTGATTCCCGACTTCATCGCAGCCTTCTCGAATCCCGGGAAAAAAATCAGTGCCCTCGATCGTTAAGCTTCCTCCTCGGATTCGTCGATTCGCTCTCCTGGATCAAGGCTTGTTCGAAAGTCGCGTTCCGGCTCATTCACTCCCTTCTTCCATCGTTTACCCCAATGATTGAGCACCACGTAGGGGGGGAACTTTTCCTCCTGCGGAAAGTCCGAGATTCCCGCGCTTTATTCGGACTCCACCGCTGAGTCCACTTTGACTTTCTTATCCCCTTCGACAAACCGAGAGTGAGACGGCCTTACACGGCTCCCTCAGTTCTCTCGGCTTTTCGTCAATCGCGGTCTTACCGAATAAGCGCTCAGAGCTCTGTTGATTCAGCATCCCACCGTTGATCACTCAAGGCAGAATGAAAGCTGCACGCGTTGCGGACTTCGTCCATTTGTCAGAGTGGCTCTGCCAACCGACACTGGGGCAACGTCCGGCTGGAAGACGCAAGTCCTCGACCGCCTCCGCGAGTCACTTTGGTTGCCGCGCGGTTCACCTTCTCTGTGACATGAAAAGCTAATCGAATCAGCCATGTAGTTTCAGTATGGACAGAAACGAAATTTCATCCAACCGAGGAATGATTATCAGTTGCCAAATCTGACATCTCTCTCTCTCTCTCATTTTGAGAAATTCGTAGTTCCAAATGGGCGCAGGTCCAGAATGATCAGGCAACGAGCGCGGAGGATCTTCACGAGACAAATCCACGCGGGAGGACGGACACAGCCGGCGTCCACCTGGAGATGCTTGATCTGATCGAGAACCTCCGTGGATCTCTCCGAAATTTCGAAAGCTCACGGAGAGATGCTGTGAGTTCACTTGTTGCGGCGAAATTTCCTCCGCTTGTCAAGTTCTTCACTTGCTTGCCAATATTCGAGATCACTCGAGTGCGCTCCGCAGCTCAACAACCCGTGCTTTCTCTGCGTTTGTATATTTCCGAGTATCGAGGACGAATCCGTACCATACGATCGGAACGAGGAGACGGGAGTGGATAAGCGAGGTGCAGGGAAAGGAAAGCTCAATTCCCAAAACGAGACAATCTCAAAATGGGCCCGTTCGGTGGCTGCTCTCGTCGGGCAGTACTCTGTCAATGGAGAGCCAGGAACCTTAGGCGGGCTTGCGCCTGGAGATAGGAATGGGAATGTGTGTGTGTGTGTGTGTGTGTGTCTCTGTTTTGTCGTCGTCGTCGTCGTTCGGCCGCGCATCGATGTCCTCCGTCTTCTCCTGCGTTTTCTCTATCCATTCCTCTTAGCCTCTCTGCCGACGTCTCGAGGAAAGGACAAATCGTCTTTTCGTTCCTTCTTTCGTTTTGCTCGGTGTGTTCCTCTCAATAAGGCGAATTCCATCTCGTCGTTGACGTCGTCTTTTCCTTGACGGTCGATATCTCTCCGGGCTCCTCGCTCGCACAAGCCTCTAGCTGGGGCTTTTTTTTTATAAATCGACGCAGTGTTCGACAAGCAGAATAATGAAATATGACGAAGATTATTCAGCCTGGAGTCGGTATCGTCGGCGAACGACCCTCCTTCCTTCGGCGCACCGTAGCTAGAACGCGAACCGAGAGAATGAGCGTGGGAGCGGATGCTTAGGAGGAGTAACTTTCCATCGCAGTTGTTTCGCCACGTGCTGACTCGCCAGATCCCGATCCCGCCGGATCGGGACGCCTCGCGCCATGGTCTTCCCACTCATATGTGGATCTGCGCACAGTGATCCATTCCGACTCCTTTGAGCAGAGGGATCACGCGCTCCCGAACCTTGTCTTCTCGTGCAGAAGCCCGCTTTGCCCGGAGATCCGATCCAGGCGCATGGCTGAATATCTCCCGGAGAAGGCGTCGTGGTGGTGTAGAAATTCCGAGAAATGGGTATTGTGCACATCATCTACGCGTAAAAGATCGTCGAATGCAGTCATAGCCGAACCACCCAGTGCCCCAGGTGATGGGGGTGAGACAAATCGGAAACTGAGAACTCGAACTGAGCCCACGGTGACCTTTTAGTCGCAAATACCAATCGCAACGACAACACACCCAGAAGCGACAGGAAAGATGGAAGGGGTTACTGCTTGCGCACGAAACGAAATGAGTCTTGAATCCTCCACCTGCATAGTACCTTGAAAAATGGGCGCGTGTAAGCACTTCAACCTCGCTCGAACTCAGTTTCCTTGCGAATTTCTCCGATGAAACCCCTATGAATTTTATGATTGATTTGATGTCAATTGAATGAATCCGCGGTTATCGCGAAAATTCGGGAGTCTCCGCGAAAAATCGGCCAATCCATGGAGCCAATGATAGCTGAAGGGAATGAGCCACGTCCAACGGTGGGGTCCGGGCGGTTCCAACTTCGATAAGGAGCATGTGAACAAAAGATAGAAGGAACAACTCGTTGAGAGGCTGGAAGTGATTCCAGCTGTCAGGAGTCGGGCAAGAGCTCAATTGAAATCGAGAAAGTGAGGAAGGAGATCGAACAAGAGTGGAGCAGAGAGGCGCCTGCTGGAATCGAGAATGAAAAACGGGCCGTGAACTCAGGTGTCATCAACACAGCAGTTAAGCGAAGTCAATGAGGCGTGATTACCGCTTGCGCGGTGCTTAGGATTTCTCTTCTTGCGATGTCACTCCCATCCTGACGAATCAATTGAGCGACTCGACGTCTCAGAACTCAAGAGAAAGGTTTTTGCTCTGGAGTGATGGTGTATAACTCCCAATCTCACCTTAATCTCTCGGAGCCACAGTCCTGGAGGGAGGAGCAGACATTCTCGCTCGCCCTGCCTGGCAGTCTCCCGCGTTTTCCCGCCGCGGCAGCACCGGCGAATCTCACTGTCTTGGTATCTCATTAATTTCCAGGAAGCTGTGTGGCTGGCGAGCTCGGTAATGGTTCTAATGACTGTTCCCTAATGTTTCTATTCTCCGCCGACCGAGAATTCCGATCTGCCGGCTCTTGACTTTGCTGTTTTAAGGCGGGCAACGCCGAAAGATAAGTTCACAATTCATCCGAGCTTCAGGAAATTCCCTCCGCTCTGCGCGAGTGCGAGAGGCGAGCGCCCGAAACGGACTTCTTCTCCGGATTCCTGTTGCGTACAATCGAACCCCGCTGAACGAACACGGGATCGCCGCGAAATGAGTGATCCGTTGAGGGCGCACAAATCTCCCTCGAAGGGGAAACTTTCAAAACGGTGTAACTCACCCCGAATGTTGTTCAAGGTCAAGAGTTCGTTGTCCAGCGTAGGGGGACCTTGCCGAAGTGGACAGTCCGAGAGCAGAGACAGTCCATGGAGGGTTGGAGGAGGAGATCATTCTTATTTCAGGGGTGTGTGGAGCGACGTGCTCCGCTTACGCGGAGCCACCAAATTTGTCGCCCCGCAACGCCCGATCTGATTCAGCTCTCGTTCGAGCTAAGATCTTGCGTTATTGTCACTCTCGGGCTCGCGGTTCTGAGGCCGTTCGAAAAAACAATGTGCAACAGAACGACACATCGATTCGAATCCAGCCCCGAAAGGAGCCAAGATTCGACGGCTCTCCGAACAATGTTCCCGACATACAGAGCTGAGCGCTACATCGAGCGGGAAAATTTGAAATTTGATTCCTAATTCGACGAAACTAGGCATATCATAGGGCAATGTTGAATCCGATATTGGAATTCCGGAACGAGGTAATTCTTCTGAGCCATCCGGCTGCATCAAAATGTCCTCGACGAGATTGAAGGCCTCCGGAGCCGAACTGAGCGATGGAAATCAATCAGTAGGATCGTAGTCTCTGATGCTCTCAGTTCCCATTCCCTCGGGAGATATAACTCATCGCTTTTTAGGTTTTCCGGTTCCTGGTGGGACGGAAATAGTTAAGGGCCAAATCCAAACACGTAACATTCATGGAGAACCGAATCGCTCCCTCTGGGTTTCCATAGAAGCATTCGCTGCTTGGAGTCAACATGGGGCTACGATTGACGATGGGGAACGCATCAAGGTTCCCTAGCACGAGCATTGCACTTCAGGTGTGTTGTCCCTCTAGTTGCGTAGATAGACTCCATGATTCAATGGGATTTCAGGAGATTCACCGGGGTCCAGGCGGATGATCCAGATCAGCGTATTGCGCCACTCGTATCCCACCATTCTTGACGAATACTCGCGTATGGTATCTCGTTAACGCGGAGCAGGTTCTGAATCACCTATCCAACGAAAATGCCATGACCTGCGCACTTCCTGGACTTCGAGGGAAGCTGCTGTGGTGCACTTTCGTTTGAGGTGGATTTTTCTCCCCAACGAATCTGGATCGAAAACGCTCGAGAGCCTTCGCTAATTCATATAAAACACCCGAGTGTTCATCTACATACACGGATGGAATCGAATATTTTCCGGCTTTCCAACTTTACATCCCTCAACCTTGAAAATTGATTTGGGGCTCTTCGTCATTTGACGTCGCAATCGATTGACTCACTCGTCCTTTTCGAGGATCGCGGGAAATAATCCTCGTTACGGAATTCTTCATTCCATGGATTCGTGAGGCGAAGATGGATCTCGCCAAATTGAGAACCAAGGAGGACGTCACATTTCAGGAATATTCGCAGGGTGAAGTTCTTGGAGATGATTCGACCTCTCCCCTCAGAGAACTGTCTCAAGATCCACAGGATCATCTTCCTGTATGCAAATGATATCGCAAACTGGAAGACAAACAAAACAGCTCTTCTTGAATCGCGAAAAGCTGACTTTTGAAATTCATTCGCACTAATGCAGAGATGTTCCCGACTGATCCATTCTGTCGCCCATTCGTACAATATTCCCAGAGAACATATTCGTTGACCTCGAACAGATGATTCAAGAGAGCTTCATCGACACTGACACAAGAAAAATTCCGCGAAACCCGAGGACCATATGCCGAAGATTATTACGTTCAACCAGCTTATTTCCTGTGCATCGTACGCGGCTCCGACAGGACAACCTCCCTCTTCGCCGGCGGTGAGCGCCGTCTGCTGACAGGGCTTCTAATTCCAGAGTTTCTCCATCGAGAACTTTCGCTCAGAAATTTGAAAGGGACACCGAACTTTCCCGCTGCTCCTCTGATCGGAACGCCGTTACTCGGAACATCTTCGATAGCAGTCTTCAGCCGCTCAACCCCGCACTTTCGATCGTGGTCGGACCCGACTGCTGTCTTATACGCACGAACCATGATCGGTTTCGCGGCTGAAAGGCGGAACTATATACTGATATGGTTTCCTGGGTGCTTCGCCGTCATTCTCGCATTCGAATGATGATATGTTTTTTCCTTCTTAGGTCGGCGAACCCAACTCGCAATCACAGGGGCTCGCTTCGTCGTCACGATGGCGGACGCGCCACCAGACGCTGAAAACTTGGCCCGATCGACTCCAGCTCGAGCGACAGTACAGAGTACCGTCCTGGAAGCTTGTGTGACTTTTTGGGGGTACGGCTATCGCTGGGAGGGAACGAAGCGCTCCTGCTCCCTGTTTTTACAAATCAATTCGTCAATCCTATTTTTTCACGTCTCTCGCTCGAGCGATTCCTCGGAAAACATCACATACTCGCCGCCTCTCGGTTGTTAACTGCCGCGAACGCCAATCGGTCCCGTAACACTTCGATTCAACCGTCGATGTTCGTGAACTATTGAAACGGATCGCTCCCGCTTCGCTTGCATACCCGAGTTCGGTATCACAACTTCAACCGTTTTCTCTCGAGCCTGCATCAAGCTTCTTCCCGAAAAAAAAAACAGATTGTTACCGTACTCTCCAAACATCAATCTCGTTAATCACGTCAATGTGATTTCCACGAAAACTCCCCTCTGGTTGCTGGACTCTGTTCCGGGACATTTCAAGAGCTCTTTTCGGGATAAATTCACTCTTCTAGTCGACGAGAATCATCGATCGTATCACATCAGTGAGTACACGTTCGCGAACACTGTCCCAGCTGAAAGTGCGACTGTGTAACTTTGTTCGTGTGCGTGATGGTTGTTTGTACGAGAGTGACCCCGCAGTAAAAAATGAGCTCGCGGGCTTCCCGGCTCGCTCCCGGGAAAGACGGGGAGGTAATTAGGCCGAAATTGTTTGTTCGTCCGAGAGTTTGTCTGACTGGCAGCATGGCCCACGCCGGCACTGCTGCTGCAGAGCCGTCTGACTGCCGCCTGGTCTTTTGACTCCGAGTGCTTTGCGACCGAAAATCAACATTGCGAGAGCATGCGCACGGCGAAGCTCTTCCGCTCATCACGGCCCCTCGAGGACATTTTCAGCGAGCTGAAACCCTCCTCGCATATCAGAGCCAAGACTCCACCAGCGCTGCATGTCCTTGTGGGATCCAGCCAGGAGGTCGGTTCTCTCGGAACTGCAGCCACTTCAGGAGTGCATGACGAATCAGGGGTGCAGGAGAGTCGCGCGGGAGGACAGGCGAGCGGACAGGGTTCAGGAGCAGGATGGGAGAAGGAGGATAAGATGGGTTCGGGGCGCCATATTTGCTGTTGGAAAAGCTCCCAGTTTTTCTCTGAAACGGCGTCAGCATTCCAAAGCTTCACTGTGGACCGCGGCTGACAAAGGGGAGCGGATGAGGAGCGCCGAGAAAAGAACAGAAAGTACTTGGCATGGCTCGCTGCTGCTCTCGGCCAGGGGAGCGCTTGCGAGCAGAAGGGATAAACTTTTGCTCGCCCTGCCGCTCGACCGCTTGTTGACCGCTGTTGCTGTGTTGATGGCATCCGGCCGAGTGGCAGTAGGCGACCGAAGCAGCTTTTGTTCGTAGAGTCCAGTCCGCTCGGGGGTCGTCTCGGGCTTTGTCCATCTAAAGCTCCTCGGGCCATTTTGCTCCTCAGCCAGTAGAGCCGCAGTCGACGACTCCTCAACAGCGTCAAGTCCTTTCAAAACGAAAATCCGTCGCGTTGAGTATGCACAACTTTATATTCCATTTCTCTACTCAATGGTATGACTGGCCACTCACAAGAGAACACTTTCCGCCGGAACGCTCCCATCGTGCAACCAAACAAAAGCTCAGGGCGGGTAGGAAAGGACACTGGCGTAGGCCGATGGACCAAAGCCTCCAGATCCGCGTCAGGAGCCAGAGAGAGAGTATCAAACGTATGCCACTTCATGAACACGTGTCGCTCCAGTACGCCTCGTCCACGCGGGACGTCGAGTTTCTTGAGTTTAGAGGCGACTTCGGACCCGCCATATGGGAACGTTAGTTGAAACCGGGGACTGGAGCCTTCTCTCTGACTCCTCTCCTGTTTGAGGGAACCGCGAGAACGGTTTCAATCGTTTTCACTTTGATTCCTCCTGAGGGGGAGAGGTAACCAATAGGTGTTTTGCGGAGAGTGATTTTTCCGAGAGAGCGGCTCTCTGCGTCGGGCGTCAAAAGCTATGTTTCTGACTCGACGAGTTCTTCTGGGCATAGAATCAGGACGCAGGCCAAATCCATGAGGCGGAGCGCCCACCCCGACAGCTTGTAATCAGATCATCACGGCATCATCCGAAGACTCTCCGCTCGGAGAGTCACTCTCCATGTCCGGGGACGATGTGAACGGCCCTGGGTCGATCTGCAAGTAGTTCGTCCGCTTGTCCGCTCCCTCTCTCGATCACTCGTCATCCATCAGGGAAAGCAATGGCCGGGGTAATGTTCGACTCACCGAGTTGTTTTTGTCCTCGGCACTTCCAAATGAAGCTTTTGTCCTTTCCGTTTATCCGTCCGTTGCTGTCGTTCCCTTGGCTCGTCTGCCCGTATCGTTGCCCACCCGTTGTTTGGCCCGGAACACTCACCCACCTACAAGGAGTACTCTTCAAAGATGGCCGTTGTGAGATGAGCTGCCTTTGCCAGCGGCGGCGCTGATTTATGATCCGGAGCAAGTTGCTGCAGACTCTGTCATCGTCGATCGGCATTTCGCTATACCAGGGCAACTGAAGATATGTATTCAATATTCAATCATGGCGAGTGGAACATTTCCATGAGAGGGCTCTCTGCGGCGGAAACCCGAGGTAGTCGCTATGGGTCTTAATGAACGGAGCCGACCCTTCGGCTGATTCAGTTGTTTGTCGAGCCTCCACATACCTTCTGTCTCGCAGTTGGCAGAACAAACGTTCGCCCGAGGGCCACAAAAAGTACTCGTTCGGTTGCGACGACGACATAGCTTCTACCTCTAATAAGCTGGAATTCACTAAACAAATAGCTCGAGCTCTGCTGTCTCGCTTCCGATCACTGTTGGTAGCTGTTTCAGCTTGGAAGAAAACCGACGCGGGGGCGCATGCCTCCCCCCTCCGCCAAACTCTTATCAGAAAGGGAGGTTTAAATTCTACTTTGATGGACGAAATTGTTCCGCAAAGATTCTGTGTTATCAGGAGAATCTTCACGGGTTTGAAAACCATGTCGTTCGTGTGTTTTGTCGAATACGTCATGAAAAGCTCGCTACGATGACGATAATCATCATCCCCACATCCTTGGACCCCCAAAAATAGGACCCTTGCGAGAAGGCCCTTCTCTAGCCAAAACCTTCACGGAAGCTCAGGTCTACGGGACGGACCTTTGCCCAGGGAGGATAGAGCCGCGGGTGGGTGCCTCAGTCCCGTCCCGAAGTTGACATCAGTGAGCGAGTGGAAGGGGATTCCGCGAAGTCGGGGAGACTTCGTCCCGAATCCTCCAGAGCCGGCGTCTGGTTAAGTGAATGAACTCCACGAGCGTATCGAGTGTTTTCGAGCCCAACTCCGGTGTGTGGTGCTCAAGCAATCTACGCCGACGAGCAGCCGACGGGCCAGTCGGGCGGCCAAACTATCCCACGTGGGGTGCTGCTGCTGCAACTCCTGCGGTGGCCAACGTCTATTTGTGAGTCTTTTGAACAATCGATACTCGGGAAGAGGACTCTGTTCTGAGCGATGCCGCGGGCCGTTTGCTAGACGGCCAGCCCCGCAGCCAGCCAGCCCCCAGCGGTATAACTCGTTGGCTCTCCGCCATCGGTTTCCTTTACTGAGAGTTGCCGCCGGTGCTGCGCCCCAAAGATCTTTCCAGACTACCTGACCGGTTCCCTGAACCCTCGCCCTGTTGCCGAAATAACAAACAGCGAGTTTCGCAGATTCCGGGGCTGCCATCGAAGCCCTCCCTCCGCCTGGGCCCAAAATGGGAAGGTTCTAGCGCGAATTTTCTGCTCATCTTGAGTGCGAGCTGTGCCCCTCGTACCGTTGAGGCTAGACGCGAAATTCGCGCTGAATAGGATCAACGAATCCTCTGCGGCGACCTGCTGATCTAGCAATGCCAAGTGTGGGCTGAGCCCTCGAGGTCCGAGCTTCACGTTGAACTTTTTCAAGGGGCGGCGCGAGGCGAGTGGAGGAAGGCGGTAGGGTGGCATTCCCAATACTGGCTGTCTCTCTAATGCAGGCGTGATTTGCATTTCTCTCCCAAGTTTCTTCCCTCATATGACCCATTTGCATGAGCCCGCTCTTCTCTCGATTTTTTTGTCCATGTTTTCGCCAAGAATTTCAATGTCCCTCGAGACAGTTCGGGCGATCAGAAACAATGACGATCTCAGTGCAGAGTTCCAGGAACTTCAGGGACCTCACGGTCCGAGGCTCCTGCCCTCCGATGGCAGTCTGTTCTATCGATAACATTCTGTGAACAGTACAGATCTGGCCAGAGCATTCAAGCTCCGTGGGTGATGCGCCAGAAGATAAATTCAAAATCTGTAGACAGAACTAGCCGACCCTCGGTATCCCGGTCATACACGTGAACGAACACAGTCTGCCAGTTTCTGACATGGAGGCATTTTTCTCCCTCTCCATCGGATGAGCATAATTCCAAAGCTATCTTCTCGTTCGGCTAATCGGTACACGTTGTCACTTCCCTGTCTGGCAACTCGCTCGTTACTGATCAAAATATTCGACTGAAGCAGTGGGACACCGAACCCAACCGAAAAGTTCGTGTCTTCGGATGTTTCCGGAGCCCTTCCCGTGGATTACGCATCAGCTTCTCGAATCCTGAGCTCTTCCTTCGGGCGTTTCTGGAGCTCGTCTTCTAGCTTGCAGCCGTAGGAGGTCCCGCAAGTAATCGTGATTGGTCTCGTGGGCTCTCGTCGTCATCAGATCAATCCCCGATTGACCATCATGGACCTCGGAAACTATGGTTAAGTCGACCCCGGGAAGCACCCCTCAGATTCTGGAAAGTAAGGTCGGATGGGTGGCGTTGTCCTTCATTGTGAGCCGCCTTACTACATGTCGTTTCTTGCAAGTCGATCCGATCAATTTCGGGATAATTTATTGAGGACAGAACAAACAGAGAGATCCCTGATTTTCATATACATAGATCAGTTTTTCCCTCATCCGATTGTAGGCTCCGCGCCTGCGCAACGCTCTCATCTGGACATAGACGTACGCCACTGTGAATCCTGCATGACAGATCGTACGGTACAGACTCGCGTTGAACTAGCCGAAGTCGATGAGGACATTTCGAGCTTGATGAACTCTTTGTCGAACAAAAATGTTCTTAACTCCCCTGAGCGGTTTCTCCGAATAGTTCGTTGTCACGAGTTATTCAAACAGGAACGGGAACCTGGAGGATGGAGGAACAGATGAGCGAGCGAACGAGAAGATATTTCCGTGAGATAGAAGAGATAATAATCGCCTGCGACGACGAAGGTTGGTTCTCGACGCGATCAACGTAAACGATGACTTCCACGACTGCCACAGCGGCTGCCGCTAATTGCTCCCAGTTGAACAATATTCCGATTATCGCTCTGGGCTGCGAAAAGAACAAGATGGGGGAAAACTGCCGATCGAGCGCTTCGTCGGTCTCTGGGCTCGAGAGTGAATTATCATTGTCACAGCTACATCGGACTCCGATACTCCCGAAAATTGCGACTGCTCTGACACGTAGGTCTCTGGGTTTCGGGATCGAAGAGAGACGCGGGAAGCCTAGTCCCACGAAACCCTTCGAACGGTTTGAGCCATCATGTTGAACTCCATGGATTTCCTGCTTGTTTTACTACGGGACGCATTTCAACGAAGCTGACTCCCGCGAGGAGAGTCTCCTATCGAGTTGATTAAGCATGTTGGCTCCTATGCCTCTTCAACGCTCGCGTGATTACAAGAATTGCGAACAAATATCTCTGCATTCTCCAAGCACAAAGCACGGAATCTCGTCGGCAATAAATTCTTAACGTTATGGGGCGATCATAATCTTCGCCCTCCCCTGGCGCTACAACACAATCGCTCCCGCTAACGGTCCCGGTGGTCGGGTAGCGGGCCGGTGACGCTCGTCGCAAACATCGTTGGCTGCAGGTCCGTGCAATGCCCGAGTGTCGGGTCTAACGAAGGGTCCGAAACGCGAGGGAGCGTGTCCAGTCAACGAGTCGATCGTGAAGATGAGGAATCCATGATAGGTGCGCGCTCGAGCACAGATGTTTCGCGATTTCCAAGTCGCATTGTATCTCGTTAACGCGTAGCCAAAGAACGGCCCTTGCGTTCTCTCGGAGCTGAAGCCTGATAGTTCTGTTCGGAAAGATGGCTTGGAGTTGAGACCTCTGAGCTGCCACAGATTGCGAGCGTTCTCTCTCTACACATGCGATAAATACAAACCCAGATGTGGTGGCGTAGCTGTAGAAGAACTAGCTGCAAGCCAATACTTGTGATTTTTCTTGCCGTTCCCGATGCTGTTGCCGAGACTGATGCTCGAGCACAAATCACAAACAAAAGGCGAACGGAGTAACGATTCAACATCGACCGACGCGAACAACTCATTCTCTTCCATTCTCCCCTCTCCGTCCGCCTTCATTTTTGGCGGGTTCCTCCCCCGCATCGTCTCCTTCTCGCCGTGGCTCTGGCCTCCGATGAGGACCTCCCGCTCGCCGCTCCCCTCCGGACCGAGCTGCGAACAAGAGCGAGTTACTGTTGACTTTGATGAACTGCGTCGTTTGTTGCAACAACAGCGGTAGTGGCGTCGAGAGCCCGCTCGGATTCGCTCCTCACTCATTGAGTCGGCAACTTCCTTTCCGTCGGTCCTTCACCGTCGGTCCTCTCTCGACCATATCACCGTACACATTCCGAGTTCATGAAAGCCCTCCCTCTCCCCGTGGCTTCGTTAAGCCTAGCTGCCGCCAACATAGACTTCCGTGACCGAAACGTGCCAGCATCATGATGGCCGTCTGACGATTCCGGGAATGGGTGTCCGTCTCTCATTCTCCTGTCTCAATCGAGACCTACTCCTGTCGGTCCGGGATGGCCTTGGAATTTGCTGAGGGGAGCCGGAACGTTCTGTGCACCAGCCGTTCGAAGAGCCCTGGATGGAATTGTTCCCTCCCGTCAGACCCAACAGAGCAACGAGATCGGCAAGAACACACCGCGGGCAACAATCACCCCACTCAACTTGAGCCCAGTCTCCAGTGTTTTCGTCGTCCGCTCAGTCTCTGAGCTCGTTTGTCCCTTCCTCCCCGTCCCTACTGCTCCACGAGTGGGTCGCTGGTGGCGATATTTTGTCCGGACAGCGATTCACTTCACGAAGTCTGAGTGAGCTGACCGTTCCGGCCAGGTGGTGCCACCAAGGGAACAGAGAGCAGCGCAGAAGGAGGAGGGGGGGGGGGGCGGCAGAGCAAATTGAGGGAAAAGTTGCGCGCGAGTTCCGAGCGGAAATCTTTCTTCAATAGACGGACCAATGGTCGGAACGGTTTGTTAAGGTCTGTCTCGGTGTTACCAACTTCGAGTCGGGGGAGCGGAGGAGTTTGGCGAGGACGCGGAAGAATGAGACGGGAGAATGACAGGGTGAGGGCAGGAGAACGGAGGAAAATGGAAAAAAGAAGAGGGGGAAACTGGCGAGATGGAGTGGACCGAGGGGAGCATCGGTGGCTGCGTCAGTTGTCGTAGCCGCTCACCGAGCAGGGTGGCAAGTTGTTGTGAGTGTGTCCAGTGGAAACCGTTCCGCAGGGTACGTTCGCCGAATTAATTCAGAAAGAAAAAACCAACGAACAAACTCGAATGACTTACCGCGTCCAACCAGCGACTGGAGAGAAACTGAGGGGGAAAAACTCCGAAAGCACAGCTGGCTATTTTTTCCTCTTTCTGCTGCCGCAGACCCCAGCCCCGCCCAAACTGGACAATTGGCTGATTTCTGCGCTCACTTGGAAAAGGCGGCTATCGGGCACGAAGGTATCAATTGTGGAGCAACTCTGAACGCCGCTGTGGTTCCGCTAACTTCAAGAACTTGATATACAGGGTTGTCGCTCGGGTTGGTTTTCCTGGATCTACCCGACAACGGCTCGTCGTTGAGAGAATTGTATCACGGCAGGTTCGGTTTGGACCTCATGAAGTTATTGGTTCCCGGATCTTCCCGGTTTTCTTTCTCTGCGGAGACCCTTGCGACAGAACCCTGAAATCGAATGGCCATGGAATTCTAAGCAATAAGACTCCCCGGGCATTTTCCTCTCGGAGTCGGAAGTTGCCGAAGATACAAAGCCATAGAACCAGGATCCCCATACTTTCAGCCAACGGGAAGCGCCGGAACTTGAGAGTCGACCGATTCTGTTTGATTCGCACTCGACTTCGAATGACGCTAATAACCATCTCTCGGATGGAATTCGACATGAAGTATGAATTCCAAACGAGTGGGTCGTGTTCATAGGACGCGACGATGCGTTGGACCTCGGCAGTTGAAAGACTTCTCCTTCGCCCGTCGTCCTTCTGCCAGCCAATCTTTTCTGATACAGTAGCGCTCCAAAGATTCCTGACAATGATACATCCAGAGTTCTCGGAGAGCGAACAACAACGGAACTGTGCATATCCTCCCGCAGAGTTGTTAGCCCATTCATGTTGGTGAGCTCCGGGGGAACCTCGTTCTGACTCGACGTTCCAGCTTATTCCGCATCGGGTTGAGGTCTGGGTTCTTGACTCGGCCAACCAGGAACTTCCACTTCTTGAAAGCCAGGGCTCGAAGTCCGTGGTCAGACTTGTGCTTGTTTCGTTGTTGAGATGGAGAGGCTGTTCGAGTTGCATCTGTTCACCAACATGTGACAACAAATGCTTCAAGAGTATTTACCCGTTATCTGAGCGGTTCACCTCTGTTATTCGTACAAACGACAGTCCAAGATTGCCGGTATCCCCAGAAAACAAGGCTGCTGGCTTCACTGTCCAGTCCCGGAAGTAGAAGTCGAACTTCATTCCTCAGATTCACCGGTCATCAAACGTACTCAATCCCATGACACGAGTTCGGATCCGATTCACTCGGATCGATCTGAGGGACGTTCGACCGTTCCGAGAATCCCCGGACTGAGTGTTTTTTCGCGAACACAAGCGTGAAATTTTCACATTTTCTGCTGATTACAGGGTTTTCTTCGCTAAACGCCTCCAACGCGAATCGAAACTCCTTGGACGATCCCTCAAGTCAAGCATCAGATTCGACATTGAATTCGAATTTCCATCATTCGCTCGTGATTGGAATCCAGGAGCGCCGCGTCCAATGAGAGACAACCCCTCTTTTTCATGTGACTCAACGCACTTGCTGCCACCAAGTTCATTGCAGAGCACACCAGACCGCCCTCGGCCGTTGATGGAAGTTTGTTATTGAGGGCACATCTATCTCCATATTCAAATTATGCAGAAGAAGACAACCCTACTGTAACTGAGCGCACAGTTTTTTGTCGAGTGCTCTAAATCAACTCAACGTTCTGGCTGGGAAAGCGGTTCGACAGTCAAAGTATCTTCGATCCAGATCGGCACGGACGAGCGCTCCAAGTCGACGGCGCCTCCAATCGCGGATTCTGGGGTGCCGGAGCTTGTCTCTCAAGAGCCCGCCGGTCACTCGCTCGAATTTTTCTAGTCCGAACATTCACACCCTCTGCCAATCCCAACCCTTGTTTCCGCTCAGATCGACAGCCAGAGTTTCGAGATGGCAAACCTGCTGAACGCGAAGCCTCCTCGGAAGACGGACCGAGTGAGCTGCCACTGGCGAGGGGTACATCTTTCGTGATCGACGGTGTCGTTATTGTGGCGTTAGCGTGTTTTCTCGTTAGTTCAATTCCGAAATTCAACGATGCCCGCGGAGTGTGGCAATAGGCTGAGAAACTGAGTCTCGTCCCCCATGTGACAAGGAGATCGATCTGAGGCCGGCACCGTCACTTCGGCCCGCGTGATTCGACGCCAATGACGATCCCTCCGTGTGTCTTCCCGGATGTGAAATGTCATGAAACGGCGGATACACACTCGTGAGGAACACGATAGCAAGTGAGTGTATCCCCGGCAGATTCCCGTTCCTAGTCGTCTGTTTGCATCCCGCGAGGTGTCGCTTCACGAATCTTAAGCGAGAACTAGGGCGCTTTCCAGATATTGAGATGAACGTCGACTGTTGTTTGAATATTCCAGCATCCGGACACACCGAAAGTCCTCGAATGCGGAGGCAGAGGCCTCTGGAGATCGTCTCTACAGTGACTTATGCCCGTGAGACAGTCTGAGCCCGTTTCTCTCTGAAGTTGAACGGTATGGGTACAGGTCGCGGAAGAGAAGTTACGAGCGGGTAACTTCAGTTTTCCGATCGAAGGTCTCGTCGGGGAGAAATCGTCCCTGGAGTGCAATCAATGTTTCGGGTGGAAAGAACATTGCGGGAGAAGCCCGCCGTATTTGTCTGCGGCAGGGCATCTTCTTCCGAGATGGAAAGTGATAACTGGGAGCAGAGCGGGCTCTCTTGGATGCCGACGCTGACGATTCCAGGGCCCCTGCCGTGTTTCGATCGTCTCGTCTCTCGTTTTCGGATAGAGGGCGGCGCGGCTCACAGCTGAGCTCACTCACGTCCTGTTGATCGTCCCCCGCCGCTCGGCGTAGTTATCGGAGTCAACGCTAACGTTGGCGTCATCCCCTCGTCTCTCTGCCTGAAGACCAATGGCAGTTATCAGTCAATTCTCACGCCGCGTCAGCCGCCCTGTAATTTGAGCCGGTTGTTCTCTGGTCGTCAGTGAATCGGCCAGCCAGCCGTTGATGCAGACTGCGCACTTGTTTGCAGGTGCCTCGAGACGCAGCAGGAATTACCCACGCGAGAGGAAACCGACGCAGCCTGGAGGCTGAGCTCACAGAACCGGCGGTCTGATTCACTTACTCGGCTCTCGATTCTCCGTCCTTGATAGCTGGATGCTCTCGTTTGTTCGTTCATCGATAAACGCCGTAATCGGTGCGAAGATGATGGACTATAATAAGTAGCATTGCGAGCGATCAACGAGATCAAGAAGACGAAGACCCCAGCTCTCCTCGCCGATGACTCCGCCACGCCGGCCTCAAGGATCCTGCCGCTACTGCGCCGCTTAGGCCTGCGCGAGCCACCATGAGACAGATTGATCCCAAACGGAGGGAGGCAGACGAATCTCAAGAAGCTTCAATTATTGCTTTCAGATGTTCAACCGGTTGTCTCCTCCCCAGCCTCGGCAACCGGGGATGAGGAGAGGGAGAGGATTAGCAGAGGGAGGCTTACGCAAAATCATGATCGTAGACAACAACCTGTCGAGGTCGCTCTGCGGGAACCCGAGGGACTCTTGCTGACGGGAATTCTTCGGATTTCCACTCGGGAGGAAGCCTGGGCGGTGAACGTCTGAACTCCCCGCTTCCTTCGAAACCATAACGACTTGCAGGGAGTCGTGTTATAAATTGTCTGTGCGATGCTGCGTCATTCAGTCCCGTTGCCAGGAAGCCACCCAGTCGAGTCGGTGGTGGGCGATTCCGGCGGGCCTACGATCCAGCGGGCGATGCAAAGACACAAATGCATCGCGTTGCGCTCATCGTTCCGAGTCCCGTGGAGTCAGTTAGCAGTCGGGGACGCTTTTGACAAAAACAAGTCGTTCCATCCCTCAACTCGGCTGGGATCGCCCCAGCCATGCAATGGGAAAACTCAAGTCTCGGCTCGGGATTCTCCCCCTCGCACTCTTCGCAAAACTCCGTCGCGAATCGGCGAGTCCTGGGTTTACCCCCGACCAGAGCCGGCAGCGGGTTCCGTCGGGTCCTCAGGCGGGCTGAGGCGCCGGTGCGCGTCGCTCCATCGGGTTGTTGTAGTTGTTATTATTAAATGAGAAGCGGGCCGAGAGTTGTGCAGCCAAGTTTTTGCAAATGATCCTTCCTCACCATGTCCATGCCGCGCCCCCGCTCCATGCCATTCGCCTAGCCGGTCTCGAGCCACTCTTTGCTGAGAGCCGTTGTCGGTGCTCCGCGTAAATGTCCCGCAGGTATTTCCATCGACAAGTTCTCCTCCGATTGGAAACCTGACGTATCTGCGGACTCGGGGGCGCAGGCTACTTCTCACCAGACTCCACACCGCGACGTTGTCGGCGAACGGGACGTTTTTGGTGAGTGGAGCCAGAAAGTTCGAGCTCTATTCATTTCACAGTCCTTTCCGTCCTCACGGATCGAAAATTATTGTGTGTTTGGTGGCTTGATTTTCTTCGCTCGCTTGGCAATGAGGCATTATCCGTCGTTCCGTCCGCCTGGTTTCCACGTCTGCATAAACCGCTTGACGGCGATTGATGAGTACTGCCTGAATTTTCAAAATCGTGATAGAGGGAAAACGGTGAGCAGGTGTTCTTGTACTATCGCGAAGGAGCGAACGAAGCAGCCGGCGAAGTTCTGGAAACGAACAGAGCGCTGCAGAGCGTAGAAGTAGGTGGGCGACTGCCGTTGCACACCAAATTCGCCGGTCTTCTCCTCGTACGCGAATTCCAACCGGGAGGCAACCGAGGACCAGTTGTAAATCAGCGAAGACCTCGTGGGTGGAGTTGGAGGGGAGACATCGACCGGGTAGTACGATGGAATGATTTCAGGAGGAAGGAACTTCGAAAGCTTTGGATGTATCTGAGGACGATGTAGTTTCTCGGGACATCTCGGATGAATGGGAAGAGAATCTGATTGAGGACCGCGCGAACCCCGACTTCGATCAACATGGGTCGACCGCGAGGGACCTGAATTTCTTTCAATATTCTAGTCCATTCTCCTGATAAAATATTCCGAGTCTTGAATAAACTAGTGCCAATATGCTTTCCGTTCTCTTCCGCCGTGCACTCGAGGGGTCGCGGTTCGTGGGATGAGCCTGATGGGAGAAAATGGAATTCCGTACTTCGAGGGAAACATTGGAGGAGCGCGTCCCACATCCAAAGGTGTATCCCTCCCCCCCCCCCCCCCCCCCCCCATCGTCTGGCGAGGCGTACGAGGTTCTGCCAAGGATGGAACGAGTCAACGAACTCGGCTTGAATTTCGTGCCGTTCCCATGTTTAGCACTGTAAGCAAAAGTACGCGCTTCAAGCGACATCGGTAAACGCAGAGCTGAGCTCAGAGAAAAAGCTGGACATCTTCCAAGGGAAGACGATTTGGTACTCACAGCAAACCAGGAAGTATTGAGAAATCAGAGCACCGCACAAGTTCCGCGAATCGCGGTGGGGGAGTTATCTCCCTCACATTCATTGTCCGACGGCAGCGGTAACTGACCTTCTCGCACTATCCTCGCCCAGGAGGAATATTCGGAAAGCGGCACTGTAGGATACTCGGTATTCAAAGCATAGGAATGAATATGAACCCGCTATAGTTTCATGGAGCCCGAACGAAAGCGTTGCTGCTTCCCTCCCACTAGTGTCAGGGCAGATTTCGGGGCACAGATGATTCCGGTCGACCGCCGAGAAATTCCCAAACCATCCTAAAGCATATCAAGTTGAGGTCCCTCTTCAGTGATTGACAGCGATGTTGTAGAGACCTGCATCGATTCATCAGTTTGGCGTCACGAAAGTTCCGGGAATCCGTTCTGCGGTGATGTCTTCGCTGGGCCAAATTTGAACGGAGATGGTAATTCCGGCAGGCTATCACTCCAACGGACCAAGAGTTTCTGTCACCTTCGAGATTCGAACCCGCAGCACGACTAGACATGAATTTCCGTATTACGGCTTATGGAAACATTTCCGTATTACGGCGTTACGGAAAATTTACCCCTAAATTTCGTATTATGGGAAACGATCCTGCCCAGATTCACACCCCTGATGTCCCTGATCTTGCGATACGGTTTGTGTTTCCCATGGCGAGCCGTGAGTACTGGATACCGGATGCCCGAACATCTCAGCGAAGTTATTTGAAATGATTCGTGCATGGGGCATCATTTACGATTCATTCAATTCCTTTTCCACAATTCCGTATTACGGTTTTCATTTTTCGTAACGCCGTAATACGGCGAAATTCCGTAATCCGTAATACGGAATCACGTGTCTAACCAGGACTCAGACTGTGTCTGCGGATCCCAATCCAGAGGTCTCCGGCATTCAGCGGAATTTCCAAATCCGAGGATGAGTATTCTCTCGATTCTGTTTCCCAGTTCCGAGAAGAACCGTTGAAATCCGCGATGCCTGGCCCTCCCCCGCTCGACTGACGCCGAAGGAATGACGACTCGGTTCGATGGAATATCTTCGTCCGCGGAATTCGCTCGTTTGAATCCATCCCGATGCCGCTCCTGCGCATTTCCGATTCAGGCTCGGAGTTGCAAAAACTCGCTCCTGTCGAACGAGCCGGAGGCCAACTGGTAACTGACAGTTGAGAAATCTGCGCAGATTTGGAAACGAGGAAGATGTGAGCGCAGCGTACGCTTCGAACAAGCACATGAACGTCTCTCGCTAGAATGCAATACGAGCTCGTTCCTCGCGTTGCGGCGTCTGGTCTGGCACGGGGAAGCTTCAGCGTATATACCTCCCGGTCGACTCCGCACGCCCACTCTGAGATTTCCTTGGAGATTCCGTTGAGCAAACAACGGCCGCAACAGACCACTTGGCGAAGAAGGCGATCCATCCTCTAGGGCTTCGTTGGAGATGTGTTCGCTGTTATCGTTGGGGATTCACTGATGGGGGTCAGACCTTTTTCCAGAACCCCATCACCAAATGGACTTTTGTGGAGAATGTTTCGCGGAGTCCTGACATCTCTGGAGACGACGTGTCGGCCATCACGTGTTACGGGTGACTCGACTGACCTCCAAGAATTCAGTTCTGCAATGCAACCGATCATGAGTGGCCTCCATCCCGGATTTTCCCCGCTTGGACGCAGGCATCGCCCGCTGCCGCCGGGTCCATGGAGGAAGGTATTTGCCCCATCCCGGAGCTATTTAACCGACTAGCGTGCCGAATGCGGCGGGTGTGGCAGCGCGGCCTCTTCCGAATGCTTCGAACGAGAATCCTTCTGTTCAAGCGGGATTCACACCGACGCGCAGTTTTTCCGCTGATTCCCCGCGGATTACTAACGGCTTTGATTCTCCTAAGCCTTCTTGCTGGTGTAGAACGTTTTCGTTCCGAGCAGGAGAAGAAGGCTCGAGTCTCGGGTGTGGACGCGGCTCGCAAGCAAGAACACCACCCGCCAGTCAGCCGAGACTAGAAGGACTTGTCCTTTTTACCAGCGGTCCCGTGAGATGGTCCCTCACTCTAGTTTCTAGATCGAAAGAAAGTTTCCCCGGCCGTGTCTGTCCATGGGACGTTTCGCCGAGCTCTGCGTCTTTTCCGTCGCTCGTTTTCCGCGGAACTCATTGGGGATGGAAAGCTGGGCGGCCCCAGAGGAGCCGTTGTGAGCAACTCCACCTTGCCAGGCGGAACTCACCTTGCTCGGTCATCTCAACGCACGGATCGGTGGAAACCGTGACGAGATGCGAGAGTTCCCGCGCAGCCACGGTCATGATTCCTGACTCAGAACCAGCTCTGAAAATCTGGTGTATCGAGCTCACATCGCACCATCGTCTGATCATCGCGAGCCTTCAGTGGCTCACCCCGATTTCGACGATGACTCTCGTCACATTTTGCGTCAGTGCTAGCGTGCACCGTATGTGATCGAAGCGAGTCTACGTCTCCCCGGAGGATCGTCGTATTCGCGACTTCCCCTTTCATGCGCCAACCTTCATCTATATCAGCTCGCCATCACGGGGATCACAGCCCTCATTCTCTAATGTCGAGTCTGACATCCTGATGCCGTGGCGCGAGTAGCAAGTTTGCTGAAAGTTCACCCCGCTACGACCGCAATGAGTTTGATGGATCAGTCATCTATCGGTGAGTTTCTCTGCTCATTCGGACATTAATGACATGACCCAAGTTACATCCGTGGGATGTCTCCGCGGGCTGAAGTCGGAATCACTGTATCTATCCCTGAATCTCATAGGAACGCCACCAAACTATTTCCCCGCCATCGCTGCGAGCGAAACTCAGCTGAAAGTTTCTTCTGTCTCATGAAAATATGCGGCGGAAAAAATCGGTATGAGCGGTTACATCGGTCGGGAATTCAGTCGAAGACAGACACATCGTGATTGGTCGAAAAGCTATAGAGGACAGAGCCAGATGATCATCCATGGATAGAGACGCCATATGACTGGACATTTCTTCCTTGAACACCGGACATGGTCCGGACCGGACATCAGTGCGGAATCCGGACATCAAACCGGACATTTCCAGATCCACCAATTTATATGACTGGAAGGGGCTCAAGCCTCAATATGTTTCCCTCATTCCATGCAGCATTGATTAGTCTCAAGTACCAGGATGAGAAGTCAGAATGAGCTTCACTCTCTTTTCGATCAAATCCATCATCTGTCCCTCTGAGCACCGGTTTTTTTCGACGAGATCTCTCCAAGTTCGAGTATCTAGAGGGACTTCGCTCGGAGTATTTCCCGACATAATGTCATCCGAGCATGGCGGAGCGTATTTTTCATTTTTTTTCTTCTGGAAATATGTCTTTACGTTGGAAACTCAAGCTTTGAGTTCGCCACGCGGCGGTGCTAGCTATGATCGCACGGTGGTTGGCGCCGGCAGCTTTCTTATCACTATGAGTCCGCTAGCCGACGAAACAGCGGTCTTTGAAGACGGCGTTCAAACCTCAGCGCGCGCTCTCTCACGCTAAATGCTCTCTAGAGCAAGACATTTGCACCCGGAAGGGCTTGGAATCAAACTGAAATTCCTTCGATCTCCCAACAATGGGGAATTATCTTCGCGGATCTCGAACTTCGGACCTTTCCTCCCAAAATCCCAGAATACGGACATTGTCCCCTGAAATCCTGGAAACCGTACAAACCGGACAGACAAGGACGTGTCCGGTCATAAGGCGTCTCTATGCATGAAGGTCTCATCTCGAAAAACATCATCAGTAGGGCTCGAATGTTTATGCACTTTTTAGAAAGTATCCCCCAATCGCAATCTATGTTTCTCATGCACACGACGGAATAATTCCGAAAAAGTGCATGAACTTCCGGGCCCTGATTCATCAGACCCTGGAAGCGGGGGTGGAGGGTAGATCAACATCCAGCGAATAAGGGAATGATTTCGAGAAACCACCTCAACTTCCAGGCTGGTCGTCAACTTCGGATACATCGGTTAGGGGTGGGATGGCCAAACGCTACGGGAAGTTACTTGGAAGAGCAAGTCCATCCCGGGAAACAAGATGGCCCTGGATCTGCGCGGATCTGTACGCGCAGAAGTCCCACAGACACGTGTGGGCCAGTGGAGTGATCTCGCTGTCCTCCCGTAAGATATTGAAAAGAAAAAATTTCCAGTGATATTGGAAACTTTTCTCTTCCCGCCACC
This sequence comes from Phytoseiulus persimilis, assembly GCA_037576195.1. Classification (NCBI taxonomy): domain Eukaryota; kingdom Metazoa; phylum Arthropoda; class Arachnida; order Mesostigmata; family Phytoseiidae; genus Phytoseiulus; species Phytoseiulus persimilis. The sequence goes on from CM075103.1 coordinate 6,588,638, forward strand.
GGGAACTGTCTGTCGACCGTATCTGGTCACCTGGGAGGAGCCCCAGACCCCTCGCTTTGAAGCATCATTTCTTGCAGAAACCGTCGAAGAAAGCCTCGGAAAGACAAGCAGGAGAAAGACACTCAAGGAGACTCCATGTGTCGCTGATATGCTCCAGAACCGCAGGACATCCACGATAATTCTAATCGAGTAAATTGGGGTAACCGGATCTCGAAGTCGCGTCGTGTGGCGATGTTCACGGTGTTGCGAGACGAGCTCCTCGAGCGCTAGAGATTTTGATCGTCTCAGTCATATGTGGGAAATCAGCGGGGATGTGAGGGTGTGGGAGATGTGCAAGGAAGTATTGGGGAATACAGTTTACATTTGGGATATGGGGAACGAGAGCTCGTTCATCTAGTGGCACGGGCGATGCCACGCGGTGTCGCAGCCGACGCTGGAAGCCGCTTCGGCGTGTACACGCAACCAAACAGCGCATGCAAATATGAACGCAGGATGGGCTGTGCGGGGTAGCCGACGGTCATCACTCATCAATTAAGATCCACCACGTTGGGAGACATCGGTGGATGGATGGATTGGCCGGCGGATGATGGCTTATGGCCACGGGATCTCAGAAATAGAGACATTGACTCAACTTCATGGATTGGTGTTCGTTTCGCATGATCGATGCCCTCACTCCGGAGCACTAGAAGCCCGGTAAGCTGAGGAGACCTGTGTCGCTCAGGACGAAATTGCCTCAACCCCTCTCGAAAAGGGAAAAAACTCCCATGTTTGTCAGAGACTATGGGTTTTTTCCTGTCAGGGCCAATTACTGTGTGCCGGGGCTAGCCAGGCTTTGTTGGAACCGCGGCACGCTCACACTTCACCAGCCAGTCACCTCTCACGCCTTGTTTGGTTGAAGTTGTCACCGCCAAACTGCCTGCCAACCATAACAGGCGAGGCATTGAGCTGCGTATAACGATGAGAACTATCGGCACGATACTCAACGTTCCGCCGGTACGCGAGAAGCTCCCAACCAGCCCAATTAGCGGACCGGAATCATTTCTTCGCTTTTCATGTTGTTCGTCGTGATGAGGATCCATTCAGGATGATTGTGCCCACCAGCGACACACCGCATTCGTGGCCCACCTACGAGCATTGCTCTATGAGGGTCGCTCGGTGCATGAGCCACGAGTGCGGGTCGCGGCCCCGCTTCCAATGGCACCCCAGCAGGAGCATTCAGTCCTCTATTCAGTTCTTTTCCCTCAAAGGGGGCCTTGGCCGTCACTACCACCGCCACAAACTCGAACCCTGACGTACATGCCCGAACATGTTTGATTGCGGCCATCGTGCCGCGAGTGTAAGCGAGCGGAGTCTGAGCCGCGTAAACGTGCACAAGTATCTCTTTTGGGAATCGAATAGCGCTCCAAGCGGAACGGGCGATACCGCACATCGGACCCTAAGATGATATGCGTGTAAATGTTGACTTAGTACCTCCGCTCACACGTCACGAAATTTCCGACGCAACTGCCCGAAGATGGAGAAGATGTATTTTTCCTCCGACGTATCGCAGCTCGCTACCGATCGACGTTTGGCTGCTTAGCAGGCAGGTTAGATCGAGTTGACTGACTCCGCAGCTAGTTGAGTCGCACAGCCAGTTTTTCTCTCGCGAGTCTCTCTCTCTGATAATGTCACGATACGTTCGCTGATAGTGGCCTGAGGGAGGAACGCTGCCAGAGCAGCAGGAGAAGCAACACAACTACAACGCCGGCAGCTCCCCGTACGGCCCTGTGGAATCGTCGGCACCAAGCGGATACTGTTCATGCTCCTCATAACAGTGTTCTTGCGAACAAGCTGCCTGCTCACCCAGGCGCTCATCGTGGTTCTGACCCCCCGAGACTCCCGCCAACTCCGCTCTCAATGTCGGGCCCTGTATCCGTCAACGTCTCTGCTTCAGCCGCTCAGACGCACCCAGACCTCGTAAACCATTCTCTTACGAACGTCAGCTATTCCCTACCGAAAGACAAGATGTTTCGACTGACCTATTCAGAGGAAGGCTGTGTGAGGAGCGGTTTCGCGGAGAATTCAGTATAGTTCGGATCGACAGGAGGTCCTCTTTCAACGGGAATAATTCGTCGATTGCCTAATTGATCGGTCGGCCCATACCCGATGTCTGAGAATGATCGCGACAGAAACCCGAAAAAATGCCCGTTGTGACAGGAACTCGTTTCGCCGGAGGAAAATTTCGTCGGGCCGAAAACACTTCCTCTCGTTCCGACGGTCAAGCGCATCGAGCTAAGCTTCTATGCATGGCACAGAGTCCGACAAGCTGCACGTGCTCCATGAGCCAGAAGAGACCGAGTAAATCGAGATAAAACTCACAACCGCATAGCTGAAGGAGTGCCAGAGTGTACCGAGAGCCGAGTTCGGAAGTTCCTCATCAATGATATAGCGGGTACCCGAGGCGAAACTTGGCGTGGTGTGCACAACACTGACTTGATCAGACGATGACCCCGGAACCAGCATATTCAATGGTGCCGAGGTCTTCTGGGGCGGGGGGAGGAAAGCCTATGGATCAATGATACACTCAGTGTCTCGAGTGAATCTTCTCCCACCCAGCCTCACCTTTCGTGCTCAGCGCCCGATACACTCTGTCATCATTCAGTTTACGCAGTTCCACGTTTATCTTGATTTACTCAGTGCCCCCTCGACCTAGTACGGCCCGTTGGACTCTGTGCTGTTCATGGAAGCCTAGCTGGATCGGCTCGACCATCGAAACGAGGGAGAGTTTTCGGCCTTGCGGGCTTTTTCTGCGCTCTAGGGTTTTCGTTGCAATCATTCTCGGCACATCGGGACAACAATTGGACAGGTGAGCTGTGCTCGCGTCGGCTGTGGCGAGCTCGCAGTCCGTCGTTGATTTGTGTGAAATAGAGCTCGAATTCCAGGAAGCAGAAGCACCAGCTGAATCGAAGTTACACCAGACCATGGCAACAGTCTCTCAAACCTTGAATAACGAATCGAGTCCTATCTGTTGAGCCCGTTCTTTCGGATTGGTCCATGTATTCCTCCATTAATCTCAATGGGATTCATGAACCCATGCGTGGATACTCCTCGCTCGTACCGTCTCTTCTTATCCTCAAACCTTGAGTCATCTGATGAGGGAGAGGATAGACCCTCTGCGAATGAAGGGGAGGGGGTGTTCAAGGTTGAGTGTGGAATAACCGCCAGGAACCTAATGCCGGTGTTGATATTTCGGGTCTGTGGTCCTCGAGGCCGGCCAACCTGCGGTCGCTGGCCCAGACGCCACATGCTGCGGAAACATCTTGACCGATGTCGGAGGAGGGCATTGAAATGTAATGAAAATGTTGTATTCATGCTCATTCTCTGCGATCGACGAAGGTGTTCACGCAAGGAATAGCACTCAAAGAATGCTGAGGGTGAGTGCTGGAGACAGTGTGTCATGCTTACTCGACACGGTAATGAGCGACCCATAGCATCAGAAAGGATTGCGAGCAATGAATCCGAGACGCTCCAAGTGACTTTTGATCACGTCGAGCCGCTTGGTTGCTTTTGGGAACGCAAACTACCAGCCTCACCTGCTCAATATGCACGTTAGGGGGACGGTTAAAAATGACACAGCCGATTGAAACGGAACAGTTTTTCGTCGCTTGTTTGCGTTCCCACTCCCCCGTTACCTTTTAGCTTATGCAAAGAATGCCAACTTCGTGCGAGGATCACAAGCATACGAGAACGAGGATGGATAGCGTTTTCCTCTTTGCACACTCCTGCTCTAAGTGGTCTGTGTGTATTTGAGTGCGGGCCCTGTGCTCGACCGAGTGAGGGTGCGTGACGCAAACGCGTTTCGACTCGTTTTCAGAAGCGACGTTCCTCCCGACAACAAACCTCAAAGCATAAAATGTGGAAATCGAATTCCGAGCATCCGTCGAGGATGACGAGTTTACGACAAGGAGTGCAACGTTCCGGGCCGGATTTTTTCGGTGCCTTCCCGCGTTCGCAGGGGACGCTCGCTCGTTCCCGGACATGGTTCTTGAGAAATACATGGATTGTACTCCTTGCCTGACTGCCATGGAAGTCATCACAAAGAATTAGCTCGGAGAGAGCGCATTGCGTACGCAACGATGTTTTTGTTCAGATCCACAGGATTGCTGATGATGCTTCGTGCGCGAACCCGCATTATCGGTGAGAGTCGAGGAATGGGACCGCATTCAAGCGGATCTCGGACGAACGCATCAAGCCTTGAAACTGGCTCTGCCGGGCTCGCAATACTTCCACGTTCTCGGAAAAACTGGAAAAGAATGGCATCTGCGAGGACGAATTCCACAGAATTAGAATAGAGAATCTCCGAGGTTGCTCCGTAAAGTATCGGAGATCAACTCACTTGGATGTCATATCAAGTTGTATACTATAGATCCTCGATCATATCAGTGGAGGATGTCAACAATCTTTGAAATTATCGAGGTGAAGTCGAGAATGATATGGTCATGAATTATTTGAGCATGCCCCATCAGGGGAAGTCGCGACCCCTTATGCAGAGATATCGGATAATCTTGAGTCACGAACCGATTTACTGCGAAGTTCCCAGTGGAAATCTTAGTTAATTCGAGTCAGCAGTCGATCTCCTTGTCCAGGAAGTTGATACAGCAGATTCCTCCGTTTCTCCGTTCAAAGGCCTATCCCGACTCACGAAAACCCAGAGGCTCTGTCTGCCTGTGCGGGAAGCAGATACGGCGCTTTCTCTTCACATTTCTCTTTCCGAGCTTCCCGATCGTTGAGACAGCTCTTCCAGTACAGTGCTTCCGCATAACTTGATGACTTGGAGGAATAACTGTGTTGCGCCTCGACCCAAGGATTAAGGGCTCTGTTCCGGGTCGCATGACAGTGGGGACTTATCGGAAGGGAACGTTCAAAGCGAGGAGACTGGACGATATCACCGACCTCGTTCAGGCCTCGCAATCTTTCATTCGCCTGAGGCCAGCCGACCTTCGAGACCTAGCATAGGCGATGCGGGGGCGACGAGCGCCAACAGCAGAATCGAGGGCCCTTGAGCGAAACGAAGCTGGAAAGTATGTACACTAACATGGTGACACTAAAAAAAGTACCACAAACGAACGCGTCATGGGGGGGAGTAAGCTTGTTGATGGTTGCGCCTTTCTAAACAGCGTTATCTGAAGCTCGATCAGAGTGAACTGACTATCAAATAAGTTCTTGGAACGAAGCCGAAAAAAAATACCGGGAATGCGACAGGATAGACGCTGTTGAAGAAGTTTCCGGATGCCCCGAATGCTGGTGTGCGCCCGATCCAGAGGAGCCTGGCTCTCTCGATTGAGAACCACTGTACAAACCTCGAAAGGTCACCAGGTAGATGGAACAGGCGCCTCAATTCTGACCATGACAAGACCAAAGACCCTGCCCTGCTCCGTTTCCGCGGCCGCTCTCGCTTTTGCTGCCTACACGGCGGGTAACGTGTCCATGGCTGTCGCGGCAGTAGTCGTCATCGTCTGGGTAGTGGTGGTTGTCGAGCTTGTTTTCGTGGCTGTCTCGCGGCAAGGCATCGGGTCATGCCATCTCTGTTGGTCTGGCGGGAACAATTACGTCGATTGGAACCTCGCGTGTCTGCCGTGCCGAGGCACCGTTTACTGTAAAACTACATTATTTTCATCCTATCGACTGTGGAAAGACGTAGGCGGGGCATTATGAGATGAGGTCAGCGTCAGATGAGTCAAGGTAGCCTTGTTCCGCCGGTCTATTTGAGCGCTCTTTTCCTGATAGATCCCGAAACACGAGGGGAGCGACGACGAGAGATGAGAAGGAACGGCGATGGAGGGCAAGAATTGAGATCGGGATAGCTTGGTGATAGCGTTGACTGAAACGATAACCAACTTCGCCCGCGATCTAATGGAGTTCGAGATGACTCCTGGCTCTCATCGATCTGATGTCTCTCAGCAATATTGGATTCGCTTCCAGCGTCAGAGGCAGAAGCTCTTTCCCAGACTCGCCGAGAGAGGACCAGGGAGGAGAACATAGTAGTTGAGTTCATTCATCCAGTCTCAGCTGATTTCACGCCACAAGGTTGGGACCCTCCACACGAACTACGACTGCAGGTGTTTGTACACCAACCGCGCAAAACCTGAACGAGATACACACGTCCAAGTAAATCCGTGAACTAGAATGCTCCAAGTCCGATGGGTATGCTCACTCTGGGAACACCTTCGCTCGAGATTCATGCCGAGGTATTCACAAGAATCATATGTCTGACGACTCGAAGGGGAGTCGACCAGTAGGAGAGTACCTGGGGCGCTCGTGGATCTGTCAGCCGCGGAGCAACTGTGCCGCCACTGAAGGGGACGAGGGGAGGCGCGGGGACAGCTTAGCCGGTCGCGCGCCCGCCTGTCGTCCGACAAAACTCCATATTTTTATTGCACACTTCCGGCGATTTTTTGCCGCGGTGATTTTCCTCCCGGGGCTAACGGCGCTAGTCGTGCTGGTGGTGGTCGCCGTCGTCGCCGAGCTGTTGGTGGAAGCACAGCCGTGGTGGTGGTGGCAGTTGCTGCGGTGGGTTTGATCGACGTCGGAAGCGGATGTTCCTGTCCTCGGTTTTTTCCCCGCGGGGATCGAAGCTTCTCACGGCGGATCAGCCGGCGGCCCACGAGCTCCCAGACAGACGGCTCACCCTCTCGCACCCCGATCTGCCTTGGTGACTCCACCGGGGATCCCCGGACCTATCTCTCTGTTTTTCGCTTATTCAGAGTATCTATCGACTGCGCCGCCAGCGGATGAATGATTGAACGCACGACTCGTAGCTTTCCGAATCGCGTTTTCTCCATCTGTGTTCTCCATGCGCACGAGTGAAAAGCTGGGAGTGCTTTCGTAGCGCATCTCGCGGAAACAATAAAAGCGCGACGAGGAGCAGAAACACCGCAGAGTTCATGAGCACTTCATTCTTCTGTGCGATCATTTTTCACGGAACGAGGTTTCGATGATAATCTGGCGCATCGTTTTGACTCGAAATAACGCTCGAACGCGTTCGCATATGGCGCTCAGATTCCACCTGGAGCCGAGAGCTGTCGAGTGCTTGCGAAAATAGAGCCTTAAATAGGCAAAAATTTGAGGAATCTAACGCTCAAGTTTTGGAAACTCACCTCGGAGTGACCGAATTCCAACGTCTTTCACCTGTTGGGACAAGATTTTTGAAGCGGATAGAGACCAGTCGTGTACTTATGTTCTCTGTAGAATTTCGTCATTCGTGCTTATCTCAGTGTGTCGAACGATTGTCTTGATCGGAATCGAATATGATCTCGGCGGAGGAAACCGAAGAAGCCCGAGACAGCTACCTCTCAGCCCCCTGAAAGTTCGCGTGGGAAGAGTGACGCCGCTCGTGATTGGAGGAATTCGCAGAAGCAGAGGTAATAAATTGAAAAAGCGAGACTAGTAGCACGGATAGAGTTTTCGGGACGCAATCGCGTTAAATGAGCCGCGTGGAATTCACTCATTCAACTTCGAGTGAGTGACTGCGAGAGAGTGTATCAAAGGAAAGGACGAATCCAGTGCGCCGGGGAGCGAAACACGCTCACAATCGTCCGACTGGCTCAGTTGTTCCTTAATGGTTCTCCTCGTCAGCGAGGATTTTTCCTTTCCGTCTCCTTCCAGCGTTCTCCCGGAGCTCATCGTGCTCTCGCTAAATGAAGAGACATTTTCCACGCCGTTGAGCTCCGTACTTTACAAGTTCCTTTTCCAGTCCCCCTCGGAAGCTCCCTCCGGAGGTCCAGGCCGTCCTGTTTTCTGGACAGTTTAACAAACAATGCGAAGCGTCTGGCTCCGTGGATTATGCGAGGTACACCCCGAGGAGCGGGACTGTTCGAGTAAAAGCCCCAGAGAAGCAACACAGCTCGCCTTGGAGGCCAGATCAGGTCCAGTGAGAGTTTCCAGGGAGCAACACACAGTCGATCCCGATCTGGCTCACTCCGCGAATGGAATAGCTCCTGCCTTTCACGGCGGATGATACCATGAGTCCTGAAGAAATTCGAACAATTTTTATGGTTCCCAGAAACAGGCCCGGCCTAGAAGATTCGCAACAGCGTTTCTAACAAACTCGGGAAATTGAGGAGAGCGGTGCCGTCAAGAGAACCAGGGGCATAGCGACCAGCTGAGCCAGAGATCGACCGATGCGGAAGCTCAGTGATTCGAAGCATTGATGTGACTGTGTTCACTGGACCGCGAACTGACCACACGGTTGGCTGCGTGACGATCTCATATTAAGACAGGTCCTGCTGAGTTGAAGAGCTGATTTTGTCGCGTGATAACGAAAAAGAGCTCTGTGTGTTGTCGATCGATACACTGTCCGCGAATTTCTCCCGTTGCGAAACTTCGCAGTTTCCTTCTGCAGTTGACCTGGTGTTCGCTCCTATCGACGATCTGGAGAATAAACATTGAAACATTCAGGAGCAAGAACATGATATGCGCAGTACGATTCTTCTCGGGAGCTGGACGAGTCGTTTTGTGGGGACTCAACGCGCAGTTTTAAAACTTGCTTCCCTTGAGGCTGGGAACAATCAAAGGAATGGTCTCAGTCGAACTAGAAATTTTGGGATCTGGTCTGGCCCAGATTCTCGGTGAACATGATCTCTTGACCATTGTCTCGACCCCGAATATCTCAACTTTCGATGATTGCAACTGATGGAATGATCGAGGTTCTCGGGTAATTTCTCCCGCAGAGGGAAATGACTGAAAAATTTGCCGCGGTTCCGGACCTTGCACCGCTCTGCTAGATTTTGAGCATCAGCAAAATCCCAACGCCTGATTCAGAGGCCTGATTCTCGCCTTAGTTCGAGGATATTCGTTATCGACCGAGCGCCAGAGACATGTTCGGACTCTTGTCCTCAACTTCCTTGAAACATTACCTCCCATGACTGCAACTTTACGACGCGCCGAAAATGCCGGACAGAGTGTCGAGCCATTCCTCGGCTGCTCGGTCGCAAGGGACTGAGTGATTCTCCGAGGATTAATATATCTGATCGAATATTGACTTTTCAGAGAGCCTCCATGAGTTCGCTTGCCTAAACAACAGTTCATATTTGAAGCTCACGTCTCTTTGAGACATCCTGTAGGTCACATGGGGGGGGGGGGAGACTCCGGAGAGCTCCGTGACGCGATACTAGGAAGAAACTTTTATGGACAAGCCAAAGAGTCAATAGAGCTTCGACAAGATTGAAGTTCGCTCTCGGACACTCTGCCGACTCGAATAGAAAACGATCTCTTGGCTTGTCAAACATAAGCGTCGGGATCGGGTAAGGCAGAATGCTTTGTATCGGTCAGCTGAAATCGTTCGGAAAGAGGAGAAGAAGAAGAAGAACCGTTTTCAGACGGGCGAGGATCGTCGCCCTGGAAATGGCAGCATTAATCAGGATTAGCTTTCCTTCTTGCTGCCTTCAGCCCCGAGGAGACCGAGACACAAGAGGTGGAACGTCGCTATTATCCACCACCGTCAGGATCTCAGAGAGGAAGGCTTTATTAACGATATTAATCTGCAACTAGCGTCACTGAGGACCTGCCGCGCCGGTCAGCTTGGTCGCCCGATCTCGAGTGTACCGGGGCTCAAGCCGTTCTCAGGGGTCGGACTCCCATGCTCTTGTGGTTGCTCGGTCGTTCTCAAGAGAGAGAGTCTGTCGCCTCTTCGCGGGGTCCTCGGACATCGTTTTTCACAACGACGGGGGCGACGATTGCGGGCGAATCCGCCCATAAGCAACAGTGTCGCTCGGAAGGAAATGAATTCCGTCAGTTCGAGCGTTGGCAGAGAAGTTCGAGAGTTCCAGACGCTCCAGACCACGGCGCGGATCACCAGGTTTCCCCTGATCGATTCGGAAGCGGCAGAGCGCACCTGCCTCCTGCAGATTCCGAAAGCAGAGAATAAATTAAAATCGGATTCTTCCACGCGCCGAGACACTCATTCGACGGTCGGTCCGCCGCTTCGGCGGGCGTTCGGCGACCGCGGCAACCACGGCGGAAATGAGAAGACCCGAGGCTTCACGAAGAGATCAACAGCAGATTAAAATTAAATCTTGGAATAACAATTAGCATTATAATGGAGCTACGAAAGCGGACGAATTGATAAATGTCTGGCCACGCCCCCCATCCGACGGAGACCGAGCCGTCGAAGACTCTCGGTTGTGGCTTTGGCAGTTTTCCGACGGATTCGCACTTCGGACCATACAAAGTGGCGCTCGTCTCGTGCCTCCCCTTCCCGCGGCTATATTCAGCTCTCTGGAGGCCATCAGCTCACCGGAACGTGGTGAAACCCTCGCTTTTCCCTCGATCCGGGCCCTTCGTTGGAGCTCAACGGCTCGGCGGGTCCCGCGATTGACTACAGCTGAGGGTGATTTTTACATCTGCCCTGTATACATAATTTGTCGGAGAAGCTACACGTCGAGTATCAGATTCCAGATGAAACAAACAACGAGTTGCTGCTCCTTCCTCCTTCGGGGACTCCTTTGATATACACAGCCCATGATGCTGTTTCCGCTGTTCGTCCTCCCAGGCTGCGTCTCAGTGCCTTTATTGACCGGTTGATTTTTGAATTAGTTGCTCCTCGACTGTGCTTCATCGCTGCATGAGAGGCGTATCTCTCTCGAAACGCCGTCTTTCTTAGGACGCACTCGCTTGAGTAGTTCTGAGGACTCGAGCTCTTCGGGGTCGCAATCGGAATCCGAGCCATCTTCCTCTAACACAAAATCGGACAGACCGTTTTCCAAACTGCTGCCGTCGTTGAATACCTAGGTTGAGGCTCTCGTTCCTTGCTTCAGGCTAACGAACGCAAAGATGCTCGAAATATGACCCCCGAATCGAAGGCTCCGAGCTGTGGTCGGCGTTCCGACTCTGTCTTGGCAAGTGTCCTACAGCAATAGCGGGGAGCATGCTCGCGGAACACCTCATCGGGGAAAACAACTCCGATCAATGTCAGTGACAGACAGACGTTGATGGGAGAGGATTTGATGGCGTCTCGACTCTCAAAAGTTTCATAACGTCGCGACCGGTCTGTCATCAACATCTTCGCGAGGAAGCCGGTCAGAGGCTCACGAAACTCACGAAGTTCACCTTTCTTGAGAAAAAAACGGCTTATTTTGTGGCCTCCAGGAGCGAGCCTCAGCTCCCAAGGAACAAACAGACTCAAAAAGATCATCAAAAAGGTACTGAGAACAACCATCGAACACACAGCCGAGAGCGAGGTTGATTTCCCAAGATGAATCCAGCGGGAGACGTGGCGACGACGAAGACGGCAGCAGCAGCGAGGGCCTTGTCGACGACAGCCGCAGCGGCATTCGAAATCCAATCCAGTTCAACAACAAAGTTGAGCAAATATAGCCGGGGAAACAGTCTCGTTCCATAGCGACTCATCCTCCGACGAAGATGTCGTCAAGGAGGCCTGAGAGCACAATGCGTTCATCGGAGGAACTTGAGAAAACAATAGATTTGAGTCAAATCCCACTTCTTGGGTTCACCTTCCGTCGCCCGATAGAAACAGGGACAACGGGAGATAATTTCGGCTTCCGCGCGTTTCCCACTCGGAATTTGCTAACTGAATACGATCTTGTTGTACAATGATTTGTATCGATCTCCGGGGAGGAAATAGTGTGACGAGTGACTTCGCGTCCCGTTGTTGTCGATCTGTGAGTCGATGGTCGGCGATAGCGGAGCTCGCGCATCACCTGGCCTCAAATCCCTCTCAGGAAGAAGCATCTCCAATCTGATTTGCTCTCATGTTATGGAGATTATGTCATTATCCGGCCGCCATGTGTTCTGTTTGTGCTCAGCATGTCCCCTAATTGGCCTCCGAGAGTCAATCGAGGCTTCTGTGTGAGGGAATAGAGGATCTCTATCTTCCTCTTCCCCCGCCAGCTCCCGCTTTCCGCCCTCACCGAGGCTGCTTGAATGGCTGCCCCTCCAAGCACAATTGTGTGCGTTCCTCATTTGCCATCTGCAGAACTCGACGAGTAGTGGGACCGGGAGGAGAAACGCAGCCAGCCGAACCCACGCACCTTCCCACGGAAGACTCATTCTTCATCCGGCTTCCGAGCGGTCGGAATCAAGAGCACCGCCATCCACGGTCAGTCGTGGACAACATCCACGGAACCCATCCCGCGTCCTAATTCTCGGTTTATCGATTCTATCCGGAAGATCAAATCCCGCGGCACGCCCTTGTTTGGGTACCAACATCCCATTTCCATAAGGCGATTACACGCGGCGGTATAGCCCGGCTTAGGGCTCCGGAGAATTTTAGAATTTCCAAGTCATCCCGTCGAGGCTCTCCAATTCGGCGAGCGTGCGCCGCTCCGAGCAGCAAAAAGGTTTGAGCTAATTTTCAGCCACATCGATAACAGGTAATCTCTTTTTTATTACCGTAGCCACTAAATTAAGTTTTGATCGATGACGAGCGCCAGATTTTTGCTCGGATGAGGCCTAATTGATGCAGTTAAACAGCTAGCGGAGAAGAGTGCAGTCCGGTGGAGCATTAAAAGTTATCCAAAAGCTGATAGCTAGGGAAATCATCGAATTGAGACGATCTACAGAGCGGTCAGGAAAAACTTCCGGGTCACCGAGTGAGTAATCGCTCATTCCGCGCCTAACCTAGGAGTGGTCCACGGAGAGTTGTGCTCCTAATTTAGGAGTGAGCAAACGGAGGAAAATTTCGGGGAATCATGCAATCAGAATGTCTGACCTGGAGACATCCTCGAGCTGTATCTCAACGAGCTCATGATAGAAACTCCGTTCTGAAGAGCCAGTCCCCTTGCCTGGATTCGGAAACGGGGGGAAAGGCCAATTTTTACAGTGGCTAGAGGTTTTCAGGAAAGGGCTCGACTTCACATGGCAGGCGGTCTCCCGCTAGCAACATTGAAAGAGGCTTCTCCCATGATTCCCCAACCTTCCCTGTGGAGCAGATTCGGCCCAGCAGAAACAACAGTTCTCCAGAAAGTCACGTTGGGCGCACAGGACGTCATGATGTATCGTATTTTCATGGGGGGAGGAACCAGCATTCCGGTTGGGCATTGAGGAGTTGAGAATTATGAGGATTCCTCCTACTCACAATATCCATCAATCTGTGCTAATTGATCGTTGTCAGTGCACGGATCCCGTCATGTCTGTAAGGTTCTGGGCTCTTCGGTTGTTTCTGAGAGCTGTTCAGCTTTGTCGCTTCGAGTCTGAGCGCACCGAGAAAAGTGTACGATGGCCGAAGGTCGGCCTGTCTCAAACCTACCCCTCGCGAATATCGCAAGTAAAAGTCGCGGCTCGGAGCATTTCATCGCCGGACATTTTGGTGCACAACTTCTAAGCACACGACATTCTGATGCAGATCCCAAGTTTCTACGGACACAATCGACATTGGCCTGAGGTCGATGCCTATGATCGACTTCGAGGCTTCGAAGTGTCGCGATGACACGAGGGTCGAAGTTCTCGATCGGTTTCAGACTCGTGAGAATTACAAGATGGCGTCCTTGCGAGATGAAAGGAGCGTTTCGCTGAAGGAGGAACTTCATCCTCTCCGCCCGATTGTGACCGTCCCTCCTCATTCAATATCTTGGGCGCACGGAAGACGAATGTGCCGAGAGTTGTGATGCCTCAAACTCTCACCGGCATTTCGACTCCCAAGAGTTTTCGGCCCTGAACGGCAGTTCTCATCAGGGCATTGTCCTGCGCAGGGTGCTCACATGTGTGTTTTCCATGGTTTCCATGAATTCATTTGAGCGGAGGCAGCAGAGAACGGCCTGGTCTCCACACAGTCCCATACGCGCGATTGCGGAATCGGAGCCCTGCATGTGGAAGTCGAACGTGCGTCAACAACCTAGACGTAAACTCAGTTTCCTGTACAGAGGACTGTTGTTTTCTCGATTTCGGTGCCTCCGGTCGAGGACGAAGCGCCGTTGAGGAAGCAGCAGTCATGTTCGGCTTTCTGAATCCGGAATCACACATGGCGGGCCTGGTATTGACCCGGTCAACTCGCTGGTTCCTTAGATTCGGCGCTGAACATCTCTTTTCTCCAGGGGCAGTTCCGAGTCCCGGAAATTCAACGCCGAGGACCCATCTTCTTCCAAAATCGATATGGGGCGGATCCGAGATCGGCAGCGCATCCAGCATATCAAATTCTGCATCTGAAGTGACAAAATTATGAGCCTCGCGAAGTCCCCGCCGCGGAACTTCTCTGCTGAACCTCCGGGAGCCGTTTGATTGCTTGGCAACTTTTTGAAGGATGACGGCCCCGTGTGACGATCCCAGGGGATCGCGGATTCCGCCCAGACGATGTTCGTCATTCTGTGCCCCTCCTAATTGTAAGGTGAAGTGGCGATCGCTTGTCTGTACGATCGGTCATGGTGGCCCCGGAGGAAAATGCCAACATAACAAGATATGCCGCGAAGGCCCCGTGATCGGCCCAGTGTTCGGTGGGACCTCACTTCCGGAGCTCGATCAACTCCCTCAGGCGCGAGCTTTCCGCAGACGAACGACACTTCGAACTCTCTCTTCTCCTTCGCGTGGACCCTGTTCCATTAAGGACGTTTCATTTAATGTGAAATGACATAAACGTCGGAGGAAACAGAGAATAATCTCTGTAGCGTGCCAAACGAACATTTCGGCCTAATAGGGAGAAGTTATGCTTTCTTTCTCTATCACGTCTCTTGCTCGCTACGTGCGTGCAAATCTAGTGCGAACGAATGGCTAGCCGAATGAGCGCGCGAATGGTAATGTGTCTATTTGTGATGGAATTGCGAAAACGAAAACTGGATGTCTTCGTTCCAAATGAAACCATGACTCGGCCGCTTTCTCGGCCGCTAATGAACAAGTGGCCGCGACCAGCCGTTATTCTGTTGTCCCTCGACACGTAGCTGCCGCGGCGAGGACCCAGGCTATACCCCACCAGTATTTTGGAAGCGGTTCTCTGGAGTTCTTCAACGGCCTGGTGTTCTCGTCCAGAGCCTGCGACGCTGAATTTCGCACACCCGTTCTGGAAGCTCGATTCGGGCACCGTTTTAAGGAACCCCTCCTCGCTCCAGTGTTCCGAGCGATAACAGTCCACGTTTCAAACGTGCACGGAGGGAGAAATTTTTCGGTCGGTTATCGATTCGCAGTACATTCATTCGGAGAGTTCGGGTCACCCTCCACGAGCTCAGCACTTTCGATCTTCCTTCGTAGAAGCGATGGTGATCAATCAGAATTCAGGACATCACTTGTCTATTCTGGGGAAAATGTTCCCCATCTCATGGCAGCTCGTGCTCTCCGAGTCTCATCCAACTTATCGACGGTGAAAGTGCCATTCTCGACGAGTTCCGCTCTTTAGATCCGCCGTGGTCTGTGAAATCCATCTTCAGGCGTCCAGTGGTCTGCGAAGACGATCACCGAAAGCCTGGTTACCTGTTAACGAAGGCTGGTGAATCAACCCCGAGTGTGCCCTCCCCCCCCCCCCCCCCCCTCCCTAGCGTTTCCCGAGCAGTGATTCCTAGCTCCGGACCGGTCTCAAAAGAAGCCACGAAGGGACATCATTGCCCGGCCGAGGATCACACTGGGTCTTGAATCACACCGCTCATCCAAGACACAGGGATGAAGTCGGGAGAGGTTTCACTGACGAAACTATCCTCCGCGAGTGCTGTCGGCGTTTCGCTGTTGAGTTTCTCACCCGAGTATTGGAGTCAATATTCGAGCATCATCTGAATCCTCATGGATTTGTTCCTTCACGAGGACAAATTCACTTCCGTCTCTTCGAAGAACTCCCTGATTACTGTGGAGCGGCGATGGGGACATTCATTCCTAGCGGACTGCGAACGCGAATTCATAGAGGTCTCGGACGACCTCTGATCGATCTATCCGTCTGGATAAGGACTAAGTAGAACCTTCGACGTCGACACAGAGTACATGGGACTGTCGACACGAAATCGCGAGTAAATGCGACGGTACCGTGCAGTCCCGTCATCGCGTGCAGCGCTCGATCAGCGGGCAATGCGGAGAATTCCGCGGTCATTCTCAGATCCGCTGGAGATAGCGTGGGGTGAGGGCGGACTGACTTGACAGAGCAGAGGAGAAAAAACAAGTTTGCCGCGGTAAAAGTATCCCGCGCCTTCAGGGGTACCGCCGAGATTGATGAGGCCGAGAGCGGGGATCATTAACCAAAATAAGGTAAGCCGCGGAAGACAATCCACAAGAGGAGCGTCAAAGTTGGACGCGGGCCCCGAGTGCTGAACCGGAGCTCGACCCGAAGCCCTCCAAAAAGCGTGGCAAGAGACGTGTAGCTCGGTCCGAGAGAGGAAATGAAGTTTCTCCAGCAGTCCAGTGAGCTACGTGGACAAGATAAGGGAGGAAACTTTTGCAGGTGGTATCAACGCCGAAGGAGAAGATATCCGAAACTCCGTCATTTACCTAGCAGGAAAAAAACAACAGAATTCCACTGTAAATTCCTTATCCAGTTTTCCCCCGGTGTTTCGATTGGACGAATGAAATCTCCTTTGCTCACAACCAGACGGCATCAAGAACAGGCGGATCCTCCCCAGTGCTGCTGTGGCACGAATAGTGGGTGCACGGCAAACTTTAGCGGAAATTACTTTTGTCTTTGGCAAGTTGTTTGTCTGGGCTTTTTCTTCTTTTGAGGCCGGCAGGAACAGAGGGGTAACGGCCCAGACCGATGGAAAAGGGAAACACAGACAACGACGTTGCAGAAAGGTTGAATCGGTCGGGCGAAGATCGAAGACTGGTTTCCGCTCAAGTTTGGAAACTTTTCCCATTTCCCGCTGTCCGATTCCGGCCAGATGCTTCTTTTGTTTACGGCATCAAATGAGGCGTTGTGTCGATTTAGTGATTTTTTTTGTGTTCCCCCAACCCGACAAGTCCGACCACATCTTCCGGCGAGAATTCCATACCGGCTCGGGGAGGAAACGGAAGTCAGTCTGGGAGCCGCTGGGCCTGCTATTCCCGATCTCAACAACGACCAACTGCTCCCACTTCGTCAGCCCCCGTACCTCATCATCGAAAATCAGAGTGGCGATCGAGCGGCATCCCCGTTTTGCGAACGACGGAGGGGCGCGGCGCGCTGCCTTCGTCATTTCCTGGGGGCACCTCAGATCCCGTACCGTTCCTCTTTCTTATCATAGCACCTATTCAGAAGTGAGCCCGAGCACGATTTTTGAACTTGGCGGGTGAAAATGCCTAATCCCGAATTCGACTCAGCCATCGTATGATCACCTCCCGACAGACCATGGATACATGGTCGAATCCGAAGATGGGTCGATGCATGATGCCTCATCGCCGAGGGATGAAGAATCCAAGCATCAAACTCTCATCGCTCCATTTGCTCAAAAGGAGAGATGAGATCTGTGAGATGAATAATGCCTGAATTTCCAGTCGTGAGACACAGTTCAAGAGTCCAGATGCAAAACGTCGTAACTCCAGCTTTTCGAAAGTCGAGCTGTCAGTCAGGAATTCATCGGACCGATTTCCAATCTTCTACAAATCTTGCGTTTTTCCGAAGAGCCTTCACTCCTTGTTTCCCTCCACTTTTTGCGTTGCCAAGGAAAACGCAGAATAATGTTGTCGGAACTCAGTTCGATGAATTTCTGACTGAGAACTTGACTTTTGAAAATTCGGAGCTGCGACGTTTTGCATCTGGGCTCTTCAAATGAGATCCAAGACGCCCGTCGAATCCTTGAAAAATTGATGCGTTTTCTGTGAAACGTTTAACCCACGTCGAACATCTTATTCCAGAACTCTCAGGCATCGGGGTTCCTCCGTTTTTCCGTGGAGCTGGACTCTGGTCTTCTTTTCTATTGTCACTTAAGGAACGTTGCCGCTCCTGTACAATCGGCACATAAAACGGAACGATTTCAGCGTTTGCGAGCTCCTCTAGACACCACGAAAGAGGTCGAGGCTTTCCTCTTGCTCAACTGGCATGTTGGAAGAGTGGAACGAAAAAAAACCCAATCTCTTCTATGGAGCTCATTCCATCGACCATTAAAGAAAGACGAGTAGGAAGCTGGAACGAGGGAGCAGCGGGGAAGGCTGCTCAGGTAGATATAGACTCGGCGTAGCGGCGGTGGCGGCAGCCGAGACATCGTTCCGCTCGGCGCTCCTTCAAGTTGCTTCAAAGATTGCTCCGCTCGACAAGGGAGGGAAGCAGGCGGGGGAAAGCGGCTCAATTATCTATGAGGAGAGAAGTTTATCTTTAATGGAGGGTTCGAAGGTGGTCTTCATCCGGTGATGAAAGCGCGATGGGTGCTGCTCCCTTGGAGCAACTTCTGCTTCGATATCTCCTTATAGCCCTCACTTTCTCTCGGTAGTTCAGCCGACTCGACTCTTCTCGATCGACACGATCATCATCACGATCCACTCTTTTAAGGGGCTGTTACGCAGATGTATTGATCGATTTGTTGCCAATCCTGGTTTTTATCTCCGGATCTTATCCTCGCCTCATCGACGACGATATTGCAATGATTCGGGAAGCTGCCACATTTACTATGGATCATCAGCTTTGGATCACTTTCCACTGTTCCCAGAATCCGAATCTTTCTCTCGTTACGAGTTAGAACGAAACAAGGAACGCAGGTCCGAAGCGAGCGGTTTTCTTTGTGAATACATATATCGTGAATAAGAGCACCTCTGCTTTCTGGGCCACAGAGCTTTGCGGCAGGAAAGGGATGCACGAATGATGTTGGATAACCTTGTTTTCGATTTGAAATTCCGTAAAAATGAATATAATATATCATTTGCGTTGAAGCGTTCTGGGGCGTTAGTCTCCCGTGTTCGCCTAAGAGAGAAACTCATCCTCTAGGTCTAGGTCAGGGCCTTGCGCGCCGCGTCACGAAATCGCCGGCGCGCCGCTGCACTGGACGTGAACTCTGGAACATCTGGATCCGAATTCGAATATTTATAACCAGAGAAGGGATCCACGAGACACGCTCGAGCGTCGATTCAAACGGTTGAATCTATCTTTTCCAAGGAGCCCCTGTGAAGCACGACCTGTATATCGCGTATATTTGTCCAAATTTCATAATATTTCTCCAAGCAGACCGAAATCGAATGTTCACGCGGGCAGCCGTGGGGTGGTTGCTGTTTATCGTTCGATCAGAGAAAATTTGTAAGTTGTGATTCGTAAGAATTGACGGGAAGTTCCCGACTGTGCAAGATCGTCGGGCGGGAATTCGGTATATTCTCGCAACGTCGGAGATCACGCTCGCTGCCGGGAATGCTGAGATATTCAAGGGAAATGTCAGCCGACAGTGGGGACTGTTCCGCAGTGTTTCATAAAAGGAATATCTTGAGGTTCCCTTCGAAAGGAGTCGCCGTTCGCAGCATTCTTAGAAGTTCGCGTTTCCTGAATCGATTTCTACGATCGATCACCAAGAGGCGAAAGCGATACCAGGATGGACCATTAATAGTGGTTGACTCATTTTGCGGCCTCGAATTTCCGATTCTCATCAAGGTTAGCCCTCTCTGTTTTCGGCTGAACCTCTCAGCCAGCCCTCAGGAGTGTCCCGGATTCACCTTTTCGGTATTGCTTCAGTAACACTCCCTATCGCCTCGCAAATCCCATTGCGGGCGGTGGGCTTGGGTCTTAAGATGGTTCAGATTTAATTCTGATATAAATTAAATCCTCTTTTTACCACATAAGAAATTTGTTGTCCCGGCCGGGGATCGAACCCGCGATTGCTAGCTTAGCGTGGCACCCAAGGCGTTGGTTTATGCCACACGGCCAACGAGCCGAGAAGGTTAGCCCTCTGTAGGGGCCTTAGCGGTTCAACGAACTCCGCACCTCTATGGAAATGGAATTGAGAATCTATAGGATCGAATTCCTCCGGGGAACCCATCTCGGTTTCTAGTGACATTCCGTTGCCATTCAGATTTAAGAAATATCAATGGCACTTCGATGGGATGTTGATTCCGAAGAACGTCGCGCGACTCCGGTCTGACTCCATCTCGTCTAATCCTCAACAATATTCTGTTTATATACGTTTGGAGGGCTTTCGGTCGGCTCACGTACCCGTCCGGAACTGTTGCGGAGCCGAAAAAAGTATTCTGTAAGTCATGCTTCGATAAGGAGAGAAGTCTCTGTAGTTACGCAGAAGGAGCCGGCACCGACACGCTGATGAGCTATATGAGCCGTGGATATCCAGGTGAGGCCAAACTTGTGGGAAACCATTCAATTCCGGGAAGGCACACATGATTCAAACTAGATCCCAATTCACATCGTAGCGTCAAGTCTCTGATTTTATCAGGCGAATCCGGCAAATAAGAGGAATCGAACGGGCTTCTGGACTCATGGAAGATTCCTGTGGTGGAAAACGGAGCGGCATGCAGAGACGAGTCCAGCCGTGCCAAATTTTCTCTGGCGAGAGGTATCGCGTTATGGATCAGCAAAGACTCGTTACTTTTTCTCTGGTGGTAGGAAGTGGATTCAGATTGCTCGGTTTACGCAGAGGAATTGTATCCCGAGTTTGTGATATTCCTGTTCGGAGCACGATATCTAGAGGGGCTCTGCACGACGCATATGACAAACTCATGGGTCTCGTGATGAAGAACCTTCCGCAGAACTCGAAGTACCATTTTTCCACTGATACTTGGACGGATAGGTGAAGACAGCTCGGAACCCCACATGACAGTAGTTCTGCATTGCGTGGATGACGACTTCGACGTGCAATGCGTAGGTCTGAAAATGGATCATTACCCCTCGCCTCATGCGGGAGCGGCTATACTCGAACGATTTCCAGCTGAACGTACATAATTTGTTCGCTGCGATAACCGACTCGGCTAGTAACATGGTCAAGGGCTTCGCAAATCAAGTTCACATTCGCCGCGCGGACCACAAGATGCACCGCGCGCTCACCGCGGACTTTCATAAAACATCCAGCGGCGAAATAGTGCTAGCGCTCCGCTCGCGTTTGATGCCTCTTCATCGGTCTCTTATCTATGAGAAATCTATGCTCGCTCAGCTCGGAAAAGAGAGAGCACAACAAACCTCTTTGTAAGAGCTGAAAAGAGCGGAAGTCATTGAGAGGGTAGGGCAACTGAAGAGTTACCGTGATGAGGAATCCATGGACTATGAGCTCCCATGTGCAGATTCCCCTGTCCCAAACTCCGTTTCCGATCCTGCAGGTTGGAATCGCGGATTACAGATTCACCGACCTAAATCATGAAGTTCATCCACCTGGCTACGATCCCAAGAATTTCAAACCTGATCTTCCGACTCGGTTGTTATCGGTCTGCTCCTTATTCGAGTCAGCAGCTGCATCACTCGACATCCTTGATGAGGTCCTAATCAAAATTGTCTCGTACGATTACATCATCAACCCCGAGGACGTCGAAAAAAAAGAGATCGTTGCGCGGCTCTTCCGAATATGTTCGTCATGGAATCTCGATTGATTTTTTTTCAGCCGGAGAACTCTGCTTTTGGGTTCTGACAACCAAGGAAGACGTTACACCTTCTGTTATTTTTCAGATGATCTCATGCTGCTGATGCAAACATCACAGAAAGCTTCCATAGATCTTGTAGCGCTGGGCGTGATCGACATCGGAGAAAACCTCTCGAACTTGTCGCAGGAAATCCGACCAAACCTCAGTTCCGCGGCAGCAAGCTTCCAGAATACTTTGGCGAATGAACTGAGGCATTGTATCCGTGCTCGGATGCGCCCCCTCGACCATATTGAAATCATAGGAGCTCTTCTAGACCCGGAGATAAAGAATACCTTCGAAATGAGAGCTGAAATCCCCAACGGTGGCATCGGCAAACTTCTGCTCAATTCGATTCGTAAGCTGATCGTCCCTGTCACGACTGACGGCGATGTATCAATCGTTTCGCAGTCTCCACTCAAGAAGCAGCGGTCTAGTCTGGTAGCAAAGTATCCATCTCCATCAACGCCCTCCGAGAATTCGTCCGCCGGGGTCGACCGACTCAGTGGGAGCGGCAACTCGAACGAGGGGGACAGAATCGATCGGTTGGTGGAGAACGAACAAATCAATATTTCCTAATGTTGGTGCCATGGCAAAGATCGTTCTGCCCATACCAGCTACCTCAGCGGAACCAGAACGGCGTTTTCCCGCCACCGGAAACATACTCCAGGAACAACGATATTCCATGGAACCTGTTACCATGACAGAAGCTTTTTTATCCACGATAATAAGAACTTCTTATCTACAATTTGAACGGGTCGCGCCGCCGCTGTAAACATTTTCGCCCGCCGCCGCCGTCGATTCAGGCCACGGCGCACAGCCCTGGTCGAGGCTTTGATCGTTGTTCAGCAGGCGAACTGCCTGTTCCGTCTCGCGTCTGGTTGGGGCTGATGAGACGGGCGCCGCTCCGGAATCCTCGATTATTCCTGTGGACGAGGCAAACCATTCTAACTCGAGCATTCCTAGCTTTCCATCCACGACTCCCAGAAGGAGTGAAGGGATGTTTTTCATGAGGTACTGAATGATTTTTGAGACCCACCGATTTTATGGATTCGACTGCTGCTTGTCGATGCTGGGGGCTTGCATAATATGTTGATGGCGTTTGGGTTGAGCTCGTTGCTGACCTCGTGGTTGACAACCCGGAAGACTGGCGGCGCCGAGCGCGAGCCGATGGCGGCGTCGACTTCATCTACTGGCTTCATCCTGGTCGGACTGGGGATACGAGGCCGATCAGAACTTCAATTCCTCCTCCGTATGCTCCGAGAGGGATCAGAAAACCGGGCCTCATGTGCACACAGAGAGATGCGCAAAGTTGTTCTATCTCTCGGGATGTTCGAATGATGACACATTGAGGATAATCACCACCCACGCATGCAAAAAAAAACTAAAATGGCCCTCTCCCCCGGCGAGTTCTCCGCGCGGAGGGATCTCCGGCTGAACGAACGATGTGCATCAATCAGCCATATCGGGTTCAACAGTGTCCGCTTCCAACGAGAATAGAGTACGTTGTCCGCACATCTCGGTGAGCCCTGATATGAGATCAATCCAGAGATAGATTTTTCGTATCGCGGAGAACATGGACCATACGGAAAACAACCCGTAAAATTCAATGAGGCTCTACGGCGGACCTCGGAGTGTTTTCCGCACTATCCGTAATTCCTGCTTTACGGAAAATCAGGTCTACTCGGGGATGGGGACTCTCAAATACCGTGATTCCGCTCTGTAACCAATTTTCAGGTGCTCACTTGGCGTATTGATGCGGTTTCACTTTGAACTTCTTCACGTGCGCCGAGTGCCACGCCGTCACCGATATGAACTGCAGCTGTTCGAATTCGAAGTGATGCGTGGCTCCCTGCAGTTCTTCGACTTCGATCGCGAGTTGGTATTTCCGACGAGTGTCCAACACTAGTTTCGTCGCAGCGGATTCTTCTTCGAGGTTAGCCTGGCTATAAACCTATCATAGAAATTCTCGGGTAATTCACGAGGCAGAACACAACAGGGGTCGAGAGACTGATCCTGATTCCCGGGCCCTCGTGTTTGACTCGATTCTCACCTTGATCGAATCGAAAACAATGAAAGCGTCCAGCCAGTATTGACCCAGTTTCGGCGACTCGGGGTGCTCGTATACGATGGACAGTTCTTGTGCAGCTGTTCATGGGGAATCGGGTTAGAGCGCAGGAAGGAGATCCGCGTTCCTGGATTCATGAAATCATCATTCTCTCGTGTCGAGTAACTCACTTTCGGTCGTGTAGTCCCAACGACCTCTACGAAACGCCATTTTAGTTGGGGATATCGTGCCGATTCTAGCTCTGACTGAGTACATTTTCTCCGGGTGGAGTCCTTGGAGTTCGACTCTGACGTCAGGTCGGAGGTATCGACCGTTTGTGTTGATCAACATCTCATGGCCTGGATGGAGAGCGTAGAGAGCAGGTGGACAGGACTCCCAGTACAGAAACAGTTTCGGAATCGAAAAACGCGCTCGAATCAAACAGAGCTAAGGAGGGCTCCGCGAGCCCCGCCATGCGCCATCTAACACCGGGAGCGCGATTGCTTGGAACTCACCAAATGGATGCATCAGCTCCCATATCTCAGAGTTCACGAGAAACATTTCGACGTCGCCGGAGCGGATTTGTGTTCTGAACGGCTCCACAGCTTCATTGGCAACCCTGATGCCGTCGTCGAAACCTGAATCGGCTGGCGGGCTTTCGGATTCGTGGGGAGGGAGCTCATTTGAGACGACTTCATCGAAATATTCCTCCAGGTTTTCTACAACCTCAACCATCATGTCGGCCGTACTGGAACCTGGGAGGCACAAGTCGTAAGATACACGATATTTCCTGCTTCCGGCATCAGTAGTTCGAGCGAGACGCACCATTGTCATCAACCAGGTCGCCGATCATCGCCAGAGAATCTCGGACTACCTGCTTGAAGAGAAACGTTCCTCCACGGCAACGTTGATCGCAGGCCCCTATCGCCGGATCTATCGGCACCGGCAGAAGACAACGAAGTTGGAAGAAAACGAAACTATTCGCAGGTCTGCAGAACACAGTGTGAGAGTGAGCCTCTCCGCGGTTCTTTCGGTCTCTCCTCTGCTGACGCCCAACGCCAGGTACGGTACGACGGGAAAAACAGTCACGAACCGCGATTGGGATACCGATACGTAGCCGGTTGAAAGGATGCAGCGTTTCGCGTCCGCTGTATCGAGTTTCTGAGCTGCCGCTCACCCCAGACATGGGAGGTCGAAGAACTTCGTCCAGATTCGTGGGAACTCGTCCGGATCCCGACCCATGACTCGCGGTCCAGGGAACACGGGTGGCAGGGTTTAGCTTTCTGATGATTCATTCAAAACGTCACACATTCAAGCAGCTTCCGGCGTCGTTGCAGCTGCGGGCATCGAGCGTGGATTCTCAAGATTCGTCTTCAATATGTAACTCCGCCACCAAAAACGGACTCCGAGCCGCACTCCCCATAGCTGCGTCCTGCCTTGTGTCAGCCAGGTCCTGTGGCCAGAGGAACGGCCCAGTCCACAAAGCCGTGCGCAGGAGCTCGCAGACTTGCAGACTCGTTTGCTCGCAGCATTCTAATTGAATAAGTTAGCGGAGGCTATGCGGCTTTCTCGTTCGCGACGCATCCTGCGGAGTCGACTCCGCGTCCCTTCGCTTGCTGTAGCGATAACGAAATCACGCATTGATGGTGAAGAAATGATGAAACCTCCCTAAAAAAGACTCGCAGGAAAGCGAG
Source organism: Phytoseiulus persimilis (assembly GCA_037576195.1). Taxonomy (NCBI): domain Eukaryota; kingdom Metazoa; phylum Arthropoda; class Arachnida; order Mesostigmata; family Phytoseiidae; genus Phytoseiulus; species Phytoseiulus persimilis. Next base: position 6,613,784 of record CM075103.1, read on the forward strand.
CGCGCTTTATCGTTGCTGACATCCGCTAGTTCTCGGAGCTGTGAAGGGTGGGACTAGGAACAAAGACAACCGAGGAGCTGTGTTCGCGCTACCTATGCGAGATACCGACTTTCAGTTACCCAAACCCACTCGAATGAATGAGGATCCGATGACAGAAAGGAATCGATGAAACTGCAGAGCTTCGCGGTCTCTCTTCCCCTCTCGAGGTTCCCCCTAGCGCTCGCTTCCGAGGTGGGCCTCGCAGGATGTGTCAGGATGCGTGATGCATGGGTAAGGGGGGTCGTGGATGCTTATTTATGGAAGATCGGGGATCCGCCCGGAATTCAGATGTTTCGCAATGATAGGGTCTCCGGTGCTCCTTCCTCCTACAGCGAAATCGACGACAGCAACCGCAAGACCCGCGATCCCGTTCCTTCTCCTGTTCGGCGCTCCATGCTGTCTGAGCTCCCGCTATATATGGCGAGCGCTTGGAGGTCGCTGTGCGTGTCGTCGCGCTCTGCATCTCGCTCTCCTTCTTCTTTCCAGAGTCGTGCACCGCCTCCTCATTCCACACCTGCAATCATCTGGATGAGCATCTGTACCCTCCTGAGTCTTGCGTGTCAAATTGTGTCTCCGTGCTGCATCGGACTCCGGAGACCCGACGAGCGTTGCGTGACTTTTTGGCACAGCGGGGTGGCTGCTTGCGAATCAGTCAAATCCAGGGTTTGGGAGCTCGGGCTGGGGCAGGAAGGAGCCGAGGAGGGTTCCGAGCCACCCCAAAAATATGTCTCACGCTAGAAGACGTTCCGATTTATGTTTCCGACTCGAGCTCTCGCAGGAATGGATTGGCGGGTCCGAAACCGGCTGAACGAACGCACCCGCTCCGACTCGACGAGAGACCAGACCGATTTCCAGAGAAGAGACGAGAACCGGTTCCCAATCTCTCCGTCGGGTGGAAAATCATCGGGAGCCGCGTGATCCGGGACATCGGTCAAACGGACTGGAGAGGCTCCGTGAGGTACAGGATCTGGGAAATTCTGTTGCTGTGGAGGAACGATGACACGCATCGGCACCGTTTTCGAAGTTCCGCTCCGTGCGTTCGGGAGCCCGGAATTATTCCAAAAAATGTTCTCTCGTCCGAAACGAAATAAACATGATCGAATGCTCTCAAATTCACCTCCAAGAAACTCGTCGATTGTCGAGAGAATGCATAGGGATTCAAGGGAGGCTGCTTTATCGGTTTGACTCCCGATTGACTGACGATCCGCGTCAATGAACAATGAACACGAAAGGTTCAAACGAGAATTAATTTCGAGCGCATCATGAATTTCTGAGAGACGTCCGCAACGCGAAGAACTAGCACATGATTCCAACTGAGGCGGCTCACTGATTCACCCTGAGCTCGCAATCAACGGATGGAAGTCTCGCAGGTACAGTGAACCCGCGCCGAGGAAGCTCTGTTGGAGAGTGACGCAACACCAGGGAGCTATCCCTCACCGACGTCCCGACTCCTCGGTCAATTCCGGATTTCTCGATTATTCCGCCGACCTTGCTTCAATCGCAAAATGTCGACCGCCACTCCGGAACGTTCAGCTTGTTTGACGATTGAAATTCGTCATCTGAATGATAGTGACGTACGAAGCTTGCGAGATTCGGGATTCAAGTCACGTGAATATATTCTCAACTGCTGGTGAGTTCGCGTTGACCGAGATCGATTCTGGGGACGGATGAGACCACCCTCGACGTAGAGCCAAGCAGAAAACTGTCAAAATCGCGTTCAACTTTCATTTCCACTCGAATTTCTGAGATATGTTCTACTGCCTTCCATCGGAGACGGTGAGCTCATCAGCTTTTCTCTAACATGGTGTACGCCAAGTTGTTGAGATCAGCTGGAGTTTTTACTCCTGCATCTCTGTGGAAAAATCAACGCTCCCGAGAAAAGCCGGGCGCGACCCCGGTGACGCCGCGGTAGGCGAACATGCTGACGATAATCTCATTTCGAGCTCGAGTTGATTGGACGTACATGAGCGAAGTGGCAGTTTTGAAGATGCAGTCGACAAAGAACTCTCTCGACCACCTTCGGAACGGCGTAGAAATTCCGGGATCGATAAATAAGGTCGTAATAAGCTCCAGCTGTGGTGATAAACACATCGATTCGTACTCGGCAGGAATCTGACGGAAGCTTCGCGTGCGCTTGACATCGCCGCCTCGTTACCGTTCAAAGAATTGCTGCTTCCACTCCTTCAACTGCACTCGTTCAGAGTACATCTCATTCACCGGAGAATGGAACCTCGGCCGCTACCTCCGCCAGAGGGACGTCGCATGTCCCTCCATATTCCTTCGGGCCTCGAACGGCCATCGTATTTTGATTGCAGAATCAGCGCCGGAATCGACCGTTTGGATCCCCTTTCGGATAGCCGGCTTGCTGAGACCGGTTGCTTTCAAACTTGCGGCTTTCGCGTCGTTCTGAAGTCAAAGTTGGCTTTGCTTAATATTCTCGAGAGTTGATGTCTTTGTGAGCGCAGTGCCAGATCCTCTGCCCGAGACAACGCCTTCTAGACCATGGGCGCGTAGGAGTAAACTCATTTGGTCCTACCATTGGCTCAATCTGCTCCGAACATCGGCGAAAGCGTCTACGTTAGAAGAAGGGACTCCCCATACGGGAACGATGAAGGGAAGGTCCCAGCAGATGAAACCTAGAAAACGATCCGAGCTGACATCGTCCTCCGGGCAAGTTTCCAGCCCCCTCCTGAAGAGGGTCGTCACTGTGGCTTGATGTCTGATGTGCGCCCGTTTCCCAAGATGCTTCAGCGATCAGCTCCTAGAATGATCATCAGTTGTCTCCCCGGGGATCCCGAGGAAGTCCCCCCCTGCCCCACCGCAAGTCCAGTCTGCTTCCAGCATTGGATCAGACGAGAGAGATGTAAACATGAGAGGAATGCGCGTGAGCCGCAGACTGACGGGACTGGATGAACCGGGTTCCCTTCTCGATGACCTTTGTGTAAGACCTCGTCTCGATGGTTGTCGTGCGCGGAACGCGGAGAGTTCCCTCATTTTCTGGAACTGAGGACTCTTCAGCTCATCGGCGCTGACGCAACCAGAAGTGAGAGATCCGGGTGGAAATATCGACCATAAATTCATCAAACGCAATGACGGACCGAGAATCCCCGTCTTCCCTCCCATTCAATTTTGCTCCCTTCGTGGTAAGAGGGCAACATGCTGACGACAGTCGACTCGATGATTGATGAAGCTGGAAGCCTCTCGAGAAGGAACACACGACCAATCAGAAAAGGGAGCATCGGGAGAGATAGGACAACAACGACGACGAGAAGGACGCGGAGGAGTCCTCTGGAGAAACGTATGAGCCGTGGAAGAAGAGACAGATACAAAGAGAAACAATAACAGCTGGCATTACTTGACATCGTTGCGGACTCCTAACCTTGATTTATTACCTCTAAAATAAAAAGTAACGGACAGACAAACGTATTGAGAGACGACCGGACAAACACACGGAACATAAAGCGTACTCGGGAGAGAAGAGGCGGCAGCATTAATCAAATTGGGCCATTTCGAGTATCACGCAGTGATTTTAACAATACGACAGTTTACCGGAACACGGAGCATAGCGGGTCTTTGACGCAGACGAAACGTGATTTATCGACGGAGCCCAGGGCCATCGCTGCCCGGCCGAAGAGAATCTCTCTACGATACGATCCGGCTTGCACGAGTAGAAGCTCCTCTTCGAGACGAAATTCATTGGAATCGAACATCGACTTCGATTTGAACTGGGTAACTCGAATACATTACATTCTCAAGTCCAGCAAACGGAGTTCGAATATTCCTGGAGCGACCAACCAATATTGAGTGATCCCCGAGACGAATCCGAAGGGCACGGGTCTCTAGTTGAGTGAACGAAGCGATTCGGGTTCAATACGGGGCAGAAACGGACGCCAGTGATGCGCACGACTCCTCATTGGCTCCGAACGCTGCGTGAATTTTCGGGATTCACACATTAACCATCAAGAGAGTCGAGTGGTCTGAGCAGTGCGCAGGACAATGACGGATTCGAATAGCCACGTGGGCGCTGTTCGGTGCTGGCTGGTGATGAAATTGGACACACTGGAGAAGGTCGAAGCGCCGATGGATTAGCGTCCTTCAGGCCTCCGCAGTGAGGCGACAGCGAGGGATCGGCCTCCTGACAACAAGCCTGGCATCGAGACCTATCAAGGGGCCGACGAGAGCTCCGGTGGCCTCCGCAGGGTCTGCGTCAAAGTTTTAAGGTGAGACGAAGGCGAGGCAACAAGTTCGATGGTCTCGTGGAGCGATCTAGTCGGCGGACAGGCTTGCGGGGGGGCAGTCAGTCAGTCAGTCAGGCGGGCACGCAGACATACTGGAGCAGACAGCGAACGAGCGAGCAGGCAGAGTGGCGGTCGGGAGGGCTGGTCCTGGTGGAAAGCGAAAGACATGCTTCAACTTTTTGACATGCATGACTTGCTCGCCTCGCCTTCCTTCGCTTGCCCCAGCCTCACACCAGGCGCGGGGCCTCTATAACGCTCTTCATATTCTGTCCCTCGGCTGGTGCCGTGTGCAGAGGGCTCCGAGGAACGAGCGACATGGAGGGGAGTCTCCTCGGCTGACTGCATGGCTGGATAGCGAGCTGGCCTGACTGTCGATCGTCGCCATGTGCCGCCCGGTCCCCCCGTCCGTCTAGACGACAACGCCCCGAGCTCCTTAAAACAGCGAGCTAACCCTCACGCAAACCAGCCAGGCGGTATCCCGGCCGGTCTTCAGGCGGGCGGACGGACCAGACTAAGCAATCGAGGAGCAAGCAGGAGAGCACGAGGAGCTCCTACGGGAGGCACGCAGGCACCGGCTATCAAACGAGAAGGCGACTGGTTACGCTCAGATGATTGCGCTGATGGGGTTTAAGTGGTTCCTCGCCCACGTCGTCCACCTCGCTCGCTCATCGGTTCGTTCTTGCTATGCAGGACCGCGTCTATTAATACGACCCGTCTTTTGAGTTACCTGTGGGGTGGTTGTTGATTGCCATGGTTGTCGTCACGGTCGTGGTCGTCTGAAGCTTCCTGAAAGCTCTTCCAAAAAAGGAAAGCCCTCATCGCCATCGGGGGAGGAGAATCGTGATGCGGAACCCGAAGTACGAGCTTTCCAACTCGGAGCCAAGTCATCAAGAATTCTCAGCGGTTCTTCCAGAGAGCACCCTGTGACCAGCTGATATCGATCCCGCTAGAAGCGTAACATCCTGGACGGTCACGTGACGCAAATTTTCCCGGCGAGTACGCCCAGATGGCTATGCAACTTCAAAGTGGGACCGTGGCATGGGAACCAGACGGAGAGAGGAATTGTCGCCCTCTCTTTGTTTGCGGCCAGTCCGAAATTCCGGGGGCGATCAGGTTTTGACCTCATACTACGCTCAGATTCCCAGATTCACACATCAGGGAAACTCCCGCGGGGAGCATCAAGGATGCAGCCAGGAAGGATTGGCGGGGCCTCGACTCCCAACAGGCCCCGAAACGGTCATTCGATCGGATATGGTCATATTGACATGGCCGATTTTATGGAGAAGCCCTGGGGATGAGCGGCCACATACTGTCTGAAACCTCCGTCTCTCTGTTCGGAGAGTTTCAAGGCGAGGAATGCGCTCAACGCGCCCTGTCTTATTCATTGTATGACCTGGAATAGCCAAAATAGAAGACTCGTTTGAGTGGCGCCTCGAAGGAAAGCTTACTACTCATGAACTTCGGGAGTCGACCGAAAATGCAGACCCGTGTTCTCCAACGCTACCTTTAGAGAAGTGGAGACGACTCGCGCGAGCTGAGGCAGATGTGAGCAGCTGGATTATTCTATGAGCAACCGGATCACCTTTCCTCAGAGGCTAATCTTCGTCGCCTCAAGAGCTGTGAATCCTTTTATGGGCTGCTCCAAGTCCAACTCATTCGTGTTGCTGAGCAGACAGGATGGCGAGGTTTGACGACCTCGTTTGTGGCATGATGGATCGTAGATGATTCTTGTCGAGTTTCAATCAACGTTACCTCTCGATCAGTAAAGGACAGCACAAAATAGATGATGGTTCGTAAAGAGGGCGGAGAATCAGATGCAACGATTTCCTCCTCTAAGGAATTCGGAAAATCTTCGGAAAATGAGCTCCCCAATGAACCAATTACGGAGAGCCATTCTAATGCCCATCGCTATGTGATGCCCCGGACGGACCCCCCTTCCCCCTCGCTACGCGACTGAAGTAAGGTAAATTCTTCTCGCCGACCATGACGAGTGGACGGGGTCGGGCGCGCACGTCAGCAATGGTATCGGCATGGACAACGCCACTCTCAGAGGATCTTCAAGGCTCTCCGCTACTTATTTCTGGCATCTTCTCCTCGAGCGGGCCGCCCCCGACAATCGTTGAGAAATTCCACTGCCAACTGCCCTCCAGCCAAGAGCGCAGCAGCACTTGGGTCTCTGCCTCTTTGGTCCGCAGTTTCGCCGTCCCCGGTCACCCGCACGGTTCCCGCGTATACAGGGTGGTCAGAGAAAGCTCGGACTCTCTCTTGAGTTCCGGAGGTCACACCTTAGTTGAAATGCATTGCATTTTTTTCTCTTCACGGAGCTGCTCTCTTTGAAACGGAGATTTTCCTCACTCGGATAATTGCTTCAGAAGTTTGAGCGCGAGAAACTCGACGCGAAGCCGGGCTGGGCTGAGCAATTTCCCTGTTGCTCTAACATCCCGCCGTATCCTCGGATCGAGCTGATCCAGGTGAATCTGACTGCTACGGGGTAAGAAACACCGAACTGCATGGATCAATCCCCGAGACCCGCCGAACTACAATCGCCATTCAAAGGTTACAGTGGTGCCCAAGTCCCGGATGGATATCGATTCCCGACCCTGTATGCCCTCAATATTGGGAAGATTATGACGGTCCGAGGGTCCGGCCACCTCTGGGAACCATTGACCCTGGCCGCATCCAAAGACGCTGTCAATTTACTTGATGGATTCTTGTGAAATCAGTGCTCACGTTTGCGAGAACTTGGTTAGGTGGTGGCAGTGCTGCTCGGTCGGTTGCGAGCCGTGAGATAACGCAACAACGGAAGGGACTCGGGCAGGGAAACGGGATGGGAAGGTGCAAATGGAGTCAGCTGAATGGACGGTGCGCACGAAGACGAGCAAGAGGAGCCAGACGGGAGGGGCCGGGCTCGGAATTGGAAAGACAATTCGAACTCCACGCCGGTGGAAGGTGTGGAAGTGGAAAGAGAGAGAGACTGATGGCGGGGGAACCTCTGAGGACCCGAGGCTCGTTCCAGGAGAGCTCTGGACGAAGTTCAGCGTGACTTTGGGAAAACTTTCGTGAAAGGGGCCGAACGCTCGGTTAAAGGAACCAGAGGAGAGCAAAGATGGAATCGAGCATAAAAAGGATGGAAACGATGGCACGTAGACCGAGCGGAATGAGAAGAGCGAAGAGACGAGAGCTAGTGGCTAGGTCTGCGAGGGGGTGGAACGGAAAGATGGAAACTGGGGAAAGCAGAAAGGAAAACATGGGGAACGAGACGGGGAGGGACTTCAGCGCTCTTAATAGTGGCGAATGCAGTCGTTCTCGTTGTGCGCTGCCTGTGCTTCCTTTCCTCTCTGCCGAGGGAGTGTTTTCAGCGGTTTTTTCACTCGAGTTTGAAGGAGAGCGAAAGTAGTGGTGAAACAGCAGATGGTGGAAATCTCGATCAGTAGACGTCGACCGAAGAACCTCGAGGGGAAGAGAGGGAGCAAAAAACGAACAGGCCGACGGCGGAAGAGTCTACGAGCGAGTCAGAGGGAAAAATTCAGAGAGCGTAGAAGAACGCTTTTCTCACGCTGAATGAGCGAACGCGTAATTTGCAGCGGCCAACGACTACGATACAAAGAGAACTCAAGTCCCTCAACTCGACCACTCTTTCCATCACTCATTCTCTCCCGCTTCTCTCTCTCTCCCTTTCATCTTTTTCGCTCCGAGTTGCCCTCGTTCCACTCTTCGTTATTTTCCTCCTCTCCGCTCTCAGTCCTTTTCCTCCTCTCCGCTCTCAGTCCTTTTCCTCCTCTCCGCTCTCAGTCCTTATCCTCCTCTCCTCCCCGAGTGTGTGGCCGTCCACCTACTCACCCAGCACCATCCGCGCACACATAGAACTTACTGAAATGAACTTCGAATCCTATTATGCTCAATTCACCCGAAATGGCTGCTCAGGTTCGACGCGGAATAACGATTCCTTGGTCGCTCCGGAATAGCGAACCGAAATATTCCTCCGAAAGATACGGACTCTGCATTTCCGAGAATCAGAACCACCAATTGGTTAACTTTGGCTTGAGTTCTGGGATTATTTTTCACGCTCTTCGAGAGGATGATGTTCCAGGCGTGAGTGAGGTTCTCCGAAACGTCCTGAGTATTTTCCGCGCTCATCATCAGAACCCCCTTGATGGAATCCCTGATCCCAACGTTCTGAGCAGCAGGAGGCCTATACTCGGCTTTCTCCTCGGGACTTCCACTTTCCAGAGATAGCTTGGGGTTGTGTCTCTCCTCCCGGTCTCATGAGCGGTACCGTTTCCGGTACGTCGGTCGCTGCTTAATCGCTGACATGAAGAACTTCCGCTAGTCTCAACAATGTATCAAAGCTGTGGAACAACAGAATAAGATGTTCATTAAAGCCAGCACATCAAGTCAGGGAGTCGTGCACCATTGACCGCCACAGGTCGGTGTCGTGGCAAGTATCGATTGAGTCATAACCCGCCAGACTTATTGAAGATGTTTTTACTCAGTCAGTCCGGGTTCCCTCCTCGGGAAAAGAACGGGTGTCTTGCTTCTGTGAGAGAAAAGTATCCCTCCACTTGCATACTCGTTCAGAGGAGCTGTTCGCTGTCAAGGGTCGTCGCGTGTCGCTTGGCGTCTTCATGAATACTTCGGGTTGAGCGTTGAAGTCGAATGTCAAAGCTAACATGTGCAGTGTATGGGTTTTGTATGCAAATGTTCCGTTGTCGCAAGGTGAGCGGATCGTCTGGCGCCGCTGAGCCTTCCACAGGAGCGGCGACACCCGCAACCAGACTTCAGACAGCTCCAGTACGAACAGACTCCTGCTCTGGTGGGCGTTCGCCACGCCATTATAGCGCACAACCTGGAAAATGGTTCACTGGAATTCCACGGCGAACGAGCGCCGAAAGAGGAATCGCTAAACCGCGTTCTGGTCTCTCGTTCCCTCTTGTTCCTCCAGACAGCACTCGTCTCGAACAGAGCAACAGGCCTCAGGATCAAACGCCCGCGCCTCGTCATCGTTTGCACCAGGCGCTGCAACCGAGCCGCTGTTAACCCTTCCAGCGAACACTCGAATCAGCATTAACAAGACATTAGCATGGCATGCAGTAGCGGAGCGACCGACGGATCGACCCACCGCCCGAGAATCAGGCAGCAAAGCAGAAACAGGAGCCGCGCACAACGAGCCAGAGGACGGTGAGCTTCGAGCGAGGAGGCCGACCGTGCCGCGAGGAGAAGACATTTTCATAAAATGTCCATCACGGCCCATCCTAACGCACCGAACTCTCGACCAAATGGTGCATGGCTCCTCTTTCAAGACACTGCTGTACTTTTTCTCGTTACAACCGAATGGCGAGCCGGCGAGTTGGTTCAGCCGAAGCCAACGAGCCGGGCCCGTCGCGGGGCCAGATGGATAACTGACGCAGCGCTCCGAGTCGGAACAAGGACGCACTGAGTTGCACAGGTCTGACTCTTCGTTCCTGGGTTCAGGGTATCAGCGCGAGGAAAGCCCGGAAGTCGCGCACATTTCGGAACTCATCGGGAAGTTCGAGAATCGATGGAAATCAGCGATCCTCTGATCTCGCGACCGAGCAGCTTGTGCGTTTGAGGGAGCCGTTGCGAGAAATTACCTTTGCCACCTCCGATAGTCCCGCATCGCCTCAGTCGAAAACGTCTCTTCCCTTTTTTGATCCTGGCCAAGTCGGCACATTTTGAGAATTGATTCGACTCCTCGATGGGGAGGAACAGCTGCTTCAACCGCCCGACCCACAGAGGCATATTTTAGTTATAGCTGGACACCAATAATTTATTCGATTTATTAAACAGTCGGGCTCCATGCGTCTGCCTGAGTCACAGCAGCCGCCAAGCCCTCTGCTTCTGTTCCTCAAACAAATCAAACTTCGGCTTCGATAACTATCGCTCTGTTCCGTTCAAGGTCACCGGACAAAGCGCGCAATTGAGAGCACTGCCTCCAAGCCAAACTTCGCGTTCGATGCTGGCTGGCCCCGATCGTCCCTCGCTCCTGCCCCACTCCGGGAACGTCTCGTTTCCTTGGCTTCCACAGTATTCCCGAAATCATCCTCTCGCCCGCATCGGTCGAAGCTCACCTTCTCGGCTGATTCAGGGTGAGGAATGCTCGGGCGCGTCGCGGATGGTGTCGAATGCTAATGAAAGGGCGCACCTGGATCCGCGGAGTTCTAATTCGCTCGATCCTCGGAGAGCATATGTGCGCGGCGGCGCCGTTCGCGGCTATTTACTCGTTCTGCGAGGTTTTCGCTCCTGGAGGTAAGCGGAGAGAATCTTGAGTGCCAAGGGTAGGAACGTGTCCATATTGGCTCGAGGCCACATTTCGTTCCCCTCTTCAGCTTCTCCGAGGAGTCAGCTGGCTGTTGGTGGCCTACCGACCTAGATGCGGACGGGGGAGGGAGGGGGGAGCAGCCCACCGAGGAAACGATGCGCCATCCGGCAAGCCGCGGTTCCAATAAGCTTTGGTCGAGCAAAACGAACGTTTGCGTCGCGTTGTTGTTGCCCGCCCCCAGTCCTTGTTGCCAACCGAAAAAGTGAGCCGTGTTCGCGCCATCTGTGCTCCCTGTCTACCACAATATGTTTTATGTGGCTGGCTGAATCCTTGACTCGCCGGGCCGCTGCTCGCGCGTTCGTGCACACCAACCGCTAGGAATCGGTTGGCCCTCCGCCCGGATCTCGTTCTATTCTTCGATTCTTTCGTTCGCCCCCCCCCCTCCCAGAAGCCCCGCCGAATCTTCGAACACCAAAGAGTTCCCACTATCACCCGGCCGGCGTGCCGACCGCTGCCCCCGCAACACCGCTCCCGAAACACTACCAAAGCGTACACCGGGTTTTCCGAATAGAACCCACGTCCCCAGATCGTGCCCTCCGCAAACGCGGTCGTCGATAGTGGCACCACGCCGCAAACTCGAAGTCGCAAGAAAGCTGCCCGGAGGACGGGAGAGTATGCCGTGCGCTGGGGGACAAGTATATTAAGTTGCGACACATGGCCGGGATGAGCGACAGACCACCGGATATATATCGAATGCGGTGGAGGACACTTTATTCTCATGCTGATGTCTCTTCTCCCCTCAATCATTGATGCGCGCTCGAATATGACTCCGCGGATCCACTCATCGCAGCAGCCAAAAAACACCCGCGGAATTGTCACTGTTGTCTTCACTGATCCCCAGTTCCTCCGAGGGAATGTTGGAGTGCCTCTTATCCGGAGATTCCAAGACCCGGCGGAAAACCTTCCCGCATCCGGAAGCTCGGAAGGAAATGATCTTCAATTGGCTGAAGCAGAAGAGGTTCTTCAGGGAGGGAGGAACGTGAGCTACGTGAGTGTAAGGCCTTAGCTGCTCAGCATGGGGGCGCAGACGGCCACGGCCGGCCGGGAGTCCACAAAGAAACCTTCTTTCCCTTCCTTCGATACAGCCCATCCCCAGGCCTTTCCGGACCGCGTTGCGCAACCCGGGACCCAGAGTTCGCTCCGAATTGCCGTCATAACTCCGCGTAGGAAGGTGGGACCCACATCTGAAGACGCCGGTTTCTGGTACAAGATGCCTGAGACCATTAATCTTTTGTATTTTTCACGGTCGCACTTTTCGCACTTGGCCTCCGGGCCCCTCAGACCGCTTGAGTAGCGCTCTCCGGTCGCGTAAACTCAGAATGAGGAAGCTAACTAACCTAAAACGGTTCTTCTGCGTATCCAGTTCTGGAGAGCCTGACAAGTAAACCTTCGATATCTTGAAAATGTGATTCGGCCCAAACGGTGCGCATCGGATCCCACATCGAACGCCCCAAAAAAATATGAGGGATTTCTCATATTTGATCGCTATGTACACGGTGTGTTTTTTAGGCTGCAACATATTCTAGGCCTATAAGTCTTTAGCTGCATTTGGGTCAAATTTCATCCGATCTGGGATTTTTTTTTTATGGAAAGCTCTTGAAAGGTTGAGTTTTCCTGAGCTCGTCGAGGTTTTCCCAAATTTAATCCATGGCCCCTGAAAGAACCGACCAGGAAATCGCCCTTTCGCAACCGATTCCGTAAAAATGAGAAACGGAAAAATTCCTCTCGATCCCACCTGAAGAACGCTCGCGAGAACGCGCAGATCGGTCGCGAATCGGAGAGACGGTATTCAATGCGAGATACCCCTAGATTGAACCCTCCAGACCCCCTGCCGACCTCTTCCGTGGGGAACCGCTCGTAACTCGCTCGGAAATTTCACTGATGGAAAAATGATCTTATTTCAAGCCAAACTACCCGAAAACAAAGTAGCCGGGTCCATCCGATGCCTTTTTTCCACCTCAAAAGTCACTCGGCGCTCATCCCATGTGCCCGCCTGAAAATGCGCCGACCACTCGGCAGGGGTCTTGACGGCTCCGACGAATAACAGCTCGGAAGAGTCGCGGAGACTCACGGGAGTTTTTCTCTCGAACCAGGAGCCGTTCGCCGCGATGACTTCCTCCAGTCTGCTGCGAAAGCCGACTTGTCGGCGTGTTTCTGGCGGTGACATGAATGAGCGCCCAGAGATTTTGGAGGCGAGATAAAAATTATTGGATCGAAATAAGAAACTTTTGCCGTTGGTGAAATTTCCAGAATCGGCTTCCCCGAGGAGAAACAAGCGGTTCTCCATGAGAGAGGTCGGCGGGGGGTCTCGATTTCGGGGTATCTCGCATTGAATACCGTTTCTTCGATTCGCAACCGATTTGCGCGTTCCTGCGATCGCTCTGTAGGTGGAATCGAGGGGATCTCAAGGAACTTACTCTGTACATAGCGGTCAAATATGAGGAATCGCTCATGTTTGTTTTTCTTGTGGCTTCAGCCCAGAACGACGTTGGACGTTATCATCTCTTTTTATGTAGGATACGATTCGCACCGCTTGGGCCAGATCTAATTTTCAGGATATCGAAGATTCACTTGTGAACGGACAGAGATTGGATTGTCAACACTCTGGCTTGAGATCTCTGACTCGGAAGCTGACAATGGGGGCCGGCTGTGCTGCCGAATTATTGTCGAGGGTCAATCGTTCATTTCCGGCCTGAATGAATGCAACTTCTTGGTAAGCTTACCACCGTATCTCAGCTCGTGTGAGCGGCTGATCGCCAAGTTGAACAAAGTCAAACTCAGCACAAATCGCGAATTTATTCGCGGAATGTGGCCGTGACGGATGGAAACGACGTTTTTCGATCTAGATAAAAGCTCGCCTCGGAAATTCCTTAGTTTGTGACCGAGATGTGTTTTTCAAGGTGGATTTCTCTTGATCGGAATACTGATCCCTTCGTGAAATACTCACGTGGTATCGCCAAACAAGCCTGTGAGGTAGGAGGAAACTTTGATGAGATGAGAGCGGTCGACGGACCGACGTCGTGCCAGTGAAAAGGCCACGGCGAAGCTCAAGGAGCGAGAGTAGATGAAGCAGAAGAGGCGAAGTGGGACTTAAAATTTTAATATCTCAAGCGCTTGGCTCGCTCACTGTTCGAGAAGGTAGGAACTAGGAGGGAATTCCGCTCTCACGCTTGCTCAGCCGCATGACAGCCAGCCTTGCTCCTTGAACTTTCGAGCGCTGGCCGTTCATGCTGCTTGTTCGCGACTAAAGCCGCAGATAGGAAGCGTCAAGCAGGGATCTGGAATCGGGACGACAGAAAATCTCTCACTTCCAACGAGGAGATCTGAAACGTCTGCCTGCTAACAACCATGATAGAGCTAACTCGTAGCGCCGATCATAATTGAAGGCCGCATAGTGGAGCGGGTAAACCAGCTCGGTTCTCAAGTCATTATCACATTTTGGCATTTTTCACGGCTCACCACAAGGTACAGCGCGCATTCTGCGGCGAACTCGCAGATGCCGGCTGGATCATGGAAAACTTTCGTTTCCCGAGATGATTTGATCGACAGCTACCACTCCAAGTGAGATTCCAATCCGAAGACCAGAGAGCTCCGTTGTTGATAGAGGAATAGCGAAACGTTCATCGTCGGAAGGCTCGCTCCTTCGTCTCGGACTCCGAGCTATCTCGGCCCCGCTGAGGGTTCTATCGCCAGACTCGACCGAAAGCTTGGTCTTCCACCGCGGTTGCGCCGATGTTGTTTCGAACGAGGTCCTAATTATAAGCAACGGGTTTGTAGACGCAACCAGCGACGACCGACAGAGGCAGAAGCAGCAGTGGCGAGAGGGAGCGGGAACGAAAAAGGTAGTTAACTCAGGAGAGGGGCAATGTTTTTATTAGGAGAACAAGGAGTTCGAACTCAACCCACGATCGGCTCGCCGCTCGAGTCCTCCGTGTTGGTCGAGAGCCCGAGAGAAACGAGCAGCTCGCCGAAACACCGCGTGCTGGTAGGAATTGATTCACGAACGGGAAAATCGACATCTTGCAACGACCACGGCATAGAACAACTGGCTGGAGAACTTTTAATTGCGCGCTGCTTTCGGACAGGTCGAGACGGCGTGCGGTTCGTGAGCCAAAATTATAACCGACGAGGGTGGCCGGATTGATGAATAAAGAAGTGGTCTTCAAGGAGCAAGAACCGTAACACGAGAGGATTCAGAAAACGCTCCGGGTGTTTTACATGTGCGGGATTAGTTGCGTGTGCTCGAACCCGAGGCCGATTCCTCGCCGTGCGAACAGAATCTCGATATCGCGTGTGCGACTCGTTAGTTTTGGTTCATAAGAGTTGAAGAGAACGCATTAGGTGGTCGAGTCTCTCTCGTTCGAGGGGGGGGGGGGGAATCGAGCGAGGCTCCTTGAAGTTCCCTCAGCTGAGAGTTCCGCGGCGGAATTTCGACACGAAAGGCGATTTGATGGACACGTGGACACGGGAACACCATTCAGCCCACCGTTCGAAAAGGCTCGATGCGCAGATATTGATCCGAGCACTGTTTCCGTGAAAAGTCCCGCTCCTGGGGTCGGGAACAATAGAGTTCGGGTTCAACCAGGTGAAATAGTTTCGACCTTATTATGAGGCTCATGACGAGCTTATATTCAAAGGATTCCAAGTCTGGCTGATGTGAGCGATTCCCTCGGGATCGCGGCCGATCGTCAGGTGTCGCCCAGGACTGGGACGGCGCTGTCCTGAGATATGTGCTCGTTAATCACCTTCGTTGTACATACATCATCGGCAGTAGGGACTTCCGTGAAGAACTCGAGTCGAGCTAAGGCCACTCAGGAGACCCTTCCCTACTCGAAACGATGCGCAGATTCAGAAATCTGAGTTCGTCGCTCCTCGTAATCTTTTCAGTAAGGGCAAGATACGATCAGAAAGCTGTTGATGAGTGATCGCCAACATTGTTGCCCCGCGGCTCCCCGCAGAGAGAAGGTACCCTAAAACACCCCAGATAACGAACCCTTTCCTCGTTCGATTTCCTGTTGGAAAAAACGCATAAGATAGCGAACTCATCGGATAAGGAAATAATCGGATAACCAACTCGTCAGAAAACGAGCTCAGTAGATGGCGATCTCGGCAGATAACGATCTCATCTGACTCGTTTCTTTCAGAAAACATCGAAGAGGAAATCCTGCGGGGTTTCAGGGTATATCTATTTTTTCATGATGGTGCCATGACGCATTCCGTTGGTTCCCCTAGATATTTCGGAATGATACGCTGTGTCTGCCCCGTCTCTTCGAAATCTGGAACGTAACACTGGATCGCACAACTTCTTGAGATGGCAACGTTCCCGAAGTTTCACTCGCCTCCCGAACGGCGATCCCGCACTTCTCCCCGATTGAAGCCTCAGACACGGATACTTGAACAACTTATCCACTAGTTCTCAGAGCACCTCCTCCAATTCATAGTGATCAGCACTCGGAGATAAATTACCGGCAGGGTTCTTTCGAAACCGAAGGAGGGATCTCCAAGAACGGAAATCTTTGGGATCTTCTGCTATACGAGCTGACAACAGCGGTGGAGTACAGGACACTCGAAAAAAGTTGTGATATAAACCGGAAATATTCCGATACCTGCCTTGGATTTCCTTTCCCATTTTCTGCAACGAGTTTCGATCGTCACTGTGCACGAATGGCGGTAGCGTCATGTTTGGCCAGGTGTGTTTATACTGAACCCTAACAGAGAAACTCCTACGAAATTGAACGGGGTTCGTGAGGGAGTACTGCCAGTTGCCCAGCCTCTCGGTCAATCCCCCGGAGTCCCTCGAGAATCCTGGTTGGGATCAACCGGAGGCAACAAGTGGGGAGGAGGAGTTTCTTCGTCGGAACCCCACCTGGAAGGTTCCGCTCAGTACAAGATTGAAGTGGCATGAATATGCATGGGGTGCTCGGCGAGCTCTCTCCTCACTTTTCGGCTTGAGCCTCATTTCAGGCCCCACGATGCCGGAGCCGCCGACTTCGATAGAGAGCAGAGCGAGAGGAGGACAAAAAACAACAAACCGGGAAGACATATCACAATCGAAGTGGAAACAATTTCCACTTCGAGGGGTGGGCAGCTGTCGTGTGACGCAAATCGTTCATGAGACTCGCCCTGCCCGGAACTGCGTGCAGTATGGCACTGCTATAAAGGCAGGCAGAAGTGCATTAGGTCAGGGCGGGTGTTGAGAGAGGAGAAGAAGTAATGTTTAGCTCTCGATAGAAAACGCGTCGGTCGAGGGTCACCCAGCGGCGGCAGATGAAGAAGCGCTCCCTGGTCAACGAGCCACGATGACCGTGAAGGACATCAATCTCCATCCAGCAGCGTTTGCCTCCTCATAAAAATGGAAATTCGTGGAGAGCCTCATCCAAATGTGGCTCTCTTCCTATCTGATGGATTCAGCGCATCGCGCCGCCGGACTCCATAGCACGCTGGGACAGCCGCCAGCATCGTCCGACGCTGCTACCGTCAACCAAACAACTTCGTTCTGAATAGATCAATACAGATTTCTCGGGGGCTTCGCTCCAGCGGCTTCAGAACGGACCGACAACATTGACTTCTCGACCTCCGGCTGTGCATCACGATACATGCAGAACTCTTCGCGAGGATTTTCAGGTTGCGCGTTCTCCAGAGACAAGCGAATTCCGGAATGAGAGTGGATCTCAGGGGACTCCTGAGAATGGTCCGTTGCATCAGAACTGGGGCTCTCAGGATGCCGAGCCGCCTAGATCTGATTGCCACAATCCCGAGTCCATCGAGGGTCCGTGGTTTTGCGCCGATTTAGTTGAGAGACTGTCTGTAGGGACTGTTTCCGCCGGATTCCTCAATAGCAGGAGCGCGAGAAACGGACACCGCTTTGCTAAAAAAGCGCCGCAGCGCGTTCTTCTGCGACCGAAAAGGATGACAGGAATATGAGGACAGGGCCGAAGCTGATGTCAGACGTCGTTTGAGCCTCAGCCCCACCGCGCTTGCTCCTCCCGCCGAAACCTCACGCGCGACTCCCCCACCAGAAGCACTCTTGTTGCAGTTGGAGCGGTGATCAAAATAAATAAACGAACTCAAACACCGCAGGGTGAACATTCAGCGATCTCCATGATTCCGAGCGCTTTTTTTGCAACGTAGAAAATACATTGTTGACAGATTGCTGATTCTCGATTCATTGCTCAGCGGGCGTTTGACGATGAATACCGGACCAACCATCGTTGATTCGGATCTCCGGACTCCTTGTGGATCGATGTCTAGGGCTCTGCTGAGGAGGGCGCTCTCCAGACTTGGATGGGAATCACGAATAGATCTGGCGGCTGGCTCGCTTGGGCAGGCGATACCCTCGGCGGATCATTGCCATGATCGCTTCTGAGGAATTCAGAGAGTACCGCGGTCCTGAGCGCCACTCCCACCGTTTGTTGGTCTTAGAGATCCAAGAGACGGCTGAGAGTCATGAATATCATCGGTGAGTTGGAGCATGCCGAAGCCTCTCGAAATTGCCTGCCTGCCGTCCCGTCTGCGTTCCTCTCCTCCTTCTTCTTCGCTATGTCGTCGTCGTCGTCGTCGCCGCCGCCGCCGCTCGTTCCCTGTACCAAGATATTTAATATCCAAAGGATGGCACGATGGAGGGGAACGGACGCGTGCTGCTCTCAATCTCCTGAATCCTCGGCTCGTTGCGAGGATACAATAAGACGCTTGCTTTCCAGCCAGCCAGCCAGCGAAACAGCCAACTAGATAGCTTTCTGTTCTCTGATCGCAGCAGCAGCAGCAGACCTGAGATTCTGTCGACAGCGAAGGATGAAAGTGAGGGTAATAAGTCCAATTATGATGCAACAAGACTGCGCTCCGGAGCAAACAAGAGAGAACAACAAGCGCTTTGTTCCAAGACACTGTGTTTCATCTTGCGTCGTTCCGATTTCCCTACTTCGATATCTCCGATATCGCGAGACACTCAGAGTTAACCGCGGCAGACTCGAAGTCTTTCGCCGAGATTCTCGCGAATGGCAACGGTTGACTCGCGTCGAGGGAACTGGGTGAGAGCGAACGCCATGATCACTGCGGCCAGTCCATAAACGCAAATCATAATTCAGCTCCTCCATCGGTGCGAAAAATGGGCGAAGTGGCGATTATGGGGTTTTGTCACGTTGCTAGCCGGGCGTCTCTAATAGAGCCACACCTAAACCATGTGCCAACGGTGAAACCCTTCAAGGAGTCGGGATAATCTGCCTCTTTCGAGAGATTCCTCCATTCCACTTTCTGCTTCGAGCACGGCCAAGTCTTATGGTCATGTCCTCTTTAGAACAGTTTCCGAATTCAACTCCTTGAGCGTGCTGCTGACATTCACGATCACTGGATGTCGGACGTCGAAGTCTTCCAGAATCCACAAAGATCGGAAAAGGATCAAGATGGTCCGACTGGGAATGGCCGGAAGAAAGTGTTTGAAAGACACAGAGTCCTCTCTTTGAATTCGAAAAAAAGGCGCCCCTTGTCTCCGATCTCTCGCAATCCGCGTTGAGTAGGATCCCTCGATGAAGCAACTATCTACAAAAAACGACCCCTCGACAAATCATAGGTGTTAGCGGATAGAGATACCTCCCGACCAGCTCGGGTTCCCGTCGCGAATATTTTCAATGTCACGTCGCATTTCGGAAAGCAGGAGCCGTCATTCTAAGGTGCGTTCTTCGGAACATCGCAAGTTCCCTCAGCGATCTTCGTTTTGTGTTCCGACGAGGTCACGAGATATCGCGAGGCGGAGGCTTTGCGGATTGTTCCCACGTCGCCTCGATGTGGCTGGAGATCGGAGGGGTGTCAACGAGGACCGCATGGCCGCTTGAAGTTTACTTCGATTCAGTAATTTGTTGGTTCATTCTCGACCGACAGTCCAGGAACCCCTCGCACCCTTCGAGCCCGTACCGATAGAGGATAACAGCAGTTCTGATCTCCACTGTTAACCGTTGTCTTCCCACTGAGTCTGTATATCTTGGAATTTGGCGCTTCCCTCGTACCCGACATCGGGTCCCAGGGCAACATGCCGCCTATTGAGTCCGACAGCCTCAAGAATCTGAGCAGAATGACATCGAGTTAGGAAAGGATTTTTGGAGCATGCGGCTCCTCCTACGACGGCTAGTCGAACGTCTCTCTGACTCGTTAACTCAGTCACTTGGGGTAGTCGGTCTGACATCTGCGAGGCTTTTTGTCCTTAGCTAGTTGGCTGGGCAGGGAGGCGGGTGGGCGAGCGAGCTTGTGGACCGGGCGCAGACTGCCTTATTAAAACAGCCGAGAGTCAAGGCTCCTCACCTCCTCAGCTGCTGCTCAATCCCTACCTACCCAAAGACTAGGGCGGGAGAGAGAATTTTCAGCTGGTTTTTGCTCATTCCTTGAGTTTGGCATAGATTCTGAGCCAGCAGTCGCTTTCATGGTCGAGCTCACCAGCAGAAAATGAGACCTACTCGCCAAGGCCGCTCGTTGGCGTGCCTCCCTCCACCCATTCGCCGGCCGAGACGCAGCCGAGCGACCAAGCGTAGCGGGACTGAAAAAGCTCTAATCCCTTCTGGATCTAACCGTTAACGAGGTGACCGTTAGCAGTGCGACTGGTTCTCCATTATCCCCGTTTCACAGCTACCGCCCTGGAACACAAATCCCGAGTTTCTCTGGCTCCGTCTGTCTGGGATTTCGCTCAAGTCTACCTCATATGCTCCTCCTATCCCGCTGAAATTCATATTTCTTCTCAGCCTCGGGTCGCCGACCTCAACTCTCAGCTTGCGAACGATATCTCAGATCGCTTCCACCACTCCTCTCCTATTTCTATCAGATAGAAAGCTTCGTTCTGAGGTCAATCCTTCGTGGAACCCCTCCACTTTCGGTTCCTGGATCATACCCTCAAAGGTGGTGTCCGGAGTCGTCATCAGACCCTTTCGGCGTTACCGTGACTCCATTACGGCGCCGGCACCCTCTTCCGTTGGAGCTCTTTTTGCTTAGCGATTGCGCTGTACTTCAGTGCAGGAAAACGACTTCGCATATTCCTGTGGATTCCACCCTTGTTGCGTCAGTGGAGTGGATGTCTCTTTGAGTCAGTTCCTATGCTTCTCCCAGGGATCCGTCGTGACTCTGGACTCTGGAGCGTGAAGATCCGGCGGTGAGAGAGAGTGATCTGGATTCGGGTAACGGGGATTCGGGTGAATGGGATTCGGGTAACTGGGACGGGACGCCATCCGAGAACTGTTGAGAAAAGGGGGAGAACGTCGGCGACGGTTCAGGCAAGCTTGAGAGGAGTTAGCCGCGGGAATGATCCCTGCTGCTCTGAAGTTCATAGCGTGATGCTGCCGCTGCTCTCTCCCCTCCTCCGCAAGGCTCTGATTGAGTTGTTGAGCCGAAGAGCTGTGCCATCACAATGTGTTGCATCGTGTAATTCAATCAGCTCGGTATGATAACGGTCGCGCTAAGGGAAGCCACGGATGACTCGGCTGTTTGGTCTGGCGGGCTGGGGAGCGCGCTTTCTTTGTACCGTCTCCCCTTAAAAAAGTTCCTCGTTCGTTCAAGCACCGGTGTCGTCAGCAGCAGCTGAGTTGCAGATTTTAATGCACAACAGGGAGGGAAAAAGACAGAGCTGCTCGAGAACAACTCGAGAAACGAACTCCATGCTGAGGTTGCGGCTTGGATTCGGCGAAGAGGGACTCGCAAAGAGCCCTAGAGCGGCGGAAACTAACCTAAGAACCATCTCTTAGCAAAGAGAGGAGAGAAGGAGAGAGAGAGAGAGAGAGGGAGACGGCGAGAGGAATAACGAGGAGACTGGTGAGGTCGACGAGGCTAAGAGCTCTCAATTAGAGCGGCTTCCTCCAACTCTTCTTATCCAATCCGAAAACTCATGCCGTGGAGCACCGCGCTAAATTTGAATATCGCAACCGGCTTCGACGGGATCTTTCTCTTCCTCGCGATTCCGCGAACGGTCGAGTCACGAGGATGAGGAGCACACCGCAAGTTTGTTTGAAGTTGCGGACCAGAGCCAATTGATCCGATGCGGTGGATCACGGTCTAGGGATTTTCGACATCCAGCTCAATTATATTAGAGCGACTCCCAGTTGCTCAATGCTTCACTTCGCGAGACATCGGTTTGCAAATCCTCACCCAACTATGAATGGAATCACTCTCGGAACTCGGGCGCCCGCTGTCGCCACTCATCTGTTCTGGCTCAAGCCGAAGACCGCAGCTTCAACTGGTACCTTCCCGGGTATGCTCGACTATAGCGCATTTCGCTCGATGGGACGAGCCAGAGGTAGATCCACCCTCAAGAAAAATCGTTCTCGAGGATACCTTCGAAACCGCGGCGAAGAATGTGTCTCGCTGCGGTCGGAAGACTCTCACGAGATGAACCTGGGTGCGGTCGATGAAGTTCCGAGACTCTCCGTATTTTGACTGAGTGATCCCACTGGGAAAGCGTCTTGCCTGAAACAAGGGCGAGTCCGGAAACGTCCTCCGGTATTCCAGCTCGCATGCTGCCGCTCTTAGGAGAACTCTCAGCCCCGACCTCTACCTTCTAGGATGGAGGATCTACGATTCATCCTAGTGTTTGCTGGAGGAGCCGACTGCTCCCACGCCTCCGTCGAGAGTGATTGAAGAATAATTCGGCTTTCTGCTCTGGAAATTCGTCGTGGCCCCCTCCCCTGTGTCGGAATTCACGCCGTGTTGGAACGTCTAGGTGAGCTCCGCACAGGTGCTTTCTTCGCGACCGTTGGATTGTCGACAGTCTCTCCGCGGGAAGAAGGTCCCTTGATCGAATGGAACATGGAGCAGCACAACACCGGAGCAGGAGAGACGATTTGTTTCAGGTCCGCTAGCTGATAAGGGAGAGACGGGCTGCGGCCACACATTCCGCCATTAAGATCAAGTACGACGTCTGTTTCCACGAGCATCCTCTCCAAGGCGTGCTTGTCTGCCCAGCGAGTTCGCCTCGCTTAAGTGGCTTGTAATGAGTCAGACAATCACATCTTCTCTGCTTGCTCGCTGGCCCACTGCGGAGAAACGACAATCTAGTTTGCCGGTTCAGGTGTTCGCATCCGTCAGTTCAGTCGTGCTTCCAACGCTGGGCGGAGCGGGCTCTCCTATTTCGATGTATCCAATTCTGAAGCGCGCAGGGTTCCTTCCTCGACGGAGGGGAAAAAATGCTGGCGGTGAGCTGCGGGAGCAGCAGCTTTATTGGAACGCAATGAGCCGAACGAAGATTCTATTATCGACTAATCAACGATATCGATTGAATTAGTGGACAGACGCACGGCCAACCCTCTTACTCCGTGGTCGTTTTCGCTTACTCGTCGTCCCGCCCCTCTGAAGCTTCCCCGCTCCATTGGGTCAACCCTCCACCTCATAGTCCCTCACCTGGACGGAACCGATCCCACCCTAACGGCGGGGGAGGGGGGGGGGAGCTCCTGACAGAAGTCTCAGCGAGCCTTTTTTTATGATACCCGAACTAGGTGGATGGGGGAGGGGGGAATCGCTGGTGGACACCAGCGCACATTTTGTACTCGACTGGTTCCGCGACGAGGGAGGACTCACAAGATGCGAATTAAGAGAGACTCAATTTCCTGCTTGCGTGCTCTCGACTTATGCTGCGACGGGGGGGAACAACTTAGTGGTTTTGCCACCAGCAGTGGTCGTCGTTGTCGCCGTCTTCGTCGGTCGTCTGCTCGCTCGGCTGCTCGCTCGGCTATGTCTAACTCGGGCTTCTGGTCAACGACGGCTAGTGCTTCAGGTTGCGCGCGAAGGAATGTTAATTGCGGCCACTGCATACCTCTCACGAATGTCATATGAGGGCCGAGATTGAGAGGTGAGGTTTTCCTCGACGACCCGAGCGGCCGCCCAAGAAGAGATGATTTTGTCGAAGTCCGACCGGCGAGTTCTTCGATTGGGGTTTTGCATTTCAGGCTCTTTGCGACCGATCCGCTGACGAAGCTGGGGCCGCTATGAGATGCGGTCGGTTCGCGAAGAACGAGAAGACCGGCGCCGGCAGGAATGATTGCCAGGAGCAATCGACGGTGTCCACGAGTGGTTGTGGCGCTGGTGACGATAAATCAAATCACCCCAAATGAGGTTTTTCGTTTGGTCGGTCGGTCGATCGATCCTTCGTGACGTTCGTCGGTTTGCCGGCTTCTGTCGCATGGCACGCCAGCAGCCAACGCTACGAGTAGCGACTGCGTTGGCAGTAGCAGCCCGCACACAACGACGTTTCGCTGCTCCCTCTTCCAAACGACCCGGGGAAAAGACGGTACTCGACCACTCAGCAACGTCAACAACTGACGCATTCCTCGAGCTCGAGACGTCGCCATTTTCCGTTTGCTTGTCTATCTCGCAGCCACGGATTCGTTCTCTCCATCCAACGTTGTAGCTCGACATTCCGCTCAAGCGACGAGAGTTGGTCGCACGTAGAGCCGTTCGTCGCGTCTGACGCGACGGGTCCCCAACACCATGTGGGGTGAAGAGGGGGAACGGGGGCCTAACGTGGGGAAGAGAGAGGAAAAGGTAGGGGACCGTGAGACGACGCAGTGGTCGTGTCGCACCTCGGCAGACATTCAAGAATCCCCTCTTCCTCCTCTCCCAAGTTCAGTTCCTCTGGGTGTTCTCCCTCTCAACAGGTTCTCATTCAATCGTCCTTCCACGTAATCTGTTCCTCCCTTACCTGTTTGATTATCCCTCTAGTCTAATAACCTCACTGCCATGGCTACTCTCAACGTTTTCCCTCGAAGTAGTCGTCTCTTATTCCCCATGCATTCCTCCACGATACCGAGGAAAAGTTATCCCCGTCGGTTGAGGGTATTCCCAACCAATCGGTGTTCCGAGCCGGTATTGCTTCTCGCCAAGAGCAACTCCAAACCCGGGCGTAACCTCAGCTAATCAGCGGATTCACCTAGTCAGTCGACTGCCGTTCTTGAATTTCGGAATTACCCGAGACCGGAACTCTCTCCCAGGCTGAAAGCACCGCCAGGCGTATGCTACGTGCCGTTGGACTGGGAGTATGAACTACTGGTCGGAGCGATCATTGGCTCGATTCGATTCCTCTCCCATCTCTCTCCGCCCTGTTCTCTTCCTCGTTGAGCTGGAATCTAACTTCTACGAGGCTGCCCTAGTGTAGCCTTCGGCGTGAATCTGCAGCGATATTCGCTCGACAAGCAGACGACCCAGCCGAACAGTCGGTCCGCATTTCGTGAACCGTCTCTCGTGGTTCGCAACACGGAGCAGACCGGAAAGACATTTCGACTCGAACTCTTCGAAGGCTCGAGAATGGAGCGGCAGACTCCGTCGTGGCGCTGATGACGCTGAGCGCGAACCGCGGCGCAGACAAATGCCCCGAGGATGACGTGAAACAAAGAGGCGAAAAGAACGATGAAAAAAGCGACTTTTCTGCCAGTTTTATCCTCCAGCCATAAATTCGAATCTTCGAGTCGTTTCCGATGAAATATGTTCCTCCGCCGTTGTGGTGCCGCTGATGATGCTCTATGCAAGTCGTTGGGGTTCTTTTTAGACCGCCTCGCCGACTGCTTCTGCCCGCCATCCCAGCCGAACGACAGCGAGAGCTTTCACGCGCTTGAATTCAGAGCTAAATTGGCAGGAATCGTTCCTTCCTTCATTTCTCGGCACTGCTTTACTTTGTCTCCGTAGCGAAGCCGTCTCAACTCCGCGAAATTTCTTCTCACCGATCTCTCTCCCTTTCATTTCTCTCCCCGTCGTTCTGTCGCTCGCTAAACGCCGAACCGCGATGACGAAAGGGCCGAGAGTGCGAGCGAGGAAAAGCTAGACGTTCCCGATTCCTCCGCCGCTGTGTCGTTTGCTTTATCTCCCTTTCAGACTCACTTCCCGGCTCACTTACGGCGGCCGTCTGTGAATCTGTGCATCCATCGATGGGCCGCTCTGCGAAGTTTGTTGCGGTTTCGTGGGGTCGATCAAGACTGGCATTGCGACTCCATTAGGGGTTTCCGCACTTCCTCAATGTGTTCGGAACCACGAACCTCCTCAGCACTTTTGACGCAGGCTGATCCAGCGACTTGAGAGACATTTCCCGCCGCAGAAAAGATTCAAGTGCCGCTCTCGTTTGTGGCGGCGTTCTTCTCCGCCTATTAACACGGCTGTGACGTAACAAGCATTTTTTGCCTCAACGCTGTCGGCCGCCGTGTCGCTGTCGAGCCGCGACCCCGTTGACATCGTGAGAAATCCTCTTTCGTCTTGCCGGCCGCTCATCGATTCTTCTCGGCCTCCCGAGGCAAACTTCCGAATAGAATGGGGACCATGGAAACCATTTGATTGGTACGGGCGTTTAGGAATCAAACCCAGGGCTAACGATCCGATCTCCCATTTGAGACGAGGTTCTAGAAGCGGCGCGCATGAGTTGCCTCGATCTTCGAGCATGTCACATGAGTGCCTTCATGGAATCTTTCCTCCTGTTCAATCGACGGAACAGCCGACGCTATCTTCGCGCAACCCCACGCAAAGCACATCACGACATTTTCCGCAAAATTCCCGCAGCTCCCTCCGACGGTTGCCTGACGAGGGCTCCAGCAACCGCGACCGAGTTTCCGGGGTTGCTTCAGGAACATGTTTCGGTTCTCATCGCGTTTTTTTTTCGCGAAGGGCTCCTCGCAGATCGCTCCTCGACTGTGGGTCTGAGGATCCTTTTTTTCCCCTCTCACGATTCCTTGGCAGAGGCTTCGTCGTTTCCCTCAGCCCGTCGCTCGCTATCTCAGACTTTATCGGCTTTACTTTCCGTATCTGCATCGGTGTCGCTCGCTTCCTACTCGTCCCACTGTCGCAGCAGACTGGCGTCGAATCGTTTCCGCTTTTTCCATAAATATGGGTGTCTCTCGAAGGGGTAAAAAGAAAACCCCCCGCCCCGGTCGACTCTTTTTTCGCCCCGTGAGGCGCCTGGATGAACGGCGGGTTCCCTATCGCGAGTTCTCACTCCCGAGCACTTAACGTGCGTCGCGAATCAATGTCGGCGGCGGGCGTCGGCAATGAAGTTGTCCTCCTCCAAATGGCTTTTGGTGACGCCGCCAAATGCACCAGGAGCGCGTCCGCTGTCTCTCGAGCCAGTTTTCCGCTCGCTCGGTTGAAATATGAACATCGTGATCATTTGTCCGGAGAGCCAGACAAACGGAAGCTTACCACTCACTCACTTCACTGAATCGTTCGGTCGGCGTCCGCCAGCCGTCTAGCCGGTCGCGCCCGCTTTTGTCGATGAAGCTTTCGGCCATTTAGTTTTGTTTCGGAAGCTTCGAACTCAATTTTTCATCTGCGACTGCCTTCTTCGTTCCGCCATTTTTTCTCTCTCTCCCACGCCGAGTTTGAAACTCTTCAGACTCAAGGGCGCTTGTTAGTGTTTTGTCGCTGGCTTGTTGCAAGGGAGCAACTCGCGCCGATTTCGTCGCCTCTGAAAAAATGAAGCGCACAGGCCGAACAAGCGTCGGACGCTTGCTCATACTCAACTTCGTAGCCACCGCGCTCGTGGCTACGACGCGAACCATCACCAACAGACTTTCCTTCATGAGATCGGCACCCCGTTGGAAAGGCCGAAACCTGACTGTCAGATTGCGACACAGCGCGGAATATGGAATTTTTCGTTTTTTCGGCTCGAACTCATTTTGAGCCCTGATGACAATATGCCTTTCGGATCAATCGATTCCCCCAGTCTGAGCCCTGTATCTACTAGACCAACCACAAGGTCAGAGATACTTGACAAACCCCGAGCCGTACGAATGATCAACATTCATCAAGGAGGAGGATATAATAATGTGTCGGTCTAGCCTCATCAGGCGAGCTTGTCACGTGATGGCTGCGGTACCATCGCGCAGTCCACCGTGCTGGACCCCAACACAGTGATACATCAGGCCGAAATAGGTGGAGGAAGTCGGGTCGGCATTCTAGAAATGCTACGCGTATCGTTGAAAAAAACTGGCGCTTCGAGGATGATGGGTCGCTCAGGACCTTCCACGAATTTCTCCATGAAATCTATGACGATTTCTCGTTGTCATGACCTTCTTCCGCATCCGTCTTTCGCGGAGATTCCGGTCAGTCATCCAGTGGGCAAAATCGACAAACTTCACGGCCTTCTTCTCCTGTGGAGTGAGCGTCACGGAATCCGCCCATGAATGAGGCAAACAGATCCCGTATATGCCTGCACGGGAAACACTGCGAAATAGGGTAGATCGTCATTTTCCCCTCGAAATCGCGAACTCGGAAAAAAACAATCGATCCACCCTACAGGCTTTCTCTGCGAGCATGTACATGGGAGCATTTATTTACATTTTCCCGGAACTCCTGGTTTGACGGTTCTTTCGGAAAGCTGGAATAAAATTTGCAAGTCCGTTCGGCGACACACACGAATGTTCAGACTATGCTCCGGACTGAGTTCAGAGACACGATGAGGAAATGCAGTGTGGAAACACTTCATGGACCAATGCAATGTTGAACCAGCGTCGTGCTCATCGAGAGGGGTGAAGCCTTTTTGTAACTGCTGAAATCTCATCTCCAGGCGCCCTGAGCCATGATCATTTGTTTCTCGGCCTCGACTCCACTCCTGTCAGGCTCGGCTGCCGTTCGAGATGAACCACGTACGGTAAGACCACCAGAGTATGGAACAATCGGGAACCGAGCAAAAAATCGTCCAGCCCAGATTCAAACGAACAGCCCAATCCTCGTGTGAATGGCGGGATTAAACACACGACTGAATCTTTTCCACAACCGAAGGCCCTGTCCGAGGACGGTTCCGACTGCAGGAGGAATACAGCGGTCACATTTTATTCCTCGCTGTGGTCGTTCTTGTGCGAGATTCCCACTTTTCCCAGGTTTCTTGATTGTTCCAGAAACAGAGATATAATTCACTCGAGTACGAGATCACCGGATGATGTCACGTCGTTCGTGCCGGAAACGTCTCTAGTCCGATCGTCCACTGATTCGGCGATCCTTTCTCTGAGGAATAGTGATGAGAAAAGCTCCAAAGGCTGCTTTGTTTTTCCGCTCCGGCGAACTTGTTTTCAAATTCAAGAGTACAGGCGGTGATCGCGTGCGACCTCAGGAGAATTCACGACAAACTCTCCAGTTTTTAGCATCGTCATCCTGGGAGTTTTCTAGTTTGGCTCCGGATATTTGCCGGGAGGCTGAGCGGACGACGATGGTCGTCCTGCATGGTGCAGACGGCAATCTGGGGCCTTGTCCCACTCCCTGTGCAGCCTTGGGCGCAAAAACTGGAAAATATGGAGTCGACTTCTCAGATATTCCATCGCCTCGGACGAGCATCGTGGATTCGAACGCTCCATGAAACGAGGCAAACTCGCTGAAACAAAGACGAGCAGTCGACTGCTCCCATCAGTTGTTAATCCGATTCTCGGAATGTTCGAAGAGCAGCCTCGAGTAGTCATCCGTCAGAACCGTTTCGGTTCGTGTTGAAAGCCTCCGTTCTTCCCTCGAGAAGTCCGACCCATGGGAATACCCAACGAGACGTCACTTCAAATGCGTGGCTTGGCTGCTAGCCGTTTCGAGTACAACGGAAAAGCCGCGAGGCTCCAACAGTTCCAACCGTGGCTTCGCGTAACCAGCTCCCGCTGTGGTTTTGACATTGTGCCCAGAGCAGCTCTGAGCACTCGTGGGAACGATTCAGCCGAGTGAGCCGTCCAAGTAAACGGATTTTCAGTTTCAATGGCTGCGATGAAGAATTCATCACATTCTCCTGATTCCCACCGCGGCGACGAGCTCCACTGAAGTTAGGCCTCGTGTAAACTACACGAGTTGGTGCAAAGCTACATCTCATGGAGTTTTGTCTGAGCCATCATGAATCCGTTCATTCAAGAAGAATCATTCGACTTCGCCCCACGGCGGCGAGCGAGTGGGGCTGTCGATACACCCTGCTGTCGTCGGCTCCCAAACCTCGTAATGAGGAACTTGCGAACTTCTCTTCTCCCTGGTTCTGCTGACAACGGGGTTTCGGTTGAGCTGTTTGCTTCCCGTTTCTCGAAACGCCCAACTCGAACCCTTATGGGGTGGATTCAAATAAGAGCCCATCTCCCCTTTTCACAGTATCGTAACTTCGAAAGCCTATCATCGATGGAGCCTGGATCGATACGGCGGTTGTTCGGCCCGAACGGTCCACACCACAGGTTGAGACGTGGATTCCTCCGCGGATACTTCGATCCGAGTTTTCGAGCCTGAAAGGGCCTGGGATCGACCACCCACCGTAACAACCCGGTCCGGTCACTTGGACACCACTCACAAATCTCGTGCGGGAGACTTCATCAGAGATTCATAGCGTCCGATGGAAAGAAGATCTTCGGGCTCGATGAATACCAGCAGCAGAAAGAACGCGGCTGTTTCAAAGCTGAACAGACTCCGATCGGCTTCAGTGCCCAATGAGAAGAGCACAGTCAGAAGTCGTGCCTTCAGGAACTAACAAGGGCAGAACCCAAACCTCGAGTTTCTTGACCGAGGTCGAAGCTATGCAACGGCCCGGTTCACTGGCTCCGGGAATGCCTCTGGAATCGGCTGAATACGCGCCGAACGAATCTTCATCCTCACCGACTTCTCCATCGCGGAAAACGATCCCCGTCCTCCATTCTGGCCAATTCTGAGCTTGACTCTGAGATTTTTGGAATTATTCAGCGAATTCCAGGGAGACCTTTGGCACCAGGGATCTCGAAAGCTTTTCCGGAGCAGGCCGAGAGATTCGGGTTCGCGCACTCCTCTCACCAGCCTGGAAAACGGTGCGTTCCTCAGGAGTCCATGTAACTTGACCGCTCATACGTGCCGGTCGGCCCCACGCAGCCATCAAGATCCCCTAGTCAAAAGTTCGACTCAGGATCCATCCTTAGCACCACTCGGCGTGTGAGGAAACAGTGGAGAAACGGTTCCCATCACGGGAGATCAATCCGGAGCTGGAGCGCGGACGAAAACCCTGCAGTTCGGAAGGATTTCGCTGTCCAACAAACTGCGACCGAGAACCTGGTGCGGATCCATTCATCCTCGTCGTTTGCTGTGATTGCTCAACGAGTTGGAAGACAAATATGCTGCTCAGAGAAGGAGTTGGGCAATACACGATCCTCGGAACTTAATTAAACTCGAGTTTAGGATACATCCGCGCTCTTACATATTAAACCTCTTCCTTGCGTTATCCTCCCAGTGTCGAAATTTGAGCGATGCTCCCCCCAGTCAAAGTTATGAAACTGGTGGGAGGCGATAGTCGGATTCGTTTGACGCTCCGCCGAGATTCCGGGGAACGATCTGTGTCCCCAGATGTCGAATCTGCTCATGACGAAAGCGACGAGGCGGGCTCGTGTGGTCGTGTCGAAAGCTCAAGTAGCACTTTTCACAATTCCACGAATAGCAAGATCGGGGAGCCCGATATCCGTTGTTGCCTCCGAACGCGGTTGAATCTTTGTTATACGAAAAGTTACGAATTGTTGTTCTACGTGTTTTCTGCAGTGATTCGCATCGATACGAGGTGAGCCTATCTGGTCAGGACGCACGCAAAGGTTGAGATTGTGGCAAAAAAGTGCTTCTCATATTCAGAGCAACTCGCTGAACCAACCAACCAGCGAGCCAGCCGCCATCGATTCAGAGCTATTCCACGTCATTCAGTTATTTTTCGGCTTTGTAGATATGAAAGCGAACCGGAGTGTGTGGGCGGCATGCAGCGGAAACATGCACTGCCTGCTGCGCTGCGGCTGACCACACTTCGAGCAGAAGTGACGTAGTTTGAGAACATTTCTGCTAAAAACGTTTCGACAGCTTCCCTTCTCACTTTTCCACACGATTGGAAAGTCAGAGCTTATCGTGTCCATGTTCCTGCTGGCCACACGGCTGAATGGATCCATGAAGCGTCTTGAAAAGTAGACAACCAGACACCTGTTCGTTCCAGTGGATGGAGAGGCCGACCGCAGTGAAGCTGCTCCTGTGGCCAAGCTGAGCGGCGAAGGAAAGAGACAACGCGGCTCCCGTTCGCGTGGAAGATGTGCTTCGAAACCCGGACGGAACGCCAGTGACGAGATCTTCGTTGTCATTCCGATTCGTCACCGATGCTGTTTTGCACCCGAAACCTGTAGCAAGAGCTTGGACTGGGTGAAACGCGAGGCATCCAAGCGCCGGCTGTTGTTGTTCTTCACCAGCAGCCCGCGACCAGCGGAGCTTTTTCGTTGAATTTCCAATTCTGGTCCGAACGCCCGGATGACTGTCCGGTTCGAGGAACGCACCGGCTGCCGACGCGAGTTTCAATTTGCTTCCGGGGACAATCTTCGCTCGGGTTCTCGACCGCTCGTAACGGAGGATTATCTCGGCGCCCTGAAATACTACCTGCTTTCAACAACGCTGTGAGTTTCGGATCTCGGCGAGATGGACTCAATGGAGATATGACCGACGACCGTTCCTCCACTCGCTCTCCTTCTCGGACGAGCGCCGTCTTGCTGTAGGCGTCATGGGAACTAAGACGATGCCCGGGGCTGAAGGGAAGGCTTGTTGATGTTAAAAGCGAATTAGAAAGTACCACTTAGTCCATCTTTCGTCTTCGTCTCGGTTTTCCCCAGCTTTAATGATTCGCCCAGGGCGGTTGAGCAAAACCCGAAATTCCATCAGACACCCCGTGAGAGGGAATAATAGAAAGCGCCATATTAAAATATCAAAACCCATCACGGTTCGGATTTCAGCGCGAAGAGCTGCCTGAAAACATCTGAACACCCTCGCGAGTTCGCGTCTCCTGAGTGACATTATCGCTTCGCATCGAACGATGTCTCGCGCTCACGGTGCGAGGCTCGCGGTGCGCACTTGTAGTTAGGATACTGAAATGTTTTCCTTCTCCTCGTGATGTCTCTGTCGTTGTAGTTGTCGGGTCCTTCTTCCTCGGGA
Organism: Phytoseiulus persimilis; assembly: GCA_037576195.1. Taxonomy (NCBI): domain Eukaryota; kingdom Metazoa; phylum Arthropoda; class Arachnida; order Mesostigmata; family Phytoseiidae; genus Phytoseiulus; species Phytoseiulus persimilis. The sequence continues at coordinate 6,646,262 of CM075103.1, forward strand.
CAGAGAAGAAGCTTGGAAAGAATAATGGAGGACACTCTGTTACACTTAAACTAGCCCCGCTGAATTTCTCAACAACGATCAATTTCAGTTGGCCCGACAAGACGTGGTAGACGTGGCGGCAAATTGAAACATGGCTTTGCGTTCAGAAGCCAACCGGTCCCACGTTCACAAAACATGGCAAGCTTGGCCCAGATGGAAGTGACACTCGCTTGTTTCTATGACGTGCTCGTGGAAGTACTCCATTTATCCGCTCGAGTGAGCCGAGACTCGTTACTTGTGCTGCTCCGAGTGAATCGAGTAATTCACCCGCATGACTTATGCCTTGTTTTGTCGTTCTTCTTCGGAGAACTGTTCCCTCTTGGCGTCCTCGGTGGAGGAAAGTCCGCCCACTGGGCAACGCGGCGTTTCCGAGCAGTTCTTGACCAAGATCAAGCGTGAGGCAGACACCGCTCCCCCAGGGCTTGATCATACGCGTCGAAAATCCTGCACGCTTCGGCATCATACGAAGAGGTGACTGGCATCATCCCGTCCGTTGAGAATTGGAAACGTTTCCGGCACTCCTCAGCCGCGGCGTTCTTCGCAGGCTGCGGAATTCGCGGCCTCGCTCGAGTAGCAGTGGTCCACGGGATCCCACACACGCACTCGCATCGTGCGAATGCATTTCGGCCGGTTACTCCTCGGGCGCCGTGGGATTCGCTGCGTCTGCTTTCACCGCTATTGACAGTTTCCGGAGACAGTCATAGGAGCGATCGTACCTCCCCGAATGATTCTGTCTGTATGTGTGGCGAGAAGAAGCAATCGTCTCCGTTTCCTTGATCTCCGTCTCCCTTCGATTCCTCATCGTTTTCCTTGAACGTTACTCGGCCGGCAGGATGGCGGACGGTCGGGAAGCTTCACACATCCGATGAGCGGTCATATCCGAATCGAATGTTCTGCCTCAATGCTTGAGGCGACCATCAACACGAGCCCAAACTCCTGGACTCGCACTCAGTCGGGGCTCCGGCGTATATTGCGTCGTTCCACGGAATCGGACTGAACATCTATACATAATCTTTGAGTACTTCGGTTTTTTTCGCGAATGAACCGACGATCGGGGGAACCCTCCATTGAGCGTGAGGCAATGACCGATAAATTGACCGCACGTTTAATAATCATTTGTTGGAATTGATTCCCCCACTAGATTTAACTTTACTGATCAAGTTTCGCTCCAATTCGCAGCGTCGAAAATATTCTCAAAATACTCGCTGCTCGAGACGTTCTCACATATACAGTGGGTTGTAGAGTTTCTTTGTGAACGTAGATCACGTATCAAGCGCGAGCATGTGGAAACGGACGCTTTTAGAAATGCATGACTTCCCCGCTGAAAGAGCGCTTCCCATCCCGCTCCGGCGTAATGTTGAAACCCAGTCACCCGGCTTGAAAAATTCGTTGCGATTTGAAAGCGCTCCCCGGACATGGATCGAGGTTTTGAGAACCGCGAGCTTACGTGAATTGCGTCAACTCAGGCTGGGAGCGGGTCCTGATGACGCTTTCAGCGCTCCCCTTTCTGGATCGAAGGCCTCCTTTGAGCCGGCGGCCGCCGTTCCTGGGATCCTGGAAATCGGTGCCCCCATTGTGACGCCCCTTCGAGAATTGTTGCGAGGTAGCATTCGAGCATAATTGCGGATGGAATCGAGCGAGCGTTGCAGTTGAGCCGCGGCCACGGCTCGCTGTCCGCCATTCCCACTAGTTTCGGCGAACAGTTCAGAAGTTCTTTGGAGTCGTTGAGAGAGCCGAAGAAGTGCCGATGCAGGAACCAGAAGGGAGATCCCTGGAATGGCGTCAGAGCTTCAGAACCGGCTTTCCCATGTCCCGCTCGAGTTATCCCGATTCCCACGACTCGACAATGCGTCCTGTATCTGAAAAAAAGCTCTAATCGATACCGAAACTAGGAGAGTCGATCGGGATCTTTGTTGGCACAGTGGAAATGGCTCGTAATTCGACCATGTGTACTCAACTGGAACAAGAGCTACTGACCACTCCGGGTGGTCTCAGCTCGCGAGCGGCGAAGAATTGAATCCAATACCGAAGTCTGATTGGGCGTCACCGGCGGTCGAGTCGCATCTCTCGAACGGACAGCCGTTCATCGACTTGGCACCGCGAGAGTGTTGGTGAATCCTGGCCGCGAGCATCCATGTGCAGATGGCTGCTCGCCACCTCGGCTAGCAGGTCGGCAGGTACGCTGGTTGGTGTCATCGACGAGGCCTGGACGCTGGTTTCGACCCACCCGACTGACTTGTCCGAACGCAGCCTCCTCGGAACACCGCATCTAACTCGTACCGACCCTCTGCTATCTGTTGGTATTTCCCCGGATGTCCGTCTACATCCTTGCGTACAACTGGCCAGCGGAGAGCGGGCGGGAGGAAGATTGACTGCGTCGTGAATTATTTGACGGCTCATCTGAGGTAGTGGCGCACACTCGTCGGTCTGGCACTCCAGTCTGTCGGTGGAGCGGCCGTTGAGGGACGGCCGGAGGGACCCGCGTCCCGAACCCTTCGGGCGCGTTAGCACCGCGGGGAAGCGGTGCCGAGTGGAATGAAATATGAATGCTCCACCTGGTCGCCGTGCAAGTGTTGAACTTCTCCGGTGTCTGCCACTGAACCCTCGATTCAACCAACCGGGCGGCCTATGGACGTAAGATTTTTTTTTTCTTTTTTTTTCATAAAAAAAGGCGGCGATCCCGCAAACCTTGAATGTGTGATTGTCATGGTCGCTGACTGTCTATTCAATCAACTGACGATTCCGCTGCTCGACAGAGTCGCCATGTCCATTATTTTAGCATTTTATTGGTACCGATCCCCGGGGATGAGAAACCGTGAGCCCTCGCTTTCCTCTGGCTCCCGCTTGAGGCTGATTCGCCTCTTTCCCGCGAAAGTAGCGGATCCGATCGGGAACGATGACGGTTTCGACTTCGTCGATGTCATCAAGCTGAGCGGCGCGATCAAACGGTAGTATTGTGAGTTCTGCCTGCGGATCTCATGCGATGACACGTCACAATGGTCACCCATCCAAACTTCCGCCAGCGGGATCCGCCAGAGATCTGCATCCGAAATAAGGGGACGTGGACTACGTTGACGTGTTCGACTCCATGGCCCGCATTCAACAACGAGAATCGTTCCTCGGTCGGATTGCGGAACTGACGATCCCGAACAAATCAACGGGGGCTTTCGCTTAGCGGATACGACACGAGACTACGTTTCATCGCTTTCTCGGACACGCGTAGCCTCGAGCTCCTGGCGAAAATCGGGAAGTCACCATTGAACCCATCGAAGCCCGTTTCGAAGCGCTGCTCTCAGTGAGCATCGGTGGCGGAGCGTCAAGCGAATGTTCTCGTGGCCACGTGGTCGCAGGCCACGAGAATTTCATCGTCGTTGGTCGAACCGGGCCTTGAGAGCTATCTTCCGTCCTCTGCGATGTTCAGAAATCGATATAGGCTCCCGAGCCAGTCGGATGCCTGAATCGTTTTTCACACAGGCTCACACGAGAAGCAATAGGAAGAATGTGCGGTGAAACCGGTGAGAGTGTTCGAAACAACTGCTGGTGAATGTTCCGACGGGACTCTAAATCGCAGTCGAGACATCCACCCACTGCACGTCCTAAACGTTGTTTCAATGGTCGGGCGGATCTCGTGAATGATGCATGATTCCGTTTTGAGCACGTCGGTTGTGGCTTACGGCACCGGTAGGAACGGAAGAACCGGCGAAATCCGCGGGGGAGGGCGGACGTCCAAACGATCCAGGACCACCTACCGGTTCGCCCGTCTCCTGAGACAAGAGGAAGTTTTTTGCGTATTTATAGATGAGTGACAGGCAAGTCATCGCACAAACGCTCCGAATCCTCTTAGCGAGCGAGCGAACGGCGCGGCCCGGGACGGGCCCACGGCGACGACCAAAACGAAGCTCTCGCCAGGATTCGGAGCAAGCGGTCCATGAAAAATCCCCCGCGGAAAAGCTCCGCTCCGATTCAGCAACGCACACGTACACACACGAGTGGGAGGATGCTTCGCGCGGCAGCATTCAAGCGAGGAGACGCCGGACCCGCCAGTTCGCGGGAACGCCCGTTCCGCTCACCGGGATGACTTCCAGGTAGCTCGGTCCAGAGCTCAGCGACATGTACAAGAGACAAGTCGAGCGGAGAGGAATCGGAGATAAGACTCCACACTTTCGAAAGCACGCATACAAGAACAGTCGCATGGGAACGCGCACCGCTATCCGCAAATCCTTCCGCTAAACTCGTTCGCAGGAAGCGACCCAGCTCCGGGTGCGGGGGAATATTCTGGACTGTAGCCGTTCGTCCGGACGAGTTCCGATCGAGCTCATACGGACGAGGTGTGCGACTCCTGATTCCAGCGATGTACTTTGCTACATTTTGATAATGGCTCGAAACTGTCCGGGCTTCTTTGCTCCTCTGTCCGCTCACTCCATCCACGTCGAGGCTTGCCCATCATGGCGAGGGAGGGACAGAGAGAGAGAGAGAGAGAGAAGAAACAAGATCGTGCATGATAGTTAGCCTTGTAGTCGTTGTTGGCCGACAATAGAGTCAATCGAGAGCAGCGATGAAAGCTGAAGGAACTCATCTTGAACCCCGTCCCAGGACATGGCCTTTTATTGTTCGCTACTCCCCCCACCCCTGTGAAAGCCCTCCCGAGAGCAGCGGCGAACGTCGGGAAAGGAGAACAAGCAGCACCGACAGGGTCTTGCTTGATAGGCCAAAGTTGTTGCGACGAACAATAGATGATGCCGGTGGCTGCAGAAGCAGACTGAAGTGTGGGCTCTGGGTCACTCTAAGAGTGGAAGCGACTCATGTCGGAACACTGAGAGAGTGAGCACCGAAGGCAAAGACGAAAGTGGAACAACCGGCGGTGGGCCGGGGATCCACGCCTCATTGGAGGCCCGGTCACTCGCTCAGGCAGGCAGGCCGGCCGGCCGGCCGGCCGGCTTACCCGCCTTTCTGACTGACTGGACGCTCGCTGGGTGGGCTTGCAGGATCATCCTGAGTCTCTTGAGTCTTCCTGGAAAGATAGAGATGCACCGTGCCGAGCGGAAACCGGCGTCGCCTCCCTGTACTGTGCAACAATCGTCTGAAACATTCATACTCGTATTCGTTTCTCGTTCCCAGCGCAGCGAGAAAGAGAGAGTGGGGATCCGCGGAATGGATCATGGCGGGAAGCCGTTGGCTGACATCCATTTTGGCGAAGGAATAATCCGCGGTTCTCATGTGATGCTCCGATCGATGAATATTCGTAGGCCGGTTCAGCGGCCCCATTCCCTCGAATCCGCTGAAATATGATCGCATTTAAAACGTAAGAGTTGAGCGCGTTCCGTTCGAACGACCTTGAAGCGAGAAAACGTCGATTCTCCGGGGATCGGCTAGTTGTGATCGAGAGGGCTCCACGAATCCTGCCTCTGAGAGGTGGAGCAATCGTGAGTATTAATTGAGCGATTGACGATGGCATCTTATCGAGAACATTCCTCGGTCAAGACATAAGAAAGCTCTCCCAACCCTTGATCTTGTGCACTTCGGCTGTCTCCCCCAGTTATCGCAAATGAATGCCCACACAATTCAACGTAATTGCTCATAGCAGCTGTCCGTGCTCAAGTTATATCTCGATAACCCTCCTGATCTGCCTCCCGACCGCTTGTGCGCGGACCATCTGCGCGTCGCGACAGCGCTAAGCCTATTGCGACGAGATGGTCAAAAGGCTGACGCGGTCTGCACCGCGGGTTCGAATGGACGCTGTCTCGAACGGGACCCTGGGTTCGACCCCCTCCGCGGACGCTCAAGCGCCCCGTTGACGCTCTGGCTTTGAGAATAGTCCCCTTAGTGCTGAGGCCCAACAATTTTCGGAAATCGACTCCCGCGCATGGCGGGCCTATCCCTGGAAGCGGAGAAAAACGGCGAGACGGGAAAAACAAACGAACGAGCTGCGATGTATTGGGGGTGCGAGTCGTTTGGAATTCTCATCTGATCTCCTTTGTGATTGACGCTCGAAATTCTGGGAATTTGTCATAGATCCCGAATCGGGGAAGAATTCCCACCAAGGCCTGAGGTTCCGGAATTTTAGAGGATCGAAGTTTCCGTTGACGACAGAGTTTTTCTGAAACTTTTTGGAAATCCCCCGGCCCCGGCTGCTCCGAAGCGGAAGGGGTTCCGTAGCAACGCCGGCGGCATTTCGCGGTGAACTAAGCCGCGGACACCGGTTCCAAGAGTCCGTCACAACGGAAATGTTACAATAACGCCTTCAGCTCGGAGCTGACCATCGCCGCTCGGTTGGTTGGTAGCAACGCCTACTTCTCCGACTAGGAGAGCATCGGAATGGCGGGTAACTGGGCTGGCGGTCGAGCTAAGACGGCGGGTTACTCCCTCCGCTTCGATCTCGGCAACTTAAGGAATTCGCAGCGGTCTTCTTTCTTTCCTCTGTTTGTCGTTCCCCTCTTCATCCGTGGCCGCGACTTGTGCTGAGGGAAGCTCCTGAACAATACGACTGTGGTGATACATCGCCGAGATCGGGAACTGCGCTTCCCTCATTCAATCATTGACAAAACTGTTACATTCTTGGAACGAACTCGATCAGTGCGGCAGTCAGTCGAGCTAGGGTGCACGCGTCACCAAGTTCCCCGCCATTTATGACCCATGAACATGGGCCAGAGCCGCGCATTGGTATTGTCGCACGAGTCTACGAGTGTCTTCAGGGCGGAACCGGACCGAGGGAGCAGAGTCGCAGAATAGATTGAGAGAAATGTTCGACAGCGCCATGGACTATTGCATCGGTTGTGAGGAGGAGTTGATTCGCTGATCCCGTCGGTCGATTTGAGCTGCGTTCAGCTGGTGGAAGGAAGTTCGCCTGTTGAGTCCCGCCATACGGATCGGGCCCCTTGTGCTCCTTCGGCACGATGCGCTCAGAGGGGGCTCGGCAGAAGATGAAGAAGTTCCTGCGCGATCAAAGCGGATGCGAGGCGGAAAACGGCCAGCCTGCCAGTTGTGTATGTTACTGACAAGCAGAGTTTGAAGCGCCCCTTGAAGTCGAGCAGCTCCCCATCGTCCAGGCATGCAAGCCACAAGCTGTCAGAGGGAGAAGCCGCTGCGGCTCAAACAACAGCAGCGAAAATTAGGAAGTCTTGACGGAGACGTCCTCCTGACTCGCTCCGTCTAACGCTCCGACTCCTGCAGCATTGCAGCTGCGATCTCAGAGCTGGTTCCCTTGCTCAACCTCGGACAGCGGTTCCTGAACTTTTCCAATACCGGGCCCGCTTTCGAGGCCAGGGACCAGTTCGTCCCGGGCCCGCTAAGAGGCGCCTCATCAGTTCTTCTTAATAGTTGGAGCTTATTAGAGACGATTCAAACTTTCGAAGTAATCACGAATTGTGCCCGCTGATTTCGTCCTCTTTGTCCACTTCGTTCCCTCCGCCGACAACGCTAGGCGGGGCGCAGATGAACTGATGAAAATGGGCTAGATGGGCTCAGGATTGGGTCGTGATCCATGCCGTTCTCGGGTTTGATTGATAACTATATTCGCTCATCTGGAGAAATGGAATGACCCGCTGCTGCTTCTCGGAAGTCGAATTCTGCTGGCAACGACCGTGCAACGAAAAGTTCCCGCTGCTGTCAGGTTTCGTCTGCAATCGCGAATGGAGCAGGAAACTTAGTTTTCGGAATCCCGCAGTATTAGAGTCCGGGCAGGCGTAGGAGACCGAGGGGATTCGTGAGTTTCTCCCGCTTTCCAATGACACTGAAGGGTAGTACGCATCGGAACATTGTCCCGAGTCCTGGAGAGAAAATTGGAAATGTTCGTCGACCCTGGGTCCGGAACTTGGAATAGTCTCTCGAGACCGCGGTGACGGAACCTGCACGGAGAGCACAGCGACGGACGAGCGGTCGTTGCTTTTCCGTTCCAGAGCAGAAACACCCTCCCCTAACGAACGTGCCGCACGCCATCTGCACATAACTTCTGCGCGGGATATCGATGGTCCTCTTGTTGAAAATTGAGGTTTTCCCTTCCCCAACAGCCGCCCGAGTCAAGCCATCCTCCGCAGATACTGCGTCGTTATCAGTACTGGGGTCACGGCTATAGCAACGACCACTGCCACGACAACGAGAAGGGTTGGCAGCGCGGGTGGATCATTATTCAAAAAGTTCATCTCTCTGACTTGCGGGTCTCGCTCCGTTCATCGTTTTGTCAGAAAAAGCAGGAGAGCATTCAGATCCATCGAAAAACGTTGACGGAGCGGTAGAATGGGAGACCGATGTTCCGTGGCCGAGATATCCGAGCTGATTTATTCACATAAGAAACTAGCTGGGTCTGATTTCCCAAGTGAAGACTCCCACATTTCGCCGGTTCCAACTTCAGATGGAGTCCAGATGGAGCAAAAGGGTCTCTTCAGGAAGGATGAATTTTCCGCAGCTCGAAGATGCTCTAGAAATTGAGGCAAACTGATAATGTTCGTTTCCGGATCGAAAACTGATTTCGCGTATGTTGGAGCGCCCATGTTGCAACCTAGCTTGGGCAACAGCTGTGTCTCAGAAGGGTCCGTTTGGCTGCGCTTCGAGGAGACATCAGAACGACTCCTGGAAATACCCGGATCTTCATCACTCTCGTTGTCCTGTGTCCACACTCTCATGGGTCTCTTGGACCAGGTCTGCAGCGCGGATTTCGCTCGCACAAAATCAGCTTCTGGATCCACTCCCTCCCGGAACTATTTCTGGAATTTCTGGCGAATTTCGGAGCCGATTCAACGGGAGCAGTTTCGTATCGATCTCTGAGAAACGGAAGTGACGGAAGAATCGAGGTTCGGCCGTCGCTCTGAGGACTGCCCTGGAATCCGGCACATTTTGATTCCACTCCGTCTTTCACCAGCTCGTCATGATCACATTCGAAATTTCGTTACAATCGTACAAATCAGTAGTCCGAAAGTATCTCGGTTCAGCGGGAATCTACCGTTGATCGAAATGACTCAGCACGCAATTTGCAATCTAGACGGGCGAAATGGAGTGAGAATCCGCGTTCATCACCTCCTGGAACTTTGAATACTCTCGAGCAAGCCGAGAGCGGGAATGCTGGTTTGAGCGAGTGTGAGAAATGTAGATGTGAGGAGTTTTTGTGAGTGCAGGCTGTTGTATGTGAATCTAGCCGATCTGTTTGTTCAGGCGTGTCTGAGAGATTTCGGCTCATCGTCTTGTCAGAATTGCAAAGTGGCTCGGAAAAGGACGAACGCAACGCGAGTAGTCGGCGACGCAGTTTGTTTTTCATGGATGTTCGTTTCCGCGTCTGTGGCTCTATGAAACTTTTCTCCACGCGGCAAGGGCTCTCCCCTGCCGCCGACGGCGATCAGTTCGCTAGCAGCTCTGTGTCGTCATCCTCAAGGACCGAATTCCGGGCTAACCGTAGATTCCCCCTTATCCGTACAGCCGGATTCAGCTCCATTCGCAGGTTGGACTTCCGCGTTCGACGTCGGGAACTATTCGACGAATGCTATGTCGCTGAGGCTCCAAGGATGCCTGCGTCACCGCGCCTGAAGTTCGTAAGTTCTCGGCCGGCGAACTCAGTATCAAGTTACTCGTGCAGCGAAGAGATACGTCTTCCTCAAGATGAGGAGGAAGCGCACGTGCATGCATTGCTTGTTTCTGCCGGCGGGAGAACCGCTGTTCGCCGGACTTGGAAATTGCGTTCGTTAGTGAAAGAAGCACAAACATTTCTGGAGCGAGTCTCGCGAGTTAGCAAGCCAGGATCTCGACTAATGGTGCCTACGAAAAACCAACGAAGCACCACGTGAGACCATTCCCAGATCGCGAAGGCGGCGCATTTCCCACCGTCGCTCTGGGATCGTGTGAGAACTCAGTTCATGTCGAGACCTCGTTTTCGTCCCGGGTTCATCGGATTCTCCGCGAGCAACGCTCAATCTAGAACTTCAGGCTCGCCTTAAATTTGTCGTAAGCTGACCAGGCAGGGGAGGAAGATGAGAATAGCGATTCCGTTCCAGGGGAATTAGAAGTTTCTGGCTATCGGAACAGGGCTCGCACAGTCCATACGCTGCTACCCTACTGAACTTGGTGTATCACCCGGCAACGCGCTTCCGCTCGATCACGTGTCGTGTGGCAGCCCAATCAGACCTTAGGGGCATCGGAATTCCAGACTCCGATCGGGGAACAATCGGTCCCCACCCGCAGTCCTGAGACCGTCTCCAATAGGACCTGTCGCTCTCCATCCAGGGATTCAGCGTTCCTCAATAATGATCAGAAGGAGAATCCTTGGCGAGAAGTTCCATTTTCGAGAAATCGCATAAGAACTTCCAAGGACAGCGCGCTCGGACTCCTCTGTGTGGTATCGTTTGTTATTCGAGCATCACGATCCCCAGACCACCCGCTCTGTCGGAGGTGAGACGAGTTTTCCGCGACACCCACTCACACATCCCAGCGGCTCCCGCCGCCTGCGGGACTCTAACTCACAGCTCTTTCGGCTTTCCATGACTGGAGAAAGCTGACCTCAGCTCCTGTGCTCCTCGAACCAGGCTTGGATTGAAGTTTGAGGATTCGGGTCGTGCTGAATAAATCAATCATAAACATTCGCCCATGTCGGCTGCCTTCCCATCAGCACACAAGACCAGCAACCTGGCCGCCGACGGTTCCGTTACGGAGTGGTTGGATTTGCGTAGCGTATCAACACGAAGCTTTATCCTCGCGGAAGCTACCGTGTCAGAAATCATGGGCTGAGCGAGCAGCGTCAGAAGCCAGTAGGAAACAACGGCTGTCGAATTTTTGTTCTAGGGAGAGCTCCAGAAGAGCAGCGCGACTTCGCGTCAGATCTCGCCCGATTTCCAATGCGAGTCGTCGGCGAGCAGCGATCTAGACGGAGCTGTGGATGAATCTTGACAGCTCCGCGAGCAGGATGAAGGCATCTCGTTCTTCTTCTTCCTCCCATCCCCTGATCTTGTTTTCGCATGGCTCGGCTCGGGCCGAGTCGACTTCACCTGCATTCCATCTTTCGCCTGTGTTCCTGCGTTCTTCTCCTCGCAAACTCAATCAACTGATGGGAAATTCTCTCCCGTGGACTTCTGAAAAAATTTGCCACGTTGCCTGCTGTCCATATTTCAAGCAACTATTCACGTCTGTGAGCTGCGCTATCGCCATACGAGTGAGCATCATAAATTCCGGATAAGAACACCACCCAAAAACGGGAGGGGGGACGGTTCACTCCCCCCAACGACGGAGGTTGAGTCCATCTCGGAGTGGCGAGGAAAAGTGTTCTCCTGCACCTCCTAGATTGGCTTCGCTTCGGAGGGACGACGCCACTATCATCTGAGGAAGGCGACATCACCTGCGAGTTACTCGGCTGAGGAAGTTCCCCATCGTTAGGCGAACTTTCGAGACTACGGCGGTTCCACGGTTGAAACTTCAGATCCCCTCCCCCTTTTTCCAGCCCTCTGCCAGGTGAGATCCGAGCTCCATGAAGAGGCCTCTTCCCAACCGCGGAAACATGGTACTGATGAGCGGAAACGGTGCCGTAGTCGCTCCTTTGTGGAAAGGAGACGCGGATCGAGTGAGCAGTAACCCAAGGTAATAACTATGCCTTCCCTCTTCGGCACACTCCGACGGATAGGAATCCACGAAGCGAGAATCGGGTAGAGGCATCACCGGCAGCCGTAGACTGCCGTTCCCGATGAAAGCAAGCTGCTCAATGCTGTTTGCCCAATGCCTATTCGGCTTTCTCGACCACCTGAGTCTGAGCGGGCGGAGACGGCGGGCTCTCGGGATGAAATGGGAGGGAAGAAGATTTCTCGGAGGGCGCCAATTGAACTAATGTTCAATGAAGCGTCTTCAAAAGCCGTTTCACAGCCCCGGGGGGAATTCCCACCGAGCGCATTGAAACTTCAGAGTCCCTCTCGACGTCGAGTGTTTCTTCTCTGTCTCGTTATCAGAAATCCACGGATTCCAAGGATCGCGATCTCGTACGACCATCCTTCCGAAAACTATTGAATAGGTGAGACGCCGCGCGGGGACCCGCCAGCCACTGCTCGCTATGAAACGAGCTCATTGGACGGGAGTGCAGCCTGTTTGTCCGACCGCAGAATGAGTTATGCCGACTCCATACAGAGCTATTCCCACTTAATGCACTCATTTATCTTGATACTTGTTTCTGTGTCCTAGCCGAGCGGAGGGGGCCAGGGTTAGAATCATTCCATGTCTGCTCACTTTGCAGGACACACACGGCTTTGTGGAGAGACGACAACAACAAAACGAGTGGATACGCAGCCAGAACACCGACCGGAGCTCATCAATATGTGCAATACCATCGTCATTACCATCCAAGCAGCTGTCAACATGGCCAGCTTGCACGGGACCTGCCCGGGATTGCTCGGCCGCGTCGCACGGAACCTATTGCGATCGTGCTCCACGTCTGGGGCACAATATTATACCTCGGTGAACAGCTCTGAAACCTCGAGCTGGAACAACCGCTGAAGCAGCGAGTTACCCTTGTCTATCCATCTCTCGGCGACGACGGGACCCTGATAAAGGAAATCACAACGCTCTGGAAGAGTTGGCCTTGGGCAAGAGCAAGTGCAGCGTAGGTGGTGCCCCGGAGGAACGGTCGCTCGCTCGCCAGAATTGAGTCGCTGTTTGCGTAGGAGCCGGCTTCTGGGAGGCTCGTTGACAATTCATCTGTCTATCGCGGCCTCGGAACTATAGCGTTCAAAGAAAACAGTCGACAGAACAAGCACCGTGGGTCTCCCGCGTTATTTTGTTTGCGAGAATCTATACGCAGACCACGCGAAGAGCTCATCAACGTGTTTGCTCCGCTGCATGAAGGTGTTATCGAATTACGCCAATATTCATCAGACAAGGGTGAATGCCAATGAGGAATCGCCCCGGGTTGCGAAGGAGAGAAGGAGACGATGTTTTCGTCGTGGAATCGTTCGCAACCTCTGGTACCAGGTGAGGGAGGGAGCCGAGCTCCTCTCCCGCATCGAGAGACGATCCAGTTCGGAAGTTCTTCGCAAGTCTGTGTTCAAGGTTCTCCCGTTCCTTTGTTCGGAATTTTCCGGCCGGCACTCCATCAGGGTGAGTGAAACGTTGTAATTAAGTGTTCGTTCGAAGATCGACTCGGATTGGAGTCGGGACGACAGTCTGGGACGATGGTGTTGCTATTTCCCTAATAATTGTGCTACCAGACGGAAGCATCACTCGTTTCCGCAGTGAGGAACAGGTAACTGGTTTCTTCGTTCACTCGAGACTCGATGCACCAAAGCGCTGTGAATTTCTGAGCCAAATAGAGCGGGGAAACGTCATTATCTCCAACGAATCAGCTCCATCTGGACCCCACCCGAAGGTTATCCCTTGGGGCTGGGTCTTGATTTGAGAAATTTTTCCGCCCTTGTTTCATGGACCAGAAACGCATTCGACGAGAGGGTATTGCTTTCCCGCGGCCGATTGGTTCTTCATCGTTTCTTCCGCCATCAGCTACGGGAGCCGAGAGGAAAAAATGGCGTTGGCTTCGATCGTTTCTTCCGCACAGAGGTTAGTGGAGCGGGCCAGCGCGGGCGAGCGTAAGTCCCAATCGTCTTTCCGCGTTGGTTTGGCGCCCGATTCCCAAAGCCTAAATTACATCCAGGAATCAACGGTGGTTCGGCGGCTGTAGAGGAAACGAGAGGTAGCGAACTCGATGTTATTGAGCTCGGCGTCCAGCCGGCAGACGGATCTTTGTTCCAGATGTTCGATCTTTCCGTTTCGCGGGGCAGCAACGAACCCGGCCGAGCCGGTTACCTATCCCGCGGTCCCGGGACGCGCTCACACTAAGCAACCCGTTTGCGGAGCTGCCCTCCCACCCCGTCAGCCCACAGAGCAGCCGACAACGGGGAGATCCGCCCGAGGCGTAAAGGACCGGGTGCTCCGTAGGCTCGTTGGCTGGTTTGTCGAACAGCGGCTCGTTCGTTCGCTTGGTCCTAACAAGGAGACACACGAACTCGAGCCACAGGGGAATCTTAATTTGTAACTCATTGATCTCTGCGTGAACCCAGAGGATTTACTGTTGTTCTGTTCACCGTTGGTCGACGAGTGCGGACTACAAGCATGCGGTGGTCTCTTGAAGCTTTCCTCCTCACTGAGAGAAGACGGATCCAGACGTTTCCAGGATGAGTTTCGCAGCCTCGGGACAATCCCGCCCGCCCCATTTTAGTTTTCCTCACTTGCGAACCCACTATTTTCAGTTCGTGGAAGCTCAATAGATTTCTCAAGAATGACTCATCATCTCCGCATTTTTGTGTGTCTGACGCTGCGGAAATGGTAAACCCTCACCGCATACTACCTGTGAACTACCTATTCGTCTTTGGAGAACAACTCAATATCTCAATATTGAGACTTTAACTTGAGCTTGGAGATTGTTCCGTACGCCCCCGAAGCACCAGACGTCGGCGTCGTTTTAGGGAACCCGGAAACTCGGTCTGTAAGCGGCGGCATGCCCGGGATCTCTCCGGGGGACGCGAAACTAGCTTCGCGATGGAAGCGGAGAACAGCAGATGATCCTGAAGAGCTCCACATTTGGCCTCCTTGTCTTCCCCCCGGGCACGCCGCTACCTGTAAGCATGGAAGCGGACTCAGTGTCGAGACAGAAACGTAATCGTTCGAAGATGATGAGCTGACAAGGCCGTTCGGATTTACTCCCGAGGTTTTTTCCACCGGGATGCGAGAAATAGGATGTTAGGATCAGAATCGACCGCGATGAGCATCCTCCGAGCACGAGTTGCAATTCTAGATCAGCTCGGAGAAGGAATTCGGAGTAGATTTCGATTCAGCGAAGATCTGAGGAGCACATTAGCTGAGGAGGGTGCGCCTGGCTCTCGTCGGTCACTGTGTCCTCAAATTTGGAGTTCGACGAGTCTCGAGCGAATGAATATCATTCTCGAGGGTCCTCCTGGAGGGAGGCGGAATGAATGGCTCGCGCAGTGTGATCATCGCTGATCCCGGGCGAATAGGATGTGACAAGATAAAGTACCGTGCATTGCACCGAGGACGGTACGGTGGACTGTTCACAGCTCTGGTCGGGAGAGCCGGGAAAGACTTGAAACGTGAAAGGAGTCGAAGGTCGACGAGGTTCTCGTGCGTTGTTGACTCTCAAGGAGGGTATTTCCACTTGTTCACAAAGTCTTGCTCCCATTTCTCAGCCAGAGAGGGTTCCGAGAGAGATCGTGAATGATGCATCGGCAGTTACCGTGGAGGTGTCTCAACGGGCCGACGGCGTTGCGTCGGTTCCGCCCCTCAGTTCTTCGCGAACGAGGTCTTCAGAGACTCCGCTTTCCTCGGGCCAAGACCTTCCCACAGGTATCCCGTGTCATCCCTCAACTTACGGCTCCTCTCATCGAGATCTTTGGCGATTTCTCGAAGAGGCCGCTGGACTTGATGTATGCGTGTACTCCGGGTTCAGCGGCTGATGCAGGATAATCCTCGATCCTGGCCAGAGACTTCGAATAACGGACCAGAGTCGTTCACTCTTGCGGTGCTGTGAACGAACGGAAACTCCGGGTTGACAGGGCGTAGGGATGGAAAGTCCTCTGGTCGGACAGAGCGTAATTGTCGATGCAGTACACGTGTGCATCGACACGCAACACCCTCCGTCCATTGAATTGTTCCGTTCGGACATCCTTTCGTCATCCGGTGGCTGGCAAACTGTTGTCGGCGGGGGGTAATCAGATTATATCAGTGTTGACATTGTTCCTTTCGTTCTCCTATTTCTCTTGTTCCATCTTCGTCCGCGGAGTCATCTCCTGGCCGCTTCGAATCGTCCCCGATTTCATCGGAGCATCCACGTGGAATGGTGCCGGAAGAGTGTTTCCAATGTTGCGGGAGAGCGTCGTCCATCGAGACAACTCTGTTCCACCCGGGTGGGGAGCGGGCGAGGGTCTAGGTGAGTCGAGCGGGCTTCGACCCGCGCAATCAAGGAAATTAGGAGCAAGAGGCTTTCTCTCCTTTCTTTTGGAGAACGCTCGAGGGTCGATGAAGGAATGGATCCGCTGAGCAGGCAAGCCAGCTAGTGAATCAGATAGTATCCGACAATGTAGACTCGGGCAATGAGGAGATAGTCTGGCAGATGAGAACGCATAGTCAAACGAACAGAAGCTGCTGATGGGAAGCGAGTGCAAGGAGAAGAGAGTCGTCCTTCTTGCTCGCTGTAATAAAGATAAGACACACCTCTGAGGATGACAATTGGCACTCTCTTCCACTGTGCTCTCCCGCCAGCTCTCTCGGAAAGGAAATGGCCGCCCCGCATCCCCTCGACCGAATGTCTGCTCACCGCTCAATCTCTCCTTGTTCTCCTTGGGCTCTGCAGCGGCTACGTGGAAGACGGAGAGGAGATCCTCCGCCGTTCTCATCGCTCGCGCGTTCGTTGCTACAAGAGAAGGCATCCTATTTGGCGTAATTGGCCAACACCAATGGTTATAGATAGCGAACGAGCCGTGAGCTCGAGCGCTGCTGGCTCAGGAGAGCGGCGACGACAACAACGGCAGCACAGCAACAACAACGGGAAAGCACCGTTGAGAAATAGGGCGCGAGGAAGCGGGAGATACATCAGGCAAACATCTTAGATGGGCTTCGGCATGAATTGCTTCAGGTAAAAGGCCGGAGAAAAACGGCCGCACGACAATCGCGGAATCGGCGGTGCGGAGAACGAATTGGACGAGTGCATTGTTCTATCTCGGGTCCCGAACTGGGCTCCCATGTGAATCCTTCCGACGACCGCAAGCCCAGCGCTGTAATTCGTTTAAAAACTTTCTCGTCAAAAGTGTAGTTCTGCTGCGTACAAGTGAAGGTCTGAATAGAGCCGCGCGAGAGAACAATATTGACTGTTAAATTGCAAAGTTCGCCGCCATCGGTCTTCTGTCCACTCACCGCTCCAAGCTCATTACGTTCGTTTCTTTATTGCATTACGTAGTTTCCGACTTTGTAGTCCATTTCGTCGTTACTGATCGGCGGGGGCGACTTGGCCGTCATCCCTGGGCTGTTCGAGACCCTTACCAACCCTGTCACACAAGAGTTAAGTTCGAATCGGTATTTCACAGAGCGGGACCCGAACTCGAAACGACCAGCGGTGTGGGAAACAAGCGATCCACGCATGCGCTCCTCGATTCACGCAGTCTCGGTGAACGTACTTTTTCTGAAGGAGAATACGTTCCGACGCGCGTTCGCCATGGACCTGAAGCAACTGTTCTTGAAGAGAGAGGAGAGATAATTCGAGCTCCAACACAGGCCGAAAAGCGGACACTCGTCTGGCGGGAACCATAATCGAAATCAGACAGTTGACCGGACATGCCAGATCCACCCAATCCGTGAAACATTTCGAGGGTCCTCGATCTTCACCCATACAGAGTACTTCTAGCGAAGCTCGAGAAATCGGCTCTCTTACTTCGCAAGCCGGGTCAGTTCTGCGTCCGACCAAGTTGCGGAAATGTCGCATTGGATCTTTCCCCCATCAGACAATATCGTAAATATAATAACTATCAGATCCATATCGGATGACTTCATCGATTCGCATGGCACATCGTCCGGTACTCCTTCCGTGCTTGGAATCAGAGAGGGATTCTCGACAAGGAATCTCGTAATGAAGCAAGGCGTTTACCTGACGTGAGCTCCGCGGATCTGGAGATTGCTTCGTGTGTTCGGGAGCCAGCGGTTTACGGCGAACAACCGCATGTCGCTTGCTCGGTGAACGCACGTTCGCCAGCGCAGTAGGAGTACTACCCGAGCATCAGGCAGTGCAGAGAAACAGACGCACGAGCCGCTGCAACTCGGCAACGCCAGCCACGAACGGAAATCCGCTCTTTCCGTGACGGCAATAAAAATCGGATTTAGTTCGTACGTCGAGTTTGTCGTTCGCTTTACGAGCTCACAGCTTAAGCCCCCGCCATCTGCCCCTCCCTCCAGGTCCTGTTCTTTGAGTCTGTCACTCGCACCGTTTCTCGTTTTGAAACACACAACAACGGCTCCTCGACTCACAGCTACGTCTGCTACCGCCAGAAAACGTTCCGGGTGCAGCCTTCGAACTTCCGAACGGTTTCCAACATATCTCGCTCTCTCTCTCTCGGTTGACAACAGCTCACTGGATGATCAGAATCAGCTGAATGTTCTTCTCAGCTCGTTCCCGATATGTAGATACTTTCGGAAGGTGATTCCGATCGCTGTTATAGAACCAAATGCGTATCGGGACGGGCTGCAGCGAAGTCCGCAGCCTCTGTCAGACTCTCTTTCCAGCTCGTCTGCTGCGAACCTTCATCAATCGGTCGCTTCGGCCTTGAGACAGAGCCCCTTACCGTTGTGCGGGTACGGATCCTGACAGGAACAGGTGAATCCAGTCGGGCTCTTTAGGAAGACCGGGATGAATCACAATCAGGAGCCCAAATCATGTCCACCACTTTTGGGAGAAATCGAGAGTGAACTCATTTCAGCCGAATCGAGTCCGGAGCAACGAGACAACTTCACCTGTCCCCATAGATTTGCAGCTGACATTTGACGCGGAATCGGGAGCACGTTATTTGTCAAAGAGATTCGAAGCAGTTTGGTGGAGATGTTCACAGGAGGCGACCGAAGTGAGAAACGAGGAGAGATCCGGGAGCAGAGGGAAGCTCCGTTGGGTTGGTGGCCCCAACAAGAATCGGGAAAGGAAGGGAGAAGGGGAAAAACTGGAGCGAGTTGCAGGAAATACGGCATGTTGGGGCAAAGGAGAGAAGCGAGGAGGTTCAGAAAAAAAGGAGGTTCATGTGGGTACAGCGGGGCAATCCTGGGTAAATATGAGCAGGGTACAGCGAGCTCAAGGATACAGAGAGTGATGCCCAACATGAGAAGGTGAGGCAAGAAGAGGTGACAACGAAACTCATATGCTGTGAGGAAATGGATGGGAAGGAGTAGCGTTGGGGGACGACATGGATGAGGACTTGATCACGAGGGAAGGTGGGGGATGCCAAGGTCTTCGAAGCGGAATGAAGAACAAGCCAGAGCACGAGGAAAGCGAGCTGCAACATGTGCACGTACTGCACGAGCATAACGGCGAGAATGGAGGGCGGCAGGGGTGGGTGGGGGTCGATCAGGCAATCTGCGGGTCCAGATTGCGGGGCTGAGAGATGAAACAACGGCGGGAAGCGGGGACCCGCACATGAAGTCTTGAGAATCGGCGGGGGCAGCAAGAACAGGAGAATGGGGCAGAGAGACGAACACGGGTTGGGGGCAGGACGAAAATAATCGCGACACACAAGGAGAACTTGGGGGGACTGGAGGTGCGCGGGGAGGTCAGAAGGATGGAAGTCAGGGCGAAGAAAATTAGAGTGAGTGAGTAAGAGTGTGGAAGCGGGGAAAAAAGACGAGATAAGGAATATAAAGGAGGTCGTCGTCAGGAGGACGAAGAGGCGATGCATCAACTCTGAGAAGGAGCAACAAAAACACTCTGGCTAGATTCATTACTTCAGCTCAAGGGGAGAGAACGAGCTGAGGAGCTTGTAGGGTGGCTACAACAACGAGAGCTCCGGAGGAACGTTGAGGGATCGGAAAAACGCCGAGGGGTTGAAAGTGAGGAAAAACGGCGTCGGAGAGGAGAAAACGAAGACCAGCGGCGAAATCCCCTCCCCCCACTCTTTGACTAGGATGGCGCGAACGACGCTCCGTGTGAGTGTGTGAGGGACGATGGTTTCTGAGAGGAGAAATTTTTAGCCAAACTTCGTGGCTAACGATAGAACGGGAGCTCAGCCCGATCCTTCAACTGAACGTCGGACGAAGAATCCGGAGGAGAAATCACGAAGGGGAAACAGAGGCAACACCTTGCTCAGCCATTAGGAAGCGAACGAACGGACGAACCAACGCCGGAGATGAGCGCACTCATTTTTAGACTGATCACCGCTTGCGTTACCGTCCCCGCCGCCAGCACCTCGGGCGGCAGCAAGCGTACTTGGAACAGCAGTCGACAACGATGAGTTATCTGCGGTCAGATCCCGCTGTGCATCAGAGGACGAAAACTGGTGAGTCCAGCGGTCGCCGTGCTTACGAATCCAGAAAAGTCGCAACACCATCGGGGAACTAATATTTTTTTCATTGACTGCTCAGGCTAGCGGACCCATGTTTAGACCTACGAGAGCGAGCTCCGTCACCAGCTGAAGTCCTCAAGAGCTGTGTTGCTGCTTCCGGGGGGGGGGGGACGGTGCGTATTACTACCTCATCCGGTATGCCAAGATGGATTCCAACGGTTCCGCCCTCTACCTTTCGCCGTAATGGGAGCCAACCGCCACGACACTGATCTCGCGCTCGCGTGGAACTTCGAGATTCAGATAGGCTAACGCTGATCGTGGTGTCGCCCCAGAGTTGTCCGGGTGACGATTTTTCAGCAACTAAGAATCGATTTCCAGTACCGGAACCAAGATGCGGGTCGTCGACAATCGGAGCGGTCTGTTCGCGGAAATGCTGGGTGAGGTTGGAGACTAGACTCTGCACTCCGTAGTACGGAATACGGCTGATTTCCGAAAATACGGTCCGTACTGTAATACGGCGCTACGGACCGTATTATTGATACGGCATCCGAGTCTGAGACCGTACTCCGTACTACCGTACTACGGTACGTTCCGTATTATGATACGGACCGTATTTTAGGAAAGTAGCCGTATTCCGTACTACGGAGTGCAGGGTCTATTGGAGACACCGGAACTCAATCTTCCGCGCCATAATGAAATACATCCTGGAAACCAGCTAGTCAGGAGACTTCCCATCCTGAGTCTTGTGCCGTTGTAGTTCGCGAAGCGCCGCCCGAATACGCTCAGACTTCCAATCGAATCGGCCCCTCTCGCGAGATCCTCGGAAACCCTTCAGATTCGTGAGAGGGTCTGTGGGGATCGTGGAGAGACGGATGGAAAAGCCGAGGAGCTCGCGCTGAGGCAACTCGGGCTTCTTTATCGCACTGCTATCTTGCCCACTTCTACCTTGAGCATTGACCGATGGACCGCCTGAAGTGCCTTCTCGAACCTTCAGCTCCCCGTTGTTGTTCTGACGTCGGTGTCCCCTCTCTCCCAACGCGACGAAGTACTTAAAGATTGGATGCATATTTTTTGAAAGGGCGCTGAGGAGTCGAGGCAGCTTACAAAAGCCATCCTGTAGATTGGGGATCGACATGATCGGAGCCCTGGGCCTAAAATGGCTCCTCGTTGCCAACCCAGGGTGATGACTGTGATGGCCCAGCCCGAATCGGGGACTCACGGTTGAGCATGCGCACGAATGAAAACGGTCGCCGACCACTCAACACGGCGCTGCGATCGATCATGGTCAGAAACGCCACGAGATCAGGAGCACAGCCTCGGTTTTTCGACACCTGCCGGAGACGACCATGACGCTGATCGCCGTTCTCGGCGATCGTTGCCATGTGAAGGTGGTTCGATCTCCAAGAAGCGCTTGGAACGATCAGAAAAAGCTCACTGCACGTAGGTTCGTGGGGGTCTCCGGTAGAGGTATAACATTCCTCTGTCGGCTGACAGACGGAGAGAGTCCGTTCCAGGAGCCGGGCCCAACAATCGACAAGCGTTCCGGATACCGACGCTCCCATCAACGCTGTCTGAGGGCGGGGAGGAATGCCAATTATAAATCGATTATTTGTTTATCCAGCAGCCTCCCGCCGCCTCGGGACAGTGAGTCAATTTAACGGAACTAACCTCGACCCAGCGTCGCGATCCGGTGGCGGGGGGCGGCTAGAAGGGTCGCAGCACAAAACGCAGAAGCCTGCTGTTGATGACGAGACCGTTGCCGCCTGCGCGATCGCTACCTGGGAATGCCTCGGAGCAAATCGACCGGAGTAAACTGAGCTGTTCTTCCCGCTCCCAATTGAAATCGATTTTAACAAATCAGACCGCGTACCGCCGCTGGGTTCGGGCTCGCTCTCCGAGCCCCCTCCCCTGCCGTGTGGCATCCATGGGGACCGCCCGAGTTGCGACGGTGGGGTTTGTCAGATGGAAATCCGAGCGTGCAATTAAATTGGTGAGCCTCTCGATGAATGGGAGCCGAGCCGATTCTCTCCCTGTCAACGGTGTCGTCTCCCTGATCGGCTGTCCAACGTTTTGCGCGCCTTTCTGAATCGAAACCCGGTACTATGGTGCTGAAATGGAGAATTTCTCCTTCAAAGCATAGTCCAACCGCTAAATTCGCTCCGGCGGCGGACTTCCCAAAAAAAAAAATCCTTCCGCTGGATCATGACGGATCAACCCCTCGACGCGGGATTGGAAACAGACTTGCCGGATTTCCCGCCGACTTTTTGAACTTCTTTCCTCCTGAATTTGGGAGGTCAACAATCACACAGCGAGTCACAATCGAGAAGGGGATGTCATTGGGAAGCGCGTTAGATAAGTTCGTAAAAATGCCGTGCTTCCACAGCGTCATCAATCTCCGAAGCGTTCGCGGAGAAACAGAAATCAAGCGTCGCAACCGGCGAGCGGCTGAAATCATCGCTCGAGGTTCCTCCAGCTGCGCTGAGATCGACAAATCGGATATTCAAGAGCTCTTGGGCAACTTTCTGGCAGATTGGAGTTCATCACTCCGGGACCTCCGAAGGGCGGGCGGAGACTTTTCATTGGAAGACGATAATGTCGCACGTGTTGATGTGGGAGAAATCGTACATGTCTTTGCAAAAGGAATGGTCAATGAATCACTTTATGAATCAAGGGAGCTGGAAGGGGGGGGGGGGGAATAGCACTCTCTATGGCAGCATCGAGTGCCCACAATCAAGATCGTTGACCGATGCTCGATTGTTTTGCAGTAAACATATCCTGCGACAGATGAATCCCTCCTCGTTTTCTGAGTGGGCTCATACCTCTGTGCAACGCTCAGTAGAAGAGAATATTCGGGAATCTAAAATACCGAGCTCAGGAGTGATGAGAAACGGTAATCTGCCTTCCCAGACGAGTCCCCCCACCCCGTCTCGTTGCACACATCACCCACAGTGTCTCCGTCATTCGATTCAATCACTGACCGTTAATGTTCCATGACTGGATGGGAGCTTTTTCCTCGATATCTCATCGTTTATTTTTCTAATTTGGATTCCGAGGAAACCTGAGCACGCCCACAGGCAACGCAAAGCTCCGTGTCGCGGTGTCTCCAGAGTGAGTGGATATATTGAGCTCATTGAGCTCGCAACAGTCGTATCATTGATTCGAAGGCCCCCTATTCAATAGGAGGGGAGGGGGGAGAGGTTGAGAGCATTCTGGGGAGCTCTTTCGAAGGATTTCCCATGATCAGCATATGATTGAGAAGTAGGCATCTCTCGAGTTCTTCCCGGAAATCGATCAGATAACTCCAAAGAGATGAGCGTCGTGGGGAAATCGCAGTGGACCGCTCCCTCACCTGAACCTTGTAGCATGCAAGAGACGTTTTTTTTGTACAGCGCTCGAATTGTGAATTTGTACGTGCATTCCTGACAGATATCGATCGATGCGTGATGAATCATGGTTTCCCATGCAGCAGAGGGAGAGTTTCTCGAACAGGCCAGGATTGCGACTCCCGATCTGACATTTGCGGCAGCCTTGGCTACATTTTCATTGAATTTGAGGCTTGCTGGCGACATCAGATCGAGGAGGTTAATCTATCCCCAGCATCAGTTGACTGAAAAACATCAGCTGTTTCCGACGGAAGTATCCACGCGTCAAAGCGACACCCGTCGTTCGCGTGGGAAACTCCTAGCTTTTCGACTACTTGACGATTACAGAACCTTCGGGCGGTAGATTCAGCGAAAGAACAGAAAGGACGAAGATGGACGAGACGGCAATCCGTCATATAAAGGATATGTCATATGACGGTGAATGGTCGGCGCAGCTCCAAGCATTTTCCTTTTCTCCTTCGTTTTCTCCTCGTTCTTCCACGTCGGCTGCGTGGGTTCCCCTCCCCAACCGCCTACCCTCTCACCGATACATACACCGCTTCTCTGGACTTATGCAACGACTGCGGTGGCACGCGAGCAACCTAAGCAATCAGGAACCGAGGCTCGTGGTGGGAAATATAAATTGCAGGGGCTACTTTCTGTAAGCTCAGTTTCTCTCGCGGTTTCCGGGTGGACGTGTTCTTCTTCTTGTGGAAAACTCTCTCCGCTGTTTCGGATTCAGCCTCTGGCAGTTGACACATCGATCTCACCTCCTGCCCGAAGAGCTGCTCAACTCGACTTCAGGACCTGCGGA
This sequence comes from Phytoseiulus persimilis, assembly GCA_037576195.1. Lineage (NCBI taxonomy): Eukaryota > Metazoa > Arthropoda > Arachnida > Mesostigmata > Phytoseiidae > Phytoseiulus > Phytoseiulus persimilis. The sequence goes on from CM075103.1 coordinate 6,670,471, forward strand.
ACAGGGGAGTGAAACTGGAAGAGGAGCTCGGGGGAGAAACTCGTTTCACACTTCCATTCTTCTGAGATTCAAAATGGGGAACATTTCAGCTTTTTTTTTTCTCCGATTGTGAGACGATTCAAAAAATCCTGGGAAGTCCATGGTCGAGCTGCAGACTCGAAGGAGCAATCAGAGGTCCGGAAACTACATTGAGAAACCTGATTATCCGATTTTGCCAATGAGCATGCACGTGGCTTTCGTTCGTGATACATCTAAACAACTGACCATCCGATCTCAAGCTCTCGAAAGTCGTCGTGCTCAGAGCGATCGGCGACAGTGGCTGCTCGCTGGAAAACCATGATCATAAGCCTTCAAGAGCGGCTATTTACTGCGCGCGAGGTTGGAGAGCACACAGCACATTATTGCCTCGAACCGAATATGAAAACCAAAACAAAAAGCACCAATTGAAGCCGACGCTCATCGAAGCGACGATGTGGTTTCCCAAAGTTCCCGGATCTCAGACCCAACTGGAGCTCACGCTAACAAGCGCAGTCGTGAGTGAGTGTCCCGGAAGTTTCACACAGCACAAATCACGGATTCTCTCGGTGTGACTCGAGGAATGTCCCTGAAGTAGCTTCACTGACAATCTGTTCATACGACAGACCCGTGAGCGTCCTTCGACGAAACTTCCGCCAAACTTCCGACGGCGCTCCTTTGAGCCGATAAGATATTTCGCTAATTAGAAAATAAGAAACTCGTGCTTCCCGCGACAAGACGCCATCCTTCTACTGGAATTAAATTCAGGGAAAACAGAGTCGTTGGGCATTCCACGGTACGAGGTCACGGTGCAAAAACTTCATCATCACACCTGACCCGAGATGGGAACGAGAAATCCGCGCCTAATCAGACTCAGTCCAGTCAGGAGCTGAACTCGATGATTAATCGCCCTCTAATCTCTCTACTCTCCGATTCTCAATTTTCTCTGATCTCTTCTGATCCTGAATCGGATGTGCGGGCTCCGCTGAATAGGAAGAGAGTTTCTTATGGATCATGACAGCGGGATGATCGACCAGCCACGAGAACTCCTCGGGGTCGGCAGCTATCCACCCGCTGGGTCACCAAACGCTGAGTTTGTATTTCCAGGCGGCCAAAACTCCATCTGTGTTCCATCCGACTGCCCCTTCATGTAGCTTTTGCATCTGCCGTAGTAGTGATGATCGCTCGTCCTCTCTCTGAAACATCATGACGAGACCTGGGAGCCGCTCTCACGGGGCTCGGCATTTGATGAATTACGGCGCCTCGGTGAGATTTAGGGGACCAGGAACAAACCCCGGAACTTTAATCGAATCACGGCGGTGGAGAGATATCATCTGGTCTTTCGATCGAGGTGTCGGATTTTTTTACCTCTTCTTCATCAATCTTTCAGTCGTTTCCGATGTGGAAATCTAGCGCAAGAGCAGAGATCGGTGTCCGGATCCCCGACGTCATGCGCTCCCCGCTGCCGTGCTCCGAGACGGAACATAAGATCTAGCATGAACCAGCTCCGGGAATCGATTCTGAGACTTGAAGTCCTGAAGGGATAAAATAAACTACATTTGGAAATAAATGAAGGAAAAACGTGGGCAGCGTGGAGTCGGTCAGTCTTCCTTGGGCGAGGTAACATTACCTCGATTTTTGGCCGCATCGCCCAAGTCACACCTGGGGTTTTTCAACCGCGGCGGCTTACGGCCGCAGGAAATGGAAACCGAGTGATTTGCCTGGTTTCCCTTCGGACGCACCGTCGTCGTCCCGTCCTCCGGGGCTCGGCAACGCACCTTCTGAAATGGCATCGTCGAGTAGCGCAGTTTGTGAGAATAGCAGGCTGAACGATTGAAAAAGAGCAAAAGCATCCTCGCTTGCTTCTACCTTCAAGCATCGCACAAGAGAGCGCTCAAGCGACCACCTCGGAAGCCTCCCGGGCACCGCGCAGGGCAGGCAAACAGACAACGAACCCACCCACTCACCCATCCACAGGAGGATGAGTAAAAAGGAAACTCGGGCTCTGACTCTCTGAAGAAAAAGCGAGTTGGGTCGTCGACGGCGACAACGACGACGCCGCCCACAACAACGACAATGAATGAATGAGCGGACGGACGCGAACAATTAGACGCTAAAAGACAAAAGACGAGCAGCCACGAATGACAACGGAAAGCAAAAACCACGGAAGGATATGTGAGAGAAATTTCATTCTCAGATAAAAATCCTGGAGCTGGAAAAACACACACGCACAGAGGATCAGAAAGGGAATCACCAGCCGCATCGCGATAGGAGAGAAGAACTGAAAGAACGTTGGGCTTCCGATATTGTGAAGCTCCAGAAGCGCCAAAAACGTGGAACATGCCCTTTGGTCAGGCGGACGAACGGTGCGGCGAGCGAGGTTCTTACGTTCTCCGTTCCCCAGGATATTCTCCTGTCGTGTTTTTATCATCTGGTCCCAACTTCTAATCTTTTGATCCGAGCGTCGGAACGCAGGTTCATCTGAATCGCGTTTGGCGCAATTCTAGAAACAGTATTGCTTGAATCTTCTGCGAAACTTGTGCTGGAAAGGATTCGTGTGCGAACGTCTTTCGATCGGGAGCATGACCCAGAGCTCGGGTGGGAAAAGTCGCGCGACAGCAGAGAAGCCGTGAGGCCCACGCCATCCCAGCGCTTAGCTCGTGAGACGCAGGGGACGGCATGTTTTGTAATACAGGAGGGAACGAGTATCATGTTTTGCAATCCTGTCAGCGTGAGGAGTTCGTTCCATGTCTGTTTCTGTTCCATCGCGTTTCCTCTGATCCTCTCCGAGTGGCTCGCCAAGATGACTGGATGGAGAGAAACCTTGGGTCTGAGACGCATTTGGATGCTGCTGTTGTTGTTTAATGCGTTGTTGCCTGCTGTTGAAAATCACCCTGGCAGGGGAGAGAAGCTTCACGAACTTCACGAACCCGCGACTCGCAGTCTCATTGATCTCCTCGTAGAGCTCCAAACTTGAGAGATACTTATCTCTAGCATGAAGCTCTTGCCGCTGATCGTATCCGAATTTTCATGGAAAGTTGCGGAATTCGGTCCGTTCTCAGGGGATGGTTCGAATCTCGAATAAGTTAACCGGGATCTGAAAGCCGTTCATGGGCCTTGGGACCGTTAGGACCGCGAGGTCTTCACGATCGTTCCAGGCCCCGCGCAGGATTCGTGGAAGTCTGGGCTGATGACTAGAAGAAGTCGAAACCGAAGATGAGCTGGTCCGGAAACCTTGGGTCGAGTTCTCCGCTTCCAACGTAAGCTCACGTCCTACGCGCACGTTGGGCTCCGATGTGACGGCTGTCCGTGGCTTCTGGTTTGCATTCGATTCCATCGGCGCGAGTGCAATCACTACGAGACGTTCTTCGGAATCAAAGTATTCACCTAAGGGTGCGGAATTTTCGAGGCGTTCACAGAGCGAACCCAAACTCCATTTTTGTCATGGATTTCCGGTGGAAACCGAGTGCATGGAATCAAGAATAGACGATCAAAACTCGTGGGATGCCCTGCGGTCGTCGAGATTCTTGAAGAACGATGTTCCTCATGCGGAAAATTGGTGCTGAACTAAAAGTTCTACCGCGATTCCATTAAATCTCCTCCACTCCCCAACGGGCTGTTGACTCGTCTCTTTGCTGTCGATCAAGGATTGCTTCCGCTCGCTCATTGTGGATCTCCTTAACGACTGCGCCCTTTTTTCTCAGGTTGGGCAACTCACAAAGGGCAGACCCTATGATTCATAGGAGGCACTGTGAGTGTGAAAAAAAGGAAAATGACAATGGAAAAATATTGGAGGGCCATAGGAGAAAAGGGCATCCACGGACGTCCAAAAAAAACGAGACTCCTCATCTGGAAGACGCGAGATGATAGGGGATTCGGAAGAATTCGGGATACAGAACAACTCACGGAGGGTAGACCCTATGAATCACAGAAGAATTCGTGAGTGCGAAAGGAAGGAGAATGACGACTGGAAAAGATAGAAGCCGTATAGAGATTGTACATTGGAGGAAAGACATGAGAATTCAAATCTAGTTGCCCCCCTCTCAGTGATCCCCCTCCGATTGCTTTCGTCGATCCTTACTGAAAATTAGCCTACGGAACCATGACTTCCCGCAAGTGGAGCGCCAGGGGCAGCCAGTCCCTATATTTTCCTTTTGAATTTGGTCGCTGTAGGCCGCTGCAGATCCAAATTGGCTCGAACTGAATGCTTCCCAAGGAAGCTTTGACCAGGTTCATTGATGCTCTTCCAATCCTCCGCATTTGAACCGAGATCTCATCATTGTTCTGAATGCTACCGAAGTGATGCATACTAAGGAACAGGACAGCTTCTGCTTACCTCACTAGCCCCGCCAAGATTCTGGGTGATCCACACGGCACACGGGTCAGAACTCGGATCACACTTCCGGCTCTGCTCTACCGCTTTGATCTGTTCTTAGTCGCGGAATTGTTGGAAGCTAGTCTAACACATGGAATCTCATAGCTTGTGTGATTTTCTGAGAACCAGAAAATAAGCGTATCGCAATCGGGATGGAATCGGCGGTTTACAGTGGGGCGGGATCAGTATTTGTTCTCAATCCAAGTATCCGTTTCACTAGCTTGGGTTCCGTACAAGGAAATCATCAGCCATCCGAAATACCTCGCTGGTAGATGAATCCACGACAGGCTCTGCCGAAGTTGAGACCGTTTCCTCCCACGCGTTCCCAAAGCTTCTTCCATTCCCGTCGCGTCGGTCGTCAAATCAAAGATCGTCTTGGAAGCTTTCTTCCGAGACGATTCGTTCGTTCCAACGGAGCGCAATAATAAATTCGTGGAATGGCTCTTTCAACGCACTGAGAGCGGTGGGACAGACGCGAACGACCGTGCGATCGATCGTCCCACCGACCGGCACTCGAAGTGAAAGAGTAAAAGATGACAAGAAAGTGGAGCCTTGTGAGCAGAAACCGTCCACACATCATTACGTGCGAGCATCTTATCATCTTTCAGATGCTTCATCTCGTCGTGCTTTTCTTTTCCGGGCTCTATCGGCCGACACACGGATGAATCGTTTCTGGATGGCTTGATTGATAGCGAGCGTGTCCGTCTGACTGAGAAGAACTATCGAGGGATTCATCGCCAGGAGAGCATTGACAAAGAAGAGCTGAACCGTTCGCAGGGCGCGGGGAACAGCGAATCGCAGCTCGCCATCTTTCACGCACCTATAACGACTGCGTTTGCTGAATTGGACCCGATCGGATGCAACACACGTCCCAGTCGACGACCCAATCAGGTGTCGGCATTTCACGATTTCGTTACTTTTGCCACCCACGTTGCCGAGACGGCTGATGTAGGTGGACGACGACCGACGTGGCCGATCCTCAAACTTTCTCTTATCATGACACTCCATGTGTCGGAATTGGAGAACGGTGCCGCACAGCCACAGGAAACGCGGCAGAGAAGAGATTGGTCCCGCGCCAACTTCGCTGTCGATCGAATCTTGAAGGTCGCTTCGAGTCCATGGCATCAAAGTGGGCTCAGAGAGCCTTTTATTCCAAACAGGTTGGGTCTCGAGGCCGGATCGTTGCCCTGGGAAAGGAGGTCGTAGCGTGGCTATCGTACCGCGTTGGTTACTGCGTGGCTTCGATGTCGACTGAGATTCCCTGACGTTCGATGCTTTGCATCCTTGAATAATCCTCGTCGCAGACCAGTCTATATACAGGGCGTTCGCCGTGAGCTGAGCCACGGTCATGGTCGCCTCACTTTCAGCCACTGCTCGGCCGCTAGTGGATATTTCCGAATCGATTAGTTTGGGCAGAATTCGGCTGAGAATTTATGATTTGACAGCGAAGTCGAATTTACACTCTTTTCGACTTCCGAATTGAACAGATTGGTGAATCGTCAACTTTCAACGAATTCGCGATTTTCAAAACAGGTTCGATTCGTCCTCATCCTCCTCCAATGTGCACCCAGAGGAAACTCCCACATGCCTCACTGAGGAGGCCGATTTCAAGGATCCTCAAGACAGGAAGAAAGCTCAATTCGATCTCAACTCATCATCCGATAGCTATGATGATCTGTGTGTATATTCTTTCCGAGTTCTTCAAGTTCGAGCTTCTTCAAGCTGGATCATCTCGCTGATGAGGGGAATAAGCAGCATTTATCGCATGATGGAGAAAAGGGAAGACGAATCGCACCCTTTTTGAAAATCGCAAATCCGTAGAGAATTGACGATTTACGAGCCTGTTAAGATGGGGTCAAGAAAAATTGGAAATTCGACTCCGGCATGCTTACGAACCACCTCAGTCGAATTTCGAAAACGGAAAAGATGCGTCTTCTGGAGAGCAATCGAACTCGAGAATAACAGACCCGAAAAATATGCGCTGCAGAATGAGATATTGCCATAGGGAGAGCGTCCATGATCGTGGTTCAGCTTACAGCTAACACCCTTTAATATTGTACCTACACACCTGTATATATTGACTATCTGAGTAGATATAACGATCATCTTTCTGAACATTCCTCGTTGGCTCGCGCCGCTGATCGACCAGAAATATCTTTCAGCTCGCCCATGCATATTTTTAGCTGGAACGCGAGGGAGTTCACCGCCTGAATTGTCGAATGACGACTCCGATCTAGCACAGAAAACTTGGCCCAACAAACTAGATTCTTGTGGTTTCCACGAATCTCGTACCGGGGCTGATGTAGACGGCCACAAGGATTGTTTCATGCCCATGGATCGCAACATTGGTCACCCATTTATCGCCGCAATCACTCTCTAAACTAGGTAAAGTGCGACCCCGCGACCATTGTGACCCCAGAACTTTCTGAGATATCATTACAGCTCCGCTCCAAGTACCTCGATTCTTCCCAGCAAGGAGTATCAACTCAACTACATCGATGCTTCTACGGTTCGCCACCCATGTTTCGGTCAAATTTCGAGTGATACCCATTGCTAGGGCTGCGAATCCTTCGCGGTCAAAAAACGCGAATATCGCGGGCGAGTCGTGGTGACGGATCGGAGAATCGCGGAAGCGGGGTTAATCGCTCGACAATCGCGAAGGGTGATGAGATCTTGTGAATCCTGCAGCAAACTTGATCAAAATTGAGTACATGTTGCAATGGTGCAGAAACACACTATTCTCTTCGTTTGAACACAACATGAGCACCTTGCAATACTAGAGAGGACTTATCACAGCCTGGGAATTCGCCCACCTCAGACGATGAGGACGGATTTGACTTAGAATATGAATATTTAGATATGCGCTTGACTCGATTTGTATTCAAGCGCTAGAGCACACCGGCGTGTTGATGAAACATGCTGTGGGCGACCAAATTCGGCTCAGCGATGCTAAGGAGTTCATTTCTCAATACTTCCGAGTACATTAGGGAAGAGCGCTCCGCGGTTACAGTGCCGACTGGAACGCTGCGGCAAATTAGCGCTATCAGGGGAATTTCCGGAAAGCGTTGGTCTTAGGCAAGCCAGAAGTCCGCGGGGTGGAGTCCTTCAAGGAGATCAAAAGTATTCTTAGCTCCGCCTTCGCCAAGTCGTCTTCGTCGAACCAGGGAATGTGATCCAAAACGAACTTGGGAGCTACTGCAGTGATTCGAACGTTCTCGGTCATCGCGGTGGAAGCCGGAAACTACAGAAAGCGCGACAAAATAGAGAGACCAAGAATCGACAATCCCGCGATTTCCGCGGCTCTCTTCCAGCACTGCCCATTGCTGAAAGTCCTCCGAGAACTTCACTGAAGCCGACGAGCGTTTCCAGGAGCTGACTCAAATGTTTGGAGTTCGTGCAGGATAATGAGATAGATTTCAAGCAGAGAACTCAATTCATATCGCGTGTGCCTACGAACCGATATTTCCAGTCGTAGACTGAAGTGTCACCGGTTTTTTAACTCGATATTTCAGTCCACCACGACGAAAAATCTTCGTTCCCGCGGCAGCTCTCTGTCCACATACCAGTCGCGGAATTATGTTAATAACAAGGATAACGAATACAATCATGGAGATGAATTTGATGAGATCATGTTCCAATTATTCTATCTGATCGAAAGCATGAAATACGAATCTCTGTCTCGTATCCCGGTTCTCCCTGTAAACAAAACAAAGCTGAGGCGGAGAAGACGAGAATAGCGAACCCTTCGGAAGTGCGCAGCCGACCCCCGCTACGAGTGGTTCGATGAGGTTGTGGTCGACGGACGAGAGGGGGAGCAGAAATCGTGATTGCGGATGATATTGTCCTTCCAGACTCGGGCATGGCCACCTCCTCTTTCGACGACGGTTTGGACAGGAAAACCATCGTGAGTCGGAGCTTCTCTTTGGGAGACAGCATGGGTCTCGCATGCTCGGAGATCGTCGAGGGAGTAGTGGTGGGGCGCAGCGATGCGGGCTCATCGGTCGGCAGCACTATAAGTTTACCAGGTTTTATCCAATTAACAACAACCGCCACCGTTTCTCTCGTTGTCTCTTCACTCGGGTTTCCGCCGTTCGCTGCGGCCGCGAGTAAACTGGCGGCTGAACGGGTCAACATTTAATGACATGACATAGCAAGCGCTGGGCGGCGGTCCCATCGGGCGTTCAAGATGTAAACACTCCCTCGGCTTGGTTAAATTTCACTTTTTACTCAATTACGCGATTAGCTCTCTTTCCTCTTCGTTTCTCGTTTCTTTGTCTCCTGCACTCGAGACTGGCGGCAAACAAAACGGCAGTCCCTGAATCAAATTCGATTTGTGAGCGGGAACGACGGAATGCCGAAAGACTACATAGCCAGCACACAAACTCGACCCCAACCCTGCAATAAGAGATTCAGCCTCTGTGGTGGGAATTTTGGAGTCTGCTGATGAACCCTCGAGCTTGGAAAGATGAACAAACCCCCCACGTCGGAGCGCGCCAACTCGGCCTCCTGGTCATTCGTTCCGATCGAGGATCCAGTACAGCTGTTTTTGAGTCGCTGTTGATCCCTCTCCGCGAGAAGCTGTTCAGTTGAGATCAGTTTTCCAAACATTCCAAGCTGAGCGCTTCTCAAGCAAGTGAACCTTCGAAACGGGCGAATGTGCACGGAACTGACCGAACCGTTCGACAATCTCATCGACAACTCCTGCTTCTACGCAGTGGCACCGCTTAGTGCCACGGCGCGGAGCTTTCGGGATTGCTGGCTGACCCTCATGATCCACGAGTTCTCCCTCGAAATTGGACTCACTCGATCGTTTCTCAAGCTGAGGGAAAGACAAAGTGAGCGGCTGACCTGTCAATAGTTCTGGCTCGCAAACGATTCTCCATCCAGAATGGTGCTGTAAGATGCGTAGAGCTGGGAAGTTCGAGCATTCATCATTTTATTCCTCCAATCTATCCAGAGAGGGGTATGGATGAATGAGTTTCTGATGACGGAGTTTTTCAGTTTCCATGGCGACAATGTATAACTCATCAATCGATCCAGGGATCTGCCCACAGATCCATGGATTGATGGATCATGATGAATGAATAATGCCTCAACTTCTCAGCTTTATTAATAAGCTTCAGAAAAGAAGCCAGTCATGATGTTTTCCCCCAAAACATCCTCGTCAAGCGGGCGATTGCGGAGAGGGGAGCATCGGGAAATGGCGCGGATTGAGGCGAAGCTGACTCTGATGTGATCAGAAATCTCTTCTCTAGTGGATATTGACAGGCGTCTTCAACGATCGAACTCCCTGTGTTTTTCATAGCTCATGAGTACTCGAAACTCAGCGGCAGGTAAGCTTGAGGCCGGGTTGTCACGCACCGATCCTCAGTGCTCTGGATAGAAGTTCAAAGAGTACTTCGGCGAGGCGGAAGCCGGTTTCCTGTGATATCCACGACCGTGATTAGAATTTTCAACCCGTGCCCTGAGCGGAGAGAACGACGCGATTCAAACTCACATTGCGGAGCACCTCTCCATGCACCTCCTTGGGAACACAGAATCTCCGTCCGGGATCATCCTCATCGCGAATTCTCGACAGCAGACGAAGAATTCCATCCATTTGTATGAGCCCCGTGCGGAAATTCGCGGCTCGCTTTCTCATTCGTGGCACCGAGCCCGCCCTGGGTTCAAAATCGTGCAAGAGATCGTGTCGATTCTGCACTTCAACGTCGCATCGTCCCTGACGTACTCCGGGATTCGGAGCTTCGGACCCTTAGCTCCCACCGGTCGCGGTGGTCAAAAACCGCGCGCTCGGCGGCTTCTGACCCATTCCGGCGTTTGCTCGTAAACAATGTGACCATTCTCAGAGAGAGAGAGAGAGAGAGAGAGGAGATAAAAAATGATAGAGAGAAAGAGAGAACGACGTCTGACCGGGTCGCCGCCGGCGTGGCGTCGATGCAAAGTTGGGTTTCGCGGATGCAACGCGACCTTTGCGTCGGTCGATAGGATGAACCCGTCCAGAGCGAGAGTTTTCAGGACGAATGCTCCCACGTCTGTCCCATGGTTCCCCCGATGGTTCGAAAGTATTCGAAGAGCTCCGGAAAGGCGCGGTAACGGGAAGCCTGGAAATTCGCTCTCGTGCCTAACCATCTTCCCTTATGCTGAGGTACCTCGATATGAATGCAGTATTGGTAGCGTCGGCGAGTCGTGATCTTGAGGAGCGGCCCTGTTCCAGAATGCATACCTCTCGAACGAATCAATGATTCGCCCTTGCGCTACGCCGCTTCGATTCAAACACCACTCGGAGAACACCACGTGCCCGGTTCGCGAATCTGGATTCCAAAAAGAGCACGCTGACACCACAGCTATCGTATTCAATTCCCCGCTCTCGTTCGAATGGAATCCGCCACATGCAAAACACATAACAGATTTTACGAGCGCTATTTTGATGAGAGCGATTTCCATCCGCGAGATAGGTTCTCGAAAAGCAGTTTTTGTCTCTGATCGAAAAAAATGTCTCCCGGTATTGAACGACGACGCTGTCCCGGTCTGCTTCCCTGCCGGACGGGATCAGGGAACTGGCAAAAACACGCGACAGGCAAAAAGTGGTGGGCGTTCCGTGTGTACCCAACACCAGCACCGCCGTCCATGGCAAAGGTGAGAGGACAATTAGCAGCTTTTATGTCCGCAGCTCTACCCTCGCAGCCAAAAACACCGGTTGACCCTTCGTCCTACTTCGTTCAGCACTGTGTGCTCCGGACGATCAGCTTCACGTGATGCTCGCGTTTTTGCGCGATCCGCTCAAGGTGGTGTTCTCGGGAACCCAGGTCTCGAACAGATCGCCCCGTTGTCCGAGAGTTCAAATCTAGCGGTTTCTGGCTCACATATGTTCAAACGGGCGAAACACCCGTTCGTCGTCGATGCCGTCAGGGAGAGAAGGCCCTCAACCCTGGCGGCTGGGGATCTCGACAGACGAGAGACGTACGTTAATGATAATTGTTCATTGTTCGTGCCAGCCATCATTGATATCGATGACAATGGAGGAAGGTCTCAGATTATGATCCGGTGAGCGACACGATAGAGAACAGGCCCGACAGAAGGTGTCGCTGATAGGATGGGAAGAACGAGCGGAAAGTCTAAAAACTTGACGAGGCGCACGAATTCGGCTTGGTCGATAGGATCACATGAGACGGGCAAGGAGCCCATTTATAAGCACTTAATGACGAGGGTGGCGTCAAAGCACGCGGGCTGGGCGCCTCACATTCCCTAACACAATGCATGGGGAAGAAAAAGTAGGGAGCGGAGCTCGTGTTTATGGAATGGGTTTGACACCCTCGGCCGTTTCGCTCGGTTGAGCCCTGAAAACTAAAACTCCGCTTGCGGACCGCCGGAGTTCAGAGAGAACAGAGAGAACACAACGGCGTGTCAGTCAGTTATAGAAAATATATATTCTTTTATTGTTTTTCGTTCACGTTGTATTGTTCGACGCATCGGATGACGTCGCCGCCGCTTTTGTTGTCATCTTCCTGGTCGCTTCCAGGATCACGTCTACCGAGTGCCTCGAAGGCTATAAACCCTATGGAAATTTTTCCCGGAGGTTTTTTGTTTACAGAATGAATGTACAGAGATAATATCACAGTCTCGCACTCAGGAAAAACTGCTCCGTTCGCGACTGCGGACGAGGACGCTCTGCCTCCCGTGGAACGCTTCCTGGGAAAAAGGACAACCCAATCGCCGCTATTCCGCAGTCGACATCGACATGTTGAGGACATTTCAACTGAACTCTCTCCCATGTGGCTACTGCTCGAATCGAGACAACAGTGAAATCATAAGTCGACGTTTTTTCCGTTCCTGCTTTCCGCATCTCTCTGAGAAGAGATTCGAACAGAAATGAATCGAGAGAACGCGCTCCCGATGAATGTGATGGGAAAAAATTGATCTGAAAAGCAAACATGAAACGCATTTGGTTCGTCGCGATGTGAGTGTGAGGATTTGTGTGTTCGTCTGTCTGTTTGTCTGTCCGTCTGTATTCCTGCAGTTTCCGAAATGAATGAGGCGACAAAGTCTGGCTGAAGCTGTCTGCTTGCTGCATTGAATGCCTTTCTGATTCGTTCTTCTCCTCATGATCCACTGACAGGTCGGCCGAACGACCAGCCGGCGTCACGGCTCAGGTTTGCTAACGACTCGTACCATCCGCCGGCGATTCGGTCATTGAACTAATTCACGTATATCACGCTTGCGCGCACGCACTCACTCGCTCTAACAAATTGTTTCTGTCCTTCGACTGAGTTACAAACTCCGGCTTCCGATGGGGAATAAAGAGCCGTGCGTACTTTGCTTGCTGCGTTGCATCTCTCCGCTGCTGGAGTCTCCCCGCTCGGAGCCAGCTTATCTTTCCGTTCCTCGAGGAAATCCTCAGAAGGACCCGTTTCACTCTCGAGTCGCTCCTTGTCGGCGTTGTTTCCTTCGAGGGAATTATTGCAATATATACACTGGACCTCGTGCAGAGCCTGCTATCAGGATCGAATACTCAGAGGCAACAACAAACTAAAAGTCGCGATGGAGCTCCAACCGGTTCAGCTCACTTCGAATGCGGCGTCTATCGTGGTGCTATGCTGCCGGAAAGATTTGAGAATTCTTTTGCGCAGTTTCTCCATGTTCTCAACTACGAGCGTGTTGTTGGGCTCCAGGGAGTACGCGGTCGTGTAGTGATGGAAGGCGGATGAGTAGTCTCCCTGAGGCGGAGAAAGAACGAAGAGAACATGTTGAAAATATTCACGAGAAAGTCCGGCCGGAGCACTTGTAAGCAAAAACTCGAACGCACCTGCAGATGCCGGATGACTCCGAGGTTGATGTGGGCGTGAGCCAGATGTGGCTGCAACTTGATGGCCTCGCTGTAGCACTGGAATGGTGAAAGTATTTCGTTCAGGTCCAGAGCTGCGTTTCGGGGGGAAGTCACTCCGGCCCTCAAGTACGCTCCTGAACTTTGGCATCTGGGGACCGAGTGAAGTTCCCCGAGGTGATCTGCGCACAAGGTGGCAACAAAACGAAAACACGAACCTCGGCCGATCTGTTCAGGTTGCTCATGTCCTTGAGGATATCGCCGTAATCGGCGTGCAAGGACGCGCACTCAATGGCTCCTCGAGGGCATAGCCGGAGTGCTTTCCGAATCCACTCCTCGGCCTCTATTGTTCTGTTAGTGAAACTGTACAGCAACGCCAATTGCCGGAGTCCGTCACGGAAGCCGGCGTCGACACGGATCGCGTCCTGGAGAACACGTTCGGCGCCGTCCATATCGTCAACGTGCATCAACATATGTGCCTGCGGAGCGGAATACATCCGTGACGTTCAGGCTCGGGATTATGAGAAAGGAGTCACCAGGACTGAGTTGGTGATGAACAGGAGATCTGGTCCTTCAGGGAAGAATGTTGTCAGGGTACGGGACCGCGGTTCGCATCTGGGTTGACTTCGTTTGTGACGGAGCACTCGACGACGGGGGAACACGAAAAAGAGGACGGGAAGGAGTTTTTCCTGAGTCGCAGCTACAAAACGTAAGACATCGAGCCAAGTGCCTCTTCTGACTGAGTGGTGGATGTCCACAACACAAAAGACACTTGAATCAGAGATTGATTTTAGGAGCTCCCTCTTCCCAGTCTTCCTTTTCGTTCATCTGTTCTCCTCCACCGTGCTCGCTCCCCTCAGCGATCGACGTCTAGTACTTCAAGCGCACTTCTAGTGCAAGGCTGGGTGTGGTTCAAGTGAGGCCGGATCGACGAAGGGCCGTCCGATAGTTTCCTGATTGGAATCGAGGAAATCCGAGATTCTGAGCGGTAATGCTCCGTAGAAATCTCGAATGACTGAACCGTCCCTGAACCGCGAGTGTGGAGAAGGGGGGGGGGGGGGGGGGGGGGGGGGGGGTGAGGGCGTCCCCCCTCGTACTCTGGACTCGACGGAAAATCGATTCGAATAAGGTCAACTCACATGGTGCAGTCGGCTGGTCAGGTATGACGGATGGTCGTGAGAAATTTTCACAAACATTTCCTCGGCTTCCTCGAAACGCTGCGCTTTGGCGTAAAGAACCGCCAGCTGGTCCATGACCCAGGGGTCGTGACCCAGGGTGAGCGCTCTGAATGACAGAGAAAAGCAAAACGTTAGTTGAGAACGACAAAACAACGCATTTTTCTCCGAACCCTCCCGCGGTGCTCCGTCTTGCGCAGCCGCGGCTGCTGCTCGGTTGTAACAGTTCTCGAATTTCCGCCAAACTGAGCCTTTGTAGTGTCTGGACGAAACCCGCACTTGGCCCATCGTTTCCGCCACGTATTTCTGCCACTGCTTTCCACTCGAGAACACTTTAAGGATCGCGAACGGGGACGGCTGTTTCTCTCTGCGTCGTCCCGTCACAATTGTGACGCGGATTACGAAAATCTTTCCCCCTGTCGCGAGGTGCGAGATACATACATCGTTCTCAGACTCGCGAAAGGCTACCGAGGCACGAGTAAAAAACCTCAACTCGACAGATTGAGAATCACTGAAATTGTTGAACTCTCCGGAGGAATCATTTCCCTTGTGTTCATTCCGACGAGCGCTGGCGGAATTTGCAGCGCGGATCTTTTCAAAATCACAGCGTACGGGCTACCAGCACAAGCTGCGGGGGAATTCTTCACGCCTTCCATATTATTTCCATTCCCCAAAGCAGTGATGCAATTGTATTCATCGATCTCTGGTTTTGCCTGTGATAACACAGTACTCTATCACCGCCGAGTGGAGCACTTCGGGAAATGGATCGATGGCCGCTCAGAAAATGGGCGACTTGACGCGTAGCTGGACATGCCACTTGAAATTTCATAGCCCGTTTCTCCTTGGAGTGATCTCGTACAGCAAGAATTTCTGCACGATTTTCACAGACTCCGGAATGCAAATCTCTGGATGAGCAGTACCTTATGCGTCGTCAACGTCGAAAAAAAGCCGACATTTGAGCCTGCCTTCGAGCCAATGTTTGAGATATTCAGTATCGAGACAGCATCTCGACAAGACCTCCGTGACAGGGGGATTTTATAAGACGTCCCTCGTTGGCTCAGATTCGGGAGATCGATTCTTCGGGATACCCGGATACAGCCGACCAGGTCGGGAATGGAATCAACTCTTCAACTTGAGGAATCATGTTAAATTTTCTTTGAACAACTCAAGGAATTTCCCGCGCCCATTGGCCGCGCTCTGCTGGTTGGCTTCACAATTCGAGTGAAATTGACCGCGAACCCACTTTTGCTGCACTGCTCGTCACAAAGGGAGGGTGAGATGAGGGAATTCCTCTCCAAACCCGGAAATGAACTACCGATAAGTACATGAAGACTCCCCATTGTAAACATCCCACGCCGCTGGCCGGTTCTGAGAATCGAACATGCTGGTGCTGCTTCTTTGCTCTGGTTGCGAGGCAGCCGCTCGTACCTTCATCCCTCTGAACCGACATTTCAAACAAAATATCGCTGCAACTCCCAACACGTCGGGGCTTGTTCCGTTGTTCTCGAATCTGGATTTGTTCAAGACGACATTCCACTCGAACCAGGAGGCTGGAATTTGAAGCGGCACGTCCAGCTCACCTTCAAGCTGACAGATCCTCGCCCAGTATAGAGTTTCGGGTGCCGGCAAGTTCTTGACGCGTATGCTAATCGCCAGTCACAATTGTTCTTCTCCTCCCGACCGAGGTGCTAACGGTTATGACTGCCTCAGTGTGGAGCTCATCATCCGAGCCAATCCGAGGCCAATTGCCCACCCCACTTCCGGCCATAAGCGGTGACGTATCCATGTCGTAAACCCCGCACCGACGAATGAATGAATGAATGAATGAACGAACGAACGAATGTCGGTCGCTCGGAACGGAGGGCGGGTGGTGTTCTCTTTCTCTTGGTGCGGCACAGATTAACACAATGATCTGTACGACTCCACCCGCGACCGCTAGACGAGCGACGGAATGACCGGCTGCGTCTTCTTCTTCTTCCAGCAGTGATCGGCTACGACCGCTGCGCCGGCTGCGGAGTCAGCATAAACGTAATGCAACCAATCAGCTGACCCATCTCGCAAAGCTGTTGCTGAGAAGCCGCGCTGTTTCCCTTAGCCGGTCGGTTGGTCGGTCGGTCAGTCGTTAGTCGACTCTATCTTTCTTCAGTCCGTGGATCTCGGTTTGCGGCCGCGCCTGCGCAGCCGCAATTGCCCGGTCACGCAGAGTGACACGGACAAAAACATAGCGCCGACCCCCCTTTTCTCTCGCTTCCAGGAGAACGGTTGTCGAATGCGGCTAGCGGCATACCACGTGGAGCTGCAGCGTGTCCGAGGGCGCGGGAAAAGTTTTGTTCCGCCGAGGAGTTTTCCCGAAGCTGTGTTCCGCAACGATCCGTGAGATCCGTACGGAGCCATCGGGGCGCAGTCGAAGCGGCGCTCGCAGAGAACGCGCGGAAAAAGAAACGGATCGCGGGATTTCCTAATCGTGTGGAAAAAGGAATCGGAAAGGAGTCATGGCCTATTTGTCCGCCACTGAAGCGAGCGGGGAACGGGATCTGGTCAAATGTGTCAAAAATCGAGTGAGGTAGCAGCGGCGGAGAGAGGAGGAAAATATAGACCGTTAACCTACGGAACTGATGCTCAGCTGGGAGCCGTCGACTTTGGAGCGAGTCTATTGTGTGGTCTCACTGGTGCCTCTGCGGTTCTTCTCGTCGCTGTTCGACGAGTGTCCCATCGCTGCCGTTGGTTGCACCACCACGACGCAGCGGAACCACCACAACGCTTCTCCGGTGTCGTCGTTGTCGAAAACGAAACGAGACTGGTAGACGAAACGATGGCGGGGGCGGACGGAGGACCTCGGGGAGCCACAAGGACGCCGAGAGCAGCCAATACATGGAGACGCTTGTAGTAATGAAATTATGGTCCCCCCGCGGCAACGCGCCAACACCACGGAAACCATTGCCACCGGCACGTAATGTTCTACTTGCATTGCATCTATTCTTCTAGATGACCAGTCTAGATGGCGTCGGTGTTCTGCCCGAGGTCCAATGAGCGGCTGCTCCTGAGTCCACGCTGCTTGATTAGAAATGCACGCTGCCAGACAGGTTCCGGTTGGTTTCTGTCGAGGAATTTTGTTGCCGTGATCTTTATCGACGCGAAGTCAACATCATCCTGAGTCCACAACATTTGAGGAAGATTGTAGGGTTGCCAAGAACCCCTTCCGCCGCGCCAGGTCACAGCGTCCAGCCTGTCTTCATTCTGTCTCAGAGATGGGAGCTCTGATTCGATCCTTCCGCATGAGTCGCTGATGAAGGATGATTCAGCTGATGCCACGATGGCATCTGAGGTGCGCGAGATTTCCGCCATGAGATCGGGTGACCATCCAATCTCGGTGCCACACGACGGTGGCAGCAGGGCATGTTCGGCAAAGCGGCGAACTTTCGAATCTTATCAGTCATCTATCTCCATGATTCATCGCCATAATTTCATTCCATCCATTCTCCTGCTTCCTGGAACGGGCCTCCCTAGTCTGACTCGCGATTGAGGGCTCCCAAAGGTCAAGATGTGGCCTGAAACGCTCATGGGGAACCAGGGGAACTATTCTCGAAGTGGCAGCATGGGCGATATGCTGTAGCGTCGGCGGTAGAAGCCGAACTCATGTGATGTCAATGCAGCTCCGCGAGTGCTCTGCCTTCACCCCTCGACCTTTCGCTCATTCGGCCTGCTGATCAATGGATTTGGCTGGAGTGTTGGATGATTCCTCTGATATATTCCATGAGATGTACGATAGCGAGTCCCCGTTTCCCTGTTAGTAAGCAGAAAGTAGGAGTTGAATCCAAGACATTGTCGAGAAACGTTCACGAGCTCGCTCGGCATAGCTTGCGTGTCGAAGGTACTTCGGCCCCTTTGTCACGGAAAAATGTGACGGATTCCGATCCTCAAGTCCACGGAGGATGCCCTTAGGGTCGGGTATCCTTCGTGACACAACCTTCGATGTCACATCCGACTTGGAAATGTCGGATAAGTACCAAATTATCTTTCATGAAAGTTCTTCCCACTGACGTCATAACGGTCGGATAAACACGAGCTGCAAACAGCGGCCTGGTGACGTTGACGAAAATCGATGAACTTCTCTCTCGTGAGGAAACACTCTGGCGTTTTCTTCAAAATGCTCGATGAGAAGTGAGTTTTCCAGGGGAAAACGAGGAAATCGACCAACTCGGCGGGAGAGCCTCCCGAAGCCTCATTTCATTCACACAGGCCTGTCAGAGATCTGTGATGGTTTGAGGACGCTGCGATTCGGGAGGGATTCGGAACTTCACTTCGAGAAATCATCGCGATTCAGGAGCTCAGAATCAAACGATGACGCGCAGGATATTGCCGTCCAACCAGCTCGACGATGAGCAATCTCAGCTGCCTTGATCAGTCAGAGACGTCGTTGCGTGTGTTTTCTTCGGAAACGGCTGCGAGGCGATCGATTCGCTTCAAAAACGAAGACATCCGGAGCGTCCGACTGTCCACCCCGACGCCCGATCTGCATTTGAGTGGCGACGTTTTTACGCACGTACGTGGGGGCGCTCTCTGGACGAGTCTACCTGAGTATGTCAGTGAGTCGGTTGGATGCTGCCGACCAACGAACGAACGGTCGACCCTTCGTGCTGTTTGAAGCTCCGTTGTGCGTAGTTCGGCGCGCAAAACGACGCGGAACCATTTGAGCAATTGACTCTGGAGCGGAACGCACCACGTTTTATGTTGGACGGTTGCTCGCTAATGATAGAAGCCGTCGGCCATATCCGTCCGATTCCGAAAAAGCCCGCGTGTTAAGCCCTTTCGTCACTGATGCCGAAAATACGGCCGAGTACCCGGAGCGTGGCCCAGCCATCTGCGCATGCTCCGAAGTGACCGGCCACGGTTACGGATTCGTAGGCTATTTGTGGATCCGTGGGGTCTCGCTTTTTTCCGTCAATTTTTGATCGGTTCGGCAGTTCGTCAATCCTCGCCGCTTCAATTGTCACCAAAGTGCGAAAGCGGGAAATTCCACAGAACGGATGTACAGGTGGCCATGGCGGCGGAAGGTTAACCGCAGTCATACGATTCGAACTAATTGTTCTCTGAAGCGCTCCGTGTTATTGGAGTCCGACCTTTGCCGATCGAGGCGGGCAGCCACCCACCACCACGCAGCGATGTTTGAGTTCGACGTGACGCGAAGTCACCGCTGCCCAATGAAATGCCAGCCGTCTCTCAGAATAGAACGTGTTCCTTGGAGGGGTCCATCCATCTCTCGATTCGACGGAAACGAACAAAAAACTGCGAATCACAAACTCGGAACGAGCCGGGGAGCTTTCTTCAACGGGGGCGGTTTCACGTCTGATTTCCCTCAGTAACCTCCAATTGGTACCTACGAGATGTCATCCAAGACCTCATCTTCAATCGACGTGCTTAACGGTGCCACAATTCATACATGTTCAAGCATGTTCGTACGTGTATGTTCAGTCCAAAGCTGAATCGCTCGAATACAACGAACCAGCTCCGCTCATCCGTTATAGCGAACGCATTTCGCAGCGCTGTGGATCTCGTTCCCGCATAATCTCGCACGATTCTGGCGACGATGGCGGGAAACCGCCCTCTCGGAAGATCCGGAGCATCGCCCTGGCGACCACTCTCCACAGATTTATCGATCGCGAGAGCAGCTCCCCGAAAGCGAGTCATTAGAGAATCTCGAAAGGACGCCGTCTGATTTTGAGTCAGCGGCGCTGCGGGGTTATCTAATTTTAAACCTCGGCCAAGTGGGCTCTTTGGGCCTGCGCAGCTGGCTCTGATGGGTGAATGTCCCAACAGGTTGCACCGAATCTATTAACGTGTTCGTACGTGGTCAATGCCGCTGACAGCCCGAGAGAAACAAGCCAAAAGTATTCAAAGTCGGAGCGATGCCGAATCCATCCGTCCTCGAATCTCTCTGGTCTTGGTTCTCGCCGAGAGATGTCACGTTCGGATGGAGCCGTTCCTGGAGCCCGTCACAACGAGAATCCCCACTCTCGTGCTCTCAGGATGTTTCGCGGGAATTTCGGTCTTCCTGCCACGTCACCGTCGTCGATTCCGGCCAACTCACCTCCGGTAGAGCTCCTCGGCTTCCTGGTCGACGTGGAGTTTCTTCATCGTTTCCGCAGCGTTCACAATCGCGACCGTGTTGGTCGGCTCCAAGTCGACGGCTCTCTTGTACTGTTCGGAAGCCTCGCGAAGCCGACCTGCAATCAAACAACCCTGTTCAGAAAACGGTAGATCAAATCTCTATGATTGTGACCAGCGGCTCCAAGGAGTCATTCCTTTTGTTCTTTTCCCAGGGCGCGCGAATTCCATCCCGAGTCCCGGGGAATCGTCGCCTGGTATTTCGTATCGGGAGACAAATTTGGGTTCACCGAGAGACCGAGGCCTCGGTGGGACGAAATTCGACGTTTTTCGGGAAAATCGTCGTTTCCAGTGACATTCTGACATCGTTCCAGCCCATCACGTTAGGGAAGCCAGCCTGACTATCAAGATTGGAAGTCAACTCTTCTTTGCGATGCAGTCTGCCGACCAGGAGAGTGCCGCTGTGTCCGAGAATATTTACTATCACCACCAATGAACTAAACACCGTTCTTTCTTTGTAGCGTTTTGGCCAGTTTTCCTGAGAACCGGTTTCACTCGTTCCGATCCAAAGTTGGAGCGCGTCATGCTCCACGAGCCTGGACGTGGGTCAGTGCCGAGCAAGATCTCGTTCATCATCGGAAGCTGGGACAGCAATCAAACGACAACAAAGGGGCGAGCTGCGGCTATCTAACCGGCTATTCGCCTCCTTCGCCCACCGGACGAGCCTCCGGCCGGCACGCTCTGCACCCGCGCACCTTTGTCTGCCGAAGCACCCTGTGAAGCAACGGATGCAAGACACAAGTTGCCATCTGTCGCGAAACAGCTGCAGGATCTCAGCATACATACGGGGAATGCAACTGTTCCTCGATTAGCAATAGCAGTTATCGACTCTTAATGCAGCGGTGAACAACCTTCATTGGACTTATGCGGTAAACGGTTCCGTTGGATCGCCTCGACGAGCAGGCGATCGAGGAATCGGCGGGAATACGAGAGTATCTGTTGACCTATGACCCAGCGAGGACAGGCTCAAAGCGAGGAGGGAAGAGCCTGGGGAGGAGGACGCGCGCAACAGTGCCTACCGACGATAACCCTTGCCCGTCCCCGCGTTGGGGCCGGTCGGGATCGATGGAGGCCACTCATGCAAGGAAGCAGCGGGCATCTGCCTGGCCATCGCTGTTTTGTCGCTCGGTGGAATATTCACCCGATAATAATCGGGCGTTAGTCGGTCACCGCGTCTCTCGCGGCTCGCGAACACGTGCGGATGCTCCCGCAGAGAGAAATGGGGAGGCAGGAGCCATGCAGTCCGGGTCGATGCTATTACCATAATACCTACACTGCGAGCTCCTTCGGCTCTGAACCGGCGGCAGATGTTGGGGCGCCCGGTCGGATGAGCACAGCTACCTTTTGGAACTGTTGCTCTGCGTGGATCGGGAACGATGCTCAAATATACGAGGAATCAAACTCTGACCCGGCTTGGCGACGAGTTCCAACTGGCTCCATGTGAAGTGAACCTTCCCAGGAGGATTCTCCTGGCCTCAGAGCTCGGAGCTCTCCCCGATCGTTGATCAGCTCGCCAAAACACATCGCTCGCGTGCAACCCTCCCGGACCGACCTTGAATGCTCGGTTCGTTCGAGTCGGTGCCACGTATTCACTGAAACTCCAGCATGCTGGTATGCGATTTGATGGGGTCTTGTACAGGGTGGTCATCGTGAGTGGGGAATTTTCTTACTCGCTTTTCTTTTGCTAATATACCGGTGAGAAATTATCTGATTCCGGACTCTTTCGCGTTCGATAGCTGGAAGGATGGCGCATCTTTTTGTTCTCGATTTTCTTGAATCGGTGCAAATTTGATTTTCGCAAACGGCTCGAAGATTCTTTTATTTATTCAACTTTCCTCAAAAAAACAGTCGATAAAGTTCTGAAGTCGACCGATCGAATTCGGAAGTGCCAAGATCGACGCAGGATAGGATGCTGCTCAACTCCAGATTTCCAGCTCAGGATCTGTGAGAAGGACGAAAGATCGTTTCAACCTTGACCTCAAAATCGACCTTCTGAACCTTCTGATCTGGTCAGGAGGCCGATCTTGAGGTCAAGGTTGAAACGATCTTCCGTCCCCCTCACAGATCCTGAGCTAGAAATCTGGAGTTGCCGAGCGTTTGAGCAGCATCTTATCCTGCGTCGACCTTGACACTTACGAATTCGATCGGTCGACTTCAGAAGTTTGTCGACTTTTTTTTGAGAAAACTTAAAAAAAAGCAACCGCTGAGCCAATTCACGAAACTCAATTTCCTACCGATGCATGAAAATCGAAAAGAATAAGATACGCCATCCTTCCAGCTATCGAACGCGAAAAAAATCCAGGATCGGATAATTTTTCACCCATTCATGAGCAAAAGAAGGGAGAATAAGAAAATTCCCGACTCACGATGACCACCCTGTACGGTGCGCTCATAGATTCGTGGCCAAAGAGATCAGAATCGCTTCGCTGATTCGCGCTCTCTTTTCGTACCTTGTCCGGATTCACCGGCATTAAGGGTCGACAGAAACTGGCGTCGGAGAAAAAAAAAGAAAAACCGCGGGAATATCTCACGGTGACCGTTCCCAAAGTGCCCTCGCGACGAATGCATTCTTCGAAAGGAGAGTTCGAGACCGCTATTCCTCGGCATAGTTTGAGTTCACAGCGAGGACTCAGATCAAAACACAGCGAAGATGGAGGAGCCGTCCCCCGTGCTATTTCGACAGCTCTCCGTGCAGCGATACGCTAATTTTCTCCGTGTGAGCCGTTTTCCCGCTAGACGCGTTTTCTCCTTACCCATTTTTCGAAGGAACGAGTTCGTCCGTTCTTCCTCCGTTGCTTCTGTTGCGTTCGGACTTGTGAGTTTAATGAGCCTTGAAAGGAAGCGTCTCTCTTCATCCCGCCCGTTAGCCGCCCAGGGCAGGAACGAACAAGCGAGCGAGCGAGGTCTTCTCGGGGAACCATAATAAGCTCAGCATAAGAACCTCGATTGTTCAAACGATGGGAATGCAACGCGACTCCGTAAGATTCGCATGTGTTGGATATTCGGATCGTCTCGGCCCCGAAAACTGAGTTTCGGAGCGGGAATCGGGCTGATGCGCGCGGTTTGCAAAGCATGAGCGGCAAAGTGTACTCCCTTCGATTTTCGTCGAGCATCCTCTTATACTTGCTCTTGTTATCTCGAGAAATGTGACGAGCAGAAGGAACGGAGCAGAAGCGGACCGGAGGAGCAGCTATCTGACGTTGCGTAGTGTTCGAGTCAAAGTTTAGCTCGGTAAATCACTGCAGTAGAGCAGAGGAAGAGCAGCACACTTTGCCAGAGATAATGGCAAAAGGTCCCAGGTGGTCAGCAGGTGGTGGCTGACTGGAGGGAAGATGGTAGACGTGGCCGCCGCCGCTGCTGCTGCTGCCACTTCCGAAGCTCCTCGCCGCTTCGCAGAGAAATGACTGTGGGTGGAAATCCTCCACCGGGGCCGCGGCAGGACAGAGTCAGGAGCGACGGCAGCAGCGGGCCGGGTTGATACGTGTGATTAATGTTGCCTCCTCGCAGACTCCAGCGGGTTAGCGTCGCTTCTGCCGTGCACGGCAACGTCTTGCAACGCGGCAACAGCGGTGTGCAATGAGTTATGGAGCCGGCGCTTCAAGTTGCGCGACAAGGCTGCGCGTTTCCGACCCGACGCCTTCCAGAGCCGTTTCGCGTGCGTGTTCGCCAGCTCCCGACGAGGTTCCTCAAGCGACGCCAAATGACGGGCGAACGGGGCGCTTTGATGCTCCATGAAGCACTTCATGCTTACTTACCCTGGTCGTGGAGGAAGCTCGCGTAGTTGTTCCGAATAGGCGCGCTCTCAGAGTTGAGCTCGATGGCTCTGCGGTGGAGCGATTCGGCGCGACCGCAACGCCCTTGGAGGCACTCGAGGTCGGCGAGTGAGGACACCGCGTCCGCCAATGAGGGCTCCAGCGCCAAACTGCGTTCGAGCAGTGCCTTCGCCAGCTCCAACTGCCCTTTTTTCCTGGAGGGAAGGAACCCGATCAAACGCTGAATCTTGCGTCGCGGGACAACGAGTCAGCAGGAGAATGAGAGAATCGAGCTCCGAGATTTCGCTCACCTGTAGAGCATTCCCAGATTGTAGTGAGCCCCGGCATGGTTCAGGTTGAAGCTTATCGCCAGTCGGAAATGCTTCTCGGCTTCGTCGGAGGAATCCACGACGGTGCCCAAGTTGTTGTGTGCGGATGCGTGATTTGGACATAGACTGGAAAGAATGGAAAAGGAGCATGAGGACGATTCCGATTTCTTTCTCCCGGGAATCTCTCCCCGTCTTAGGATCTCTCTCGGCGACTCGGGGAACCGAACAAGGACGCTCGCGAAGGTCACCCCGAGAGTTTGTCAAATCCAGGTTTGCAGGATAAGTGGCAGAGAGGGTGTCTTCCAGACATCGGCGGACGCAGCGGCTGCGGAACCTGACGATTGAACGATTGCAGGTTCCCGGAGCAAGGGAGGGGTGCCGGCCTTCTGTCTGTCGACTACATAAGTGGATTCTTCCCCGCTGCTCTCCTCGATATTTCTCATCTCACCCACACGCTTGTGAGGTTTTGCTGCTGAAAACTAAAGAGCTTAGGCGGAAAGTCGTCCCACAGCCGACGCGCTCGATCACCAAGACAAAGAGACGGAGGGAAACGAAGGAAATTTAATCTCTCGCCCCGAGATTCCGGGCGAGCCGACGAGGCTCTTGGTCAGCAAAGTTGGTTCTCTCAGAAGTCAGTCCAACAAATCGGCTCTCGAACTCCCCAGTTCGCCACATGGCGAGGCCGCCGTCGTCCGAACGGAAGTGAATCCAGAGAACCGGGCGATCCATGAGAAGAGTTCACGGCAGCCTGTCTCTGGAACCCGTGAGTCCGATGAGTCGCGCCCCGATGGCTCAGCCCTACGTCTTCGTTCTGACCGTGCCCGGTCCCTGAACTACAGAAGCGTTCGGCATGGCGAAAAACAGAAAAGGGCATTATTTCGTGGGAAATCCAAAGACAGCCACACAGAAAGGCGCCCACGCACATCGAGGGTCATACAGCTGATACAACACGAGCGGAAAAGCGAGAGACTGCTTTCTTTCCGTCGATTTTCGCGGCTTTGTTCCGAAAGCTTCACTTGGGGCACCAGCGACACCAGCAGCAGCGGCCGCGACGAGCGGCGGCGGAAATCTGATAAAGAACTCGGACGTTGGCGGAGGCCTGAGCAAGAGAGGCGGCCGGAGGAAACGTAACCGAAAGAGAATCGACCAACTGATTTACTGAGGCAGGCAGGCAAGCGGTTGCCGGGCCGCGGTCGGCCTCTCCGCTCTGCGACCGTCCGTCGGTCCCGCCGAACGACCGAGCAGTCAAGGAGTCAGTCAGGAGAAAAGAGTCTCATGCCCTCCTTGAAGGCTCCTGGCCGTTTCCGCTTATATAGAAGCAAAAAGAACCTTCGTGCCTTATTTTCCCCGTTGGTTCATTTTGATTCCCCGACCAGCACTCCTTCCTGCCCCCTCTCCTCTCTCCGCCCAACGACCACCGCGTCGCAGCTACCTTGTTCTCCAACATCCTGTGTTCAGGGGGCTGAAGTGACCGGTGAACTTGCGTTGACTCGCTGGTTGGCTCCGTATCTGACGCCTGCTGCTCCAAGTCTTCTTCGTTTCCGCAGCATTCCTTCCTCCTTTTGAGGACCTCGTCTTAACATCGCTTCTGCGCAACGAAACTGGAGCGGGACGACGAACTTCTGCTCGCTGGCTCGGAGTCGAAGGCTACGTGAGGGCGGTTAGAACCGCAGGAAATCGCTTCAGACCGCTTCCCGGGTTTCCGATGCTCGTGCTCTCAAACTCCAGAATCAGATCAGAAACCTTCGCAGCAGCCTCCTCCACTCTAGCCGTACTGAGGTTCTCTGAGTCAGCAGGGGTCCGGCACAAGCCCGAAGGGACCGTTCGGGCTAAACGTCGGATGAGGATTCAAGGGTTCGTAGATGAACCCGTAAAGGACTACTCCCCTTCCCATACTGACGCCGAAAATATCCTCCAGAAGTCCGTTCAACTCACCACAAAGCCTTCTGATAATGTTTCTTCGCAAGGTGAAATCTGCCTTGATCTTTTTGTAGGTTAGCGTAGTTGTAATGCATTTTGCAGTTTGTCGGTAGCTCCCGCACTCCGGACCTGTGGAAATTTGTGGATCGGTCAATGTTGACGGCAGCCTCCGGCTCAAAAATAGATTCCGTTTCTCTCCAGCCGAGCAATGAGCTTCGATCGAGATTTGCCCGAATAAAGTTGGGGGCCAGGCTCTCACAACTCACTCGAAAAGTGTCGCACGGGAGCGCCAGACTTGGTTCCGCCGTAGGGTGCGCCCGGCATGGCACACTATGAAAAGCACTGTACAGGCTATCAGGATCTTCTGGCAGCGATTTGAATCACAGCATCTCGATTTGCAGTAGTTTGAGAAGCGCCGGAACCCCTCGACAACCAACAAGCAGAACCCCATGCTTGGAATGTAGAGAACTCGCTCGGCTACCACGAAGCCGACCGTTACGAAAAAGTTTGACGCTGGCAAGTACGAAAAACTCAACAGGGCAACGCTCATCAACAACAAACTTGGACCACAAGGCTGTGCTTCGGGCGAATCTTCATCTCCTTCGAGAGCGGAACCCGAACTCCCGACCCTGACGCTGGCCTCAGAGCCGCTATCCTCGTGGTCCAGTAATTCCGGGGAATCGTTTTTGTGCGACGCGACTAGGTTGTTGAAGTCGTAGCTCACTATCAGCCACACGACCTTGGTCAGAGCCATCAACAGAGCTACGGTTGCCAAATTCCGCACATCCCACATCGACTGAACGATCGGCACTGACCCCATTTGCCAGTCATACGATAACACGGCCGGATACAGCATCAGACCGACATTGAACGCCGCCAGGTAGCTGTAGGTGAGGGTCCTGCAACAGAAAGGCAAACGAATGCTTAGTCCTTATCTTCAAAGCACTGAAAATACGTTCATCGTCCGCGAGAAATTGGAGTGGTCCCTTGATGGGCGAAACAGAGCTTCATCAAAGTCGAGCGAACACGTGTTTTTTTCGTGGGGCGGATGGCTCTGAGCGAGGAATCAACTCCTGGAGCCTCGGCCGAATTCATGGGACAGGATCTACCTCTCGCCGGAACGATCGCAACACAAGGCGTGAAGGAGATGCGCGAAATACCCAAGAGCCGCAAATGACACCGATGGAACCCAACAACCATCGTTGAATACTGGCGCTAGCGTGCGGTCAACGGCTTAGCGC
The DNA here is from genome assembly GCA_037576195.1 of Phytoseiulus persimilis. NCBI lineage: Eukaryota > Metazoa > Arthropoda > Arachnida > Mesostigmata > Phytoseiidae > Phytoseiulus > Phytoseiulus persimilis. The sequence continues at coordinate 6,698,264 of CM075103.1, forward strand.
AGGAATAGTCGCCGTTCCGCTGGAGTTTCCCCCGGATTCGACACTCTCCAGCCTACGGTTTCCTTTTTTGAAGCCAGAGCCCCGCTTTCTTTCCGATTCCCGTGTTCATCTCGTCCAACCGGCCGAATCGTCTGCGTGTCTGTTTGTCCGTGAGTCGATTCATCTTCTCTCCTCCTGTCGGAGACGTTTCTTGCTGGCTAGTGAATCCGTTGGAATTCGTGAATGGGAAGGGAGTAGAAAGCGTAGGAGGACGGAACGGAAAGCGAGCATGCTTGTCCGAGAACGAGGCTCGGTTCCCGGCTTCTCCCTAGAAGGATGTTGTGACCGAGTCGAGGGATATTCAGGGACGCAAAAAACGTGAAGGAAGTAGAGGCGGATAAACAGACGAAGACGCCGAAGAGACTTTTAGCGCCGACACAGCATCGAGCGGCGCGGCTCGAATTGGAGGGGATGACGCTCAGAGGACGCGGCGACGAGAAGAATATATAGAGGGATTCAGGGGGAAACAGTGACACGGAGAGTATCCAACGATCTATAAAGCATTCTCAGCTGTTTCTCAGAATCGACTCGTCGACTGGCCGGAACGAAACTCGGAGGACTGATGGTCGAGAAGGAGGAAATACAAGATGGAAAGAAGGTCCGGCGGGAATCCTGCGGGATCCAAATCGAGTACGGATGACCAGCGTAGCCATTATGACGGAATCTCTGATTCTATTATTAGCTCCCCCAGTCTCCCAACTTCCAATTTATCGTTTCCCTCAATCTCGGGAGTAATTCCTCGTGCCTCGTGCCGGGCCCTCGCGGCTGCGATAAGATGAAGATTGAGTCGCTGGGCGCGGTAAACCTCGCGGCAGGAAGTGTAACAGCAACAAAAACAAAACACACTCGGAAAAAGGATCAGCAGACGTCTCCTTTTTTCCCGACAGCGACGTCACCGCCGCGAAAAGGGAAAGCGGAGTCGGGGCGACGAGCGGGCTTGTTCATTCGCTGAGAACGGAAGGCAAAGCAAAATGCTCAAGGAACGACGACGGCATAAGAAAGCTGGAGCGGGGCTTGTGCGGGCGCCGACCGACCACGCAAGCGAGAAATACACCGGCGATCACGCGAGGCAAGGAACGACAAGTCGACTTCCGTCCAGTCAGTCAGCCGGCTGGGCAGAAAACCCGGCAGGCAGGCAGGCAGGCAGGCGGGCGCGCGGGCGGAAACGCGGGAAAGGCGAACGAGAGACAGGGAATGGCGCGGGTCGAAGAGCGGGCACGGAGGAAAGCGGGGCGAGATCAGAGCGAGGAAGTCGCCGCAGCAAGCAGTTGCCTCCGGAAGAACAGAACGGCACTCGTGCTGGCAAATAAATAGGGGCACAAGAGAGGGAGACAATAGAGGCGGGGAGAAAGCACGTCGATTGCGCGACGCGTTCCGCCGTCGCAGTTTTCCTCATGCGACAATGGGAAGCGAATGCGAGCGAGCTCAGAACTCCCCGTGGGAAGGAAGAAGCAGGTGCTAACGAATAGAGCATCGGCTAATGGAAAAACGCAACGGGAGAAGCAAGACTGTTCCTTGTGAGAAAAGTGACAGTCGTAGTATCCCTTCGTGCCCCATATCAAGAACGTCGGATACACAATGCCGGCACGTGTATGTACATATGCATGTCTGTTCATGATGCAGTCCAGCGGAACGAGACTCCAGTCTAGCTTCACAATCATCCTCCCTCCGAGAGCGTCAGGTGTATGGTACAAGCTGTCTCCCATCATAGCCTTGAACTAGTCGCAGCCGATATCGATCGGAGATGACTTCTCCGCTCATCACCATGGGAAGTCACCGATACGGCTTCTGCCACCCAAGTGCAAGGAAATCGGACGTTTCGGAATTTTTCAGAGCGCTGTCCCGACGTCATGCAATCACATCGATCGACGAAAATCCGCCTCCAGACCTCCATTATCGCCCACGAGCTCGGAGTGGGAAGAACTCGGCGACGGAAATCCCTCGATTGAGTTCCCGCTAGAAGGTGGCGTGCAGCGAAGAACAACAAACACGAGTCGGGGAATAATCGCAGCTGCGACACAAAACCTTCCCCAGCTGAGATCCAAAATGAGGATTCAGCTAGATCGGATTATCGTTCAACAAACACGACGCACAGTCCCGAAAACATGGGGTCTCTGATTGGAATCTGAGATAGCGCGATGCTTGCAACGATTGTGGAAGGCTCAAAAGTGGGACACGTAAGCGCACTGACGAATGACATGGTCCGCAGGGAGGTGACGAAGCGCCCCAGGGAGCCAGACGTTCTGCCCAGACTCAAAACTCGATGTGTGACCAAACGGACCTCGTGAGCGACTGAGATCGATGGAATGGATGTGTCGACTTGGGTTCTGTCGTAAGCGCTTCAGTCGCCACGCGGAGTTTCCCAGGGAGCGCTCAAAGCCGCTCATCGAAAGGCGCAGAAGAACTCCGCAAATTCGCGGCCGTCCAAAAGGCACGAACTCAGCATGGTCGGATGCCGCACCGCGACGGGCTGCGGACAGGATCTGCGGGGAAGAGGGAGAGAGCTTGGAGGGGGATCGCCATGCTCATACATTTATGAAGATTAGTGCTGAACTAACGCAGCGGAGCGTTGGTTGGATTTGTTAATGAAACGAAACGAGCAGCGAGGGAAATCCATTCCACGCCGACTGAAGACGCTTCTCTGGGTCTACGAGGAGCCGTTGGAGTTCGTGAGGGTTCGGAACCGTCGGGTCCAGCGTCGCATCGAGTGCATCCGCCCACGGTGTTGGATCGTCCTCGATCGAAAACTGAGGGAGAGGTCACCGCAGGAGCTGGTTGGGTGGCGTTGTTAATGGACACCAAAGGAAGACTCGCCCAACTTTCCATTTTTGCTCTCAGCACCCTTCCGTCAGGGAAGTGTGCAGCAACCCCTCCTTCCCCGCTTCCTCCCCCGCTCTTTGCCCCCCGATGAGCAGCAGCGAGACGGGCCCTGTCTATTGGAATAGCCGAAGGCCGTAAGTAAGCGAGGAGGGAATGAACATGGCCCGCTATTATTACGCGGATGAGGCCAGGAGCTACGTCGGTAGGAATCCTGCAGCTGGGCAAACGCTTTCCTACTCGCGCGATTGAGCCATTACAGCCACTTAGAGATAACTTCAACGAGAGCTCCGTCCTCTGTCCGAGAGTTCGGGCGAGCGAAAGATCAGAAACGGGGCTTTCGCTGTTCTCCTAACGCCAGAACAAGGTCTGCGCCGAACTCCAATAGTTTTCTCCTATGTCGTATGGTATTCGCCCGATCTCCCGAGCCGTCTCCCCTGACCCTGTCCTTTCTGCATCTCATGACTCCGCTGGGTCTTTTCTAGGGCTGCCTTACGCTGCCAAGGAAGCGATGACTCCATGCTTTTTGCCGCTAATTGTCGGCTCCACGGTTCCTCTCGGGTGTCTCGGCCTCGAACTCCCCGTCGCCGTGCTCTGCTTCCTGTGCTCTCCCTGCCAGACCTCGGCCTAGCTCTTTCCGTGGAGATTCGCTCTGACCGATGCCCTGCAACTCCTCGCTCGGCCCTTGGACCCCAAGCTGTCCGGCAGAACGATGCTCCCCGAGGTCCTCACCCGAGTCCCCTGTGGTCTGTCTTGGATTCCGGCCCAGGACCCTTCGGGGCTAATTGTCAGTTTTGTGGTGCCTTCCGCCGAAGGAATCCTACGCTGACTCTCTCTGTCGACCAGGACCCCTTGCTCCTCGAGTTCACCATCCCGGTGAGCAGCCCCGCGCTGGGCCTCCCCGCCCCTCAGTACTAATTGTCAGCTAATCCATCACGTAAGCCGTCCGCGAAACAAGACGCGGAGAGTACGCAGCGGCGAGTCTTATCTGAACGTCCCAAAACCTTGCTCTCTTATTTCTTGCGCATTTCAGCTCCGCTTCACTGTGTCCACTCATTGTCACTCTTTCCAACGGCCCTCCTCGAGTGTATTCTTCCTGGCCGAAAACCGCGCGGTTCGGCGGAAAAAACGCTCCGCGACCGCCTGGCGAGCATCATCGACAATATTTTGGCGGGAGCAGAAAGTTCTTTCCCTCTCTCTCTCTTTTTTCCGTGCCCATCCTCAGCTCACTTCTGCTTCGTTCCCCTCTTCGTCTACATTTGCTCGTCTGATTCCGCTCGTTCTGTCGCTACATCAACCACGCTACTCCCACTCAGGCCCTCCGGCTGCAAGACTCGGAAAAGTTTGCGAGCGGACTAGGGGAGCGAGGGGGCCGCCATCGAGTACCAAACAATTTGATGCGGAGAAGCTGTACACGTGGTACGAGTAATTCAGACTCACCTCGTCAGGAAATGAGGTTCATACGACGCGGGATTGTCGTGCTCCGAGAACCTGGGTAGCGTACCGTTGTGCAGCATAACCCGGTAAGCCATGAGAACGGAGAACTGGAAGTAATTTGCCGTTCCACTCAACTCTGGGAATCACGCTTCAAATATGGATAGATCAATGATTGGGATCATGGTTCACGGTGGAACCTCGAATACATACCGTGAAGCAGGATGTGAACAACAGTTCATCGTTGGTGAACGCTTGGAGAATCCGATGAACAACGCTCGCACTGGAATCAAGTGAGTCGCTTAGGTCCCTAGCGTGTACATCGTATGTCCTTTCGTTGCTCTCCGGGAACATCGACTAGCAGGACATCGGGCGGAGATTCGACGACAACGACTCGGTGCCGATGCTGGGGACGAGTCATTCAAGCTCCATGTCCCAGACGGTTTTCTTCTCTCCGTCGGGTGCAGGAAGGGTTCAAGAGAAGCGCCCCGCGAGTACCCGACCAACGATCGCCAACAGAGGCACGCAAGTGCATTCAAGGAAACGACAACCTGTCCGGCTCACAAACCGACATCCCTCGCCCCTCATGATCCCAATCTCGCATCCGACAAGAGTCAATCGGGTTTGCGGGGAATCAGAGCTCGATTTCGACATCACCCTCACCCCTCCCGGGCGAGACAGCGAAGAAGTCGGAATGAGGAAAGAGCCGATTAGGGGAGAAAAGGAGAATTTGTCAATCTTCGTTTGTTTTAGATCTCACGCGACACAAAGTGGACAGTCTGCCGACCGATCTGGGCTTTGCGAGTGCAGAAGTTGCTCTGTCTGACTGATTGCTGGCTTGTCCGCTCAGCCCGTCCTCCCCCACCTCTGCCCGACTGGCGTGCGTATGTTAAGTTGATTGTCCGATACAGCAGCACGCGGCCAACGTTTTCAACTCCTGAAGGAGTGTTTACCTTGCGCCGCGTTATACGTGACGTTCAGCTGCAGCACAGCAGGAACCGAGTCGGATGCGGGCAGGCAACCATGCGGGCGAGTAGGGAGACGGGTAGTGTGCGGGCGGGTGAACGAACGAGCAAACGAACGGGCAGGCAGGCAAGCGGGCATGCGAATCGCCGTCCATCGAGCAAGGCAGACCGAAGCTGAGTGGCCGGGATGTTAGATGGGAATGTGAATAATTCACTTGCGGATGTCTCGAGTAAAATATGCACTCGATGCCGTCTAATGGCCGAAAACAAACAGCTATTACGGAAGTATGTAGAGACGTTCAATTGCCTGTGTTGTTCGAAGCGAACCGCGTGTTTTGTCCTGCCTCGTGGCCAGCGATTCATCCACCGATACCGCCCATCAACTGTTTTCATCTTGCCCCGGCTAACCCCATCAGGGCTCAACCCGTCCTTATCTCCTCGTGAAGTTCTTGCCGGGCTGGGCCTCCCTAATCTCCGGTGTTCACCTTCATCGTCAGTGATCGCGCCTCGGCCCGACATGTGGGTCTCCTGGCTCTTCATCTCGGCTCGACCCAATCGCGACGTTTCTTATCGTCCTATCCCAGACTCGTCCCTGATTTCCCCGATTCGTAGCGGGCGCTTGTTTGCGACAAGGTGCTAACAAGGAATCTCGTTCACGACTCCATTCGTGTTCATCTGTCTGCGACGCCGTTAGCTCGTCGTCCGCGACAAAGGAGACAGTGATGTGAGAGACGTGCGCGGAAAGGGGTCGAGACCATGTGGACGGGGAGGGTGACGCGATGCAGAAAGCAGTGACGTCACGTCAAGACTGAATCGTGGACGGGTTTGCTCTTACCATTTGTCTTCGACGCCTCGTTTGTAGAGAATCGTGAGTCGGTAGAGCACGAACAGTCCCAGAACGGTTATTCCTTGCTCCTTGCTGAGAAGTGCCAGCGTCGCGAAACTCATCGAAAGCCATAATTTGACTGTCTGAGCGGGTCTGTCCGGTGCTGCGATGGACGATGCGGACTCCGAATAGGGAACGCGCGTTTCGTTCTGTTCAAGAAGCTCGTTCTCGCAGCAGTCCATGAATAGCAGCAGTGCGGAGAGGAAAAATGTTGCACAGAGGAGGTCCGCACGACCAACGATCGATGTTACCTGGAAAGGCGAAGCGCGCGAGTCAGGAAAGCTCTTTCGGTCACCGCGGTCTCAAGCTTCCACCTGGTTGGACTCTCGAGCTCCTCCACCTATGATTATTCTAAGCCTCGTTTCTCGTTAGCTGAGTCGAGCGTTGCTCCTTTTTTTTTGTTCTTCCCTCTTCTCTCGGACCATCGTCTTCCTCCTCGGATTTTTTCCGGAACGCTCATCCTCCTCTCCACCTCGCATCTATGTTTGGTGCCGAACGCGATAATAACAGGTGTCCATTCTTAGTGGACACGTCGTTTCCATTTACGTGATTAATTACATTATGCAATACACAACAGAGTTCGTAAGCAGAACATGGCCCAGTCACAGGGTAGCTAGTTGCTTGATCGACGTTGGGATCGAAGTGATATCTCTCGCACAGCCTGTGGCATAACGGTCGAGCCGCCACTCTGCTGGTTCGCGAAAGCCTTCGTCCGTTGACATGATATGGGTTTATCGGCGCGCCCCTCGAAAACTGTTCGCGAGAAGCTTTCCTGGCGTTTCGGCGCTTGCATCCCGAATACGATCATCACGCTATGCGATACGTAAGGCGAACAAGTCCACGTGGCCACAGCGTGTACGCGTTCGCCTCGATCGATACGTCTGCCATCCAATCGGCTACGGGTCGGCTGGCGTCCCCGTTCATAAAAACTGTGGCCGCTGCCTGTGGAAATTGCTCGCGCGAAACATCGGGAAGACCGTCTTCCACTCCTCCTCGTTCGCTCGGATTCGCCCCTTATTGCTGGCTTCCCTCCAGTTGGTTGTCGAAGTGTCATCTTCTTTTTTTTTTTTCTAGTTTGCACGGCGGAGCTCGATCGCGTGAGGACAGCGACCTCCGACGCTCGTTCTTCTGAAAGTTTGGTTACACGGAGAACGATGACGACGAAGACGACGATGAGAAGCTGCGGAACGGGAAGGGGGAACGTTCCGAGACGCGAGCCGAAATGAACGCAACTATTGAGCTCCATTGGTTTCGCTTCCAGAGTCGGAGAGACACGCGTTCGCCGGATCGTTCGCATAAACGCGCCATGTTTCTCTCTTGTTCTCGAGGATGACACGTTTCCTCTTTCTTGAGTCGTTCACACATAGATGACTCGGGCTGGGCAAGGCTGGCTCGAAAGTGCCGGGTCAGGGCTCGAGATGGCGAAGGGGCTTTCGCCGTCCCATAGAGAGACAGCAGAGCATTCTTCCGCCTCCGTTGGTGACGCCCGTCCCGGTTCGCTTCCCTGCTCGCCTGCCTGGATGCCGAGCGGGGCGAACACTCGTTCGGACGAACGAACCTGCAGCTGCAGAAACGAGAAGACAACAACGACGAGGAACTCGGAGCGGGGAAATAAGTGGGAGGGGAAGATCGATGAAGTCTTACCGCTTCGCTGTGGATGGGATGGACGCCGAACAGCACAACGACGAGCAGTTGGAGAGGCAGAGACTCTCTTGCACTCCAGAGACCTCGTGTCATTCTCCTGGCAAGCTCTCCCAAGAGAACGCAAACCACAAAGTGCAGCGTGACGTTCACTGTGTGGAAACCTCTGGCTTTCAAACCGCTGACGAGATAGTTGAGTCTGCAATTAGGAGAAAACAACACGCGCTTAGTTCCAGGCAATAATTAGACGGCGCTGATGCTCATTTGAGGAGCACCGAGATTCCAGCTAGGAAATCCAGCGAAAAATTATTTGGGAGCTCCGGAAGTCTTGGAAAATTTTCGCGATTCCTGAGAGATTCCGGAACAAACTTCGAATTTCCGAGAAGTTCGGATATTTGAAAAGTCATCGTTTTTTTCGGAATTTCGGCGGAATCTGAGAGAGTGCCTCGGAGTCAGATCCTGAATCCTGGAAAGCCCTTGGCGAGGGCGCAGCAAACTTGGAGATGAATTTGCTTCATTTGTTGACGACACGAACAAGAGCCGCTCCAATTAGGTTTGAGACTCACGAAGGAGACCTGCAGCGGCCGTGCTCCAAACAAACAAACAAACTCCCGGATCAAGGAGATGTTCGATTTCGTAAAGGGCACATCGAGAAGCAGCCCGGATCGTACCAGCGGTCGGGTACTTCTCCGGTGCTCGACACATGCAGCATCCGGGAAAAGTGCCAACGCACCGGCGATGGATGGCTGTGTGCTCGGTCTTATCGTCTTCAGCTCGCTTGGTCGCTTGATGTTTGTAGACCGATTAGACTTTCGGAGCAGCGGGGGAATGGGAGAGCAAACGAGCTCACAAAGTACGGATTCCATATCTTCCTCGAAGCAGGAAACGGAGCGAAGCTCGAGAGTGCTCTCATTAATCGACGAATTAAAGATCTTCAAAGAGAAAAGCGACGCGGCGCCGGAGAGAACCGATCTCGAGTTTGAGCCCTGGGTCCCCGACCTCCTCCTCGTCCCCCGTTAGGCGTTGATGATTGCCTCTGTTTGCTTTGAGTACACAAGACCAGGTTCGTTCTCTCCTCAGTACGTCATGCCCTCGCTGTTCGGGTCTCGGGCTCAAGGTCTTGCCGGAGGTTCCGTGCGTTTGTTCCCAGGGCCGATTCCAGCCGACTCCGTGAGGAGCTTTCATGATGGCCACGATTCCGATTTTCCTCTCATCGACTCTCAGTTTCTCAGATCACCTCTCGGGGGATGCTCCATCGGGAACGGTTCTCCGATAGAGGCCGTGTAGTCTTACGGGTGGAGGGAGAGAACAAACACCACATATTTGCAGATTTCCAATCCGACCGATGTTCGGGGCGGGATTTTTCTGGCTCCTTCGAGCTCGCCGAGAAAATCTGGAAAGCCGTGAACCAAATCGATCCGAATTTCATCGAACTTGATTGATGTGTTTGAATGTGGGGTTCTTGTGTCGAGTGCTGCACCACCTTCATCAGACAAAAGCTAGAAGGGGAACTGAGATCGTTCACTTGTGACGCGCGAGCGACATCTCGATAGATTCATTTATATATCGATAGGTCAGAAGGAACGGGGGAATTTCGCGTCTCCCCGTACGACTCCCTCGGAAAGAATCTTCCCGGCTTCCGTGGTCCCCCTCCCAGTCCACGATACCCCCTTCCCGCTCGAGGGGTCCCATTTGAAAAATGGAGAAGCCCCGTATGATACCCGACAGCCAGTGTTCATTTATTATTTTATCTGTTGAGGGTAAGCGTCCAGGACGACGTCCACAATAGCCAGCCAGTCGGCCGAACAGCCGGCGAGCCGATCTCCGAATCTTTCGCGGATACCTGAGCTCAGGAATGCGTTCAATATACGATTCCGAGTATGTGCGATCACGTCCCTTCTAGATAATCGTTGTCAGTAGTTCTCTCATCGGCGCGTCTCCAGTTCTGATCGGAGCCAGGTCTCGCGAGACCGTTCTTCTAATCTTGAGGAAGGTGCGGAAGAAAATTGAAATAACGACAGCTCAGTCCTGGCCACCCCTGGTCACCTAGGGGCACCGCCTGCTCCCACTGCGCGACAGAACTGTTCGAGTCGGGTCCACTCAGAATCGCGATTCCTCCGCGCGTCACTTACGGCCACCTCCGTTCTCTGTCTAACGGGAGTGACCCGGGCGTGCGTTCTCGACGGGGAACGATTTCGTCGACGGGGCCCCCAAAGAGGCTTTGATGGAAGTAGACGTGGCAGCTCTTGAATTGAATAACATCGTTTGGGAAGCGTGTGAGTTTCGATCACGCTTCGTCATCTGCTCGAGACTTTCATGAACCTCACCAAGGCCGAAAAAGTATTCATTGAGATCCGATTGGAAGCGTGACGTGATTCATTGCCGTCAAGGTGTCCCCGGAGGAAGACCCTAACTCTCGAGAAGCTTTCGAAGGATCCAAACGGACGGCGTCAAAGCTCGGACCACGGAAACCTGGAACTGGGCGCGGAATGCGTTCCAGATCGAGCTCATCGAAGTCACCCGACGACACATTCGGGTCGGTTGTGCAGTTCGCCCTGTAAGTGCGGAAATACACGTGGCAGGTCGACAACACCGACGCTTCCGCGTGCGGGGGCGAAGTCATCAGGCTTGCGGTACCAGGAGACAACCAAGTTTCAATTCGTGATGCCACAGCCACGGAAAGTCTGCTGCGAAGGAAACGAGGGTCTGTCGAGATGATGAAGGTAGAGTGCATCGAAGGTGAAGAGCAATAAACCCTTTGTCAGAGTCTGCTCTCTCTCTCCATTTCCGTCCCCCTCTCCACTCTGTTCTCTCCCCATTCTGTTCTCCCTCTCTATTTGTTCTCTCCTCTCTCTCGTTCAGGGGCTTGTTTCCATAGTTTCGAATCCCACCGCTTCATCGGAACAGACTCCGATTCAAGAATGTCTATATCTACATTCATACTGGCACCGGGATGGTGTGCTCAATCCGCTGGGGAAGACGCAAGCCCCCTGCTCCAGTAGGGACCACCCGATGACGCTGTCAGCCCGCTGCAGAGTGTCTCGCTGGCTGGTCGCTGTGGCTCAGGAATAGATTCATCATTGCAGTCGGGAAAAAGTATTTTCCACTCACACGTGGAAGTACATAAATCGAGCCTCGACACCGAGCGAGCAAACATTGCTTCACAGACCATCGACCATGATCCATCATTCGGACCCACGTATCCCACTCACACTTGAAGAGTGAATCCCGACAAGCGAACAGGGACTAGATAGTCTCCGTGGGTCTGACTGGCCACTTTTTTGTCACAGTCTTCGCTCTCCTCCCCGTCACCATCGACCGGCTGCCAAGGGTGAGATGGACATGAAGAGTAGGGAGCTGACAGAACATACGTAAGTCCCAGACGACTTCGCAGACTCGCCTCAGCAAAGACGACGGTGGCTTGTGTTGGAGGCGCATCGTCGCCCTCTGATGGATTACGTCCGTTGAGCTTTACGGGCTCTTTCCCAACTTTTCCGTCCCCCTCCGAGCTTCTTCCGCTCCGCTTCTCCGAGTTGTCCCGCTCACAGCCTTTCAAAACAAACAGTAATCACTTTCTGCTTTACTCCAAGCTGAGATTGGCGCGACAGAAGATTCGGGCTCAGGGTTCGTTAGCGGAGTTCTACAGAGCGATTCTATCTCCGCGTTAATTTTCTTGCTCCTGACTTCGAGCATCTATTTCCACAGGAGCTGAACGAATTTCTCCGCAGCGATTCGACCCCTCGGTACACCGCCTCGATCAGTCGGCTTTTGAACACTGAAACTGGTCTCGCATCCGTATGACCGCAGAGATCGAGGTCGGACTGGGAGAGCCGAGCGGAGGCGAAAAACTCGCAGAAAAAATAACAAAACAGCGAAGGATCAATATTACCATCCCATCGAGCTTGTCTCTTCTGGCTCGGCGAGAATTACGCTGTACTGTTTACGTCATGCCGCCGAAGGGTGTGAATAATACACAGAAGCGCCTCGCACGGTCGTCCGCCGTCTGCTCTCCTCTGTATTCTCCCCTCTGCCACGATCAGAACGAATGGACCGAGGACAGAAAACAACTCATGGAGGATCTGTTCGCGCTTGACCCACACATGTAATGCTGGCACCTGTCTTCCACCAATGCCTCTCCTGTGTATAATGCAGGAGCGCGTGCACGATCCTAACGAGAATGTCACTCATTCCGCGCAGCATGTCCGCTTACCTGCACGAAATTCAAACAGCATCAATGTCATTCCAACCGGAACGAGCGGCAAACAATTCCAAACGGGTCAGCCCCGGATTACACCTGCCCCTGTCAGTCACCGAGTGCGGAGCCCCTCTTTGGAAATTGGAGGTTGACGATGTGATTGACCGAACCGCATTCAACACCTCACCAACAGCTGCCGCCTCAGCTGACCCACGATCTTTGACGACGCGGAGTCAGAGCTCTGATTCCTCGATTTGCAGCCCTTGGATCTGTCTCGCAACCTCAAGAGATTCAGTTACGCCGTGTTGGTTCCCGAATGGTGGTCACCTGAATCTATGCGGGATTCGCGTAGAATTCTGCCGTGGACGGTATGATTTATCGATGCGCCATGGGGCAAGCTTCTGAGGGTAAGGATTGGGCAACCTGGGCGAGTGATTCAACTACGGTTCAGTGGAGTCCATTCTCTTCGAAACTGCAACCACTACCCAGTTGAGCTTGTTCGGCCTCCAAGCGAAAGGTCACACGAGGCTGAATTCCCCTACAGAAACGTGAGCAACTCATACCCGGTCACGAACTGTGGCAGACACACCGCTCTCACATCGATGCTATGAGTGGCATCAGAGTCCCCCGTTCTGAGGGCGCCGCGATAGGAAATGAAGTTTAGCCTGGACCGGAGCCCAAAATCACTAAAATCTCCTAAAGCCCAAAGGAATCCCGGTGGCATACCCAGAATGTATCCGGACAAGCATGTCGTTGCGTTCCCCGGACGGGAAAGAGGAGATCGGTGGATGTCTCCTGGAGGGTCCAGCGTCGGATGATTATTCAGCTCAGAAGAAGACAAGTCACCAATCTTCATCATGGGAGAGAGAAAGTCCGCTAGGAACGAGCAGAAGATGAGCTCCCGATAAGAGAGTGAGAGAATTCACTTGTCGGCCGCCTCCAAACGGTCCACGTCATGTAAGCCGTCGGTCCCGCCGTCCCGACAACCTTCCTCAACAACGAGCGACCGGACGACGAGATGGCCACGGCAGCGGGGTCGAGGGTAGGAGCGGTGGGGGCGAACAAGCCTCTCTTTAGAGCGCGCAGCAAGCCAACACAATGGGGTATTCAGTCTCGTTGTTCTCCCGTTGCCCACCGGCCAGCCGCCCAGTTGGCTAACCCGCTTCAGACACGAAGGGCCGGCCCGCCGCCTGTCCGTCCCACGACTGAGTGCGTCGACCGTCGTCGTACGAGGAGGCCCAGCAGGACTTTGAGCCTCACAAATTGAGGCTCAGGAGGCCATCAGGATAATGCTTCCTCCAACCACCTCTCGTTTCTAGACGTTCAGAGCATTCACGCCGAGCCATAGTTGACGAAGCAAAACCAAAGCGGCACCGACAACGAGAACTGCTTCTTTTCCTCCCGCCTCGCCGTCAGGAACAGTTGAGTGGAGATGCCGTCATTCACGAACATGTTCCGCCCGCCTTACCCGGAGCTCTCCAGGCAGGATCCAGCTCGAAATCGAGCGGCTTTCGCACCGGAATCACCTGGGAATGAGGAGGAACAGCTCCCTTCGCAAAGTACCCGGGGCGGGAGAATTCTGTTATTTAGGTCCACGAGCCCCGCTCGGCGTCCCAACAACAAACGGAAACCGTGCGGAAACGCCGGAAGACTTTTCGGGCTCGCTGTTCCGGCCGCGCATGGCGGAACTTCCCCGTCCATACTTAGCGTCGGGGAGCTTGACTCGGTAGTGTCATCTGAACGAGCGAGTTTGCTGCGGTGTTTGTCCTTTCCTCCTCCCAATACGACGCGAGGGACTCTACGCGGATCCTGAGGCCGACCGATGAAGGAAGAACGATGCCATCAATCAAGACGTCACGTGCAGGCTGTCGGACAGCAAGCAGCAAGCCCTCTGCCAGCGGTAATGATTTCGCTCACCTGGAACAGCGGAACATGGACACGTGAGCCAACTTCGGCTGAAACTTCTGCCCAAGAATCCTCCACTTCAGTCTGCGACCAGGGACTGATTGCCCCGGATTGGTTCACGGATTATTCCGAACCGAAGTTTCGGTTCCCGGGGCGAGATACCGGCTCCTCAGATATATGCGCGTGGAAATCTTCGCGTCGCTCCCGCAATGAGACACGGGGTCAGACTGTCTATTTTCCGGGGGTTCCTCGTGGTCTTAGTCTCCCGAGAGGGAAAAGTCTGATATCAAGGTCGGAGGGCGCGTATCGCAGTTGTTTGAAGAAATCGGAAGTGGTATGGAGGGCCAGGATCGACGAGGTGAGGCTGAACAGCATAAACTGGTCGCCTCGTCGGTATCTGGTCGTTCGATACGATCCACGCCCTCTGTAAAGGCTCCACATCTCGACTCGGTGAATTTTCGAACAGAGTGAGCGCTCGCTCATACGATCCGCCCAAAATGCGAAGGTCGTCTTGATCAGCTTACGAGCCCCCATACAAGGAATCCTGTGTGATAATAGAAGCTCTCCCGGGCCCGCTCGGTCAGCATATTGTGTCACAGCACAAGCTCGTCGTTGCAACAGAACTGATTGAGCACACCCTGCCCCGCGCGACTCGAAGGAAAATGGCTGAGAGGGAGTGACTCGCTGGCTGGGCGGCGTGATTAAGTTAAGCAGAGTGGCGAACATGTTAGCAGTCTATTCACGGGAGGATAAAGCAGTCATTTCGGCCGAAATAGTCCTAATTGAAGATCTCAATCCCACACCAAGAACACGCACGCGGGCAGAGACTGCCACCGATGCATCGTACGATACATCAGATCCGAAGGCCGCTCGGCCGCTTGGCCCCCATCCGCATTTCCCGTTTTCGGAGATGGTTCCGAGGGGTCGAATCGACCAACCGAGAGCCCGATACCTCTGTGAGGGGTCACACACGCACCGGCTCCACCCCATCAACTGGGCTTTCGTCGCTTTCTCCCGTCGGGTTTCGTTTAGAGAGAAACATTTGGATACTAGAATCGGGATGTTGATGCACGATTACTTCAACGATTTACGGCAGCTCGGGGATTCAGGAGGATTCCCCCGGTCGATCAGTCGACGTCAAGAACGGAAGCCGGACAACAAACGTGGAAAATTAGAAGGATGCGACGCCACTTCAGTTTTGGTCGTTGATCGGTCGTTGTATTTATTGTCGACATGGCTGCGCTGTCAAGATGGGCATCCGAATAAATGGAACAACCGGCGCCTCCTGACGACATTCAATCGGAATGCCAGAGTTCAATTTATTGCGTTCGGA
The DNA here is from genome assembly GCA_037576195.1 of Phytoseiulus persimilis. Classification (NCBI taxonomy): domain Eukaryota; kingdom Metazoa; phylum Arthropoda; class Arachnida; order Mesostigmata; family Phytoseiidae; genus Phytoseiulus; species Phytoseiulus persimilis. The sequence goes on from CM075103.1 coordinate 6,713,479, forward strand.
AGCAACGGTGGGAGGGGGGGGGGGAGGGAAGATCATATTATTCCATATTGAAGGTCGTCCCTTACTTGCCTGCTCCGCTTCGTGTCGGAGCCCGACTGGCGTCTGTCCGCCTCCTTCAGACCTCTGCCCGAGTTTTTACAAAACAAAATGTGAGACCCAATGAATTCCTTTTGGTACGGATTCGCAATATGAGCACGGCGTCTTCCGCCCCCCCCGAATACTTCCGTTCTTCGTTGAATCTCATGTGTTCTGGCTTCATTTCCCTAGCGCTGAACAACGTCAGGGAGATTAACATAAAATTGAAAAAGCCGTACCTTCCGTCAGAAACCTTGGAGTTGGCGAGCCTGATAACGAGCTCATTCTTTTCTCCGATCGCTCATCGTGGAAGTTGGATCGTTTTATACGGAGCTCTCTCACTCAGCATTTCTCGCGCTTCCTATGTTCGATCCTTTGAATGTTGTATCATTCGAATAGAGCTTGAATCTATGTATAAATATCTATAAGAAAATAAATCAATACTACATGCTTTCAAAAGTCTTCCAAACACCGGTCACGAGGGAAGGATAGATGAGCCTGCTTGTACGTACTTCGATTGTCGACGGAATCTTCCTTCCTCCCCCCCTCCCCAACAATATACCCGACGCTCCCCGCCCAGAACTGTCCAGGTGGTTCCGATACCCAAGATGGCCCAGTTTCGTACCTTTCCCAGATCGCTCCTCAAAACACCCATATTCCCGCCTGTACCCATATTTTGCCCAATCTCTCCCTTCCCTCATCTCACTCCATGTTCCCCTCATTTCTGAGGGGATCCGAACCCCGCGGCGCTGTCGACACCGCAGTTGTAGTCACATCTCTCCTCGGCTGACGCTTCGACTCCTTATCTCAGTGCACTGCCTCGATCTCCCGCTGCTGGAAGCCCGTTCATGCTACAGCCCATTTCGCTCTCGAGCTGTTCAAGGAAATCTTGATCGATGCACGCTGGCACATGCCGGCAGCGTGCAACCTCACATCGGAGATGCTACTTCTAGCGAGCCTGAATTGGACAGATAATCATTGAATGATGCGACTACTCAACATTCCACCAGAGGCCGGGGCCCAGTTGCTCCGAGAAGCGCTATCGCTCCCGTGAAGGAACTCGCAATCTGCAGCTTCGGGTCACGTTGATTCGATTGGTTGACACGAATTTATTTATCCAATTTTGCGGCAGCAGACGGTCGAGCGCTGTTCAATCATGAAGACTGACTCCGCAAACTCATGCGGAACGCGGCACGCTCAGCACGAGGCGGCTTCACTCCCACATACATTTCAAGGATGTTTGAGCCTCCAGCTCCTCATCCTTGTTAATAATAGAACAGGTCCGGACACGTCCGGATCAAACGGAACCTTCCGGCTCGACGCCGTTCGGGTTCGAGAATCGAGGATTCAGTCAATCAGGTCCCGCGCAGTCGGTCGCGACGAGCGCCACCGTGGACTTCCGGAGCTTTTTGATCTGGGAACTGGGACGTCTCAATACTTCGCCACAGCAGTCTTTCAATTCCTCCGGATCGCTCCTGACGTCTTGACACGTCTTGATCCCGTAGCCGTTAACAGCTCGCCGGCTCGAGACTGTTGAAGCGGGATGACACAGCGCAACCCACCTCGGCTGCGTCGACATCTCCGTCAAACATTTCCAGAAGGCTCCGACGACGGGGCCTCAACCGTCTGGGTGGGCTGGTTGGTTGCCCGCTCGCTCGTCGGGAGTCTTCGACGAGGGACGACAGAGGCATTTTCCCTCGGATCCCGGAGACAGTGGATCGATGTCTAAATTCGTGTTCGGAACCTCTGTCGAGAGGATTTGAGTCCTCCTCCCAAATCCTCATCACGCGATCTCTCGCGTGTTCGGCGTCGCGCGCGCTCATCACCGAAACCGAACAAAAAAAAATCGCATCGGACCCGCTGCTCGTTTGAATGACAGGAGATCTAGGTATGGCCCTCCCGACAGCGGCAGCCTGTATCCAAACTTGGTGACGAGCGGAGCTATCTCTGCAGCGACTCAACCGGCTGCCTCTTGCCGCCGCCGCATTACTTTGAGATCGTCGCAAAGTGATTGGTTGAAACCTTGACGCACGTCGGAAGATCGCGCATGCATCAAGACATCACAGCTGCTCCAAGACTTCGGCGCAATCTTCAACGACATCATAGCAGGCCTGTTCATTCACGCCGAAAAGGACGAACATAGAGGAACAGCGGGGAGCGAGTCTCTGGTACGACGCCATTCTAAGAGGCATTTAATGTCTCCACCTGCTTTTTGGAATAGGAGCCGCGCGATGGACTCCGAGGTATTCCGACAGCGCACGCTACATTGCGTCGCAGTCTTCCCAGACGTGCCTCGTGCAGTACGCCTACCCGCGCTGCGCTCTGCGTCGGCCGTTTGGCGAGCTAGGTGCTCCTTCTCCCCTGGCTGCGTTCTCCTCGAGGCTCTTATCCTTGGCTTCCACTCCCGCGATCCCCCGGTGCTTGTTTTTGTTCGCCGAAGTGGTGCTGGATGATGGAAAAAGTTCCGCCAAACTCTTGATCAGCAGCTGCCCGAGCAGCGCACGGGGAAACGCCAGAAACCAAAGCTAGAGTTCATGTCAAACGCAGGAGTCTGAGGAAGCTGGCGCAGAGAAGGACTTCCATACGGTCCGAGCTCATTTCGCGGGCCTCGACCGAGTCAGAGTTCATCTAAGAGGAGAGGGAAAGCCCGTCAAGGTGCCTTTCTTCCTCTTGTTTCGCCTCGAATCTTCTCTCACGGCCAGAGAATCACTGTCGAACCCCTTTGGTAGTCGCTTGCGCCGCTCATGGAACACCGACTTCCGGCCTCAGAGAGAATCACTAAACTTCCCGCTAGGACAAAGGAGCTTCGATTGAGAACCAGGACTCGTCTCCGGTCGGGAGATCGGTGGGACAGTTTCCCAGACGAAAATGACCGCCTCGTCGGACGGAAGCGGTGAGCGGACGGATGGATCGAGAAGAACCATCCTCATCCAGTGGACATAGAGTCCGCTCGTTCCGATGGTGAGCGGTGGAGCGTATTCGACTCGGAATAACGTTGTCGGTCCGCTGCCGTAACGCCAAACGGTCGGCTAGCCAGGTTCGGAGCCACACTGCGAGACCCACGGCGGCGGCTCAATCACGACGTGCTCACTATGACCTGGATCGGCGATCAGTGGCACGCTTGGCGTGCCCCGAAGGTACAGGGTAAACGGCCCGAGGTTTTTACTTGTTGAACATTCGTACACGACTTCACATCCATTTAGCGGTCGTCGAATTTCAAAGGAAGTAGCACCGAGGGTAAACATCCAACGATGCCTCCCTGTTCCATGTTCGGATAAGCATTCTGGAAATCGTTCTTGAGGTTGGGGCCAACCCCTCAGGCTGAAGTCCGAGCGGCCGAAGCGAACTCATGGCGCTTCGGTGTCCCCCGGAATAATTCACTTAGCTGTCCAATCTCGGCAGAGCTTCGATGTCTGTTCTATAAACCCGAATCCGAGTAATGTTATGCAATTCATTATAAAGGTATGCAGCTCTACTCGCCCTGAATTTTCTTTCTCTCGGCCTAGCCTTCCGTCGTATTCTGATGCTCCAAGCATTCAGTTTCATCTCGATCGACAACTCCATGATGCCGCTTGAATCTCGCTTGGGGGAAAATTGACTCGAGGTACTTCAGCGACTCCTCTTGCTCGGGTTCGCGGGTCAAGAACATGCTCTGCTATTGACATCGACGAGGGCGCCAGCCGTTGGATGCTGCTCTCAGAAAGCACAAGAAACTCGTTTTGCTCACTCTCGGAGTTACCTAGAGTGGAGCTGGGAGTCTCCGAGTCGGGGTCAGATTATTTTTTTCTTTGGTTCAGCAGCTCGGCTTTCGATGAATCGCGGGAATTCCTCGTTGAGCGACATCCGATATCTCCGTCGCAATGCAGCGCAACCGCCAGCAACCTTTGATCAGAAGGACAGAACGGCGTTTGTACTGACTCGGAACGCTCCAGATCGTCGTGTGCGACACAGGAGCGAGAGGGATGACAACAGATTGAAACTACAGCAGTTTAGCGAGGGCTCGAAAACGTCTCGGAGATCCACCCGATCTCTCCAAGATCGGGAATATCGCGATTTTTTTTCTCTCAGAAGTGTCCAAGAAGATCCTCCTAGAAATTATCGAGAGGAACCGCTCCGGCCAAGCGGACCAATGTTGGAACGGGACGTCGGTACAAATAATACCCAATTCAGTCGAGAGGAAATGCCCATCTTCCGCCGATCACAACTGCGATTCCGCCTTGATCATCCACCGAATGATTCTTCTAGAACAAGGCGCCAGCAGGAATCAGGTCGTCTCTGAACCCAGGAGTCTGGAATCAGATCCTGCTAGAAATGTGAATTGGGCATCGGTCTAGGTAGAACTGGGAGAGAACGCACTGAAGTTTGATTATTTATTGGCGCGCCAATCATGCGCAAAACCAGCCTGTGGGGTAGGAGATCGGAGGACTCGAACCATTTGGAATACACTTACTTCACAGAACCGCTGGATCATAAACCTCGGGATAACTCTGTTCGCAACAACGAGAATTGGATGAAATTTGGTGTTCGAAAATCGAAAACATTCAGAATGAGGCAATACTTCGCGCTGTGCATCCTGTTTTCCAACGAGTTCCCATATCTATAATGGATGAGAATGAAAGGTATGGAAAATAGGATTTGGATGAACACATCCGTCGGAATAAATATAACCAGCTGTGAGGGATAAATGGTTGCTTGTTGTGATAGCCGCTCCATGCATGTCGATCAGATTTTCAGAGTCTCCGTTCCGAGAGCGTAGTGGGCTGTCCTGTTCATTTTGGACAGCCACAATTTCCGCGGGAGGAACGCGGCGCGTCTGGATTATCAATTCATCATGAGGCTCGGCTGGTTTCGGGACTGGGTTCGAGACTGCTCGGTCGTAAGCGGCGTAGCTCGCTGCTCTCAGAGAACAGATTCGTCTTCTATTTAAGTATGAAATTCATCAATGCGACCAGAACCATCAATTTTATCGGCAGAGTCACGGGATCGATACGGAGCTTGCTATGGAACTCTTTCGGGCTGTGTTCAACTGATCTGTATCAGGATGTCGGAATGGCCTCGATGGGAAACCTGGAGCATGAGAAGTGGATTCTCGGTCAGTCTCGCTGACTTCGGCTCCGGACATGCTCTTCTCCGAAAATCGACAATTCTGGCGTCTGGGAATGCTTCTGGCTTGATCACAACACCGGTCGGATCCTTTTGAGCAACTCGATCAGTCGTTCCCGCAACCGCGACAAAGCACCTCTTGTTCGTCGCCGTATTTTAATATGGGGCTTCACGGTTCGGCTTCGCCCATCGCTCTCCAGAGCGAACTCGTCCGAAACTCGCCTCCCCAACCCTCCTGTTTACTGAGCGATTATCGATTCTCATCACATACCAGAGCTACCAGCACCCGGTCGTTATTTCATGATTTTTTATATTTGCTCTATCGAAATGGGTCGTCGGGCCAAGCAGCAACTGACGTTATAATTTTACCTTCCCGTCGAGCGCGTGACCACTACACAAAGAGTGACTTCCACGCACCGGTACAGATCGTACAGCGAACTGTACTTGAATCTAGGTCAGGTTTTCGCGACAATCGATGGTCAGACTTTGACGAGCCATCCGACAAGGCAGGATTCACGTCAGAAGCCACAAGAGTTTCCCTCAGCGTGACTTCCGAGACCCGTCCATGGGATTGATGGGCTTAATCCGCCTCATGAACTCGCGATAACTCCGTGAAATAGCACTGTCGCTCATAGGAATCTCCGGCCGGACGTGTAAACCGCGTCAGCCGGGATTAAAAACAATTTTTCGTGAGGGGCGCCCCCTAGCGGGGATCACGTACGCCTGGGCTGGTGTGAATCCCTCTGTACACCGCTGGTTCTGGGTCGGTGGCCCTGATGTACACTGTGTCTCTCAGCAAGTATGGTCAGATACATCTTATTCGTGCGCGAACCAGCTAATTTGTCTTAGTGAGTCGTCGTTTACCTTTGACCGAAAGCCTGCAGCGAGCAGATGTTGCACGGAGAGAGCCCGTAGCTTTTCAGTTTGTCGTGCTCTCTCCTCACTGGCATTCACTCAGTTACTCGGTCCCTGTTCTCTAATGGGAATGCTTGGCTAATTATTTACCCAGCGACACCGAGCGAAGCGACTCCGCATCCGGAGCTTGCTCTGGGGGCGTTACTTACGTCGATCCGACGTACGCACCTACAGGATCGGCGATGCAGCAGCACAAGGTTGCGGGACTGTCCCGCGATGAATGGGGCGGCTGCGTGAGGGACACAGCAACGTTGATCCTGGTCCTGAAGCCTCATCCGCGTCCCGTTCGCAAAACCAGGCTTTGTACAGGGTGGCCATGCATATTTTGAGCACCCTGTACGGTACCAGGGACCGACCGGAATCGCTCATCGTTCTCATCTCGAGTGTGTTGAGTGGCGCACCCTTGCTTAGTATGCGCTCCGTATCGACGGGGAAACCGCCGACCGAGATAGCATCGGGAGCCGTCAAAATCAATAGCGTTGAGAGACACTGCCAGCGGTACAGAGGTAAGACACGACAGCGCGCTGAAATTCGTGACGATAGATCGACACGCCGAAAGCAGCTCCGATAGGGAGGGGGGGGGGGGGGGGGTGGCGGGCTAACACGAACCAGAGTGGAACAAATCCCGTCCGTGTCGAATTGGATGGGAAGTAACAATGCAGTCGATACCTGCATGGCGGGCCGGCGGGTTCGCTCGCGGATGCTGATTCCATCCCGCCGCAACCACAACGCTACTGCACAATAGGTGCTAATCAGAGAGACAGGTACACTTGTTCCGGTGTCATGTCCCGCCTGCGACGGTCAGGACCATACACAGCGAGGAGCATAGCGGCCCCGGCTGTCTGCTCGACTGAAGTCTGCGCGTTCTAACGACCGACGTGCCCCGTGGTATCGCGCGAGGGCCTGGGACTCGCGACCGATAACTTCCCTCGCGGTTCTCCTTTTTCGCTCCTCCTCAATGTCGAAGGGTAGTTGAACGAGGAGAACGATCCGGGCGGCGTAGAAACCCGCTCCGCAAGGAGCTTTTCCGCTGGGAGCAACCAAACAAAACATGGTGAACGGTAAGAAAAAAAAAGCTCCGTCGGAGAATTCTCGCGGACGAGGGAAAAAGCAGACCTGCTTCCTGTTCGTTGCTCGAGCGGAGCACCTGTGTGTCCGACGAGCTGTCGCCTCGTCTATCGCCAATCGGTTTGGCTGCCAGTGTTAGATCCGCATGTCTGTCTATCGGTCGGTCGGACAGTCAGGACACTGTACCTGAGTTAAAAGCTTATCGACCGTCGATCGATAACGTATTCGCACGCGGGAAGGTTAAGCGCAATTGTGTGAAGACGGGGCTTCGAGTCCAGACTCCGAGATGGACGTGGAACGAGAGAGCTTCTTCCCCACGGACGACACTCCATGCATGATTACCGAACCCTCCTCGGATTGTCATCGGTGATAATCATTCGAACTTCATGTAAACCTGCTCCGTCGCACGCGTCCGAATATACGCAGGGCCATTGCGATATGTTCCGAACTGCGCGAGATCGTTCCGACGGAAAGTCTGTTCCGTGTCTCTTCACAGAGTTCGGGCGCCCGGAATCTCGGAGCGTTGTGACGCTGGGAACGCGCTCCTCGCCGTGAGAACATCGGAATCACTCAAGCAACGTCTCGGAGCCATCCTCTGAGACGGGGCTTTCGTGCGGGTCCTAAGCCACGGCTCACATCGAATCCTCGTCCGCTTCGGGAGGGATTCGACCGAGTTTGGATTCAGTGGCCACAGCGCTGCGGTAGTTCCAGGTGGGAATTTCATTAGAGTTCCGGAGCTTGCCGACGGTTTATAGCGGCGTCGAAACAATCGCTGAAAATCCTATTATTCGGGAACAAATTCGACCGCCCGGAACCATCGGATGGAGCGGCAGGACGGAGGGAGAGAGAAGCTCTCTCTTCTACTATTTTAAATTATTTCCAAGACTGCTCACTGCAGCCGATCGATCCTCTCCCTCCGACCGGGGGTGAGAAGGCTGTGGGATACTCCTCAGCTCATCCGGAGTCCTCATCCATCATCGGCTCCTCGTCGATTGGGTCTCCTTGCTTGGCATGTGTGCCCTACAATCATTCGGGCTGCCCTCATGCCGCTCGCTGCAGGAATTAGCCATCGGTCCATATCGGAAATCGTTGCTCATTCGGCAATTTATTCAGGATAAATCGCTGAATCGTTGGCTCGTTTGGGCAAATTCACTGAATAGACTCAACTTCGCTTCCTACCATCTTTTGATATCCGAACTTTCAGGAATCGAGTAGCTGATGATGCGCACTGGATCTGCGCCGCAATAAGTTCGCCGGCATCATAATTATTCGCAACAGCAGCGGCGGTGTCGTCTACAAAAGCGAGGGTCGAGCTACTTCGAGAGACAAAGTGCAAGAGGGAAACAAAGCAAATTATTGAGACAAAGGACACGGTCATCAGCCATCGGCGCCGTTCAACAGAAGTACTCGGAACTAATTGTTCGCCGGCCGAGCAGTAATCGATGGGGGAGAATAAATGAACGAGTCCCTTCCACAGAGTTTGAACGTCATTCCGCACCTGTGGGCCGAAACTAGATGGCTCGCAGGAAGAGAAGGAAGCTCGCGGCGGGGGAGAGTTTGAAGTATTATCCGCAAATGATCAAGAGTAGGTTGGAGTTTCAACACTGTTTGCATGGAGATCGATTCCAAGTTCAGCTGCCTCTCACGTCGGAACGACACGCTCGCACTGGACGACAAAAATAGAATCATCGGCGGATCGCGCACGCGACGGTCGCACCCATCATGGGTGAAGTTATACTCTGAAAGTTCAGTTTTTATTGAGCGCGTATTTCCACCGTTGAGCAACACACTCGTGAATACTCGGAAATCCCCCGGGCGCAGTATACTTCCTCAAAGTCCGTCTTCGTCTGAGCCCGCCGGATAGGTGCGAAACCTTCGCGAAGCGGCTCTGAAATATCTCGCGCGGAGTACACTCCGAATTCATTGACATGCCATCAAAACTCCGACAGGAATCGTTGTGAACTGTTAAATAACTCAAACCCAGTAAGAAGCGGCGTTGCAGAACGGCTCCGGACGGAACACCGCTTTTGCCTCGGCAGAACAAGAGTTCGCCCTTCTCCTTCGCGGCCGAAACTTTCGAAGAATTCCTCGCGCATTCTTGAACCCATCCGAGGGCGGGCACGGGATTCTCCTTCGACGCGCCCACGCGAATTTCACGTCCCGGAACAGCGCTGCGGCGCCTTCGATCGTCCGGACATTGTTCTTCAGAGAAGTATTTCAAAATATTTCCGGAGGCTTTTCTCGCTCGGATCGATGTACTTCGGCCTTCTCTCGTCTCAAGTTCTAAAAATACAGAATTTGATCACGTCCGGTCGAACTTCTGTGGAAACAGGGCTCCCGAGCTTTGTAGTGACACGTGGTCCTCTCGCGGCCATTCCGCAGCTAGCTCGTTGATTTTCGCAACCATCAACCGCAATCACGGTAACCAACCTGCGAGTCGCGCGTTACGGGGAAGTCATCTTGCTACGCTCATGAACGAGTTCCTCAACTTCTCTGTTCGGCGCCCGTCGAGTGACCTATGCGGGGGGCAGGAGATGGTCGGGGCGATTCGGGGGATCGGCCCCTCCCGAGATTTCCGTTCGACTCGGGGTTCTAACTCAAAGAGGATCATCATCTCAAACGTCCATGGATCCCGCCCCGGAGAGGGGTACGGTGGAGTTCGCGGTCCTGGTGTCAGAGCCGCGCTCCAGTCGTGCAGACTACGGATTAGTTTTTGCACCACACGCCGCAATCGCACTCCCGCGGTTCCATTTATTGTTCTGGGTGTTTCAGTTGCCGCCGTCATCAGTGTCGTTGCGTATCGCGCTGGCGTGGGGGCAAATACGTGCAACACTCTTAATTAGAATGGCGGGTACACAATCTGCCCCGTTGGTGATTATTATGGCAAACTGACGATTAATTTAGAAGAGTCGAACGAACGAACCAACCGACGCAACGGCCGATAGAACCTCCGCGGCCGCCGCCGTCGACCGAGGGACGGATGGCCAACTCCGCCCGCCATGTCAACTTGATAAGCGCAAACCGAAATCCCCACAAAACTTTGACGTTGGTCTCGTGTAGTTCGACTAAGCCGGAGTTGACTTTTGAGTTTGCCCCGAAACGACGTACGGCCAATGTCGAGTCTCGTCAGTTCCAGGTGGAATCCTAGATGGCTCCGGACAGAGAATTAATCAACGGGCCGCAGAGCCCAACGCTCGGATTCCGCTCGCCGTTAGCCGCGCTCGCGCCAGATCCTTGACGAAGGCACTGGCAGCGTGCGGCCCCTCAGCTGCCGAGCCGTCGATTCAACGAGCTTGTTCCACCAATTTCCGATGTTTCAACAATCCATGTCGAGGTTGTTTGCATTTCATCCGGATTTTGTTGCCTCGAATCGGCGATATGGGTGATTTTGATGCGCGCGGAACCGAGTTCGCTGCAGTTCTCCGATCGTGATCTTGTTCTCAGACTCATCTTCGGAGTTCGGTCTCGCAGGTCGTTACGCTTCGAGCCGGAGTTCGATTCTCGATGCGCGAGACTTCTTCCCATGGCGATATAGCTACTCTGTATGCCTCCGGAGTGGAGGCATGTGAGGATGTTTGATTACGACGAAACGATCTGGATCGGTGTCCACAAAGCCTTGCGCAATCGTGACAACCTCATTGACTAACTCATCGGCTTGCCAGTCAGCCGAGCCGGGCCAAGTACTTCTACGATTAGTAGTTACGCAAGCTCTTGAGGCACTCGCCTTTCCGTAATCAGCATAGCTTCACATCGCTCTCGACGCCACGAAGACCGACTGTATCGACGAGAAGAATGGAATTCGGAGCTGAAGGACAATGTGTTTGAATGAACCAACTTTATCCGGCCGGGATTAGACATTGGGGATCGATAGTCATGGCAAACAATTGGCATCGATCTCTTGCAGATTTCGCAGAATAAACAACCGCGGCAACGGCGATACGTCGGCCCAAACTCTGATCGAATTCTATTCCGCCAATCCAACTCCTCGGAGATAGGGAGAAATTTAGGGCTCCTCGAGCAGAAGGTAGACGGCTCTTCCGAGTACACGGCGCCCAGTCCGAAGCCCCCGCCAGACTTTTTCTGTGGTCATACTTCAAAGTTGGCTTTCTGGCTGACTCGAGCCCTTTTTGTCTGATAAGAATGTTCAACCGCTCCGCGTGAAGCTCTCGGCGCTTGCTCGTTCACTCTCGGAGCGGAGATAAGACCGCACGCGACAAATTCCAATTTTATCTCGAAATCCGCCGCAAGCGCGGAGATACTCAAGCGTTGGCCGCCCGCTCGTCGACCCGCCCGCCGGCTTGCTCAGACACTCGCTCTCCATCTACCGCTCGTCGAGAGCCGTTCGTGTTTGACAAGGAGCTGATCACAAGATTGCGGAGTTCGAACTCCGAGAGGAGCGCGAAGTTCTCATCGGATTCGCCAGTGCTCACCGCACGCGCGTTCCTCGATAAGTCAAAGGTGATTTTCGCTGTCAGCGGAGAGTCGTTCGAGACTCGAGCTCCGTCGTGAACAGAGCGCTGAAGACACACGCGAACCCACCTGAACGTCAGAATCGTGAGCGGTCGGAAACTTTTGTGCGACTCTGGACTTGACATCGGGGTTCCCCAGAAATCGTTCGTCCACAGCGAGTACCAGTCCACCCACACACCGGGTTTGCTGTTGACAACGTCAGGGTTCCTGACGATGGCAACGATGTCGTCATGTACGAGTTCACCGACGAGAGCCGCGTTCGGCGACCACCAACCGAAACCGTCGAAACAGAAACACAGAAACGTCACACTCGCAGCCGCGGCAACGCAGCACACCCGGTCCCTCCATGGCGAGGGTTTTGGGTGGAAGAGCCGCATCGTTCTGTGCATGCGGGATTCAGTCACTGGCTGAATGGCAGGAACTCTCCAGCCCACCTTTCACCAACACGGCCACCACGAGCAGCGGGAAGAGCACAACTCGAGAGCATGAGAAGAGCTTAACGCTGGGGCCGCACATCCTCCCTCGTCGAAGTGTGGACCGCATCTGAGCGGAGAGCTCAGCCCGCGACCGAGTCCTCGTCTGCGGCCGAAAGAGGAAGCTCCGGCGCTGGAGTCGGCCCCCGCGCATGCTCTGCGTGCTTCCCGCCAAAAGGTACGTTGCCGCCGCCGGCACAACGGCCTGCGCCTCCGTGCCGGTGGTCGAGTGTACGCGCTCATATCGAAGCGAACGGAAAATCAAAAGCAGCGTTTCCTGAGGACCTTCCCCTCTCGACACCCTCAGGAGCCTCAGGAACTCCTTGCCTCCCATGACCCCCTGCCCCCCTTCGCCAGCGATCACCTGGGAATCAACATAAGCGCATTGTAATGACCTATGAAGGCGTTATTCATTGTATTCGACGCCCACTCGTCGAAGGAACCGTAGCCCGATCGTATGGAAAGGACTGGGAGTCTCGCGCTCCTCGGTGCGTAACAGCGAGCGGCCCAACGTGCGTTGAACTCCGACCAGCGAAGGGACCCGCAAGTGATTAGGCGAGAGAGATAGACGAAGTAATGCTCCAACCGTGGGATGATATCGGGGAGCTGATTCGGATCAGGCATGTATGGCGTTTCTCGAGAGAGAGAGAGACAGGGAGAGAAGAGGCGACCACATTCCTCCTGAGTTAGTTTCGACGCATTAGGTCGTTCGATCTCCGACAACAACCACCTCGGCGCCAGGATCGACCTCTGTCTATTCTACCGATACTTCCATGGAAGATGTTCAACTGAAATCTCTTCCTTCCCTTTTCGGCTCCGTCCTAGTGGCCAGACGTACTGCCGAAAAAGACCCCTATTCTGTCCAATTATTCACCAATTGTTCTGCTCAGTTCGACTCTACCTTCTTCCCTCGCAGATCTCGCCTTTGGAATGTCCCTCCCTCTCAAACCTTCCCTTCAACCTACGATCCCAAACTCTTCCGAACTTCTATCCTCTCGCATCTTCCAGATAATGAGCCATAGAGTTGTTTAGTGGGTATTATCCAAACGAGCCGTTCGTAAATGCATTTTTTCCCTATTGCTCTTCCATTTCCTCCCGTTCTCATTTTTCCCCGCACTCGCAGCTCGTTTTGTGTACCATAGGGTCTACCATTTGTGAGTTGTTCAAGAAAAAAAAAGATCGGAATTTTCGCTCCCTTCTCCATGGCTGTATCGGTGTCGGTGACCTGCCAACGGGAATCGCGCCATTTTGTGTGTCTGACACGTTTTAAAAGATCCGCAGAACATTCAGGCACCCTTCCATTCCAACGAATTCTGATTCTTGGTCAATGAGACTGGCCCAGGATGAACTCGTCCTCCGTTGAGCTGTGCGCAACAAATCCATAAATGTGAGGGTCGATCAATCATTGCTCAACGGTTCCCAACATTATTGTGTGCGGATCAATTCGATTCGAAATTGATTGACTCTCTTATTCATGAAGTCTTCCGTTTGCTCCCCGATCTGTTCCACAAGCCTCCCGAAGGAACTTCTCCGTGGAAAATTTCGAGGATTGCTCAGCTCGAGATGTGTCGCTCGTCAGAGTCCATGTGTGATTACCAAATCTGGGTCTTCGGGTGACTTTTCGGAATCATCGCCCCCTTGGAATGGATCCATCCAGGCGATTCATGGAATAATTTCGGAAACTCATCCGCGTTTTGAGGCTCTAGTAATTGCCCAGAGCTCGCGCGTTTAACGAACCCTTTCCCGGGAGACAGAAGCTTTGCAGAAACGGGCTGAGCTCGAGACGCGCATGGTTCAATGAATCGTCAGCGAAGATGACCGTTTGAAGATTTGTATCACGCAGAGGATTCGCTTCGTTTCCCATTCCTTGAACCCAGAAACCGCCACGTCGTGGAAAAAAGGTTCGTGTTTGCTCGTCTCTGCGCAAGATGAACACAGCCCAGCATTGCTGAGCTTGAGTAGAACTAAAGACCTCGCATGTTAAGGGTCTCCGATTAAGAAACGCCGCTCCGTTTATATCGGGATCCGAAAATGGAATAGGTGTTCAGAGATGTCGACGTGCATCCTGAGAGATCCTCATCGGAATGCTCATCGTCGATGCAGCCTCTCCGGTGACAGCCATCGTCCTACCTATGCTTCCATACAATGGACTCCTGTGATGATGCGTCCATCAACACTCATTTTGGATTGTTGTCGTTTCCAGCAATCAACAACAACGTACTCCACAGAACAACGAGCAGCGACAGAGTGCGAGGCAGCGAAGATTGTCGCATCCTGCGAAGCAGCAGAAGCGAATCAGAGAGAAAAGCGACAAAGCGTCTTAGTCGCACTCGCTAGGGGGCCGACGAGAGAGGCAAACGATCATGCTTGTCACAACGAGACGTCCTGTCTTAAATGGGATTGTGTTCTTGCCTGCCTTCCTGCAAGCCAGCTTCCCTGCTTGACGTTTCTCCTAGCCTTCGTGCAGTAGTACCGCTCCCCGCTACCGTCCTATCTGCCTTTGTCGTACTGCCACTTTCCGGTCGGTAGGGGTTGGTGCTTGTCTCGTTTATTTCCCCTCCCCTCCTCCCGCTTTCCGGGCTCCTACTTGCTTCCGACCTCGCTTGACTCACTTGTTCAGTTTCAGGACAGTTTCTGAGTGAGTGAGCAGCAAATCGAAAAAGACACCCGCATTCACATTCAGCGCGTGAGATGCACGAAGGAAAAGTCGGCAGCTCGGGAACGAGCGAAGGAACAGACAGACAGACAGGCACGCAGGCCGACAGACAGAGCCGGGGGGGTGGACAAGCGCAGAGACAGACAGCCGGGATTCACACGTCATTCGGTGGCACAAATGCATATCACAAGGGAAACCTATACGATGTAGTCATGAGCGATGGATTAAATGGAGCGAAGTGCGCTAGCTCACAGCGTTGGACAGATCAGCGACGGAATAGAGCTCTCGCTGTTCCCTCGAATGCGGGATTATCTCCGCCGAAAGCGCTACATTCCCAACCAAGTGTGTTGAATAACTCATCCAGCGGATCAAAACTTCAAAAACGGCTTGGGCCTTATCCGATTCCCCGTCCTTCGACACAACGGCCTCGCTCAGAAAACATACCTCGAGACTACGGACCCGGATTTTCCTCATCGAGCACAGCAACACGGAGCATTGTTCGAAGCAGTATCAGCACAATATTTCCCGTTGAGACTTTTGTCATGCAGAATTCATCATCTTCCGAGCGAATAACAAAACATCACCCTCAATCATGGTCGCTCGACAAATTCGAAGGATAACTCCATCCTGATCGCGTGTTTGCGAAACAGTCGTAAGAATGTAAACGCTGACCAGAGCTCCCCATCGATCCGACTCAACGCTCGATTCTTCAATCACGCGGATCGATGGAGTTGCTGCCTAACAGTTATTACGGAGGTTTTCGGCCGGAGTTACGCAGTGTCCGTCCTTGGGCCCGCAGACGACAGGCTGAGTTGTTGAAATCATCGATCGCAATCAAGGCGCGCGAGTCCTGTTTTCCGTACTCGTCCAGGACAGCGGCTTAGTGTTATTGCTCTTCGATAGACTTGAATATTCAGAGGAGGCCGTGTTCCTACTTGAATTAAATGCGCGTTGAACCAACGGTCGAAGGGGTGAGTCAAAGAATCCACGTCTCGATGGAACGAACTCATCCAGAAGGTTCATACGGGCATTGGTAACCAACGTATGACGAGCTCGCATGGCTTCGGACTGCTGATATGAGGGTGGGAGTCTGCTGGGCTCCAACTCCGACAGTTTGGTTTGCTGCATTTACGTGGCGATGTCTATGTCAGTGAAAGTGATTTTTTATTCACGACAAGTCGTGGAAACGCTGCGGTGTGAGCTCCGAAGTTTATGAGGTAACTATTAGAATCGCGATGTGAATTTTTGATCAGGTAATCTCCGCTGTCTGGCTCTGACTGTGTCTTCCGCTGACTGTCCGCGTGCCTGGCCGAGGAGCACGAATAGTGATGGCAGAGAGGGATACGTGTGCCGATGGGAAGCCGCGTTGGTTTGTACATCACGCCCTCATACAAAGACTCAACATCCTGCGGAAACAGAGTTCGCCACCTGTGTTCTGTTTCCACTCATCCCGGGACAAGTTTGGGCGTGTTCCATTGAGGTTCACTGTTGGCTGTTTCCTGGATGACGAGCGATATTCGAATCGCACCGACCAGCGGGCTGCGAGCGGTTTGCAGCAGCCGTCGACCCATGAGCGGTTTGAGAAGAAGTTGAGCGAGGCGGACATTCTTGAGTGTGCTTTCCAATTACTCGATGAGTTAGTTCGTACCCGGGGCACGCTCCAGACATGACAGTTTCGTGAGCACTGGTTGAGATGTGGCAAACGCTGATTTGAAGTGACTCAGATCCTGGGCGAGTTGGTAATTCCCACCCCTATCGAATGCCCAGACTAGTGGGAACGACTTCAAGTTGAGATCCACAGGCTTAAAGTGTCAGACGCCTTCATTCGAGAAGGATCTGCGAGCGCGGCTTCATCAACTCAAGGAATCACAGCGCCGTAACCAGTAGCTGCACGGGCTCACCTCAAGTCACGTGGGACCGACCACGCACGGATGTTGCCACTGGCGGCGATGGCAGTCCTTGCGGGGAGAGAATGGGGAACGCTGTGCGAGAGGTGCGGGTGATGGTTGTGACCAGCGAGCACCCGACGAGCGTGACAGCCGAGGGAGCAGACAGAGCGGCCCAACGAACCGAGATGGAACTTATCCAGATCATGAAACGAATTTCGGAGGAAAGAATCCCTGTTTGTGGCTTGTAGGTTTCGCACTGCATATCGAGGACACAAGTAGAACGATGTTGGCAGTTATACTCAAAACTTGGGAGGCATTGCCTCTTTATACGTCCTTCCCTGTACGTCGATGTGAGAGACTCCACCACCGATGATCAACCCGAAGGGAGAGACCGTCGGTAGGGGCAGAGGCTGCCCCAAACTCGGCTTTACCATCTCAGCTTGACTCTTCCCGCCCAGGAGTTGAAGTGAGTTCGGGGAGCCGCGCGGAAAATGGAACTGAGGTGCGTAGAATGGGATCGCTGATCGGAGTCGAAAAGAGCTTCATTTCGATCGTCTGACTCACAGCTCCTCCGGTTTTCTGTTATTCTTCGCCTAGGCAGGAAGGCTCAGGCTTCCACAGATTGCCTAGACAGTTGTTTCAACATGGAATCCGCGGAAAACAGGGAGCTCCTCCCTCCCCTTCTGCTCCTTGACGACTTCGCGGAAGCCGCCTCTCCAAACTCCCTAAATTGGAAAAGCCATCTAGCTGACTGAACGTGCGCACGCCGAGATCACTGAGTTCTCCTGAGCGGCGTCTACGGATATTCCCGCGTAGCGGAAAAGGCCCTCGAGTGTTCCACTCCTTCCTCATCTTGGCTCCTACTGTGGAGTCTCATCTTGAGCCGTGATAGAAATATATTGTCTTACCAACTCAATACAGAGTATAACCTTGGATGTTCGGATCCGGGCCCCCCCATTCCGATTTCGCACTGAGTCCCATCTCTGATGAGGGGGAACTGCTCCCTGGGACTTTTCGCTCTGGGCGACGTTCTCGCAGCGCGCGATTCATAAAACGTTCATGTTCTACATTTGTTCGTTGCAGGCCGAGCAAAGAGTTCCGTCATCCAACTGGAGCTGCGTTCACCTCGTTGGAGTACTCTTCCGACCACCCCAGGAGGGCACGCGAGGGAATCACAGCTTCAGAATGTGTGCACTTTTTCACCTAAACGCTTGGGTCTCTCAATACTCAATCGAAGAGCATTCCTTGCCTTGCCATTGGGAGTTTTTAGGCAGAGTAATTTCCGGTTGCTCATAAAAACTCCTCAACAAATGGCTTTGGCTGCGGCAGTGAAGCCTGTTTCTGCAGCAGCAATCGCAGAAACAAACTCCCTAAGAAACGAAGGAACGCTGGTTGCACAGCCAGCTCCTACGGCAACGCGCTGATTCCCCCGCCACGTGGGTTTTCAGGACAATACGATGCATCCATGGTGGGTTTTGCGCGGGTCGCTAATCGATCAAGGGCGCATAAGTTTGCTGACTCCATGAGGTCCCATCGTCTCTTGCTGGAACATTCCTCAAGTCGAATCTGCTCTTTCGAAAGCGTCGATCTACCGACGTCACTCTTTGGTTGGGAGCTTCAGTGGAAAGTCGGCGCTCACCGAAAAGTTACCGCCTTGAAGAAACGTTGCCTTCAGGCCAGGCTGAGCCGCCCGCCAGAATTTCGCCGCCTCGGGCGATAGCGTAGTTTAGCTACGAATATCCCGAGAATTCCCGCAAAGGTGAGGATCTTGAGTAGAAACGATCGAGCTCTGAGCAGCGGAGTTCGTGACTACAGTGAAAGACGCCCGGTTTCTCCGCACAGGATCTCGACCGTGGAACGATCTTCGAGCGGAGGACCCGAGGTCGTTTGCCCGAAAAGTGTCACCATGAGAACGTCGGGGACGATCTGGATTCGGCGCTCAGAATTCCCAATGCCTCATCGTATAGAATAGATCGATTACTCCCCGCACAAGCAGGAGAATTTCTACATCGACTATTCGATCTTCTCAACAGAGGGAAATGCCATTCCAGAAAGATCTGTGCCTTCCGGAACCTACTCCACGCTGTGTTCAGAGACAAGCCCACTGTCACGTCGACGACAGTTGCCCAAACTAGGAAGTGCTGGACTAGTTGCCTTGACTATGACTCGCCCACTTGGACATTGCTCGTCACAGGCATTCTTGGTGGGTACGACGATGATGATGATGAGCTTTGATGACGGCGCAATTTTAATACTGAATCGTCTCTTGGGTGGTCACATAATTGCAATCTCCAACTCAAGCGGCGGGTCGCGAGCGCGATTCCCGGGGATCTGGTAGCGGAGACCGACTCCTCCAATTATTGTTCTGGTTCTGTCGAGGTGAAGAAACCAATGGAACCAGACCCATTTCTGCGACTCAATATCCGAAAGCCTGTATTGCCCCTATTCCCCTAATTCCCAGCCTCTAAGCGGGGCGCGGGAAACGAGAAATCGAATCATGAGAGGCCGTTCTCGCCGCATCTCTCGAGCTGAAAATTCGAACTCTTTCCCTGGGGCGAACCAAGAAGAAATTCCTGTTCAAGGACAGGGCCACCATTAGACCTCTCACCCGGGGTCCCAATGCAGGCTAAATAATGTTCCAGCCGCTACGGGTACGCTTCCATCATTCCTCGATTCTGGTCATCCGCAAGTTTCCCAAGCTCCCCAGACTTGAGCCAATGGTCGGCTGCGGGGTTGTGGAAAAACTGCCGCCACCAGTGAAAATCGATTTCCCTGCGTCTGTTACAACCCTCCGCGCGTAAGGGGGGGAGGGGGCGTGAACACATCGGACAGCTTTTTAATTACTGGCTCCTTGACGCTGTTCGTCGTCCTTTCGTATTCTCCGTTCGAGCCTCTTTTTTCCTCAATTTTCTTTCCTCTCCCGCTCGATGTTTCCGTCGTCGTCGCCGGTTTTCACACTCGTTCCGCTGCTGAACTCGCTCGTCGATCCCACAGAGTGCCCCTCGTCAGCGCCATCGACGGGAGGTTGGGGGGCGACCGAAATTTTCGCCACACCTCGTATTAACCCCGCTCGGGCCTTTGGCGTTGGTCGTAGCCGCCGTAGCCGAGGTAGTGGTACCACAGCCGCTATTGCTTCCGCTGAGGAGAGCTGGCTGGATATCGGAAAACGTTTCGCGGCTCGTTGCTCCTCCACCTCTGTCGTTTTCACCTTCCCAGGCAGAGATTTGCACCATAGACGAGGGGCATATTTCACGAATGATTTCTTTGGAGAGTGCACGGAGCTGCCGGGTCGGCGGTCCGAGCTCGATCTCAACCACCCGAAGAACATTTTCCTTCTCCCGTCGCCGCCGATACCGTTATGGCTGGCATCACGCGCTGACTACACCTACTCGGTTCGTGTTATTCTAGTTCACAGTCTCGGGGAGCCACTCCAGCTTCGAGACGCCAATGGGGTGGCGGGTTGTCTGAGTATCTGCCTGGGTGCTTGTCAGACGTGGGAGTTAACACGCCTCCTTTGGATCGTCCTGACATCTGCGGTTCTCCCCGAATCCTGCGATTCGTGCTTCGGACCCAATCCAGCTGCTGCGGACTCACAATGTT
Source organism: Phytoseiulus persimilis (assembly GCA_037576195.1). Lineage (NCBI taxonomy): Eukaryota > Metazoa > Arthropoda > Arachnida > Mesostigmata > Phytoseiidae > Phytoseiulus > Phytoseiulus persimilis. Next base: position 6,733,728 of record CM075103.1, read on the forward strand.
CCGTCGCACCACTTGACACCAGCGCAGATTTTGTCGAATTCTGGCGAACCGTCTGAACCCGAACTTCGAAATGATGAACATCGTGGAACCGGCGCTCACACAACCTGAACAAAACCAGAGTGGAGAGGAGGAAACGACCGCGCGGCCCACCGGAACGCTCCCCAGATCTACTCGACAATCCCGAGTATAGCGGACCATGTTTTTGGTTGCAGGAAAGTCTGCTCCGGAAGTCTAATCCAGGGCTCCGGAGGCTCTCCGCGAGGGAAAACTCGGAAATGAGAAGTTATGCATCGATGGGTAGATTTAATGTTCTTGCATCGAAGACCTTGCAGAGGACGTCGGTGAATTATTCTAAAAATATCAGCCTCTTTCACATCCTCATCGATCATTCCTGACTTCTGGGAATCCACCGTCGTTCCTGAGCGGGCTTTTGGCGGGAGTTAAAATCTCTAGAAATGTTATCACGCACCGGATGTAGATGACCATCTTGTTCATATATCGGCTAGAACCCCTCCTCAGGAAGACGATGTCGGTCTGCTCTGCGAACAAATTGGGAACTGAATCTGATGGCGTCAACGTTTAGAACGAGGCTCGCATTCAGCCACCGCTGTTCGCTTCTGCTCGCAGCGAGAGGCTTCTCCAAATGACAACATCACGGGACCTGATGGCTCATAATCCGAGTCAACTTCATTCGAGTCGTTCCCGGAGTACTGTACGCAATAATGTGTCCGCTGCCTTTTCATTGAGACTTACCCTCATGGTCTGAGGCACGAAAGGCCGGAAAGGATCAGCTTCACCTCAGCTCACTGGAATCGACGGCCGTGAGCCGAATCTCGCGTTGCTGATTGGAACTTCGGGAGGGGGAAAACATGGCCGCGCGACTCAAGCGGACAGAATTATTCGAGAAACTTCACTCCTCTGCTCGATCCAAGTGAGACATCCGGTCCCATTGAATTCCGAATGCCGGAAATATGAAGAGCGATGCTTCGCGTACCACAGGGTTTGGGGTCCTTGGCAAAAGCTCTCGGAAGTCTCGATTCAGATTGTTCGGAGGACCACCTCTCCCATGTGATGTATTGCTGGGAAGTGAACGGATTCCCAGCAGATCGAATCGAGAATTCCCGTATTACCATCCCATGAGAACATGCACGCAATCTAATGTGGACGGTGCAGGAGTGCGGGTCGCTGCCAACAAGTGTGTGCATCGATTGAGGTGCCTGCCTTCGACAGCTGCCGATCGAAGGACTTCGCTTAAAACTGTGACCGCTGTGTCACTGAGTTCGCTCGTCGCTGCAGTAGGAAGTCGATCGGTAGATGAGGACATGCGAACCCGCGAGATCCTCGCGACGGAATCATCGGTGTTGACCTTTCTCAGATTTTGAATTCATGATTTCGATTCTATGCAGTCGGTCGGACTCTTCCTACCTCTACCGACCTATGTGTGGTCGAGGTCCTCGAACGCAGTTGTAAAACGCCGGGCCCACGTCGAGAGTTGAAAAGCTCGTATCCGCTTAACGGCTCCGACGGCCTCGGCAAGTGGCTGGCCGACTGGTGTTTTTTGCTGTCGGATCGTTTGATAGCTTATATTGGAACCATGGATTCTGAGGTGCGTGAGGTTGCCCAAAATGGAAGCGGATCGGGTACATCAAATGTCATTTGTAGTTGGCGTGTTCACTCCACGGGCAGAAGGGGAAACGATCCCACAGAGTTCAAGTCATTTGCGCGTCACGCTTCCGTCCGAACGGACCGAATACTTTGTAGCTTGATGTGCATCACCGGTGTGAGTCGCAGATTGTCCGAGAGCGGAACATATCACACCGTTGTTCACGCTGAAAATCGGGGTTATCATTTCCCTCCGTCCAATCTTTGAGGGTTTCTTGGTAAGGGGCATCGGTCCCTTACATCCCAGGTGGTCGTCGGAATCTGACAAGCGCAACTGAATCGACTCCGATGATCAAATCTGCGTACATCCTAGTTTCCGTACCTAACTTCGCTAATTGACTCCCAACAACGTGTTCCCGAGTTTTCGATTCAATCTCCTGCAGCCCCAAGTACTTCGATTCACAGTACCAACGAAATCGGAAGCCTCGAGCGTCCATCCTGTGGCAAGTTGCTTTTTAGTGGGAAAACGTGAGATCCGAAGCGGATGTCGATCCTTCTACCTCAGAGCGAACCATTGCAACAGCTTGGAGCGGTCGCATCGTTCCGGCGACCACGTAGCCCGGGAGGTCGTTTCCTTGATCGGGCGTTCATCAAAGGAAAAAAAAACAGAGAAATCTTCGAGGTGTGTTCGTGTCGTTACATCAGAGGAGATCGGGCAGACATCCTAGCTGAAATTGGGCCATCGGGAAGCACGGAAATAAAGACGCCTCCCTTGCTTTTCAAGAAAAGCGTTGGGAGTTTCAGACCTCGGTTCACTTTTTTAGATCAAGAAATGATTGGCGGCAAGTCTCCACCTTCATGAAATAATCAACTTACCGGGCTCGGCAATGTGGTCCGACGGAGGCTCTCGCCCTCTCTGAAATGGGTGGAGGAGTAGGAAAGTACCGAAGAGCGGGATATTAGGATGGGAGGGAGAAAGCACAGGCTCTTGCTGAAATTGTTCATCTCCGAACCGTGCTCTGATGCCGATTGCCTCAATCCACGATCCGAACATCGATGCGGACCCTGAGCTGTCCACTTTCCCTCTCCCCGTATTTCTCCTTGGTAATCTATGCGGTACCGTCTCGATCGCAAAACCTTGAAGGACGATGCTGATGTCCGCAGGTTTGATGAGAGTCCCGCGAGTCGTGTGCAGAGTTCAGAAATATCGGAAAGGAGCTGGATCGATACGGGGTTTCACATGAATGGGCTTCGATTGGCTGAAAGACTTCCGCCGCCTAATCTGCCGTTGACCACGTCGGCCGCACTCGGTCCTGTTCACCGTTACGTGACTGCCTTGTCCATTCTTGTCTTTCGTTGTCCTATCTCTCTCTGTCTGCCCGCCCTCTCCCCCCCCCCCCCCTCCTCCCAACTGCTCCTCCTCTTTTCCCACGGCGCGATCGTGATTCTCTCTACAGCTGACCGAAATTGCTCGCATCTCCACTCGATGTTGCAATCAGACCGCATGGGGTCCACCTTGTTTTCCCCCCCTGCTATCGAACAGCCGCGAACAAATCATCGACCATCGAACGGAGAACAAAGCTCATCGTTTCCTCTAGTGTGGTCGTTAGCGAAGTAGCATACATAGTTCGAGAGATTCAAGTGCCGCTCCGGCTGTTCCTATGATCTTGGCCCCCGCGATCCGATATCATTGCCAAACAATGACAGCAGCGCCAAGTAAACTCGTTGGAATCGAACCCTTTCGAACGTTGCTCCGGAACAGCGGAACACATTTTCAGACGAGGATTGCGGCAGGCAACGCGAGCACTCGCGGGCTCCCGCTCCCATGCCTGGAACATCTGATCCTGGGGAATCGTTCCTCAGGAACGATTCAATTCCGAGCCTAATGGACGATTGGAAACTTTTGTTCACCGCAAAGCAACAGATTACCGCGGCGAAACACGGTCTCCATCATACGACGACGTCACGGAGCCCGACGGGAACGAATAACGCATGCAACACCCGAAACTCCGTGAATGAATTTTATCGTTCCGTGCGCAGCGAGATCGGTGATTCGCCACTCCCAGCGCAACCTGGATGGCGAACGCCGGAGTCTGAGCTCATTATGAAATTCCCAAGAAAGCTCGCGGAATACTATCGGCTGCGACGGCGCCTCCAGACTCGGTCCAGGCAAGATTGTTTCGCTCTATTTTACGAAAGACCAATCCTCAGCAGAGGGAGAGAGATAGAGGGAGAGAGATAGAGAGCGAATCAGACAGACAAGGAAAGAGAGATATTGGAGAGGGGGAGAAACAGAGAGAGGGTGAGGGGAACGGGGAGCGCCCCGCCCAGACCACGTTCAATTCAAATGGCAGCACCATTGGATGACGCACCTGGGCATCGGTCAAGACATCCGGTCGTGCACCTCCTCGTCTATAACGCACGACTTCCCCATGCGTTCTCAGCATCCGCTTTCTCGCAATATCTCCTGCCGCTCATCTCCTCGTCCAAGTAACGTGAGGGCACGTGGCATCCTGACCACTCCGGCAGCAGGCCAAGCTGGCGTTGCTGAAGTGAGCATCATTCACAAAATCAGAAAGTTCGCTCGTTCGTTCAACGAGGGTCGCTGAGGCCCGAAATAAACCACGCACGACTGTAAATCACACACGCACGCACATGCGACAGAAAAAAAAACACGCCTTCCGCCCCCTTTAGCCCGCTTGTTTCCGATGCATACGTTTTACTCAAGCGCCCGGAGCACTGGCTAATGGAAAGCGCTTCGTTGCACAGGTGTCAAAATGGAAGAATTTACAGCTTTTAACGAGGGTTTATTCATAATTCTTCGCTCAAGCAAGCGGGGGAGCGCGGATTCGACCGAGGCCGGCGAGCCCTAATCCATTCGCGAGATGAGCTTGGTGACGAGATCCTGCAGAACCTTCCGACGCTGATTCCCAGTTTCCAGGACCTCTTCGTGATTTGCGAACTGAGTGGTTTCGTAATCGGCCACGCACTCGTTGCTGATCAGTGAAAGTCCCACGGTTTTGAGACCGCAGTGAGCCGCGGTGATCACTTCGTGGCACGTGCTCATTCCACAGGCGTCAGCCCCGATCACCCTGAGCATGCGGATCTCGGCAACGGTCTCGAAATTGGGCCCTCCCAGCATGCAGTAGACGCCCTCGCGGATGAAATCCTTGGCGCCGACCTCGAGAGCGATTTCGCGTGCATGTTCACGGAGCTTGGGACAGAGGGCATTATTCACAGCCGGGAAGCGGGGTCCCCACCGCTCGTCATTGGCCCCGTTCAGCGGATTGTTGCCCGCCATGCCGGGAAAGTTTATGAAGTCTTTGATGATCATGATATCCCCTGTTTTGTAACGCGCATTCACTCCTCCCGCGGCGTTTGTGACGACCAGATACTTGACGCCGATAAGTTTCATCAGACGCACTGGCATGGCGCACTTCCAGAGCGGGTAGCCTTCGTACGGATGGAAACGTCCCTGCATGCATACCACGATTCTGCCGCCCAATTTGCCAAACACAAATCTTCCCTGGTGGCCTTGAACGGTGCTCTGGGGGAAGTCGGGTATGTCCTGGTAGTTGACGACATCACGGTCCTCGACGATGTCCCCGAGAGTGCTCAAACCGGATCCACAAATGATAAGAACCGAGGGTCTGTGCCTTGTGCGGCTCGCGATCACTTCCGAGATTTTCTTCATGTGCTCATAGCTATAGCATTTCTCCTCGGCCATGCTTGCTGATTGCTCCGCTCTCGAGCAAAGAGTCTCAATCACTGACTGAACAACGACGGACTGAAGGGTGCGCGAGCGTTGCGGGGTCTCTGGACTGGATTCTCCTGCGCCTCCTCGCCACACCAGCGGAGCAAGTGTCAGCAGTGCAAGTGAAACAAGGCTCTAAAATGACCATCCAATAGCACTGGATGACGTTGTAAAGATGCTACTGCTAGCGGGATCAGCAGCGAGGGCAGTGAAAAGATCGCGATAACCGATCGCCAGACTCCAGATAGAAGACCGAGCACAAATGTCAGAGATAACTTGGCATCTGCCTACCACACACGCAGAGACTCTGTTTTCTCGTGGAATACTGAGGCACTTTGACCTCCCGGGATCGCCCTGTTTTCGTCGTTCACTCATTCTCAGTGCGGATCTGACCTGAGATCACGGCCGAGATTGTCGGCGACAGTGTCGGGCCCGTACAGGTGGAGGAAACTTTGGGCCTCATGAAAGAGATCACGCAGTTTCACGGGCGTTCGGCTTGTTTAGATCGTTCAGGCTCTAGATGGAACGCTATCGGTGTGTTTCCGTTGTCGATCTTCCACAATCCTTCGCTCACCCTACTGCATGGAAGCGGAAACAGAGAGTCCCGATATCTAAACATTAAAAACTCTGTCAAGGGCGACTACTGGTCGAGGATAACGATTTGTAATGCGCGTGCGCTGATTCCCCGAATTTCGCGGTCAGTATGCAAGATGAACCGAGCGATGCGGCTCCCTGCGAGTGACTGTAGCATTGGAAATGCTCGTGGAGCGTGGAAATACTTTCAATCCGTTACCCACCATAAGTAGCGAATGGCGGGCTGCTGACGGTGCCTGAGTCACGAATCTCTGTGTAGAATTCCCCACGAAGAAATAATTTCAGGATAGGTCCCTCGAACTTTTCCACCGCGTATCCTCTGACCATCGGGCGGCCCCCGTCGCAGGGGCTCTCCTGATCAGAGGTCAGCTTCCAGTTGGCGGGTAGGTCAAGAAACCTATACACTTCTCATGGGCGCAAGGCCACCGTCGCGGAGTCGAGTTAAACGGTAGAAGCTTCGGAAACGCAACTTTTCGGCGTTCAAAATATGGTCTGTCACCCAAGCGATAGAGGTGAAAGATGGATGAATTCGAGACTTCACTTCAGCTCTCAGAGGGAAAGAATCGGGAAGCCAATGAAATCCGCTTCTGTTCCACACGAAGGACTGGTTGACTTCTTGGGAATGTGGGTTCCTCGAGCTCGGACATGGGGTTTCGAAAGTCGCGAGTGAATACATGCGATACGTTGCTGAGCTTCAACCCGAGGCCTGGATGAGCTGTCGATCATGCAAGTCGTTTTCATCAGACTCAGAGCGAAGTTTGGGGATGCTTTTCAAGTGGAGCGTTCAGGTCATATTTTTGTGGAAGCTTTGCGGTACTTTTGCAGTCGTATTCCCTTGTGTCCGCTGAACGAAATCTGTAAATACCCGGAACAGACTCAACTGAGAATATGACAGAGAACAGTGGGAGTATTGTGCTGCTGCTCACAGTCGCATTACGGCATCCAACTTACAACTCAGTCAACTACATGACGGGCTTGATTCAATTGAAGGCTCGGAAATACTCGTGAATGACTCGCTCTGATCATACTTCCGGGAACGGTTGAGGATAAATCGATACGGCTTCCGCCCGAGGATACTTCCGAGCGGGTCATTCTCATCATATTCCGCGGAAATTTCGTGTAAACTCCTAGAGCAAGTCCCTCTTCGTGATTCCAATCATACTTTGACGGGGGTGTCTAGATTCCTTCGGAGTGCGCCGCTCAGGTCTCAATTGCGGGAAGGCCTCGGAATTCTCATTCTTCGGAAGAAGCTCATTGAATGAGTCATTCCGCTTATGCGTCCGGGAAACTTCGCAACTAGGTCGTTCAGATCATAGTTTCGCGAATGTTCAGAATCGAATCGTTCGTGCAGGCTCGACATACACCCCGATGTGATACCACCAGAATGACGTACAGCTGCTCGCGGTCGCTTTCGAACGATAAACTGGAAGATGAGCCAGTTGCAGGCCGGGCTGTGTTTCATGAACGGCTTCGAGATCGTTCCGGAGCGGATCGGAACGCTCGGGGCGTTTCCGTTTTCTAAGAAAAGGAGGGTCCTCCAACAAGAATACGGGAATACGGTATATTAAGCTATGGAAAGCAGGAAGACAACAGGGATTACGGATTGAAGAAATAGAGAGAAGTTCTAGACGCATTGACCTCGTGGATAATTTCCCTATTAGAGTCTTGAGGAGGAGTGGAGGAGCCAGAGCTCGACGACGATACTCGTCTGAAGCCAACTGAAACCTTGAGGGTTTCCACGGAACGGTTGTCCAGCTGCAGCCGCCTACTGAGATAGGGTTTTTTCTCGCTACGTTTTCGTCGAATAACATGAACGGCACGGAGTCGAGCTTCCGATCAAAAGTCAGACAGCTCTTCCCGAGCATCGATATGAAGTCCAGCGTCGTTTTCGGCTATCGACACGCACAAGCTGGCAGGGGGCTGGCGTTGGAGTTCGAAAATAATCGTCAGGTAGCCCGGGAGACGGACGCATTGACAGAAAAATGGCGGCGCGCCCGTTTGCCTTCGAATTGTCACAGTCGCTTGCCACGTCAGTGGTGTAACGAGGCGCCATGATGCCCGGGGCGGATTTGGTGCCCCCCATACTTTCTTTTGGGTTCGAGGGGATGAATGCGTTTAATGCACACTGATTGTGTTCCTAGGTGACCTCAAATACAGAAAATTATGACCTGAAATGGAGACCACTTGCGCGAGCTGACCCGAATTTTAGCAGCTAGATTAATATATGAGATGCTGGAAAACCTATTCTTGGCGGGTGCTTTTCCTCATTTCAGGAGATGCGAACTCTTCCATAGACTCCTCGAAGTTGAAGTCATCCGTGATGGACATCTGGATAGACAGGACAGCAAGGTTTGTTGACTTCGTTGGCGACATGGTGGTTCATGTTTGATTCTTGATGAGTTTCAATTTCGAAGAGCCGCAAAACTCATGCCGAGAGTAACAGAAAACCAGTGTATCGTCACAATACTTGGGACAGAGGTTTTGGAGCTGAATCGATAGATGAATTCGAGCACTTCCCAGATGCCACTCCTCATGAGGCTCGTTCTCTGATCCGAGGCAGGAACAGAATGAGCTGAACGTTCATTCAGCGTTTCAAGTCGGACAGACTCGTCGAGGAAAATTTCAGTGAGGTCTCGTGGCGGCGTTGTTGGGTCAGAAAAAAATTGACAGTCGGTCAGGGGTCACGTCGGACCTTCGCGTGATCCGGCAACGCCGGGTCTTGCTCTTGATCGAGATGGAAGGATCTCTACCGTCAGCCCTGCTTGCCGGGTTTCTCTTCGTGTGCGACACATGACAGGTGGGGGGGGGGGGGGGGGCAATGTGCCTATAATACCGAGGCCAACATCTTTCAGCCGGATGCGATTCTTGAGATATTTCAGAAGAGATCGAGGCTCGCCGCAGGTCGCTCCAAACTCAGAGGTCCAAACCACGATCGCGCAGGAGAATCTCGACAGGTGGGGGATCGAAAATAAGGAGGCATTCCGGGAATTTTCGTGTGAGATGGGCGGAAAATATTCGTGACCCCTTCAAGGAGCTCAAGCGAGGTTGGAGATGGCTGACCGGGTCATTCAGTCGAGTGAAAGGAGCTCTTTTCTTCCCCTGCACTTCCGACGCTCCATCCGGGATTGTTCAGGAAATCACCAAACCGCTCGCAATATGGAGTTCGGATGATGCAGATTCCAAGTGGGCCGAGGCGCCAGATTTCCTTCGAACCTCCAAAAAGTGATAACTTACTACTAGGCGTCGCAGAACCGGATCTGATACCCGGTTCCGGACTCGAGTGGACCCGGGTATCCGGGGCTGAATCTCCGATGCCTGACTACTGATTCAGAGAGTTGGTTCCGGGGTCGATCCGACCAAACTTTTTGAAGTCCGTGCACCCGGATGTTCGAGGCTGGACCCGTAGACCCGGGTACCTGAGACCCGGGTATTTGCTACCCCTACTTTGCCCTCAGAACTGAGAATCCCTTATTGGTTCGGGAAGTTTCCACGAGACACTTCTTCCTCAGCTCAACAGTTAGTTTTCCTATAACGAGAATGATTTGGACAATTTGAGTGTCAAGCAGGTCATCGCCACGCTCAGATTTTATTATGATATTCATGACTTCACGTGGATGTCAGCTCCTGGAAATCCGTCGAACTCACGGCAGCGTTGAGAATTCCTCAACATGGTCACCTGGGACATCCCATTCCAGGCGGTTGACACTTTTGACTCGTTTTGGTCGACACGTCTCCAACCGTACTTCTTCACCAACGAAGCCAACCAAAGCTTCAGGAGCATCCAACGGAAACAAACGTCAGAAATGAAAACCTAGGTCACAGATTGACCGATCGGAGCGGTGTGACGTCCTGAGGGGTACGCGAGTGGCCTTCGTGCGATCAAGCAGGTGGCTGTCGTTTCAACATGTTCGTATGGACCGGGTGCTATTCGAACTAGTTTCGAGGATCTTGTCTGATCTCTAACGTTCTCTCTGTGTATTGTCCCATCTCTCCGCTATTTTTGGGAGGTATCAACTTGAAACCATCGTCTTCCAGTGACGCAGCTCACCCCCAAGATATACTTCCTCATCAAACTTGACGTATTTCTGCCGAAATAGATTCTTCAAATGGTCAGGAAGAGGCTTCCGAAGCATTTTCTGTTCTTGTGCTCCGCAAATTTCTGTTACATCGTTTTCGATTGTTTTCACAGCTGCAGGGGGAAATCAGAGGTACTTCACTCTTCTTCAAAGTCGTTGTAAGGGCCTTCTCATCGCTTGCTTGCATCCTCGAGATTGGGTGACATCACACCGAATTTCGGGCCGGGTAACAGGTTCATAACTCTTGTTAGGAGCACGCGCGTTGTGTGCAGCTGACCGTATGCCGCCATTTTGGAATGTTTGCGGAAGGAAGCAGCGGGATGCAGGCCGGCACTTTTGTCGAAGAACAGCGTTAGATTTTCAGAGATACATTGCCCTTTCGTTATTTCCAGAGACACAGCCGGGGCCATCATTCATCTGCTGGTTCGGGCTTCCTCGCGGTGTTGTGGATCTTTCTCATTCTCGGCGGTCCGCGCACGCCACAAGCTGCTCGTGAATGAGCGGCACTAAGTTTGATTACCTGCTTGGCAGGCGTGGGGCCCGGACATGGAAACAGGCCGCGGGAAACAGACGAGAGAGCGAGGTGTCGTCTTGTTGTTCGCGTGACACCTCTCCCCAGAGTTCTTTTCGGCAGCCAGTCAGAAAAGTGGGCACGTACCCTGGCGCTGAACGTCTGAGTTCGTTGCGTCACAACATCTGCTCAGTTTGTCTCAAGCCAGATATGACCTGGAAGTCATCGTTCATGGTTTGAAGTGCCACCCCCCTGAGACTTATGCGCTCGTTCCGAGCAGCGCAGTGTTGGCTTCCACGACAGTAGCCGCGCTCCGTTGAGCTGGGTGGACAAAACCGCGCGCATCGAGAAGTGCGCGCTCCGGAATGAGCAAAATATGTAACGGTGACAGCCGAGAAGACCGAAAAGCTTAAATCTGGCAATGCCTGGAAAGAAGAAATGCTGGGGGCGTCGCAGTCCGAAAACCCCCAAGCCCGAAAACCTGAAATCCATTCTTCCATCCGTGGGATATAATTCACATCGTAGGTCAGTTTCCGCAGGCTCCATGTGGGGAAACTGGTGTGAACGGGCTGAATCGGGGAAAAAGGCCATGTTGGGAGACGATTTGAAGATCATTGGGACGGACAGGGCGCACAAGAGGAGTACCACCACGCCGACTCACATTCCAGACCGTGGCAGATCCCGCCTCGTTGACGGTACATCAACTTTTCGGATCCAGAGCTTCGTGGGATCCACAGGAAGCGCGCCACGCTCGAATACCACTCCCCATGTTGTACTGCTTCCCAGACGGAAATGACCGGCTCGTCCTCTCCAAGGAAGAGTGTCGAAATGAGTTCCTGCGATTGAGAGATTGTTCACTGAACTTTTTGGCGATGAGACTCGAGTGTGCGAGACAGGAATCATCAATGCAATAGATGTATCTAATTTCGGATTCTGATCGTCTTCCATGGAGCATCAGTGCTCTAGAGATATAAGCCGTGAAATGATTCTCGCATCGAATCGCATCGAAGGAACTGCGTCGAACTTCGCACGGAAGCGAGCGTCGCCGAATTCCGCGGGCTCAAAAAAATGCGGAGGTTTCAGCGCTGCTCGATTCCTCCGCCCGTCGGTCTGGGGGGCGTTGTTGACCAGGTTCCTAGCTCCCCAAAATGCCCCATCACGTCTTCTGCTCACATTCTGGATTAGTCCAGCGTAGGCTGCGCTGATATTTCACCTCAATGGTTACACATTTGTCATCTTGCCACCGCTGGCGCCGTTGATCGCCGCCACCGCTGCTGTTCCTGCTCCTTCTGCTGGTTCGCGAACGCACAAAACCGCCGTTCTGGACAGTTTGCTCGAGACGTGTCACCAATTCTCAGCTCCAATGACATCCATTGCACATGAGCCAGTGACCAACCACGGCCGAGCACGCAAGCGTCACGCATACCCGTTTCGCAACGAATGCGCTATTTCGCTTGGAGGCGTGGAGCTCCCTACGTGGTTTGGTTACGCACGCTTTCAGAGCATGCCGGGTGAACACCTTGCGGAGACGGAGGATTTCCGAAGAACCACCCCGAATGTCCTGAGTCTGTTCGTTGAATCCAAAACATGCGCTGAACAGGTTGCCAAAGAAAACGACCACGAGCGAGGTAAACGTGGTCAGCACGAGACCGATTCGCCATAAATAATGACCCGTACGGCCGCTGCGTCTGTTACGAATCGTCGACCCGGCTACCACCGACACAACGGCTCCAGCCAACGGTGTGAATTTGGACGTGTTGCCCGAATAATGGAGTCGTCCGCGGGCACGAATCACGCGTCCGCGCATCAAATTGAATCGGGCCACCTCGAGCCCCGAGTCGACCCGCAAGAGCGGCACTGATGAGTTTTGAATGGAGTGGGAGGAAGATTCCCTGTTTCAGTTGTACAGGAGTTTTTTGCGCGTTCGCCTTACTCGAGTAGAGAACCGGCCGCGAACAGGAGGGGGAGAGAAATGAGTGAGCGAGCTGTGAGCCGGGGAAATCGGCTCAGACGAAGTCCATGAATCATAAACATGATTGAGCGCAGAACAACAACAGCGAATTTTCAAGGAGAGAAGCTTCCTCTTCATGTGGTCCGATCCAGGGGCGTACCCAGCTTTTTTTTTGGGGGGGGGGGGGGGCAAGGATGTGATGATGATGCCAATGATGATGATGATCATCGTCCCGAGATTTTCATGACGCAATCAACATGGTTTTCAAACCTGTGAGACTTTCCTGATAAGACTGAATCTTTGTGGAACTTTTTCGTCAATTAAAGTAGAATATAATCCACCCTTCCCAATATTATCGAAGAGTTTTGTGGGGGGGGGGGCATGGCCCCCTTGACGTTTAGAAACACGGAGTGACTCATCCATGAACGCGGGATGAGATGCGACCTCCGGTTGAACATTGGGTGCGCCAATGGAGGGGGAGGAGATCCTTCGAGAACCCGCGCTTCGATTGAGAGCTTCCCTCTGCAACGCACAGCCGGCCCGTTGGATTGAAACGCGGTGGAACAGGTGACGATACTTGGTCAGCTGACCGTTGTGGCATTTCGGAAAAACAGGTGGTGGACTCGGTCCAGATCCCATGAACTCGTTAGTTCCAGGGATCTGACACCTGATTCTAGAAGGGCTTGCGCAATCATTGCTGTGCACCTAAAATCGAAGCCGCAGAATCGAACGATGTTCAGCTTCTCTTGATAACAGCGCTAGGAGGATGTTGACGTTGAAGTTGGCACACAATACGCTGGTGAGGAAGAGGAACCATAAGCCGTGGAGAAGACCATCGGGCAGGGCCGAGGTTCGTTTTGGTGTTAACCGCAACACAGCTGCATTCGGCTTTTACTGATGAGTGGAACCACAGCGAAACTCTCCGGGGACACGAGCTCAGTTCAGAGATGGCAGAGGCAACGAGCGATCGGGAACCAACTTCGCGCTGCAACCATCTGACACGAGCGGTCACAGAGCAGCGGCTCTCGCTGGTCTGGGTGGAATCCACCCGAAAGAGGTGGAGATTGGGCGCAAATCCAGATTTCAATCATGCCAACCGTGTTTCTTTATATGGCTGGGAGGGAGCCCCAGCTTCTATTGCGAACGGATCGTTTCGCTTGGAATGATTTCAAAATCTGCGCTCCTGCCCCGGCAGTCGGTCAACTGGGGGACCATCTACATTGGAGCAAACCAGTCAGTCGCTTGATTCGCTGGTGGGGTAACCCGCTCAACGAGGGTGAAAACTAATCCTTCCATACCGCTCCCCAACGACCACGATGTAGCAGCACATCTGCATAAATTTTAAATATGCGTTGGCCACCAGCTCGGCCGTCGGTGACACCAGCGTGCCTAATATGCGGTGCAGCGCCCCGGTGGCTTTTCTGGACCCCGGATGCAGTCTCCAGACCGGATAATGGGCTCCTACTCGCGTCGAGCGATGCTCGCACGGAATCGAATTACGGCCAGCGCGGAGTTGAGCCACCGTTCGTCGCCGTTCCCTCCTCTGAATAAAACTTGAGCTGTTTGTTTCTGGCTCATTGAGTTGCGTCGCAGGTGCCAACCAATCGAATCAACCAACCCATTGATGATACGGGGCTCTCTAAACTGAGCTGTGCTGACAGCAGGGAGAAAGAGAATATCTTTAGCGATATACTGTCGCTCCGGGTCAACTCACTGAGTTGGGCGTGTTTTCGTTGTTTGGTTGATCCCTCTGCTTAGCACAATCTCAGGAGAGGTCTCGTTCTACTAGCTCCCCCTCCTGACTTGTTGCTGCGTGTTCTCGGTGCAGCTGGTGTCGTTTCCGTTCATAAAATTTGTTTAATGCCCCCAACTCATGGCCAAGTTTGCCTCCGATCGTAAAAGCTTTATGTGGGTTAAGTTGTCTGACAGGGAAAGTCCAGCGGCGATGTCTGCAGGGGTAGGCGGGGAGAAGGAGCAGAGAGGACATCCTACAGAGGGGGGCGGGGGCTTCTCCCAAGAGAACGAAGTGTGGAGAAAGTGATCGAAGCGATGTCTGGCAAAGCTCCCGTCAAGGAAGGACTTGAAACCAGGCCGAGGCACGCCAAGACGAGCGACAGGAGGGCCAGAATGCCTCAGAAGCTCTCGGATTGAACTTTCAGCGACGGTTCTGTCAGAAAATATAAAACTCCATAGGGAGTGGATTTCTGTGGCAAGACTCGACGAATCGGGTTGATCTCGCGGTGGTGGTTCAGCGGAAAGTTCCGAAACGTCCTCGGCTTTTCAATTCGTTCCTTGGATGACGCGCTGTGCTTGTTTAGGCACAGCCAGGATCCCTGGATCGGATGTCGCAGCTTGTGGCTCCAGATCTCGAATCGGTGAAATGAGAACACACCTGTCCTCTCAGTGACTTCTTGACCTTGCATGGTTCGGAGCTCTTTGCAGAGGGTCACCACTTGAGATTGAATCGGCACAGCCATTTGCCTCGAAGTCTGTGGTTTTCGACCACCCACGAAGATATGAGCCGTTTTTGTCGATGTTTTGACGCTTGCTTTCCCGCGGGAACCTCCTGCCATCTCATGGTTTACTTCTCCCTCCGTAGCATTGCAGTTCAGGAGCGAGCTCGATAGACTTCTACGTCGCACATGACGTACTTCCGACGCTTAACCCTGCCATGGGCCCGAAACTGTTCTTTTGGCGTTACCTGCGTACGAAGAGTGGTACACTCCTTTCGGGGCTCTGATCTCGGGCGCCGTGGTGGTCTCCAACTTTTGTTTCATTAAGCGATGCTTTTTTGACGCATTCATCGAAGAGATGACCTCGCTCCTCAACCGTGAGAGAATCGATTGCTATCTCGGGTGAGGTTAAAGAAATTCTCCCACCGCTGCTGCTACGATACTCCGAATTCCTTCGGTTTAATGAAAGACATTTTCTCCGTTCTTTGAACTGTTTCCCTCGTGTGGGTCACGCCACTTTGCTGGAAGACGCACCTGGTGTTTTCCGCTCGTTGAGCACTGAGCGCGTGTCTTCGCAGCTACTTCGTCGCCACCGTTATGTGGTTAGTCTTCCTTCTCCGAAAGTCTAGGGCCAAGTGGCCTCGGCAAGCTCATTCATGCAGACGATATCTTGACGCAGGTTATTATTCGGAATTTTGAGCTGCTCCCTGGAAGCGGAAGAACGAAATTGGTTGGATCCCTGACCGTGATTCGTTGAATCCACGGAGCTTTCACTTCGGCGCGATGACACTGGTTTCTATCGTATCATATATGCAGTGGCGAATCTAGGGGGGGGGGACTCGTGCCCCGGGCGCGAAGCTGATGGGGCGCGCAGAGTTGATGGGACGCGCAGTTATGGGGCGTATAACCGTACTTGATTATTCTCCGTGGCCCTCACCGCAAAATGAGCTCAATTCGTCTTCCGAACGGATAAACGCCCCAGAGAACTGGGGGCGCCAAATCCGAGTTGAAGTTTGTCCATATCCGTTTCTGCATTGGAGGTTCGATTTGTCTCGGCAACGGAATCTCGCATCAGAGAAGTCGGGAGCGCGGACCTGAGGGGCGCGGAAGAGATGAAGTACCATGAGTGTCTCAGACTGCAATGGAAACTTGCCTGAACTCAGGCACAGGAACATGTACAAGAGGGCTGAGGGCTTGCAACTCTATCTCGTGGGGCGCAAAGCTGAAGACAAACGGATTCAAAGTTCTTTCAATCTTCTCCACTGCAGCAGAAACTAAATCGGAATCAAGAACAAAATCGCCAGCCATGGAGCTGAGGGGCGCAGAAGCGGAGTTCCACTTCGATCGATCGGAGGAACTTTGGGAGGATATAAATGACTGTGAAACGTTGGTCCGTGTCAGGGATCATCATCGTTCGGGAGGAGCTTGGCGCATTAGCATCTTTGAGCGTTGAGAGACGAAACGGAAAAAAATGTTCTTGGAGCTGTTGGATGATATGAAAATTCGCCGCAATCAAGCCTCATCGTGCGCGATTCGGGTCTTCACACTATCGCGGTAACATTGAGTGAACATGAGCTTGTTTCCAACTAGAATAATCTCTTGCGATGGCTCACCAAATTTTCCCGCGGTTTCGGGAATGGGGGGGGGGGGGGGGGGCGCATTTTTGCCCTTGTGCCCCAGGCGCTGCTTGAGCTCGATACGCCACTGCATGTATGGTATTCTATATGATGTGAGCCAGTCGTTCTTTCCCAATGACCGTTTCTGGAGCAGCATTCCACAAACCCGTTGAAGGCCTCCGCTATTTGGAATCGACAGCTCCATCCCAGCTTTCTCTGACTTTTGAAGCACGGGCGACAGCGCGGCAGGAGACGGATTCGGTATCCTCGGACGTAGCTGCGCCCTGGTCAACCCCACCTATCGATTTCTTTCTTCTGGCAGATCCACTGCTTCATACTCCGGGAGAGATTCGAGGTAAACTTTCCCCAACGCTGAGCTCGAGAGGAGTCGACCCGGCAATCAGGGATGAGTTTCCGACGTTTCCAGGCACCTGTGACTTCAATCAGCCTAATGGACTTTCTCGGGGATTAGACAGGACAACTCCAATTCGAAAATTCATTGCGACGAGCGGGGTCTGATATTTTTTTGAGGCTCGCGGCCGAATGTGTTCCTCTTGGCATCGTTCCCTTTCGGGAGAAATCACTATCGACGGAAAGTCTTCCGGAGATTCCATTCGAAAATCTGAAATCAATCGATGTCATCAACTATCCCGGGTTTCGCCCAAAGAGTATCGCAACACCTGGCATCGGACGCAATTTGTTTCGGTCCGGGCCGTTGTCGAGATCATAAATGAGCATGCTGTTCAGTGCTCTGAGGAAGTTCCAAACAGGATGGGCGGAGTTCCTGCTCCTTCCCGCTGCCTCTCCTTTTGAAGAGTATACGATGGAACGAATTGTTTCTCGCAGCTATTGGATCACGGAGTCCAGGTGGTTGCTCACGGAACCATCGAAGACGGGAAAGTATGATTCCTACCTCCGCGGAACCCCCTATTCAGCGGGGCGATTTCGACTCGTTCCGTTCTTTGCATGAAGGAAGACTGTCGCGATCTCTCTGTCCGATAGAGTCCAGGACTCAGTGTGAGAAATCACATCCACGAAGAGTGGACTCTCTCGGAAACAGGACCAAAGCTCCAGGAATGCCCGTCGTACTCTGAAGGTTCCTGGGGATCACCGCGACGCAGGACATCTCCGAAAACCAACAGGCGCTCCAAGAGAAAGGTTTTCCCTCCATGCTGAGAAAAATGCGCACAAGAGTTGATCCAATGGTCGGTGATCTTACCACCGACGATGAGAATCGGGTGAGTCGCAGTATCCAAGGCTTGGAGCAATCGCCTCCAATGAAAGGCTGATAGATACTCCAACTTCATCGAATGAGGGAAGTTTTTGAGTTAGCGATACTCAACTGCGCTCTCTCGATGAGGGCGAGGGTCGACGGCAATCTCTGAATTTCATTTCCGTCAACAGCTGGGCTTCCACAGCGGAGAGAATCCAATAATCCATCCGATCTATCGCCTCAAGATCCATCAATCAACTTGCACCGTCTATCAACTACCTTCTGTTCTCGGATGATCTGGAGATCTATCGTCCTGCCCGGAGTATCGTTGAACTTGTGTATCGCCGCCATCGATGAAGTGGTCAGAGGGAGCACAGAGAACAGGATGACTCTCCCCTCATTTTGATGTGTCACTTTCCCCAGTGAAATCTGTGATACCACCTGATTGTCAGAAAATAAACGATGAATCCGTCCCAGTTGTGAGCTACGCAATAGATCCTAGATCACCCGTTCCTTCGGTCTCAGATTTGACGAGCAAATCTTCAATCTCAGCCGATCAGCCACATACTTGGTAAGTCGATTTTTCTACGCTTCGCTGTGGCCCACTCCAGGCTGTGTGATCCGGTAATTGTTTCGAAATCCCTTCCGCGCTAGCGATCTGGGTGCCGTTCATGGCCAAGCATGCGAATGGCACTACATAAGTTCAAGGGTATTTTGTTCTTTAGCTCGGTATTTGTTGTGTAGGATCCTCTTTCTCGCCCGTTTTGGCCGCGAAATATATTGCCTGGCGAATGGCGAACCGTAGCACCGTTTCACTACGCGGAATTATTCCCCTCGATCCGAGCGCACCGTGTACACCAAGTAGGTGGCGAAGAGTGATCAAGTTGAAAACAGCTTTGCGTGGACAATCCATTCCGCGTCTTACGAAGTGATATCTTCACAGGCCGTGTAAGAACATTGCAATGATTTTGCGTGTGGGTCAATGCGTAGTATGCCACGGAACCCCGACTTTCCCCAACTCGGGAGACCCCGGGAGCAAATGATCACAAGCCTCGACTTCTTAGATCGACTGGTCTTCTCAATGCTTCACACTCAAGAGCCCCGAGTTAACATTGAATTGTAGCAGCCGGCCTTAGCCCGACTTGAGTCGGCCGCGCTTCCAGCGGTTGGACTGCACTCACCGTCGTCGAGGCACTTTTCTCTCCCTTCATTGGGTCAGCATCATTCCCGAAACTATCTCCTCGTCCAGTTGATTGGTACATGTTGTTATGGTCGGATAGACTCCGCAATCACCACCTTAGAATCCACAAAGTATTATCAGGTCGACCCTGAATTATCCTCCTCAGACTCCGAGAAGTATGGTCAGATCGATCCCGGGATTTCCTCCTCAGAGCCCAGACAATCGCTGAAAGCTGTCGCTCATATTCAGACTGAGCTCGAATAGCGTGAAGAGCGGAAGCTTTTGGATATGAGATGACCTTTGAAGCTCTTGGTCTCGGCCCACAACCTTGTTTGCTTGTCCTTTTGCTCCTAATTCCTTCTCGTTAGCCAGCCCGTTACTCGTTCCACGCTGGTTGAATATTTCCCTCAGTCTCTAGCGGATTCCGCCAGATGAGCCATCATTAGAGAATCCCTGTCCTAGCAAACGATTTCTTCGGAGGAGTTCGAGCTGAGTGGCAGGAATGAGGAGGTCGCAAAAGTCATCTTGGCACAGAAACCTCTGAGATTCCACCATCTCGAGGAAGAAAAACAGGAGAAAGTTGGGCTGAAAAATGACGGTCCTCTGAGGTCGCGCAAATTGTAACCTGCGTGAGAAGAGAAATCGACTGGTTTTCGGTCGGTTTGGCTCATTTGGAGCTGCTCCGATGGAGATATCTCTTCCGCGGGTGCTCCGATGACCAGCGCTCAGAAGGGTCCGCGTCAGTCCGATTTTCCGTGCGTTGATTTCGAAATCGCTCATCATCCCGTATATGCTCACGAGTGATCACGTCCCCGTTCCCCGTTGGTGTCTTGCCAGATTCATTAATTTCGCTTGTTCCGAAGTGACCTCAGGAATACGACACAATCCTGGTGCGGAACAATAGTTGATACCTCTGGAGGATCTAGGATGTTCATCTCATGTGATTCGGAATCTGCGTGCATGACAACTAGTTCCATCAGGACAAGGAATTATGCTCACAGGGAAGAGAATCTGTATTTCTCTTCTTCGACTTGATGCTGCATTTGACATCCATCTCCACAAAACTGATCCTACTTTTTCACGTAGAACATCGCCCACCGTCAAGCGGACGAGTTCAGCTATGAACTCTCTCATAGGCCTGGCTTCGGACACCATATCGCGAAAACGACATGAGGACGGACAGGGTCATGGTGCACTGTGCGAGGCCTTAACATCGAAGTTTGGGTTATGCGTTCATGAGAAGACCGCTTCGAGGGCTGACGGAGGTTTCTGAGGATTTTACAGAAAAACGCACGAAAACGTTATCGGAAATCGGTTCGATGAATTCCCGACTGACAACACGACTTTCGAAAATTTGGAGTTACGACGTTTCGCATCTGGGCTCCTCAATTGTTCTTGCCCGCCGAGGAAGCATCGAGGACGATCAATGCTGCAAGGTAAGCAGCGCACTCGATCAAACTCTGAGCGAGCCGTACGGCTATTTTCCAAAGAAACGAAGCAGGGAACGCTCCTCCTCTTTTCTCATACTCAGACAGTCTACCTAACAACGCGAATTTCCCAAGGCTTATTTCGGTACTCTGGTGGCCTCCAGATTGCGGCTCTTAACTCCATACCAAGGCACGCCTCAACTACGCGATCGACAAAGTGAATGACAGCTCGAATCGTTCACCTGACGTTTGTGGAAACGATGTTGAGCAAGCAGTGCTGGGACCGATATTTATTTCGTGATGAGCCAGCTTCCCAATCCAAGATACAAAGATATGTTTGCATTGAGCTGCGTCGAGTGAATTTTTCATTGCGTCGGGTTTATTCACACCGCATTGGTGAGTTGACAGCTCCTGTTGAGCGACTACCCTGATACCCCAGGCCCGCGATTCATTCGAGCACGAATCGACTCCAACCCCCTCGCCTGAACGACTGCCTTTGAATATTCCCAGAGGTGAACGGAGTCTACGGTTTCAACGCATCGGTCGCCCTGTGTGGAACCGAGCTGAATGACACGGTCTCCGACAGGAGTTTGCGTTTGAGGATGATCACAGGCTCGTTGTTGCTGTTGTTCGGAACAGAATCATCACACAAGCGAACTAGGATCCACGGCGTTGGAGCTTGCGACAAGGGTGTTCCCTCAACGAGCGATCAGTCGTCTTCCCCGGGTGTTCGCTTGAGTGAATCCAGTCAACGATTTCATGGAGGTTCGTCCTCAGCTCGCCAGTCTGGAGATCTACAGAGGTATAAAAACATACAACCCCTTCCTTCGGTGTGCGGACATCGGAATCCGAGGAGAAGATCTCTGGGACTTCCTCAACGCATTGGGTGTTGATGTGGAGTCATGGCACTGACCTTGTGAGCATCCTACGCAGGAGATATCAGCTCAAGATCCCGCAGATTTTTTCGATTCTTCTTCCGCTATCTGCCGAGTTCGTTATCTAGTTGACTCGTTATCTGTCAAGTTCGTTATATGGTACCAACGGCCTGGAGTCGGCTGCACTTTGCGTGGTTGGACTGCGGTGCCTGGCATGGGGGCACTTTTCTCTCTCTTGATTGGGTCAGCATCCTCCCTTGCATGATTCATGTTGTTATGGTCAGATAGACTCCGCAATCACCCCCTCAGAGTCCGAAAAGCGTGCTCATGTCCATCCTGGAATCACTCCCACAGAGCCCGGAAAGAATGGTTAGACTGACCCTCGAATCAGCTCCATAGCTTCGAAAAGAACGGTCAGATCGACTCCAGAATCACCTCCATGACCTCGGAAAGTATGGTCGGATCGACGCCGTAATCACTCCTTCAGATTCCGAAAAAGTGTGGTCAGACTGCTGCTGGAATCACCCCCGAATATTCTAAAAGGAGTGCAGACAAACTGACAGCTCCCGGTTCCAGAATCCTGTGCCTTCTCCTCGTGGCATTCTGATCGCTGACGGTGCCGCGAAACGCAGTTCAAACAGCAGTCTGAATGAACCAGGTTCGCAAGTCATGAGCTTGGTCGCAGCATTCTCCTTCGGTTGGACAACAAGCTCATTCTGCTCCCAAGCTGGAGTGAGTGCCTTGAGTTCCAGAATCTCCAACCGGCTCTGGGAGTGTATCGGTCGTCGGATGCGTCTAACAGAGCCTCTTTCGGAGATCAGGAATGCTCACATTCTATAAGACTCCTCCAGTTGCATAACGGAATCTCGTTCGAGAATAGCTTCTACGCCGGGCACGTCTGCAGCCATCGCGGTCGTGACAACTCAAGCTCTGGTCCCGGCTCCTCCCTCCCAGATATGAGCTTGTGTCTTGCTTACACTTTGTACATGATGCGAGCCTCCAACGGAACGTTCGTCGACGGTTCGCCCCGTACAGCGCTAAGTCAGAGCCGCTCGTCGTACTGAAAGGCATCAAACTTCCCCTCGCTGCCGAGGTCGTACACGGCCGAAACGTCTCGTTCGTCAGCCCGGACCTCATTTGCGAGGTACAGAACAGGCAAGCAAGCCGGGGAGGGTTAGCAACGAGCAACTCATTCACAGATCATTTAACTAAACTCAAGCCATGCCATCCAAGGCTCAAGTTGCTCCATGCGGATATGCTCGAGGGAGGCTCCACAGCTCCAAAGAATGTGTTTTTGGAAAAATTGAGCAATTCTCGGAACCTGGAAGTAATATTAGGAAAGCGCCTTCTTCCTTGGAGCCGGCACATGGGGTTGACCGGTTTTGAAATCGGCTCCGGATGTCACAACGACAGACACAGGAAGAGGGCAAAAACTTTTCTGAGGCCGCTAATCTGGATTTCCCAGAGACACTCCTTGACGTCCTCGATATCGAGAACACAGCAACGATGGTCGCAAAAACTTCCCGTAAAAATATATTCATATTGGCCCGGTGAGATTTCTGAAGCAAGAGCACGCTCAAGTGTTTTGATGATTGATTCCTGACTTTCCCGCCCTAATTGATTAGGTGAAAAACACATCAGGAAGGCCCGCATTCGGCCTCGAACGATTCGGAATCGAAAAATCATTATAGTCTCTCAAGGAACCGTTACCGTTTTCGATTCGCGCAAGTTGTTTCGTCGGTGGCATGGGACGTGAGAGCGAAATCCAACAACTGTTTCGGAGTGGCAGCGAGCGGAATTCAAGTGGAGCATTTCATCCACAGAAAAAAACAGGCGAAAACCTGGGTTTCCGAGCGAGCTGGTTTTTGAATTGACTGACCGCGGAGCTGTTACGACGATCGAGAAGCGCCATCATTAATTTTGTCGATCTGGTCTCAAAATACCGCAAAAGCATGTAGACAAGGTCTTCCAAAAGTCTCCGCTGCACTCGAGCGACAGATTCTGCGGAGAGCGCGGATAGGAGACGTGTTCTTCCCGGGAGTGGCAATTTCGAAGTTCCCACGATGGAAAGGCGAGGTCATAAAGCTCCCTTAAAACTTGTGAGGGCGAACCGAGATCGGATCCCAATAGTGTCACTACTCGTCCTCACCTACAAACAAAACGGTTGTGGCGGAAGTATCTCGCACTGATTGGTCATCCGGAAGCTTCCATGTCGGGGTACTGAGTCGGAAAATAGTCAGAACGGTGCTAATCAATTTGGGAGCCTACCATCTAAATATCCCGAGAGCTCTCTTGCTTCTTGGCAAACAGAATCACGGCGCTAAGAGCATGTCGATTCGGCCCGGGTGTATCGACTGAGCCGGGGAACCGAAACAGCTGGAAACGAATCTTGGAGCACCGTGGATCACATGGGGCGAATCCCCCGGGAGAGAAAGGATCGAAATTCAATCGAGCACAAACCCGACTTCCGGACTATCGGTTGCGGCATTACAATAGCTTTTGGAGCTTCTGGATACCGAAGGCGAAGACTTCGTTGGATTATCTCTCGGTCATACGACGCTTCTGTCCTCGTCTGCCTGTGACTAGAGGATTTCGAGAGGATCGCGGAAATTACCGCCTAGATTTCCGATGCGACAATACTCGTGAGGCGATATCATCGGTTCCTTATCTGGCTGTCATGAGCTTCAACGCTGTTCGTGCTATGAGTCTACAACTCCATCGACGGTGATTTATCAGCTCTGGCTCCGTACAAGGAATCTCACACACTCACTGGGTGATCGAACCCGGCGATGGTGTCTAATTATCTGACGTTCGGAGAGCTGGTTAATGTCCGATACGAGCGATCTCGATCAATGTGAGGCGGGGATCCGAAGCACATGAGAATTCTGTCGTAAACAATCCTCGCGCGATACATGGTCAAAGTAATAGTGAAAGCAGAGCTAATTGGATGTTGTCCCTCTGCGGTTGGGGAGGAGTTGATACGTCAGCGTCGATCCGCAGCTTTGTATCATCACGATCATTCTCGTCATGATCTTGAGTCACAAGCGAATCTCCGCTCTTTGACTTTGACGTATTCTTATCACAGCGAACTCTATCTGAATCGGGATACCCACAGGCTATCAGAATCACCGTTTCTATCTCATCAAAGCTCTTTGTATGAATTTCTCCTCCTAGAAAATCCGGCTTGTGCAACAGGAGCTCTGTTCGGTGCAGTTCATCGATCAGTATTTCGCCTCGGACTTTTTCTGGCTTACTTTCGCGTATGTCAACGAAACGGCTCATGGGTTCTCGTTCTGCCGCTCTCCTCGATGACATTGTTTCCCCCATGACTTCATGTGCATCGTTTCATGGGAATCCCAAGGTCCTGCTCCGACGGGCGGATATCGATGACGTCGGGGAAACATTCAGAAAACGATACAGTTGATGAAGTCAACGTTTTGATGGCTCGCAGCAAATATCCGGAGTGTACTCGGTCACCCGATCCTCGGTCCACTTGCGCGTCTCACATTCGGGATCCAACTCATGCATCGCAGAATAGCAGCCATCCATCAGGGTCTGGTCATGGGCCGAGCCGTGTGCGACAATGAGTTCTTATTCGTGAGTTGGCGGGGGAAAGAAGGACCGATGAAGACTTTTGCTGAGTATTAGGAGATGAATCGTACCGCAATCAAGTCTGAGGGGACGTTCATCTGGCAGGCTCTGGCGAAAAAGGCTCATTTCGATGAAAGTAGCTCTCGGTTGGAGCGAATCTTTGATTCCCGTCTCATTCTACCGGCTGCTCCTGGGAAGAGAGTCTCCGATGTAGGCTCGACCATCGAGCGGAGCCCTTTCCCGAACGTAGAATTCATCGCTTACCATCCACAGATGCTTCATCCACCACCGAATGATACATTCGGACCGAATACGGCATTCTATCCTGTCACGAGTTTCCCCCAAACCTTCAGAACGTTGAACTGGATGTCTGGAGTGAAGGTCAGGTGGATGCTCGTTATCTCAGACTTTCTATCGAGAAGGACGATCCGAAGAGTACAGACGGACGAGAAAGCGAGCCAACAAGTTTGTCAATATATGTCACTAAATCTCTCGTAATCCGCGCCTCCTGCCAAGCTTCGCCAAGCAGCTCCCCGAGCCGCGGGAAACAATTCTGACTCCACAGGAGACACAGAACGCGTCGAAGACCGTTCCAGGCGTAGATCGTGAACAGAACCGCCAACCCGATTCCGCGAGCGCGCAGCGCTCTGGTTCGCCTGAATTGATCGAATCTCGCACTGGATCCGATCAACAACTGATTGCGGTCGCGTTCTATCCCAGTAAGGACGAATCCCCGATGAATGGAACCAGAACGACCTCGATTATTTCAATCTCTCGCGTTTCAAGCTCGATTATTCCAACTCTGCGGAACGGGTCGAAAGATGTCGACCGGAAGCGTACTTTCATCGCGGACGCCGTCTGATTTCGAACGGTCGCTGGTTCAGAGACCCACATAAGAGGGGGATCCATGATGACATGAGTATTTCCAGGCCAGAGTGGGTCGATCCTACTTCGATAAGTCCGACAGTTGTAAAAAAAACACCCATTCTCGAACCATGACGAGTCACCTACAATCGGACATTTGAAGTTTCCTCCGAAATCATACTTGAAGCTGGTCATGGGCTGATTCAGGCATCATTTTGGGACACTTTCATTTGGCTACACGACAAGCACGGAACCGATACCGCCGGGTCGATCTATCGGAAACACCTCAACGTAGTCTGAAAACGAGCCCCTGAGAATGAGTTCGGTGGAAACATGTACCACGACACTTCAATGAATGTTCAGCATCGAAGAGACGTCGAGTGAGCTGGAAACGGCACCAAGATGAGCGAATTCCGTCGGATATGAATGATTAGACTTGGGAATCGATCAGTCGCTCTGGAACATCATTCGAAGCAGTCGCTGAGGACCATGTTTGGACGGAAACCGGAGAAAGTGTTCGACAAAGGGCCAAGATCATCGGAAAAGTGCAGAATGTCGCGGCGGGTTCATCGTTAGCAGATGAATATGGTGTAACGAAGTCCACTACCTCTCATCTGAAGGAGAATTCCGAGGCCATCGTAACGCTAATGAGCACTCACCTAGCGGTAGATATCGAATCGATAAAAAAGCCCAGGAACGAAATGTTGGAAGCCGCTTTTCTCATGCGGTTCACTCAGAAACTATCGCTGGGATTCCCGTTGTCGGGCTTCATTTTACGATTCTTTCTGCATTTCAACATTTTTTCAACTTGAGACTCAGAAATGATCCTAATTTCGAAACCGGACAATGTTGGTTTGAGGACATCGAAGGACGCCTTGTAATCCGTGGAATCGGGATGCCAGGGGAGAGCTTGTCGTCAGACACAGCCGCGGCAGAACCCTCTGTCAACAAGTACAGAAGGATCACTTAGGCTGGGGAGTAAAGACACGGACTTCGCCTGCAATGCTGATGGAAGAGAACTCTTCCACAAAGCACTACCTAGCAAATCTCTGGTGGCGCGTCGTGAGCAATCAGCACCGGGCCATAAGTGCAGCAAAGAACGTGTCACGGTGTGCGTCAACGCAACTGGAACTCACAGGATTCCCGTGTTTTCATCCAGAAGAACAAAGAATCCGAGATTCTTCGAGAATGAGGAGCTGCCAGTGCTGGACAGGAACCAGAACGAGGCATGGATAACACGAGCCATTTTTACGGATTGGTATGAAAACACGTTCATACAGGAAGTGAAGAAGAATCAGGAATCCAGAGGGAAACGGAAAGGAGTCCTGCTCATCCTCGAAAAGACGATGGATTTTCATCAGCGTGATATATTTGGCTCCGAACGTTACATCCATCCCTCAACCCATGGATTAGTGTGTCATCAAAACGCTGAAGCGAGCGTATCGTGAGTGCCTCCGGTCTCGACTCCTCGGATTTGACGAGTCAGATCAGAATGCGATGAGAAACTTCTCCAAGTTGATCAATCTGAAAGACGCTTGCTACATGCTCGCAGAAGCACAAGAGTCCGTGAAACCAGATACATTGGAGATCGCTTGGAACAAGCTGATGAGAACAAACGTCGGAAAACCGAGCGAAACTGAGGAATCCAGAAAGTGGGCGAAACTGAAGGATTCGAGGAGTGTGACACGGACAATGTTGAAGAATATTTCACCCCGAGGCTTCCACATTTTGAACGACGATGAAATTATCCATGACGTAACCCATATTTCTGAAGATGAGATGGAGGTGAAAGGAGAGAACTTTCCTCCACCTCCATCAGCCGCGGAAGCCAACAAGGCTTTCGGCGTGGCGTCGAGGTGACAAGAGAGACAGGGAGGTAGTGAAGAGCACTTCCTGACTTGTCTGGCATATCTCCGAGCAACGACAGCGGCGGAGGGGATCGAAGAGTCTCGTTTCACGGAATAAATTATGTGGAATATGAATCCATGGTTCAGAATCTTTCATCGTCAATACCTCCCGTATCATTCCGTATCGGTTAGCGTACGAACTCGAACTCTCGTCCCCGAAGCGGTTCCGGAGTCCAAGTATGTGGGCAACTTCGTCTTCTCTCGATCATTTAAACCTTTTTTCTGCATCGATTAGTTGAAATAATCGAGGTTGTACTGAACCTCTTCCGGGGTCGGTTTCCGAATGCTCTTTTGCTGCTCAGGTGGAGTGAGGGATTACAGTTACGATATTCTGTAGACTTATTTGTCGATACTGAGCGTCATCAAGGAAAGTCTTGCAGAGCTCTCCGGGGCCACTACGGACTCCGACTCCAAGTCTGGGAGCGAGCGGTCAACCCCAGCCGAGCTAGAGTTCCATTAGGAGGGTCAACTCGCGTCTGACTATAAATGAATGTATGACCGGCGTGCACGATTTGAAAATGGCTGGCTTCCAGCAGAATATTTGCGCGAATGTTCGGAGAATACTCGGCTCGCTCGAGATGGATCCCTGAATCGCTAAGCGCTCGGCTCGCGGTTGAGATGTGGCAACCAAGCGATCAATCCTCTCCAGTGCCGAGCAGAAGTCGGCCGGAGCTGGCTGAAGAAGCTGCTAACGGGAACAGATCGCCCGACTCAATCAACTTGTTTCGAGCGTCTGATGAGCGGCATCAATTATCAAACCAGCGGCTGGATATCAAACCAGGTGGGAGCAGTCTGTGGCGGCGGGAATAACATCGACGTCGCTCCACGCGGAGGTACTTCAACTGATCTTCGGAGCTTCACTCGATTTTTCGTGGGCCAGCGAAGCCCGTCTCGGACATCTTCGAGAAACTCCGCGACGGTGATTACGAAGAGATCGAGACTCACGGCTTTGATACGAATGACTCTCAGCGGAGTGTTTTCGCGAATCGCTGTTGACGCTTTCGAGTTTGTTTTCGTCTTCTTGCTCCTTGTACAGTTACCAGAATCGCGAGACGCTCCAGGGCTTCCAACAGAAGACCAGATACGCCACTAGATCCACCGCACAACGGTTCCTCGCGATGTCGAACCCGATGACTGTACCGTTGATGATGCTTGTTGCGTAAGATTCTCTCACCGGATGATGTTGTTCCGACTGATGTTCCAACTATGGGGACGAGCTATTAGCGGCGCGCGGAAACGTTTTTATGGAAAGTTAGTTCCCTCGATCGCTTACGAGCTGCGCATCGGGTAACCACGGTACGAAGCTCGGCAGTTTTCTAGGATCCCCGAGCTGCCACGCAAATAGCGTCGCCAACCAATACCGCAATCAGTGTCTTCGGTTTCCTCCTTAGCGATCGCGGAAAGATCACAAAAATCATCACTTTTCCGGCGTTTTAGTGAGGAACGTCTTCACGAAGTCTTGGGACGCGGACAGAAATGAGAAAAATTCACCCGGTTGTAGAGGTTCATAGGCTGCAGCGAGACGACGCCGAACCGAAGAGGCAATAAACCCCGTTCATCAAAGACAACTTTTCTGGCACTCGGAATCTCGACGTTTTATTAATCTGGGTCCGCTGATGACCGAGGAAGATGTTCTAAGGGAAATTTCCCGAGCTGTACACTTCGAGCTCGAACGACCCCTCCCCCCACCGAGATGCAAGTGTTGATATCGAGCTTTTTCTTGTTTCGACGGAATCTTTCTTCTTCAATCATTCTCATCCCGCCGTCCGAGATCGGTTCTTGCACGAGGCTGTGGGCTTACGTTTCGTTACGGGGATTACGCTCTCAAGAGAAAGCGGAATTCATGCCCGCAAAACCCTCCGTAAAGGTCCTCCGTTGTTGCAGGAAACAAATCTCCGACAAAACCAGGTTGAATTGCCCGGAGAACCTGGGGCCGAAGGGAAGATTCGGTGCCTGATTCGGTGCTCATCAGTAGAACTGTAGAGCTCAGGCATTTTTCATCAATCATCATCCATCAATCCATGAATCTATGGTTAGATGCCTGGATGAATTGATGAATTATGCTCCTGATGAACCTTTCCGAGAAAACTGAGTCATCAGAGACTCAGCTATCAGTCTGCCTCTCTGGATTGATGAGAGGTATGGAATGATGAATGCCTGAACTTCCTAGCTCCATTCATCAGTAGGGAACCACTACTCGGAAGTTCAGATCAACCAGAAAGCTACCCGGGAAGTCAGTTAATGAGATCGGAGTCGGCTTCGTTTGGTTTTCGTTCTTGAGGTGGATTCCGTCCTCCATCACCAATCGTGCGAGCGACCGGCAAGTAATCATTCACACCGCGTGAAGCCTCGCTTTTTACCGTTAGCCGTGTTGACTTTTCGTTTTCGGGAAGCATCTCTCGGAATTTCCGTGGCTTCGAATGGTTTCCGCTCGGATCCACGTTGAGCAAACAAAGCCCAAACACAAATCGACCCACCAGAAGCGAAAATCACATGAAAGCGGGAACCCGCGAATATTTCCAGAAAATAAAGAGCGATGTTGTTGTGATGCAACAACGACTCCAAGCAACCGGGAGCAGTCCGAAAACGATCTGAAAACGGCGGCGGCGGCGGCCCGGCGTTTTTTTTGCAGCTGTTTTGTTTTCAGCGGAATATTTTCTCTCCATATCCATTGTCGAATTATCAACAATTATGGTCTACATCCGCTGACGTCACAGCTAATCAGATGAAGCAAGAAATGGCGGAGACGATCGCCGACACCGGCAGCGTCGTCGTCGTCGTTGATGTCGTCTGGATGTAATCAAGTGACGTCACAGAGAATCGGTTTGCGCGTTTTCTGATCGTCTTTCTGATCGAGCAGTCGTTCAACTCGTCTCTTTTCTGTCCTTCGTCCACTGTCTGACGGGTGATTCGGTCGGCCGACCGGTCAGTGCATAGGCCAGCACTATATACGAGATCGTCATCGATGTCCGCAACGGTGCTCATGATTATCGAACCGAACGGAAAATCCTCTATCTGATCAATAGACGCCACAACGAATGTCGGCGTTCATGACCGAAAGTCCGCCGTGTCTTTCACTCAATGCCCAGCTCTCACTACCCCAACAGGAAACTTCTTTTTCTGGGAGCGGCGCGGGATGACGAAGAGGTTTCAGGGGTAAATCCCGATTCCGTCACTATCATCATCAAGCATGACTAAGGACGTGACAACACAGATCCAGAGCGGGCGTTTCCCGCCTAGAACACGATCCGTTCCACCAAGGTTTTACCGACGTCGAGCCTACTCGGCCAGGAAAGGATTTCGGAGGCGGTATACGTTCCTTCCAACGTTGTCCAATAGGTGGCGTGCATGAGGAGCGGACACAAACTGAAGCCGCATCGGACGGAGACAGGCTGGGGAGCGAATCTCGGCTCCGGGGCAGGCGTTTCTGTCGCGCCCGCTTCCGGACCACAGATGGTCCGCAACAAATCCAGGATATCCAAAGCCTAGTTGCTCACGAGAATCGCAATCACGTCCGTCATTAGCAGCTGACTTTCAAGCCGGACTGGAGTTTCCTGTCAATATTTTCGCGGACGGGCGATTCCCTAGTTCGAAATCTGAGTATGGCGTAACAAAAGATCGGCAATTCATAATCGATGGGAATCGTTCCTGCTGCGCGCATTCCGCTTCGTCCAGTTTCGCTGAAGGCATCGTTAATCTAGGAACCGATTTTTTTCTGTTGGACTTCTGTTGCCAAACGTGTCGAGAAGCGTCTCCGGCCGTCCGGAGCGTGATTACCGGCTGCTCTCGTCTCGGGCTGGCCGGGATCCGTCGATTTGTCAAGCTTCCATAGTGAATCTGAATGTTTCGTATCATTCCGCACAAAAGAAAACAAGCCGTGTACTCGAACGATAACAATCATATCTTTCACATCGCGCTGAGTTCCGCTCGCGTCTCGGAACAATGCGCAGGAACTTCGGGACGCTTCGAACGGTTTCGCAATAAATTATTCCTCTTAGCGATTCCCCGAAATACAGAGCTTTAACGACTCGTCGGTTGATCTACGGGAATCTTGGTTGCATGCTTCAGCGGTCGTGACTGCGCTCTGTCCGCGCAGCTGTGGCGTTCGAGTCACTGTTTCTTTTTCATCGTGCTTTCGTTCACTTTCCAGACGATTCGACTTTGGCATCCTTATCGTGGTACTTCTGGCGCCAACGACGGACGTCGGGAGAGACCCCAGAAGACTTCTTTCCCACAGCGACCGCTCCAAGCAGAACCGCGCAGAGCTTCACTCAGAGTTGATTCGAAATGCAATTGTGTTGGCTGTTCACTCTCGTTGGGCTCGTAGGATATCGGACCCTCGCGGTCTCCGCTCAGGAGTCCACGGCTTTGGAATATGACGACGAACGAAGTGGTGGCGTCGGGGCAGAGCAGCAGAATGAGCAAGTTCAAACCACGACCGAAGCGGAGAGCACGACGCGCGATATCCTCGACGACCTCCAACCAATCGTGAAGGATATTCAGAAGAAACTCTACCCGGCGTTCAGTGAACTCCTCGCGGATGAGAACGTTTCCAACGAATGCGCAACGTCTCTGATAGCCACGCTCAGAGGAGTGATGAACCAGAAGAAATGGGCCGTGATGAGTGAGTAGGCAGGTCAGAGGTTATTGTGCTACGAGGGTACGGCGTCGGGTACCATGATGACAGCGAGGAGTTCCGCTGCGACCAGCGGAGTTTTCGGGGCGGTTTCCGGCGCTACATCTCAGTGCCGAACTCGAGCCTGCGCACCTCTTCCTTCATTCTCCCGTTTTTGACCCGAGATGACCGACAGCATGATTCGATCAAGGCCCAATGACACGGCCGACATCTTCTCGTTCATTGACGTTGCGTTGATAGTTTTATTCTGCGGACCGAAACGGAAGACACGCGAATTCCTTGGCATTGGGGGACATTTTTCCGAGTGACGTCACCTCGCGATCTGTTTCTAAATGGGAGCCGCTCGCAGTCCTTGGACGCTGGAATCGGCGGAATTATAGGATCTCGAGACCTGGAAACGGAGGACGGTTCTCCTGATTATCCTGAGCTGGCCGGTGGCGATAACTGTAGTTGTGCCCGACTACCTCGCCGCGTACACTAGTGCTGTGATCAACGTTAATTCCCTCTGATGAAACTAGGAGAAAACACGGGAAAATCACATCGTGGTGAAGGAAACCTGCCAAGCGAGTGTTCTGAAAATCGCGCCACTTTGCAAACGGGAATTAAGGCAAACTCGTAATTACCAAACCGAACCCTCAGATGACGCACCGTCATCGTTGGCGCAAGGAAGCGAAAATGACATCGACACAAAGTATCGGATCGATGTCCCTATCCAGATGATTCCTAAGTGTCCAAAGCGTCTGGAAATTTTCCAAGCTGGAATCGACAAAGCGATTTCCACCTCTGACATCGTCGTCCGGGATTAGAGGGAATCTCGGGAAGTAATTCAACTTCGGAGCATCCGATCCTGGCGGATCACTTCACGCTGATGAATCGGATTTATGGCATAATTCCCCGGGCTTTGAAACACAATACGATTCTATGATGTCTCCCTCCCGCGGAGTTTACGGAGAATAGTTGATCGCCTGCATCGGAAAACCTGGACACCTAACCTCACATCGACATGAACGATTTTTCAGTTGCAACTGCCAGCGGGACGTTGCCGCAAAATCTTTTCCTCGGAGCTCAGGCATCACATGGGTCCTACGATCAGTGTCTTGCGGCGAAGAGGGTCGACGACGAAGGAGAGATCGATCTCAGAGGTCAATATTGTTATCTGTTCGTGCGGCCGACGTTGAAAATGTTCAATGAGCTCAAGAAATTTATGGAGGACGACCCGTTCTTCAAGGTGAGTTCCAACAAACTGGATAGATACCCGTTTTTCTAACGACGGTCGAAGACTACTCCGTGAGACGGGAGCAGTTTTTTCGGGACAAGCAACAGAGACATGACTCCGATGGATAAAGGAAAACTCATC
This sequence comes from Phytoseiulus persimilis, assembly GCA_037576195.1. NCBI lineage: Eukaryota > Metazoa > Arthropoda > Arachnida > Mesostigmata > Phytoseiidae > Phytoseiulus > Phytoseiulus persimilis. The sequence goes on from CM075103.1 coordinate 6,767,335, forward strand.
GTGGATACATTCAGAGTCAGATCCAGAGCGGCTCTCCCTGGAGTAGACCGCAAGGAATCGCGGGAAATAACGAGCCCTGAGCTCCTCTGACATATGACTGCACCTAACCGAAAATCGCAATCCGTGAAAACCGCGTTTTGCAGTGAATCGCACATCAAAATCCTGGATCCGCGGTTGAAAACCGACACTAACCGCAATCATTCAGTTCCGAAGTTTCAAGCTCAAATGGAAAATTTGAAATGGGAATTTGAACGACGCAAAGCTCCATTAGATGTGATGCGAGGTGACTCGGTTCGATACGCCTGGGGATTCCATGGGATCGTTCTAATTCTCCTCAGTTTATGAAGAGCTAAGACGGCTGCCTGCTAGCTAGTGCTAGTTGACCGCTCAAGATAGTTGATATCGATCACGGACCTCATTCACGACCGCTCGTCAGTTAGCCGTTTCGTTCCTGGCATCACGAAGACGGATATTGTGTTCGACGAGAGGTCTCTGAGTCCAGATTCGGTCGGAAGAGAACGGAGGAGAAAATTGCCACTAGGAACAGATTTCGCAAAATTTTTAATTGGGAAAATTTGGAGTTGTGCCACTTTGTAGATCGGCTGTCTGGATATTCTGAAGATGATCAGCAATACGTTTTACTCAAAGGAATCACGCCAAAAAAGAAGCCTCGATCGCGCAAGAGCGGGAGAAAATCTTGAACATCGAGCGATAAGAATCAATTATCGACTCAGAAAATAGAGAGAACACAATTTCTCTCCGGCAAATCATCCAGAGACCCAACGTTCTCTAATATCCACACACGTCGCAATGTTTTCGACGCCTTATTGCATTCTGGCCCACCTAGTGAGGACTTCCATGAGAGAGAAAAACAACGGCAGACCGAAAACCGAACCAGCAGCCAGCCAAGCTCTAATCAGGATCATTCTCCCACAGCAAACTCTGCTGAAAATGAAGGAGTGGCCGAGGGAATACCTGGGGATACCAACCGATATCAAGATCGGAGTGTGTACACCGGATCATTGCTCGGCCGATGACCTCAACTACATCATCGACAAAAGTGAGGAACGGATTACTGTGTTCAAGAAGATTTTCTGTATTCACGAGGGACCGAAATTCCGGATCGGGAAGCACCGTTGCCTGTCAATCATCTTCTGTATGCGTGTGTCCGATTGGCACGGTGAAATTTTCGCCATCCATCACCAACGACTCTGCGTTCGACTCGGGTTCCCTCGTTGGGAAGACCGCCAATTTCTAAGGCCGTCTCAGTTTTTACCAAATGGGAAGCCATCAATCTCCTCATTTACCCAGATGTCATTCGATTTCAGTGGTCAATAAGGTTTACGGAATGGAAACCAGGTTCGCCTCGTGCCGAATCAAACAGGAGAAAGTTCCGAACACTTTCCAGCGCATAGTTATGTAAGTGATGCCAGTAAATGGGTTCGCACTCAGCCGGCATTCGCAACCATCCACAGAATAACAGCAGCTGCTCGCGATATGAGCGGTGCGCTCGGCGCCCGCCCGTATGGATGAGCTGGCGCGTTGACAAGGGCTCCTCGAATCTGTAGTTCCGTTTCAGTGCCTTCGGTTTCGTGCTACTGGCCTTCGTCATCACGGGTACCGCCACCGACTTCTATCTCAATCGCGTTCGAGATAGCCCCCAATGTAAGCATCGTCGAACGATTCTCTACTCCGTTGAAGCTCGAGTCCACTTGAGCGTGGTTTTCGCCGTGGCCTCGTTGCGGTGACCGCTCACTGAACTGAGTTGGCCTTCACCGGCGGTCGTTTTGTCCGCTTGCTGACAAACCCCCTCCGGTGTTTTCGGAGAACGCTAACTCCAACCGAACGGGCTTCCCGGGCTTCGGCTACGATCGGAATTTCTATTTCTCGAACTTATGTTGTCTCCGATATTCACCTCAGATATCAGTCCGTGGTTCGTCATTACGTTGGTGATGATGTTTTCCGCCCGAAGGAACGTTCTGCGTCTCTTCACTCCGTACACACCTCAGACGAAGGAGCTCGGATTCCTGAACGGGATCAAAGTGTTGCTCTCCTGCTGGGTCGTTTACGGTCACAACTCCATCTTCGTGAGCCCCGACGTCTTCTGTGAGTGAATTCGAAACAGAAAAAAGAGAACAGAAGCGATGGAAATATAATTAAGTGAAGGGGAAAGTCTCGGAAGCGATCACGTATCGCACGTCTAATGTGTTTTCGCCTTCCTTCCGCAGTGAACATCACTAACTACGTTGAACTTTTGAAGAAAGTCTCGTTCCAAATCGTCACAAACGGCTTCATGGCGGTTTCGAGCTTCTTCTTCATCAGGTGAGCAATCTTGGTGTCTTCTTGGGACCTGAATCGCTGAACCTGCATAGACGGCAAAGGGAGAACCGGATTGATCTTTGGAAATTACTTGTTGGAGGTTTTTGCGACGATTTTCGGCTGCTTCCACCGACCCCACCCGTCAAGATAACGATCTCTCTCCCGGACAGTGGTTTCCTGCTGGCATACCTTTGTTTCAAGGAGAAGAAGCGGATCGTCAAACAGAATCCCGCGCTTCTGATCTCGATAATGTTCGTTCGCCGCTACTTCCGACTCGTCATACCTTTACTCGTGGTCGCCGCCTTCTCGATGCTCATGGACTTGTGGACGGACGGTCCGAACGATGTGAATTCCGTCTTCAACATCTACACGAGGAGCTGCCCAAAATATTGGTGGTCGATACCGACCTTGACAGCGAACTTCATGGGCTCTGGCGACATGGTAAGTGGCGGATATCCGCGCTTCTGCGCGATACATGTGACGTCATCTATTGACGAGCATTATCAGAGAACTGATACGTTTGGACTGCCCCCCCCTGATTCTTTCTGATTTCGCGAGATTTAACTTGGATCAGCGCGCGCTCACCGGGGTTTCCCGTCAATTCCAGTGCCTTGGACACAGCTGGTACGTTGCGGTGGACATGCAGGTTTTCCTCCTCGCCGCGATCTTGGTCATGGTGATCCTTTCGCACCCGAAGACCGGAATCGTTCTCACCGTCATCCTGATCCTGTCAACTTCTGCGTGGGTGTCTCTGTCGACCTACCTCTACGAATACAGCCCCATCATCAGTTTCACGGGCAGCGCCCCTGAGTGAGTGAAACGCGGAGTTGTTTTTCCCCTCACGCCGATGACACACGAACTCCGTGCCGAACACTCGGAGATCGTTCTGGAAGGAGCGAGAGCGACCAGAATGAGCTCCCTGCAAACTGGCCTAGAATCACGATGACGACGAGATTTTTCTCAAGGTTTCTCAACGCTTTTACAGAGTGCTTGCAATGACGTTCGACTACGTCTATGCCCAACCCGTTACGCACGTCGGCTGCTATTTACTCGGAATAGTCTGCGCCTATGTGTGCTTCTACAAAGGAACCAAACTTCAATGGGTTCGTATCTTTCGCTCATGTATTGAGGGCTCCAACTTTGCGCCACGTCATTCGAGTCACCGACAGTTCCGGACGATTATGATTGGATTTCTTTCCTGGCACAGTACACGCAAACGGCGATGTGGATCTTGGCGCATGCCTGCGCGTCTTACGTGGTGTTCGTCACCGTGTTCTGGATGCGAGACGGGATGCCAGGCGCGCTGGGCGGCTCTATCTACGCTGGATTCCACAGAGTCACTTTCACTCTCGGACTTTTCTGGCTGATCTACGCCTGTCTGCACGGAATGGCTCGTAAGTAGAAGGTTGTTCACTAATAAGCTTCCCAGTGAGCTCAACTATCGTGATTTGCCGGGTACGCTAGGTCTCCGAGTTCCCGTCGAGTAGACGTCGCGTCGTAGCCAGTTTTGTCGGGACGGAATAACTTCGAGACGCAAAGGCTGAGCACAATTAGATGAGCGCTCACTACCATAATCGAAATAAATCCAATCCAATATCGGGTCGTCGGGCGGTTTCGGGTGGATAGCATGGATAGATCATGCATCTTCGGAGGGGAAGGAAATGGACGATGAAATCATCTCAAGATTGGCAGACGATGAGGGCGCCTACGAGCGTTTCGGAGAGACGATTCGATCCCTCTTGGCTCCGGTGCCTGGTAGGCAGATGCTCGGGAAAATGAAGTTCAGTCTCGTCTGACGCCGTCTGTCCGTTGCAGCCTACACCCGACGTATCTTGGAACACTCCGCTTTTCGAGCCCTCGGGAGATTGGCCTTTGGTATCTATCTCGTCCATTTCGCTGTCGTGTTTATGCATCAGGGCCTTATGAAGAATCAGTCTTTCTACCCGGATCAGTTCTTGCTCGTGAGTTACATTCCTCCTCTCCCTCAAAACGTTCCCCATGTTTATCCCAGAGTTTCTACTCCCTTGGAGCTAGCCGTCCCACCAGAATTCAAATTTTGAGAGCGCATTTCAGCTTCAATCAACCCTGGGAGTTTTGGGAATCAGCTTCGGCCTCGCCTTCCTGATGAACATCGCCGTCGAATCTCCGGTTGCCCATATGGACAACTTCATTTTCAAGAAGCTCATGGGAAAAATGATCGGAGAACCTCAAAACGCCAAAGAAGCTGAGGTGAGTTGGCCCTCACAAGCATCAGGATCGGAGAAGCTCTCATCCCGCTTCGCGTTCCTGTCTCCAACTGGGTTTCCTGTTGCAGATGATCGGTCGACGGGCGGAGGTCGCATTGACGTTGGAGCAACACTACGACCATTGGCGACGCACATCGTCGAAAAAAGACCGAGATGTCAACGGGTTGAGCGACCGGAACGGGGCCATCATCGAAATCAAAGAGCAACTCCCCGTGAAAAGCTTATCGGATAAAACCAGACTCTAAATCTAGTCTTCTCAAAACGCCAACGCATCGAATACGGACGGCGATTCTGCTCCTCTAGGCCTGACGTGTCTCATTTAGATAGAACCTTCATCGAGCGCCATCCCATGTAAACAGAACATCCAGATGGAGAAGTGAAATAAACGATCGCGAGAGATCGCTTCATCCTGAGTCATAAGCCATATTCACCAACTATCCTCGTGACGACGGTTGCGATGGCGCGGCACGAGGCCCGGGGTCCCCGCCTCGAGACCGTGAGAGTCAGTTCCCTCTTTCAACTATTCTGCACAAGTCGCGGAAAGGAGCGCTCGGCGTGATCAAAATGTCAGACAGTTTGTCAAGAGTCTGCACCAGTCACCCGAAGGTGAAGGAGAATGTATTAGCACGACAGCGTTCATTTTTGAGTTCGTATGAGTGTTTTGGGAGCGCAAAAACACTAGCGGCATGATTCAGCGACAGCGCGTTGCCACGTAGGATCACTTCAGCCCTTGCACAATCGGGCTCGAAGCGAGCGAGCGGGTGCGTGCGCGCGTGCTCGTCGACCTCATTTAAACAGCATGTTTTGCGTCGGCGATGCACGTCACGCAGGGGGGAAAAACTCATTGAAGTTTATATCTCACTCACGGGAACCATTCTTTCGAGCGAAGAACGGCTGGGCCTGCTGGTGTTCATAGAGACAGGGACTTACGGCCTGACACTAGCGCGATACACGCCATTACGTATTGGCCTCTTTCGAAGCAGTTAACCGAATATACACGGCCCACTCCACGCAGGAGCTCGGTCAGATCGTTGTTTGTTGCGCATGTTCCGAGCTCGCTGCTTTTCAAGATCTCCGCGCGAGCAGAATCCGGATGGCTCTGGGGCATCCCGAGTGGGAGTTTCGTCCCGCTGATTCTCTAATGAGGCGTGAGCGAGGTTGAATAGACGGGCAGTGCTCCCTCCGAGCAGGTGATGATTTGCTCTGCAGCATCCGAAGGGGGAGCCACCACAGATGAGTCGATAGATAGCTCCTGGGGCGGTGGGGAGGCTGGGTGGTGAGCTGGTTGTTGGTAAGATTGTTGGCCCTGGAGGTGATGTTGTGAGCGGGAGTCATTGTGGTACTGACATCAAAAGATCGCGTTATTGTGTGAACGTGAGCCCGGGTACGACGCCCCGACTCGCACGGACTTGAGGACGGAAGCTGGAGCAGCAAAGTCGAATCTTTCGCGTCTCAGTCTCGGCTCCTGCATCGGTTTGGCGTTGGCACTCGCGCGGGGCATTTACGGCCATAAAAGCCCTCGGCGGAAATCCCAGGCTGCGACGAGAGTGCCAAGACAACACCACTTGCAGCAAGCCTCGCATAACTCGACCGACCCGGCAGACAACAAGGGCTATTGAGAGAGCGACATCAGATCAACAGAGTCGGCTCTATCAGGTTTACAATCACTCATTCTTAAGCTCCTCAAGGCACTCCTTGTTTTTGCCCCGGGGCTGGCGCTCAGTCTTCACTCGGTGCCTCGAACACCCCACCGCCTCTCCTTCGGCAAACATGGCACTTCGGGGAGCGCCAAACGAACGAGAAAGATTGAGATTATTCGAATTTCTGAAGTTCATGCTCCGAATCCCCCTCCGCCCACCTGAAAAGCTCTCAGGGGAAACGCGCACCTCCGATAACCGCTGCGACGGGAAGGGGGGGGTATTTCTTTCGGAAATGGGGCGACCCCTAGAATTTCCGTTGAGAATCCGTCTGGGTCCCGAAACCACGAGCTGGGAGGGGGAGTAGTACGAAATGTTGATGGCAGCCCGAGGCTTTGTAGCTGGATATATCTTTGCTGGAAAGCCTGTTCAGTTCAGTTCAGTAACTCCTTATTCAAAAAGGTAGTATAAACTGTAAAACATCACAGCAGCGCCGACGAAAATACATCACTGGCGATATGCCCGTTCGTGATTTTTGAACAAATACGCCACGAGCAGCAGTGTCTTACTGCCTCTGTCCGTGCTATCGATTTGGTTCTGACTGTACATTTACTTCGGCGATCGTTCTTCGAAACGACAAAATAGTGTTCTGTGTCGCCTGATAATATAATCTGCCTTAGCACCCGTGCATCCTGATTTGCCAGGAGATCAGTAATTGGCTGAAGGGAGACCACTCCATGATGAGTGGGACATCGTCCATTTAGTCTCCTAATGAAGTACTTCTGTAGCGATTCTATCACCTTAACGTGTTTCACTTTGTAAGGAAGCCAAACTTGACAACAGTGAAGAAATTTTGGGATGACTAGCGAGTTGTACTGTGTTCGCACGGTGTTGGAGCGATTCTCAAGAGTTCCCGCCGGCGCCCAGTGCGGGGCTCGGTATCCGAGGCGAACTCCTGATCTTCGGTCGGAGGTCGAGCGAGGTGAATCCGCACGGGATTTGCTCTAGACATGAGTAACGGTTTCTCTTCTCTGCACCCCTTGCCGACCGGCCGTCCCGGGTGTTTCCGAATTTCGCCGTCAAGAGAGAAGGAGGCAACTTTGTCTCGACCGATTGATGGATCGGCCACCGACCGTCCATCGGCTCTCGGGGCCGTGATCGTTGTCTCTCTTTTCTCTTATCGTTTCCTCGTCTCTCAATCTGATGCCAATCGCACATAACGCGGTCGAAATCCGGAGAATCCGGGAAGTTGACTGGTCGGACCTGCGGTTATTCAGATCGCGAAAGAAAACAATTTCCTCCTTATCTCATGGCTGCCCTTATGGTCGTCTTCGTGAAGGAGCGGTTGTTGCTCCGACATCGTTCTCGAGCTAAATATATTCCGTCGGGGGCTCGAAGCCCAGCCCCGAGTCACCAGGCTTGTTGGCCTGCTGCAGCTGCTGCTGGTTGGGCACACGACAAATCCGAGGCGTTCAGGAAAGGATCTCACAACCCACTCGAGCGCATCCAAGAGGCAACGACTTCATCCATGCAACTGCTGTTCTTGTCGTAGCCGCTGCTCCTCTCTCGAGCTGATGCGACTCCTGGAGCCGCAGCCCCTGCCGGTCCCGTAGCTGTTCATCCTGTTTCTACTCTAGTAGCCAGCTCTCTCTCTCTCTCACTCTCGGCTCCATCAGTCGTTCCCCGGATGGAGAAGGAAGCTTTGTACACCTTCAATAATGCCATGTTTCGCTTCGTCGAGCGCATGTCGGACGCTCCATCAGGAATCAGCTGACTTCGCTACCTGGACGGAGGAGCAGGACATGCGCCGTCAGTGCAGCCATTGTTGTTCCCACTCGGTTCGCTCCGCTGTTGTGGTCACCGAGTGATTTCACGTTCAGGGACAGGAGCACGTTTACTCGAAGCTGGATCGAGCGATCCGATGGAATGCGGTGACCGACCCGCTGCCCTCCCGAATCGTATAACACTCCACGGAGTCCTCGTTTTTCTTCATGAACGCTCTCCTTCCTCGGGGCTATGGAGTAAACTGGTCTTGAAATAGGCCGAGATTGACCGCCTGGGTGACTCGAACCGGAGCGTAAGTTTTTCGGGAGAAAGTTCTGAGACAGGAGCGAGCCAGTCAATTTAAATAGAGTTTTGAAGTAACCGTTGCCTGCTTGGCGAGAGAGGTGGAGTGTTAAGTGCGCCGAGCTTGAATTGTCTCCACGCTCTTGAATTTCTCTTTGAAAGGAAAGAACTCTTTGAGTGCCAGAGGCGCTAATTGGAAACCCCAGCGACGTTCATGGGCCAGCGCGGCGTCAAGCTTGTGTGACGCAAATAATGGACTCCACACAATCTTGCTTTGAATTTTAACCCATTCGAGTCTTGGGCAAGCTTTGATTTGGGCAGGGAGGAACACATTCATTGAAAAACTCCTCATTGAACGAGCTCAGGGGCTTCCAAGTGAGTGGCTCGCAGTGAACGAACTGCTTGAGTTTCTCGCCATCTTTTTCACGTAACCAGGATTCCTCCCAACCGAGATTTCGCTCCGCACGGCCCTCTAGTGCTCCCAACGGGGGCTTGGAGACTCATTGAGTGTGTGCGAGCTAAATCAGCAGTATTTATTGTCCCACGAGTGCTTGTTCTCTGTAGGTGTTCATATATCACCAGATAGCGTATCAAAGTTCCTAGCGAAGGAGAGTGACAGGATAAAGTGCACGCAACAGAGCTTTGAAAGAGTCCGCCCGTGAACCATAAATCGAGCGCATAAATTGCGATCCGTTTCATTACTTCAGTCTCTTCCAGCCCCTCCGTCTCCACCTCTTGAACCCGGCGTCTCCTGGGAATCTTTCTCGACAGGACAAGCAGCGACTCCCCCCAGGGGTCACGGAATTTCGGCGGGAATCGGGAGATCTGCTTCAGCCACGAAATTCCAGCTGAGGCCGTTCAGTCGAGTGAATAACACTATTCGAGCATCATCACCCGTTGCGAATCCGCGATTCGTGTTCTCGAATGGCCCTTCGACCCCGCCGTCGAGAACTCGAGGGGGTACTTTGTCGCAAGCGTGCCCGCGGAGAATCGGGCCGAACGGGCGCCGGAGCCATCGCTCACAGTTTCATCCAGCGACACAGTTCAGTCATCGGAATCGTTCACTCGATCAGGCCTCGAGAACTTCAGCCTCGTCTGAGCGATGGACTCCCTCGCGGGATATAACGTCAAGGAGACAATCATCCTCAAGTTTCTGGAGGGAGTTTTCGATTCGGAGGCGCATCGGATACCGTCCTACCTCTTCGAAACCGGAATCGAAATGATCATCCGATGGGGTCGAGTCTCAAGAAGTTTCTTCGCATTATTTCCTCGTAGGAATCGAACCCACCGAGCTGATGTGCTCTGCGCCAGACAACCTCGAGATCAGCGGCCATGATGGAGGAGTTTCCCATGACTCCATTTACTGATGTTTCTGATCGGATTTTTTCGCGATACGCGTTTCTCAGACCTTCCGGAGGTGTTCCAGCCTGACACCATGCTCCGATTCCGGAACTCTCGATCCCCCATCGACTGCCGCAGCTCGGCATCACGCGTGGGCTAGTCCATCGAGGTGGCGCCCTGCTTCGAAATGCTTTCTAGTCGATAAATTCGGGATGAGAGCAGGCGGCGGGCTCGCTTCCAATATCCGGTCAAACATATACTTCCGCTGTTTCGATACCCACCAACATCCCTCAGTTGCTAATTATTTCCGTCGCAGTGCCCCCCATCACGGCTCGAGATATCATCTCTTGTCCATCGGACTCATTATAAATGAGTTATTTCATTCCCAATGAGCGCTCGGATCCGTCCGGTGGACGAAGTTGACAATTGAAAGGGCCTGTTCCACAATCGGACGCCAGACGACGTCGGCGCCCCCGCCGTCGTCATCGGAACAAGAAGTCATTACAATGTTCACGCTGTATAAGCAGGAAGAAAACTCGGAAGCCTCGTTCATCCTGCTCGGCCTCATTACCAGGGAAGAGACCGGGGTGACACCTGAAGTGCTTGTTAGTGGCAGACGCTACCGCTACCTGCGACGCCGGAACACCAGGGACGAAGGTGCGGAGACGACATCGTCCGCTGAGGCGATGAGTGATCTCCTTGAGGTGAACTACGTGTTTCCCCGAGTTATCCCACCCCTCCTCCTCCCCTCTTGTCCTGACCAACCGCCTGACCACCCAGCCCCAGCTGACAGCGGGGCCATCGATACCGAGGCGTTCATTAGGAAGTGAGCTCGAACGCGATGAGCAGGGCAGAACTGGCCGCTGCTTCCGCTCACTCGTCGCACCGCACTCCCACATCGCCTGCCCGGACCTGCCGGAACCGGCCCAGACCTGCCCGAGTCGACCCGGGAGAACTCCTGCAAGGCCTTCAGCCGCAAACCACCGGACGCACGAACGGAGAGCGCCCACGGCAATGATCTCAAACATGTTGTCTCAGTGATGCAATAATGCTGATCAGGCACACGGTGATCGAGCTTTCAATGAGCGCGCGGCCGAGTATGGACAACTTTGATGAGCTGTGCAATCTGGTGTCCATGAAACTTCCGCAGCACTTCGCAACTTCGTGAGCGACAGCCATGGAGACGCAACGCAATTATACTCTTCGATCGAGATGACTCGCCAAGCGGACCCATCCGGTAATCGAAGCCAAAGCCGGAGTGAAGTTTGCAGAAAATCGAAAGTTCGATCGGAAATCTCAACTCTGATAGCCCACGCTGCCAAAGTACTGAAAATCGACGACCGAGAAGGGAGAATGGCAGGCTACTCGAGGGATTTCACCCCTCTTCTGTGAACTCTCGAAGAGGATTGAGACATTTTTGAAGGTGCTGGAGCTTTGTGCTCGAGGGTCGTTCGATGCGAGCAAGGCTCAACTGCTCAAACGGAACATGCTCACCGGGGCCAAGTGGAGTATTTGCTGGATTTCGTTCACATCTGATGGTGGCGAAGTTTTTCCTCAGTTGTGGAAGGCTCGGAAGCTACCAGTCGGACTCGATAACCTACTCGAGTTGTGTAGTATGAGCAAAGTTAGGCCCATCGTTCATGAGTAGCTGACGCGTCTAGTCTGACTTGCTCCAATGTACATCCCCGGCGAGCGAGTGGTGGCTGCGGTAGGTTACTTACAGCGACCACGTTTTGCAGCATCAGCAGCCTGAAAATTGGCCGTCCCCAGGTCTTCCAGGGAAAGAGCAGGGAAGTGGAGCCGAATTGTTTCCTGCTCCCCTCTCTGCTACTCCAGAAGAGCGAGTGAGATGTCTCTCCCGAGGTAACCGGATCAGGTGCTGACCGTCTCCCGTGCACACGGATCGAGTGACGAAATCTGAAACGTTCCTCAGCAACTGTCACGGATGATCTCCTGGATCCTTTGCGGCCTAACGCTGCAGTCAGTGCCTCGGCCACTTCGACCCGATCAACCGGGTTCCTCTTGGAGAATCAACCGCGTTGTGGCTCGAAGAGACCGCGAATCACAATCGGTTGGGATTGCATACCGAAATCGGGCCCCAGGCCGCCGTCCACTGGACCTATTTTCCGTTATGACGCACAAGTGAAAATAGTATTTCCGATACGACATGAATTAATTCCCGTTTCGACCATGGTTATGATTATGGCCTCCTGTCTTCTGGTAGTCCTGGTGCTGGTTCTTGGGAAATACTGAAAAGTCTAGACGAACAGCAAGTCTTCCGTGGATTTTCTCAGATCGGTTTACCGTTATGAAAGAAATACATTTTACGTCATGCGGTATAACGGAAAATAGGTCTATTGTCCAGCCTCGGCTTCTCTTTACAATCTTCCCTCGCCTCATCGGTCATTTCCCCCGTTGATCCCGGCTCAGGTGGTCGTTGAGGCTGAGTTGCGGGTGGCATAAGCTGTCCTCGGTTTCGCCATCGTCGTTCACGGCTGCGACGGGTGACATGCCCTGAGCCACGGATCCGCAATTAGTCTCTCGGTTGAGCTAGGAACAAACATATTGGCGAGTTCGGCTGCAGCCGTCGCGGCTTCCCGAAGTCTTCTTCGTAGCGCAGCCTGCTTTCCTCCGTCCCTGAGTTTCCTGTCGTCGGCTCCAAAAAGCGGAATGCTCGAGTGCGCCCGAGCGGAACCAATCGGGAGCGGGTTGAAAAAGTTCCAACGATTGTCTTCGCAGAGTGAAAATCCGTGGAAGGAACCAAGGCCCGCCTGTCCTCGGATCGTGTCTAACCGCGGGCTAGGTAGGCTCAGTTCGGCCGGGCAGGAAATACGGCAAGGAACCGCTGAGCGAGCTTAACAGGCTGAAGATGCAGCGATGGCATCGTAATGATCTGATCACAATGAGGGAACACTCGTTGTCAGATGTGCCGCCGGCTCTCTCTCTCTCTCTCGGCTCCTCGGTTGGTTAGCTAGGTCTCCGTGCCAAGCAGGGGCAGACAAACTGTCCGTTTGTCGGGCAGGATATATGTGGAAGGAAGGAGGCTGGATGGCGGTGTTGTTCTTTTGGTCTCTCGGTGGTATTGATTGCTTCGTTAGCGGTGCTGCCCGAAATGACAACGATGCGGAGCGGACTCCCAGACGTATAGACGCTAAGAGAAAAACACTACTCTGCTGCACAACACCGCAAATGCCCTAAAATACCATCTGGTCGCAAACGTGCAAGGCCGCGACGTCGGTCCTCACTGCGTCCGTGCTGTCTCTAAGCACCGAACAGGAAAGCCAGAGAACATCATCATCGGTCGATCAAGCGCACGCTACAAATATTCACAAGCATGCCTGACGATCTCGCTGGCTCTGAATGCGGCGGCTTTGACCTAGATTACTCGGAATCTCAAAGGGTCTGCGCGGTTAGAGGATGGCGAGTGGCCCTCAGAGGCGGGGAGAGGATTCCCCGCCCCGCGATGAGGATACACCTTGCTGAACGAGGAATATGCATGAGACGCCATGCAGAATGACTTCGGTTGCTTTCACAGGGGAGCCTTGAGCGGCCGCAGAATCGAATCGGCCCCTCCGGCAGGACGACAGCTTCTCTCAGAGGATTAGGGAATTGCCCCTCCCCCCCCACCCTTATCCCAATCTCATTCGTCTTGCTCCTAAATTGAATGTCCCATACGTCGACGCGCGCAGCCGATATCAGTTCGTTCGGGAGAAGAAAACAAGAATACAAAAGCCATTGCCCGTCGTTATTAGCAGCGCCAGCAGCGCCAACAACAGGAACAAAAACTTTCTGAAAATCGAGGGGCTGTAAGAAGCGTTGTTTCAGAGAAGCTCCGAAGCCGTTCTCCTCGAGGCAGAAGAGTGAGCCAGGAACGGGCTCGCTGGCGAGTGAGCAGGGAAGTAAGCAGAGTGAACTGTAAGCCTCTTATGGTTCTTTTAGGTTCGGGGTTTCGTTTTCGTTCTCCGTCACTGCAGGAGTTTCTCATCGCTCCTAACTAGAGGGGGGGGGGGGAGCGATCGACAGACCAGAGAGGAAAGGCGAGAAGCCCAGTATCTCCCAGAGCCAGGAGAACGTTTTCGCCTGTCCGGCCTCTTCTCAGCAAAAACTCAGCCCAGATCAAGAGAGCTCCACATCCGAGAGGGTCGCAGACGTCCGTATGGAGTTGGACACACAAAAGAACAGCGGATGACGAAACCGCACGCACCCTTGACACTCACACGACGGCATCCACCGCGATCAGCAGCAGTGGCCGGTTATGCGCGGGCAGCCAGCGCGCACCGCAAATGAGTGAACGAACAGATGCGTCCATTCAATTGTCAATGTCTTGTCCATCGATCTAGCCTCTCGGGCGATAACGACCGTAGTTCGATCCTTCGCAGACCTCGGGGCGCTTGCTCCGCTGACATCGTGGAATAATCTCAACCAACAGAGCCCGAGCAACGAGGAATAAAAACGCAACGAACAAAAATTCAATCATGTCCTCGGGTTCGGGCATGAATGACACCCACTGGCCCTCCCCTCTGTCTTGCGCTCGCTCTCGTGTCGTGCCGCATTCCGATCCCGCGGTCACAGCACGAGTTCCGAGAGCCGGACAAGCAGAGTACCCGTTTCCCGACGGCGGCTTCACAAGCAGCGCATTTTTGACTTTCGGGGAGTACGTCAGCAGGAAGGATCTTGACAGCCCCGATGTGGCGTGGAAGCATGTCCGCCCGTAAAGTGCAGGCCTTTCAGCTGGAGAGATGTTCTCCAGACTGCCATACCTCATGTTCGGGGATGCGTTGCTCCGATTAGTGGCGGTCGAGTTCGCGGATTTCGCAACAGTTCCCTATACAGGCGAAGCTGTAGACGTAATTCTACGTCATTCGGAGCAGACTTCGGACCTGTGAGCAGCGATCCGAGTTTGCCAGGAGAGTTTTCATTGCCCAACCAGCTAAGGAAGGAATGTGAGAAGTCGAGTAGGGGTCCAAGTAGGCTCCGGTGTCTTCTGCTGGGCATGGAGTGATAACCTGAATAACTTTGCGGGCTCCTGCGATCTGGTCGGAACGAAGCCGTTCGGAATCGCTTGTTGCCCATCATAGCTCTCTCTAGTTTTTGTCATATTCGGTCAGAACCACGGTTTTCTAGTCGAAGGTTTCAACGTCTGGAAAAATGCATGGTCACTCAGTAGCGTAGCCAGCCCTTTTTTCTAAAAGGCTCGCCGCTGCCACTGGGGGGAGGGGTAGGGGATCCTCCGCAGAGCGCAGAAGCTCCCCCGACACGAAGCATTTGACAATGAGGAAATACGAGAGCTATTTTGATTTATAGAACCAGCTCCCTGAGGCCCCCTTCCATCGACAGCAGATGTACGAAACACTCGTTAGCGTTCTGGATTCGGTTGGAATGTAGCCGTGTCCGGATTCGGAGGTTCCTTTTGTCTCTCGCGAAACACCATAACTTCTCTACTCGTCCAATAAGCTTCGAACCCCGATCTTGGCGTCGATTCCAAGAGTTTGGATACCGAAACAGGGTTGGACATGAAATCGATGAAGGGTAAAACTATGAGGAGGACGATTCCACAAATCCATGCACACATGACCAGATCTTGACTGAGGAACGAACCGTCTCCGCGCTCGGAGCTAATATCCCGGGAACTACTCATGTTTCCCCTCAAAATAATGGCTGTGAATTCCTGAATCTGAAGCTTCTGGAAACAACATACGAATTCACAAAAGGAAAACTCTACGAATTTCGAATTTTCATGAGGCCAGCCTCATGGAAATTCGGAATTGGAAATGATGGAAAATGACAATGGGAAGAGATAGAATCGCATCAATCGGTCTATAACTGCATTTTCCACAGCGGCCCGGGAGACATGATATTTTTAAATGCCAGAGAAACGTCCCTGGTCCACCGATCGAGTTAGTTTTGGTTTAATCAGATGCAGGAAAAGACTCCATAAATTTGCTGAAGGAATGGCGAGGACCAGCCCAGAGCTCGGAATTGGCGACCGATCACTCCTGGGTCGGTCTGTGAGTGGCTTCGAAATCACTCTGAAATCATCAACTCAACACCAGCGGCAGGGGGGTTTCAGAGGTCACACCTCACTATCAGAGTAAGGGACTATCTCCGATCCTACCCCTAGTGTCCTGAGGGATTCCCCCTCCTGCCGTATGAGAAACATGCTGGGTCAATCCTGAGACGGGCTGTCTCCACGATGATTTTTGGATCTTTCGAAGGATGAATCTGGGTCAGTATAATTCCAAGCGGACGACGGAATGAAGCCGGGAGTGTTCGGGGAAGGATTCGGGGCTGGTTCGGATATGGCTTCAGCATGAGTCCGATATGAATTTTGGATTCTCCAGAGGATGACTCCGGGTAGATGTGGCGATGGTTTCGAGCTGACTCTGAGATGAATTCAGAAAGGTCCCGAGGATTCATCGATCTGGCTACAGTTCCAGGATGGCCCCGAGAATAAGGCGGGTTACTTCTTGGCATCATTCTCGGTTGAATTGGACACGAGGCGGAGTTGGATGTTGGAACTCCCGAAAGGGACCCACTGGTAAATCCGTTCCGGCCTGAACATGCCTCTGAGACTGCTTGAGTATTCCAGGGGATTCAACCGTGCTTTGTGGATTAAGCGGAGGGCTGAAGATGATTCGGAGTATATCGTGAAAAACGGCTCGAGTATTTTCTTCATGGATTCACTTTTCCGTCACACCTGCGCTCCGGAAATGTTGAAATTCCTCAGCTTGATATGGGAGTCACGATATGGGATTCCGTCCAAGCAGTCCAACGTGTTTTGTGAGCCCTCTCCCTGAGAATGCTGCCATCGCATGCGATGCGACACAAGAGTCCGGAGCTTCTCAGACCGCTGTTTCACCCTCGTTTCTGACTCCGGCGGAAGAGCTCGGCTGTTTTTCAGTTGAATTCTTGAGTAAGCCGGGCTTTCTGTACGTTGTTTCTAAAAAGGAATTCCGGGTGCCGATAGCGTTTATGCGTAATGTTTCCCCGGATCGGCATCCGCATCCTCACTCTCGGAAAGAGTTCCGGGGAATTGACCTGGTTGTTGTTACGAATTGCCTTTTCCCGCGAGAATGTGTACCCTTCGGGAGTAACTTCTTTTTCTTCTTTTTTCACATTTATAGAGGAAAGAGACATGCCTGTCGCACGTACCAGGAATCCTTGCGCGTTCCTGGCCAGTGTGGAGCTTGCACCGGTTAAGACTCTCTCCTCCGCCTTCGGGTGTCTTCCTTTGTTTTCGTTGCGTTCTTTGCTCTTCTCTCATTTCTTCCTCCGGGCTCTCTTTCAGGCTGCTCCATCGGGTTTTTCCCGGTCTGTTCCCGTGGTCTTTGCCGCGGGAACCGCTTGCCAACCCTGTCGTTGCGATCAGGCAACCGGGGCCTTCTGGCGCCGGCTCCGGAGCTGGGCGGCGAAACTGGTGCCGTCGTTGTGGTATGTGAGATGTGAGGTGCCAAAAGCTAGGGCGCATTGCTACCGTTTAGGATACGCTCGCAGGTAGACGGATGGCGGAGGATTGACGCTGCCTTTGTAGGCTACCTTTCTTCCGGCATCTACATTCGACCTTTCTCGTCCGTCTTCGGGGGCAACTTGGAGTTCCGTATTGGTTCACATCATGGGGAATCAGACTTGCATTCCGAAACCTCTCTCCTCGTTGTTCTTATACCTCTCGCCCGCGCTGGCTCTGGATTTCGCTTTTTGCTCATGTTTCGAGAGCGTTTTCTTGTGGTTCTCGGCATTGTTCGTTTCATCGTTCTCTTCTCTGTGGTATGTCACGGATAATTTCATTTGAGCCTGGGAGAGGAGACGAGTTCCCGCGAACTTCATCGTAGGCTTTGTTGGAAGTCTGTGCATGACCGAAGTTGACAAGGTCATTGAGCCATTTTATACATGAGATGGCGGCTAGAGAACTAAACTCTTCCAACCTGGATGGTCTGCCCGCCGTGACAAGTCCAAACTTGCTCCGCTGGTTCCTCCAAAGCCCACATACCGCGCTCAGCTTTGGAGCCAGCTTGTTTGTTGACAACCTGCCTCGATACTTTTTCTTCAAATTGGCCAAATACAGCGCCAGAGGGTCTCGGAAGCAAAGGCGTTTCCCGCTGTAAAGGAATGACCGGGAACGGTGAAAGAGAGCCATTCTCAGGAATGGAACTCCACGGAAGTCTCCCACCAGAGCGGAGGTTCCGAGTTGAGAAACCCGCCGCTAGCCTCCGAGATGGCGCGCCGGCGGACAGCTAGTCGTCCGGGGTGTCTTAGGCTGAGACCCTCCCCTCCTTCGCGGACCTTTCGAGGCACGTTCCGAAAACTGCCAGGTGCTAATGTTGTCCGGGCGGTTTCCGCTCCGAGTGGTAGCCGATTGTTCTGGAACCAGCATTTGGGTCCTTTGTACAGATGATCCCACTTCGACCCGAAGTCATGCCTCGGCCAGATCGACTCCAGAGAAGAACGCGGTGGACGCACAGGAACGTTCTTGGAGTGCGCTGCCTGTCGATTCGCGGGCTGCAAGCACTCCCACGCGGGTTTGATCACCTCACAATCCTTCATCGGAGAGGATCGCTCTGTCCCTAACAGAGGCTCTTAGTCATCTGCGCCCGCTGGCAGGCAGCCTAGAAGATCGTCGGTATCCGCAAGTGTATCATCAGCCTTGAAGAGATCAGAGAAATCTTCGGAGCGTTGTTGAGGGAATCAAGATCCACAACTATCAAGGGGAGCCTGCTGAACAGGCGACCCTATCCGGAGTGAAGAGTCAGCTTTCCTCGTCGATCATTGAGATGTTCAGCGGCAAAGGAAAGTGGGGTCAGTTAAACAAGCTATGCCGAGCCAAGAGTTCGTAGAAGGCGCTTGCCTGACTCAACGCGCAAGTCAGCATCCGTTGCAACGATCATGAGGACAACATTGGGGCCGAAGATTCGCTCTTAGGGAGTCCCGGGAGTCTGATTCTCACGGAGCTATTTACGGGAGAGTTCACCCCGTTGGTTTGAAGCACGACCTCCAAAGAGAGTTGTCAATACGGATGAGGAATTTCCCATACACAGGGTAAGGGAATGGTGGTTTTGTTGGAAGCAGGGGCAAGTCGTCTCTGCATCGGCTGAGGGAAGGATCAAGTCGGCGTTCGAGCTATCTGACTTCCATCAAGCTCTTTGGTTGATCCGTCTGGACATTCTTTGCTGTGAGGACCAACCGACGGTGGTTGCCTGGCCCGAAAGAAGTATGTGGAGGATACAGGCGGGTACGCCGACTGCCAAGGGCTCCATGATGATCAATCTGAGATCTGTGCGCAATTGCTCTGTTTCTCTAATTCCAGATCAGGCCATCCAAGAGTTAGTTCGAGGGCCTCATGGGCGAAAAGGACGATGGCCGTGGGGTCGCAAGCCTGCCCTGACGGCAGAATTATTTCTCTGGCGATCAGCATTATTTTGTTCATGTCTAGTTGAAGGGATGCGATACATCAAAGCCGAGCTCCTCAAGAACGTCAAATCGATACCGCCAGGTGGTCTCCTCATCCTCGAGGTCGTTATCGAGCTTATTCTGAGGTTGCAACCCCTTGATTGAGCTAAGAATCATCGAACTCGCATCGTATTACCTCAAACGTTCAACCGAAACCTTCGTTTCTGAACGTCCCTTGAGTATTCCATTCAGTTTCAGGCCTCCCAAGAGAATCGCGGCAGGCCTTGTGCGGCTCAAAGTCGCTACCAGAACACCCTGCGCTGTCATCCTCGGTGCTGAAAACATTTGACTTTCTCAGCGATGTTCACGGGTCTTCCGAATTAATGCGTACGGAACTTGATGCCTACTCTCTGAATCGTTTCCTCTCGGCTCCTTTGAGTGGATGGAAGCATTTCCGGAAAGCGATCCTTGCCGCTTCTTTGAAGTTGGGGCGGTGGAAGTCGGAGATCCTGCATCTATTCCGACCGTACCCATTTGACCCCTCGTTGGAAACACTTCCACGATAGAACTACTCGGTTGATACCTCGCATCGCTCCCGACTGGATATGGAAATCTACTTGAATTCTATCTAAATTCTTCGAAGTCCGTTGCGAACCGGCGCAGAGCGCGACGAAGCTGATTCACCGGAATTTCACTCCTCGATGAGCAATGCTTCTACACTCGAGAATCATCTCCGCTTCCGAGTTACTGATCCGACGCGCGGAGATCCCATTTCGTCGGGACACTTGGAGAATGATTTCGATTGTCGTTACTTCTTACTCGAACTGTGTCCTAACGATGGAGTTTCACCTAAACAGAGTACCGTTTTCGGAGTTTCAAAGCCGATCGGTGGGAAGTCTCCCCAGTCTTCTGATAGGTCGGAAACGCGGAGCGATCTTCCCAGCCTCGACACAGTATTCCCCAAAAGTGCCGGAAGAACGATCTGCCTCTGAATTAGGTTGATGGAAATCAAGAGTTGTTTTGGTTATCCATGGAGGAGGAGGTTGGAAGGTTTATTGATGGCTCAAACCGGCCGACTGAACTGATGCTTGGGTGGATCATCCGTAGGACGGAAAGGAAGAAAAAAGGGTCAACTGCTCCTTGCCCGCAGGCAGCTCATTTTCGGAAACGCCGCCGTTCCTGACGGCTGCGGCGTTCCGAGGATTCGGGGCCGACACTTGAGATTTCAGAACCGGCCTTTCGGCCCAGTGTCGAGGGTTGAAGCGAGATAGGATCCGCGGCGCTGGAACCTTGCGAGGCGAAGATTTCGGGTACATCAAACCGTAGTTTTCCTGGCCCCTGTCGAAGGCTATTGAGTTATCGGAACCCATTCCCTCATCAGAACACGATGCGGTCTCAGTTTCGGACGTTTCCTCCCGACTTCTCGCTGAAGCTCTCGTACGCTTCTTCTTGGAGACTCGCGAAATGGCTGGAGCACGGTGGAGGCGTGGGGTCCCTCGGATCCGGGTTACGTAGAATTCTTTGTCAAGAACACTGATGATGTGGAGTTTAGGGGGGCCGCTACGGTATCCGTTCATCGCTGCCGTTGGGGGACCAAACGTTGTGTTCTGAACCGGGATCAACCCGATCCGGGACGCTGTGTTGACATCGGGTAAGCCGG
Source organism: Phytoseiulus persimilis (assembly GCA_037576195.1). Taxonomy (NCBI): domain Eukaryota; kingdom Metazoa; phylum Arthropoda; class Arachnida; order Mesostigmata; family Phytoseiidae; genus Phytoseiulus; species Phytoseiulus persimilis. Next base: position 6,787,989 of record CM075103.1, read on the forward strand.
ATGAGCGGAACGATGGAGTCTCCGGGTGAATCCCTGGATCGCCCACAGGAATCTCGGGGTAGAGAAGAAACTCCCGCATCGTCATGATGTCCCAAGTTCCTAACGGCGGAGCAAAATTCGTAATAGCGTGCCGTTACAACGGTGAGCTTCTAGAAGATTCGGATCGTAACTTGCTTCCGCTGATCCTGGAATGATGACACTCACCCGTTTTCAGCAGTGGAGTACTTCACGCGTTGTTCGGACACGCTGGGAATTTTTCTGGTCCTAGTCGGAAGTGCACTAGCCTGGACGGCCGAGATCTTTCGTTGGTGTTCGTTTATATTCGGAACTTGCCACAATCAAAATACAGGATGAGTACGAAGAACTAACTGCTTGTGCTTACTTTCCAGCACAACTGTCACATGCGTAGTAGCGTTTCGACTCAGAAACGGAGAATCGTTTCGTTTTTTTAAATCTGCGGATATAGTTCTAAACGAAATTCGACCCAACGATATCTCATTTCAACATGGCGCGGAAACCGTCTGGTGCTGTGCCAGTGCGAGAGCAGAGGTTCATGTTCCTCTGCCGCGTGGGCTGGAAACCCTGGAAACTTGAGATGAGTACTTCTGCTGCACGAAGTAGACAACGAGAACGTCTTTGAGGCGGTTCCCGATTCGACCCGGATTTTTGGCGGATCGGATCCGCGACTTAAGCAGCGCAGACTGCAGTGCCGAGTTCCGGGGGCGTTTTGAGCCGAATTCAAACATCGTGCCGCCCATTCCGCCTCAATATAGGTCAGGAACTCTCCAAGCTGTGTGGGAGATGTTCTATCCGCATCTCGAGTCCCCCGAGGCCCAGAGCATCGATTCGAAATCCAAGGCCCCTCAGGATATTCCGGCCATAATTTCGATCCAGGGTACGTGATTAGCGCTTCCGTGTGACTCGCCCACGGCTCTCTTCCCTCGACCGCCAAACATTCAAACGGTAGAAGACGGCCCCGGTCGCTTCTAGACGTCGGTGTCTACCGCGTCAGCCATGAAAATATAAACATACGTAAAGGCTGAGTCGGGTAATAGGGGAGTTCTCATACCGTCTGTGTGCACTGACCGCTAGCAATACAGGAGGAATAGGATCTGGGATCTGTGAGGATTTCCTCGCATCATGGGTGATGAAAGAGACTCCCAGAGCTCTGGTAAGATTAGATCCGCACAGTCAACTTTCGCACTGATAGTGGAGCTTTCGGTTGCAGTTATTTTTTTTGCTACCTGGGACCCTTTGGGCGGGACCCTTGAAGTGTTTTCGGTTGATCAAGATGCTTTACCCTGGACTAACCGTCATTCCTGTCAATCACGCCGATATCTTCAGTATTGGAGGAAAGTTGTTTTGATGGTGGTTTTTCCGATTGAAGCTTAAACTCTAAGTTCGCTGCTACGCGGATGGCGAGCCTGCGTTGCGTTCGGTTGATTTCCGTCTTACATAATCTAATTACTGGAACTCGAACCACGGTGGATGGCTGTTATCGAGCTCCACACCGCATAGAAAGCGCTCCCCGGACCCCACCCTGGGCTCTGCTTCCGCTCTCGCTGTCGTTGGTTCTCCGGTCCAAACACACAACCCCCGCAACAGGAAGACGCCCTAGCTTGGTTCTGGCCAATTAAATCAAGCACCCGTGATCCACGCATGCAGTGTCTGGTGGGAGTAGCTGGATGCATGAGCTTGGACGAACCGTCGTGCAGTAGAGAACATTCGGTGCTCAGAACTCGACCGTCGGAGGAGAACTTCAGCTCCCGCCTTTGCACGTGATCTCTCGTTCGCAATCACCTCAACATCATCGCAAGAAGAAGAGCACCTTGAAGAACTCCGTTCTGTCGCGAGGAGCTTCGTTGACGAATAACGAGTATGTTCGCTCTTGTTCTAGGCTTGGATAAATCTTCCATGCTGTACGAAGTGACAAAGTCGTTGGACACACTGCTGGAGCTTTCGTCCTCTTCACGAGATACTTTTAAGCTAACTGCCGTGGCAGCTGCGAGCTCCACTGATCATGGTAACAAGGCGCTAAACAATAGCAACTGCTGCCAAACGCCTACGGGAACCATTCGTTTGGCAAATGAGTTGATGATTAGTCCGAAGAGTGGTTCGAGAGTTCACCACAGGGTCGCTTGAGTGGAGATGCGGGTGTGGATGTTGCTGCGAGAACCGCAGAACGCAACGGAAATTGTTTTCGACGATCGTTGGGCTTTGACGATTGTGGCAGGGAGGCTTACGAAAACAGAGAGAGAAGCATTGACGGACTATCGAATTCCTCCGTAGGTGGCAGCGTGACGCCGACGTCAAGCCTCGTCTCCGGTAGTGCCTCCGATCAAGGCTCCAGTAACGCGAACACCATGGACAGCCACGCACGGGTGAGCGTACGAGAGTTATTCTCTCAAGGCATCTGATGTCGATTTGTGAATGTCGTTGAATTTCTGAAACGCTCATAAGTCGCCGACTGACCTGAGTTTTCTCTCGAACTACGCAGAAGTCACTGAATTTCGACGAAATACCTCTTCTCCCCGGCGAGAAGCCACCATTGAAGAACGGTGAGTGGAATGATTCCCGCGATCATTGAACCTCGATGAATAGAAGAATCAACGGTGCTCTGCGTTTTGTGGCGAAGAGTAACGCCCACGATGTCTCTTCCTGTTTCCAGCTCAAGATGTGACCTACCTATGTCCGTTTTACGATCCGATCAGAGGAACGTTGTATGTTACCAACTACAAATTGTACTTCAAGAGCGTAGATCCCCCCTACGTGCTGGACGTACCTCTTGGAGTGATATCTCGGATAGAGAAGGTAACATTGGGACCGAAACTCTCCGAGAGGACCTCTTGATTGAGAAGTTGAATAGGAGCTCATCTCCTTCTGAGATGAAATCGATTCAGAAATGCTCCGTTCTGGTTTTCAGATTGGATATCACTCCTCGAAGCAGGAAAACGCGTATGGCATCGAAGTCGTCTGCAAGGACATGCGCTCATTGAAGTTTGCACATAAACAGGTCTGTGAGTGACGACAGCTGGAACAGGAAGACCACGAACTGACGAGCTGATGGAATTCAGGATAACTCCTGGATGTCGTCTTAATGCTGAGCCCACCATACTTTTTCCAGGAGGGACACTCACGACGAGACATTTTTACCAAAATGACACAGTACGCGTTTCCCTTGACGAACAATCTGGATTTTTTCGCGTTCGATTATTCGGAGAAATTCACTGAGAACGGCTGGGCGGTGTACGATGCAGAGGCGGAGCTCAAGCGTCAAGGATTACCAACAGAAACTTGGAGGATATGCAACAAGAACTCCGGGTACGTTTAGTCGTACCCCCAGACTCGTATCGCTTCTGACTTTCTCTCGTACCGAACTCAGGAATCACAGCTGATTGCCTGTCGCTGCTTTCCAGGTACAAACTTTGCGATACATATCCCGAGATCTTCGGTGTTCCCGCTTTGGCCGATGATCCGATGTTGGAGGTGGTGGCGGGCTTCCGCTCTCGAGGCAGACTGCCTGTGCTCTCCTGGATACACCCCGAAACCCACGCAACCATCACACGTTGCGCTCAGCCTCTAGTTGGGGTGAGAAATCAGTGGCGCTGATAAGGATCAATCGCCGATTATGGAAACATTTTTCCATCGATTCATCGAACTGCTTGCAGGTGACCGGGAAACGCTGCACGGAAGACGAGAAATACCTCAGCTACATAATGGAGGCGAACACTCACTCGTCCAAGCTATACATCATGGATGCGAGACCGCTTGTGAACGCGGTCGCCAACAAGGCCATGGGAGGCGGATACGAGAGTGAAGACGTCTACAAGAAGAACGCTGAAATCGCATTCCTGGGTTCGTGAACAAGATTCTCAGTTGTGCTGGGATGAACCTCACCCTCGGGCGATCCAGCGTTCAATGTCGATTCGTCTTTCAGACATTCACAACATCCATGTGATGCGCGAGTCTCTACGGAAGCTTTCTGAAGCCTGTTTCCCGAATATCGAGGATAACCATTGGCTGTCGAACGTGGAGAGCACTCATTGGTTGGATCACATCGGATGTGTACTCGGCGGGGCTGTGAAAATAGCTTATAAGGTAAAGAACCAGATATCGCTTCGAATTCGTTTTAGGGGGCGTCTGATTGCGAATTCCCCGAATGATTCGATATTCTGCTGCTTTGTTTAGGTCGAAAGCAGCCGCTCATCCGTTCTCGTGCACTGTAGTGACGGTTGGGATCGAACTTCTCAACTCACCTCACTCGCAATGCTTCTACTCGATCCTTACTACAGGACTGTCAAAGGTCAGTTCCGTCTCTGCGGGGGCGATATTGGAGGTGTTCCCATCGGGTGGTGTCGAAGTAGGAGCCCAAAGCGCGGGGTTCTGATTCTGAGAGCGGTTCTCCGATTCCAGGTTACCAAGTTCTGATCGAGAAGGAATGGTGCTCGTTCGGGCACATGTTCGGGACTCGATACGGTCACGGAGTTGATCATTACTCAGACTCGGACCGCAGTCCGGTATTCGTGCAATTCGTTGACTGCACATGGCAGGTAAGCTGTGCTCTGGGTCTCGCCACAATATCGCGGAATCCGTGAGGCCTCTCTGGACGATCCGAGACTCATTTCGCTCAATGGGGTCTCTTTTTTCTTCTAGGTCATGAAGCAGTTCCAGAATGCGTTCGAGTTCAATGAGAACTTCTTGGTATTCATTCTGGACCACCTGTACAGCTGTCTGTTCGGAACGTTTTTGTACAATAGCGAGAAGATTCGCAGCGAGAAGGTTAGTTTCATCCCACGAACTGACGAGACTGAGCCTCCTGCGAAGCCTGCCCCTGTGTCGCTTCCTCTCACCTCGGAGATCATGCGATGCATCGTAAGCTCCCCCCGAGGATAGTTCCATCCGGGCCTACAGTAGGCCGGGGGCACTGAACGCTCGATGATAGCAAGGGATCAGTACTAAGGAGAGCCTCCAGCCAGGGCTCCGAGAGCAATCCCATCCAAGGCAAGCTTGACTTGTGAGCTCTGAGATCTAACTCACGAATTCCCACTCCTCAGAATCTCAAGGAGAAGACCCAGTCCTTGTGGTCGATGGTCAATTCGAATGTGGATCAATTCTTGAACCCGATGTACACTCGTTACCCGCAGCAGAGCGTCCTTTTCCCCGTTGCTTCTCTCAGAAGAATCCGCCTCTGGAAGACCTACTACTGCCGGTGAGTATCCGAAACTCTCTGAACGGAGATCACGATGTGATGAAACGTTCGAGCAGAATACACCGAGTCTCACTGCTTCCACCCATTGATCCAGGTGGAATCCGCGTATGAGGTCTCAACAGCCGATCATAACGCGAGGCGTCGAACTGCTGCAGCTGCGACGACTTCTCCAGAAGCAGGTGGACGAATGCCTCAGAGAGGTGAGATTCTCAATCTGTCTGGAGAACTGAGTTACATGAAGCCTCTTTGGCGTCGCTTCTTTCGCACTGGGCTCCCAATATTTCAATGAGGGATTGGTCGAAGACTTCAGATCGCATGTCCCCCGGAGGAAGTGGGCCTAAGTGGCAGCAGTTCGTATTTCGTCCAGGCTTGCCTACGTGAGAGTTTGAGCAGCGTTGTCGCACTTTCCCCAACCTTCTCCAGGAGCGAGCTGTAATTGATCGGGTTTTTTTTTCCTTCCCACACAGGCTGCTGCGTATCAGGCTAGAAAAAAGGACAAGGAGTCTACCTCTACTTGCGGAGTCACTCGTAGTGGCGGCGGAAACCCTGATCCTGGGAGCAGTTCTGGGGGCAGCAGTCCTGGAGGCCAGAGTACCCATCAGCCGGTGATGGTTTGACCAAGTCCGTAGATATAAGAGATAAGCCGATATACAGTGATGAGGGGAAGCGAGAGTTCACCACGAAGGAATTCCGTTGGGATGAAGGGAGACTCTCGGATGGCTGATCTGTACAGAGATCGTTGGTGGAGACAGTCCCGTCGAGGCTATTGAGCTCGCTCATTGGTTGGGAGTGACTCACTATGAGGAAGGCTGCCGTGGACGGAATCGCCGAGAGTGTAAATTCATTAAAGTTTTGTGACAAAAACCAGCCGATCGAGCCCGCGCGATGCTGATCAGGCATTAACGTAGCTTTATTTTACCACGTTCTACGAGTTCCTCCGCATTTCGCCGTGTCATCACGAATCGTCAGGGAGAGTAGGCATCCGTTTTGACGGCACAGAAGAACGAACAGTGAAGTCAATAATAAATGAACGATCAAACGGGTCAAATGAAATTCGCCTTCAATCAGCGGAAGCTACGTTCCTGCCATGGTAGCTGATCTAGAGTCGAGAACGCTTTGGGTGCCACGCTAAGCTAGCAATCGCGGGTTTGATCCCCGGCCGAAAACAAAAATTTCTTATGTGGTAAAAAGAGGATTTAATTTGCATCAGAATTGATTCCGAACCATCTTAAGACCCGAGCCCACCGCCCGCAATGGGATTTGCGAGGCGATAGGGAGTGTTACTGAAGCAATACCGAAAGGTGATCCCAGGACACTTCTGAGGGCTGGCTGGGAGCTTCAGCCGGAAAACAAAGAGTCGAGAAGGAAAAACCTTCAGAATAGCCGTTCAGAGCGGTGAATTTTCTGGGAAAATCGTGTCATCTGTCAACAAAGCGATTCATGAATCAGCCTGTGTGAGATTCGATCGACGAAGATTCCAGATAGAGTATGGATGACGAGCAGCCTATCGGATGGGAGCTGCCGGGGAAGATCGACATACGGGTTCGAATTCGGACCTCGGGAAACGTTGTATACCATACATGGCGAATAGATTCGCTCAAAGTAGATGAGATCGCGGAAGGCACGGAGTCGAGGAGCCTTGGAGGAGCAACTGAGAGAGCACGAGCGACCAGGGAAGTCCGAGAGGATCGAACTTGAAGAACGAAGAAGGGGATTAAGGGACGATTACAACCCGTCTCGACGGAATGAAAACATGATTGATCCGTGCATCAGACTGAGTGAAATCGCTCGAGGTTCACGAAAAATACCACGGGGTCCCCGAGCAGACAAGCTTCAGAAGACGTTGCTTCTGAAGAAGTCAGCTTCAAAAGTGGTTGGTTTCTGGTGTTTCCGCCGGAAACCGACCAGATAGCAGCGGGACGCTGGTAGCACCGGGCACTTTTTGTCAGATGGAGACCCCACCGCATCACACCGAGTTAGCTCAGCTGCGCCGCCTGTGAAAAATTGGCAAGGCATCTGAATTTTGTTGGGATGAACGTTATCAACTTATAACGATCAGTTTCGAAAATTCTCAGCTGCCTGACACGCGTACCTATTTGCTTCGTTATTTCGCGAAGGGGAGCTTGAAGCGCAACAACCTCGCAGCTACCTGCGCGCCCCTCCCTCATTTGCGACTCTCATGAATCCCGAACTCAGACTTGATCAGATGATCTGAAGTCAAAGAAGCGGGAACTGCATGGCGTGTGTATCCTATTTCTTATCGTACCTGACTAAAAACCGACTTCCACGCCCCATTCGTTCCGTTCATGTCCACTGCTGACGCAACGGCTGCTCCGTTTCCACATGCGCTTCGTGCTCGGTTCCTTGCCGGAATACCCGCGCGTATTGTCGAAGATCCCGTGCACTTCGAATATTACCACATGTATGACTTCCCAAATTGGCATGTTTTTTTTTCATTCCTTCTGTATCAAGGGCGATTACTCAACATTGCAAACCAGCTGAAGCTACACTCGAATATCATTCTGAGGTTTCCTGATCATTATTTTTTCCATTCATCTTCGAGTCAGGATTGAGCAGCCGACATGGGCCCCTTCCTGAAAGACGTGGTCATGTTTCTCCCCGGAAGTCTTTCGTGGCGAAGTCACTAGATGCATATCGCAGCAATACGACGTCTCGCATAGAAGCGTCCCCAGTTCGGAGTGAGCTCCAGATTCCATTGCGGTGATGGGCGTTCGCGATGAACACCGAACTCCGCTGCGAGCAGCGCGGAACCTCGTGGATATCGTTTCTCTTCCGCATGGGTCCGGACAGACAGATATTCGCCCACGAGACGGCTGTATCAGGATGAGCTTCCAGTGGAATCCGCATTCAGTGAGCGGAAGCCATGTGTTCGCCTCCTCAATGGATCGCAATGGTTGGACAACCGAGTCAAATGCGCAGATTTCATAATCAAACGAAGTATGCATCGGTGATCCGCTGAAGTTTTTCGCCGAGATCGTTATGCAGTCAGGCTCAAGAGGCAAAAACTGAAAGCTCCTCATGCAACTGCTTGTTGTTGCATGCCGGAGCGGCCGCGCTGGAAGCACTTAGTGCTCGAAGATCGCATAGTCGGATGGTTGGAAATGGGAGCACGAGAACAGGAATAGAACGTTCTGATTAAAAACTCCGTGCCACATACAGTTCTCTCTTGACTCGTCTGTCTAGTTGTTAGGAGCCAAATGAGATGGCAACATACCAATCTGGGATCTGGGATCCCAGACGAGATGAGCCTGTGTTGACAGCGTTCACGTAAAAACGCAGAAACGTCTGCACTCCCATTCATTGTCATGAAACTAAAAATCGGCCCCGAGTAATCCGGGTCGTATGTCGTCTGGGCACCGAAGCCAAGGCTCGCTGACACGGGCTTTTCGAAGCTCGGCTAGTTGGCGTTCCTCATGGAAATCGTGCTGCAGTGAATGCTTTGTACTCTTCCCGGTCGAAATGTGCATAGAATGATGAGGCAAATCCCTTCTTGAACCCCATCATAACAGGCAACCGCCAAATTCGAAGATTCAGCAGCCTAGTCAAGATATCTGCCGAATTCCCGCCTCTCAGCCGCTTCGGCATCATCCGATAACTCACCAAGTCTGGGAAGTCGAATACGGCGGATATTGATTGATTGATAATCTGATGACGTGCTCCTTCATGATTTCTTCTATCGGAGAACGAGGATACAGATCAGTGATGGAATCGTCCGACGCTTTCTGAAAATAGAGCGGAGTGGTTCTGTTCATCACGAACAAGATCCGTCAAAATGAAGGCTCATTGCACAATTATCTATGGCGACGGCTCACCACAAGAGGAGCTGTTTTCTTGATTCCCGTGGTCCGAAACACGGCGGATTTCCGAATGTTCTCTGAGTGGAATCAATCCACTGGTTCTATTCAACCGTTCATCAGTACCTCAGAGGATTTCGTGTTGCGTTCCGTCGAGGCGTGAATGATCGCGCACCAGTCCTCAATACATGGCCGTTTAGCCTCAAATGCCCTCTGTCCCATTAGGGTCGAAAACAGTTGACCGAAACAAGTTTCAATATGCCCAGAACCGGCTCCAGGGCGCCCGGGAACCGGTTATTGAGACCCCGAACCGGGTCGAGCCAAGAACCGGTTCCGGATTTGCGACGCCGACTCGGGATCCGCTGAGACTACACAATCCAATTGGAACGAACACTCTGGTTTTCTCCCGTCGAAAAGTCTTCTGAGCTCGCATGAATCCAGTCCCTTGCGAAAGACTTGAAGAGCCTGATGTGACTGATTCTCGAGTTTATCGATGATCCGGCTCCGGAGTATATGCCCAACAACGCTGTACTCATTGACGGTTTCTCTCAAGACTCTTGGCTATTCCTAGTCGAGCAATTATTCTTGGGTTGCAGAGCAGAACAGGACTACCCGAACCGAGTCGCAGGAATGAACGAGCGGTCTCCGACAGATCAATACGCTCTGAGAGAAGGGCAGGTCTCAGACGCTTCGGAAATCATGGAGCTAGTGCAATGAATCACAGTGCGCGAGCTTGATCTCCAAACTGACCTCTTGCTGCTTCGATTGGGCACAAAAGCGCATCAAGGGGGCGGAACAGTCGATGTGCTCGGGCATTACATCGCCAGCTACATCAGAATGCCTCTCCGTGCGTGGTACACTGGGAAACTCGGAGGAAGTTCTTCCTCGGAGACTTGTTTTCGGAATTCTCACGGCATTGGATAGGTCCGATTGCTGCTCCTGATTTTTCGCCTTGTTTTAAGACAATTATCGATGGAGTAGGCTCCTTACAGCTGCTCAGCAATGCTCTCAAGCTGTTCGAAACAAGAACTCGTCAAGCTCATCTAGCATGGAAATCCCAGGCGGATCCTTCCACAAAACTCTGCTTTCAGGCAGACAATTTGGTCCTCTTCAATTCTCTGAAGACACAGTACACTCCTTTCTCTGAGAAAACCCGTCGCCACAGTGCAACCATGCCCAAGTCACTTTTTGGAAGTTAGGCTTCCTTTTCCGAGCAAAGCCCCATTTTTCCCTCTCACACCTTCTGTTGCCCCACAATGCCATAATTTGTTCCTCTCTGGAGTACTGCTCGCATGTCTTGGGGAGCTCGGCTCCTGCACCCCTGTGGGAGCACACACAGGTATTATCTTGCATGCACATTTCTTTAACCGCGATGATTCAGTGGTTCCCGATTGCTAGACGACTTCAAAGCGAAATCATGAGTCCAGGCGAGGCGAATTTCCTGATCAACTCGGCTGCCGACTCTCTCAACCTCAGAGCTAGAAAGCGCCTCCAATATTTCCGAAGATACACCTTCATCAGATTCTGGCATTTCAATATACACAGACGATTTCCATGATTCCTTCCACAAGCCCCTTCGAAATCAACCGGGTCCGCAGGAACTAAGCACCATTCGCGCCGATGACGCAATTTCGGAGCAATACATTGCGGCGGAAGGAGAAACGGTACGGATCCGTGTGGAGCTTCCATGGGTTATCCAAACAGCCGAAACACTATTGCTACATGGTTATCGATTCCCGTTCAACGGGAATTCATATTCTTCAAACGATCGAGGTTGGACTAACATGTCGCATGAGTGAAAATATCCACCGCAACGAACTCTGAAATATCAAGTTGCTTCCACATTTTTCCCGTCATTGTTATTGTAGCTTCGTCATCTTGCTAGATCTGTCAAAAAGATCGAGATCACTTTTGCCCGGCCCAGTGCTATGAACAATTTCGGTCTTGACGTTATGACACTCTTCCCTCAATCTCTAACCGTTGCTCGAGAAACTCGTTGCGTCTCTGAAAAACTCCTAGTGCAGATTTGAGCCATAAATTTCATGTTCGAAAATCGTCCTTGAACATTCCCAGGAGTTCCCCGTGTTTAAACCGAAACGATGAGACGTATACGAAAAAACGCCATCAATTCATCCCATCTAGCATCGTGAGTAATGGGAAGAAGATCGGCTGATGTTCGATAGAGCCTAAATGTAACAGCGATCGGCCGTGAATTGAAAGAAATGGGGTCCTGTAAATACCCGGTCGTTCAAGCATCAGGCTTTCGAGCCACAATAGATCCTTCGATTCTTCAAGAGACAAGTATCGGGTGGATGCAAAATTTCTGGGCCCCTGATTCCAATCGCTCATCACTCCAATCCCAGAAACCCCAGGAAGATAATGGAATAAGCGAGAGGCGCGGAACTCAGTCAGCTTTCAGATGCGATCAAGCGCGTCGTGATTCACGAAGCAGTGTGCTCACAACAGCGAGTTTAGTGAAAGGGTCGGAATTTGAAAATCGCGCTTCACGATTCCGGCAAAACGAAGAATATGACTCCCTATTCCCTTCATATTCCCATCTTCATTTCCCTTCAGTATCATGTAGCTCGTCGGAAGATGAGCGGTCTCAAAGAAAATCAGCATTTTTTTGGCTGCGGCAAAGTGGATACATCGGCCCCGGGAGTCATGAAAGTAGGGGGTCATGATCCTAGGATTTCGACCTTCCCTCTGAAATATCACGAGTGGACTCGGTGCACTTCGAGCCACGTCACGCTTGATTGAATGCGGAAGCTGAGTGAAATTCGCGCATTTCGGTTGCCTCACCGAAATGAGGTGAACCGGAGGACAGTATCTTCTAGTTTCGATGCCGGAGTCTCCAATTGCGTCGCATCGGAGAGTCCAGTAAAAGACCGTCCGTCTCAATCTCCTTCAGAAGCGGCTCAGCCGTCTCTCCTAGAGCGAAGCGATTTCCCAACTCTATCGGTTTTCATAGTCCGTTCTGGAGCGTTTGCTAAACGGGAAATAACCATCCGTCTAATTGAAGAACGAAGATCGTCTTCGTGCCTCCGCTGGTCCCTTCTTCGCTTGCTCCAAAGTGGGTGAGTGGGTCGCTTCCTCGCTCGACCTTCGTCACTGGTCCGCGAAATCAGCTCGCTGCTGAAATTGCCTTCGGTTTAGATTAGCCCACGACACAGCCTCGGGCATTCCTCTATCTTTTCCAGCCGCCGGGAACTCGTTCGGAATTCGGCCGCCTCCTCGTCTCGCGCCGGCGCGCCTCCACTTGCTTCGCTCTGACTTCGTACACCCTGTGTCCTCGCGTTCCGTCGCTGCGATTGACGACAAAAACCAATTAGGCTGCCTCAAACTCAGTCTGAGCGAGGACTTTTTTTCCGAGCAGAAAGTACTTCGTTCCCATGGAGAAGCTCGCCAAGTCCTAGAACTTTTGACGACTCGACTTTGCCATATGAGATAGAACGCATCACCTTCTTTTCATCCCGGCGCTCCACTTGGCAGTTGGTTTCTTTGGAAACCGAAAGTTTCTAGAGAGAGAGCCTCAAAATGAACTGAGCGTTCAGTCTTGGCCGGAACCGATGAGGAAATTTCCAGGACTTGAATGGTACAAAATTGAGGCTGGAGAAGCAACCGGCATTCCTCCGGGGCATTGCCGCATCCAACTCCGGTGGGCGAGTCGTTCAGCTAAGAGACGGGAATTCGTCGCTGAAGAACGGCTGCAATATGTCGTGCTCCTGAGAGCTGTTCTTGGTCGCCTATTATCCTCCTTCTTCGCTACTTGCGTCCTTCCACCCTGGGTGCAGCAACAACGAATGCTGTTTCCGTCCCTGCTGTCGCCATCACGAGGTGAAAGAGTCTCCCGAGAGCCCTTAACGCGGTTGGCAGGACACACTGCGACACCAAATCCCATTGTTCGGGTCAGATCGAGCTCTTTCTCTCGTCGTCTCCCGAGGAAACTCTATCCGGCGACGATTACATCCCCCTCGCATTCCACTCCAGAGAAGTCCTTTGATCTGAAGCTGGATTCGCTAATTCCCCTGCCGGGTACTTGAATTCGGTTCGATATTTGATTTCCTTCCGCTCATTTTCTTCCCGCTGTATCCAATATTCAAAAAGGTTCCGGTGCTTCGACGACTCATGGCTGTGGGAGCAGATGACGCCGAACGGAAAACCGATTCCGTCTTGATTGGCAGCAACCGCGGCGGTGGCCACTCCAGCGCAGGCGAGCAGTCACTCTTTCGATCGGTATGTCCGATCTCGTTTTTGTGGCGCAGTTTTCTAGAACTTTCCTCAAATTCGAGGACCGAGAGGAATGGAAGGAATACAATCTCGGAAGCGAAACTGATTGGTCTCATGAGGTCACGCTCAAAGACCAGGCACGCTTCATCGAGCCGGAGCAAACTCAATTATTTTCAGAGGGGAATGCTTCGGAGACAAATATTCCTCGCGAGGCTCGTTTTTACCCCAGCCGAGTTGAAATCTCGCGGAAAGTCGCTCCGAACACATACTCGTATCAGAGCTCTTCCGAGACGACGACGACATGAGAAAGAGGGGAACCAAATCTATTGGCAGAAAGAAGGCCTGGTAGATCGGGGAGGTGATAAGCGCAAAGCGAGAAAGTGTCACGCAGCGAATCCAGAAGAGAAGACGGAGTTGAGCCGCGTTGAGCCCCACGGGAAGTTGGAGAGATCCGAGTCCGACTCGACACAACAGAGGATCCCTGTCCGGAAGAAAAATCGAGACGGACGCCGCTTCGTTAACCAACCAAGGCAAACTTTGGAAAACTTGGTTCGCCGTTTACAGCAGCTCTGTTTTTCTCTCGGCGTAGCTTTCGTTCGGCCGCCCTCACAATGGTTCCTCTGAGAAAAGGAAGTCAAAAAGGAAAGAGACGACGAAGTCGTATCGTTCCCGACTTTGGGAGGCGAAATTGAACTCTCTCCATTCTGTACGGTATCCACATTGGCTGAGAGAAAATAGCGGCGGCTGAGGATCGAGTATTATAATTCAGGGAACTCATGTCCCGAACTGAGCACAAGCTGCAAACCCCATGATCCGGGAGCAGTTTCTGACGAAACTACGCGGCGGAACCTAATCGGCTCCCGAACAGCTTGCAGAAATGTGGGCAAAGACCTCGGAACGTCCCCTGATCGCGTCACAAAATAGCTACCTGAATACTTTCATTTTTTTCGTTTAACTATACGGGGTCGTCGAACTGATTCGGGAATTTTGCCACTTTCTCTTCTGCTCATCACTTAGTGGGGAACCGACGGTTTCGGGAGTTCGTTCCTGGCATGCCGCCGAAAGGATGGCGCGGGTAGAGAATTGTATTTCCTAACGCCGGGGAACGTCAAGCCAAGCGATCGAGTTCCGACCGCCATGACTCCATGCAGAGAAGGTATGGCTAACTCGAAAAAAATCCAAATGCAGTAAGCTCTCTGATCAGGTCCAACTACCCGGCTTTGCGGTTGCCGCGTCGATACGAGGGTCAATTTTTCGGAATCCAGGGAGACGACCCGCAAAAAAAGTGTTCGTGTCGATGCGGGAACTGCATAGCCGGGTGGCTTGGATCAGTTTAAGAACTTTTTCCCATTGTAAAGTTCTCTGGATCTGGCATCTCCGAAAAGATACGGAAGGAAATATCTCCTCAATAAATTTTCCGGGTGATAAGACCTCTTAAGCAATTATCGCTCTATTCAAGGGCAATAGAGTGGGATCTTCCCTGGCGATAAATCACACCGGTGCGAACCCGATCAGTTGATCTGTGAAGTATCCCGGCTTGTAGTTTTAAGCCCCTCCAGTGGAGGCACGCGTCATCATTCCAGCCTTCGATCGCGAGAAGATCGCGATCGATGGCGCGAGGAGATCGCGGAAATCCTTCCGCGAGAGTTCCGCGAAGTTGTAACGGAAGGTGAAAAATATCTCAACGTATGCTAAATATTTGACCAGCCCGTATAATACTTGAGATCTCGAGCTGTTCTCGATCTGGTCTAGCGTTTCATGGTTGCCAGTCTAGCGAATGCTTGGAGCTCATGCTTAGAGTGAGGAGCTCCACTATCCTGGCAAGAGCGGTATGCGGTCGCAGCTTCGGTGAATGAAGCTCGACTAGCTGACGCTGAAAACTGTGTTCTGTGAGTGCCCTTATTCGCGATATCCTTATAACCCACTCAGGAGGGCATTCCATGAGTTCCCTCATGACTTCTCATCCCGGGGGCGGTCCTGAATTGTAACACATTGAGCTGCGCCGACTCCGAAATAGCCGACGTGGTTGGCAGATCTGCCCCGAGCTCTTCAAGAATATTCATGAACTCATGGACACGCAATGGAGCGTTCTCCGATCTTCGCGCCCGTGAGCACCAGCGTAAGGAGGGAGGGGGCGGTCCGCCCCGGGCATCAAGGTCTCGGGCCTGAGGTCCGAGCCAGCGTATCGTCCAGTCCGCGCATCGCGACGTCGTACAGAAACACCTCGACTTAACATCAGAATTCGGGGACGAGGGTCCCACGGGATCCATCCCTCTGAAGAGCGGATTAGCCTGAAATCCCGTGTATAACGTGCCCCTCAGTTGACGTCCCCTTCAGGTAAAAGACTCCTCAGATAACGTTCTCCCGGAGTTCTACGGGGGTAATTCCGGGATCGATCTGGCCATGCTTCTGGGGATTTAAGGAGGCAATTCGGGGGTCCATCTGACCATACTTTAGGGGGTCCATGATCAATTTTCCACGGCTTCTTGGTTTCTCCAACGATAAGCACTTGAGGGTTGTGTCGTAGCATGCAGGCGTGCACCTGCAATCCCATCATCTGAGGGGTCCGTTCTTTGAAGGATTCCTTCATCCGAGCCAATGGTACTCTGGAGCACCTTCCGTGGACTCTGACATTCACCTCCACGGACGCCCAGGAATGTGGTCAAGACGAGCTCGGAATCACCTCCATGGGCTTCTAAAAGTATGGTCCACTCGACCTCGGAGTCACC
The DNA here is from genome assembly GCA_037576195.1 of Phytoseiulus persimilis. Taxonomy (NCBI): domain Eukaryota; kingdom Metazoa; phylum Arthropoda; class Arachnida; order Mesostigmata; family Phytoseiidae; genus Phytoseiulus; species Phytoseiulus persimilis. Next base: position 6,803,972 of record CM075103.1, read on the forward strand.
TCCATGGACCCTGAAAAGTCTGGCCAGACCGACCTCGCGGATATTCGCGGTTCCCTGTTTCTGCCAACGATACTTACTTTGAATTTTCATTATTATCATACAGGCTTGGGAATAAAGGTCCGTTATCTGAGACGTCCGTTATCTGAGGAATAATTTGGCGAAATAAGGTTCGTTGAGTTGTAAGGAAATGCTCTACAAGGTGCCTTTGTTCTACAGAGTTGCTTTTCTAGTCGGGAATTTCCGAGCCTGATCTTGTTTTGGCCACAACTTTCTCAGGTCTTGAAATTTTCCCGAAAAACGAGAGGTGATCGACAGAGGAGGATAGAGGATATTAGGGCGGTCGTTTCGATTCGAAATCCAAATGGGTGTTATGAAAATTGCGGTCAGAAAACGGATTTGAAAATGACCAAATGATCAAAGTTATCTCACTTCCTCAAGAAATTACAAGCTTTGTGGTGGCTACGTTTTTTTTCCGATCTGAGCGATCGCAATCGATGTCGCGTGATCCTGAACGAATCCTCATGTTCCCCTCGGTCAATCAACACGAAAACAATTTGATCCAAAGATGCTCGGGAGAGTGAGAGCGAGCGTTGTCAGTTGGTAAAGCTCCTCACTATCGGAAGAAGTCCTACGGCGGTCAGGAGAAGACGTCGCTGAGTGAGACCTTCACTGTTTGCACCACTGGACGACTGGATGCGTCGTGGATGAACTCGGCCAAACTCAATGACGCTATAACAATGATGAAGCCCGGTGACGTCTGCTTCGTAGAGAGAGGCTTCCGAGATGAAGTCGATCTACCGAAAGACGACCTCGGTTGCGCCGTTCACATGCCTCCAGTGAAGGCGCTACGCAAGCAACTGACCATCGACGAGGCAAATGGTTCAAGGTTTATAACAAATGCCCGGTAGAAGCAGTCCGAGAGATCTTTGGCAGCGGACAAAGACTGATAGTGTATGCCGGGCTCATCGGACGGTATCGACGGATATACTCGAGGTGCTAACTCGGATGCTGCCTTGGGATCAACTAACGTTCGCACTCCATAGATGAGGACTTTGACCTCGCACACGCCCGAGAGGCCACGATGCGCATATAGGAGGAGGCGTGTAACTCGGTCAGATCAGAGGAGGCACTCAATGGAGCATGAACAAGGCATTTGATCTCGGACCGAGTTGAGTAGTTCAATCGCCCTTTCACTCCTCGGCGTGGCATCCCATGAAACCTTGTAGAATATGACCGGCCCCGATACGTTGCGAGCCCACATGGTCCGTGTAGGGAGAGCGAGTTCAACAGCTTGCGTCCTCTGCGATGTGAGGGTTTCGGACAATTTGGAACTCACGGTTTTGCATTGTTCTGCCCTGCACGAGACCCGGAACGATAGTTCAGCTCTGGTCGAGGGTCTGAAAGTGACAGATTTACTCGGATATATGTTAGGTTTCGTTGTCACGTGGAAGGCAGGGGGACGGTTTCTCAGTGGGAGAAAGCGAAAAACGGTTGCAGGATTCCAGCCGGAAGGCTTTGATATCACAAATGGCCCGTCAGGCCAGCCAAGACAGGACGAAGAGAGGGGGATGGGTGTGCTCTAGTGACCAATCGTCCCCGGGTGTTTTCTTAGGTCTTGGCGCTCCGCTGTTCGGGGACGACGAGCAGCCCACCGAGTAAGCCGTGTTCGGTTCAGGAACATTCACGCCAAGCCAATGAGGGAGCTCTGGAATCCGGAGCAACTTGCAGTGACTGAGTGAGCCAGGTGCCCCGCTTCGGACAGGTTTCGGACCCGACGAGAGAGGCGGGGTAATACGGTGCTTGGTGGTTTCGCAAGCCACATACTTACATAGCTTCATGCTCACAGCAGTGCATGTGCATCAGGCAGTCTCCGAAAGCCCCGAAAAGAGAAAGAAGGAAGGGAAAAAATAATCGATGATCACAAGTTTCGTCCGCTCCACGATCAAGCCGAGCTCCGGCCGAGAATCGCGTGCTACCGGAATAATGCATTCGAGACGCGTCTTGAATCCGACATCGGTCTGCGGGAAGGAATATTCCAACGCGTAGGAGCGACAATGAGGTATATGACGTAGTTGTGACCCAATTCATCGCCCATCCAACGCGGACATCGAGATTTTCTAGGTACAGCAAATCGTCTATTATATCATCTTCCATTATATCAATTCAACCTCCCGTGGTTCAATCCCCGATTATATCTCGATTATATATGTGATAACCTCGATCATATCAATCTCCATTATATCAATTCTAGACTATGATAACCTCGATCATATCATTGTCCATTATATAAACTCTAGACTCAAATAACCTTGAACATATCAACCTAGAGCTCAACCTCAATGAGACCTGGCCTGCTGAGAGTCGTTTTTTTTTGAGAGAGTCAGCTCTCACAATGCATTGATCCGCTCATCGTTTTTGTTCGCGAATTTGCATCCAAGGAACGATCGAACTCGCGGAGTGACCTGATACAACATTCGGGGGATTCCTCGGCATCATGCCGATTCAATCTTGCCATGGCGTCACATTCCTGGAAATTTCCAAGAGTCATCTGATGGCTCTTGCACAAAGTCATCTTCAAATAACGTGACAACCTCTCAGATATTCGCAAGAATATTTTTGGAACGACCCGACGGACTTTCGATCCGGGAAACGTCCATTTCGGTGACTTGTGGAAATATTTTTCTTGATCGATAGCTGAAAGGATGACGCCTCTTTTACAGCTTGATTCGCGTCAATGGGTGGAGAATTGTCTTTTCTGGGAGACCGCGTGGAATGCCAACTTTTTTTTTCAAAGTTCCCCAAAAAACTGCCCGTGAAACGTCCAAGTGAGCCGAATCAGCTCGTCCTTATTCTTCAGATGCAGCGAGAATGCGCCGCATTCGCTGAAGAAATGGCGAGAGTCAGTCAAAGCACGAGAAAGGGTGACCGATCTCATCAGCATCACAGAAATCACTCATCTCTTTACAAAATCTCGGCCTCGATGCCATTCCTCTCGTATCTCCTCAGGTAAGCCGAGTGCGGAAAAGTTCTTTGAATGGTCCAAACCACCCTACAATGAACATGGCGGGTCGATCTGACCACATATTCACTCGCGGGAAAATCTAGCTCATTCAGGTTTTCCTACGAGGACGAAAAACTGGAGACGCTCGATTTCGGAACGAAAAAAAGAGTCGTCGGATCGACCCAGTATTCCCATTGTCAGATATTTTGGACCCATCTTACAACTTTTCGCCATCAAGAAATTTCCCGAGTTCGGCTCCCATGCGGAGATACGGGGCGATTGAAACGAGGTCGCACTTTCTCGGGCTTTGAACGATTCTCGCCATTTCCTCAGCGAATGAGGGACATCGTTCGCTGCGTTGAAAGAAATCATGACTGACTGAATCGGCTCACTTAAGCCGTTTCACGGGCAGTTTTTAGGAAATGTTTGAATAAAACATCGGCGTTTTTAGCGGTCTCCAAGAGAAGACGATTCACTACGGAAAAAACCTTTTCCTCTCAGCTATCGATCGAAAGGAATGTTCCCGGAATCGGACCATTTTCGACCGAGTTATTACCAGAAGGAGGAAGGGTAGGAAAATTCCCGACTTAAGTTGACCACCCTCTACATAGTTACAGGGCGGTCACCGTGAGTCAGGAACTCTCTCACCCTCTCTTCTTTCGTTCACTCATCGGTGAAAATTTTCCGATTCTGGATTTCCTTTTTTACGATCGATAGCGGGGAGGATGACGCATTTCCCGCGTGGATCCGGTTCGCCGAAAAGAAATCCAGAATTGGATCATGTCTCGTGGAGTATTGAGTGGAACAAAAGAGAAGAAGAAAGCTCCCGACTGACGTAGACCTCCATGTTTAGTGAAATATGGAACCTTGTTCGGGGAGGCACATGCTCATTGCGCCGTTTGGTATTGAGAGCCTTACAGCCCGAGACTCGGACATGACTCCGAACGAGGACGGATTTCCATCGAAAACCTCAAGGAAGATTCATGCAAGCAGTACGGAGTCATGGACGACTTTACCTCGGATCTTTATCTTTGCGCGCGGGAATCGAATCCTGTATCAATTGGCATCGTACTGTGCATGCTATTCAGGTTGCTCATCTCTCTAGGTGGCACCTCCTCAACTTCGGCCATCCGCAAGGTCCGTTTCGTTCATTCGCACGCAGCGGTTTCGCGGAACGGCATACTATAATACATATATTCTGGAGAGGGCCGAGGATTTTGCCTGAAGATGCTCCTCCTTTAATACGAACTTCAAGGATCATTAGTTCAGCTGAAAGCTCAGGGCACAAAAAGGCTTTTGGCCGGGCGCGACACATTCTTGGGAGCCGTGAAAACATCTGCAGAGTCCTCTGCTTGTTAATATAGAACAGCCGTGGATGAAGCTCCCGATCGAGCGAGTCGACGGTCAGTCATGATGCGAGTGGAGGGAGGCCCGAGATCGAAATCTCCGAGATGCTGAAGTCCAACACTGAACTGTCGATAGGGAAAATTGGCTGAGAAGAAATCAGTTTTAGCGAAGTTCCTCTTCGACGGCTCCTGGCGGCGAGTTCTGCCGGTTCAGTTGTGGCATGAATCAGACTGCCGTGATAGCTAGGTAGCCGTCGGAACAAGCCGCGCCGAAGTGGCGGTTCTGGTAGTAAAAACGTTATCCAAAGAAGAGTCTCGAACTCGTGAGCTTGACATACAGCTAGAGCCTGGAAGCTCGAACATTGTTCATTTCACACCCCCATCCTTCCATATAAGTGTATGCATGGATGAATATTCAATGCCCGAATTCATCAGCCCTCTCATCAATAAGACATCATTGAGCTATCCCCCCATGCCCGAACTTCCCCGCGATAGTCATGGAATGGGACGATGTTTATATTTTCTTCCCGCTCGGAAGATCCCCGGCTTTCAATCACTAATGATTATACGCACTCCGAGTGTAGTGTCCAACAGCCATTATTGCTTCCGAGTAGCCCCCCCCTCTATGGCGAAGCTTTCAGGGCCTGGTTGGGGCAGTGTTCATCAATGCCTTTGCAGTAGGCGTTTCGTTGATATACCACGCTGTTTCGTAGCGTTTCCTCTTGTAAAGAGACTTGTAGCGGGAGTTGTCTGGGCCTGTCTTTGGAAGCCGTGAACCGGGACGATTGCAGCGATTGGCAAGAGACTGCGAGTGTAAACTTCACCGGTATAAGTCACGCGTGTCCCGAGCGTGCGCCTTATTCGTCCTGAGTTTCGAAATCTGAGTCCGGAGGACGCTTGCCCGGGTGCTTTTCGGACGGTTAGGAAGAGTCGTGTCACCTCGTTGAAATCAATTTCCTGTTCGACATGGCCGACTCGCAATGAGATTGCCTAGTCGCTGACTTCGACTGCTTCGTCGCGAGGGCGTTGTTTGTACTTCCACGGGTTGTGGACTGTCCGCTCGGAGCTTGGAATGCATGGGGTGAAGAACACGACACTTCCACAACGAGAAAATCATGACTCCGACCGATATTCGTAGTTCTGGGTGGGTCTTATGGCTCTTGCTCCTGTCTACTCCTCGAAGATCGTTCATATCGATTTGTATCGCAGACCGAAAGCATTTCACTCGCGCTGAGAGCCAGCACGTTGGGGCGGTATTAATAGGAGACATCCCGATCCCTAATTGATTAGAACGGACAGCGTAATTAAAACACGGAGTGCTCCGACGGAACGAGGCAACTATGCGCCAGGAACCCGAAAGCAGAGGAATCACGACACAGCATTTTCGATCAGCTGTCCATAGGCCTCGTGGAGGGCGCATTTCGACGCACATCGACCCGATCGCCGAGAGATCCCGAGGATGGGAAACCGAGAGTCAATGTTTCATTATTAACACCAGCAGAGTTGCTCTAGGACCGGACCCGAGAATTGAGTATATCAGGAGAGCTGTGTCTCTAGAATCGTGAGCGCTCTGACGTAGATTTCGATCTGACCATCAGTTGAGCTGGGCCGGAGTTCCGTGAGGTTTTGGATGTTCTTTGAGCCAAATCTGTGATAGCGATGCCGCATTTCGTCCGATTAAAGAGCATGCTCGTGCATTCTCTGTCGGAAGCTGTTAGTGCTTCATGAATTTCTCCCATCGAACTCTCTTCTCGTTGATTTTCAGAGCATCTCGTGGGGTCTGAATATAAAGGGGTCGAACAACCCCAGAGCGTAAGGCCTTCTTCTCCGGTAGGGCTCGCGTTAACCAACTCAGGGATATTTGAATACGGGAATTCAACGATTCCACCGAGGCCATGATATGATTCAATGCGTGAAGAACCCTTGCTTGGATTCCGTCATCCCGCGCTCCTCGGCATTGTCGGCCTAACTCGTGAGCTCGTTAGCTCAAGGCCGGACCTTATGCGTGGATTGCGTCGGAAATCTCGAGACCAACCTCTCAAGCTTCTCGATTCTATTCTCCCCGAATGGGTTCGCTGTGTCACGTGAAACAACACACCCACGATACCACCTATGACTGAAACGGTTTCATGAAGTCTTCTCGATTATTCCTGCACATCATCGATCCCAACATCCTTGTAGGGGTAGAGCACCAATTAGGGCTCACTTTTCAGATGTGAGTTGATTCCGAGGTGCACATTGAACAAAGATTAACCTCTGAGTTCGTTCCTCGCGTTTTACCTCCAGCCAGAGGGGGAAGCCCCCGTCGGGTTTCTGTTGGTCCCCTGATGCCTGATTTCGCTTCCGTCCGCCCCAGGCTCGAGGCCTCAGGGCCCAACCTCGTCAACTTGATGATCCCGTATGTCTGCTTTGCATCGCGGCAGCAGTGGGCTCTGCAAATCTCCCACAACTCGCTTTGAGAGCATCATTCCTCAACTTCATCCGGAGGGGAAAATTGTGTCATCTGGTGAAGGTGAGAAGCCCAGCTGGCACGCCTTCCAGAGCCGTTATGTCTGGAAACAGATTTCGAAGTCTGTGTCATTTGCATGGTCGAAAGTTTGGAAATGTCGAGTCGACCCGCTTGTAATCACGATCTGATCCACTGCACTGCTTGCGAATACATCTCCTCAGGATGGCCTGAAAAAGTCCTACGTATGCAGTCTTCTCTCGTCCTTTCCCTCCAAAAATCGAGGGCGGCATCATATCGCGTACGGACTTTGGAGTCGTTTTCGGGCTGACACTGACATTATCGTTGTGTCGGGTAATCGATGGAAGTCTCATTTTGTTGCAAGTCTCAAAACCCTGAGAGCCAAAGAAATGTGACAACATACCCGATCGGATGTGGCTAACTGCAGCAATGGCGCAACGTTACTTCGAACCCAGTCGCATGTTGTTTGCATGATTTCTCGGGATGATATCTCGAAGACATTCCATGGTGGAAGGAGATATATTCGTGACATACTTGGTGAGAGAGGCGTTCCAACGAGGAAGCTTTCGAATGTTCTTTCTGGATTAATTATCGTTTAGAGCGGACTAACCGACATCTGCCGCTTCCCGAATCTGAAAGATCGCATCCTCCGAACGATCGCAGTTGATGTGGATTTCATGGATATCGTTTGGATCTGATCTTCGGGAAGGAATCTCTCATCACTCTGGATCCCGTGGTTCTGGCGATCCGTCGAAAGTATGATCGAGTATTGGCCTGAATTTATGAGTCTCTACTAGAGATTCGATTCAACGACGACTCTGACTAGAGCAAACAAGAGATAATTAGGGATGGGGCTCAGTTTTTGCGTCTTCCATTACCCATGATATCGGGCGTTGCCCTTCGTGTCTCTGCGAAACGCCCAAATCTTATGGGATGAGATCCAAGCTGCCACGTTGACGCTGCTTCGAACCTACCACCTACGCTCCCACTCTGAAGTCCGAACCCGGTGTCCGAAAGGACAACTCTGTGAACATGATTCATGTTGGCTCGAAAAACAGTTTTCGCACTCATATCGTGACTCAAGGTCGTTCATGCTTCGATATACTGAGAAAAAGGCATGCATTCGAAACGGGCTGGGACTATAGATTTGGAGCCGCGCGCAGCTCATGGTCCACCCATGACTGCCTTGATGACTGGCACGAGCCGGAGTGAGGGAAAATTAAGTATGACGAATTGAATCGTCGAGAGATCTCTGCCTTCTACCTCGCTCCATTCAATTCCGTGCCGCGGAGCCGGGAAGTTGCGAGTTCATCGCGAAACAGCAGAACAAGGATTGGAAAAGTTTAGCAACAATAATAACAATCATATTTATTCATCTATCCGTACGATACAGACTCGTAGTAATTGTCTCAATTACAATAACAAAACCGCTTACTTGCCAGCTTGCTTACTTATTGCACTCATACGTACTCAGATGCTGTCAAGCTTCGATGAGTTGAACTCACACCCGCGACCGATTCTCCTTCTGGATCGATCGGTCTGGAGGTCCGTCGATCGATGGAAGGTTTATCAATTGACCGAGCATGAAAATGGCGTTGCGAAAGCGACGGCACTGGCTCCTCTGAACCACTTGATTCGGTTGCTTTCGTATTGTGGATTGTTCTAATGGATTTGTAGCTTTCCGGTTCATACTAGAATTATTGTCGAACACTTTTCCAAGTTCAATTCAGCGTAGCTGCAGACGAGACCGGCTTATCCGCAGAGCGCACTCTGAATCACGCTGTCGAGAAGCTGGTCCTCAAAATTCCCTTCTGAGTTCCCCCCTAATAGAACGGGATGGTCGAAGCGCGTGTCCCCATGTCCACAACCGTCGTCAAAGACTGTTGAAGAGTCGTTAAAAAAAAAGCTGCTCAGCTCCAATTGATTCTCCAAAGCAGCTCGATGCCAGCCCCTACGCTCGACTGCGGGCTTCAACAACTTTGTCCTTCGAGTGTTCTCGACTCATCCGATTATCGTTCGTGTAGAGCCATCGTTGGTCATTCCATTTCTTGAAACCGCCGGGAATCGATCCCGGTGCGTTCGCAGGGAACATGAGGTCTAGGTGACAGCAAGTTTCTGCGGAAACGATCCCCCAGATCGAGGGAATCTTGTTTGCGATTCTAAATTATGGCTCAGTGAGACATGAAAATCACGAATGGGAGCCACAAGCAATCGATCAACCGAGATCACCCAATCCATCGGATCAAGCAGCTGCTGCTTCAGTTCGGCTTTGTTGCCTGTGGCTGATCTGTTGTTCCTTTGTGAACTGTTTGGTGTCATTCATTCGTGTTCTTCCCTTTCGAAGTTGGTTTTGTTCTCCAGGATTCCACACCGTAATACTGCGTAGGCGGTCTGCCTCAGAGCGCTTTTTGAAGTGTAGTCCTCTTGAATGGGTGATTTTTGTACCAATCAGACAGGAATGAACGGATTTTCAGCATTCAAAGCCCACTTCCCCACTGCCCTTTTTTTCTATGTTCTTCCACCCACAGCGCTCAACTACCCCCACTCCCCAGAACGTCTGTCAGCATTCGTCGTCACCGACTCTCCCTCGAGCCCTGTCTACAGTGGTTCCAACGTACTGAGGCAACTCCGTTCTCACTTGCACACTCGCAGTCACACATTCCCATTGATTGACGTTGCTTCTCTCGCAGAACCGAACAGAACATTTAGAATAATGAGCTATATACCTTCATGGAAGGTTTTGATCCACTCAGGTTGAGCAATATATACAACGGCTCGAATGCTGCTCGAAGCTTACCGAGGAAACCCAACAGATGATCTATCGATGCACGCCAACGACAAGTATCCCACCGAGTTTGAGATGCAATGCAAACGTAGGTCTCAGATCAGATTTGCCGCCTCCGTGAAACCTGCTTGCTCATGGTACGCGGATTCGAGGAAGAAATGGTTCCGAATCGTTCCAAAGCCTGATCGCGAGATTGATTGAGATGACTCCAGACTGAAGTGGACTGATAGTTCAAGGGAAAGTGACTGGTACTGATGGCCGCGGATCAGAAGCAAGCCAGTGGAGAGGACCACCGAACTAGACGAGAGGGTTCTCCGCGAAGCTCCGTCCATAGAGTTCCATGAAAGTTGAATTCGAGGGTTCTTCTCCGTGATTGGCTGCAATATTTCCTCCGGGGTTCCCCGAAACTTGATTGCTCCGATCTTCAAGGAAATCGGGAGAGGGGAAATGTGCCGCTCCTCGAATATCTCGAGAAACAACAGTATTGCTTCTTCCAGAGGCCCAGCAGAAAAGACAGACTCTCTGCCGGACGTTCTGGAAAAGTGGAGATCGGGGAGATTCTGTCAGGAAACGCCCTTCGAACCTCAGAAGTGTGGGAGGAGCTCCTCATTGCTCCGAGGAATTACAAATCGGGCGAGGGCTCCCTGGCCTCTTCGAGCTCCGGAGGATGGGAGGGAACTCTTCCATTCTCGGGAAGGTCTTGGAAGAGATGGAGAAGACTAGCGCTGGGTTTTCCCCGAAAAAACGCGAAAAATTCGAAAATATTCCCGCTCCCTTCGAAGCTAGCAGTCCGAAATCAATATCTACTCAATTCGGGTTTCGTTGCGGAGCCGCGACTGCTTGACCTCTCCCGGAAGAAATCCCTGAACGAATTCGCATGAGGTGGAACCGAGACCGAGGCGGAGGAGAAGAATATGAAGAGAAGAGCAACCGAGAATCAACTAGAGCACAACCATCAGCCTCGAAGGCAACAGGTAATTTGGATCCCATTGACTCTCAAGTGGAGCTCGACAACTCATCTCGTGACCCTCCACCATGAAATATCTATGCCCGAAACGAACTCTGTCCCCTGCTCAAAGCAGACCACGTGGCTTCCATCGTCCCTCTTCACCCCAACCCGGCGCAGCGTTTTCCACCTGCCACGCACAATTTATTCCCATCCTCCCGTTGTTGGTCATTGTCCTCCTTTGAAACCCTCTAGGAAGCAGCTGCTCCGAACGTCACCTCAGAACGTCCATCCCGGTTCCTCTTGGCTGTTTCCCCATTTGTATCTGACCTCTTGGGTCTCAAGGAATTGTGCCGCTGAGCTCCATTGGAGTGTCCGTCGGAGCTCAGATCAACTCACTCGCGTCTGACGCTCTCCGCCAGCAATCACTCTTTAGAGTCAGTTGCCGGCCTCTGCGCCGTTTCTTTCTTTCCAGCAGCTTGTAGAACTCCTTCTTCCGTCGTCGTTCTCTCGCTCATTTGTCCAAACATTCTCCTCTTCTGTACATCACTACGCAATATTGCCGCGGCCGCTGAGGTGCAATAGATGTGTGCTGATGAAGAAGTGGACGACGAGGGCCATCGCCGCGACCCCCAACACGTGGAAGGCGCCGTTGAGCGGGGGTGCTTTCTGGTCAGAGATTTTCGTCCTGAAATTCCAGTTTTTAGGTCATTCTCGGACTCGGGGTCCAAGCGACAAGCCCGTGAGGAGCGTCGCAGGCCGGAGAGGACGCCGTCGATCGCACTCACCTCAACAACAAGTCCCTGTAGCCCGGTTGAAAGAAGTAATAATTGTTTCTCAGCAACGAACTCATCCAATGATCCCAAAGTGAGCCGAACCAAAATTCCGGAGAACCTCCTGCGTTACAGAGATCACTTTCACAGAAGCACATATGGCCATTGCCATCACTCTCCTGCATACACACATGATCAACCAGGAACAGGTTGATCTGAAGACTCGAAGTGCACGTCCTCCGAACATTCGTAGCGACTCTGACGCCTCCCGACGTGTTATGCGTCACGATTTTCACGCAGCATCTGCGAGATTAAAATTTCAGAGTCTGAGCACGATTCCTTGGCTTTCGGAGTGTCGGGCCCGACCCAGACATCGGTCCGAAACGATTCTACTGGAGTTCGGAGCTCTTGAATCGGTAGAGCGAGGACGCGTCTGGCGCGAGAGAAGAGCTAGGGGAACGGGGAGGGAACAAACTCACCCCACGCATTTCTGTATTGGAATGCCAATATCATAATATTCAGTGAAGTTCCACGGGTCGGCACAATTGGGGTCCAGTGTCGAATCACAGTTATAACAAGGGATTCCTTTATCTGGAAAGAGGATTTTGGAACTCGTAGGGCTCACTCGGTCGCGAAGTCGAGATCATAGTGTTTCATTTCACGGCTGTGAAACTCACTGATGCACTCCTCTTCAGCGAAAACGGCTCGATAGCAAACCGAGCTGCTCAACACAGCCGCTAGAAGTGTAGAGAAGCAAATTACTCTCGGCTTAACAGCCCCACTGGTCTCTCATTTCTGACCGGAAGGCATCGTCTCCACCGCAGGTGCGAACCTTACCTGCAACCAGCAGCAGTCTGAAGAAGAAGCAGCTGGCGTAGCTGCAAATCATTGCCGGCCCCCTTCAACACCTGCGTCGCTGCTTCCGAAGGAGTTTCTCACTGCAACATGGCAAAAAGCACGGGAAATGGTAGCGGAACTCCGGAACTTCGCCGACGTCCACCGTTTGCCCGCCACTTCAAACGAACGTCAGGAAGGACTCCTTTCCCCCGTCGGAATCACTTCGATTTGAATCAGAGAAACCAAATACCAACAACTGCTTCTCACCGGTTATGTTCTGGTGGCGTCAAACGGCCACTTCAGGGTCACGGGTGGACCTTAGATATTCCGAGGAGGCCTGGGCGGAGCATTCTGCAATATCGAGCTATGTGCTTCATTCAGTTACCAGTCATCAAGCGAGCCGTGCTCTTTGAATGCATTCACGATTGGTATGGGAAGCAACCCGAGTGTGAGGTCATCATAACGCCTCAGAATGACCGCGTTTGAACCGGAATAGCTGAGGGAGAGAGCTCTGTCAACGAGCTCGAATAATGTGGAGAAAACTTTCCCAGAGCACTTGAACTCATCGCGCTCCGCTTGGGGAGCTCGGGAGGACACCTCTGGAAACGTCTCAATCGAAACCTAAACACGGAGCTCTTGAGCTATGAAACACTCGATCCCAGCGGTCGTGAGGTGGATTGAGTGCTTGCATGCGTGGAAGATGGATGATAAGTATTTTTTTCTGGAATAGGCTCCTGGTTGAGAGTTTCTGAGGTCCAGGAACTTGGGATTTGGGAAAAAATTAGGGAGCGTTCTCGCGAGTCGTTTATTGCTCTCGGGGGATCCCTCATTCAGCATTCGCAAAGCTCGGGAATCCGAAGTGTGGAGGGAACGACGATTCAGAAGTTCTCGTGTCCTCTGAAGTTCCGTAACAGGTCGTCGGACGCAGGTTTGAAACCCGTGTATTCTGATTCGACCCGGGAATCCTTCGAGCGCCGGAAACAAACGCAAATCGTTCTCTAAGTCTACCCGCAAAGTTTCTCTACAGGAACTTCACTGCACGCGATTCGTGACTTCGACCGAGCGCACCCCTCGACGGTTGCTCATCGTACAGTGCGACGGGTAATCTTAGAGCCCGCAGGAACAAAACAAGCTCGTTCCCAGTTGCTGCGCTAGGCTCGCCGTGTGTGTGTTTTTCGCAGAGAAACGACACGGAACACTGCTCTATGAGCTGGGAGTGAGAATAGCAGATGCAGGATGGGGAGATACATCATCATGTAAACAGCCGAACGAATTCATCGCCATGAGAGCTGGGAAGGAATTATGGATGAATCGAACGGTACGGGCAGACGCGATCCCCTGTCGAAGCCGCCGTGGCTTCCGTTTCCATTGTCACGCCGTCGAAGATTCCAATATACCCAATGAAAGGAGACCACGACGGATGAAACAAGGATGGAAGAGCTTCCACCATCCGGCTCTGATCCTGAAGGATTCGTTCCGCGGGTCACGCCACAGCATGTTGTTGTCCGCGTTTCCGTCCGTCGCTCGACGACCCGATTCATGATGTTTTATTCATTCTGTCACCCATAGCGTCCATCGTCTGTGGGGAATTCCTATCGGAGCTCTGAGCCACGATCAGCCCCAAATCATGTGGGCTTCGGATACAATGAGTGATCGCAAGGTGGAAGCCTCGGAGTCGCGGGTCAGAACTCATTCCGGGCTTTGGACGTCTCGCGAATCGGAACTACGACTCGGGCGCGAGAGACCCTGCAAGTCGCGAGAGAACCTGACATCATGACGAAGAGCCTGGAAGCCTCACCCACATCATCGACGGTGTGCTCGGAGCTTGCGATTCAGATGCCGAATCTGGAACTCCGGAGTGTGGTTGAGAACTCACCACTGAGTTCGATGATCGCTTTTGTTTTGCGCTCTAGCTGTCAGTGGGCTTTGTTTTGACATCGTTCTCGGCTTCAAGCGTTGTTTTTGGCATGAGAAGAAGGCTGGGTGGGCGGCAGTTTGTTGTCGAGCGTCGTTCACATTCGTCATCATTGTCGGAACAACAGAAACAACGGCAGATACAACAGCAAGATTGACGACAGCCATGTCCAGGACAGCGAGATATTTCATTGAAGCTCGCCATGATAGCATGCCATCAACTCTCGGGGCCTGTTCATCGGCCGCACTCTCTGCTGACTCTCCGAACAGGTATAGCAAAGGTGTTGCCATCACCGGGAGCCACGCCAGACAAGCGCGGCCTCACGCAGCGCGACACCGGAAACAACCTCTCTTCTCGAGGAGTATTACGGGAAAGGCGGCAGTTAGCACAACAACTGGCACCACAACACTACCACGGCTTTAGTGGAACGCCACACTGAAACAGAGGAGACCGGAGCCGGAATTCCGCGTCCAACGTACCTACCCTCGGAGCTTCGGTCGATTCCTCCGGGGAGAAGCCGAAAAGAAGCAGCATAATGCTTCTAAACCGCCCTGGCACTGGTCAGATCTGTGCTCAACACCCGTTGAGAGATGCATCGACAAAGTGTGGGCAGATTTGTCTGCAGATTCGGGAGCGAGATTCCCCTGTTCATGGTAGCTGTATGCGTTCTGCTCACAGAGAACGATAGACGGTGGCGAATCGATGACGGCAACGACCACGACGTCAAATAGATATCGGAGATTAGCTAGCCAGCTAGCTGCTAAGCGGTGTGAGAACACCAGTAGAAGCACGGCTTGTCCTCGTCTGCGCGCGGCATGTAGAGGCTGTGCGTTTCAAGGTTCGCAGCGTCACCGGGACTTCGCACTCGTCATGCACGCAGCAGCACTTCGCAGAACGTAGCTCACCACAAGCTCCGGCCCTCACGGGGCACTCGCTAATTGAAGACAACGTTGCTCCATCCATCCGAAAGCAAGCACACACTCTAAGACGACACTCGGCCTCACTGCTGCCGCCATCTTGTCGAGGACGTCTCGGAGATGTGCTGCGTAAGCTCCATCATCTGCTGAGGCGAAAGGGTGTTTGAGCGCGAAATCTCTACCACTGCCCTGTTTTACAACGAGGTAAGCTCGCGATTCTTCCTGCATCCCCTATTTTGGGGTTTTACCCCCCTCGGTGAGCGGGGGCGCTCGGAGACAGCCCGTTACGCAGGTGGCAGTTCAGCGGTTCGAAAAGAGGGTGGTATGTACCATTCCTCGGGTCGGTGGACTGAGGATATTTTGGGATGTACTGGGAGAGTGCCAGGCTCGTCCCCATAGGAATTCAAGATTTCACAAGACAAGACGACTTCCCCATCTCGGGGATATGTGCGACGCAGACTGAAATTTATCTCTAGTATCAGACTTTCCAGGTCGGTGCAGTCGTCACCAGTCAGAGTTATCTTACACGTGATGAGGGACGTTGGTCCAAATGCGAACCTCTGCGATGGCTGCGATCAGCGTCGTCATCCAAGGACACGTCATCACAAGGAGCGTGCACTAACTGTCCCACGCCGGTTTGTCAGATGTAGCAGATAGGCTGCTGACTGAGATCCGGCCGCAAATGCAATTCGAAAGCGAAACTTAACAACAAAGTTCGACAGCAGGTGGAGCCTCCCCAGCGGTTCTAGCACACAATTCCTCTTGCTCAGACGTTCCCGATTCCGATCCCATTACTTTGACAGAAAGAAACGCTGCGAAAAACAATGGACGCGTCACGAGAGAACATCTAAGCCAGCGGTGGGCAACCTTCTTACCTCCGTGGCCCCCATCGCGAGCGATTTCGAACTCCGTGGCCCCCTGTGAATTCCCTCACTTTTCTGCAGGATCATTCGAACAAGAAGGGAGGAAGTTACTGTTTCAAAGCATTGAAGAGTACATTTGGATGCTGTGCAGCTTTTTGAGTTGAGAGGAAAAATTGAACATCATTGGGCAGGGACTACAGATACTTTAAGCGGATGCTCAAATCTGGACTTGAATGAGTTTTTGCTGCTGCTGATTGTCCGGGATGTCGCGGAGTCGTGGCTCCATCGATGTGATGCCAAAGCCTCAAACAGCATTAGGAATATATCGGAAACCCTTCGTCTATCTGTTCCCCCGTCGTTGGAGATATCGGTTGGGAGTAAGCAATTCCAGTCCTACTTGAATGGTGATTGATGAGCAGCGCACGGATCAAAATTCGAACGCACAACTATCCGCGGCTCAACTTTGGCGGCTCAAGGGTTTCATTCCCGCTCTGGGTCTCATCAGGAACTGGTTAAGGCTCAGTATGGAGCAGCCCGAGTATTTTCTTCAACGCTCTCTAACCGAAGTGGAACGCGCCTGACCGTGTTTTCTTGGTGGGAATTTCGGGTTTCCGCGGGGCTGGCGTGAACCCAAGCACAAGTATTTCCGCGGTGGTCAGTTTGGCAGTCAGGCTCGCACGGCCCCCTGAAATTTCCCCCCCCCCCCCCTAAGATCCCAACCATCAGCGAAAGCAAGAGCAAGATGAATCAATTCTTGGATTGAAAACTGAGTCATCATCCCCAAGCGCCATTTCTAACAAATCCAATTCCTTGGCTCTCAACCTCTGCCATCTCTCGCATTATTAGGGTAGGGAATGGAGTGATTGATCAATCCTTCTCAAATGCATCAAACTAACTTCGAATACCGTCCTCATTCCAATCAGAGGGCATGCCAGTTCATTTTTTAATTTTTCCCGGGCTGTCCGCTTTCCGGAGAGGATTTATTTTCCGGGAGGTTGGACGTATGCTCATCCCCTCCTCTACTGTCTCTCACTTGTCTCGCGGAGGACAGAGAAAGGCGGAAGAAAAAACAGAGAGAGAGAGAGAGTGCTCCATGAGCAGCGTCGTGAGTTGATAGAGCATACTTGTTTGTTTTTCAAACTCCCCCAGGGCGCCCGATATTCGTAGAGAATGCCCGGTTGGAGCAGTGTGCCCGTTTACTTCTTATCCATCCCTTCGCTAAAGCGGAGTTTCTCACATTGGTGCAAGATTGATCCTTATGAATGTCTATTTATGATATTCCTTATGACAGTCCATTGAGGGACTATAAGCGCCCTGCGGACAAAAAACTGGGTTGCCATCGGAGGAGCGGCGTGCTCTCTCCATCAAATTTACGAAACTCTCCGCGGGGCACCGGCGACACCGTATTCATTCCAATCAGAGAGCATCATTCAAACTTCCTTGGGTTGCCCGTTTTGAAGAGGGGATGCCCGTTCGATAGAGCGTGCCCGCTCATCAGAATGAATACGGTATGCCTGTTCCACCGGAACTGCTATTGAAATTTTCCAGACCGACTCCGTTTTTGCCGTAGTTTTGCCAACCCCTGAGATTTTATTCGAAAATTGATCCGTAGAAGATATCAGATATGACGAAAACTGGGTTCAGGAGGTGATTCCGGGAATGACCAAATTTTTTCCCAAGGTGTTCTCAAAAGTTATGAGGGGAACCAACGGATTTCATCTCATCGGACTCGCCAGGCTCGCGTTCTACGCGCAAAAGGAAGCCGGTCTCCGGCAGAAAATCGACTGAAGTTATCTCGACGCCTCGGAAAATGGCACACTTTCGTATCCACCCTTTTCTCGAGGCCCTGCCACTCGGTCAATCTCGTTCTCCTCGAATCTCCCCTCGTAAGTCTTCGACGAGGCGGAATTGAAGGTATCTCCTTCGATGGAAATTACACAGAAATGGGTGAATTGGCCGAATATTTATTTGTCGGGTGGAGAGCAAGAGGAGAAGTACAGGCATGAAATGATGCTTCTGGATGCCGGACATCGCCCAGCGAAACCGAACGCAACTTACGAAAAGCTCAACGAGAGATAAAGGAATCTAACCGCGCAACTTGAACCGAATATAATAAACCTTCACCGCTACGTGCGCCAGGTGGCCTACAATCTTCCGAATCCGCCATTGTAGGCCGAACGAAAGCTTTCGCGATAAGTTGTCAATATGTAATAAACGCGTCCAAAAACACTGAGTACTCGGGTTCCATTCATAAAACTTGGGCGCTCATGATTGAATGGCAAATGAGGGCTATTACGAGCCTTATTGGGGATGGAACAATGTCAGGGACTTCCCTCGAAGGATAGAGCACGAATCACCGCTTGAGCTTCTCGTCGTTTGGGCGAATGAAGAACAACACAAAGTACTTGGAAATACAGGAAGGCTCCCCGCTAGATCAGTCTCCAGCGCTTAGGATACGAGAGAGGGATATCTTCGGGGAACTGGTTTTCGAGAAACTGGGCCCCAGCAAACTGATCTCTGTGAGGGGTCCGTCGTCCGGTTGGTCCTGAAGAGTCCTGACCAGACTGGCCGACTCCTCTACCGCGATGTGCCACGTTCTCCGCTTCGCTTTCGATGATGAGTGTTTCTCGGAAATCTGGATCTACTTACATATTTGGAAGTGCGATTCGCGGCAGTTGTATGGATTTCCCCTACCGATCTCCGAGGACCACGCGTGATGCTCAAAGAATTGAGATGGAAGTTCTCGACCCGCTTCGTCCACTGAGTGGGAGGGAATCCTTCAACGGAGAACCTAATTTGAGTCGGCTGACGAATTCGTGCTCCAGGCTCCGAGATAACGGGTGGAAATTCTAAGAAGACATTCCCCCAACACCCTATAATACACTAATTTGCAAACTAGCTGGACTGTCCAACGGGCTGGCCGGTTGAATGCCTGGTTGGATGTCTGTCGCTCTGCTTCCTTGGTTGCGAGGATAATTATATGCTCGTTAGCATGGCGTCCGTATCAGCGTGTTTTTTTCCTCCAGGCTTCACTGAATGTTCCGCTTGCACTCAGCTCACACGGAGACGGTTTGGACGCACAAACATCATCTTAGAAAACTAGATTCACATCGCATGGCGCTGTCAGGTTTCCGTTCGTGTTTCTCGAGCCCGTCGGGCAGGGCTTCGATCGTTATCCTGAGGAAAGAGGTTAAATGACGATGCTCAAAAGCGAAATCGAATATGTGAGCAAGTGACGTCCGAGCCCTTCTGATTTTCTCAATCCTGCCAAATGGCCGTGCACGTTCGAAGCTCGAAGTCGCGGTCATTGATCATTCGTCTTTGCTATACGTGCTGAACTGCGCGCACGATGATCCATGCTCACGCTAGCGAACGTGAAGTCTCTGTTTTTGTAACATATTGAAGAACGATTATACTCGTCATTCCGGTCCCGGAAGCTCCAGAATCGATCGGAATTCGACTCCCGCTACAACGCCGTCCAGGTGAGGGCGCAAAATCCTGTATCTGAAGCCTGATTCACGTCTCGGTCTTCGCGTGGAGCACATCGTTGCGCTGGTAATTGCGGAGGCATTGGAGGTTTTCGCGGCCGTCGGAAGCCAAGTATCGTTGACGCAACTTCGTCTCTGCAAAAGTTAGAGTGTCCATCCGCCTCCCTGCAGTCTGGTCAGGCGCCGTTAGATGACGTTCTTCTGGGGAACGATCGGGATCGAGTGCGACTCGGGGGAGCGAGGTCACTAGACAGTTGAATCACTTGACTGAAGTCCGGACTCTCACAGCTCTGGGATTCAGAAATCTCCGCGCGTACCTGCGCGCTGGCGTGTCTCTGTCCTAATCAGGCCTAGTCTCGCGTAATATGTTCTCGAGTTAATGTTTCTACTGAATGGTATTCAATCTCCTGCAGTCAGCTCGGGCGATAGAGATCACAGCTTCGACTACCCAAGCTGCGCCGCACATGATCGGGGCCGACCCGCCGAGAAAGTGCTCGCCTAAAGAGCGACCCGTGACGGCCGCGCACTCCTGCGATCGGACCGGTTACGTCACTGAGGATCGCCGAGTTCCGTCCGAGCCCTCCCGATCGGATCGCGAATGAGGCCAAGCTCAGCGAGAAAACAGTGATGAAGGAAGAGAACGTCGCTTCGTCAGAGGGTCCAGTTCTGCCGCAGCAGCGTTCAACCTGAACGAAGAGGCTAGGAAACTCGAACCCCCCCCCCCCCCCCCAAAAACTCTTCGATAATATTGGGAAGGGTGGATTATATTCTGCTTTAATAGACGAAAAAGTTCCACAAAGATTCAGTCTTATCAGGAAAGTCTCACTTGATTGCGTCGTGAAAATCTCAAGACGATGATCATCATCATCATCGGCATCATCATCACATCCTTGCCCCCGGTTTCTCGCCATCCGTCGTGGTAGACTTTACCGAATCGCGAGAACATTGAAAGGTGTGTTGGGGGGTTCGACCCGTTCGTTCTTCAATTAAACATTCTCGATATTAGATGTTCATCCCCTCCTGCCGCCAGGTCGGAGTGGCACACTCCTAACGGATTTAGATTTTCCCCGAACTGACCCCTTGACCTTCCGTTCCATCCTGGAAGCCTACTCTATCTGCATCAGAGGTGCGGGAATGATTGTCCCGCAAGTTCAACGTTATCTTCGGCTGCGGAGTCGACCTCTCCCGCACCCTGTGTTCAGAGTTTTCTTTGATTGTTTCCTTTCCGCTGTCATCCCCGAACGCTACCAACACTGCTCACGTCCACAGTTTTTCGCTTGGTGAAACGGCCTCGAGCACCAGAATGAACGCCAATGAGGTGAAATACGCTGATTGCGCGTGTCGTCTCTTCACCCCAGGCGAGCCGACCTATTCGCCGTGACTAGCTCGTCTGTCGGTGCTTTCTGCAGGAGCACCTCATGGCCGGTGCGCGGATAGAAAACCCATACACTCGTCGAGTGTGGCGGAAACCGCTCAGTTCTCATTATCGATTGACAAGTGAAGCAGGAACTCCCGCTTTGTATCTACAAGGGGCATTACGCCCGCTTCGCCGTTCGTTTCAGCGTCAGCTTTGCCATCCTTTTCAATGTCAGCGTTGCGCTGTTAAAGCACGAGAGATCGACTCGGAGCCAGTGAGGATCTCCAACCGCAGTTGGTCCACTAATTCGCTAACGTCGGCGCCGTCATGGGGACGCTTATAACTGGGTCTCCGTGCCGTCATCGCGCCGTCGGTTTCCCGAGCGAAATATTGTATGTTCCGCACGTCAGCAACACCGTCGCCACCAGCCGCGCCAGTGAGCTGGTGAACAAACGAGTGGACCAACCACGCGGCCCGACGGACACGATGGAGCCCTCGGGGCAATTTCAACTTCCAAAGTCGCGGCGACGCTGAAAGACCCCGCCGTAAAGGCAGGAGAGAAATCGGCGGCTGTGACCGCCGGCAGAGGCCTGGCCAGCGGCACACAATGTCCCTGAAAAGGCCGCCGGAACGCAATCGTCCGCAAAGTGCCAAGCAAACATGTTTGCCGGCCTGCGCCTACGATGCTCGGCCCTCGAACTGAAGTGAGCAGCGCCGCAAACCGAGTCAGCTAATCTGTTGATTACGTGCGCTCGATCGCTCGGGCAAAGGGCACGATCATAGGCAAGTGTACACAGATAAAAAGAGTGACCGATCGAGCACACAAGCATGAGGGGTCAAGTCAACACTGAGTACACAGTGGGGCGAGTCTTCTGGGAGTTCCGGAACTTCGAGGCTCTGAGGCAAAATCCCCAAGTGGAGGAAAGGTTCGAGCTCATGGTGCGAATAGCCTCCCCGGGGTCCGGACAGGTTTCCCGGGCGGGGAATCACTTTCGAGGGCATGCTTCGTCCGATCAACTTCAATGGTTTTTATTGGAGGTCGGAAGCTTGCGATCACTACGTATGAAGTTCGTCTTCTTATGCGAGTAGATATTGTTCACGTGAAGGGATTTCGACAACGACACAGAGCTAACTCCGTAGTTACAGCCCCCCTCCGAGCTCTCAGAGCTTCGCCCGTTGTTACCCGATGAGTGTACATTGTGGAGACGACGGGTTAAGGCGGTATCCTCGCAACCGAGGAGGAAGAGAGCGGTATCGCGAATTCGGGATTCACGTTCTGCGAACGCATCGTCACGTACTCCTGAGGATCGGGAAGTGGAGAGAGGGTTTTTTTTCTTGAAAAAGTGGGAGATTCTCAGTCTCTCGCACACTATCTTCCTACTAGCCTCGACCATGGAAACGATGAAACGTCCGGAGTTTGGATGAAATGACGAACATCCCCGCCGCGGCGGTCGCAGCACAGGAAGCGACCAGAGCTCATCGCGCTCAGAGAAAGTTTATTGATGACACGAAATCGACTTTGACTAAGCTTGTAATGGCGGAAACCGGCCGGAATTCGCGAGGCCCCAAACAATTTTGATAAGTATTTGGTTCCTGCAGGAGTTTTTTTTTTTGTTGTTGTTGAGTGACTCACGAAGGGAAGACGCTATGATTTACGAAAAGAACTGCGAGTGCGGAAAAAAGTTTGGCGCGCTGAACCTCCGCTCTCATCCCCGCTTCCAGGAGGGGCAGGGAAAATTGGAGGTTCACGGAGTCAAGTACGTTTCCAGATTCGACGGAGCTCAAGCGCATGCGACGGAAATTCTCGAGGAAATCGCGATTGAGACGATCGGATAATCGGCTGCAGCCAACCTGATATATCGGTTTTGGCGGTCCTCTTGGGGTCCAATTTTGAGTATTGCTCCTAACCCGCGATCGTTCTGTGTCGAACAAACTTTTTGGAGGTTTTCAGAGATCAGTGAATGTGAGCTGAGTCCTCGGAGTTTGCTGGAGTGTTTGAAATCCGCTTCCTCGATTTGCTCAGTATATCTCCATACGCCGCAAATCGCCGACAAGGGTTTTCTTGCTTCCAACAACCATGACTACAGTTTTCACGGACGTGTTCGACAAGGTATACCAACAAGCGGCGGCCACGACGACGAAAACTGATCATCGCAGCAAGAGGAAGGCGGTGGCAAATCTCCGCACGCGCAGGTTGTGTTCCGTCCGATTCCTCTTACCATGACTCAACTGTTGAGGGACGCTCCGCAGAGCTTTGGTAGCAAACGCAACCATCCGCATGGTTACGTTATGAGCTTTGGAACGTGAGGATGTCGGTCATGAAATCCATACTCTGACCGTCCTTTCAAAGCAAGGAAGTCTGTTCCTTAGTAATCTGACGAGAGATTCGTTTTCTGCAGCTTATAGCACTCCAGAGGCTGCGGGGACGCTGATTCTTCGCCGCACTGGAGAAAGGACCGTCCTGCCTCGATATCGTGATTCTTCCTGAAACTCTAGGAAAAGCTCGGTGCGAAGGGAGAGATTCCGCGATGGACACCGCGTCTTTCCGATCCTTATTGTTCCTAAGCGGGTGCGTGCTGTCGACCAGCCCGGACGCTCGCTCCGCTCGACAGACTGGGAACTGCTGCCCGGGGCATCCGAATGTGAAACGGTGTCTTTATTCCCGAATATCCGCACAGTGTCAGCCCCGGAGTCGACTGAACTGGCTCCAGTGCAATGTTCAGGGTTCCCGCAGGAAAGTCCGCGAGCGGTGAACGCTTCGGCACCGGTCAAGGCGTAAGAAAGGTCTGGAACCATGAATAAAGTCAGGTACGACTCAACGGGCCGTGAGTTGGAACGCCTGATTAAGAGTCTGGAGGCTGGATTAATATCTCAAGTTGTTGGGGCGGTTTCGCGCAGAGGCATGCTCGCTTTGCGAATTACTGAAGGACGTCCGAGAGGCTTGAGCAGGTCTTCCCTTGCTTTGTGAGCAATGGGTTTCTCGCTAATGAACAAATATTGGCTGGATGCAAAAGTAGCTGCACTCCCGGGAGGCGCAGGAAGATCATAAAATATACGGAACGCGCGGAATTCAGTGACCTTTCAGATGCACCCCGCTCACACGAGCGATCTCACGAGCGGAAAATGAGCGGTTTAAAAAAATGAGCATTCTGGCTACGGCGTAGCGGAGATATCTGTCCCGGGAGATTTTATTTTTCTGTGATCTTCCAAGTTGTTCTTTCTCGCTGGTTGAACGCTCTCTTCAGCATGAGGGAAGCTGGATTTCCCCTGGAAACGCTCAGAAGCAGTCGGAAATGTCTTTCCAACATAGAATGTTCAGCATGTATCCCCTTCAGGGCGATAAGTTCGATTGCTCCGGTAGAGAGAACTTGATAGCTTACTCACGAAATCTCATGTTCCCGAATATTCATGTCGAAGATTCCGCGCAAAATTTTACAACAGTTGAGACTGACAGAAGCGCCACTGAGAACGGCAGAGAAATAACTGTTCCGTCGCTGGAGCATACAAAATCACTTTTCGCAAGGCGAACAACGATGGAACGTGTTTTGTGGACATTTCCGAAAGGCTCAGTTGGCGTGATAAAAAAACACCACAAAATCACAGTTAATCACAGGAGCACAGTGATGAGCCATCGAAATGAGGGACCCAGAGCTCCTGCATCTAGTCAATATTTTCATCGCCACGTGAGCCAGAGAATAGCTGAACTACTGAACGGCTCTGGAGAATCATTCTAGCGTTGATACTGCAGATTCTCGTTATCGCTTTCTGGTGTTGCTTCTGTTCTCATGACATGAGTTCAGAGTTGGATTCGATCGAAGTGTATCGCTTGGTACACATCCTCGGAGGTCTTGAGACAGGGCAAACTCGCTATGAAAATACCATCCAGACCGGAGGCAACCGAGTACAAAGCAGTCTCCAGATAAATCGACCGGACGCGTATATTCCGTTCGTCATCAGGCTGATCCGAAAAAAAATTCTCGTACATGAAGTGAGACTTCCCAACTTCAGCGTTTGGAAGAATTTCCCACACCTCTGAGTCATTCATCTATCGAATATCGAGGAGGCGACTCAAAAAATCACAGCAAGCTCTCATCACGTCGGCGTCGTCGATAGAAAACTTCGGGCCTTCACTATCGGCATCTCCATATTCAATCTCAGAGTCGAGTAGTTCAACTTTCTCGAGCATTGTGGTTGGCTTTCTCGCAGGCTGTGCAAGAGTCTCATCAACTGGACGCTGGTGAATACAGTCTCGCCTGATGAGGAAATTCCAGGTCGTGCGCCTGAAGTTCAGTACCCGTTTCAGCCGAATATAGGGTGTACCGTATTGATTCTGCTCGTTGGTTCACGCGATCATTTTTTCGGGCTTCCGAAACCCATCTCTAAAAACCGGAGAAGCAAGACTCGACTCAGACTCATACCCGGTAAAACTGGTCGTGGGTTCCTGAACTTTTTTGGAATCAACTGAGAACTCTCTCGTATCATGACTATATGTGTGGTACCCCGAGAGCAAAGGCTCGCTCATTCAATAGTATCGAGTTTCGACAGACAGTATTCAATGCCGGTATGGAGCAGACCTCGCCCCGCACTTCCATCTCGAAATGACTTCCCAGAGTTACGCAGTTCCTGAACTCTGAAATTTCAGTCCCTAAAACTTGTTGCGATCATCCGAGGGATGCGAACACGTGTGTTTCCCGAAGACTTCTTCAATTTACTCCGTGAGCGCTCTCCTAGGTGGAGAGCAGGGATTGAGTATCTCCGACCGGTTGCCGTTGTCTAGGTTTCTATTCCGGCATTTCCGCGCAGAGGACGTGTGCCATTAGAACTGTTCTGAGTGCGAGAGCGTCTGCGCTACGGGCCAATAATACTATTCACTTTCTGGCCTCTTGCTCGAGACGGCGTTTTTATGCTAATGTGCGCCTTCTGTTCAGAACGCCGCTGCGACAAACTCGTTTGCCGACGCAACCATAGAACTGATGGCAATGTTTGAATAATGATTGAATTTCACCGAAAAGGAACGCTTACGCCGGTGCGATCCCGGTTCCAAGGCCCGTAATCGGGAAAACCTCTCATTTTTTCCGAGATTCCGCCCCGAATGCTGAATTCTCCGCACCTTGGAAGACATGGGAGGCGCGGCCAAATGACCCCGATGGGATTTGGTTCCTGACCCGAAGTCGAAACGATAGCTGATCCCGACGAACCAAATCTTACTCCACTGAGATGCTGGTTTGACGATATGGAACTGGATGAGCATGCAGGAACGCTCAGAACCGTCTGGGCAGAAGAACGCCCTTCTCAGGATGTGCGACATCGCGTGGGAATCATTACTGGGTCGAATGATCCGTTTCTCCTTCAGAGCAGAGAGCCGAGCGGAGCTCTGTGAAACATCCAACTCTGACTCCGCTCAGATCGAGCCTAAACTCCGGTGGGCGTTCTGTCCACACCGTTCTCTGAGTCAACGCCAACGGAATCTGCTCCTTCATCTTATTGTTTGAAATCTAGCGAGTGTGCTC
The DNA here is from genome assembly GCA_037576195.1 of Phytoseiulus persimilis. Classification (NCBI taxonomy): domain Eukaryota; kingdom Metazoa; phylum Arthropoda; class Arachnida; order Mesostigmata; family Phytoseiidae; genus Phytoseiulus; species Phytoseiulus persimilis. The sequence continues at coordinate 6,830,177 of CM075103.1, forward strand.
ATTCATGCCGGGTTACCATACGTTGATTCGACACGTTGCCTTCTAATCCAGGATATGCTCGACTCACTGCGAACATCGGTTGTTCTCATCGAAACGACGATCCAGTGGAGAAGACCGAAAGTCACAAGATTATTCTCACAAAATCGCCATCGCTCGACTTTCGACGATCATAGCGAAACGGCTCGTGCGGGCACGCCGTTTGCCGGATGGACTGTCGAAAAGGAATGATGCTCGCCCCGGAAGAGGGAGACCGTACCGCGAATCGGAGGAAAAAGGAGCCTTTGATCTGATTGATGATTCCATAGCAGTCGGATGCGGCCTTGTCATGGTGTGAAAAGCAGTTATCCTTCGCGCTGTCTTCGACGTGGTCTGGATCGACACCAAAATGGAGGAAGAAAAACTTCAGAGAACTCCTTCCAGCGCCATCTGAAGCCGCGAATCTTACCGAAAATCGGCGAAGACCTCGAATTTCGCCGGAAATCGGCGAATACCTCGAATTCCAGTGAGCTTTCACAACGGTGAACGTGGCAGAGGGGGTGAGCACCTGCTTGAGCAGGAGGAAATTAAGATTCTAGTCAAGCCGTCGGAAAGTTCAGACTTGAATAGTTTCGATTTCTGGGGATTCTCGGCTCAATCAAGCCGATGGTGGAGGAGCTGGAAATACCGATCATTTCGGCTGTGCAAAGATGAGGGAACGGGAGATCAGAGCATCGAATGATTTCCTCCCGGAACGCTAATCGAGGTCATCATGGGTGGAGGAGGCAATACGAAGTACTAGCCACCGAGATCAGGTCTGATTCTCAATTTCCCGGGCGAGAATCCCGGCTATCGATTACTTCATGTTGAACTCGATTCCCGTTGTTCACAGTTTCCAGCCCTTGACTTGTAACTTATGAACTTTCGTCAAGATTGAATACCCTAAAACCCCGCAGATAATCGACGTCTTCTGCTCGATATTCTTCCGGGAAAAACGCAACAGATACTGACCTTTGCAGATAAGGAGCTTATCAGATAACGAGCCACTTTTGAGATGATGAGCTCATCAGTTCCGAGCTCTGCCTTTTTCTGAGGAAAAATCGAAAAAGAAGGTTTGTTATCCGGTGGATTCTAGGGCATGCTCTGTTCTTCATGGAAATTCGATTTCATGGTCGCAGCAACTACTTCCGCAACCCATGACTCGAAAATATTTGAAAACTCGGGCGCCGATAACTTCGTCTCACGGCCTGTAATCGGACCCAGAGCTTGAGCTGGAAACCGCTCAGTAAAACTTGAAATCCCTTGAAAAGGCTGATAATAATCTACAATCTATATTCATGAAGCATATTTTATCCGTGTGCGTTCGTGTCTTTGGAAAGTCTAGAAGAACGCAAAAGTCCCCCATCTACATTACTTCGTTCTTGGAGGGAGGGGGGGGGGGGGGTAAAATACAGGGGTCTCGAAACAAGCCCTCGGCTTAATCCCGGTACCGTGACCCAGAAACCATTCATGCTTGCCACGTTGCTGACAATTGGAGCCGGGGATCAAGTCTCTTGGAAGGTTTCCGAGACGCTCGATCACGGGAAGCGGATTCAAACCGTTGGAGAAGAATACAAGAATGCGAGGAATACAGGCTCTTTGCGAATTGAATCGCATATCTCTGACGGCCCAGGTGAGGTATCGACGAGAACTGCCCTCGTTGTACTCAGCAGGATTTAACGCAAGGAAGAAACGAAATCCAACCCACAATTCGAGTAATTTTCTACGCGCTGCGATGCTGATGTCAGCGAGCCTGAATACTCTTTTTGCATTTGTTTCCCAGTCCGCTCTCGTCACTGTATCGGGTGAGGTCGCAGATATGAATCACGATTGCAAGGCATTATGGATCCCCTTGTCTGGAGCTCGCACACTCAGCTATGCGGGTGCTATGCCAGGTAACGGCCTCGGGTGTTAGGAGCCCGATGGATGTATTCCGACTAGTGCCTCCAAAACGTAGTCTCCATAGTGAAATCAAAGTCGGTGGGTCAGAAGGCCCGCTTCGGGAATCGAAGCCCCCTGCTCGCGCTCTGGCTCGAAACACATTTGATCGGGCCCCCCCTCATTATCCGTTTGGATTTTTCCGAGCTTGGATTGGATATATGAAGTCTCTCTCTCTCTCTCTCTCAGAGAATAGCTCATTCGCTCCATCATCGGATCACTCTCCTTTTGCAATAGATGGCAATGGTCGGATGCTCTCCGGGATTCCTTCCAATCGGAGCACGATTCCCTCACGAGCCTCCATTCCTGGCGGTCAGGTACGGAGGCACTCGTGTTGCATCACAAAACCTACGGGTGGGTACCCGACGTCCAGAACACTGAACCCCATCGCTGTGGTCACTGGATGGCTCTCGGTCGTTACCCCGGACAAACGAGTTTTTTCGGAATTAACGCCTCTCAGTGGCTCAGACACGAACTGGATTGCCACGAAAACACTGGATACCAGGACATGACTGAGACTGTCTACTATCGGTGTGATCTCAATATAAGAAGGGATCGAGAAAGTCTCCATGGATGTCTTTGCTCTGGGCCTCAGGTGAGTTCTCATTCAGTGCCCTCCGACGTGTCCGCCGCGGGCTCGGATACAGAGTAACAAACGTTTCTTCGAAGTTTTAAGCTATCGGCCACAGCCCTTCCACCGATGGTCGAACCCTTCGCGGCGAAGCGACCGCTTCAGGGAGTTCCGATTATTACGCGGAGTACCAAAGGGCCCGGCCTCTAGAATCGACGAAACGCTGTCATACATTGGGTTCAGGTCCGGGGAGGACTTTCAGAGTACGTGATAAAATCTATCCCAAACAGAACCCGCAGCCCGCCGTACATCGATATTGGCGATGCGATCAATTAATCCGCGATCATGAGAACCCGCAAGATCCACTTCTGGAGCTTGGACACGTCTGGATGATATAAATCTCCTGGAGCCGAGCAATACATTCAAATATCCTATTCATGTGATTCCAGCTGATGTCTCCGGGCTCGCTGGAAGGTGGGTCGAAAGGTGGGTCGGTTTCGAGTCGTCATTATGGGCGGAACAGCGACAGTTAACACGATCACGCGTCTCAATATAGAAGCAACGATAACTCGTCTGTTGCTCTCTTGCTGTTCCACTGCGTTAAGCTTCGCATTGGATATGCGTCATTTCTACGAATGATCGGTTCGCTCTGGGGAGAAGACACGAAGTACGGTGAAGTCGGAAATAAAGGAACCCAAGAACAGTTCTTCTCTGAAGGGCACACGCGCGCGCGGTGTTTCATCGGCAAGTCGGCTCGCGTTCACACATGCAGCGCGCGTCTACTTGAAATGCGGGAATATTCAAATGACCGCCGCGGAGCTGGCGATTCATCGGCATGTCATGGGAAGACGACAGCAATGAAGACTGATGGCGGAGCGATGGTTTCTCATCTCGGGTCGATGGAGACTGAATGCTCCCCGAATAACAGCCTTCAAATTGAGGCATTCTGGTCAAAAAACCTCAATATTTACTCGACACCGAGAAAGAGGACACCAAATTAGTTGCACGGGATTCGTGGGACAACAAGGATCTCCAAAAAACTTCACTCAAGCGATTCCATGATGATATTCATAGTTTTCTGAAGGAAGCGTGATTTCTCGTTCCGAATTTCCTATTCTCGTTTCAGCTCTCGAACGACACCAAGCGCGACTCTTCAGCTCATTTCGTGTTCGCACGATTAACTTCTCAAGTCTCACTTACCTTCAGAAATCCGTTTTGTTCTCGATTTTTTCTCCGCGTACCATTTGAACTTCGGCGGCGATTGAGTTCTCTTGGTGGGGGATTTTTCGAGCCGAATCATATACGTCTCTCTTCCGCTCAACATGATCCGTCCTCACAGCAAAGCGAGAAGAGATCAGCGGCCTCATTTCACGAGAGCCGGATCTTAGCGAGGAGTAACGTTCCGCCCGTTTTCATGAGGCTCCAATGAGGGTTTTATTGAATCTCGCCACACGACAACTCCTGATCCCAAGCCAAAATAGGAAAAAAATGTGGACGTGGATTGGAAAGCTTCCGACCGATTTGCTCTTTTGTTGGCGCTCAATCGCCCTTCCCGCGCTCAGTCAGACGACAAGGAGACCGACGATGACATCGAGTGAGGCTCCGAACGGTTCGGTCACTGTAAAAGGCCCCATCATCAACGGATCCTCGGTCCGTGGGCCCATTCGTTGCGTTGTGGGCGTTGGGCTTGTAAGGGGAGGACGCAGTGCCAAGGAGAGCAAGACACTCGATGATTCTTCGACCGTTCGAGCGAACAGGCTGAAACCGAGTTTGCCTGGCTGCCCGGCCTTGCCAGGGAATGAAGCAACGAGCGAACAACGGGTACTGCGCAAGAATGACTGTTCGCGGTGAGAAGTTTGTGTTCCCTCCCTCGATGACGCTCGTTCATCCGACACCATTGATCATTTCTGATCATTGGAGGCAAGCTTCTTTGGTCCGTTTTCCTCTCGCTCCGATCGCAGCTGGGGTTTGAACTTCCCGTGACGATCGAGTCGACAGGGAGGGGAGGCGAGAGCGGGTGAGAATATCGTTTGATTCGCGCACGACAGTATTCTCTCCATGAGGTATAAGCTGGGTCTTCGTTCCATCTGATTCAGATGAGCACATTCTTTTCGATTGCTTCATCGCATCGTCGATATCCTTATGTCCAGCATGCAAGTCCTGAGATGGATTGTAGCCGTGCCGCGGAATTTAATGATGGCTGGCATGAGGCTGGTCGTTCTCAGCTAGTCAGGGTTCTCCTTCCGGGCATCCCGCATGTCCTGTCAGACCGTGCAGGACTCAGCAATCTCATGAATAGTTCCACCATACGCTCATTATGCATACGCCGAGCGGCTCTCAATATTTGAGCCGATAAATGCCGCAGCCGAAAGAGGGCAGTTTCTCCGATTCATCGAACTCCAGCTGCTGAGACATTCGGAACGAGCAATCGGGAACACTTCCCAGAATCGTCGGAGGAACCTCACCACGATCCGAGCTGTCAACAGCGAACCTCTCATTTGTGAATTCGTCCGAGTTCCAAGTCTCGACGGACTCTGCATGGGAGTGATCTTCGCGATGAGGGACTGGGATTTTAAGCGGGGATTTCCATTTGCGGTGGACTTTCTAATGGTGAACAGCTCGGAGGAAGTCGCAGAAGGTTCATTCGCGACCGCGGCTGAAGGATCGTCGGGTTTCCAGAATCGGTGAGAGACACCATTGAAAATATTAGTCGGACTCCCTCTCGTACTCCCAGTCAACCAGACTCGGCACCCAGACTCTATTCTACGGATGCTTAGCCATCGATTACGTCACATATGCCGCCGCATGTCTTGAGGGAACCTTATTCTCGGTTCTCGTGTTTCGTGGCTCAAGTATGGACAGAATGCCATCAATTTTTGTGCGGACCACATCTCTCACTCCAACGAGCTGTTCGAGGCACGATGGAGTCGTCGATTTTCTCAGACAGGGGAGTAATCGAATGTTCTGCGTACCGCTCACTGCGGAAGAGCCCGAGTGAGATGGCCGAGATCAAGATCTCCGTGTTCGTCAAACTCCCGATTCGGAGAAGGCAGGTGACGAAGAGCTCCTAGATGCCCTTTCCCACGCCGAAGGCGGCTTTCAATGTTCCCATTTCCCGAATTCGCTCCGGTAATCTATATTGGTCCGAGGGAGATATTTTCAGAGTGGAGCGAGGAAAACGAGAACCGTAACACCCAAGCTAAGCGCGAGATATATACAGTTGACCCCCTTCACACACTTCTTTTTCCGCGGTCCATCGAGCGCGGTTTTTGCAGCGATGCGATAAGAACATCTGGAACTCAAAGGATCCAAGGGCGCTACCAAACCACCGGTCTGGACCCCGGAGTCCGATGGCTCGGCTGAACCTAGACCTTGCAGCAGTTTTTAGCCGCGGCTCGAAAACCGCAATAAATTTCGGTTGATTAACCGCGAACCGGCAAGTGTCCGGTTCAGCAAATCGGAGGCGAGTATTCGCTCTTTTGGTAACAGGAGGAGGACCGGGGCCTCTTCTCGAACGATGGCGGAAAGTCCGACAATCTCGAACAAAGATACCGAACGTATTCCGATCTGCTTCCAGTTCAAAATCTCGGGATATTCTTGTCAATTGACAATGATGTCTAGTGCCCCTCTTCGGTTGAACATCACGCAGATGAGATCGTCCAGCAAGCGGCTAGGGGCAGGTAGGTCGTGCCCCCCTCAGAAGTTCGGGAACAACTGATGCAAAGCCAGGATAAATACGCGTACTACGAATCGCGGCGAATCAGAATATGGGACTCTGCTTCGGGAAACGGAGAGGAGTGCCGAGAGGCGGAAAAGCTTGTAGCTGTGCATTAAGCTGAGCAAAGGATCGAACTGCTTCAACGGTTGTTCATGCAAGATCTTGAGGAGGAAAGTCCACGAGCGTCTCCAGTTCGTCACTACCTCGTTCGTAGAACCTCGAGGACGAAGAAGAGACGGATTTCAATTGATGAATGCTTTGTCAAGAACTGCAAGTCCGATCGCTGTCAGATATTCCGTCAACTCGTGTGTTCAGGCGGAGCTTCATCGTGTTGCCTAAGGTTTCGCATCCCGGGCACATAGAGCATAATCGCCTGAATAGCCTCTCGTGATCTTATAATGAGAATAGATACATCATTTCTCTATTCCCCGCTTAATCGGATCGTCCGCTCAATCGGATCAGGATGGTCTGGTCCCGATGTGAACCGATGAAGCGTAGTCCACTGTATCTTGAGCATTCAACCAGCGCTTGTGAGCCCATTATGAATGCTCCCGAATATCACCGCTGATCGCGAGAATAAGATGTGAAATTCAAAGTGGGCGAATTTTGTGGTGGGGCGGTCCGCCTTGGGCATCAAGGCTGCAGGGGCATCAGGATGCCACTGACAGTGGCAGAAACGCGCCGTCTGATCACTCACGAAATGAGCGTTCGGAACGACGTCCGCACTGTCAAATAACTTCAATCGTCTCCTGATAAGTCTGGAAGGGAAAGCTCGAGAGCCGAGCTCTCTTCTTCGCAAACCTGTGGTCTCAGAACAGCGAGCGCATGCGCGCACCGAATCACGATCTTCCGTACGCAACATTGAAGAACTCATCTTGGAAACCCTCACACCGCTCACCCCGCGAGAAAGTTTGTCCATAGCCCCGCTAGTAGTTCCGTCATAACGCAACTGGGTTGAATAGTTAACCTGGTCGTTTCGGGGAGCTTAAGAAATTCGTAGCGACGGATGCCATAACAAGTTCTCGTGGTTTGACAGTTCAGAGCGTGGAAGCTTTCGCAATCGAATACCTCGTTCGATTTCTGACGCGATTCCCATAGAAGTTATCGTGAATCTCCTGCGGATATGATCGCATCAACCGACGGTTTCTCCACGATCTCTCGATTTTGTGGTCGTCTCATGAGTACAAGAATAATCAGATTCCGTGGTCTCCCTTGCGTATTGTGGCTTCATCTCATCCATATATATGGATATGGAATACATTGGTATCATGCTGTTACATCATCTGAGATAGAAGTTCCGCGAGCCCGCACGGGGCATCAGACCGGAGGTCCGCCCCGGGCATCGTCGACGGTCGGTACGCTACTGGCCAGGGGCCGTCTTGGCTCTTAATTAACTACAAATACATAAACGATGTCGTGGAAGATCGACGCGTTTTGAACTGGCTCACCTCGCATCACATCTGATAAGGCTTTGTGTTGTTCAACTTCCCGATAGGAATCATTCATTTGAGCTTGAAACTTCGAAATTGACCAATTGCGGTTAATGTCGGTTTATGGCCGCTGATTCAGGATTCGGGTTTGCGATTGAGTGCAAACCGCGCTTACCGCGGACTGAGGTTTCCTGCAATGTCTAGCTGAAACCTTGCTTGTGGGTTCGGGAGCGCCAAGCCAGACAGCGCTTGTGGCGGCGCCCAAGACAAGGAAAAACTCGAACGACGCGACTGCAAATCACTCATGAGACGCTCGCCTGTTTTGAAAGAAGGAACCGTTGAAAAAACACAAGGAGTCACTGCGACGACCGAAGACAAAAAGACCTGTAGGCTGGGGACTTCAACGTGGAGAATCACTCGTCTCCAGGAGAGACGAATACGGAACGGGATCTCATGCGTTGGCTTTCCGATGAAATGTGCTGCTAAACATCCAGAGAATAGCTCCAGAATACTCGCTGTGAGTCACAGAATGAGTTCAAGCTGGGCCAAAGACGCGACAAATAGTCTCACGGAAAAGTCTCACATGTCGCAAACGATTCAAAATTAGATAATCGCTCTTTTATGAAACTAGATTCGGGGAAAGAATCCAGGAGCGGAGGGTGGAAGCCAAATATTTTCGAATCGCTTGTTACAGCACGTCTGACGATCAGATGAGCAAGATACTGCGCTGGGTGGAAGTCGGTGGATCCCATATTCTCGAATCTTTCTTTCTCGAGTCGAATCTTCCGCCCATTCCATGGAAGCGGAGGTGGATCTGCTGAGGAGCTGACACAGTTGATGCCGCAGAAGACTGCCCACACACATTCTGCGACCGACGTGGAGATCGCCACGAAACACTGGCCCATGTGATCCTCGGATGCAATGAATCATGCTACACCGATGATAATCTGGCTGCTCTCTCCGACCAGTGAGCTGGATCATAAATTGGTGGATACGACCAAGAGTGTCTTTTCGGAGCATGGGAACGCAACGAGAACGCGACTGAATCAGAAGGTTGTTTTGTGAATGCACGAGTCATATCCAAAGAACCATGAAAATAGAATCTGACAATCTCAATATGAACGAGAATGAGTTCGAATTCACCCGAAAATGGCTTTGAAACAATTCATCGACGTTGTTCAACACAGGAAAAGTATGAGATTGTCGAAAAGAGTCTGTTCGAGCTTCTTCAGTTCATAAAGAAGTACGGGCTCGATATTTTTGTAGCAAACCTGACCGTGTGCTTGCGACTTTCCTTGACATTGGCGATGAGCTCTGCTAGTATGAGGAAATGCCCCCGAAGTTCAAGCTTATCAAGTCCTTTCTGCGCCAAAGTATGAGTCAGTTGCGTTTGTGGAATTTCGCGACCCTCTCCATGGAGAACAAGCTTCGTAGTAGAATCGCCATGAAAGGAGCGTTACATGAATTCGCAACCTTCAGACCTGGGAAGATCGGACCCTGAGGTACATTATGCAGTCCGGAATCGCGACGGAAATGAAGTAGTATACTCTCAACATTCCGCACCAAAGTTCTGGCATCTTTCACTCATGTTCGTCCGCACAAGGTCACGCACACGAGCTTTTTGACTTCCCTGGAGATGAGGGGGGAAGCATCCTCGGAATCTCCGAGCTCTGCCCTGAACGGCTCTTCGCCTGGCTACGCCCCTGCAAATAAATCTGTATAGTCGGTGACAGCACGCCAGACGTGTCACATGCCGATCAGATGAGCCCGACACAGTGATACTCGGATATCGGTGGCTACCACACCAGCGTGGTCGGATATTTCGTCTATTTCGCTGAAGCGGGGCTGAATTTGCAAAGGAGCTGACACAGTGCAAGGAAAGGGATGCAAATGTCGAAAGGAGTCTTCTTCAGCATCCGCACTTCTTAATGAACTACGGGCTCGATATTTGTGTGACGAACCTGATCGTTTGCTTGCGAACTTCCCCGACGTTTGCGATAAGCTCTCCTAGCAATGGGGATTTTTTTCGAAAATGAAGCTGATCTGCTCTCAAGAATGGGTCGGTGAGATGGGTTTGTGAAATCTCGTGATCCTCTCCATTGAGGACGACATGATAGAAGCTTTGCATGAATTTGCAACTTCAAAGTTCAGCGGATCGGACCCTCAAGTACATTATTAAGTTTTGAAACGCGATGGAAATGAAATAATATGTATTGTCGCGTCACTTGATCCTGGTAGGCCTCTACAGAGGGCGCACTGGAAGCTTGGAGAGACGTCTGCTCTCAACGTCAATACGCGCTTGCGTGGCGGTCGAGAGAGACCGGGAAATGGTGAACTCTGAAAGTCGATTCTTCAATTTGAGGTGTTTAGTGTTCCACTATTCCTTCTATCCTGCGGCTCGACTTCGTGCCCTCTCCCATTTGGAACCGTGAATAAATCCAGATAAGATATCTTCAATTCAAGTGCGAATCGATCGAGTCCTTCCTGGTCACCGAACCTATAGAAGATCAACTTGTAAATATACTGTCAACATTCCGTACCAAAGTTCCGGCATCATTCTCTCATATTCGGCAGCACGAGGCCACGCACGAGAGCTTTTTGAGTTCCCTGAAAGTGAGGGGGGCGGCATCCTCGGAATCTCCAACTTCTGCCCCGAGCGGCACTACGCCTAGCTACGCCCCTGCATACACCCCGATATTAAGAGCAGGAATTCGATTACGCAGCCGTGCGCCGAGTAGCTTACGAAAAAAACAAGCTCCTCATCGGCAGACAAGCGCAAAGAAACCGAATGTGGGATGTTCAAGCTTTTGACGGGCCGTGCGAATTGAATCGGCTTTTGATCGAGCTGGCGAAGCTTCCAAATCGATTCATAAGGGCCGACTCGGGATGAAGACCAACTGAGGAATTGCTAGGCGGTCGAGACAGGAGCTCGCCATGTCCATTCTGGCCGAAGCACTTGCGAGGGCCTGAGCTCGTTCAAGAATGAGATGGGAGCTGAGTGATTGCGGAGTAACCACCATTTCCGCCTCGCTACTCACGATACGCGGCCGCTGCTTATTCCGCTCGTCATTCGATCCCGAAAACTCGGATAGGTTCATTCTGGGTGTCTCCGCTACAACGTGGGAAAGGGAATCCAGGATGCCGGTATGTGGGATATGAAAAGACTGTCTGAGACTTAGTGCCTATGTGGTCTCGGTCAACCTTCCTTGAATGAGCATATCATGGAAGATATAGCAGAAATCCAGATAGACTCATCGCGCACTCGCTGGGTTGCCACGCAATCAGGCCCTGGAAACTTTGGTCAAAGCCGGATAAATCTAGCAGACTATCAGATTGAGGGAGAGCGTGGTCCAAGCTATCTCGAATCTTACCGCAAAGCACCAGATCGGGTGGGGGAACTCAGAATAAGCAACATTCGCGTTCGCTTTCCTCCGTCAGACCTGTCGTTCCTGAGTTACAGGTCAAACTGCAGGAGTGGCCTCACCCACTTCTTCCGATGACGCATGGACAATTCAGATCGGCAAGCCGTCGAACGGCAACTGCCCCCGATGAAAATTCCCGTCCTTCTTTCCGAGGAGTGTGCGGACCCGGATGACACACTCAGACACCGGCAGCGTTCCGTCTCCAAGTCTCGGCGGCGGATGGAACGTACGGGACGAAAAACAATCGGTGTCCGGAAAGCGCGCAGACCCTTCCATCGAACTTGGCAATCCGTCCAAAGGTCAGGTAGAATTCCGGAGAGAAATCCTGAACTCTCTCTGGACGGATCTTGCACTTTTTCAGAATGCGCGAACGGTTCCATCTGGGCAGCGTCAACACCCAAACCGATTCTCGGGATTGAGGAAGGAAGCATGGCCCGGTTAACGAGCTCTACGGCGCTTTTTAATCCTCGAAGATCCGTCGCGACCATGACGTGGACGAATGCACATGAAAGAACCCGCGGTATCCAGTAGCGTATCGGCCTTCGGCGGTACCCGGGTTAGTCACGTGGTTCGAATGAGCCTGCTCGAGTATCCTCGATTACAACTGCTTGATCCAGTTGCGTTCTCACAATACCACTGACACACTTACAGTAACCTAGCGAGGTTGTGGGAGACTCAAAATTTTCAAACCGGTTCAACGAAGGCTTTCCACGATGAGTCAACGAATGTTGCGTTCGGAAGGTCGAGATCCTGTACGCGCATGCGTCTTTACATTCTGGAGCCCTGCGAGGGAGGAGACATTTTCATTCAAACGATGAGGGAAGGCAGATGCGAACATACAGATCACCTCACAGAGCGCTTCTCCTACAGAGCCTTGATACCCGGCGGGAAGCTGACGGTTCGACCCCCGTCACTGAAGTACCAGCCTACCGGTCGCGGCTCTACTCCGCGAAGGTCCTCATTTGGTGGACGCTGGAGGCACCAGGCAGAGTGGAAGGGTAGCTTGACCCCATTTAGGGCACCTGACACAGCACGCAAGACGGACACGTTCAGCAGAAGCCGGCACATGAACATTCGGGCAGACAGCATTGGAGGTAGCCTGGGGTAGAGTAGTTATTAGGGGCGAGGGCTGACTCCCGCTCCCGTGGTAACGAAGAAATGCCGAAGCAGTTCCGGCCATGGGTGGCGGACCTCCACCCGAATAGTGGAGGTTGGGGAGACACTGGGTTTTTAGTGGGTATGCGACTCCCAGAGTACCGAGCGGGGCTGTGGCTCGGTCTGCATGACGCATTTTTAGTCCTGATCCACGACAAAAAAAAAGAGGGAGCTTGACCGGGCTCGGGACCTCCCGCAGCCCCAGGACGCGAACACGAGACGTCTGTCGAGGTTCAAACGTTTATTGGAAAGGAGTTCTTTGCGCGATGGCTTCCCTGTTGGGTTTGTCCCAAAACTGATCGTTCTCAGAACCTTCTTGTGCAACGAGATCGACAGAAGCAAGGGAACAGTTTCCTTCATTGATCGACGGAGCACTAGTTAGAAGAACGCAGAGGCTCATTCAGTTTCGAAGATTCATCACCACACGCGACTACGCTAAATCAACTCCATGGAGTGCGACAGATGTTCGGGTACTCGAACGTCGCCCTTCTTTCTCTCTCCTTGAGAAATCTGCGCTCTTTTTCTTCATGCTCGCAGAGGATGACGGGGAGCGGAGGGGGACAAAATTTCCAGGGAAGGCTCGTCAGGGCTGCTGACACAGGGACAGACAATAAAATTCCCGGGGAAGGATGGAATACCCGATGGGCGGCGGAAGACGGAAGCGGTTGAACGACGGAGAGAGGAAAGAGGAAGATAACTTGGGTGAACAGTAGATGGCGGAACTTGGCGCGCAAGGGGGCTTGAGGGAAAGGAGACACAGAGAGCGGAAGAACAAGTTTGTGCCAAGCAAGGAACGCTCAGGGAAAGCGGGCCGTTCGAGGAGGATGACGGCTTTAGGAGAAACCTCTCTTCCACAGGACTCAATTAGACTTCTGTTCATCTTCGCCGTTTTCCCGGAAGAAAATGAATCGTTCCTCATGACACTCCGAGTGACGGACGGCCGACCGACCGCGCGACTGGACGAGCGCGAGCGTTTGAGATTTTCTCGGAAAATGGGGGGGGGGGGGGGGAGGGAGGGGCTGGGATAACGAAGAGAAACATAAACTCCCACGGTCGGCACGACAGCAGCGACACGTTGTTCCAGTTTGGCTGATGACTCCCCCAGAGCTGTTTTCGTCCTCACCGTCGAGCTGCTTCAAGAGTTCATACATTTCTGAGGAACCAACTCAAGTGGAGGCCACATCAGGTCTTGTGAGAGTTTCGTCTCCGCTTCGGGTTTGATTCAACTCGGTTTCATCTCGTCCAACGAATCAACACCTACCGAATTTATTCTGCACGCAAAACTCCGCGACGAGCTAGGATGCGGGAGTCTCAACTGACGTAACGACAAGAATCCTATGCTAATGAGATCTCTGGAGGACGAACTCGGCATGTTGCGTAGACCCCTCCGGAACGCACGTCTTGAAAACCCTCACCGAGACTGCTCCCGGTAGGATGCACCGAAGCCTTCCGGGTCCAGCATTCTAATTTCGAGCACTCCAGACTCGAGAGACCGCGAACTTGTTCGAGCATTGCATGACGTGGGTTTTATGAGGACTATTCTCCGAGGAAGGATGTGGTGATCCTTTCCGACAGTTGATACTCTCATTAGAAGGATCATCCCTACCCGCCAGAGGAGGCCTCAGATCAAGGTTCTTAGGAATCAGGCCGCCACAAAACCTACCACATGGGCCCACGAATCATATCCGAAACCAAGAACATCCTCGAGACTGGCGTCAGGAGAGGTGAAAAGCCTCTCGATCAACTCGCGTCACTGTGAACGCAGTCACGGCTTGAGAACCATCGTGGATACACGTAGGTCGACCCGAAAGCATGGAGTGTGCGACAAAGTTGGTCTGCGCGACAGACTTCCTTCCAGAATCGAATCCATCTGAGACTCGAACCATTATGTGAAGAGCCTGCCGTGCGTCCATACTGAATGTCTAAATCGAAACAGCTGCTAAATGATCATCAACAGAGCACGGGCATAATTTCATCCAGTACTTGGCACTGATTCAGGCGTGATTGCTCCTCTGACGTCCAAATGGAAGAAGCCTATTCGGGGTCCGTGGAAAGGAACGAAACGAAAAATATCTCGGAGCATGCCCTTGGGTAACCATTTGAAGTGATTGAACCTGGTTCAATATTGAACTCACGCAGCGTCCATCTCTCTGCTCGAACCTCAATTCTCATCTTGATGCGAGTGTCACATCACACTGGCATCAACCTGAGCTGACCGAGCCGAACTTTTTCCAATTTCTCTACAACCCGAACAAATCTTGGAAAGTGGAGTTGAGTGAACCTGAACGAGCTTCTTGAGTGGGTCGCTTCGACATCTTGTCCGGGGAAATTCGAGCCAGAGCTCAACGACCAAGACCTAGCGGGAGAGCCTGACCGCGGGCCCTCCGCGAGTCATCGAGTTCTGCTGGAAGCCGGATAGTACAGGGTGGCCAGTTTTAGTCGGGAATTTTCGAGCCCTTACTTGTTTTGTCCATAACTCTCCCAGTATTTTGAATTTCCTTCGAAAATCAAGAAGTGATAGAGGATATCGGGTTGGTCATTTTCTGCAAAATTTGAATGGATATGATGAGAATTTCGGGTCAGAAAATGGTTTTGAAAATGACCCATTTCCGTCGATGTCTCTCTGAAAGTTATCGTGAAAACGTAAATATTCAGCCGGCCGGGCTCGTACGGGCCGCGTTGGACGCGCGAAAGGCATTCTCCTCGGAAAATGGCAAGCGATCGTATCAAAAATTCCGATGGTGTCAAGGGTGATTTTATCCAAAATTGAATGAGGGTGATTTCCGGTGAAAATCAGTAAGCGCCAGATCGGCCTCGCAGCTCAATATGCAGATGATTCACCTCTTTCTGAGTAATTTCCACCCGACGAGTTACCTTCGATTCCGCTCCGTTGAGGAGTTCCGAGAGAAAATGCGAGGGAAAGCGAAGAGAACGAAATCAGCCAACGGGCAGGCCCTTGGAGAAAGGGTAGATACGACCACTTGCCATTTTCCGAGGATCCTTATCCTTACGATAAATAATCGGCTTAGTCTGTCCGTTTGTCAGTTCGTCCGCACTTTTTCTGGAAGACACGAAGGTGATTCCGGGACCCATCTGAACATACTTCCCAAAACGTGGAGGGGTAATTTCGGAACCGATCTGACCATTACTTTTCAAGTCTGGAGGAGTGATTTCGGGACCAATCTCAGCATTACTTTCCAAGTCTGGGGGGGTGATTCCGGGACCAATCTGACCGTAAATTTTCAAGTTTGGAGGAGTGATTCCGAGACCAATCTGAGCATTACTTTCCAACTCTGGAGGGGTGATTCCGAGACCAATCTGAGCAATACTTCCCAACTCTGGAGGGGTGATTCCGATACCAGTCTGGCCATTACTTTCCAACTCTGGAGGGGTGATTTCGGGACCAATCTCAGCATTACTTTCCAAGTCTGGGGGGTGATTCCGAGACCAATCTGATCATAACTCTCCAACTCTGGAGGGGTGATTCCGGAACCAATCTGAGCATTACTTTCCAACTCTGGAGGGGTGATTCCGGGACCAATCTGACCATAACTTTTCAAGTCTGGGGGGGTGATTCCGAGACCGATCTGAGCATTACTTTCCAACTCTGGAGGGGTGATTCCGGAACCAGTCTGGCCATTACTTTCCAACTCTGGAGGGGTGATTTCGGGACCAATCTCACCATAACTCTCCAACTCTCTGTTTTCGGCTGAACCTCTCAGCCAGCCCTCAGGAGTGTCCCGGATTCACCAACTCTCCAACTCTGGAGGGGTGATTCCGGAACCAATCTGACCATTACTTCCCAACTCTGGAGGGGTGATTCCGGAACCAATCTGAGCATTACTTTCCAACTCTGGAGGGGTGATTCCGAAACCCATCTGAGCATTACTTCTCAAGTCTGGAGGAGTGATTCCGAGACCAATCTGAGCATTACTTTCCAACCTTGGAGGGGTGATTCCGGTACCAGTCTGGCCATTACTTTCCAACTCTGGAGGGGTGATTTCGGGACCAATCTCACCATAACTCTCCAACTCTGGAGGGGTGATTCCGAGACCAATCTGATCATAACTCTCCAACTCTGGAGGGGTGATTCCGGAACCAATCTGAGCATTACTTTCCAACTCTGGAGGGGTGATTCCGGGACCAATCTGACCATAACTTTTCAAGTCTGGGGGGGGTGATTCCGAGACCAATCTGAGCATAACTCTCCAACTCTTGAGGGGTTATTCCGGAACCAATCTGACCATTACTTCGCAACTCTGGAGGGGTGATTCCGGGACCAATCTGAGCATTACTTTCCAAGTCTGGGGGGGGGGGGGGGGGGGGGGGGGGTTTATCCGAGACCAATCTGACCATAACTCTCCAACTCTGGAGGGGTGATTCCGGAACCAATCTGACCATTACTTCCCAACTCTGGAGGGGTGATTCCGGGACCAATCTGACCATAACTTTTCAAGTCTGGGGGGGGGGGGGGTGATTCCGGGACCACTCTGACCATAACTCTCCAACTCTGGAGGGGTGATTCCGGAACCAATCTGAGCATTACTTTCCAACTCTGGAGGGGTGCTTTCGGGACCAATCTCAGCATTACTTTCCAAGTCTGGGGGGGTGATTCCGAGACCAATCTGATCATAATTCTCCAACTCTGGAGGGGTGATTCCGGAACCAATCTGAGCATTACTTTCCAACTCTGGAGGGGTGATTCCGGGACCAATCTGACCATAACTTTTCAAGTCTGGAGGAGTGATTCCGAGACCAATCTGAGCATTACTTTCCAACTCTGGAGGGGTGATTCCGGTACCAGTCTGGCCATTACTTTCCAACTCTGGAGGGGTGATTTCGGGACCAATCTCAGCATTACTTTCCAAGTCTGGGGGGGTGATTCCGAGACCAATCTGACCATAACTCTCCAACTCTGGAGGGGTGATTCCGGAACCAATCTGAGCATTACTTCCCAACTCTGGAGGGTTGATTCCGGGACCAATCTGACCATAAATTTTCAAGTTTGGAGGAGTGATTCCGAGACCAATCTGAGCATTACTTTCCAGCTCTGGAGGGGTGATTCCGGTACCAGTCTGGCCATTACTTTCCAACTCTGGAGGGGTGATTTCGGGACCAATCTCAGCATTACTTTCCAAGTCTGGGGGGGGGGGGGTGATTCCGAGACCAATCTGATCATTACTCTCCAACTCTGGAGGGGTGATTCCGGAACCAATCTGAGCATTACTTTCCAACTCTGGAGGGGTGATTCCGGGACCAATCTGACCATAACTTTTCAAGTCTGGAGGAGTGATTCCGAGACCAATCTGAGCATTACTTTCCAACTCTGGAGCGGTGATTCCGAGACCAATCTGAGCATTACTTCCCAACTCTGGAGGGGTGATTCCGATACCAGTCTGGCCATTACTTTCCAACTCTGGAGGGGTGATTCCGATACCAGTCTGGCCATTACTTTCCAACTCTGGAGGGGTGATTCCGATACCAATCTCAGCATTACTTTCCAAGTCTGGGGGGGGGGGGTGATTCCGAGACCAATCTGACCATAAATTTTCAAGTTTGGAGGAGTGATTCCGAGACCAATCTGAGCATTACTTTCCAACTCTGGAGGGGTGATTCCGAGACCAATCTGAGCATTACTTCCCAACTCTGGAGGGGTGATTCCGATACCAGTCTGGCCATTACTTTCCAACTCTGGAGGGGTGATTTCGGGACCAATCTCAGCATTACTTTCCAAGTCTGGGGGGGGGGGTGATTCCGAGACCAATCTGACCATAAATTTTCAAGTTTGGAGGAGTGATTCCGAGACCAATCTGAGCATTACTTTCCAACTCTGGAGGGGTGATTCCGAGACCAATCTGAGCATTACTTCCCAACTCTGGAGGGGTGATTCCGATACCAGTCTGGCCATTACTTTCCAACTCTGGAGGGGTGATTCCGATACCAGTCTGGCCATTACTTTCCAACTCGGAGGGGTGATTCCGATACCAGTCTGGCCATTACTTTCCAACTCTGGAGGGGTGATTTCGGGACCAATCTCAGCATTAATTTCCAAGTCTGGGGGGGGGGGTGATTCCGAGACCAATCTGACCATAAATTTTCAAGTTTTGGAGGGTGATTCCGAGACCAATCTGAGCATTACTTTCCAACTCTGGAGGGGTGATTCCGAGACCAATCTGAGCATTACTTCCCAACTCTGGAGGGGTGATTCCGATACCAGTCTGGCCATTACTTTCCAACTCTGGAGGAGTGATTTCGGGACCAATCTCAGCATTACTTTCCAAGTCTGGGGGGGGGGGTGATTCCGAGACCAATCTGACCATAAATTTTCAAGTTTGGAGGAGTGATTCCGAGACCAATCTGAGCATTACTTTCCAACTCTGGAGGGGTGATTCCGATACCAGTCTGGCCATTACTTTCCAACTCTGGAGGGGTGATTCCGGAACCAATCTGAGCATTACTTTCCAACTCTGGAGGGGTGATTCCGGAACCAATCTGAGCATTACTTTCCAACTCTGGAGGGGTGATTCCGATACCAGTCTGGCCATTACTTTCCAACTCTGGAGGGGTGATTTCGGGACCAATCTCAGCATTACTTTCCAAGTCTGGGGGGGGGGGGGGGGGGGGATTTCGGGACCAATCTCACCATAACTCTCCAACTCTGGAGGGGTGATTCCGAGACCAATCTGATCATAACTCTCCAACTCTGGAGGGGTGATTCCGGAACCAATCTGAGCATTACTTTCCAACTCTGGAGGGGTGATTCCGGGACCAATCTGACCATAACTTTTCAAGTCTGGGGGGGTGATTCCGAGACCAATCTGAGCATAACTCTCCAACTCTGGAGGGGTTATTCCGGAACCAATCTGACCATTACTTCCCAACTCTGGAGGGGTGATTTCGGGACCAATCTCAGCATTACTTTCCAAGTCTGGGGGGGTGATTCCGAGACCAATCTGACCATAACTCTCCAACTCTGGAGGGGTGATTCCGGAACCAATCTGAGCATTACTTCCCAACTCTGGAGGGGTGATTCCGGGACCAATCTGACCGTAAATTTTTTCAAGTTTGGAGGAGTGATTTCGAGACCAATCTGAGCATTACTTTCCAACTCTGGAGGGGTGATTCCGGTACCAGTCTGGCCATTACTTTCCAACTCTGGAGGGGTGATTTCGGGATCAATCTCAGCATTACTTTCCAAGTCTGGGGGGGTGATTCCGAGACCAATCTCACCATAACTCTCCAACTCTGGAGGGGTGACTCCGGAACCAATCTGAGCATTACTTTCCAACTCTGGAGGGGTGATTCCGAGACCAATCTCACCATTACTTCCCAACTCTGGAGGGGTGATTCCGGGGTCAATCTGAGCATTACTTCCCAGCTCTGGAGGGGTGATTCCGGGACCAATCTGACCATAAATTTTCAAGTTTGGAGGGGTGATTCCGAGACCAATCTGAGCATTACTTTCCAACTCTGGAGGGGTGATTCCGGGGTACCAGTCTGGCCATTACTTTCCAACTCTGGAGGGGTGATTTCGGGATCAATCTCAGCATTACTTTCCAAGTCTGGGGGGGGGGGGGTGATTCCGAGACCAATCTCACCATAACTCTCCAACTCTGGGGGGTGACTCCGGAACCAATCTGAGCATACTTTTTCCAACTCTGGAGGGGTGATTCCGAGACCAATCTCACCATTACTTCCCAACTCTGGAGGGGTGATTCCGGGGTCAATCTGAGCATTACTTCCCAACTCTGGAGGGGTGATTCCGAGACCAATCTGACCATTACTTCCCAACTCTGGAGGGGTGATTCCGGGGTCAATCTGAGCATTACTTCCCAACTCTGGAGGGGTGATTCCGAGACCAATCTGAGCATTACTTTCCAACTCTGGAGGGGTGATTCCGAGACCAATCTGAGCATTACTTTCCAACTCTGGAGGGGTGATTCCGAGACCAATCTCACCATTACTTCCCAACTCTGGAGGGGTGATTCCGAGACCAATCTCACCATTACTTTCCAACTCTGGAGGGGTGATTCCGAGACCAATCTGAGCATTACTTTCCAACTCTGGAGGGGTGATTCCGACCAATCTCACCATTACTTCCCAACTCTGGAGGGGTGATTCCGGGGTCAATCTGAGCATTAATTCCCAACTCTGGAGGGGTGATTCCGAGACCAATCTCACCATTACTTCCCAACTCTGGTGGGTTGATTCCGGGGTCAATCTGAGCATTACTTCCCAACTCTGGAGGGGTGATTCCGAGACCAATCTGAGCATTACTTTCCAACTCTGGAGGGGTGATTCCGAGACCAATCTCACCATTACTTCCCAACTCTGGAGGGGTGATGCCGGGGTCAATCTGAGCATTACTTCCCAACTCTGGAGGGGTGATTCCGAGACCAATCTGACCATTACTTCCCAACTCTGGAGGAGTGATTCCAGGGTCAATCTGAGCATTACTTCCCAACTCTGGAGGGGTGATTCCGAGACCAATCTGACCATAACTTCCCAACTCTGGAGGGGTGATTCCGAGACCAATCTGAGCATTACTTTCCAACTCTGATGGGTTGATTCCGGGGTCAATCTGAGCATTACTTCCGAACTCTGGAGGGGTGATTCCGAGACCAATCTCACCATTACTTTCCAACTCTGGAGGGGTGATTCCGAGACCAATCTCACCATTACTTCCCAACTCTGGAGGGGTGATTCCGAGACCAATCTGAGCATTACTTCCCAACTCTGGAGGGGTGATTCCGAGACCAATCTGAGCATTACTTTCCAACTCTGGAGGGGTGATTCCGAGACCAATCTGAGCATTACTTTCCAACTCTGGAGGGGTGATTCCGAGACCAATCTGAGCATTACTTTCCAACTCTGGAGGGGTGATTCCGAGACCAATCTCACTATTACTTCCCAACTCTGGAGGGGTGATTCCGGGGTCAATCTGAGCATTACTTCCCAACTCTGGAGGGGTGATTCCGGGGTCAATCTGAGCATTACTTCCCAACTCTGGAGGGGTGATTCCGAGACCAATCTGACCATTACTTCCAACTCTGGGGGGGTGATTCCGGGGTCAATCTGAGCATTACTTTCCAACTCTGGAGGGGTGATTCCGAGACCAATCTGAGCATTACTTTCCAACTCTGGAGGGGTGATTCCGAGACCAATCTGAGCATTTCTTCCCAACTCTGAAGGGGGATTCCGAGACCAATCTCACCATTACTTCCCAACTCTGGAGGGGTGATTCCGGGGTCAATCTGAGCATTACTTCCCAACTCTGGAGGGGTGATTCCGGGGTCAATCTGAGCATTACTTTCCAACTCTGGAGGGGTGATTCCGGGGTCAATCTGAGCATTACTTCCAAACTCTGGAGGGGTGATTCCGAGACCAATCTGAGCATTACTTCCCAACTCTGGAGGGGTGATTCCGAGACCAATCTCACCATTACTTCCCAACTCTGGAGGGGTGATTCCGGGGCCAATCTGACCATTACTTCCCAACTCTGGAGGGGTGATTCCGAGACCAATCTGACCATTACTTCCCAACTCTGGGGGGTGATTCCGGGGTCAATCTGAGCATTACTTCCCAACTCTGAGGGGTGATTCCGAGACCAATCTGAGCATTACTTTCCAGCTCTGGAGGGGTGATTCCGAGACCAATCTGACCATTACTTTCCAACTCTGGAGGGGTGATTCCGGGGTCAATCTGAGCATTACTTCCCAACTCTGGAGGGGTGATTCCGAGACCAATCTCACCATTACTTTCCAACTCTGGAGGGGTGATTCCGAGATCAATCTGAGCATTACTTTCCAACTCTGGAGGGGTGATTCCGAGACCAATCTCACCATTACTTCCGAACTCTGGAGGGGTGATTCCGGGGTCAATCTGAGCATTACTCCCAACTCTGGAGGGGTGATTCCGAGACCAATCTCACCATTACTTCCCAACTCTTGAGGGGTGATTCCGGGACCAATCTGAGCATTACTTCCCAACTCTGGAGGGGTGATTCCGGGGTCAATCTGAGCATTACTTCCCAACTCTGGAGGGGTGATTCCGGGGTCAATCTGAGCATTACTCCCCAACTCTGGAGGGGTGATTCCGAGACCAATCTCACCATTACTTCCCAACTCTGGAGGGGTGATTCCGGGGTCAATCTGAGCATTACTTCCAACTCTGGAGGGGTGATTCCGAGACCAATCTCACCATTACTTTCCAACTCTGGAGGGGTGATTCCGAGACCAATCTGAGCATTACTTCCCAACTCTGGAGGGGTGATTCCGAGACCAATCTGAGCATTACTCCCCAACTCTGGAGGGGTGATTCCGAGACCAATCTGAGCATTACTCCCCAACTCTGGAGGGGTGATTCCGAGACCAATCTGACCATTACTTCCCAACTCTGGAGGGGTGATTCCGAGACCAATCTCACCATTACTTCCCAACTCTGGAGGGTGATTCCGAGACCAATCTCACCATTACTTTCCAACTCTGGAGGGGTGATTCCGAGACCAATCTGAGCATTACTTTCCAACTCTGGAGGGGTGATTCCGAGACCAATCTCACCATTACTTCCCAACTCTGGAGGGGTGATTCCGGGACCAATCTGAGCATTACTTCCCAACTCTGGAGGGGTGATTCCGCGACCAATCTGAGCATTACTTTCCAACTCTGGAGGGGTGATTCCGGGACCAATCTGAGCATTACTCCCCAACTCTGGAGGGGTGATTCCGGGACCAATCTGAGCATTACTTTCCAACTCTGGAGGGGTGATTCCGAGACCAATCTCACCATTACTTCCCAACTCTGGAGGGGTGATTCCGAGACCAATCTGAGCATTACTTCCCAACTCTGGAGGGGTGATTCCGAGACCAATCTCACCATTCCTCCCCAACTCTGGAGGGGTGATTCCGAGACCAATCTGAGCATTACTTCCCAACTCTGGAGGGGTGATTCCGGGACCAATCTGAGCATTACTTTCCAACTCTGGAGGGGTGATTCCGAGACCAATCTCACCATTACTTCCCAACTCTGGAGGGGTGATTCCGGGACCAATCTGAGCATTACTTTCCAACTCTGGAGGGCTGATTCCGGGACCAATCTGACCATTACTTTCCAACTCTGGAGAGGTGATTCCGAGACCAATCTCACCATACTTTTCCAAGTCTGGAGAAGTGATTTCGAGACCAATCTGACCATACTTCTCCGAATCTGGAGGAACGATCACGAGACCAATTCAACCATACTTTCCAAAACCATGATGCTGATTCAGTGAAGGAAGTGAAAAGTGCTCCGATGCCACGGAACGCCACGAGGAAACCCGCGGTGTCCCGCCGCGCACAGCGCGGCCGACTCCAGTCGGCCGAAGGCCGGCTGGTTTGAGATAACTTCGATCCGGTTTCGGGCGAATGACCCGTTCCCTTTTGCGCGTCCAACGCGACCCCTACAATCCCGATCGGACGAATATTGGGGTCATTTTCAAAACCGTTTTCCCGAATTTTCATCATATCGATTCGAGTTTCGCAAAAAATGACCGCCCCCCGATATCCTCTATCGATCACTATTTGCTTTTCGAGAAAATTCCTGAACTCAGAAAGTTATGACCAAAACAAGATTGGACTCGAAAATTCCCGGCCAAAACTGGCCGCCCCGTGTAGTGATGATAACTCACCTGGAGAAAGAAGCGCTTGAGTGCTCTGGTTCCGTTCAGTTTGTATGGTATGGTATTGTTTAACCAATGGATAAGTCGATTGGTTTCGATGCGTCGAAGAGACCAT
This sequence comes from Phytoseiulus persimilis, assembly GCA_037576195.1. Taxonomy (NCBI): domain Eukaryota; kingdom Metazoa; phylum Arthropoda; class Arachnida; order Mesostigmata; family Phytoseiidae; genus Phytoseiulus; species Phytoseiulus persimilis. The sequence goes on from CM075103.1 coordinate 6,854,196, forward strand.
GGAAGTTCTGCCATCAGTCGACCTTCAAAACGTTCCACCATCCAGCCATACACGCAGCCAAATGGAGAGATGCATGATTGCGTTCCTTGGCAGCTGAGCATTATTCATCACCGTTCTCTGCAGTCCTCAGTGATCATCTGCAGAACCACGGCAGACGTCGCTTCTTTGCACCTCAGAGCAGCTTTCGCTGAGCTGCCGGTGACGATCTCCCTCCCCTCTTTCTTCCTGGAATCGTCACCTCCGGCTATTTTTAGAGAAGAACTCATTCGAGAGGGAATGGGAATGTTTCTCACCGCGCCTGTTTGAGAGCACGATAATCTGAAACTCGGGATTCGGTGACAGGGTCTCATCGAGTCAAAGTATCTCCCGTCATCTCCGCGCGGAAGTCAGGCCAGCCTCTAATTCCGCAACGAGGAATTGCATCGAGCAACTAGCTTTCCTCTCGTCATGTTGCTAAAGCAACGAACGATAACCTTACGCGAACCGTTGGCGCATGACAAGTAACCTCTCGATCAGATTCGACACGGGTTTCTTGAGCGGTGAACATCGAGGTTTCATGATCCAATCGGTTTCCGAAGTTTTCAATCAGCGAGTATGACCAACGAACTCGACGAGAGTTCCTGAACCGACTGGGAAGGAATCGAGGCCCCGCCGGATTCGGAAATTGACGGCGGCTTCATTCGATGATTCACGAATGAACCGCCGCCTTCTTGAACTCTGTTGACATTGACTTCTCATCGAAGTCCTCGAGGGTTCTTCGGCTGCTGCGGCTGTTGGTAGCGCTGTCAAGGCTGTTGAGATCGTCGGAGAATTGGCTCAGGATGGTCGAATTCCGCGAGTTGATTTTCCCCGGCGACCCCGCTGCGCTGCTGAAATTGAATTGAGCTACAACCAATTCGATAACATTTTTCTTCATGCATAGAGGTATGTATGTGTGCGAACAATAACGGTAATCACAACGCTGATATCCTCAGTGTGCTACAGGGAACAGGAAGGATCACAAGGAATTTGCCCTCTCGAAATCTTTGAACGGATTCTCCACGAGAAGAATCTACCTTCGGCAAGCACTTCTCGAATTCCCCAGCTTCGGAGGATGTTGCAGAGCTCAAGAATGCCATGAGAATGACAACGACGCCCAACGTTCAGACACCAACCCGATCTGTCGGTCAGGAAACTCCCGCTTTCCAAAACGGAGACGAGTGAACTGAGAACGCCGGAACTCCGACCGACGTGACAGGGTCTCGACTTTTCTGTTAATTCCGTCGAAAGCGACAATTTGTTCGGTTGACGCAGAGCTCAGTTCCGCTTCAGCGGTGTAATATGATACCTGCCCGATTCGTAGACAATCGACGGCCCGATGAAGTGTGAAAGCGACCCTTTTGTCAACCCGTCCCGCTTATTTCGTCCCGCGTGCGCGGAGTGAGAGAGAGAGGAAAAGCTCCACTTTCGAGGAAGGCTTCCGCCTCACAGAGAAGAGCTTCTGCTCGCAATTCAGGGGCTCGGAGAACCGGAAAGCGAAGCCATCTTATTTGAACGCAACTTGGTGGGTTTGTCAGCCCGAACCTCATCGTCCCGTCACAGGAACACCCGGGCGATCTGGAGCGAACTGCAGCTGCTGCAGAGCGACTTTGCCGCTCTCCTCCTCAACTTAAAGGTCATCAAGCTACTCATATATCCGAGAGAGACCTCCGAGCCGGCTGACGGACGGACGGACTGTCCTCTTTCCCCTAGCGATGGGGTTTGCGAAATCTCTTCGGCGGGAGCGATTCAAACTTTTCCTCATGCCTAGAGGAGGAGCCGGACGGGGGAATATTGGTGAAGAGTCCAACTTCGGAAATTCCCACCTTTGTTGGAGAGAGCGGAGGAGCGTCAAGCACAGGGTCAGCGTAACCTTCCAATCGACCCGTTCAGATACACGTATCTATTAAGTGCACACTTCATCCGCTCGGGTGATGGCTCAAGTCGGCTTCTACGGCTAGCCTGGGATGTATATCTCAGATACACCCCACATCTTCGCCTGGTCCCCGGGGCTGAACGGCCGCGTAAATGGAGATAGTTCCCGCCTAAAACGACTGCTAGTTATACAAAATGCACCCAAGGGGGAACACGACAACAAGAACAACGATGTTACACTTGACCTGCTGAACAACAACGAGCGATACGAAGGATTCGCGGGAAAACGGTTCCCGCAACAGAGCATCTCGCGAGGGAATCTCCAAGAAAAAATCCCGTGAGAGCGGAGCGACTACAACTTGCAGGAGAGCCCTCAGAGAAGAAACAACCCGATGGGATTCTCGACAGGAGCGTTCGAATCGCGAACAGACAAACCAGAAAGACTACCCCGAGAGACACCATCCATAGAGACGTTGCGGGAAAGCTTGAGCCCGGTATACCGCGAGAACCAATCGAGGCGAGGGAAAATAATACGGGAGAAGTTTTTGCGAAGTTACAGTAGGAGTTCTCTCCTTCCTTTCCCGATGGATGCAAGAACTCACTGCTGAATGATTACTTCTGTTGTGTACGACTGGAAAACAATGATCCGTCAGATTCGGATGAAAAAGAAGGCGCGAAGGGAGGGGTCAGTTCCTGATCCAGCGCGATCAGGAGCCCACAATGTGGCGAATGCTCCTCCCGGCGCCGGCGATCCTTCGGAAAGCACTTGGGGAGTTTTTTCAACGGACTCGCTGTACATATATCCTCTTAAACTGCTCCCGATTTCGAGATACAATAGATTTCTCATGAGGAAGGAGTTCTCGCCTGCCGAGAGCTCCTTGGGAACCGGCAAGCCGAGGACCGTGGAAAACGAGTTTTGTTGACTCACGGCACCTTTGCAGTCGATATTTTTGGATTCACTGCTCTTGAAAGCCTTCGATCCGGAAAAGAAGAACAAATGGAGAAACTTCCACGTTCATCAAAGTTCATCTGACTCTTCTCACTCATTAACTGTTTAAAGCATCACACGCGTTCGCATGTGCCTAAGAACTCGTCACCATCGGGTGGAGTTTGAATACCTGAATTGAGTTCGGGTGTCATGGCCAGACGAACTCGAAACAACGCCAAGATGAATAAAAACGGTGAACGCTATCTTCATTGTTCGGCCATCTTTTGCAGATGACTCCTAGGGAAGACGGGAAGTGACGTGCCGATCGACCGAAACGCAAATTGTCCGGTAAGTGTCTGGCACCGGTCTGATGACAGTTTCATCATCAATGAATCTCTTCTCGGTTCTTTGATCAGGAATACTCCGGAACACCAAGGATCCTGAGACTGTGCGTCATCTCTGAGAAAACAAGTACCTGCGTGAACGCCAATGGAATTCGGATCACGTGGTGAAGGAAACGAGGATTCGGGAATACAGATTCTGCTGACTCACAAGGCGGAGTTCAAGGATCGGGAGAAGATAGGGGCATTCCTCTTTTCCTGGTGTTCGCTAATGAAATCGGGAATACTGGCCGAAGGTGCGAGTGGGGCAAACGACGAGAGTCATCCTTGAATGTTCTTTCATTACCTGGAGACTTTAGATCCTCACGAATCAACTGTCGTATCCAACAAACATCTATGTTTTGTGTCCCCCCAAACTCTTCGATGATATTGCGAAGGGTGGATTATATTCTACTTTGATGGACGAAAAAGTTCCACAAAGATTCAGTCTTATCAGGAAAATTCTCATAGGTTTGAGAACCATGTTGATTGCGTCATGAAAATCTCGAGACGATGATCATCATCGGCATCATCATCACTTCCAAAAGCTGGGTACGCCCCTGATCACTTCGAACGCTCCATGGGAGCGCCTGAAGTAATGATGGAAGTATGCAGATCACGGCGGAGTATACGGCTCTGATGTGCCCAGCCTCCGAGTCATCAAATCGAGTTGAAGACCTTTCGAGAACTCAGGCTTTTTGTCAGTAGTTTCAGGTGCGATAGCAGTCATCTCCAGCTCCCTCGAAATTCGTGGGAACTTGCCGGCCCTACGAACGTTCACTCCGAGGCGACGTCGCATGGAACCTTCTCGAAAATATTGAATATTCGTAGCCCCATCGAGACCAGCATGAGTAACATCATCAGAAACTCTGATGGAAGAATGAAAGATCAAACGAATTCCCAAATGATCCGAGAAGTTGAGTCGCATAACTGCTATAGACTTAACCTGGATGGAGTCGGAGGAAAAATCGGATTCGATCCAAATGCTGGAGCCCTAAGTCAAAACCGATGACCACGAGATAGCTCATAATTCGCGCTCCCCGACGTAGCTGTCATGGCCACCATGAGATACGCGAATCTACGCGGAATTCCCGTGCCTCGAGTTCCGGTTTCAGAACAACGATGGTTTCGACAATGAAATTCCGCTGAAATTTCCCCGGAAGTCGACCCAGTTTCAACGTCCCGTGAAATCGAGGGAACCGATTTTCGGACGAATAATGAAGAGTGAGACCGATCGGTTGAGAACGAGCCACGGATCGATACAGCGAGCGGTCATAGGTATCGCAATACGTTACCTAGATATGCTCAGTATTTCTCTCTCTCTCTCTCTATGCCAGCGCATTCTACATCAGAATGCGAGTAGAGCGACGACCTGCCATCGCTACAACCATTCGCAGAACTCCCGGCGAAAGAACTACGACGAGCGTCCAGCCCTACCATCCTCGATTACTCCTTCGGAGGGGTCGCGACAAGTCACTCACTCGCATGACGAAGGGGTCTGTTGCCGGGGGAAATGGCAAGAATCTTCTTCAACGCTAATTGAGGATTCCCGTGACGTACCAAAGAAAAACGGTGCAATGGCTGCACGTCGAGTGAATATAATTCCGAGCTTGACCTTGACCAAAATCGCAGTGATTTCTGATATCTTTCGTGTCTCATATCGTGAAAGTCTACGTCGCGAAAACATTCGATGAACACGTTCGCTCCGACTCAAAGAGGAGGGCCCACAAGGTCAATGCTACGGCGTCTCCGGAGCTCTCTGAAGAGATGTCACGTCCTCTATATCGAGAGCTTGCTATCGGAACATCGATTCGTTTCCAGCAAGACAAAATAAGCTTCGCCAGAGACTAGCGCAGTGTGTATCGACAACCTTGATGTCGACCGATGAATCGGATGTTGGCGATCTGAATCATCTTGATTAGGTGACTCATCAAGCTTCTCTTCCGTCCGCGTGGGTGCTGTCTGCTCCTCGCCTAGCACGTTTTCCGGAGCGCGCATCAAACAGGATTACACCGAGGGCGTTCTTTGACCGTCGACCGACCGCGAATCCGGGTTTTGCCTCCAGACTGACTTCCTACGCCCCATGCCGACCTTCTTCATGGAAAGTACAGTCGCCCACCCGATGCCACTAATCGTGTTAGTTCTCAGGTTTACATAAACTAAGCCCGTCTAGCGCGAACGTGGCGCTGTCCCGGCCAGGATGGATGGGCGGTGGACTTCGAGATCCTTCGTCTTATTATTTTTTTTTCCCGATCCATCCATGAGCTCGGCCGGCTCGGAGGGAGGAATCTCAGGAGAGCCTACCTCCGCACTCGGGCGATGGTGGAGGGCACTCTCGTAAGAGTCACATTTTTGGAGTTTTCATTCGTACGGTAGTTTTCAACATAATCCATTAGACATATACTCCGCAGAGTCTCCTGACCGCGTTAAGATATCAGAAAACTTTGCGTTCGAGTAACGGCGAAAAACTGCAGGGTCAGCGGAGACCGAAAAACTTCTTTGACGTTCTTTGTCTGTGTTTAAATAGGGTTTTCGCGAGATACCAGAAGACCCATAGGTCTCATTGAATGATGTCAACATATATCCTTCGCAATTACGTTCCGTTGTCTCCACCGGCCTATTTCATGAGCCGTGAGCTGATTTGTTGCGTCCTATGACGTCCGATGAATCTCCGAATTTTTCTAGCCGAGTTGACAGAAGTGAGTTCTCCGTGAAATTCTTCGGCAAAATGCTTATCCAAACTCGAACGGATCAATTTCAGTTGATCTTCCCTCATGAAGCACAATAATTTGATTTTTCGTCAAATTTTGATTTTGATGCCAAAGTTTTTCTGATACAGGACAAGGGATTATGAGAACATGCCGACCTTGCGACACACTGCACATGTTCAGATAAGAGAAGAATATCTCCTTCGCTCCAACTGTTCCTCGCTCCGACTGTGCGTTCTGAGCTCGAATACTTAATCGAATACCGCTTCTTGAGCTCATGCAGCGTCTCGCATTTGACAAGCAGATCCGATTCACTTAGTGGAGTGAAACGGACAATCGCTCAGCACTTGGACGCTAGAATCTTCGAATGACAGCCGCTACGATCGCTATAATGAGCCTACTTGGCCTGAAATAATTCACAACGTCGACTCCACTCAGAACTGAGATCTCCTACGTGAGTGCCGCGCTCCATTGCTGTCATCGCTCGTCCAGAGCACGCGAGTCCTCTTCGATTCCGATGAAATTATGATGATATCATTAAAATCGGAATCGGTTCGTTTGCCATGAGGAAGCGGTCACACGGAATGGTCAGATGTCTCATAACAGGCGGACGCTCACCGTGTACGAAGGGTTCTCCCATCCAAGAGGAGAGCACCTTCCAAGAGGAGCAGCAAGGAGCGAAGGAGTGTCAGGTGACTCGATGACACTGCATCTCACATCTCTAGAAGAGCCGATGCTTGATCGCGAGTGATCGTCTCGCTCAGTGGAGGGATGTGATATCTCCAACGGATAGGAGGAGCGGGCGGGCAGAAAGAAAGGGCGAGAAGGGTAGGGAGGATGCCGTAATCGATTCCTGATTCTTTCTGCGCTCCCGTTCTCTTGAGTCGTTATCGGGAGCGCAGGCGAGATGGAGACGGTGCGCTCAAAACTTCTTCGATTCGGTAATCATGAAGACCAACTATGTTTTTAGGTCAACTGGAACTTCAGAAGCGTTCACCGCTTGGAAACTTCCCGCTCCGTCCCCCTTCGTCTCCGTAGTAAACCATTGATCCTGAGACGGCTCTCCTCGAATCACGAGCTACGGCCGTTCACCCGCATCAGGAACACCTTCATGATAACATGCTCACACCTGCGTGCAAAGGAAGAGCAATTCCACCGACTCGAGTACCGCTCTTCGTCAGACGAGGCTGATTCCGATCATATCGGGCCCGATTTCCTGATGTTTCAATGCTGAGAAACCGTCGAAACGTTGGAGGGAATCCCGTTGATTAGGTCCCTCCTGTGGAAAATCAGACGACCGCCGACTTGTTCCCACGGGGAACGGGAAGAAAAGCTGTACAAGCACATAGTCTCCAAGGATACCCGTGGGTGATTGACAATGGCGAGCCCATGTCTCGCTGGAGTTTGTTGGATCCGGGGACGAACATTTGCCGCGAGCGCGGGCTTTCTCGCAAGACTCGAAGGTAGACAGTCCTGTCGGCGGCGATACAACACGTGAGAGGTATCGCCGGGATTCTCCGAAATGAGATGTGGGAACACAAGGGAGCGCACTGGAGCGTTGGGGTTCCGGGGAGGAAATGAGAACGGGAATAACCGAGACCTCTGTCGTAGGAAGGTGGGCTTCCCAATATTCTCGGAGCTCCGAGGTGTCATTGAGACCCTCCGCGAGCCATCCGAACAAATCTCTGATTCTCTCGCCCAGTGCGATAACTTTCTTCGAAGAACATCGCAGGTTCCTTCAGGATACGCTCTTAGCCATCCAAGAAGTTTGCCGACTGAAGGGAACTCTCCTTCTTCACCATAGCAAATCGAATTCCACCTTCCAAGCGTGAATAATAAATGTTCCGCATGGGTTCACATTGATTGCTAAAGCTTTTTGCGCGGGACGAAAATACAAGCTGGAATCATCCATTCCGTTATGGTTATAGGAAATCACCAAAGCCAGGAAGGGAACTTGTGACCACCCGATTGAGAACGCTGGAGACACTTCTCGGAGCTCCCTATTGTCGTCGCACGGAGGGATCTGCGAGGTTTCAACAATCTTCGGTGCGATGAGGGAGTGAGAATCGATCGCAGCTCTTCGGAACAATTCCAGGGTGATCTCCGGGTTTCGATCGAGAATCGGTGATTCAGGAGCATGTCGAAGTCGGATTCCCACTTCTTCTCGACCCCCAAACTCAACAGGCTCGTAAATCGTTAACTCTCAACGAATTTACGATTTTCGGAATGGGGTCGACTCGACTTTCATTCCCCTTGAGTATGCACCCGTTGGGTCGCGAGTCTAGTCCGAAATCAAAAAACTTGGAGAGGAATTCCCCTTTATCGATCATCATAGCAACGCTCCGCATCGCTTATCCACTGCTCATACCTCCATCATGCCGTTCGCTGACCAAGAATGTTCGATCGGTTCAGGGTCGATGAGTTCAGGAAGACCCCACGAATTTCTGAATAGCTTGCTCACAAATGAGTCTTTTTCCTGCCGCAAGGATCTCAGTGAGCCTCGGGCTGGCACTACGGAGGGACCATGATGGTGGGGAGCGTCTTGTGATTTTTCGTCGAGTTCACGCTGGATTGTGCGCGCTCATGGCTGCATATTGGAGATGGAGGGACGTACCGGACCCATCTTGAAAATTGAAAATCCGTATAGAACAAACGATTCACGAGCCTACTGAAGTTGGGAGTCGGGGAAAAGTAGAAAGTCGACTTCGACATGCTCCCAAATCACAGATTCTCAACCGAATTCTGGAAACGACGCGTCTTTGAGGACAATTCGAGCATAAGAAACAGTTCTGAAAATATTCACCAGCGGGTAGGTTACGGCCAAGTGAAGGCGACTTAGATCGTCGCTCACCTTTCAGTGAACGCCCTGTAGAAGTTGACCGGGAGAGTCAAGTTCTTGCCCGTTTTCCTGAATCCGTGAAAGATTGCAAGTTCGAGAATTGAGTTGAATATTTTTCTTGAGGTATCTACGAACTTCCCGAATGCCAGCGGGCTCGAGGCTTGGGTCACGCGGTAGACGCCATGTTTTGTTACGTCGAGTTTCAGCATTCTGCGCAGCCTGACGCGAAGTAGCTTACCGTTCCCAACCTTTACAAACTCTCGCCGTTGTGACCTGTCAAGTTATTGCTCAAACCTGTTCGCGCCTTCATCATTACGTATGTGAGGTTATTTACGTAAAATTACACTCGAAATTACGTAAACGCTGGGTGACGCATACTACCTGACACGTTGTGGCGCGTGTACCGTAACGTCACGTGACGTTTTGCGGGTAGCGTACGTGATGTTTTTCTGATAGCAGGTCACCCTACACGTTGAGGCGCATGACACGTTCTATATAATGTCGATTTCAGGTTACGTTACGTTACGCTCCATGTTAACTTTCCCACTACGCTTCGTTATCTTCACACTACGCTTCGTGATTCTCACATTGCGCTTCGTAATTTGCGCATACGCGACGTTCAGTCAAAACTCTGAACTCGAAGTACTCCCAGGATTGCTCCAGTCTGCGCTCATCTACGCCCATCGCGAGGCTGAACATTTTCAGGCGGGCGCTAGCTCTCCGGTTCATTGCGGAACTGCCTCATTGCAAAACTGACGAGTCCAGCACAAGAAGATACCCGATTCCTCGAGCGCTGCCAGAAGCACTCTGATACGGTGAAGATCGAAGACCCTGGACTTGTTAACAGACGAGGTGGTTTTCGCGTGTCCGGTTCCGGGGATCGTTCTCGACGGGCACGTGTCGGCCGTGTAGGAGTCTAAGTCATGTCTTATCTCAGTCTATCTTGCGCACTGCTCTAATTATGGAGCTTGGATTCCTATAGAATCAGCATCCTCACGCATACGATAATACTAAACAGCTTCCCTCGTTTCGGCTCTCCTCATGACGCTGCTCCCATCTGCCTCGCCTAGCTGCTGCTGCCGCTGAAGGTGCTAGCTACCCGCCAGACTTCAAGAAGAGTGACGTCAGTTCCGCAATGACTCACTTCCGTAAGCCTTCTCCATAAAAGGCGCGCGGTATACCGTATTCTCCTTTGGGAATCACGCATAACGAGAACAAAGAACAAAAAACCGCCCGGGAAGCATTCGAGGAGGTATCTTCCGCACTACTCGGCGCAAGCTTCGTTGTCATCATACGTGGGGGCCGCTGCTGACTGAGTTGTGCGAAGATACCCACGTTATTCCCTGCCACTCTGTGAACACCCAGACGGTGGTCAACGCTATAGTGAAGCTTTCCTTCTGCGCATACGAGCGATTCTGGAGACGAATGAACAACGGGCAAGCTATTTATCGGGAAATCGTGGCTGTACAACATTGACAGTTTCCACAAAAACCGTGTTGGCGAAGATCGGAAGCGTGGTGAACCTTCCGAGTCATTTCAATGCTGGCATCGGAACTCGAAACGGCCTCTTGAGGAAAATTCCTGATGAAATTAGCATTGTTCAAAATTTTGCCGACCCAAGTTCCCTCATTACTACTTCTGCTCAAGTCAGACAGGCTTCCAGCGACCTTCACAGAAGGCCCCCTCAGGCACTCTTGGCAAGCGTGTCGAGGGAGTCGCCTCGGAAGTTGAGATAAATTGGAACTGTTCGATCAATTGACCAAACCCGAGATCGGGCTATTCCATTCTAAATCTTTCGGTATCAGCGCATAACGTCTCAGAAATCAGGAGATCTGCACTCTGGGCGAACATACGGCCAAGCGGTCTGAAATATAGCATTCTCCCGGAATGCAAATATCTGGTCCCTCCCTCTCACTTTCTCTGGTTGGACGGCGATAAATTGGAGCCTTTGCCCCAAACTTGCACCTTGTCTTCTTTCAGCTTATTGAAAAATCGAGCGGCATCATGAACAATTTTCGCGTCGTCCGTCGAAAAATACCGAGGGTCCCAGGCGAATTGCGATGAGTTAACAGTGAAGAACTTCAGATGAGCTCATGCTGCTTTCAGATCAAGATGCCGGAATTCTCGTTGAGCCGCATTGTGGCCATCATGCGAGTTTGAGGATCAGAATCTTGAGCGAAATCTCGATGACGTTCCTCCGGATTCTCGCCATTGAAACGGCTGGGGTGGACGGGAAAGCCCCGACGCTTCAAGGATATGCTCAAAAAGGGATTTACAAACACTCAGATATCCAGCGGCCAGCCGGGACAGAACGTTGATAACATGTAAATCGACGCACTCCCGCGGAGCTTGCCGATCGTAATGGAAGGAAAGTGGATATCTCCCAGGACGTCGGCGGAAGCCGCCGTTGGGAAGGCTCGATCATCGCGTTGCGACATCCAACAACCTTCCGCGGCATTCCCACGCCACGGATTCGGCCGAGCGGAATTCGCTCGGATGCCCACTACAATCGCTATGGAGCACGCGACAAGGGAAGACTACCGCAAGACAACTCAAAGAACTACTGAGAGACGAGCCTGGTTTGTTTTGTTCTCGGGCTTCGATGGATTGGTAGAAGGCATCATAACTATCCCGTGTTCGTTGTTCGACAACATGATGAGAGTTCTGAACGCGGCAAACCCTTTGGCGAGCTCCGATCATGCGAGCAGGATCGGGAGCTGGAGCTTCTGGACCGGTGAAGGCAGCTCGGATGCTTCGCACCGGCATCACTAACCGTATACAGGGCTCGGACCCATCGATCGGTTTTTTCATCCGGAGGAGGAACCTGTAGCCCGCGGCTGCTGTTGTTTCCGTCGGAGGTGCTCCTCGAGGAGCTGATGTTGGGAGCCGACGCCCGATTGAGTCGGTGTCACTCATTGCACGTGATTCTCTCGGTGTCGGGGTCAGTTTTCCTCTCTCGATGCGTTTCCCTCGCTGGACTCCGTACTCATTCATGAGATCACGGATGACATTTGCATGCGAGCATTCCACGTGTAGCTCGACGGGGAACGAAGTTATCGCTGCCTGCTGAGTAGATGGAGGTGATTGATGAGAGCTAAGCTGACGAGGGCGGCTGGGAGCCGAACAACATCGTTCGACTTGGACCAGGAACGGATTTGTTGATCATGACCCACTGATAAGTCGCTCTTTGGGTGACCAATCAAGAGAGTTCAGCGTGAGGCTCAGCGACGACCCGCGAGGACGACCTGTCAGTTCTTTCGGAATTATTCTCTTGGCGTTTTCCGAGCCGAAACTTGGCGGCGAGCGTTGATGGACGACGAAGCGGCAGAAGAACGACCGAAGAACGTCGAAATGCGGGAAAAACTCGATAGGCCGGAGCCGGAGATCACGCGAGAGTCACTGGAGGTGCCAGGCAGAGGGGTTGATCGACTTTCGGAGGACAGAGACAAAAACGAGAAAGAGGCCTGAACGGATCCGATGACCAGCAGAGGGCAGTTGCAGATGATATGGCTCATTGCGAAGACATTCTCTCTGACTAGGCACACTTCTTAGACACAGAAACGGTGGAGAACGGAGAAGGTCGTCGCCTGATTGTTTCGACGTGTCACTCAGCTCCTGCCACTGCTGCTGTTACTGTGTTTTTCTGAGCGTCCGGTTTCCGAGAAACGAGAAGCAAATGACGGCATGGTGTTCCTCCGTTGTGGCCAGAGAAGGCCTGGGAAGGATCGGAGCCACGCTGTCCGGTCGAGCCGAATTGGAGGATCCCTGACACTTGAGGAGTTGCACCGTTGGATGTTACTGCACTGTTCGGAATGGAGCGGAGCTCAGACCTGGTGGAGACTCCTCAATCCTTCAAAACTCGATCGGCTGGGTGTGGATTTGAAATCCGTTGCGCTAATCGAAGAAGTCCCGGGATCTCGATGGAATCGTTCAAAGGCCGACTTCCTCCCCCCGTCAGTGGAACAACGCAGAGATTGCCTCTGGTCAGGAGCAAACGACGTCTAATATCTAACAATGACCAACAGCGCGTGTTCTTCCGCAGAGCTTATCAATTGTCGGTTTCCCCGCCGAGCGGCTTCTTCGTCGGCTCTTCGTGGAAATTACGTTCAGGTCCAGCGGGAACACGGGCCGTCCGAGCAGGTTCCGGAAATAGACGCATATGCAGACGAGGGAAAGAGCACTGAAACAACGCTTGAAGTCGTCCTGCGGAGCCGGAACCAGACAACAAGCCGTTTCGCAGCGCCCGAACAACGACTTGCCGTCCCCAGTCGAATCGATAAATATCGGGCGATGACGATAATGCAAGCTTTTACGTCATCGACAGACGCCGGCGAAGAGTGAACGCTTTGGGTCCGGTTCCTCCTCGTACATGGCCCAACATCGCCATTTCTGTCCTTCTGACGTTCCATACTCTCTTCTTGGACTGTTTCGCCGACCTTTTTCCTGCCTCTTCTTCCAGCATCCTCCGCCGCCCATTTTGTCTACCGCCCTACGCTCCAGGTCCCCTGCTCCTCCTCATCCCTCGACCGAATTCTCTTTTTAGACTCCCTATGATCCATACGTCGGCCCCATCGGAGACCCAACACGGCTCCCCGCACCCGCGGCCGAACACAACTCTCCGAGAGTATAGCCATCAGGTTTCCTCCGCGGTCCCTGGAAAAGCACCTCTCTGACTCGTCCTTTGATGTCATGAGCCCCGGCTTGATGCCTCAACCCTTTCTTAGTTCTCGGTGATCTCCCCTTGTGCCCCCTATGAATTTGCTCCTCACACTGAATATGGTCCCGCTTCTTGACACTCCCGCGGTCCCCATCCCCCTCCTCCCCTACGGTCCCGTCCGGAGTTCCCTTCGGATGAAGGACGGCCTGGCTCAGATGCTGAAGGCCGCTGCTGTCGACGGCGACGCCGCCCACTCGATCAACTGTTTATCCTTCGAGGGAACCGCCGAGAGGCCCGTTGTTCGATCTGAAAACAGCCGCGTCCCGTCTTTCTGCGTAACTCTGTTGTGCTGTGGAGCACGACTGCGATAAGCTGGTCTGTAACGACGTCGAAATCCGGGAAATGAAAAGCTCTATCTCGATCCATTTATTGGCCTGACTGTCCTTGCTCACTTGAAAGGACCTTCAGTGGAGAGTGAGTCTATTTCCTTGTCAGAGCTCGGGATGAAACTTGTTGGCAGGTGCGCAAGCCACCGGCTCTCGCTCCCACCTCAGAGGCCACCAACGCGAGCGAGGGAGCCGGCAAGACGTACCCGAGAGACCGAGTCGAAACCCTCCTGTCAGCAGTCCTGATTGGACATGCCACCGTGGTCCAAGGCGATCCCGCCGAATTCCCTGCCCACACCGAACTGAGAGTGAGACGGATAGTTTATGCGAGCGGGGGACACGTCTTGGTGGGCGCCGAGACTTCGGATATGGGCCTGCGCCTGCCGGGTGGACACGGAAGTTCCAAAACATACTGATCAGAGAGAGACATAAAGAGAGAGGGAGAAAATAGAGAGAGTGAGGGAGAGAGAGAGGTAGTCAACCTCGCTGTTCATCAGCGATTCCTTCCGTGAGCCACCTCGAACCTTCCCCTCTTTCCCTGGAGTTCTCGGAGTTCTCTTCCCCTCCGCTGGCAGTGTTTCGCCTAATTGATCTCCGGAGTATAATCGATTCCTCCAAGTTCCATGTGCCTCGCTCTCGCGAGCCATAAGATCCTTCTCTCCCATGCTCATCCATCAATTTCCATCCTCGTCAGTATCCTTTTTCGTCCGAACGTCCGCAGAATCACCTGTTCCAATAGCGATCGGTCTTCTTCGATTCTCCACAGGTTTTTCACGCTTTTCAGTCGAGTAACCTCCGTGCGGACTATTGAGCATATCATTGCACCGGATCAAGGATGAAGGCAAAATGGATCCGACCTCGTGAGACCTTCATTTGACTTTCTCCGATGAGCCGCCGAGTTCTTTCACGAGAAGTCAGTGCTGTGACGTACTTCATCATCGTTTCGTGCGTGGATTTGCATGTGGTGCTGTTTTCCTCCAAATCTCCGCGGTTGCATGAACGCCTCAAGTACACTCGAACGATCCTTGAAGGCCGGAGCCACCAAAGTTTTTGGGCTCGTTTCCAGCCATTATTTCCGAACGAAAAGTTTCCGAAACGGGCGCTGCGGAGGGATGGCGCAACAATGGATCGACGACCGATGTTTGTGTGGAGAAAGAACCGGAAACTACCTCTGAATTTCCAGTGAGGGCGGTTGCAACAGTGCAGTTCATCGAATTGTGCCATCCTTTCAATACCTCGGTCATTGTCGACAATGCGGTCACGAATTCCGGAACGACACCGCATTCGAAGGCAGCTACCGAGCCGATGGAGAACGAAACGGGGAGCTTGGGAAGCCAACCTCCAAGAGCGGCTCGAAACTCGTAAAGCTCGTTCAATCCTGGAGCTGCTCTTGCGAGAGGGAAGCAGCCTGTTGCACTCGGTAGTAACCCATTCTCGACGGAAATATTTGAAGAGCGCACCCTGCTTTCCGAACTTCGCGGTGGCGGATCTCCGAGACTTTCTGAGCCTTCGAGGCCAAAGATGAACAGAAATCGATTGGCATTGGTTCCGGAAATCGCTTCGCAAGGTTCGGAGAACGATGCCCTACATGGCTTTCCTCCGAATCGTATTGCGGGCGAAAACAATCCGAGCGGATCCGGTGCTCGTCGAAGAATCGTTCGGGCTTCTGATGCTGGACGCTGTCCGTGATGCAATTCTCGCGTAACTCGCCACGAAACCGAACGATAGAAACGGCACGGACGGAGTCTCGCTCGGACGTTCATCCGTTCGTGGGCCCATGGACTTCGCCACCCGTGCTTGCCGGTGAGGCAGCGGGCCGCACCCCGCTGCGGAGGTGTACCGGTCGAGGGTCCGTCTGACAATAGCGCCTTGCGTGTCCGAAACGGAATTTAAATAATGTTGGAAGCGAATAATGGATTTGAAAAGCCCTCGGCTCCGTCTGCTTGCTTAATGGCAAATGGCTGGTGACATGGCCGTCCGGCTGAGTGGCTTCCGTTCGCTTGCTCGTCCGTCTGCACGCTCGGGTTTTAATGCTCGACGAACCTCCGAGTGAACGAACGAATGGTCGGTCGGGTGCTTGGTCTGGCTGTCTGTCGAGCGCGCCTAGGCTCGGTTGGGCTTACGTCGCGCACGTTCCACTTTGAAAGGATCCTCTCTCTCTCTCTCTCTGTTGGAAGCCCAGCGAGCGAATTCCTCTGTGTGATTCCCAACCGATAGTGCGTGCGGATTGTCCCGTCATATCTCGATGTGAGAGGGGACACTTAATCAGGCACTGGCTAACGAACTCGCACGCTCAGCGTTTCCTCATCTGAGAGGTTCCTCTGTTCGATTTTTGGAGAATAATCGTCTCTGGTACCTCTAGATGCCCTCGCCTTTCCGCAACCGGGAACTCTCTATGACGGAGGGGTTCGCTAGAAGCTCCACAATTCGGGGTCGTGTGCTCGATGGTACTTCAGACAGGCTCGACTCTGGGGCGGGCTTCGGGTCAACGTTTCTCCAGACTTCAGCCCAAGGGTGTCTGGAGCACAGGGAAGTTCGCCACAGGGTCATCCCGGGAGTCAGCCGGGATCCGGTCCTGCTGATCGCGCCAATCGTGCGTTTTGAACTCCTGAAACTGAAAGTTGACGATTCGAGTGACATACTCAATGACGGAGTTGTCACTACTCTTCAACATGGGAAAATTGACGGAGCCGAAATCAACCCATACCATACATCTATGTCTATCTACAGGCGTATCTAGGGGGGCAGATGGGGCTCGTGCCCCAAGCTGATGGGGATTTTTTCCGTAGCCCTAACCGCAAAATGAACTCGATTCGTCTTCCTAACGGATGAACGCCACAGAGATCTGGGGGGCGCCAAATCCGGGTTGAGGTTTGTCCATATCCGTGTCTTCATTGGAGATTCGATTTGTCTCGGCAACGGAATCTCGCCTCAGAGAAGTCAGGGGCGCGGAAGAGATGAAGTACCATAAATGTCTCAGACTGCAATGGAAACTCGCGTCGACTCAGGCACAGGAACATGCACAAGAGGGCTGATGGCTTGCATCTCTATATCTTGGGGGGCGCAAAGCTGAAGACAAACGGATTCGAAGTTCTGTCAATCTCCTCCTCTGCTATATATGGAGGATATAAATGACTGTGAAACGTTGGTCCAAGTCAGGGATCATTATGGTTTGGGATAATCTGGGCGCATTATCTCTTTTGAGCATTGAGAGACGGAACGACAAAATGTTCTTGGAGCTGTTGAATGATAGAAGGTTTTGCCGCGATCAAGGCTGATCGTGCGCGATTCAGGTCATGACACTATCGTGGGAACATTGAGTGAACATGACCCTGTTTCCAACGAGAAGAATCTCTTGCGATGGCTCACCAAAATTCCGCGCCGGCTCGGAGAGGAGGGGGGGAACCCATTTTTGCCGGTTTGCCCCGGGCGCCGCTTGAGCTCGATACACCACTGTCTCTATGTCGAAACTCACAGTCCAGAGGGATTCGACAACTGTTTCAAGCATCCAAATCAGTCAAAGCTGATACTCACTCCATTCTCCGAGTGCTCCGATTAGTGCCTGAACTCCGGGAAATAGCTGACTCCGAACTACTGTCATGGGCTGACACTAGGGGTCGCAGAAGAACCGCCGAGCGGAACCGCACACACTCCCCTGGCAGCGGGTTTGACCCGCGGGTCGCAGACCAGCTTCGAGACCGCGGAACAAAAACCGTGCACCCGGGGGTTCCTGGCGGGTACCCGCGGTTCCGAGCGGTTACCGTTCGTTAGGGTGGTGTTCTCGGGTAAGTGTTTCGAGGTTCCAGAAAACGGTTTAATCTCAGAGAGAAGGGGAGAGCTCGACATCATCAATCCGGCGATTCCGATGTAGGTAATATAGCTCCGGAGATGGAGAGATCGATCAGTTCCACGCAGCGCGATCTGATCGAGCCAATCCATCCTGGCAACGGACGCCTGGCCTCGCGGCGTTGAGTGTTTCAATCGCGAGACTCTTGTTAAGCTCGCTCGGAAGACACGGCAACGAAACTCGTCCCCCTGTGTGGGCACCCTTGTATTCACGAACCCCCCACGGAATTCCAAAACAACCGGCAACTGCGATCGCTGATACCAATCCTTCCTTCTTGGGTGTTACCGAGAGCCGTCGAGAGACGGCCGAAGTTTGTCAGCACCAGAATCTGAATTTAGCTGAGATCTTAGAGGTATTATTCACTTAGAGCATACAGCAAACGGGATTCCCGCTCACGTATTCCGACCCACATGATGATCTTGATGACGATGATACATCCGATCAATGGGCTTCATGTTTATTATATCTTTATTATTATACTTCAGATTCATTCCTCATTTCCCGGGAAGCCTTCTCGAAGAAGTCGAACGAGCCTCTCCCAGATGCCGCGGGTTCTTGCCTTTCACCGAGCCGGCGTCTGCTCTCAGCTGTTGGAGCCAACAACCAGAAGGACGCTCAGAACGACTCTCAGGATTGAGTAGCGGTTGGATGTCATGTGGAATTGAACGTGCTGAGCGATGTTCGTCAAGAAGGATCACCATGCGCTAAGCCCTACCTAGTCCACAATTTCTCGGTCAGTCCATGAGACCATACGCGGAAGAACAATCAAACATGCTTGATCGTTTCTTGGGGAAGCATGTTTGGGAGAGGAGAGGTTCTGTGATCGCTCCATAGATGATAGAGTTAGAGATGGGTCCGCAGACGATCGAGCGGCGGTCACCCGCGGGTTTCCGGCGGGTTAGCGACCCCCAACTGGGACTTGTTCCTCAGCTTTTGGTCGATAGCCTAAGCCTCGATGATACAGAACCACTGGGTTTTGACCGTGGATCGTTCACGGTGTTTGTCACTCCGGTGGAAAGTTATATCGACCGAAGCATTCGGAATTTGATTTGGTCACCCGGTCGGATGTGCAACTCGAAAATGCTTTGGGAGAAACGACTGAATATGTTGAGGCGGTACGACTCGCAACCAGGGACTTCCATTTCCAGTTCACGTCGTTGAGCAATGGAATGAACTTTCTGAAGCAAAACGGGAACTCTTCTCACTGGAAAACAACAACGGGAAACTCCGAAGGTCAGGCGGGGAATTCTTCTGAAGCCGAGCCGTCTAAGCCCCGGACAGATGGCACGGTGACAAAGGGATGCAAGCAACATCCATCTTACGCAAGAATACATCGACATCAGCCTTCGTCAGCCATCACACCAGGCCAGAGAAGAAGGCGGCGGTGGAAAAGTCTGAGGAGGGGCGTGCCGAGGAACTCACTCTATCCAGCTCCTGATGGCGCGAAACAACCAGTGGAGGATGATCTCTTAGACAGAAATTCAACCCGGCCCCGTTCGTCGTATCGATTGCTGTGAACAACTTCGAGACTAGCGATGAGTTCCGGAGAACGCTCACAAGATTGCCGGCTCAAGTCTGTCGATCGATGTCTTGGGGTGGGACTCGATCAAAGCAAAGGTTCTTTCTTTTTCAGAATGCGCAGCGGATTCAGAACGCCCTCTTAGCTCCGTATCCCCATCTGATGTATATTCTTAGCCTGAGATCATCAAGCATTCAAACGTAAGGAGCTCGCGGAATAGAGAACGATATGGTTCAGGTCGACGTAGAGATGAAGATGGATGGAACAACTATTAAATAAGACCCGCGTGTCGCCTGTGTTCGCCTGAGCGAAAGCGGGCGGGCACCCACGCACGCCTGAAACGCGTTGCCGGGAGCCACAGTGACTCCTCGACTCCGTTTGCCGATAGATACCTCGAACGTTCAAGCATTCATTGAGTTGGGCCTATCTCATGTCTGCCCCGTCAATGCCTCCCGAGTTCGTCGAGCGTGCCCACTCAGGTCGGAACTAACTCTCTCTTCGTGTCAAGTCACGGACAGGGAAGTCGCGGCTCAGCTTATCTCGTCTGCGTTCGCGCCCACCTACACTGACCACCATTCCACAATCTCTGTGAGAGTTCGTGTTGGACGAAATACTTCGCCTCGGTATAGCAGGATTATTGAGGCAAACTGCAATTATGTTCTCTGAGAATGGCGGAATCGAGACACCGCATGGAGTTGAACAATCTGCGCGTTCGAACTGATCGGAGAAGTACAACGGTTTGCGACTCTACTGGTCTCATCCGCGGCGCGTGTTCCACGGTTCGCTCGTTCGAGTCCCTGATGAATTGAACTCTCACCTTCGCGGGCGGCTCGTCCCTATCAATATTGAGTTGTCTGCGCTCTCGATGGACTGAATACGGCCCGTAATATTTTCGCATAGTTTTCTCCAAGGCTTCTGCTGAAAAACTTGCGGGTGAGCCGCCCTCGCCGCAAGACGAGCAGACAGGGCGTCATAGACCCTGCTTTTCATCAGGAAGCGATCTGCCAGACATCCAGCGCCCACAGTCTACTTCTCAACTTCAAACGCCTCTTCCAATGAAGGGCAGCGATCATTATTTGTGGCGGATGAAGAGCGGGAGTGACGATACTTGTCCTGTCGGGTACGGAGAAAGACATTGACCCGCAGCTACCACGACTTCGAACTCAAGTCACAAACGATACTTGGGTATCACAACTGCTCGCTCCTCACCTCTACCACTGATTGATGAGGAACTGGAGCGTCCTGTCTTCTGTGACAGCCATTCGATTGTCTCTGCCGATAGATACTCTCTCTGAATACAATCGGAACCTGTCAAAACTTTCTCCGAAGAAACAACTGTTTCAAGCTACGATGGCAGTTTGTTGCGAACCGGTAGACCAGGAAATCTATCAGGCACTAATAGTCGACAGTCGTGAGTCGACGAGAGGTCATTGGAGTCAGCGACACTAACGTCCACTTCTATATAAGTCGTTGCTTAGTGCCTTCATCGTTACCACTTTTGCGATTGATATAGGAAACCATTTGCAGGTCCCAACCATCGCTGATTCTGTAGTGTTGCCAGAGAAGGGGCGTCGGTCGCACTTGGTCGCATGGGGACGCAGGGGGCTAGCGAGGAAATTGGGATAGCCGAGGGGAGAGAGAGAAAGCGCACGAGTGAGGCGCAGAAGTTGTTCTTCGGCCTCAATCATTTTTATAGCCACCGACAAATCCCATCGGGGCAAACGGAGGCGGGCATTCGAGGCCTCCGGAATTGACTCTCTTTTACCCTCTCTCGTTCCGCTCCTTTCTCTATTATTCTCTTCTCGCAATGGGGTGCCTTCTTTCCCGTAAGAACTATACGTGATATTATTTCCGCTCAAATTCCATTCTTGTCACGTTGTCGTTGGAATTTCCTAATGGCCACTAAGCGAACTGCTGCCAATGCGGCCGGTCGTCATCATCATCACTCAGCTGAACTGCGGCTGCGAGGGTGTTTCCCACCACAAGACGATTCCGTTCGGCTCGACTTGTGTCTCAAGACGATCAGGTGACATTTTCTCATTCATACGGGACGAAATTTGATCTGCGGCAAACTGGTAAAAGGAGAGGCCAGCTGAAAGACTGAAGCTGTGGCGTATTCAGAGGGGAGGGGGGAGGCAGAGGGGGCGCTATATTGACGGAGCTCGTATTGAGGGGCGTGCGACGTTGTTGATGTTCCCCATATCCGTGACCACGAAATAAACTCAATCCCAAGCTGATGAGTGCCCCAGAGATCTGAGGGATGCAAAAGCGGAGTCGAAGTTTTGTCCATATTCGTGTCTGTGCTGGGGACTCAATTCTGTCGGGAGACATCAAGTTCTCTGAAAATCTCGGGCACAGATACGTGGTACTCAGAGTGGTACGGATTCGGACTTCCATCTCTCTCTCTCCCAGAAACCTGAGAACACACGGATTCGATGTTCTGTCAATCTGCTAGATTGCAGCCAAAATTAAATCCGAATCGAGGACGGGATCGCGACCCAAAGATCTGTGGGACTGAATCGTGGTTGCAGTTCGTCGCATATCAAAGGCTTATGATGATATACACGGAAAGGGATAAATGATGAATGAGTCACGATTATCATGTGCCGAGAAAGGCTGCTCACCTCAAGAGCTCTTCCGGTTCCCCAAGAAGTCGGGTTCCAGGGAGTGGGGCGCACTAGGTCAGGTTCATGTACGCTTCGCGGACCACAGAATCCAATTTTTGCTTAGAGATGAATTGTTGGATTCTCGAAATAGACCACATAAGGGTTCGATGAACGTTTCGGAGCTTATCTCATCCATAACGCTTGGCTGCTTCAGCCACAATGCCACGAGTGGGAGACCGAATCGCGGGTTGGTACCAATTGATTCTTTCGATTTGAGCTTGGGGTGAGTCTCCATCCAGCCAGAGATCCATAAGTTCCGAATGGGGGGAGTGAGCCGGTCACTCACACGGCTTTATGTAATCCGCAGAATGTTCCTGACATCAGTCCTGAGCGAACTTGGCGCGTTGGGCGGGTGCTAGGTCCAGTTTGAAGACCCGTTCTGAAACGCCGAAGTGCCTTCCACTGCGGAGTGGCGCGAAGTGCCTTACACTGCAGAGTAGCGCGAAGTGCCTTACACAGCAGAGTAGCGCGAAGGCCTCCGATCCATCACACAAATATGGGGTAGAGTAAGTTTTCTTTTCTTGCTCCAACAAAAACCCGAGGCGTCTAGCCGGTGTGAGTCCCGCCCCAAACGAACACGAGCTGCAGATCCGGTCGCTGCTGAACTTCGTGTTACGGAGTGAGGATTTGTCACGCCGAATCCTTTCGTCCTCACGATTCCAGGCTTGCTATGTCGTGGATACTGTCTCATCAGTGAACAGGACTCTCCCCCAAGCAGAGGCTGCGGCGCGCCAGATGAGCTGAAGGCATCTCTGTGAGACTGCACGCCTTTTTCTACGGCCTGGGAGAAGGCCTCTTCTCCCATTGACGCGTTGATTCGCGATGCAGGCCCGGGAGGTTTTCACTGTAGTATTTTCGACGGTGCTCGGAATCCTCATGGTGCGTTTTCTTCCTCTTCCTGCTCGATCGCGCCCATGGCCAAGCTCATGGAAGCCCCCTAGGGGCTTTCGAAACAGTTGATTTCGGCACACACAGCAACCGAGCGATCCCGCATTGACAGTGTAATGAAGTCACCGGATTTGCATGAGACTCGTGGCATGCTCAAGGGCTGGTCTCCGAGAAAGAGTCAGCCACCTTCTCTCGGATCATTTTCTCCGTGGGAGTGTTCCGAAAAACCGTTTGAGAGAGTGGTTCTGATCATAGTTTTTTGAAAAAGATTCTCCGAGAATAGGTCGTTCTGATAATCATTTTGAGATGGTTCCTGAGTATATTTCCGAGCTGAGCGAATCTGATCATATTATTAGACAGGTTCGGGAATACTGACACAAAGCTGACAGGTACCTGGCAGAGAACTTGGCAGGAGAACCTCGTGGAGGACCCAACGGAGCTTTTTGGAGTCACTCATTCTGATTTTTGAGCGGAGCTTCAAAGCGAGCGTGAGAATTTACAGAGAACCTGACGCAGACCTCAGCGCGAATAACTCACAAGGTGGCGCGAGAGAAAGAGCTAGAGATAGGAATATCAGGCATTCGTCATTCTACATCTTCTATCTATTCTTAGAAGGATATGAATAGATGAGTCTCTGATGGCTGATTTTATCAGTTTCCATGGCAATGATGCATAATTCATCAATCTTTCCAGGCGTCTAACCATAGATCCATGGATTGATGGATTGTTATCAATGAATAATGCCCAAACTTCGCAGCTCTGGTGAAAACCAACGTTGGTGAGAAAAGCCCAAAAATTCGTGATTTCGTCAAATTCTTCCTCAATCCCTCGGTGACCGACTACCCTGGTTGTGTCGCGCCCCGCAATCTACATGCTCATCCGCGGTAGCGGAGCCAAGGTGAGATTGCCTCGAGCAGGAGGTCAGTGCGTGAGCCGACCGTCCAGCCGCCCGCTTTCGCTCTTACCTCGAGAATGGCTGTCATGCATTCCGTTGTCGTTGAGCAAATGCCAAGGTGGGCTCTCTTGTGGTGATCGACCTCCCTCCTTTCCGAGATATCCGACATTGGCTTCTAGGTCTCACCCGACTGACACAGAGAGCGAGATCCGTGCAGCACCGTCTGGGCGTGTCCGTACACCTTGCATAGTTCTCCTGAGAGAAATATGCGCCCAAAACCAGAGAAACGGCCGGTTGAGGGATCTCGGAACGACCGGATAATTTACAGAAATTCTAAAGGAGGATCATCGGCCTCTCGAGAGACGAGAATTCGATCTGAGGTCTGGATCCCGTTACTTTCAAACTCGCATCGCCCTCTCCCGTAGCTCACACCTGCTTCCTCTCATCGATGATCAACCTATCAGCGGCGCTGATTCGAAGCTTTGCGACAAGAGGACGGAGTGGCATGAAAATGTTCATGAATATATTACTCCAGTACTGGTGGAAGAGATTCGCGTGGACCACTCATTCCGCAAGTCGACCAGTCTCTGTCGAGATAGGTTCGAAGGTCAGGCAAATCAATGTGGAATGAAGGCAGTAATGAAGTACGATCTAATGTCACAGAATACACCGTCCCCCGCTCACGCGGGAAGATAGGTGCCGGTGGAACGACGTGACGAAGAAAAACAACATTGATCATGTGAATGAGTTTGTGGCTCCAGGCCCTACCTGCAACATTGCTCCAAACGCAAGATCAGAGGTTCGGCTTCCGACAGTCGTAACCCGGAGTCAATCAGGAATGCTTGTTCCCTATCAACGAGAAAATCACTCCGAATGACGAGATTGCTCCGTGGAGGCCTAGCAGGAGCAGACAGAGAGATCATGCTCACAAATATTCTCATCAGCCCATGGGCTCCACTGTGAGTATCATAATAATCTTCCGTTTTTTGCGCTCCCGTAGGGTGCCCGCCCATTGGAGCAGGTGTCCAGCTAATGGAGCATGCCCTCTAATTAAGAAGAGTACGGAATTCCCGTCTTCTTACGAGGAAAAATCTCGCAGAGTTGGAATTTCATCACCGCTCGCGCAGGGGTGGTACTTTGCGCGGGCTGATCGATAAGAATATGTAGATTCATGGTAGATCCATGATAACCTCGTAAAACACATCGTAGGATCATGTGATCCTTTTGTTGTATCCCACAGTGCGAGTTTGACTCCCAGAAAGAGAGTGTTCCTGCCGCACACCTCAAGACTGCATTTGTGTTGACTCGTTTCTGTTTCTCTGAAACGTGGAAATTCGATGTCAACTGGGGATACTGATCTGTTGCTGTCCGCAGCATGATTGCTTCTGATTCTTCGAGCCTGTCAATCCTCGATCCGGACATTGGCTGAGGTGACTGCATAGTCAACAGGCTCTCTTCATCTTCCCGCGTCTATGTGAGTTACACTCTCAAAAGACAACTTTCCACTCATGGTAAAAGGTCAGCGAAACTCGGGCGTCAGAATATCAGTTCATCTCCTAAAGCTGAAGATGGACGATCCTCCGACCCTATTCATCGAACGATGAATCGATGACTGAGTCGGTTCAAGTTCAGCTACTGGCGCAAAGACTCCTCAAGAACCCTGTTTCTGACTCGTCGATCCTTGAGATCTGTCTCCTGGAACGTAATCTCGCGATCGCTAATGGAATGGCTTTCTATTGATTCCGTTGTTTTCTCGGATCCCCACAGAGCGGAGGAATCAAACATTATTCAATCGAGATAGTTCTCTATCATTGGGGTTGAGCTCGAGCTCCGCGAACCGGATCCGTTGCTATTACTTTGCACGGTTCGAAGGTTTCGATCCTGCTGATGAACGCGACGTCGAGAGCTTGCTGTCTCGATTCTTCTAGAACCTAACGCATTGTGTCCAGTAGAATAACTCTCGTTTTTCCAAAGACAAAAGTGGAGCTCTCATCCGAGGAACCGCAGGAATACCATTCTTCGAAATATTGAGATGATCATACAGGGCGGCTCCGAATGAGATGGACTTCGGCTGAATCGCCGATTCCGGACGAAACTGTTGAACACATAGTTCCTCCGGGGATATCACGCTCCCATGTCCTATCAGAGTCTACGTTGCGGCTGGAATCCGGACGCGTTTTCCGGAATGAGCAAGCGGCGACTCCGGTCGGATTCCCGATAATTACTTCCCACGTCCGATGTCATCCCCTATTTCGGAGCCAACGTATCTCTTTGACATCAGATGTTAGAGGCTCCAAGCCCGAGGTTGGGGCGCACGTACAAAGGTTGCCTTGTTCTCTGACAACTTCCACTGTGCCGGACCGGAAAGTTCGCGATGAAGTTGGAATCGCTCGTCCCGCATGTCCATCCTCGATCGTGTTCAACCACTGGAGAGCCTGCATGGCTAGCTCTCCGGATTACAGGAGTCGGAGTCCACGAGCTTGCCATCCGCCCTGACGCCCTGAACTCCGTTCAGAGCAGCCCCAGAGGAGCAAATATCAGGGAACCCACTCTGCCGAAGACAGATGTGCTGCTGATCAATTTCGCGGTACTTTGGAGAGAGGAGATGCAATCCAGAATCATCCGTTCACTCGGGATTAATTCTCTCGACGAGCGAGCTGCTGCTTGTGTGATTCTCTTCTGCGTAACACAAACTTCTGACGGCTCGAAACGGCTCCCGCGGCCGCGGAGCACTTTGACAACGTTTTATAGCGCCATCAACGACAGACATTGATGACGCTTTTTCCGGAAACTTGTCGCTCTAGAACATTTTGAAACGTTTTCGCTGTCCTCCTCGTCGTCTTCATTGTTGCCCTGCCGCCGTCGCTTTTGTTGCGTGCCTCGTTCTTATGGGCTCCGGGCCTGGTTCGACGGCGGCGTGTTGTCCTGGCGTTCGTCAATAGTGTCGTCCTTATTCCCCGACTCTGTTGATGCGTGCGGCAATTCGATCGCGAAGGCGCTGGCGTTCGGACTTTCCTACCGAGTCGGTACATACATGTGCTCGACCATCCGCCTTCCGCTCACGTCGTGGAGCACCGACGGCCAGGAGAGCCCCGAATAAATTGTTCTCCTGCATCAATATTTCTCGCTTCTAAGGGAACAGTGACTGAATTTACATAACGGACGGAGCCGTGGCCTGGTCGGACAGGCAACGAGAGCTGTTCAAATGTTCTGCTTTCGAAGCTCCTGCGATTCACGATTTTGTATTACGCTGAATACGGCCGTGTCAATGACCAAGCCTCGGTCGGAAGGAGTTCCGCTCCGCGTGCCGGTTCGTCAGGTCCGAGTTTTTCTTGCCGGGTGCGGGACCTTTTCCGGAGCGACGCAGCCGAGTAACTTGCGAACGATGGCGGAGACCACAGCACTGCCACGCACCGTGCTTCGATTCTATCACCGGGAAAGTTTCCTCCTCACCTAGAGCACGTACCCGAAAGTCTCATTGGCCATAGTGAAATTGGGAGGACACGTCGTTCGCTCGCTTGCCTTGGCTGAGCACCAAAAAACAGTGCCGGGCGGTGAGACCAAAAAAAAAAAAAAAGATTGACTTTGTGTATTTTTCCACTAAGGTAAGTGAGCGGCGGAAGGCCAGCAATACTCGTGGCTGAATGGCAACGGGCCTGAACCAAGAGGAAGAGGAAACAAAGATTGAGCGACTGCACGGAACGTGTACTGACGCTTCAGGCGTCTCTGATCGGGTGTCGGCGGCTGGCGCCAAAAGGGTCCTCTCTCCATCTTCAGCCCCTTGCCCTTTCGTGTCCCCGTTCTCCTCAGCCCAACGGCCCTCCCGGACCCAGGGGCCGTCCCGACCCAAAGAGCTCCCCCTCGCCATCCTGCTTCCACGTAACTTCTGTCTTTGTCGTCGCTCAACGACGCCAACTCATGAACACTGTGATCGCCACATGACAAAAAAGGAGGAAGCGGCTGGAGTCCTTCGCCACTGACAGGATTCGTCGCCCGTCGTGTAGATTGATCTCGAGGGTTCCTATTCCCCTACATAGAGACGATAACAAGGAACGATAACGAACGCTCAAATGGTGGGTTCTTAGATATAATCCTAATCAGTTTCCAGTCATGGAATAATATGAGGTTTGGTTACCCGACGTGTGTGAACTGGTCGCTTCATAGAAGATTCCAGATAAGGTTCGGCCCCCGAAAGAGATCCGCGGAGAATCTGAGGCGAGTTGCGGTAAACAGCCGAGGGAAGCGCGTTGCCGCAAGACGACGATCGACCGAAGCTCCCCGGCTCGCGCCTCGAGGGCGTCGCCGATGTCTTTTGTAATCTGTAGAGCCAATCCCAGACCCTCCGAGAAGCTTCATAGCTCGAAAAGGAAATCGGCGACGGCCTCGAGGCGTGAACCTAATATCCCGTTCATCTGAAAGGTCGACATTGAAGTCGGAGAAACGTTCGCGAACAGCTCCATGCAGCTAGAGGTGTTACTATTCCGAGATGCGGACGCCCGACAGGCGAGCAGTGAGTAGAACTCTATGAGCAATGTGAGTGAAACTTGTGAACTGCCTGGTAAAGCTGTGGCGGTCTGCAAACCAGAGCCCGAGTTAGTTACTTATTGGATTGGATTGGATTTATTTCGATCTTCCATATGCACATATGGTCCCTTTCATTCCAGGGGTGAGTCGTCTTGCGTTCACAGATCTTGCCGCTCCCAGTTAGTTAGGGTCACCTTCGTCTTTCGCAGAACAAGATGCTGAGAACAAGATATCCACCACAAGAAAGTACCATTTCGGTACCACTGCATCGTCTGACGAAGCCGCCAATGGTTGATTGGGAGAACTGACGGGATGCACCGTGGCCTGGTTCGCCTGACCCGGGAGCGAAGGACAATTATCCGAAGACGCGGCCAGTCAAACCTCTCGAGCGAGCGACCACACGAAGGATAGAACCCGTGGCGCACGAGTTCTTCAGGCTTTCGAGGTGGCGACATTGGCCCTTCAAGAGAGGACGTTTGCGACAGTAGTTGAAATTCTCCATGCGTGAGGATGTCAGGAGAATACCCCAAGAACAGAAGAGTTGTCCATGGGTTTGAATTGCGGATAAACGCGATTTCGCCAGGAACGACATTTCGCTTCCACGGAAAAATGAATGCGAGTTGCCGAGACTGATCGGTCGCGGGACTCATTTCGTGATCACAGAGCAGAGCTGTAAAGAGCTCAGATACTCAGACGATAAACGGTTCCGAGATGGAAACCACGTGGTCTGTGAGTTCATCTTGGTTCCAAATAGCGACGAGCAATCCCGAGTTCACTTCTGTTCTGAGCCTTCGCATCGGTCGGAACCGACATCGCCGAGGGAAACCGGCTGAAAGATCCGAGGCTTCCCAGCGGTCGATTGCGATAAGCAGAACGTCAACGCGAGGATCTCGGCGAGAGATGTACTTCGTGTCTTCCTCCTCCGAGATAGCTGGGCGACAAAAGATGGTGAGGGATCTCTATCGCAGCTGGAATCCCAGGCACTATCCAATATTCGCCTTCCATCGATTCATGGATGTGTGGGTGATCAATGTCTTATCACCGAGAGAGCTCAAAACCTGAGCCCTAAAATGCTCATCCATCCATTGACTCATGTGGGTGGATGGGAGTCTCCTTTTAGACTCGGGTCGCGGTTCGTCCCGATTTAGAGAAGAAGGGAAAGCAAAGATTCGTTTTCCTTTTGAATCATCGGCGATCTAATCGCAGCCAACGTTGAGCGTCGGACGTCGAAAGTCCGAATCACAGAGTGCGTGCGGTACTAGACGCAAAGGATCCGGAAATTCGGGAGCTCATACATCGCAAGAGGGGTTTGGACCGAGCTCATAATTGATACATTGCCGATGTTTTCCTCGTTTGCCCCGGCCGTCCCATGCTTGTCGGTAGGGTCGTCTGTGCTAGGTTGTTCCCTTTCCGATCGGACCTTTCCCCTCCGTCGAAGCGCCCTCTACTCGAGTTTCGCGTGTTGCCACCGAGGATTCGAGGAGAATGGCCAGCCCGCCAGAGAAGCAGCTCATCGTTGAGTACCGGCTCACTTTCCAGTTTGGTCTCTCTCCGTAGCATTTCTATTGAGTCAGCTACTGTCCGCTGCAGATCTGGCGAGCTCTGTGTTTTTGTTGCGGCGGCCGCCACCGTGAATATGTGTCGTCGTCGACGGCTCGCCCTGCATTTGCGTTAGCAGAGGTGTGCACGGAGGTTTCAGGAGGAAATTCTCCGAGAACAAAATCCAAGGACTGACTGACAGACACGTGCATCGCCGTACTGTGGGATTCGTTGTGTTCGTCTCGGCGGGTAACTGTGACACCGGTGACGATATCAGGAATGACCCGTGGTGTGTGCGAGTGATTATTTTCGGATTATCAATCGTCGCGAAAAATTTGAGGAAGTTCCGACTCCCAGCGGTGAACAAGTGAAGTTTGATCAGTGGACTATCTCCGACCCGAGGGATATTGCCAAGTTGTTCGAGCGTGACGGAATCGCTCGGAATCAGCTATCACATCATCCTCAAAGAGAAGTCGGCTGGCTGTTGGCAGCTCTCGACAGAGTCGAACAATTCAGTCGGGCCTGCTTCGATTCGGTTCTTGTCGGCCCGACTCAGCCCGGCCTCACCGAATCTGTGTGAGCCACTGGCCGGCGATTTCGTGGCGCTCAAATCTAGAGGCTTCACATTTCATATTCTGCCCCGCCCCTCACATTTGTGAAGTATTGCGGACTACGTTGATATATCGTTGCCGAGATCGGCTGTTGGCAGCAGAAGCGACCAATCGAGCAGCCAGTCAGCGAGCCAATAGGGCTTCGGTGAGCGATATTTCTGCAAGCAACCGCTGTTCCAAATTGCACATTTGTTGCAAGCTAAGCGAGCGAAGAGCTCCAGGCAGCAGTCAAAGTAGGCGACCCCATCGATATCCAGCTTCAACTGAAGCCATTAATTCTCGAGGAGGATACCTGAAGGCCGTTCTGTCCGGTGTCCTCCTATCTTACCACCGCCTCCGCGCGTAACCAGAAACGCCTGACCTGCCCGTTGTCGTTTGCGCTGTGCGGGAGCGAACTCCTGCCCGAATCGACAGACGGACGATACCGCCCGTGCCAGATGCCAAGATGAGCCGGCGTCGGAACCCGTGGCATACCTGACGAGATTTCGCCACCACCGCGGGCGACCAAGCAAACATCGGTCGACTCAGGATCGGTCCGAGGGAAATCCTTGCCGCGCGCGTTCTGACGTGCGGTCGTACCGCGAGGAGCATTCAAGTCATAAATTCTCATTGTTGCTGCTGTCGCGGTCAACACCGACGACAACCGCCGGACGCTGGCGGCAACAGACATCGATACCATCGACATTTGAGCGGGCTGACGCATCGGCAGCGCCCAGATCGGAGTCATTGTCTGGCGCGAGTTCCTGGAAGAACGATTCCCGCGGCCGACGAGCTCAGAAGTTGGTCAGACGTCCCTCCTAATCCGCTAAGTGGCGAACGGGACTGCTGTGGGTTCGGTCAAGCGTATATCGCTGACAGCGTCCGACCGCTAGCTGGCAAGCCAGCGAGCGAGCCCAGCTCGCCAACATCAACGCTAGCTTCCCGAACGGCCAGGCCCAGAGCCGGCCGATCGAGTGCGCGCCGGCCAGACCGGGTCAGCTTTCTCGGACGAAACAGCCGCCGTCTGTTCGACGTCTTCCCGGCCTCGCCCGCAGCTCCGTTGCAGAAGCGGCCGGACGCAGGCTCGGAGCCTAGGTGTCCTACGCTTCTCCGCAGCTCAGCCTTCTGTCAGCCAGTCACCGCAAGCAAAGCACACGTGAGAGCACACGTCCGAGTTCTTGTTCCCTTATCTCGGCTGTGGAAACAACCTCATCAGGTCCGGTGTCGACTTCACCGCCATACCGACCGCGAGAGCCACCGGCGAAGCCGACAGCGGGGCCGGACGGCTGGCTGTCAGTCCTCTGAAGTAATGAAGATGACTCGCTAATGATCCGAATAACATCGCTTCGGAACGAATTCTGATAAGGGGCGAACGACAGCGCGCGGGAAAAAGTTCGCCCGAAGAGTTAGCGCGGAGAGCGATCAGAGTCAATAGAGATTGTCGACACCCGCCGACTACTTCGGGTGGCTTTGTAATGAGCAGCCTCCAGACAGCAGCCGTCGCCGCACACACTGCAAACAACGGGGTACGCGTACGACAGACCGCGGAGAATTCGGACCTCCCGATGGACAAAGGGAGCAGTGCGCGACTCTTTGTTGCAGCCAGTGAACACCCGGCCGGGCGGCCAACGAACATCCGATGAATGTCGTGCAGGTTGCCCAACAGCAGCTGCTAAGCGTTCGGTTCACCACGCGCGACAAACGTTGATCCTAGCATCGATCCTAGCTCGCAGGAATCGGCACCGCGGTTTCTAGGATGGCGCTCGCGACGAGGAAACCCTCGGGTCGTCGATCCCGGGCCCCGTCGCGGCCCCGCAGACCGAAGGATCCATCATTGGCCGCGTGTTGCAAGAGATTCACCGCGTTCATGTTCTCCCACATCGGGCTCTGTGCCCTGGTGGTCGCGTACTCGATTTTTGGAGCGTTCGTCTTCCGCCATCTCGAAGCTGATCACGAGGACCAAAAAGCCCAGGAGGTCCAAGACCTCAGAGACTCGACCATTGATCACTTGTGGAGCATCACCATCGAACTGAATGTGCTCTTCAAAGAAAACTGGACTATGTCGGTGCAGAACGTCATGCGGAACTTTTCCTCGGAACTCGTCCGCCACGTGAAAGAAGGATACGACGGCAAGGAGGCAGGAAAAGAAGGAACGCAGTGGTCACTTGGGAGCGCCTTTCTCTACTCACTCACTGTCATCACCACCATCGGTAAGTGAAGTAAATCAGGGAGCCGCAGCCGCCGACGTTGTCGCCGACGACGGCTGCGGCGGCGACAGACGAGGACGTGGCGCTGCCAAAGTCTCCAAGTTGTCCCCGAGTCCCTCAAGGGTCGGCCCACATCTCCGGGTTACTGGAGGAAAGCTTTTCTTCTAAGCCCCTGTATCCTCAAACTGAATTTTATATCAGAAGTAAAGACGAGCGTGTTCGCCTGCCCCCCTCTCACTCCCTCTACGTTCCTACTTGGTTCCTTTTCGCAAGAACAAGGAAACTTTGATGAATCTCGCGGGGAGCTCCCGCGTGGGGTCGCCCAGTTCCCCAATACTCCCCTGCAGTTCGAGCATCCCGACTCTGCTCACCTCGCTCACGGTATGATTGATGTGACCACTTTCGTTTGCATCGCATACGCTCTTGTTCGCAACACCGCTTGCAATTAGACCATGCACAACAGATAGTGTTCGCGTCCGTTATCCTCTCCCTCCTGTCCCCCCGAGGTCTCCGGACCGTTTTAGCTCCCAAGGGCTCGTTCATTCCCAACTCAATAATAATCGAGCTTGATCCCCACGTCTTCGAGGAATTTCTAGACTCCGAGTCTCGGATTTAATGACTTCAATTCCTGAATCCGATCCGCAATCCTTGCGGGCTCTAATGTATTCAAGTCCGGTTTGAGGGCATCCGTCTGTTTCCACTCCATCGATTATTGAACCCAGAGGAGGCCGCGATCGGCGGGGCGAGCAGAAGATCACATTCTCTAGGGAAATGGACACCGCCGAACCAATCCCGATTTGAGCGACGGTCCGGTTCGGACTCTGTACCGCATATGATGGAATCACAGCGTTTGATCCGAATTGTCTCACCGTAATCGAACTACGGCGCCGCTAGTGAACGACTTGGGTTGAGGATCTCCCAATTCTAGGCTGAACGGGTTTGGGACTCCTCTTTCACCGATTCCGAACTCTCGATCGTTCTCGGTGGAGAGATCCGGGGCTCGCTCAGATTTTTCCTCTTGTGGAAGATCGACGTCCCACTCCCTACCCCCGTAATGAAATCACCGCAGCGTGATCCCGTTTCCATGACAGTGCCGCAAGACGCCGTATTCCGTAATCTGGGAAACGGGTTCGGATGTAAACGCGCAGCTGCCATCAGATCGAGGCCCGAACCTGCTCCCGAGTGAATCGTATATTCTAAAAGGTCATTGAGCAGCTATGGACCTCTTGGTTTTGAACAATCGGAACGCAATTCATCGACTCCTGAGTTCAGCACCCTAGTCTCGGTCAACAACGCCGTTGCATCCTACTCTGATCGCTTCCGGAACTGAGCGCTGTCGCATGGAAACAGGGAATGCGACCTGATTTGACTCATTTCTGAGTCCCCACTTATCCCATGCTCCCCCGAATGATCTTCCGCGAAGTCTCATGAAGGTATTTTTCCGGACCGCGCCGGTCAACGGAGCGGATTGCGGTGTCGTATATTTCATCAGCGATGATGGTCATGATCAAGGGCAGGCGAGCAGGCTTTTTTTTGCCCGCCGTTCCTGGGCAACTATAATAGCGACGGACGGGCTTAACGGAGCGACACTTTTCTCCCGCTCCTCCTCCTTCTTCTCATGAGAACTGACTGGAGCAGAGATAAATTATTCCATAAATCATCCATCGATCTATATTAACAAACTGCTATCAAGTGAATGAATCAAGCGAACTAGCGAGCAGAGTCTTTTAATAGCCAGCGGAGACGTGGAAGAATGGCTCTGCCAGTCCGATGGACTAGCTGTCCGCAGCGAATTGCCGTTCTCAATCGGCCCGCGGAGACCCGGAGGAGGACCGGTTTTTCTAATTCGGCTCACTATAACACTCGACAATCAATCATCAGTGCAAACAAAGCGTGCAGTGGCTTTCTGATTCCCGCGGAGAGAGAGAGAGAGGAAGGGAGAGAAGAAGAGCGGGTGGGGGCGATAGCGAGAGATAGGGGGTAGACATGGAGTGAAGAGAGAGAGATGAGAGGGTTGAGATAGAGAGAGAAGAAGGAGGGCAAGTGGCCCGGAACTTCGCCGCCGTGTATTCCCCGACGGCGCTCCAGAGATTTGCAACAGAGTCCTCAGCGGCTTCTCTGATAGGTCGGTCATGAGCTACTCGCTGTACCCTGGAGCTTCTTCGACCGCCGTCCAGGACAATCGTGCGGGACGGCCTTCTGGGATTTTGGCTCTGGATATAAAGATAAGAAACGTTTTACAACTGTGCTCTCTCCCCTCTCCACCTGAAACAGAGCACATTCCTTGTCCCTCCCATTTAAACTCCTTCTTCCTCTCTTGTCGGGTTGGTTGGCCTCCTCCGGGATCCCGCCTAATGAGAGAGAGAGAGAGAGATCCTTGAGGAGAATCGCCCGCTGCAAAAAAGCGCCCGCAAACCACGAAAGTATCTTTCCCTGTTTTTCTGAAACGTCCGGTTATCATTTCCATTTTTGCCGTGTTCAGATGTTTTTCTCTGAAAAGCAAAAACGGAGCCTGCGGTCTATCGATAGATGGTTCGAACCTGGCTCCGACAAAACGAATCGAGTGCAGCACAACTACAACTACCTACCGCAGCCCGACCAATATCTCTCTGTTCTTTCCGAATGATTTCACTCAATGCGTTCCCCCGTTCGAGGTAAATGGAAAGAAACATGAAGAACGATCTTTGCTAAAAACCTGGCCATTTTGATGATCGCGTTACCGTTTGTGGTCTCTGTCCGTTACTTCGAGAGATCTCGCGGCTCCGTATACCCAGAAACCTTGCAGATAACGAGCCATTTTTCCCTCAAAAAAACGCGTCAGATTCGCTCGGATGATCTCGGATAACGAACTTATCAGACTTGGAATTTGTCAGGTAACGAGCACTGCAGATAGCGATCCGATCTAATTCTCGTTTATTTTAGAGATAATCATGAATTGAGGTCCGTTATCTGCGGTTTTTCAGGGTAGGTGAATAATTCCCCACTCGGAGCCGGGCTCAAGGCTTTTTCAGATGCCAATTGTCCGAGTACCACAATTGTGTGGCCCGTTGATTTTGAGTCACGAGGAAGGAAGCTGAGAGCGTTTCTCGCGGGTCTGACACCCGAAACACTAGAGGGCTCCGTGTATGCCCGGCCGAGCAGCGGGCACGCCAATGACGAGATTTTCGGAGAAAAAAGTAGAAAAAAGTCTCGAAGCGGGCCTTAAAGTCCTTCTCTTGTCAAATTCTGATTTGGTTGGATTCGAAGTGCGGCTGGAAAAGAATGAGGCTGAGAAAGAACGAGGGAAGAGGCGGAGTTGCGCTACCAGCAGAATCCCACGATGTTCCATTCGTTTCGTCTGAGCTGAGGGAAACATGGGACGAACTTTTCGGCAGGCGATCTCTCAACGTTGTATTAGCTCGGTCCTCCATAGACTAGTTCGGCAGCATAGCTTATGTAGAACTGGACGGAAAACTTGGACATTTCCCTATGCCCGGCCGAGGAACGAAGGAGGAGCGCACTCCTGCTCTGCAGCTGAGCTCCTACGCAGACGCCTCGTTTCGACGAGCGACTGAGCGGGTACGCACTCGCGCTAATGGTCTGAAACGGTCGGCTGCTTCTTCACAACGTTCTCGAGACACAGGGGAAAGAAATAAGGGGCTGGGGAGAAGGGGTCGGGACAGGAGAAAAAGACGCGCTAGCCCGCTCGCACAATGTATGCGTGGCCGCGTTGCCGCCCAGGCTTGCTCCGCGTTGCCGCCATCAGTTCCGTGGAACACGTTGGAAAACCTGAGAGTTCGTGAACCTGAAAAGAGCCCAGGCCGGACTTCGACCTCCCCGTGCTGTGTCGACTCCTGGTGCGCCTGTCAGCTTTTTCCTCCCGTCTATCTGCCTTCATGTTGAGCCGGCTTCGTCCCACGCCCTGCGCGGAAGGCCACTCGACGTTCTGTTTACTGTCCGCCGAAACGGACAGCTGAACGACAAGCGTACCGCCACAGTTTTCCGCGAGCAGCAGCAGGACGACCGGCTGTAGATCCTCAAGGCTGGTATTAGGCAAGCCGCAATCCGCCCTCGTAATTACCGGGGGGCAGCCATCTCGTGCTCGGGTCGGCCGTTTCGCGTTCCCCATTAATGTTGTCCGGAAGGACAGCTCCGGTTGCCTCTGCTCGAACTGAACTCGATGAAATGACTTGCTGTCATGACCCAGACACCT
The DNA here is from genome assembly GCA_037576195.1 of Phytoseiulus persimilis. NCBI lineage: Eukaryota > Metazoa > Arthropoda > Arachnida > Mesostigmata > Phytoseiidae > Phytoseiulus > Phytoseiulus persimilis. The sequence goes on from CM075103.1 coordinate 6,890,854, forward strand.
AGCCGCCCACTCCCACAAGCATTCGGAGCTTTCCGTGAACATTGTCATTATTTCGAAGCGGTCTTGCAACAACGGCAACTTTTATGCGCCTCTCGTTTTCAGAGCGGCCGCGATAACAATAATTATAACATTGTGCTGATGAGCCAGTTGAACCCTTCGACAGCAGTTCCTGCCACGGCGAAGGCTTCTGCGGTCCATCTGAGTCGCTATCATTAGTTAGCTTCCGGTTTGAAGTGTTCCATCATTCGAGGATCGGGGCTCGCGCATTTTTCGGCTCTGCGTCCGCGCACTAGGCACGCGGATTCCGCGGAGGGAACCACGCCTCTTGGATACTGAAAAGTCTCTTCCGGTCGGAGGCATGGTCTTAGAGATTGCTGCGAATGGTCACAGACACGCTCAGCGATCGAGAGGAGGGAGAAACGACGGAGGACGACTTTGAGAGACTTCAGGCAGCTTCCGCGACAATCAGAGGGCTGGCTCGTAGTAGACATGCATTTCCGTATTACGGCTTACGGAAAGATTCCCGTATTACGGCGTTGCGTAGAATCGATCCCGTAATTACGTATTATGGAAAATGGTCCCGCCCAGTTTCGCACCCCGGATGTAGCGATATTGTTCGTGTTTCCCATGGCGAGCCGCGAGCATCGGATGCCCGAATATCTCTGCAGAGTCATTTGTAATGGTTCGTGCATGGAACATCATCTATGTCTCATGTAATTTTTTTTTCCGTGATTCCGTATTACGGAATTTCCCGTATTTTCCGTAACGCCGTGATACGGTGAAATTCCGTGATCCCTCATACGTGAAAACATGTCTAGTTCGGAGTCAACAGGGTTGAAAAACGTGGTGAATCTTCGAGATCGGAAAAGAAAACTCATCCTCGTTACTCTAGCACCTACCTAGAATAACACAAGGCTCGAGTAGTCGTGCATGATGGAGTTGAGTTACAAACGCGTATCTTTGCCGTCTTCGCAGATTTCCGTGAACGGGACCGAATTCTCGCGGTAGAGATCGCATTCCTATCGTATTTTATGACGTTTTGTTCGATGCTGAACGAGCACTCTATTCCGATGAGTCGGTGAGAAGCAGAAAGCTGTGAGCGAAGTCGTCGAGCTGTCATCATCAGCATATAACAAGCCATCGGACTGAGCCACACGCACTGAGCGAGATGCCGGAGGCTCTACGACTTGGCCGTTGTGTAACTTGAGAATCCCGAGCTCGTGTCACTCTGAGGCCTTGAGGATGGCGTGAGGGATCGGAGGAGGAAAAAATCCAATTTGATTAGGAGCGACGTTTCATCGAGCAGACGAGCTCTAGGAAAAATAGCGAGCCGCGCGGAATCGACTCAACGGGACCTAGGGGTTTTGCGAAGGAATTCAGCACGAAGCGTTTTCCATTCAGCTGAGTGTCTTGATGTAATGAGAACGCGATCGGCCGCGGCTCGCAACCCGCTGATTCGGGAAACGTGCGTCGTTTCGCTCCGTCGTGTTTCCGAGGATTCACGCGGTGTCTTGTTTACTTCTCCGTGCGCTTTGTTGCCCATCGTGCCCTGGTTGCGACCTCCAGCTCCGGTAGGTAGCTCGGTTGCTCGGCTTGCTGTTTGTACGCTAGTGCAGATAGACACCTGTGAATGTGTATGGCTTCGCGTCAACAGGCGACTCGAACACTCGGAGCCATTAGTGCTATTATCGGGAACAAAAACTTTCCGCAAATTCAGATTCGAAAACCGGGCCAGGGAGTGGGAGAACTCAGGCTCTGGGCTACAGAACTCCAGCAACGAACTTGGGGATGCCTGGGGCATCTCGGTAGTGGAGTCGCGATAGAGTGTCAATCGAGGATGTATGTCACGCGGATTGGATTCGCCCTCCCAGCTAACCTGTTGCAGCTGCGCACCCGGTGGCGTTGCTTCGATCGTTCGGCTTCGACTCGTTTTCCAATCTGAGCGTCTTCGACCATGTCCCGATGAATTATTCACCACTGCGCGAATATTCTTGTTGACACTTGGTGACAGAGGGACGTTCTACGGAAGACTTTCGAGGGTGTCCCTCGCAGGACGCTTTTCCGAACACGTGGTAGTTTTGGCACTGATTCGGGAAGATGGAAAGAAGTGCTCTCGGAAGTAGATACTGATCATTTCATCGAGAATAATGATCGTTTGAAATGACGCAGATTCACTCCATCCAGCATCTGACAAGGGCGAATGTCGCGTCGAGTTGGATGCCTTCGTTGATCGCTCGGAAGGTTTGAGCGACGGGATCGGACGAATGATTGCCAGGAAATGGATCTCCAGTTGGCAGAACCAAGTTAGGTCAAACGAGTGCGGTGGAAAACTTGAGTACGACGATGAACGCGCGTGTTCTCCTCGCTTCAAATCACGTGCTCCAGAACTAGAGGCTGTGACGGGAATTTCATGGAAGGAGCCTCACTTCAAAATATGCGTTGTTCACTCGGGACTCGGAACGAGAGTAGTTGACTCTCGAGGCCGAACTCGGTCCACCCGGCAAATGGAACTCCGACTCGTGCTCATCCCGCCTCTTCGAGGGAAGCTTGCGACATGAGGATCGCGTCCAGATGGATTTCCGTCCGTAGTTTGTAAGACCGGCTTTTCGGATCGTTGCCACGCCACGAAAATTCAATCGACTTCGGTTCCGCAACTCAGTTGACGCAATATTCGATCAAGGTCGTCGTCCGAACGTGGCGGAGTGCTTTATTTGAAACTCAGCGAATGTATTACTTCTCTTCAGGTTACGGGAACATATCTCCAAAAACAGCCGAGGGAAGAGTCGCAACCATTCTTTATGCATTGGTTGGGATTCCTTTGATGCTCCTCTACCTCACCAATATAGGAGACTTGTTGGCAAAGGCATTCAAGTATTCATACGTGAGGTAAGTGCTCCCGAACGAACGGTTTCTCTCCACCAACTGAATGACGGTTCCTCCGCCGAGGAACGAGCTCGAGCCGAGTAAGACCTCGGCATCTCCTGAGATCGCAGGAGAGTAGCTCCCAGCTCCCACTCCTTCCGTCCAGCTGCTGGACTTTGTTTCTTCGCGATCTGCGCACAAGCTCTAACCGGGAACGTGTCGGCGCCATCCACAGACTATGCTTTTGTCGAGGATCTAGGAAAGATCGGAAAGCTCTCCGAATGCCAAGAGGACATTTCAACTACAATCAGTCGGAAAACCTCACCCCTCTGGGTCCAAACGCGTCCAAGGCAATGGTGAGCCTCGCGGATTCCCCTCCGTTCTCCCGGAGCCGTTATCGCGAGATCGCCTCAACAGAAACGAGTTTTCCTCCGCAGCTCAAGACTCCTTCGCTCAAACTGGATCTGCACGACCTTCAGCTGACGACCGCGTACAATTATCCGATAGCGGGCCCGGGTTATCCATCCCAGCACAGCAGCGGCAGCGAATATTACAGGTACGCGGGGTCGGATCGACGTATGGGAAGAGCTGGGCTTCTGGTTGCTGTCGATCGCGAGACTGTCCGATCGAATTCATTTGCTTGGTCGTCAACTGTTCATGATAATACCCTGACCGAACGGTCGAACGTCCATCGTTGATTCTACGGCCGGCTTCGCGTTTCAGGTCAACGGATCGGGTCTCTGTGCCAATCAGCCTTTGCATGGCGATTATAACACTGTACATATGTGCCGGTGAGTTGTTCTCTCCATTCGACTCGGGCTCGCTCTCAATCCGGTTACGAGCGGAGCCTTCCGAGCCGCCTCGCTCCCGTTGCGGAGCGAATCGAGCGAGACGGCCCGAAGGATGCATCGGTCGCCCGGGCGGGCGGCGGAACTTTCGAGAATCCGATCCGCCAGTGGGCCGCGGTGTGTTCGGTCACGGCGCGGTCCATCGAAACTTTCCGGAGATGAATAAATTTCCCTCTCAAATTCCGTTACAGGTGCTTTTCTGTTCTCCTTCTGGGAGAAGGAATGGGACTACCTCGAAGGATCGTACTTCTGCTTCGTGACGCTCTCTACCATTGGCTTCGGGGACCTCGTCCCCGGCCAGAGTATCGAGGGTTCGGAGCAGAAGCTGGCCATCTGCTCCCTCTATCTGCTCACAGGTTCGTGGTTCCTTCGCCGGCGTGCGGTCCAACGGACTTAAATCCGTTACCCCCCTCCCCCCGTCCCTCCTCACAATGATGATTGATCCAAAGAATTAGCCTCCCGCTGTGAAGCTCATTGTTTCCGCGTCGAGGGTGTGCACATGCAGGGACACCGCGAGCGCACGCGCGCACGGGAACAAGGGCGGGGGAAAAGCACGCAGCGAGGGGAAGCCACGAAGTAAACGGACGGCTTGCAAGGGGAGCAACTTTAGCCCGCTTGCTCCCGCCGATGATGGATCACTGATCTCCGCGGGGCTCACGAAGAACAAACAGGAAGTGCTACATCTCTGTTAGGCGGTACTGCAGTGCGCAGGGCCTGCGGCCAGGCCTGCGGTGGCTCACGCCCACGGCCAGAGTTGGGGTGAAGAGGCGCTATCTGATATGTCCCTCCTCGTTTCAGGCCTCGCTCTCATTGCCATGTGCTTCAACCTTGTGCAGGAGCAGGTTGTTTACAAGTTGCGCAAGATGGGGAAGCATCTCGGCGTCGTTTCGGACTCCGAGCTGGACACCAGCGATCTCGAATGACAGTACGACGTGGCCCCCGACAGCCATTCGCTTACAAAAATCACATCATCACCACCCAACTCGACTTCGCACTGCAAAGGGGGCCAAGTTACATCCTATAAGGTGACTGCGCGTGAACAGGAGTCGTTTCTAGGATCACAGAGCGATTCGGAAGCTGCGGCTCGCGAGCTGAAGTAATTTCGATTTCCAGGAGGATGAGGTGCTGCGAGCCTGTACGCCGCAGGTCCCGTCCTCTCAGGGACCTCTCCACCAAACGGTGGTGTTCTCAGATCAGGTCATGAACTCATCAGTCACCACGGCCGAGGTGAGTTTCTTGCGAGCGCATCGCGCGCGGAAAGATCGGGCGGAAAAGTTTCGCCGTCCTCCATCAGACGGTGGCGGCGTTACGAAATTCATATTGATAGATGCACGCCCTGAGATTCCGAGTTGTGCATACGCATAAAAAGTTCCGCTTCGTCTGTTTCACCCGCTTGCTCTGAACTTCTCGGGCGGCTGGGTTCCCCGACCGCGCGGTCCTCGATCACGATTGGTTTCCGAGAGTCGAAACTGCTCCTGGCTCCGCGCCCTCAAACGCGCGCTTCCGGAACTCTCTCCGCTTCGCAAACTCAGAAGTTTCCAACCCCGCGGCATATGAGGTGTCTCGGCACCGCGACGCCGTAACGATGGGACAATACTTCGAACGCCTTCGCCGACGGGGCCTGGATTGATGGTAACTACGCCACTCGAACTCACGGCTCCGGAGTTGATGAAGCCGTACGTGAGGCGCACAGGTTTTGTACGTTTCGGCACGCTAGCCGCTCCGCCACTCAAATCGTTGGAACGAATTGATTGCGGCACGGAAAGCGGTCTGCCCGGTCCGATTCATTTTTGCGGAGGGAATATTTATTGGAGATGTCATCTGAGCTTCACGGAAGTTCGTAACGATCGCCAATGCGCGACTCGCGCGAGCCAGTGACGTTCTCGGCGGCTTACGCTTGAGCGTCGACCACGAGGAGAATCCCCATTGCGATCGGTTTTCAGAGAATGCTCGGTGTTTTTCCCGCGATTTTTACGCTTCCCTGTCGCTCGGATGGATCGCTGAGCGGAGATTTCCGTCCTCCTCCCGACAAAAATGCTCCGAGCGCTGAATATCGAATCTTCCTCCATCCATTTGAATTATCCCGCACGGGGCTCATTCAAACGACTATTTAAACCTGTTAGACGGCGGCATACAACGAAGCGGCCTGAACCTCGGTTCGGAACGTAGTTGCGAGTTCTCGGCAGAGTTTCGCCCGAACACCGGACGAGGTCATTAAGGGATTCGCTTATGAATAAATGCTGCCATAAACAATTCCACCCAACAGCTGGCCCGAGTGGGGCAATGCGGTGCGGAATTAAAATGTTCGCTTGTCTTCTCGTCGCGATTGAACTCGAGCTTCTCCACTGCCCTTGCACGCGCGTGCGTGCTCGGAGCGCCTCATGATGATGATGAATGTACATGAGTTTTCTGTCAACGGCGGCCACGGCTGCTCGAACTGGCGGTTCGGCTCTAATTTGGCAACTGAGAGCGTACGGAGGGCTGTGCGGTGCGGCGCCGACCGGGCCAAGTGACCAACTTTGTGGCGAGCCAAGTACAAATGGGCCCGCAGTGGATCGCGTAAGCAGACTGTCGCATCGAGTGTCTTGGGAGCGGTCGTTGCTCGATCAGGGCTTAGAGTTTTATGTAATTTGGCTGAAGTGACCACTTGATGAGCGCGCGCATTCCCGGGTCGACTTTGGTCAGATAAGTGTGTCTGAGACTGGGCTCTCTGAAAACTGGACCTCATCTCGGAGGGAGCTGACGGGAGAGCTCCCTGCGCGACTCTCGTTCGAAATCTCGCATTCCGCGAGAAAAATGGACAGTTGTGGAATCGGCCTCGGTAGGACGGACGGGCACCCCTCCCCACGGGATGGATCCGAACGAGCCTGGACTGATGACGCGCTCGCACTCATTTGTTTCAGCTACAGTCATCGTTCGGTGGCGGATGTTTAGAGGTCGGCGCTGAGATGGAAGACTTCCGCAACCCGGGTTACGGAGTAATTTCTCTCCCGAGCGTAAGCGAAAGCTCCACAGGGATGATGGTACAGAATGTACCCATACTTCCTAACTTCCTCGAGGTGACTGCACACACCCTGGCCGTTACAAGGGCTAAGCAGCAGGGCGGTTCAGTCACTGACAGCAGTCACGGGAATCCCGATATGTTAGAAGCGACTGATCTCGAGATGGAAAGCTCTGGAACGACATATGGCGAAGACTCCGACCTCACTGATCCGCAGAGCGCAGCGATGACCACTGCCTCGAATGTGAGTATTCAACCGTTTTTCCACGTTCGCCCCAACTGTCCTCGCACTCCTTCAGTTCAATCATGCTCAACACACACAATCTGAAGAAGCCAATAATCGGGCGACAACCCGGGACGAGTTTGTTTCAAAGTGTATCCCAGCACTTTGAGGACGATGAGACTTTTCGTTACAGCATATATCAAACACACAGCCGTCCGAACGCAGCCGGTTTCGAGCGTTGGGAAACTTTCAGGAAGAATAACGTTTTCTCCTCCCCATTCCGCCCTCCTACTTTCAATGGGAACAACCCAAATCAGATTTGGGTCGGCCAGTCATCTTTCCTCGTCGCAAGAGATTTCCCGGCTGTCGAATCTGAGAGACCCGTGGCAGCCGAACGACTACGGCGCTTTCCTATGCAGGTTGCCGTCGCTAGAAAACGGTGGAGACTTGGTGGGGAAATCGGTCGTTGTTTGAAGGACCAGTGAACTGAGTCTTCCTGCCGATTAGTAAAGACTAGAGAAGAGGCCTCCGAGCATCCGTGCGATTCGACGTTTTTGGAATGCCGTCCGCCATCGGATTCGCTCTGGTTCTTGCCCCACCTCGGTTCGTGTAAATAGTCCTCAGATTTTGTTCCCGAGACGAGTCGCCAACTCCCCAGACTACTTACGAACTGTTCTCCATAACAATTTTGACGAGGGGCGAGGAACGAGACATTCACGCAGGAAATCTATGGATTGAACAAGGACCCTCGCTGTAGCTCTAGAATCAGAGATATTGACCTCTTCGGAACATATCTTGACTAGACGAACCCCCGGTGCCCCCGGGAGATTCAAACACATGAGATGCAGCAGCAGGACAAAGCTCGTTCTCCGCAGGCGGAGCGGAAGGCTCTAGGTCAGAGTCTCGCTTCCGAAATCCTGTTCCGGAATGTGGCGCGAGCAGAACGACAAAGAGGAGGCCAGGAGGGCAGAGTGACATTTTGAATTTTAGTGGCTCGTGGCTGACATGACATTCGTTTCAGTTGTGCGGACCGAACACAACAGCAGCGGGTTCTGCGCCGACACCGGCGTCAGGGACGACGACAACGACGACATCGAGTGGCCTCGCCATACCCGGAGGCCTTTGCAGTCGGCACCAGGCGATGTTCGAACAGGGATTTGACGTTCTACCAGCGCTCGTGCCACTCCCGCTTCCCCCAGCGTCGGTGAACATGCAATCTACGAACACAGCTCACCTTGAAGTTGTTTCTGGTGTCATCGACAGCGGGAGCAGCAGCAGCGGCGGCAGCAGCAGCAGCTCCGCTCTCGTCAACCCTCCCGGACAGTCGACAACTGTGACCAAAGTGGGGAACGAGGCGGTCGCGTCGGCGACGGCTTTCGTTCTGCAGCAGATTCAGCAAACACCTCTGCCGCAACCGCTGCAGCTTCCTAATGGTGAGTAGTTCGTGCGAGTCCCCCGGCGCTCCCTGACTCTTTTTTGGTGTTGCGTCGACAATTTGGACAAGTTGTCCTCGTCGAGGCGCACTCTCGGCCGAACCACGCGCAAACTGCCAAGTCTCCGGGTTGGTCGTCGTCGTCTTCAAGTTGCTGCTCTCGCGCTGCTTGTTGGCGGTTGGGGGTATTGGGGGGAGGGGGCGGACGACCGGGCGCTCGGTCATACCGCCTCGCCGTGGAGTGCTCGCTCGTGCGTCCATCTGGAGGGTGCGGAGCGTTTAAACAACATAAAGAAGTCGGCGAGCGAGGTCGTTCTTCTCGTCTGAGAGAGCATTTGCATTCAAATGGAAAGGAGGAAAACGAACTGAGGATTCCCCGTTTCCCTCCTCGGTCTCGTTACGCGGCTCGTCCATTTGTTCGCGCGGGAGCGATCTTCTGGAGGGCTCCTGTCTGAATAATTGGCTCGTCTTCATTACAGGGGGTTCGCACGTCATGGGCGCCGCCGTGCGGTCGATCGACTCCGGGAACTCAACTCTCTCTCGACTGGCGCCATCCTCGCTTCTGACAGCTCCCACCATTGTCACAACGCCTGTGGGAGCGGCAAACGCTCAACATCTACAACAACATCAAATTTCCCAAGCCCACATCGTCCAGAAGACGTGATGAATCCACAATCTGTCTCAGGTAGACCCGGTTCGATCGCTATAGATAGCGATAGATATTCCTGGAACAGAGAGGAGATATTTCACTGTACAAACCACCTCTACCCTCCGACCGGTGTTCGGATCCCGGTTTTAAGAAACAGCAGGGATGTCCGCAGCCACTATCGGAAGCCACAACAGGGGGCATCGACCGCGGAATCATCGGCAACCGATGAGTGACTTTGAAGAAAGATCGTCTCATCGCGTCGAGGACCTTCAAGGAGTCCACCGTTGCTCCCCACGGGAATGTTTGGCTGTTTCCGATTCCTGCGATTGGAATCTTTTGACTGGAGCGGTCGCTCCGATCGGATCGAGTCTAATCAGTGTTTCTCTTGTGGGAAGAACAACGGGAATCAGCGGGATCGGCTCAGACAGATGTTGTCTGCGAGATTTGGCATCAGCGGTTTGAAGCAGGCCGATCGTGTCGTTGGATGTTGGACGGATTCTTTCATTATTTGTCTGACTTCACTGGCTGTCGAGGCGAGGGTGAAGATGCCAATGATGGCCGAGGCGGCGGACGGTTACAAATGTCCAAAACCATTATGTACAGTTACAGAGTACTGGTTCGCCGCGAGGACGAATTTCAATAAATATACATATATTATATGTTTTTTAACCTGCACTTCGCGTTTTTTTATTCTCGTCAAATTGAGCTCAAGGTGTAGAGTATTCGTCCCAAACGGCCAGGGGCGATTTCCACTCCCCTCTCGCCCCTTTCGCCCATCAGCTCCGAGCCAGCGGATCTTGTGGATTCATGAAAGTTGGATCACTCGTTTCGCCGCAAAATTTCAGATTTCAGTAACGATGCTCCTGCTCCGAAGAGGGCTACAGTGCGAGGGAACGCTAAGGGATTCTGGCCACAGACTCGGCTCCGCTGTCCTCTCAGGACGGTCTCACATAATTTCGGTCACGATCGCACCCTGGCGGATCCTGCTCGCTCCGTCTTCTGCTCGATTTCCGTCCTACCGACTCGAATCCACCCCCTCTGGCGACTGGCCCAGTGTGCGATGCACGTCGTTCACGGTATGCTAGCAATGTCAGTCTGGCGCCCAGACTGAGCGACGGGTGGCCTTGCACGCAGTCAGCACGAATAACGATCTGTGCCTCTCACGTGGCGGCTGTGTCGTATCGTCTCTCAGAGACGATAGGCTCTGAGCGAGGAGGAGACGATGGGCGGCACGATCGCATGCACGACAACGCGAGCCAAAGCACGGGCCCTGCTCGCTGCTTCCCTGGCCCGTTCTTTTGTTTTCCCTGCTGGCGTTCCGTCCGCGACCGGCATCCGGGAGCTACCGGGATCGTTTCGTCCCCTGGATAAATGACACTCGTGTTGCCTCGTGAGAGTGTTAGCGAACAACACCGAATAAGTCGTGAGTCTGAGAAGAATTCCTTCCAGCTGTGACATCTAATTGTGACAAATATGAGCCTCGTCGCATCACCGCCTTCCACCGGCTCAGCAGCGAGCGCCTTCCGATGACAAACTCCGCGTACCGCTGTGGTTCGCCAAGCTCGGGGGTTTGGCCCGATGCTCCGCAACCCCGCACAGGAAGCAACGACGCGAATCCGATGGCAGGGATCAGTTAATCTTTTCCGACGCAGGGATGGTGGCATGTTCGAGGGATTATCACCTCTCAAATTCTGGATTCGGACAGCAGCCTCTGATCCCCCGAACCTGGGAAGACCACGATAACCAAAAAGCCATACTGATCACCCGATGGGGGTTGACGACATTCCAACGCCGCAGCCCCCCGGAATCGGCGGAGGCCGTGGTCTCCGTGTTTTTCAACCCCCTCTCTCTGACCAGGCGCAACAGACCAGCAGCTATCATAACTGAGAACCGATCGGACTGCTCCAGAAGGTCGAAGATGATGATCCAGTCGGGGATGCAGAAGTTATCCCTCGTTTGGCGTCCTTAGCCCCAGGTTCCGGAGCGCCAAGAGAGATGCCAATCAGGGACAGAGTGCCAGGGAGATTGACGTGGGTCAAGTCGGGGCCCAGATACTGCGTGACTCGAGCGGAGTTGGAATGTTTTGGCTACTGTCAGACGTTCCTTAACTGAGACGTAGGGCTGCTGGACGTGTTCACGGATGCGTTTCTCGTCAAAGCCAAACAATGCTTCCAGCGTTCACTCAGGGATCCTCACGGTCTTGACGCTGACCTTGCATCCGGTCAGCTTGGCCGACTATCACGGTCTCGGCTTCCTGGGTCTTTCTGGGTCATGGATTATTGGATGGATCTCCTGAGAAATGACCCCGCCGCATCACACGCGTCATGCCCCTCGTGCTGTCGCTCCTCAGTGTCTTCTCGGTCTGAGGAGCAGCGCCGCCGCCAGCTGGGTGACATCTTTGACAGAATCCGGGGGTTCCGAATATCGCCCTCCCTTTAAGTCGTCGGAGACGGGGCTGTCGGCTCACCTGCTCTGACACTTTGCAGTGAGGAAGGCCGCCGTCCGGGCGTGTTCTGCGTGAGATTTTACTTTGTTTGCGCGGAAGAGCGGGCTCCTCCATCCATCGTATAATCAAGGGACTTGATTGCATCTCCCGCCGAAGGGGGACACCGGCCATTCATGAACCCGCTGGAGACAGCCCGGGATTCTCGAACAATCCGAAAACTGTCTCGAACGCTTCGCGAAACACCGCGGCGCACCCGGCTGCTCTGGATACCGCGACAGACGATGCTGGAGCGCCGAGTGGATACCGAAGCAAGACCGGGAAAGAGCAAAAAAGATATCCCTCGAAAAATGCGACGGCCTCCGCAGCGAAGAAAACACGACGTACATCACCGTGGTGGGAGCGGCGGAACTAGCACTGCCAGCGAAAGTAGCATCCTTGTGAGCCTCCTTCACAGTCCAACACAACGGAGGCCGGAGGAGAAAGGGGGCGGGGAGACAGCTGCGGGGAGGGATGGGGACAACGGAACAGCGGCCCAAATAAAGGATCTCGAGGATATTCGCAAAGAAGGGAGGAGGAAACAAAGGCAGCGAGGGCCGTGCCGTTTTATGAGGCAGGATTTCCCGGATTTATCTTCAATTCTTCGGTCTACGTCGTCCGACTGCCCGGCGAACTCATGAACCGCATCACACAAACACAATGGATCTTGGCGAATGGATCTTTTTCCGACTCCATCAAGTCCCTCCCTCCTTCCAGACTTGTATCACAACTCGGCAGCAGAGCGTTATCTTCCCCTCGATTAATTTTCTCCGCCCGCCATCGGCACCGTTATCGCGCCCTGGTGGTAGTTCGCAGGGATCGGAATGAATGTCCCGCTGATAGAATCACCGCAACGTTCCAGGATGCGATTGCCCCCCTCCGGAAAGGTTCCAGAACGAGTTGCGAGTTTTCCGAGCAGCTGGGGTTCATATCGGGCGCACTCCGGCCCGTGCACCCTTCATTCGCACGCGAGGCCCTACGTTCTAGCGAGTGGAAAATTCCAACTTGCTAAAGAACCTGAGAATTGTGTTTTCGATTTTTTTCCGCTAAGCCTTTTCCGGCGCGGGACTCGTTCTGGGAGTGACATCGTTCTCATGACTGCCCCTGAATACGAAATCTGAATATGTTGTCGCGCGGGGCGCGCAGCGGGAAGAGGGGAACTCGCAAACGAGGGGCGCGGTCCTGGTCTGCAGGTTGGTCTCACTTCCACTGTTGGCTGCCGCCGGACCGAGTGGGGCTGTCTTGTTTAATTCGGACTTGACTCCTTCGAGCGTCAACGGCCGACCCAGGAACTGCCGGGATCAAGTTTCCACGTCTTAGCATTAAGTCGCCGCGCTGAACAAACAGCTTCGTTGCGGCAGGATCTTCCCGGGGAAGATTCCGCGAACACGAAGTAGGCGAGCGAGCGACTACAGAACGATGCAGACGCACACACCGCCTTCCATTTTCCCTCACGTACAGCATCTGTCTGCCTGTCTATCTTTCTGACTCGCTTCCTCCCACCGCCGAACTGAGAAGCCGCGGCGTCGGAAAACAGCGAACTGTCGAGTCCCTCTCCTTGTCACCGACAATGACTTGTGAACGCTGATCCCCGGAGCCCTTCGAGTTCATTTTTTGGTCCTGTTTCAAGCCGCGCCGCCGTGATCTTGGATTCGAGCCGCGCATCGAAGCGTTCGCGCCGCAACCGTCCCGCCGAGAACGAGTGGAGAAAATAAGGCTGGGATTCGAAACTTCCCGGTCCAATCGGCAGGTCCTGGGAGCGGGTGAACCTGACTCGATATCTTCCTCGAGCCCGTGGAATGTCGTTGATCTCTTACGCGGATGTGGGGAAGAGAGGACCAGCGGCGCAGATTGATTCCTTAGAGAACCGAAATGTGCTCAAGTTCCGCCATCTCGGAGAAGTGCGGAGGGCTCTGGTTTCTCGACGAAACCTCAAACTTCATCCTCGCTTCCAGAGGAATGCAAACTCGTCCATTCTCTGTGTCCAAGTCCCTAGAAGCGAAGTCACGCGCTTCGAAACACGCTTCCGACGAGCTCGATGTTCTCCTAATCAAAAACCTAAAAGCCGATGAGACCACCGAGGGAGGTGAATTTTGACACAACGAATGTGATCATTTGGGAGGGGAAGGGGGGGGGGGCGTGTCGCTTTGGCGAGGAAGGAGAAGCTCCAAACTTCGACTCCCGACCGCGGATCCGGGATCAGACACCAGCCCGAAACCTTCGCTGTGGATCAGAAGACTGTGAAGATCTCTATGAAGACTCTCGAGGAAGTAGGGATTTTTTTCCCTGGGAAACAACAGAATCATTGGACCGAGAATGTCGAAACATTGACCATCTTTCATGCGTTGTTGGCAATCTAATCAGAATCCTCCTTTTCCCGGAAAGTATTCTCGCGCTCCACCGACACGACGGTCGAGCCGTTTCAACCGTTCCAATTGAGAATATCCATTCTCCCCGAGAAGCGACTGCGTAGTTTTCGACGCAACATATCTTCAACGGTCGGCAAGACTTGTCTCGGCCTCGAAAACCAAACTTGTCTTCGCCATCCCCTTGCGAGGGGCCCGGAGGGGCGCGACGTTGCTCGCCGATGGCATCTGTTTTTTTTTGTGTGTTCTGTTCGTGTGAGAAAGCGAGCGTGCATTCCTTGTCGCAGGAGGACACATCGAAAGATAATGGTAAGACAGCGGCAGCGATCTGAGTGTCTGCTTGGGGCGGTCTGTTGCACATTAGTAGCTTCCTCCGAGAGCGGGGTGCGTGGTATCGCCAAGGGACAGCACCGAGTCATACCTTGAGAAGGAAAATGAACAGTCAGTCACAGTACTGCCGAGGACGTCGGCTCAAGGAAAACAGGCAAGCGACCGCTAAGTAGGTATGGAGCTCTCCCGACAGGACCACCGCGTTCACAGACATGCATGGCTCCGCCGGTTGGTATTAGCGTTCATTTCGTATCACTTCCAGCCGTCTGTCGCATTCCTCTGGGAATCCGTGCGGTTTCAATGCCGTCACCAGCTAATGTATTCTAATGGAGGGCAGTGACTGCGCCGGCGAATTCGCGGGCAGGCGGCGTGGCCGCGGCTGAGCGAACGTGTGGGAGGGGGTTCCTGGACAGCCACAGAGTCCCTCCGCGGCACTCCCCCCCGGTTCGGCTCATTCTATTGACTTGTTTGATTTGGAACCACGGGCGAGGGTTCGCGTTAATGTCCACGTTCTCAACCACGGAATCGGAAATACATAATTTCCTCCAACCATAGAGCGGGCGATGCGAATACTCGGAACCCCCGAGATGCCCGTTTATTGGAGCTTACCCGCAAGTATTGTCCCGAACTAACAGACAGCGTCGCACATAGACCCCGAACCGCAAGGCTGGAAATTCTCGGGAGGGGGGAGGGGGTTATCATGGTTCGATGTGAATTAGGGATTCCAGGGAGCCACAAAGGTGAGCTTGATTTTTTCCCCCACGAGGACTAGCAATGAAAACGCCTGATTCAGTCTGAGCCACCACGCAATGAAAACTCCTAATCCAACGAGTCCGATGATTTCCCCGTCGGAAACGAATCCTCAAAATTTTGACATGGACGGACCGATACATGACGCCTTGCACCCTGTGAAGACCTTTGCGGGAGCTCTGAGCTCGGCAGCACTCGGGAACTGGGACGACGACGATCTCCGATTTTCGGGGTGAAACCAAGGGCGGGGGAAGGGGGGGCGGCAGAGAACGCATCATTGATGACAGTACTGCCGACGAGACGCGCCGCAGGGCCTCGGAATGGACCCGAAAGACAATTGAGGGGGACTAAAAAAGGAGAACGACTCCGTCGTGCTTGGTTTCAGCCGGTGGCCGGGATGATTCCACCATCAGCTTCCCTCAGAGGACGCGACACAATTCAATCAGAAGTTCGTTCGATGAAAACAACAGCGATGAAGTCGACATTGACGACGTCAGAGAGTGTGCGCAACCGTTCCTTCCGATTGAAGTTGGCCAAATTTGACAGCAGGACAGGAGTCAGAGAGCGAGAGAGAAGTCATTCCAAAGACAACATGACATTTATTGCCAAGTTCGACGTTCCTCCGGGAGAGCGAGGGTTTCTCGGGGACGGTGCCACAGGAAATTACTCTCAGCCCGCCGCAATTGAGCGGCTTCCTTTGACACCGCAACGACCCGAACTCCCACTCCGAGTTTGCATCTGAGGTTCTCGGCGATCTCATTGGGATCATGATTCGAGCCGATACTCGAGGACCTCGGCGCAACTGTGGCGAACAGATTCGGACAGACGGCGAGCCACACTCCAGTGGAGTCGAACTCGCGTGCAGAGCACGGAACTCGAGGCTCGAGAGATGGTCTCAAACTCCGAACGCGTTCCCCGGGACCGCCACGGAGGGACGTTCTCGACATTTTTCTCCTTCAAAATCGTAGACGTCCCGAGCTCGGACCATTGATGCGAGCGATGCTCGGCTCGAACAACAGAGGCTAACAGGGAGGAGGCGTACGCTGGACTTCGGATCCCTTGATCGAATCAGAGTCGATCCCCCAATCAATTCCGCGCCAGGGAACAGGAACGTTCCAGAATTCATCTCGGAACTTGTAGCTGCTCCCACCAGACAGGTATCCCTCCCGGCCCCAAGCGTCCTATTCGTGACAACCGACCGCTCGACGAAATAGTCGGAATGGAAGGTTTCGTTCAGATTCCGCACAAGCGAACGCTGTGTTTGTTGCCGTGTCCCGAGGTGGGATAGAAGCTCTTTGCAAGCTGCTTTTTGCTTCCTGCACCAACGACCGAGCCGGACTCGTCCATCTCATCCCGTTCGAGTGTTGCCGAGAAGTTGAAACGACCAGTTGGTTTCCCGATCAAGCTCTCGTCCACCGTCCGGGAATGAGGTAAATTCGGGATCCGAACAGCCAACCTACAAGCCTCGCTCGGTCCAGCTCGGGGGCCAGTCTCGACAGGCGGAGTGATTCGGAGTCGTCCGGTTGGACAGTCAGTCGTCACTGTTCACATCATAACGAAGAAATTAGAATCAGCAGCACTTCACGACCACTTCTTGGGTTGTGTGATCGAACTCCAGGGGAACGTCCGAGAGGGATGGCTCCGCCCCGCTGCGGCGAAAATCGACGATCTTCCGAGAAACTGGAAGAGTCGCGACGAAGCCTGACGGAAGTGCAACCGGCGAGAAAGTTCCCTCGTGGTTACTGTCACGTAAATCACCCTCACAATCGATGGCGAGGAATCTCTTTGGTCTTCGCATCAGCGCGTAGGAGTAGCCACGATCAGGTTCTCCATCCTCCGGCTTGTTTTCCTCTTCTCGATTCCAATCGTTGTCGATGTCCCGAAGCAGAAAGCGCGCTCCTGGAACGTTTCCCGGAAGCTTGTAAATCCGGGGTTTGCAGCGAATTTTCAGTCCGAGCTGTGCACGGCTGACTGGCGGTCTCAGTTCGGTTTCCGCTTTCGTCAGACTTTCTCATTTCTACCCTGAGAGCATTAGGTTCCGCGCTTCGGCGTCGTTTCCGTGAGACCCACCCTCGTCTCCTGCACTCGTACGAACGGGCACAACGCTTGTGTCAGATCGACTGGAGCGGGAGAAGGAGGAAATGTGCAAGCAAGTGTGCTAAAAGAAAGTACTCGACGCAAGTGCAAAGCCTCTCGAAGGAAAGCGACGGCCGACGGGAGGAATTCAGCCGTTTGTGGGGAACAGACCGCAATTCGCTCGAGATACCGCTCTTGAGGAATTCACAGTAAACACTCGAGAAAGCGAAGGCGTCAGGCTTCCGTTGCGCGGAGCTGCATCAATACCTTCGCTCCGCTGGCTAGATTCTGGAAATTCTTTTATTGGAGCAAGCTTCGACTGGCGTTTTCTCTTCCACGGGTGAACAAGCGGCAGCCGATGATACGTAAACTCGTAGGTACATGACAGTAGGTTTGGGTCCGGGAAGCCGGGAGCAGGAGAACCCAGGATCCCGAATAGCCAGATTACCGAGTACTCAGAGTCTCGAATACCCGGTGTTCCGACAACTAGTCACCCTCAAACCGTGGCTCGCTGAAAGTCAACGATTCGCATGTGCGCAGCGAGGAGCCGGAAAAGGGAATCGAGGGGTATGGGAGACGACTGAGGTTTCAGGGGAAACTCCAGAAGCCGCGAAAGCGCTTTTAAAAATAACCATTTTCCAGGGAGAAGGGGCCTCCAGCCTCATATGTGAATTATTGTGAGTCGTCCCACGTTGAAAAGGTTCCCCCAGCGCTTATCAACCACAACCATGCACACAAACATAATAAAGTTCGCGATCTCACGCTGATGAATGAGTACAGCTCCATCACATGTCTGGAATGAGATGTCGACGCGACAAGCGTACTCTGCCGCTACACGAAAAAGTCTCGTTGAGTTTCAGTGAGAATGGATCCACGAAAGGAGAGCTGTTTGGATCACGGATGTTCGGGATTCTGTGCATTTGAATCGGGATCTTTGCCGCTTGGGATTCCGGATATTCCGAATCCATCGACTCCAAGGTCCGAACTTCTGAAGTCGGCCAGTCAATCGGCTCGAATTTCTTCGCTCTCCAATCCATTGCTTCTAGAGGAGCGAGATCGCGGGGACTTCCTGCGGCCGGAGAGAATCGAATATATGAGAATACTCGCTCGAGCGAACGTTCCGCACTTCTGAAGGTACCGGGATGGAACCTGCCGCGTCAGCTTCGACCTCTGCTTCAGAGAGCGTCAATGCGATCTTCGTGAGTTTTCCTGCGGGTCCTCTTTCGGCATGCCACGATTTTAAGTCATGTATTACCCTGCAGAAAGTTGCCGAACGATCAAATGCTCTGTATTTGGAGACAAGCCCCAACAGGACATGCTCATCCAACATATGTGTGAAACTTCATCTCTTTCGCGTTTCTACTTCCTTTGCGGAATAATAAATTCTACTTCTCGTGAGTTGCTCTACGGGGGGAAAAATGATGCGAGGGATAGATCTCGAATAAACTGGCATCCCCCTCATTGACGGGTGATTTTAGGAAAATATGGAAAAAACGGGCAGGTCATCCAGTCAGAAGGCATACGGTACGCCGCCCAAGCCGCTCCGAGGCGACCTCGGACCGAGAGTTGATCCCATCAATGCTTTCTGTCGGGACTGCGTGTGACTGCTTTGATTGCCATCGACGAAACCCTCATCTCCGGAAAAGGGGAGCGCGACATGGGAGCGGAGCGAAAATTCCTAAAATCCCTTGGAACCTCCCTCAAGTGTTCCCTCAGGTACCCCGACTTCCAACTGGAGCTCTCATGTGTGCCTAGAGGATCCAGAGAGCTTCCAGAGAATCTCTGCCAGCACGTTGCTTTCTCCTCGTCGAAAATACCTCTCTGGGCAGCAGCTTCTGCATAGTTTTTATCGAAGAGAAAAATCGAACGTCAATGTGATTCTCTCTCTCTCTCCCTTCAGCTCTATCTGTTAGTAATGTGGAGCGCTGTGCCAAAATGCTCTTTCTGAACAAGTGGATACGATTTCGTCGTTACGCGTGGGTGATGTCACCCGGTGACAAGTAGATAGGGCGAAGAAACGCAGGAGGCCTCCGATGGGCGGAATAGTTTGTGCTCTCGTCGAGGAGAGAGCTGCAGCCGCGGGAGCAAGCGGGCGGGTCGACGCTTAGGGTGAACACCAAAAAAAACAGAACTGATCAGGAACGGCCGACGAGAATGGGCCTGCCGCAGGGTCACTAATCGGGACCGTTACTCGCGTCTAGAACTCTGTGTGCGACCCGAGAAACGTCGAAACTGGAATCGCAACAATCCAAGTCCTGCATCAGCCCAACTTCGAGTTTTTCGAACTCGCGCCGTCCATTCGAGGGCCTCCGTCATTCGGTCCCTCGAGAAGCATCAGCTCTCGGAGACAATACTCATGAAGTCCCAGAGTGCATTTCTCAATCGCGGTGGTCGCGGGGGAAGTGATAGATGAAGCGATTCCCTCTGAAAACTACTTCCCCGCCGCTGTGGGTCGAGGCTCTCTAAAGTATTCGCGTTCCGCTGAATGGAGCCTTCCACTCGCGAATGGTTTGGTTCGTTGGGAGAGACGAGAAACCACCGTACAACCGTACCATATTCAACATAATAGATTTCACCGATGGTTTGTCGAACGTCGTCAAGGGGACCCAATGTTTTCGGTGCCGTAGGAACTGCTCTCGAGGGAGGACTCCGAGGTGAGGATTTCCTCGGGTCGTTACATTTCGCACAGAAGGGGTTTGATTTGGATTCATGACCGCCTTTCCAATGGGATCAGGCTTTCTGTTCCCATTCCCAGGTTATGAAAGAACGCATGGTGCCCATGTTGGGCAACCCGGCACCGCTATTGTCGCAAGCCCCGCCGAACATCCAGAGAGAGCCGTTGAGCCAAGGAACATCCAATTCCTTCAACAGTTAAACCGAGAAATGAGACTTGAAACTCGAGGAGCGGCGGTTTTGATGCAAGCTCTCAGCAAGTTACGGCTGCAACGATGAACGAGTATCGGGCTGAGAAATGAATTACTCGTCTCAGCGCACAGTCCGCGGCATTACCTGCCGGGGGACAACGACAAAAGGAAGAGAGGAATGGGGTCCTACTTCTCACCCCACGTCCTGGGAATGGTTTCCCCCTTCTTATCCGGGCTGACGCCGGGGTACGATGAGAGAGTGTCTTCCATGAAGCCAGAACATCATGAGAGTCGTCCATGGTTCCCGTGTCTGTGCGGGCGCAGGAAGGCCTGTTGAGGGCGTGTTGCAAGTTAAGACGGGACCTCAGTCTCACAGCACAGCAAATGCCAACCCGATCATGATTTTTACGGGAGAGCTGTCCAACGCCCGGAAGGAGCAAGAGTTTGAAAATGATGAGAACCCGCATCATCTGGCCGAAAACTACTTCTCCGGAAAGCTCGATGTGCGAATCGTCTCGGTAGTCCGATTCAAAGCGGAGATCCAACTCTCCGAATGTTCCTGCTCGCAGTCAACGGCTCGGAGCTCTGAACCTGAGAAGCGTTTCCTCGTACGCCCAAGTTTTTCAACGGAAATCACGATCATCGCTCACATGGGACGGAATGCCTCGGCATGAATGTAACGGACTCCCAAAAGGAAGGGGCCCCGCTCACGGAGGGATTGGAGCTGCTCCTGTTGGTGGGATTCACCGGAAAGCGCCACGCCCCACTTTGAGGGACACAGAGCCCCTGACCCAATCAAAGAGCTCACTCGGAAGATTGCAGACAGGTTCAATCCCTTAGAACTCGACTCTCGAAATCGTTGCGTCGAACCCTTCTCTCGGACGGCGGAAGGACAAGTTCCAAATACTCATGCTCCGAAGCTCATCAGCAAGGGGCTGAGGGCATCCGGAGCACAGTGTCCCATTTTACTAGTCTTGAGGAATACGTGAAATCCGAATCTCGA
Organism: Phytoseiulus persimilis; assembly: GCA_037576195.1. Taxonomy (NCBI): domain Eukaryota; kingdom Metazoa; phylum Arthropoda; class Arachnida; order Mesostigmata; family Phytoseiidae; genus Phytoseiulus; species Phytoseiulus persimilis. The sequence goes on from CM075103.1 coordinate 6,911,740, forward strand.
GAAGCCACGAGCGATTCCATCTAGTGGAGTCCAACTTATTCTCAAGTTTCTTTCGATTTTTGCGGTTCCAATCCATCCCCGCGACCTGTGATTTCCATCGGATAGCAAACTAATCTCACTAATGGCTGATGGGCCGAGTTGAATCGCCGTGCCCACGATCAGTCTGGAAAGTTTTACCCCGCGGGGGTTGGAAGCGCTGCGAGCACTCTCGAATTTCTGGCCGAGAACGATGAAGCGACGCCTTGGGTCATGTTGCTGGATCGAATATATTTCTTCGTTCCCTACAGAGAGACTAGTTCGTCAGCGACGGCAGGCGCGAGCTCGCTCGGGGTATGATTTTTTCTTCTCTAGGCGGGTTGGGGAAGGTTCCTGCCCTGAACGGTGAGGACTTTTTCCTCTGAACCTTCACCCTCCGCCCACGGTGTCAGATGATGATTTCATCTGAATCGGTTCGGTTCGAGAACCCCAGATCCCGGGATGCCGAACGCTCTCAATGCCGAAAATCCTTTTCCTCCTTGTGAAGAGCAGCCGAGAATTCTATGAGGAGCACCGAGCTCGGCCATTTTTGAAAACCGCTTCCTCTCATTCATCCCGTGCTCCCCACACAGGATGACTTTGTCAAGTTCGTCAAAGAAGGCTAGAAGCGGTACCAGAGCCTCCTTTCAGTCAGCGGGTATTATGAGCGTGTTCTGAGCAGGGGTCGCAGAACCGGGTCAGAATCGGACCAGGTTCTGGACCTGGGTATGAGACCAGTTGACTGCTGGTGGCTGAGGCTAGATACCCTGTGTCCATACTCCAGGACGAGAAAGCCTTTGTCAGGTAGCCGCCTGTCCGTAGAACCTCTATGCTCCACCAGGTTGAACGTGAACCTCGCGCTCGGGGGCGCCGAATGTTTTCAGCTCTTGGCACGTCCAATATCTCCTTGACCAGCGAGTACACTTCATTCCGCTTCGTTTGTTCGGGCTGATATTTACACATGTCATGTCATGGCATATGTGGTTCACGATCGGAATGGTCTCACTGTGGCAACTTGTTTCAGCGGAGAACTGGAAACACGGTAGCTCTTTCCTGTTCTCCCGAAATGACCTCGAGGAAGCTGGAGCCGAAGAAAGCGCCGACGAATCGTCTTCAATGGCTGGAATCCGCGCTCCGCATAGAAGCCTCGGTTAATGTACAATTGGGCGGGAAGGAATTTCGGATTTTCGGGATTCCGGGTGCACAGCTCTGAGTCCAAGTCTTCCGCCAACGGTCGTGAAGTAATGAGTGAGTGTTTTGAGAAATCGGGCACGCTCGACCAGTGCAAACCTGCGCGATGAAGTTACTCTGACCGAGCGGACTTTGAGGACACAGCTCCGAAGCTGTCGAGACATGTTCGTCAGAGAGGTGCGTCTACCACTGTTACGATGTGTTCAGACGCGTTCCGATCGCTGTCAGAGAGAAACCAACGGAAGCTTTCGTAGAGTCGGCTGTGCATCGGCGGCTTTTGAAGTCGAGTTCTCTCCTCACAGTCCCTTGCTCCAGGAAGAAGAGTCCGAATGACTCACCACGAATCAGCGGTCGTTGAGAGTTTATCGGGTCGAATCGCGACCGAACCCTGGGTTTATCCCGCTCCGGAATTGGAGGTCCACTCTGACAGCATGGAGTTGGTATAGACGAGATTCAGAGGTGGCCGAAACGGAGAGCTGCTGGGCTCAGCCCTCGGTAGAGCTGGGACAGATCATGAATTTCCTGGCGATGACCTCCTTTTCAAGGAGAAGTTTCCTCCTCCGGCGGTCGAGGGACTCGACTTCCCTTCGAAGGCGGCGGTCGGCCAGCGTGCCAACCAATCTATGGAGCAGCTAAGCAAGCCTTTAGATATGTAGGCCTGCCAAGAGATTCCACTCAAGCCTGACGATATGTTCTCCCTTGCGGTTCAGACTTTCTCAGATCCTCGGAAAGCGCTCGCCCTGATACAGCACTCGCTGCTGCCTCGGCGGCGGCGGCGGCGAACTCTCCCGAGGACAGAATTCTCACTTAGCCGACCATACTTCGATTCGAAAAGAACCTGGAGAAATATTGACGACCAGAGACGCAAATGCTGGCGGCGGCGACTCCGACGAGATTTATTCCGGCGCACATCCACAGCCGCGGCAGGCTCCTGCCCCTCCAAATTTGACCATCCCTGACAGCCACGCGACCGACGGCCGGTCATGCAAGCGACCGCTACACCCGGCACCGATAATAGAAAGGTTTTCGATTTTATCGGAATTCTTCGCTCAATGCAGTTGGAGCCACACGGATGTATTCGCTCGATATTCTCAGCGGGAGCGCCGCGGAGTCGTTCCCGGAACTCCCGATTCCGGGGAGCTACAACATCACTCGGACCCATCGCCGCCATTGTCTTCGCGGCCAACGCCTTGACCGCTGCGATCTGAGTTTTCGCATCCGTAACTTCGTATTTGCCGGTATGAGATTTCTCTTCACGCATGAAACACCTGAGCACTATTATTGGCGACAATCGTCTCGAACGGAACACCTGCAGAATGAAGCTCGAGAGGAGAGAACCGAAAACTGAAGTCATTGAACGTCGGAAATCAGAGAGAGACGCTCGTGGGAGGGCAGCTGGATCAGCTCTCGTGAGGCTTCGGATTTCTGGCGCGGTTTCGTGAGTTCGACGAGTACGACGGGAATTTTCCACGTATGCGGAAGCGCGGGCTCTCGATAGACGCGGTAGCGGTGAATAACCCTTGGATTCCGGCCCTGAACAGGGAGCGTGATTTCATTAGCCCCGAAAACATATTTCCCCGAACCAATTCGAGCGAGTCAAAACCATTTTGGTCATCATTGGGCCGCGGGAATTTTTCCCGTCGCCATCCTATAACTGACACATCTGTCCCTCCACTGGCGCCATAGTCATAGCCTCTCACGGCCCAACAACACGTTCCTTAAGCAATGATGAGTCCTTTACGTGGGATGGGCTCATCAAAGTTTGGGGTTGAGCGGTGAAATGTCGTCTCGGATCTCACTTCGAATCTCTCTTCTCGCAGAGGCAAACTTCCAGGAGCGCGGGCATCTCTGTGGCGGCTCAGGGGAAATCGTTCATTGAAAATCAACATGAACACGATTTTCCTGGCGCCGGGCAGCCAGTGAGGCAGTCCCGGGGGCGTTAACCAGATCGATTTCTGTACATAACTCTTTCGAGTCTTCATCACCATTGGGGACGCTCTACGGCTTGAGTCTGAGCGAAGTATACTCGGTTTTCTATTAAGCTGGTCTCGACGCAAGAGGAAAATCCTTCTAGCAATCTTCTCTCGGCTGGCAAGCGGCCAAATGAATCTATTTTCAGGATCGACTGGTCTTCCAAATATAGCCTGCATGAGTGTTGTACACTCTGGAGAACGAGCCTGCGCCTAAAACGTTGCCGCTGACTTTCACGCGGTTGTTGCCGCTCCTCCGCTCCTTGGAGACCATCATCGAATCTGGGCTCTCGACGGCGACATCCAAGAAGATCAATCCAAACTTCAGGAGCCATGAGCACAATCAACACGGTCGCCGGAACCGACAAGTTCCGCTGTAATTGTGATCTCAAATCGCGGGCTGAATTGAGCGCCCGGATCGGAAACCGATGGTTTAGGAACTTGACGTCGGATGAGCACTTATCGCTGATCACATGAACGAGTATTACACACCTCGTCTATCAGCGATACTTAGCGGAACGATTGATCATTTACGTTGATTCCCCTTAAAGAATTAAAAACCTCTCAGGTCAAAACCTCGGGATTATGATTTGGACATCGATCAGCGACCTCGGCAAGTGCCCTTGGCCCGGTAGAAAATTGGTGGCCGAAAGAGTTTTTCATGAGCAGGAATTATCCTGTTGAGACGTTCCGCATGACCCGCAACAAACACCATTTGTCGGGCTGCGAGATGCAGGCTCTAAACTGTCAATCAGTGATGTGAGCCCGGGGTCCAGGCCTCGTTCGCTCTTTGCGAGGCCAAACATGAGGGAAACAAGCAGAGAAAGCCGAAATTCGTCAGAAATAAGAGTTTGAAGAAGATAAATGGAAGCTCGGCCGCGTTAAAAATTTTCGGAGCTAAAAAGCAAGGTGTCTCCCGATGACAGTTCTAGCGACGCATGATGGCTGTCATAAATAACGGTTCCAACCTTCAAAAACTCCGAATGGCTTGCGTCGTCTGTTCCATATCTCCTCACAAAAATAACCCTCGGAATGGCAACGCCGTTGTTCGTCGACGACGGCGGCGAAGCGCCGTTTGCTCTTGTATTCTGCCGATCCCACAAGATGACATAGTGCGCACCTCTCCCTCCCTCTCCGGAACTGCGGCCCGGATCTCTCTCGCGGCAGATACCTCTGCCACAGACGAAGGTCCGAAGTTTGGTCAACTAAAGCTTGAACAACTACCGTGGATGGAGTGTGATACTCGTAGTTTCGCAGAACATTCTGGACAAACATTCTCTCGACGTCCGGGCTCGCGGAACCAGCGTTCAAGATAAACTCCTCCGGCTAGCCATGATCCACCGAAACTCGTCCGTCGCCTAATTCCATCGCACTGGCGTGTGCAGTTCCAACAGATCAGAAACGCAGAGCGCACGGCTACTGTGGAAGATATTGGATTCCTGGTGGTTGGGCGTAGGTTTGCTCTGTTCCCAATCATTTCCTTTGTTTGAGGAACAAAGCTCTATGTTTGTTCAGGCATCAAACTGGTCTGACGCAAACTGGTGCCGAGAAACTCCGCAGATGGCTTCTTGATGGCCGCGAGGAGGTTTCCGAGGACTCCTGTGACACCCCCCGTGCAGTTCTCGTCGCAATATTGAATTTGTTTTTACTCCGTTCATTGTTCTTCACTCAGAGCTATTTTTATTCACCTCTCGACTTCCCTTCCTTTCGTTCGCTTTCTCACGTGCGCCGCTTTCCCTGTTGTTTCCAGTTTGCTTCCCTTTTTTACATGAGGGCTTGCAAGTTTACGGTGTGAATCATTAAGTTATCCCTAAGTTCACTCTTCACTTTGGTTCCTCCTCATTGCTTTCCCCCCTCTAGATACTCCTGTTACCACCCAATTTGCTCCCTGTGAACCCCTTCCATTGATTCTATTGCACATTTTTCCTCAGCTTCTTCTGCCAACCCTTCGTTTGCCTCGAGAATGTTTCCACCTCATGCTTTGTTCGCGTGTCTCCGCTCCTCCGGGCCTCCATCCTCTTTCGGCCTCGACCCCCACCCCTTTCTCCTAGATGTCTTTCGCACTCAGAACGCTGTACGACTCGTTTCCCCTCCTCCCCTCTTCCTGCTCACTGAACGAACCCACAGAGAATCCCAACGGTATGATGAAATCACTCAACTCAAGGAAAATAGCAGAGCTTTCCATCTCCGAGAGTTCAAAGCTTGGGCTCACGAAGAGCCGTTGGAGTTCCACCGATCTGAACCGATCCAGCGGATAGAACTGGTACTCTGAGCGCTTCAGGAAACTCTGCATGATGCACTCAAGTGAACACGTTTGATATGTGCCATAACAGAGCCACAAGCTCTCCATTTGTGACGATTGAGCCAGACTTGCCGCTCTCGTACTCTGCCAGTGTGATGATTTTCAGGACGTGGGGCTCGGCTCAGCAGGAACTTCTCGCGCCTCTGCGATCGATCGAAAACATATCGAGTCGCGTCGAGATCGCTCGGAGACCCGGAATCAGGACCCCAACTCCCGCTGCCGCGGTGAGCTTGACCCGCATCCATTCTGCATCCTGGGTTATGACGAGTGAAGCCATTCAGCCCGTTCTTCGGCTCGAATCAGAGTCTCCGCCTTGGATTTTTTCGGTTCTTGGCTTGTGCTCTTGTTTGTCGTTCGCATCTACAGTCAACTCATCTCAATTCTCTGCTCGTTATTTGTGCTCGATTCCAAACACGTTCTTTGTTGACGAGTTGAATTTGAGACTCGTGATGACAGAACAGTCCCTCGAGGAACTGGCTGCGTTCCTTTCGGTGGAACGACGTTGTCGGCCCCTCGGTTTTGCAATCAGGACAACGACAACAATGAAATCTGCAACAACACAAAACACAGCGGCCTTCCCCGATACCCGCATGCCGTCCGATCGCCACGACAGATTACGACCATGCCGGAAACAACATAACGGATCACAGATTCTATTGATTTGCATCGGCTCTGCGACGAGATGTCATGAGTTACTCGAGCTTGACCCCAAGCCTGCTGTGTGCATAAGCTGTTCCGTTCCGCTGTGTCTTCGACTCTTAGCAGGAATCGAGTATTTGGCTCCATCCCGTTTCCTTGAACAAATCTGGGGAGATCGTTGGACGTGAACTTCCGGTCGCCTTTGAGTGCGGCCATAGTTCCAGACCAACAATCGCCCGATCGAGATGGGCGCTGGCGTCCGCCAGAATTAGTTCCGGGGTCGGAATGGTCGTCGCCGCTGGCGTCGCATAAGAGAACTCGAGATGAGACTTCCTGCGCCATAAATAAGTCGTCGCGAGGAAAACGCAACAAAGTTTTTTTTTGAACAATATCCACGTATTTCTGAGCTTCCGCTTCAGATCCTCTCCCCAGATGACACAACCTCGACTCCGCCTTCTGGCGTAGAGTCTCCTTCAGGCGAGGCTCCTCGGTGGAAGAGACACGATGAGCGAACACTGCAGTAGTTGAAAACTGTGCAATTCCGCAGAACAAACTCCTGACAGCATTGTTCTGCTGTAAACAGAGTAGACTAGCGAGTATGCATATAGAGTGAACACGAAGCTTTTTTTCATTGCTCGTTAAAACTCTGTTCGTGGAAAACGGCGTCGCTCAGACAATGAAGCTCTCTAATGAGAGAAAAAAAAACTCGTAGCATTCAAAACCTCGTGGCTTTGTTTCAGAAGTCCCCTTGATTGTCTTTCTGCCGAGCTCGTTGATGATTCTTCAGTGGAACTATTGCGTATTTCCCGGATTTCGAGCTCTGGCGGAGCAACGTGCTCCACTTCGAGCTAGAGCCTGGCAGCAGATCAGCGGGACAGGGGAGAGGAGGAACGAAAAATCCGTTGGAGTGGCTTTTGTGGAATGCGGAAGACAACGAAAAGAGGTGCTCTCTATGAAAATTTCGAGACGATGAAGTAGCTGGCTCTATATCGGAAGGTCTGCTTCATCGCCCTTTCTATTCAAAAAGAGAGGAATGAAGAACCAGTATGAGGGACGATGTTCAGCGAGACTCTTGTCTCGCCGGGGATTCAGAAAAACGCTCGTTGGCGGGATATGAGCTGCTTCTGATCCGCGGCATTAGCTCCACCGTCGTCCCTTCCGTGCTGAGTCGCCGTTCTCAGCTGCGGTCCTAACGACACCATTGGCCTAATTACAAAACACTTGGGTGCAGGGAGCGTAATCTGCGATTGACCAAAGCCTCATCGAACACGACGGCAGCCGCAGTGACGGTTTAGAATCGGAATCCTCTCACGATCCCGAGCACTCATCGCGGAAGTCTGTGCGGTTTCGCGACACTTCCACTTAGCCGCAACTCGCCCCGACGAGTCAGACCGATCAAGCTAACACATATAAAAAAAAATGAGACCACAGAAAAGCCCAACCGAGGCCCAGGAGAGCTTTTCGTGGAGCCGATTGGGAGCGTTAGGTATACGACCTCTTCTACGTTCCGACTACACCGGAAGCGTCCTGGGACCGAATAAGCAGCAGCAGCTAACTGCTTCCGCTATCTTGACGGTCGTGTTCGTTCGACTCCGGCTGGAATTAATTCCTCACGGTCTGACTAATTCAACGTCCGTTGAAACGATCGTACACGCAGATGTCTTGGCAACAACGTGCGCGACCGGCTTGAACCCTCAGAATTCAGTACTCCGGGTCTCGGATACTCGACGTCGCTAGAACTTCTCTCCTTCGAATCGAGCCTTCCTGAGAGTCAGTGAGATCTCTGAGTTTAGCGAGGATTCTGGAAGAGGGCTCGGGAAGGATGAGAGGCAGCTGGGATCTCAGAGGAAACGTTAGAAGCCGTGGATCCGATCAGCGAAGGCGCAATATGGTACTCCGCAGTTTTCCAGATGTATCCAGCCTAGAACAATGTGACCCCGAACAAGTTACAATCATGACCATTGATATAGGCAGCTATAACAAAAGCCTGGTAGATCAGATGTTTTTCGAAATTATACCATGGTAGCAACGGATCGATCTCGGGCGATTGATGGAATGATTCCGAAAAATCACCCCAACTTCCCGGCTCTAGTTATAACAAACATCGCTCCTGGTTTCCAAAGTGCATACATCTGGAAGACTGCAAGACCTCTGGGATGGCTTTAGTATGAGCACCGTGTCACGACGATTCTGCTGATCGCATCCGCGGCTCCTGCCGTCTCCTCTGAAACCTCAGCTGCCTCCCGTACTTCCCAAGTTCGCTTCAGGGCTCTTCGTTGAGCGTAGAAGTCTCATTGACTTTCAGCACGGCTCGATTCGAGGGACAGAAGTTGTCGAGATGGCTGGCATCCGGGGTTCTGGGTATTCCGGATTCCTGGCGCGAACCGTACGCTTCCGCCTCTTGGACGCTCTAGAGTTCCTAAGCCGGTCGGCTACTCAATGGAACAGATTAAGTGATTCCTCCCGGCAGGAGAGCTCTTCCGCGGGGAGACGCCGATTTCCTTACTCTCAAACAGCTTCATTATCGTTCATCGATCGACAACTTGTGTGAATGTTTTCCTGTGTCTGAAAAACCTCTCAAAGACCGATAATTTCCGCCTTCTTTTGTTTTCCGGCCGTGGCTCCTCTTGCTGACTTCATTATTTTCAATTCATTGTCATCGCTTCTCGCTTTCACTCTCGTGTTACCCCCAGTCCCCCAGCTCCTGTCTCTCCCCAGAGTCTTCTCTCCCTCAATAGTCATACAACGGGCCCACTACCCGAGGTCCATCCCTTTTTCGCGACCGGACTCGAATCGCTCTCAGGTATTATCACATGTTTCCTTCTCTTCATTCCGTTTCCTAAGCCCAATCTTCCATTTCAGGCTGAGTGTTTTCTTCCCTCTTCGCTAGTGTACTTATCCCCCTGAAACTGCGAGGAAAAGTTCTTGCTCCTACTCCTACTCGCTGCGTTCTTCCTCGTCGGAGGCCCCCGCCGGGTTCTCCCCCGGCCCCCGTTCATTCAAGAACTCGATTCTCGTCCTTCCAGTTTCTCAACTCCCGGAATTTCGCGGCAAACCATCTCGTTCCCTCGCATTTACCCGTCGAGTATCATTAAACTGCACAATCCAGTTCAACTCCATTTTCTTCCTCGCATTCCACTCCTGAATCCCCACATTCATCGTTCGCGTGTTGCATTCTTTCTCTTCTCCCCGTTCCATTCTTTGTTCTCCTCTCGCTCCCCGCTGCACTGGCGATTCAGCGTTGATTGGCACCACTCCAAACTGTTCACAAGCGAAACTCAGACGTTTTCCGTCGTGTCTCGATCGCTGACTGGAGCGAATCAGTCGACGGCGATTCCGGTCCGATCCTCCCCCTGATATATCGAATACTCCGCTCGTGCGGTATGAATTCCCAAGTCCCGAATCGTCACCGAATTTCCGCGCGGCAACCACATTGACTTTGGTTCCACGAACGGTTGTACAGTATTCGTTCGGCGTGGGTCAACTCCCATTGCGCTCTCAAGGTCGAGCCTTGCTCATGATCCCAGCCAATCCATCTAATTCGAATCAAATCGTTGAAATTCGGACTTCACGCGAAACGCGGACTGCCGGAAGCCTCCGAAAAGTGATTCCGGTCCCCGATTTCGACGAGTCCAGAATCATTCAACGTGATCTCAGAGTCGATTCCGAGACTTCGACGGAGTTTCGACGGAATCAGATTTTTTTTTTATCTCGCAAGAAACAAAGTTTGAAAAGAGAGAGAGAAACTGGCGCCTCGTTGCCAATTCCAAAATGGAGATGACCGCTGTTGATCACTTCGGCTGGGAAATGCTCGCCGTCATAAATCACGAGAGAGCGAATCGATACCCGTCGGTCGAATCGTCGAGAATTCACAGGACGCAGGATAGAGAGGTTTTTTGATAGAGAGGAACTTTTTGGGTTTGAGCTGGGAGCGGGTTTGCGCTTTGAAGAACTCGTCGATACGGAAGTTCACATGTATTCACAATTCCGGGTGTTTCGGCCTTGTATGTCACCTAGAGACTGACAGGTATCACGAGTCTTGGATTTTGCGCTCACGCGAAACAGTCCCACGGCTCCAAATCGAGTGTGACGCCCCTTAGTCCGGGAATCCAGACATGACAGCAATCAAAAGTCAGCTGGTAATCGGATCTTTGGGATGTTCTTTGCGTCTTCGACCCACGTGTGCGGCGGCTCATTATTTCATGAAGGGTCATCCGCGACGAACTGGAAAGTTGTCCGACCGAGCCTCCCGCTTTGTTTGCCGCTCGTTTTGGGGGTGAGTTCGGGAAGAATCCCCGCCTGGCTTCAGTCGTTAATCATGGAGCCATGCTCCACTCGGTGAGCGTTCGTTGAAGTACTATTCTTGCGAGAGCAGACAAAGGCAAAACTCAACCTGGGCGACCGAAGTTGACATTCCAATATCCGCTTTTCTGCGCGCCCACTCCACTCGAATGAGTGATGTATCGACGTCATCGGAGAACTTGCTCGCTTGCCCGTACGGGTCTGTGTATGCAAGCCGTTGATGTGAGGGTGTTCCCTTGCTCAAATTTCTTCTCTGGCCGCCGTGCTGGCTCAGTTGTAAGTCGACTCAGCGGCCGGCTGACGGAGCGAGGGAAAAGCCAAAGGTGATCGGGACGGCGGAAGCGGCGACAACGCAATACGGGTGCATATCGTTGCTCAAACCACCTGTTCCGAATCGACCGAAATGTGTTTCTTCCCTTTTGTTGATCCGGACGTCCGATAAACCGAACACAGTGGATATCGGTGGATGCTCGGCCGATCAACCGAACCAGCAGCCATTCAGGACGTTATCGAGGAAGACCCTGCGAGGGCCTGGAGCCGAGGTAAACAGCCGTTTCAAATCAGTCGGGAGCGAACGAAAGTAGGGAAACCGGGGGAAGTGGAAAGGAAGAACACAAGAAGGTGAGCAACACTCGACCGCAGGGATAAATAAGCGGGTATGGGAAGGGAGGATGGAAGAAATAAGAAGAGGAAGAGCGAGAAATGGGAAGAGCAGCAGGGATTGGAGATTAAACAGAGTTCGGCGAACGGAAACGATGCGACGTCATGGGAGAAGCTGGAGAGGCGACGCAGGACGAAGAGAGGCAGAGCAAGACGAAGGGGAATAGACGGAGGAAGAGGGAACGGAGACGGGAGAGTGAAGAAGAGAAATTCTTGGCCGAGAATGCGATGCACTTTACGAAATCGCGCTCGAACTCCTCGAGGGATCGCGTTTTTCCCAATTCCGATCCGTGGCTCTCAACGGATCTCCGTTCGCTTCCTTCATCCTCACCCGAATACCCGTCATTGCCTCAATCACATCAGCTTCCGTTTCGTGCCATCGAGTGGAAGCTGGGGTGGAGCCATGACGACTTGAGTCTTCTAGAGGGTTCACGAGTCCACATCGAGGAACGAAGACTGTTTGCTTATGCAACTTCCATCGTTCACCCTCAAGGATAACCACCACGGCAGGGACATAGAGGAGTAATCCATCCCCTACATCCAAGGGCTCATGTGGATACATCGGACGTCAAACATGATGAATCACAACGCCAATGGTTACGGCAGAGCCCCCCCGAAGCAACTCACTCACATTTCAACGACCAGCTCACTGCCCGTACCTCGTTTCGTTCGTTCCCTTATGAACTTCTCGCGGGTCGGGTTCGAGTCTCTTCCTCTGTCTGATGCCCACGCTCGACGTGAGGGATAACCTTGAGGAGCGAGGCGGAACATCACCGCGGGAATTCTTTCCTGAGTCGCGTGACATGGTTTGATTAGTCAACATGGAATGAAAGGCCCTTGTTTCGTGACTTCAAATGGAAGTGCAAAGCCATCGCAGACCTCTTGACTGACATTACATAACCTCCCGCAAAGCTATGCGCTGGGGCTTGCTTTCGGAATGAGACAGAACGGGGAAATGACTCAACACTGCTAGCGTCGAGAATTTCCCAACTCGTATTCGGCCCCGAGCCGAGAGATACCACGATGAGAAACGAAGCCGAGAAGGTGGCCACATCAGGGTCTGGGCTCACATGCGTATTCGATCCGAAACTTCCTCTCGTTGGGGCCGAAATCCGATCTCTCGCTGATCCTTGATCAGCAACCTGTCACGACCATCATATGATAGCCGTGAATCTGGCAATTTTTTCTCATAATAAAATTTCCTTGTTTGGTTCGTCTCGGGTCAGACTGCCAACTTGATGCAAGGGTCAGGTGCTCCGAGAAAATTCTTACGGGTACTGAGTTTTGGCGATCTCCAGCTGTCATCTGAATTTCGATAAGTTCTGAGAAATATCACACTCCGTGCATCTGGGTTGGGTTACGCAGCTTCGAAGTCATCGTACCCGGGCCGAGAGTCCGAGCTCCATCGACTACGAACAAAACATGCCCTTGTCACGTCAGATTCTTCAGCGTTCCGCAGTGAGTGCATCGGGATCCACGCGAGCACGTTGGAATTTGGAGCGGGAGGAATAGCCTGAAATTGCAAACGGCCAGTCCGACGAGGGAATCAGAGCAGATTGATATTCCAGCGAGGGCAGCGCGGATCCGAGCCGTGGCTGTAAAACGTCTGCAGCGGCGAGTCCCGGAACGTAGACGAGAACGAGAGCGAATCGTGCCTGAATCAAGGCTGAGGGACTGTCGTGTTACGACAGCATTCATGCTCTGCTCTATCCGATGGGGACTGCGTCGTGGATCTTATTCCTTTCCCAACTTTGACGTGCGCCAACTCGTGGTCGAATTCAACTCTCCCTGAAGAACAACGGCTGACTCTGGCGGATGCCGAATGCCGTGAGGAAAAGATACGCAGGTGCCGAAATAATTTTCGCTACCATAAGATCCCGCGGTTGAAGATTTTTTTTTTCCATTTTCCAACCAAAAAAACACATTAGGTGAAATCGTTATCTGCCGAGTTCGATATCTGATGAGCTCGTTCTTCTGACGAGTTAGTTATCCGATCGTTCCATCATCCGATTAGTTCGGTATCTGACGCGTTTTTCTCCAAGGAAATCGAAGAAGGAGGGTTCGTTGTCTGCGGGATCTTAGGGTAGTCTCAGCTGTTTACGCGGACGTTGGCATACCTTGTCGATTATGATGCATCTGTCATTTCCATTCCAAAGCTGAATGTTGTAAACTCTAGAGCCTGGAAGTTATCCCTCCATGGCAACGGGACAATCCCAGGCAATCGATGGAATAATTTCGGGAAATTATCTGAACTCCCAGGCTTCTTTAATAACTGCTCTCATCCCTGGAGCCGAAGAGGAAAATCAGGTCATGGCTCTGGAATCCATTCGTGCGCCAGAGACGATTCGGGCATCCGTGGCCTCCGCAGTGCGACCCCCACTCACTCCTGAAGGTGGGCTCTCCTCTATATTATCCAAGGCGCCCACCGCGAACGATGTATGATAAAGCAGGGACACGAGGCAACTGTCGTTGGCAGGGAGGCTACTCGATCGGCAGGGTCGACTGACTTTCTGAGACTTGAACGTCCGGTCGGCCGGTCGCGGGAACTTAGGTCAGGGAGGGCCTTCGTTTGGAATCGGTTGTAGTCGAGCTCGAGTACATTCATCCAGAATCGGCACTGAACTACACATTGAGCGAACTCCAGAGCGCCGCGGATTCCATGGATCTGTGATTGAATTCCGGGAGAATCCGAGAAAACTGAGGGAGTCATGGCTAAGACAAGATCGGATTCAGGAATTCCCGTCCTTTTGGTCCCTCATTGTACAAATGGACTCGATGAATTCACTCGATCCTCCGCGATAGGACCTGTGAGCTACAAGAGACTATGTGATCCCCTAGACAGCTTCAGACGAAGTTTCAGATCTACGAACTGGCTCCGGCCGTTCTGAAACGGTCGCTGATCCGAAGCGCTGGGACAGAGAGTAGCCTCAGAGCTCTCTTTTTTGAATTGCTGGATGAGTCTGCGAAGAACTGGAGTGAGGTCCAGAAACACGTTCCCGCAGATTCATAGATGCAGCATCAGATCCCAATAGAGCATTTCGGCGGAATCAGCGGAGCCCTCCTCGCCGACACAAACGACGTCGTACTCAAAGGTTCCCGTCTCGAAGCGGACCGCTTCAGCGGCCTTGGTTTTGGCCGCAGAACGTTCGAAAGTGGATTTATCTCTCCCAGCATATACAGTTCCACCTTGGAGTCGCATTGCGGCGGAGCAATACAGTCTTAGACCCATTTTGCTCGAGGGAACTTATTGCCAACTGTGATAAGATGGTCCAAGATTCCTCGAATTCCGGACATGGCACCTGTCTTGGAATGTCAGCAGCTGCCGACGGTTCCGGGGACGTTGAAAGTCATCGCAACAATTACTTTCCATGGGAACGGAAAATTCGCGGTGCTCGCGTGTCACAGAATATCGATCCCGGCCGGCTTCGAGTTCTCGGAAATTCCAAGGATGATACGGGATCGCCGCAAGAAATTCGGCTCTGCTGCTGGAATTCTCCCGAGGAGAGAGCCTGAATGAGCTTTTTCGCAGCGAAAGTGGATGAATATCAGCATCTCGGAAGTTTGGCAACTCCAGGAAGTCACGCCTTCATAGGACCTGACCGCTTCAAACTTTTTTCTGGTACCTACTCCGTCCAATACTCCCGCTCAATTTCGCGGCTGGTCCTCTACTGGGCTCACAACTGTGCGCTCCTCCACTCTTTGCTGGATGCGTTTCTCAAGTGTCGGCATTGAGGGGACAAGGCTTAAGCTGTTCTCGAAGCGACGTTTGCCATGCCCAACGTGGGGATTGCCTTTGCCATGATTGCCATTGAGCTGGAGCCAACGGGTCTCTCAGGACACTCGGCACTCCGACACGCCGAACTGACGCTGTCGTCGAGGGCCTCGGGAAGATCGTTCTAAGACGACACGGTTAGGGACACTCTGCGCCCACCAGGCGCATGCGGGCTTGGGGAACCGGCGCGGTTGCGGACCTGGGCGAGAGCAGTAAATTCACCAAGTAGGCCGGTTAGCGGACTCGTTCCTCAAAGAAGTGGGGGGACGGATGGCGATCGCTGCAGGGATACAAGAACATGATCTTCTTGATGATCTGATTTCTTGTGATGCCCGGATTCTGTCGGACCTGAGATTTCCCAGTTCGAAGATCATTTGAATGATTTCATGTTGGGGCCTTGGAGTAGAAACGATCGAATAAATTCCGACGACGGAGCAAGCGATAGCCACAGTTTTCGTGTTCGGTGCTATCTCACTAACAAGGTCCGTTCTCTGGAGTCAAGTGTCTGAGCCTCGCTATCGCTCAAATCGTGACTTTTGGTACAGCACCCGTGATTCCCAGGTTTCCCGGAATCGATCCCTGGGCATGGGCTGCTCTCGGGAGGATATCCAACAGAATCCTCCACAACTGTGAAACGTTCGTCACGGCTATGTTATGTGGTCACTCTCCCGAGCTCGTCCTGCGACTCTGGCGAAGAACCACTCCTAAGTGAGAAAACTTCATCGCAGCCTGGGTATCGCGTAAGTTCCGAGGGTTCATCCAGCTTTGAGGAAGAGCTTGTGGGGTTTCCCTCGATGGGTCACCGGCATTGCGCTTACGTTTCGAGTGACTGATTCTCACAATGAAAGGTTTCCGATCGATGACGAAGCGCAAACGGCGCTCCAACGTTGCGTATGCAGAAACGAAATATCCCGCTAGGAGCTTGGATTCGACCGTGAAACATGAAAGGGACAGAAGGAAGCTCACAGAGCGAGAGACAGGGAGAACGATGCGGAAAGAATTCATGGTGTATTCATGCTGAAGGGAGCTTGAGTCTGTCGGGGGAAGGAATTCCGTTCTCTGATGCGTCCTCCCGACAAGAAGACTTCTGGCTGAAGGGGGGGCCAGGGGTCGTGGAACTGTGTGTCGCGACACACCAAAGTTCCGAGGGGTGGCGAATGAAGCCGATCGATGCATTCTCTCGTCCTTACGGTATCTTGAAGATAATTCCGCGTCGATCTGATCATGCTTCCTCCTCGAACCTCTGGATCCATAAAAGTAATCAATTTTCTCCTCGTATCAGGTGATCAGATTGGCCTTCCCGGCCAAGAGCCTGTTCATTTTGACGAATCAGTGACAATGGAATCGGACCGGCAGAAGGTGCTTTGAGGTGGAAATAACGGAGCAATGAGCTCCGGTTGTCAGAGAGGCTCGCCACGGTCCAGGAGTCGGCTCCAGGAGTTTCCTCTGGATCGAAATTCGCCTCCGGAGTTACGGCTCTGGGTGGACTCCCTACTAGGCCCCCTTTCCATGATCGAGTCCGAAAACTCGCTGAAATTATTCAAAACACTCGAAATATGCCTAGGCCACATCCGGACGGACTTTTCCCATCGTCATTCTCTGCTTCACACTCCGGAGAGAGGAACAGATTCGAGAGTTCGGCCGCCGGTCGCTGGATCGGAAGCTTGTACGTAGCCAGAGCTGGGTGATGCACGGCAGCAGCCACGTAAACGCAGCATACTACGGTGCGATTACCATTGGGCCATTCGCACCGGTAGGCTGGAATCCCTCAGAGATTGTTCTGGTGAGGCACGTATCGGACAAATACCTGCGAGTAGCCACATCGTGGGATGCCGTGCTCCTGTGCCTGCTGTTGTGTACCACCCAGCTCCCGATCCGGCAACCGACGGCCGAACTCTCGAATCTCGTTCTCCCTTTGGAGCATGAGACAGAATCGGAACAATGCGATCTCGATCATTGAAGATTCTTCGAGAGAGAGAATCAAAGAAAGAAAACCCCCGTCTGGATGTGGTTCAGCGATTTTCTCAGTCTCTTGAATGTTTTTAACGGGTTTTGGTCGAATTTACGAACACGATCCTGAAAAAGAGATCTGGTCGGCAGCCAAATCGGAGCCATACCTCAGACGGCTGCTCCCCGACCAGGATAAGGTTTCGTGGGTCGAAAGAAGGTACTTGGGCCGATATTTTGGAACTTACAGGCAAGGCCGCGGGAAAGTTGAGAACCATCGAGATGGAGGAACTTCCAATTTTCAGTGTCTCTGAAATTCCGCGATCTGATCGCTGACTCTATGGCGGATTGGAACCGAAAATGGCGCTGTGCACCAAGTGGTTCTCGAGATGTGACGATTCCTAGTTTGCTCCCTTGTACAGGGTTTCAGTTGAATTGGGTCTTTATTGGGTCCACATCATTTCTAAAGCTCTCCTCTTATTCGGCCAATCGTGACATGTTGTCACTCCTCCATTCAGCAGTTTGCTCTATACTAATAAGAAAAATTTGACTGATATGGTGGAATATCGTCGCAGATCGTCTTCGCCTGTTTCTGGAGCTTCTTCCGGTGGTTATGCACCAGTTTCATACACATGACATTGAATCGCTTCATCCTGTTTGTGAGGAGCTCGTGTTGCGCGTCGGCTCCTCGGAATCGTCGTTAAATCGTCTCTTCGGATGTTTCTGGAATCCTTCTCGTGGATTGCTATCAGCTCCTCAAATCCGACTCTGAGCTGTTCCTTGTCTCGTCGACGGTCTTCACTGCTCTTGTAGACACCCGTAGACGGTCTCGTCGGTTCTCTTGTGTGCTCCCGTTGACACTCATAGACGTCGAATCCACCTCCGAATCACATCCGAGGACCCCGAAAAGTATGATGAGATCGACGCCGGACAAATTGACCGACGAAGCGGAATACATAGAGTGAAGATGAACGTGGAACTAAGTGGTGAGGACTATGATCTCGGGAAATACGTTTTTTCCACCTTGGGAACGCCCATCCATTCAGGGGAGGTTCGTCGATGTGGGGCAGGAAGCTCCCCTCCCCCGTTATTCAGACGAAGAGCTCTACTAGAATCCATGGAATCGGAGAAGTATGACATGATTGCGGGGAATTGTGCTCCATGAACCCTCAAGGAAAAAGTGGGAGCATTGTAGGTGACTGCTGTGTTCTGGAAGGATTGTTATCAGATCAGACTATCTGAATCACCATTCATTGAGAACAACAATTGATGGCCAAGCGGAGCTGAACGGCTCTCATTTGACTGATTAATTATCGGGTAAAACGGAATCTCCAGTGCGAATTCGAGTCCGCGTCGCATTCAAATTCCTCGGATCATGGAAGGACTTCTCCCCTGTCCTGCGGAAGGCGTATTCTCCCCAATCTGCTTTCCTCCCGGAAAACTTGTGAGAGACTTCACCCTCCGGCTGAATTCACGGCGGAAACGGGAATCGTCTTTCCGGCTCGGAAATAATTGAAGAAACACGCGCTTCTCTCCTCGATATGTCGATGGAAACGGGTCACGAGTTCGAACTTCACGAAGAAGATCCCGCAGTCGACCGAACCTTCGATTGGACCGTTGAAGAATCGCCACACCGGATTTGTTACTCGCCTCGGCGTTCTTCCTCTCTGGTGATTGGGGCCCAAGAGTTTATGCTTCATCACTGAGCACTCGCGCCTGAAGCGTCCGGCATTATTCATTAATCACCATTGCTCAAATCCATGAATACTTGATAGGTTAGATGGATGGACGGATACTCGAATCATGCCTGATGGAGAACATTTATCACCATGTGTACCATGGTACACATCTACCCATGTGGAAAGTGTGAATGATTGATGCTCGAGCGATGATGAATGATCGATGTCGACTGATTAAACCTGATGACTAAACATGTGACTGCACGGTACTTGAGTGCCGGGAAAAATCCATCCGTTTCTCGAGAGCAGGTCTGAGATCATTGGGTGCACCACATCGGGGAATCGACGAGAGCCAGCGATACCGACGAAGCGCGCACAGGATATTTTGTATCAAGAAAGTTTTCGTTCTTCCTAGTTTTCATCGTCGTTCTCGACGATGTTCGAATTCTTTGGGGCTCCGGAAAACTATCGGGTCAGCACATGGTCGGAACTAATTGTTGCAATCGGAACTAAGGTGACGTGAGATACACTGGCTGGTGGTTTCCTTATTCGACCCATCCTTCCATCTACCCTGGTAACGGACATGAAATCGCGCGCTCTGAGAATCGAACTCCTCCAATTCACGATGATGGTCGGTTGCCAGGAGGATGGGCCGGCCTCTCCCGGCGTCATGCACCATCAGCTTGCTAGTTCCCGACAGCAACTCTCCATGGAATTAGGGAGTCATGAATCCATTACACTCCCGCATGCGGAGGGAGCAGAGCTGAGTGATTCAAGAGTCCGAGTCACTTCCGCGTCGTTATCATGATCATGCTCGGTCATTGGATAAATCCCTCGATGGAAGAATCGATCAATGGGAGCGGAAGGAACAATCGATCGTTTTCTGCGTGTCCGGAAAATCGACGCTTGACAAAACCCTTTCATTTTTCACGAAGATCGCGATTGTCGCGATTGACGACATCGTCGAAATCGGAAAAGCAGCCATAAACATGATGATGAGATGACAATGAATATCCCACCCCGTTTCTTTATTGACCCAGACAGGTCAGCCTCAAGGTAAGCGTTTCCTTCCAAGGTTCCGATTCCATCAGAGAGCGGAGCCCGATGTGTCTCCTTTCTTCCCCCTTCTTCTTCGTCTCCTTCAGTAGATCTTCGAAACCCCTCACCCGGCTCGGATCAGACAGTTATCTGAGACCGAATCAAGGCTGCTTGTCACCGATTCGCGCGTTCCAAGATTGACCATTGCGTACTTCACCAACCCCAGACATGATCAAACTCGCCGGTTGAACCGCCGTTCTCAACGCTGAGCTATCGAGGAAGGTCAAATAATCCGGGATGACAGTCGCTTCTGGGATCAATTCACCTCTTTGAAAAAAAGTGAATCGGCTCCAATCGGGTGTCTTGTTAGTTCGATCGACGAGGCATCGTTGACGGTCTTCACGATCTGCTTACGCGACTTCGCTCTCAAAATTCGTCTCGGGCTTCATAGCAAACCGCTACCGACGATCGATCGGAGCGCCCTGCTGCGGGATTTTCCCTCCCTGTTGCCCT
Organism: Phytoseiulus persimilis; assembly: GCA_037576195.1. NCBI lineage: Eukaryota > Metazoa > Arthropoda > Arachnida > Mesostigmata > Phytoseiidae > Phytoseiulus > Phytoseiulus persimilis. The sequence goes on from CM075103.1 coordinate 6,931,768, forward strand.
TCGAATACCCGAGTACACATTCCGATTGCCGCGAAAGATATCCGGGAATGGAATGTTGATGAATGCGAAGCCGCTAGTTGGAGGCAACGAGTAAGTAAGTCTCCCCTTGCCTTCGCAGAGAGTCAGCGGGTAAAAGCCGTCAGTTTGGAACGGACATCGAGAGGAACTGCGAATTCAGAGAACTGCGGTTCTGGGGAACTGCGGAGTGGGAACCGCGGTTCAGGGAGCTCTGTACAGACGCGGGTGACCGAGAGGATATCGACTTGCCTCCATGAATAATTCGTGTTCGGTCTTTTCTCATCTCGGATCTATAGGCTCATCACAGATGCGACCAAAATGCACTCATGCTAGACCTGGTAGCATAACCGTGTATTACCGAATCGGAATCGATCCGGAGAAAGGTCTGAAGAGCTGATCGCCAAAGACTCGCGAGAAGGGACGCCTTCTGGTAATCGGTCTCACGCATATACTAGCGTAATCATCAAGACTCCCGCATCCCCGTGATCAGGGACATTGCGGAGCGTTTCGTCTGAGCCGAGGCCCAAGGAGCGAGGATCCGGCAGCGCGAGTCTGAAGTTCAGACCAGAGGTTCTCAGACTCCCTAGGTCCATCGACTCCCGGGGCGTCGGCGGCGATCCCGGAATCACCGCCGAAGAACCCGAGAAATACGGCCAGACCCCCACAAACGGAAAAATGACACGCACATGAGGTTTGTGGTGGACCGGGATCCACGGACGTGATTCCGGGATCACTCTGACCATACTCTCGGGGGGCTGATCTTTGGCCTTGGTTATGACTACAGCCTTGGGAGTTTAGGTGGGTTTTCGAAATCATCCCCTCTATGCAAAGGATCAACCCCGGACGATCGAGGGAATAATTTCGAAAAATCACCTAAACTCCCAGGCTCTAATTATGACTCATTATCTCAAGGGCAGCCCGCTGGCAACAGCGCGGCTTGTGCGCCGCGGACTCCCGTCTCCGGTGCCGCATGGGAGATTCGTCGAAATTTTCCTCTACCAACCGCTCAGACCATGACGTCGACAAAAAATCTCGATCGAATTTGACTGTGCCCAGAAACGGATTCCCCGTCCTCACCCACCGATTCGAAACCGAATAAAACAGTTATTCATGCCAACTTTGCAGATTCTTGAGAGGGTAAACAAATGAATGCTGTTCACTCACGACGCTCGTCAGATCAAAACCAAAATCAGATACAAGACTCCACCTCAAATTTGCAAGGTTCTAGGAAACACGGGAGTCTCCTGCTATCTTGTTCTCTCCTCGAAGTTGGATTCCTTAAGACCTGACTCGCAAATCATCCCCGATGTAACGCTGGATGACAAAGAGACATATCATATCAACTTCCAATCAGGAGGTGAACACGCCCGGGTGGCTGATCAACCCATCCAAGGTGAGCAAAAACGCCAGAACAACAATTCGCTGTTTCCTGGCGAATCGCTTCGCGGGTCGAGCGATCTACGATGGGAATCATTCCGGTCCAGGTGTCGGATCTGGTCCCCGAGCCGGACTGGGAACGGTTCATCCAAGAATCACAGAGTGCTTAATCGAACAAGCAACCGAGCGGCAGTTTGAGCTCAGTTTCCAGAATCGATCACGCCTGACTCTGCCTCAATACACGAGTAGGGAAAAGGATGAGGGTTACTTGCCAGCAAACTAGAGCTCTCACCTTCGGTTCTCTGCCAACGATTCCTGTGCATCGCGGTTGATTTGACCGTACCCGCTCTACTCGAATCCGGAACCGGTGTCTGCTGGGAGCCGATTCACGCAAACAGGCTCATGTGAACCAACCGCTCAGGTCCCGAGACCGACACTGCTCTGAGGATTCTGAGCTCGTCGAAATTTTCATCCGGAGAGAGTTGTCTCGAACGTTTAACTTATCCCCTCGCAACGTTGCAACGACTCAGTGACGTTGGATCAGAATGCTCGTTGCCTCATTTGAAAGAGCCTGCGGAAGCACGGGCCCTTTTACTTCAACCACCGCGGAAGCTTCAATGAATCTCGCCTCCTCACCAATGGAAAAACGCCATCGGTGAACGGTTAGTCTCGGGAGAGTTGGAACAATAGAGAGACTCTCTCTCTTTAGCGCGGTGGATGGCGGGCTCGTGGACGGGGTTCCCCTTTGGAAAGCCAAGGGTTTGGACGTGTGGAATGTTTGGAAATACAATGCCTCATTGTCAATGAGGAAACCGAGATTCTGTGATTAACTATTCGACCAGGTCTTACCTCGTTCAAGATCTTGCTTTGAGTGCCATCATAAATTCAGGCGTAGGAGCTGAAATATGAATAACCTGTCGCCGCAGAGGCCGGGATGCTATGTGGAAAAAGAAGCATCACAACACTCTTTTTCGATCAGGATGGACAGCACGTAAGGATAAGTATATGATGGGAAACAATGAGCCAGAAATTACTTCACCAGCGCTCGGAGCGTTTTATCCACGAGATAAACTTTCTCTCAGTTCCATCACATTCAACGTACTGCATTCAGAATATTCTCGAATTCGCATATTGTTCGAGTCCAAGTGTCTCAGCGTGTCGACCTTTCGGAGCGATCCAAGATATTTTGAGCGCAAAGTGTTCAAGGTTCAAAAACCGGTCGATGTAAAGGATTCCTCGAATAGAAGGCCACTTTCGGTATAGGGCTCCCCGGGTAAGATTTGGAGCAATCGAAATAGCAGCACTGCTATAAGTTCTACGATGTATCAAAAATCGTATCATTGGACAATGACACCATGACGAAGTAAAACCGGGGAACCGAGACATAGGAGCCTCTGAATGTTCAATCTGACTTGAAGGCTCTCAATTGAGCCGAAGCGCGGGTGGTTTCGTCTACAAAGAATGATGACCGCTCAGAGCTCGGAGCGCCGCGGGTACGATGGCAGTTGATTTGAGCGCACTTCGGGTGGGAGCAGCTCACGACAGCCGAAGATGCCAAAACTCTTTCAGACACGGTATGCGTGCATGGAAGGTTCCCGATATCAATCCTCATGAAGACGGACACTACGATTGGCGGATACCCACCACTTGAGCTGGATGCAATGCATGATCCCGGGGAAGTGGACTGTTTGATATCACGTACCTCCCTCTAGAGTAAGGAAGAAGAACTGGTGGCTGTAGATTCTCCCCCTCAAAAAATCAACAGAGTTCTCGTCGTTTTCGAAACTTGAACGAATCATGTTCATCCTCGGCTTGGGGAATCCATCCCTCGACTGCATGTTCGGAGTTCAGTTCAGCTGAGGGGCCTCACGAGGAGTACAGGGAATGAGTCGATATACCAGTTCTATGCATATCGAACCGGGATTTTTTCCGGTTCCATATGCATACACCTGGTATGTGGCACAGGAAAACAGGATATAAGGTGATCACCCATACGGCCGCAGGAAGACATGCGTAGGGGATGACCATCGAAACGAGAATAGAGAGCTCTTCACGGATTCTGGGACCTGAGAGCACATTTGGCCCAATGTCAACTGTTCTCTCCCAAATGAATTTGATTCAATCACGCTTCTAATCTGAACGCATCTCCCACTTCGTCAATATTTTTGCTTGGGCGGATGGTATCGGCCCCCTCCGATAGAAACTCCCATTAGGGGAGCGACCTCCGAGTGCCAATTTGTAGTCGGAGTTCTCTCGCTCCGTAGCCGAGTGACGAAGCGATCGGCCTAGTTTTTTTTATGGTCACTGTCCTTCCATCGGTTATCCCTCGCAGATGAAACTTGAATCCGGCATCGCGTTTGCCCGTGACGGGATCCCCTGACTTCGGCAACGCGGGTGTTCATTCAAGTTTTGTTAGTGGAGCGAGCCGGCAACGCAGCAACCACGCGTTGCGCTCCAGTCAGCTGCTTTCTAATCAGCCGGGCTCTGATAAGTCATGCGCTCAGGTTAATCCGCACTCGAATCACCTAGAATCAAGGGTGCGATGCTCGCTAATGGCCAAGTTCCCGATGTGTTCGAATGGGAGCATTCCCTTCTACATTATTCACCCTCCAATTCTAGGATGTGAGAACGCATCTACACACTAGTGCGAAACACAGAGGGAATATGGGGTCGGCAATCGAGCGATAGTCCTGAGACTCACGCGGGGGAGCTACGTTCGAGCGATTTGGGCCAGCGGAGCGGATGGAAGTTGACTGGACCAGACGAGTTTCTTCATTAGGCCCACCATGTCCTGCCCACGAATTCCGGTAACTAGAGCCTGACCAGAATGTTTGGTGATGACATCTAGGCGAAAGAGCCTCGATAGATTTCACGACGAGACCCCGTGATTTCAAGCATTCCTCATCATTAATTCTATCAATATCCTGGGGATCGATTGATTGATTGATAGATGAATAAGGTCCGTGAGCAGGCTCCCGGGCGTTTGTTAGTAGGCGACTCGCTCGAAGTTCTGATGGCGCTCGAGAACGTCTCTCGGCGAACCCGTCGCGCCGGGCGCCGGAGCCATCGAGCCCAATGAAGTTTCAGCTTTAGAATTTCGGTTGAACTCTATTTCAGTGAGACTTTCGCTCGAGTCTCCGACCAAGGTCTTGGACGAATGCGGGAGTCTACTCTCGATACGAGGAATTTTTTGCTTTCGGTGAGGGTTGAATTTTCCTCGTGGAAAACGGCGCCGTCTCTTGATTATCCGGAGATGAGCTGGGATGTTCGCGGTCAAACTCTACCCCAACGATGGGAACGGAAAGTTGGGAAGAAGCACATCGTTCAGTTCGAGGTTGATGGTCCCGTCGACATACTTTTTGTAGACACTCGAGGCCAAAGAACATGCCAATGAAACGCCTTTATGTCTGCCCTCACTGCTGACGTTGGACAGACCGAAATGATTCTCGATTTGATTCTCGTATCCGTGTTGCATTGGTCAGTATGAGGGCCTGGAAGTCACTGTGGGTGAAACAAGAGTTTTGCTCTCTTGTTACCAGGGTGAAAACGCTCATTTGATTCGACGTGGAGAGTTAAGGGTGAACAGAAACCGGACCTGGCCGAATCAGGGCGGAGGTCCAGACCATGACTAACAGGCGAAGGTCGTTCGAGAGTTTGAAACAAGCGGGCCAACCCAGAATGACGCAGTGCGACTTGGTTTCAGACAGAGTTAACATCGCACGCGTGTCCTCGCTGTAATATGAGAGGCACCAGCTTGTATATCTGTTGTATTGTAAACACGTCTCGTCCGAGGTGAACGCGAATAAGATGGAACATGCATTCGTCCAAATCATGGTCTACACCACTCCGCCCAACTTGCTCCACTTCTGAATACCATGGAGGAGGAAAAACTCGGAACCTTCCAGCGATCGACGGGTGATAAGATTCTCTGTTCACGAGATATGGTACTCGCTGGGAGTGCATTTGGTTCCCTCCACCGACATCGACCAAAGTAAGGCGATCAATGACGGAACTCGGCCCCGAATATCTTAAAAATCAAGTATCCCTCGGGAGGCTCGATTCCTATCTCCAGTTCTCGGAATTCAAACTTCTTTCGAGCGAGACTTGGCATCTGTCGAAACTTGAGTTCACACTGTTCGGTGTGGAATCATGCAGCGAAAGACGACCTTGTGAAGCGCTGTTCTCTCAAATGCCGATGCGGAATCATCATCCTGGTCTAAAAGATTCGAAGGAGGTGATGAAAAATGTGTGCTATGTGGACAGCACACAGAGTCCCTACAGCACGTTATAATGGAGTGTGAGGAACAACGGCGGAAAGGAGCGGAGATCTGCAGAAGACTTGGCCTTCATGAAGATTCAACGAGAGGAAATGTAGAGAGGACCAATCGGAGTCTAGAAAGATGAGAGAGAGCACCGGAAGAACACTTTGAGCTCACCTGCAACATCGAAGACCTACAATCCTAGTCAGCAGAGGGTACTCGCCCCCGCGTGGGGTTTCTGACAAATAACAAGACGTATTGACGATAAATCGTTAATAAACCAATCAAACAATCAAAGACCCGGTGGCAGATCGAACGGCGATTCGAGCTGCGGGAAACCTGTGATGTCAGTCACTTCGGGATATGTTCGATTCATGAACGTTGGATGGGTAGCCGGTGTCTCCGCTGGTTCGCAGGCGTTGAAGACCACAATGCGGAGAATAACCGTGCTGCGCTCCAAAGTTTCGACGGTCAGATTGGTCCCGGAAAAAAATACTGTGAATGAAAACATAATCGAAGACATCTTCTGAGAGGAATTGCCACCAAGAGAAGACTTCTAGCCGAGGAACCAGGTTCGATTACCCGGGTTCACAGATCCAGCTTCGAATACCCGGGTCCACGGACTCTAAAAAATATGGTCGGATCGACCCCGGAATCAACTCTTTGAATCGGTAGTCGGGCCTCGGAGGTCCAGCCTCGAATTCCCGGAACAGGGTACACGGGTCTTATACCTGTACCCTGAACCGGGTATCAGACCCGGTTCCGTGACCCTACTCCTGACTGACGAGCCCGGTCCTCGGAACCCCGAACTTGCCGAGGATTTCGATGATTTGCCGTAAATCCCTGCCGGGATTAACCCATCGCGCGCTCCGTAGTATCGAGCTGGCGTTCAAAAAGTGAGAATCCTCGTCGGAGATGATCTTGGAAATAGCTGGTTCATATCAAGGCTGTTTTGAAAGTCCATATGCATGCTCATTCCTCGATTCTGGGAGCGATCATATCCCCGGGCAATTGACGAATCCTCAGTGTGTCAGATGGTGCTCGAAAAACCATGTTTTCAGGGAATCACAGTGATCATTCGTCAAGTTCTGCATGAAAAGCTCCTGACGGCATTCGACTCTGGATGGAACATCAGGATTGTACCTCCATACTGATTTCTCTGTTACTCGAGTCGGCTCCTTCTAGATAACTCCCACGATGAGCTCTTTATGAAATCTCCCACATGGAATCCCAGACTTCGGTAGCGCAATAACGGGCTTTGTGTCACCGGTTCTAATGATTCTCCTTCGCTAATCTTTAGGCCAAACAGCATCGCATCGTCATTGCGACAGATGTACTCAACGGAAACAATCTCGCTCCGCGTGGCCCCCGTCAGTCACAGGGACATTCCTTTCACCATCCGCTCATAATGCACGAATAACTTTCTCCATTTTGGGACGAACCGTTCCATGTCCCCTGAGTCACGCGAGACAGACACATTTAGCTGTTTCTGCTGTGCTTTCACACTCGGAGTCCCGAGATGATTCTGGTGAGCACGCGCTGAGCTCAACAAAGAACATCGCGTCTCCATTTCTGATCCAATCTCACAGGAGTGGTCGAGCTGGGTTTTCGGAGTGTTCGTAGAATCCACTCTGGCGTCAAGAGAGGGTTGGGGAGGAGGCATCACGAAAGATCTCAACGACTGATCTCGTGCTGCAAAACGGTGTGCTAATGGCGCCATTCAGGAAAGCATTTCCTATACATACGCAGTCCTTCCGAATTTCCGTTTTCAGTGATTGGGACTCGCGGGATAGCAGTTCTGCCAGGAGGATTCCGATGACAGCCGCGGACCGAGCAAGCAGCGAAGATTTCTATTTCCGCCAACTCGTTTCCTCGCCGGTGTTCTGAGGCTCCCTCAGGAAACTTCCGACGAAAGACTCATGATCAATGGACGGGTATTTCAAAAAATGGCGCAGAGTGGCAGCAACATTTGAAGCGACTTCCGAGAAGCTCGAACGAAGACAAGCTAACCTACTTAGAATACTATCACGAAATCAGTTTTTGCATAGTTCCAAGTACACGATTCTGTTCTTTCGAGGCTCTGACAGCTCATTGAGAGCGACACGCGAGCGGATGAGACGCGGTCGGAAGACAAATCCGCTGTTTGACAACCCTGCAACGACACCGCTTCCTCCCCAGATCTTCCAATCCGAGCTGGAAGTATGTGTCGCTTGGGTTCGTCGGCCATCACGACGGCTAGAACGAATAAGGAACTGCAGGGCGGGGTGGATAGTTTCCCCTGATTGCTAACGCTTGACGAATAGGGAATGAGAACGATATTGGAGTTCTGCTTTCGCGAAGTGTTCCGTTCTTCCCATGATGTGTTTCAGAACGAAGAATCGAACCGATAGAGACTTTCATTCGCGGAGCCGAAATATATCCACTATTCGCAGTCAGACACGCTGCGCATTATTATACGGGATTGTCACAAACTTACCTTTGAGCGAAACCATTCATCGCGCTGAACAGTGGACTGGAATCTCAAAACTGATTCGACTCCGATGAGACCAACTTTTGCACATCTTCGTCGGTCTCAATGAAAATTGTTCGGCTGCATCCTGTCGATTTCCGCCTTGATATCTTTGCAGGCTCCGCGAATAATTTTTTTTCATGTTTGACTCCCCTATCCGGAATCGCGGAAGTTTCGGTGCTTCTGGGGCGAGCAGAACTTCGATACCGTTCTTATCCCAGGTCGCCGGGCATTCGCAATCGGGCAGAATAATTCCCCACGCCAAGTAGAACGAGCTGATGATCCCGCGGCCTAGTTCGCACCGTATTCTTCTGCCAAATTCTGACGTTCCTCCCAATATCGGTTCATACCTACCCAGGAACTGCTGCGCGAGTAAAACATCGCAGGTGCCGCAGCTGATGTGTTCTACGTCGATACCGCGGGCGTCTATGTTGTTGCTGCTGCCATCATCCCCGAGCTGAATATGAGTTTCTTCCATTCCGATAATGTAATGTCTGTGGATTCCATTCATTCGCTGGAAAGCCTGAATTAGAGGCCAAACTTACCGCGGCAGACGCCAGAGAGCTCCTTCTCATGGCCTCTCCCGATTATCAATGCAGCCCGATCAAAGCGTTGTCTGAATGAGTGGAGATACAAGGGAGCTGTCGTTGGCAGGCAGGCTGCTCGACTAACAGGCTTGCTTGACTTTCTGGAGCTTGGAGAACCGTTCGGCCGACCGCCTGAATTAATTTCGGCACGGTCTTTGTTAGAAATCGATTGAAGTCGTGCCTGGGAACTCCCGTCGAGAGGGAGGTCTCGGGAAGCTCTCGGAACGCCAGCGGATTTCGATTTTTCGAAATTTTCATAGGATCTCCGCTTCGAGAGGGGAGTCAATCCGATCGAGTGTCTCGAAGAGTGCTTCAAATGCCCCCACCCCGAGAATGCTCCAATCCTGTTTTCGGGTGACATCGCTCAGGATCTCCAGCGAAACTTTGTAGTGTTCTGGGTAGAAATAAATCCCTCCTAGCACGCAGAGATGTCGATCGAGGTCGAATTGAGAGAAATCACTGACTCCAATGGAAGAATGCATCGGATTCGGCCAACGGTCACTCATGATTTCAAAAACCGGCATGGCGCCCGTACATGGATCACGAAGAGTCCGCTCCGAGTGAATCCAAGTCTCTTGCGCCGCCCGTTGCCGAGTTATCTACGTTCCGAGTCGCGGAAACGTTTCAGCCATCTCATCAGGGATACGGATCCCTCGAAGTGGCGCTCGTAACCCGTACTCTTGGCCGACAGGATGCGACAAAATTAGTTTCCGGGCTTCTGACGTGGAAAACGCGTACTGCAAGTGTCTGAAATCTCTTTCGGAACTGACATCGACGGCCGCATGGTTTCCATTTGCGCGACTCAAGCGTGATTCATAATCGAGTATGATTTCTGCGACAGCCTTAACGAAAGGATGTATCACCTGCGCCGCTATGAATTGCGGAACGACTATGGCCGCCTTGCCCCCCCTCCGTGGGTACGCCACTGGACACAAACAACTCAGAACCAATCGGAAGCCTTACATCAAGGTAGCCCGATTCAGCAAAGATAAGCGTCTGCCATTGAAATCCATGGTGAACACGAAATGTTCGCGTTATTTTCTATTCTCGTAGGGCTCAAAATATGTGTGGAGTATCAGCTCGAACGGTGCGGGACATGTCTAGTGGTTCCCTTGTGAGCTACTTGTGGCGAACAAACAGCCGTAACGCCTGGCGGAACAAGTTTCCCGCTATCCACCCGAAGCCTCACGAAGTATCTGTACATACTTCAAGGATCGGGGTGAGCCGCCGACGATTCCATTCCATTTCGGATGCGATTCGTTCATTGGAAAGAGTCGAGGGCACTCGGAGCCTCATCCAGTGGGGCTCCCCAGACCTCGGTGCTGTGTACTGCGACTCTGTGGCTCGTGGGTTGCAGTGTTGGATTCTGTGTTCAACCTCACGAACATTGTGATGATACAGGCAGGAAGCAAATTATGTCGGTCGGTATTTCAGGATTCCGGGCATCCCGCTTTCCGTCCACTTAGTTGTTGTCGGGAGCCGAGTGGACTCGACGATGGCTCGATTTAGTGACGGATTCGAGGACACTATCAAATGGAGCGAAAATCTCGAAAGTCCGGCCGTGAGAATGACACAATATCCCGCCGTAGCGCCGTTGTTGACCTTCTCGTTCTCTGTGAGGAGTTGCGTAGGTGCAGCCTGGAAAACAAACAACAAAAGGAAACAAAAGACGTTGAGGACCAGTGGTCTGTGGGTGTTCGGGAATCCCAAGGAGCAGTCCTCGACCGAACGAAGCAGGCTTATCCGTTCCCTGTCCATTCGAGTATCGACCCCGAGAATTTGCCGACACATATAACGGGGGATGCCCCGTTTCGAGATGATCATCATGGCCGATATTCATGATTTCGCACGCTGTTTCCGTGGAAGGGAGTTAGAGTCGAGATTCTACTTTGAAGGATCCTGTAATTACAGCCTGTGCCGGCCTGGAACGCTCCAGCGGCTTTGTGTCCTCGAAAGTCTCTGATGACTGGAGCCTGGGGGTTCACGTGATTTTTCGCAATTATTCCTGCATTGCAGTGGATCAATCCCGGGCGGTCGATGGAATAATTTCGAAAAATCATATAAACTCCCAGGCTCTACAATGATCATCGGATGAGATGATCGAATCGTCGAACTCGCATAGAGGATCAGGGTGAGGCGACGCGAGAAACTCCCGTCAGAATGCGAGGTTAACATTCAGTCGAAATCCGCTAGCCTGGTCCCCCTCAAGCTTCTAGTCATTCAGGTGACCACTCTGAATAACGAGCCTACCGAGCTGAGGACGATCATCTCCGTCCTAAAAGTGCATTCGCATTAATTTTCGACCCTGGTCGGGACTTGTCTAGAAAAAAGGCTGGTCTGGGCTCTGTCTCCTCCACCGAAGTTTCTTTTTGTTGGCGGAGCTCCATGCCGGCGGCTGCTCGACATGAGGTGTGTGCTCTATGAGTTGGAGCGGCCAGATATATGCACAGCGATATTTTTCCGGTATATCGTTCGCCGAGACGGAAACAGACACCAACACTGTTCATTTGGTCGTTTCTCAGTGCAACCCTGTATATTGCGATAAGGTATGCCTAACGTTAACACATCCAGCCAGTGAGCCAATAAGTGTACGTGCTCTAATCCATGTGCTATCGGGCTTTTTGGCCCCGAGATGAGGGGACTTGGCCTGGAAAGGTGCGTGCGTGCGACTGTGAGCGAGCGGGGAAAGTGTGATGGAAAGCGGTCGGATGCAGAACAGGCCGGCCGGGCTCATGCAAGAATACTCGTCGGCTTCAGCGGCGGTCGGGGATATTGGTTGTCCGCAAGCGTGGATTAACTGCACAAGAACAAGACTATGGCTGTAATACCTCGTAGCGCCGTTCATCTTCTCAGACCGGCATGGCGAGCCGGCCGCTAGCCAACCGGGGGACCAACCCAGGACTGGCCGACCGCAACGAGTAATATATCGCTTTTTTTCTGGCCATTTTTCTACGTTCGGACCAAACACCACATGAACTCGTTCAACAAGAGCACCGGGGCTGCTTCAGCACCTCGGAACCTCGCTTCGGAAAAGTTTCTCAGCAGCACCGACTCGATTCGATGACGGTACCGACGAGCTAATGGGAGTCTTGTGGCCAAGCTGAGGGATCCGGGGATGTTTTCGCGGGGATGCGTTGAGCCTTTTGAATTATTCGAGCGCCTCCAAGTTGTCGATGTCTGAGAATGAGGAGCAATGGTGTGTTCGCGAAACAAGCGCTGCAAACTCAATAATTTATCGTTTAGCCGGCTCACACAGGGTGCTTCAGGCGAATGTCCTCCAAAGCAAGCTTGGATCCTTCTCTTCGGTCCTCCAGGGCTCGGAAATGGTACATTTCGCCATTTTCTCGTGTCATGAAATCAACTTCATGTGTCATTGGTGTTGTTCTCCACAGGGCTCTCATGAAATCGAATTCGAAAAGGGATGTCGCTGAGGCCGTTCAAACCGTGGGGTGTCTGAGATATTCGAGCAGAAGAATCATGGTCTCACAACTCAAACGCGTGCTCGAACCAAGCTCACCCCTGTCACGGAATGGTCAGTCTTACGCCCGATCACAAAGGCATTGAAAGTTGCGAGACTTGAGCGACGCTCTGTTCACAAAGGACCACGCGACTCTGTCTCCTAAAGACCTTCCAGTGAGAGGACCTTTGGCTGATCTCTGGAAAATCCGTTATTATCTAGCCGCAGTCGAAGCCAAGCGCACGAGCTCGGGAGGCTTCCATTTCTTCTGGCTCCTAGGAAGGGGATAGTGGTCCCCAAAGATGGGAGTTCGGAAACAGGTAGCATTTCGAGTACATGTAAACCCATGCTTGGGAGAGGCCGAACTTCTCATGGTCCATTCCGCATGGCAACTCGAGTCTTCTCGAACACTTCCCTGGATAAAGGATCCTCCCCAGCGAAAACCGAGGAACTGAATACCCGATAACCCTGGTTGGAGAGGGAGATCCTCGATCCGGAGGTGACTCCCTTCAGTCGTCGCAAAACGGTGTGGACTCCCACGAACACTCTTTGGACCTTTCTCCCGTGAGCCGATCGCGAAATTCCTGTAGTGTACGTTTGTCAGACCTGAGAACCGTCCTTTCAGAGACCGTAGTTCCAGCGCGAATCATAGATCACCATTTCGCATAGTTGTCGTGGGAAACCGTCCCTGTAGAGAATCAAGGCAGGGCCGGACGGCTCGCGAAGATTAGTGGACAAAACATGAAGCCGATCACGCTATTCCTCTACAGTTATCAGGATTATTTGCGTTCAGCTGAAGTAAGGAGGACTTCAGACTACTTCATTCGGCCCAGCCGCAGGTCAAGAGCTCTAGAAACAACGAGTCCCACCTGCGCAGCTCGCATGAAGTACTCCGACCGCGGGAGCGACGTTCTGGAGATTGTATCAGAAGTAGCACGGAATTTCACTCCCATCGAGTAGGTTGTCCTCACGACGAAGAATGCGTCTGATGGTTCGCTGGATTACCTGTTGAAGTTTGTTGGGAGACTGAGTGAGTCGCGAAGTTTGCCTGTTTATTCGCCAGACAATTTGTTCGACGAGTGAGTGAGTGAGCGAGACTTACTGAGTAAGCAAATGAATGTTCGTTGTTCTGCTCCATTAATTCAATGGCCTCCGGTGCGTTTTTGTTGTTGTCTCGGGAACATTCGGATGTGCTAATGCCCGCAGACCAGAGCAGTCGTGAGAGGCGGAGGGAACGCTGAAGGCGGGAGATGAAAGCGTGTCGACGAGAGACGCGTAGTCGCTGTCTGCCAACGCACCTCTCCTCGAGCCGCTTCTCTTTTCTCGATCGTGGAAACAGCTCATTCATCATTCAGAGGTGCATCGCAACCGTTCGGAAAGCGCTACCGAAACATCGGGATCTCATGATCCGCTCCAGAAGGCTCCGTTTCCGGGCCGCTGGGATGAGGCTTTGCCGCGAGGAACTTTCGCAGGCCACGGAGAGAAGGAACCAGTACAGACGGGACTAAACAACAACAACATGATAAAATAAATTCGATTCGTAAACGCTCCGAATTGAGTCAACGTGGAGTTATTCCGTCTTCTCATTGCTTTCCAGAACCGGTAGAATCCGGCGTGCGTGATGTTGAGTTTCCACATCTAAATAGAGCGAAAATTGAGATGCAGGCGGGAAGAATCGCGGCAGCATCAAGCCCGTGAGGTCGCACTACTTTTATCGACTACGCTGGCTTCCGTACAACGCACAAGAAGTTGACTCCGAGTTTGCTCAAAAACTCGAGCAAGATGGCACGAGTACATCTCTGATACTGCCCTGTTGCGAACAAGAATGCAGCTTGTTGGAGCCTTTGATCAGATCCCGTATCGTCAATGAGATGATCCGGATCTGTGATTCGTTCATCAGGGCACCCTCTCTGAAATTGCTCGAACGAGATCTCACGCGTTTTGACATTATTCTCACAGCATGCACGGATTTATTTCCCATTCACTTCCAGATAAGGTTTCCAGATCATAAACGGGGGCGGACCAGAGGGTTGGGGCTAAGGGGGCCAATCGTCCTCTCTTTACTTCTATCTCGTCCACATTGAAGTCACAATCATCGGTTGTTGCTCGCCCTCAGGATCGTCTGTGAGTGGCACCCTGTTCCGAAGAAATGGAGAACAGCTCCGGACAGGACCCAGGATGTCAGGGCTGCGATGAGCTTAGTGGAGTGGAAATCGCGGTATGAATCGAATCACGAGCTGAATCGCATATCCAAATCAGTGAACGGATCCAATCAGAGCCCACCCACCAGCGGAAAGGAGCGCGAAAGATGCTAGCGGACTCGTGATCCTATGATAACATCCCCGGCTCACTCTCTAGGTGGAGTCATATTGGAGCTGCTCGGAGCCTTGGAACGCCGCGAGGTACGAGCTCGGAAATTCCGGAGCTCGTTTCACAATACTTTCGGTCGGGTGATGTAGGACTGTATGGGAACGGAGACATTCCCGGAAGGCGAGTTCCCTTAATCCTTTCGATGCTGTTGTAGCCTCGGCGGTATTCACGATACACCTGTGACAGGGCCCGGGGAATGAGATTCAATCATGTCTGAAAACCTCACTCGGATTTGATACACCTCGCATTTCGAGCGTGAAATCCCCTCGGGATTCAAGTCCCGGAGGGCGGATCTCCACACACTTGAATCGGAGCCAGGTTGTGCGGGTTTCCGCCTTGTCAGCTTTGAACACGCCATGATCCTTTAGCTCCTCCAAATCGATTCAGAGCTTCTCCCAAGGCGGTTCCAAGCCGCATTTTCCCTCGTCAAAACCAGAAAACTTGAGTTTCAAGGAGGGTTGGTGTGAAGGAACACTCCTTGAGAGTTTCCTGAATGCTCCCCACATCCTTCCCTCTGACACGCCTTTATTTGTCCTGAAATTTGCAAAATGAGCGAACAATGGAAGGGACGCCCGAAGATTCATTCTTATTCAAACTCGGGGATATTCAAACTACGAAACTAAACACAAAGACTCAACCGAAGGAGCGGGCCACGTCGGAAGAAATTGAATGCACTCGAGGCGGTGCTCGAGGAGACGAGGTTCTCTACTTAGACAGTACTGTCGAGAGTGAGCACAGAACTGTTTTGCTCGCGTGTGGCAGTGTACTTGCCGACGCGAGACGATTGGCGAATTCGATTAAGATGCATGAATCGGCACGAGGACACCGACACATTGTAGCATGCAGATATTTCGTGCATCTGTGTGCTCGGAGGGCTCTTTTCCTCGTGCACACACAGGCTGGGGCCCTAGCGAGGGCTCTGACCTACATCGGAGCAAACACTCAATCGTCACAATGAAATAAGCATTGACTGCCTGGCCGATACTTTGTAATGGTTCCCGAGAACTCTGCCAAGTTTAGCCGAGGTCTGCCAAAAGGTGCACTGAACTCCAGTCGGGTTTCGCCTGCCACACGGAGAGTGCGGAAATTTGTGTTGAAGGCATTCCGACGACAGTATTCCGAGTCTCGCCGGCGCTGTCGATCCAGTGTTCGTTGTTCCGGTCTCGGATTTGCATCGGATCATTCATCTGACAACGGAACGGCTCGAATCAACGCTGGCTTCGGGAGTCGAAACAGGCCCACCCAACTGCTTCCGTTCGATGTTTTTTTTTTCAGGCTGAGCCATTCCGCATAGGAAGGGGAGCTTCCTTCCCGCTGTGGTCAGGAGATGATCCTTCGGTCATTTCTCCCTGAGACTCATAGGCTCGAGATGCTTGAACCGGAACGTTATGTGACCTCTGGTTTCGTAGTCGAGCCTGAGAGCGCCTATCCTCGGAGAGCGTTGCGATTAGAGGGATCGCTCGAGTCTGATTGATTTTCTCCTGAGATTGAATGACAGGATTAGGATTTCCTAGGTAACGAGAGTTCCAAGTAAATGAGTTTTGTTCATGAAGTTCGGTTACGTTTGGATCTTAGAGGTTTCCAAGGGTGCTCCAATAGAGAGGGGAGAAGTATCATATTTGATCCAAGGAACTGAGGAGTCCGCAAGCTCAGCTCCTAACGTATCTCGCCTTTCACAGCTCCCGAAGCAAATCATCCACGATGATTGTCGTCACGGATGCACACCTCCTGAGGCGAATCCGGTGATGTTGGGGAAGAAATTTCATGATCTTGTAAGTACTGAGTCTGCTCCCCTGCCCTCCGCGAAAAAAAATCATCCCACCGATGACGATTCTGACATTAAAACTGATCCGTGAGTGACGCGGCCGCAAGCGACAATGTCATTGGGGAACGCATGAGACACAGAATCGATACCAGCATCTCATGAATGAAAAGCTTCGAGGGAATTCGCTCCTCGCTGCGAGCCATAAATCAGTTTTAATCGACACGGGGTCCCTAATCGGGAGGTCCGCCTGAGATACTCTCGGCTCGAAATACCCAGGACCTTCAATCGAATCGGGAAAGTACTCAGACGGAACTTCAAGACGCCCACGATACGATCCGTCGAGCTCAATCTATTGAAAAACGGAGCACAGCTTCGAATTTCCGCACAACTACGCCGCTCAGCCGCTCCGGTGGATGGACACGACAGCGCTTCAACGCGGTGGGGCCAATCTGTTGTAATCTTCCCGGAGTCATGTTCAGAACGGAATCGAAACCACGCGGTACGGGAGCCGTGAGGGCACGGGACTCGGAATTATGAATCATTGGTATCCACGGGGCATGATTAGCTTAGCTGGGGGGAAGGCGAAATCAATCTGGTGCGGACATTGATTTTATCGCCACCGCAAAATTCAGCGCTCCGAGCGGTTGGTCGAAGACGGCCCCAATCGAGAGAGACCTGGGAAACTGACTCGGCGACGATTTGCGAAAGAATAGTCTCTTCCCGATGAGTGCTGCGGGAGCTTGTGAACTAGATGAGCTTGGGAGCGAATCCTGTCGGATCAGAGTACATCCTTGATGTACAATCATGCGGACGCCTACGCGAGTGAAACAGTACTAATCTGTTTGCGGTTGGTGAAGCTCGAGCTAAAGGAACGCATTCTCACGTCGAATATTTTAGGTACTGAGTTCAATTGTGGGAAAGGTATAACGAATCCATATTCTTTTTCAGGTTCATGGAAGGCTCAGTAGACATCACAAGATGAAGCTTTCGGCTAGCCGCCTGTTCCCTCTTTTGAGATGTCGGGAACTCTCGATTAAGTATCTTCAAAAGCAGTGAGTTAACCCCGATGGTTGACAAGGTTGAAACGCTCCTCCGTTTGACATCTGATGCCTGCGTGATGGTAAACACGAGCGGTGGCGCTTCAAATTTTTTGCTCCTGCCAATGGGGATCGCAGCACAGATACTACATTGACTTCTCCCGAAAAATCCCTTCCATACTCGATATCAGAAGTTGGACTCGGTGTACGTTTCGCGGATTTGCTCCGCAGCCCTGTAAAGTCCGTGTTCCACACAGGTGACATGGATTAGTTCCGAAAACAGCCCTAACAGCGTTCTCGCTGCTCTTTTCCCACTTCGAGCGGCTTCCTCGACGAACAGAAAGACGCGCTCATCATGACCTCGCGCCTGCACTTCAAACGGTTACGAATAGCTGCGCGTAGCGATCATCTGCACCAGTTTGGCCCTCCCTTGATTCATTTTCATGTTTATTGGCACAGACTCCACTGTCAACTTCCTCAATGAGCTCGGGGAGAATATCCCTTCTGAAGCCACATCGCAACGATTCCCCCCTCTGAAGCATCTCGAGATACCGTTAGAGGTCACAGATCTGAAAAATTGTCTCCGAGAACTGGCTGTTTCCGAATGAATTGCCTGAATAATGGAGGTATCAACGAGATAGGATTCGTATCAGCCCCCCCCCCCTTATTCCACCTCACCCGAGAGCCAAGCCTCGAGGACGGTGGGCTCTTTGCCCTGTGGCTCAGTAGCCCGAAAAGCTCCTCCCACGGGTCTAATCCTCCCCTCTGATGCGCAGCGCGAACTTCCCATCTTTGCGACTCATGTATTAATATGACTTCACACCGCTCGCGTCAATGTTCTGATCACCAACCATCCTTTTCGTCCTCATCACGGAGCTCGAATCACTTCGGAGCGCCGCTTCAGGAAATCCAGCGAAAGTCGGAGGCCCGTGCCTGTCGGTCGAGATCAGCTTCGCAAAGAGAACGGGTACACCAACCAAAAAAATACCGCCAGAACTTGCGGGGGCTGCTTTGCGACTTCGTCTTGATTTTTCTGTTTTTCGATTCCTCTTCGACACAAATAATGTCTACCAGCTTCACTCCCGAGCGCCTTGCAGCTTTCTGCTTCGTCATCGCTCTGGTCTCGACTGCTATTTTTATTCCTCCGCGAGAAGTTTTGGCAGTCCCTACAGATCGGAAATGAAATCTAAGATCAAGACACGTTGACAGTCCGTCGTTTTCAGGTAAGTTCAGTCTCGCCGAACTCCCAGCACTGGTCGGAATCTGGGCCCAGAAATCACAGCAGCGTTCCATAGCCGCCGGTCTCTCCAAAGATCAACCGCAGCTACGAGAACGACGCCGCCGAACGGAGCCGGTGGTACTTCAAGACGTGGTTTTCGAAAATTTCAGGAGAAGACGGATACCAGTGCTCCGCCGCTGGCGCTGTGAACGTGGTCTGATACGAGAAAGTCTGAATGTGAACATCGAATTCTCCCGGGCGCACTCAGACCGGTTCGGTATCTCCACCTGTCCGTCGATTCCAAGATCCACTCTTGCTAATTGAACCAACGTTGGACAGGCTGAGAAGGAAGGTCACACACCCTACCAAGTTCCATATAAGCTCTAGCTTCCACGTGCGTGAATTCTGCCCTGTCACTCAAGCCAGGATACAGGCATCAAACACGGGGAGGGCGAGAAATGAGGCTCCGAGTCTGCGATGATAAGAAACAACTTACCAAGACTGACCAAGGAATGATCGCAGCGGTTTGTACCGATTCGCGAGTACAGCTGGCAGTACCGTTGCGAGGATTCATTGCTGACATGAGCTCAACCGTGATGGTATCACTGGGCATTGAGAGGCCGCAAAAGGAAAGAGCCTGGCCGCCAGGAATCCGTTGCCATACTCCGCTTGTCGTCAACTAGGTTCGCAGCCGACGAACGCTGAGACCATGGCTTGATCAGCATTTCCGTGGGGACGCTTCTGATTCCCGTCTCTTCAAATCAGTTTTGGTTGTAAACCAACATTCACAGCGTGTCCTTTTCGGATTCGGACGAAACCTTGGCTCCTTGCCATATATCTGACATGATAATTGCACAGAGCTGACGGGTTAAATCGAGATCGATCTGAGCCGAGAGCGAGGGCTTGAATGATTGATCGAAGTATCCCATTTTCCATGTTCGAAGTTCCGTGACATTCAAGACCTCAGTTTGATTCAACTTTGGGGTGCTCCGGTCGAATCAGACTAACGGGGTTTTATCGGAGCCATGAATTGGTGTTGCGATATCAGCGCACAAGTTTTCGTTCGCCGGTTTCGTTTTGACTGCGAGAATCCGTGGCAAGTGTTCAATTTTCCCGAATCTGGTTCGGAAAATCTTCTGGAAAGGGCTCTTGCGCCATTAAATTGGAATAGCTCGCTCTCGGGCTTTTCTCGCGTAATCAAATCCCGAATTCCGGCGTCATTGATCGTAACCAGCAAGAACGCCCGCAGAAGTTCCAGGTTACAAGAAATTCCAAGTTTTTATGAGGGTGAATACTCGAGGGGATCGTGGTTATGGCGTCGAGTGTACGCGTGGTTCCCACGATTCGATGTTCCTAGAGATCGCTTCGAAGTGCTCGATTGGCGTGATTCTGAGAGTAAGGCCTGAAAATTCGCATTGACATTTCACACTTTCAATCCGACCATATCGATGACCGGATGGATGAGTGCTCGACAGCTGCATTCTTTAATGCTCTCGGCAACAAAGCATACATCCATGGGTTAATGGATGGTGACTCATGAATAATGCCTGAACTTCCAGGCCCTAGTAATGAAGTCGCGCGCAGGCATGGCGTGATGTTTGGCGCAGGATCGCTCCGATCGTCGAGAGAAGAATCCTACGGGATGGACACTTCGTGGACGGCATCAGGGACTTCGTTCGCCGTTTCCGAGAGAAGCGCACGTGCAGAATCGGATAAAGTGGAACTTTTGTGGGAGAGTTCCAGAACGTTTTAGGCAAGTTTTTGCGAAGAGCCGCAAGGCTTCCAGGTTGTTGGGTGATTTGCATTCATCATTTCGACGATTCGAAGCTCAATAATCATCTCCGATATTTCCGAGCGTTCGCGAAACTGACGAATGTAGAATGCCATATCCTAAGGCTCGCCTCCGGGCGAGCAGAAGAAGTGGATCTAGGAGGAGAACAGCGGAGGCGCTTCTGGCTCTCGGAGGTAGGAGAGCACTTCTTCGCATCGGATGGAGATGGAATCTTATACGAGGAATGTTCGGCATCCATGAGGGACCGACGAGGTAGCGCTGGATTGGGAGATTACATGGAAACACCCGACATCAAACTGCAATCAAGTACTCGTCAGGTCAATCAGTATTTGATCATCTTCCGGAATAACAGGAAGCATGAGCCGTTCGATCATGAGCTCGTCCATCTTTCATATCAAAGAATTCCGCGGAAGAGTTTGCGGTGGGAGGTCCAAAGTTCATTGAATCGCTGGAGGCTCGGCAGATATCCATGGAGAGCCGGTCACGAATCGTAGATGAACTCCGGTACAAACTGAGACCGATTTCCGACGAGGCATCGAAGAGGATCTGGCCAGAAGCCCTGAGTTCGAGAAGCCTTCCTGCGAAAAATGACCAGTGGTGTGGCATCTCTAGGTGTGAGGGAACAGCAGGCAGCATTGACGTCGTTCTACGACAGAAATCGGTAAACGAAACAAAGATTGGAATTTCTCGAGTTCCGCCAACAGGATGGAAACGAAGATCGTGATCCTCACAGAGAACCGGAACGATTCAAGACACCAGTCCAACCTACTTGGGAAGACCGTGCGCAAATCTCAAGCAAATCTCGAAGACGATGAGAAGTTTGGCGCTTTCACATCAGCGATGAGAGGACGAAGGAAACTCAATTTTACTGAGGGTTATACAGAGCGGAACACCAGAATGTCTCCAGTTCATTCACCTGGAAGAACGGAAATAGCGAGCATAGAGCTAACTAGGCAGTGGGAGAGAATTTTGCGAAGTCCGCGTTCTGTTGCGCGATGGGAACCACGATTCGTCAAGAAACGATCGAAAATCCGGTGTAGACAACTTCCTGATAATCTGTGAGGCATCGGTCCGAACGGGCAGCGTAACAGCTCGAGTGATACTAGATACTCCGACAGCTGGGGGCATCGACATCACGACGATGAGAGGAAAAGCAAATTCCGAGTTCCTCTGGCTTTTGCCCCCCTGTTGAAGCCATTGTTGAAACCTTGCCAAGGTTGGGCTCTTCCCTCGCTTTGGAAGTCTCGAGAACGAAGTCAATCTGCAACGGAAACTAGATGTAGCGCTTCAACCCGAGCCGTTGGGTGACGAGTTTCGAGCAGTCACAAGGCGTAGATTCCCTTTAGGGAGTTGCTCATTGGCGTCAATTGTTGACAAGCTCGATGACATCTCTACATCTTGGAAGGACGCAAGTCTCAGAGTTATTCATGACTCACCCGCTGTCGTTAGATCTCCAGTCCTCCAAGCTCAATATTTCCAGCGCACTAGATACCGTCGACAAGGAAACGCGGACGCAGTGCTCCCTGGAATCTCCAGAGGAACCGAATCGATTTGCTCTCAACTTGGCATTGAGTACAATCTCCCAAGATTATGCCGCGTCCAGAGAAACAGGGAGAGTCACCATTTGAAGGCAGTTGAAGAGTACTTCAGAGTCACAATGTAGATTCAGTGCTCAGATCAGTTTCTCGAGGAGATGGCTCGCCTTCCGAGGACTGTGGAAAAGGTCTTCCGAGCATCCTATACATTGTGCCGGGACTTATCGAGAAGAGCGATTTCAGTGGCTTCGGAAACGGTACGGAAATCCGTTCGAACGTCTTGGGGGTCTGGCGCGAAAATTAAAGTTGGGAATCCGAACAGGGTGGCGATTCTGCGAGGGGTGGGGATGCGAATGGACCTGTTTTCCGTCATAACGAATAACGGAAGATAGTATTTTCGTCACAACGGACAATGAATTTCCTTCGTAACGTAAGATGAATTTCTTCTCATATCGGCAAATTAATTTGAAAAAATACGAAGAAGACTTGCTATTAGGTGAGATTTTGCAGATTGACTTCTCAAGAGCCAGGACCAGGAGACAAAAGATTCTGGTCACAACGGAAATTCATTTTCCATTATGTGTTACAACGGAAAACAGGTCTGATCGCGAAGCTTGAAGGAGGCTGTGACTGGAGGAAGACCACTCTGCGATCTCACTCTGCGCGGAGTTCTCGCAAAACCTCCGGAAGTAGCTTTGACCTTCAAGCGTGATCTCAGTGGGCTGGTGCTGCTGAAAACATTTTTGCCGCTTCGAGAACTGAGCGTTCCGGAAATTCCGGAATCCCCATGGCCGCGCATACTGACGGCGAATCGAATGATGAAACCGCGCCTCGGTCGAACGGCTCGACGTGAAGCGGAACGGGGATGCGGAGGAGCACAACAGTAGTGCGAGCACAGGGCTCGTGTTTTCCGAAATTACCGCCGACGGACTCATCGGCCAATTGGTTCCCGACGCACGACCCAACGAAACTAAACGACCGTCATCAGTTCGACACTGCGGACCACTGCTCTCTAGAGTTACACAGCGGGTCGCATGCTCGTTGCTATTTCGCAAAGAGACTAATCGAGCGATCAGATGATATACGTAAATATGCCGGCATCTGGTTTCAACATGGAGTTGTCGGCACTCGAACACCACGGTGAACGCTGGCGATGACAGCTGGATCTGCTCGCTCCGCGGAACACAGACCTCCAAACATTACGCAGCGCCGGAAACTCGGCGAAATCGCTAAATACCCGTCGCTCGTCTAATTATTCATCCTAGCAACGGCTCAGTGGAGACGGCGGAGCGTGATTTTCGTCGGGGGAGGGAGGGAGGGGGGGGGGGGGGGGGCAAAACGGCGAAATTATAAACAGCGACCGGTGACTACATATATCTGGCCGCTGATCACCCGTTGAGACATTTTCAGAGCGATTCATCCATCCGAAATGGGGGGCTGCTCCATTCTTCAACGAGTACCACCGTCTAGTCCCACCAGTCGATTCTGTGGAGGGTCATTGACTCTCATATGCTCTGCCCCAGCCGAACTTCCGAGCTCATGAAAGGAATGTTTCAGAGTCGCGCTCCACATTGACGTCGTTTGCGACACCTGCGGCACCCTGTCGGCGTTCCCATTCGAATCGTTATCGAGTGTAGAAGTTTGACGAAAGTTGGCTTGCGCGGCCATTGGAACATTCCGACTATTCTCGCATGAGTCGTTGCAGCATCCAACGATCAGAGTTTCGAAACGTTGCCGCGAGCGCTTTGTGAATGCGGTGCACCGAGAGACGATTAGCGAAATCATCTTTCCTCCGTTCAGAGCTGCCGTTCCTTGCTCGGCGCAAGTGCGCGATGGGGAATAATTGGAAAATTCGCTGTTTCGAAAACCCGGAGAGAAATTGCATCGTTACGCGGCACTACGACAACATGTAAGGGGCTTCCGGTGTCTGCGGGAGATGATTGCGTTCAAGCTCGTCCCCGACGCTGAAATGCTTGGGATCTTCTGTGTACTTCTGGAAATTTCTAGCGCTCGCCCCGAGGAGAGGCGGAGCTTCCGAAGTTGAAACGTTCTGTCGGGAGTCGCGGAGGAATTCTCCCGGAAACGGCATCGGAGCGATTCTTCGAGCGGATGCGACATCGATATCCGAAGCGTTCTCAAACACCAATCAGAGCGCTCGAGATTCGAAATCATCAAAGGTCGGCAGCTCACTTTGAGCGATGTCAGCTTCGATTAGGCAACGTCCAGGTAAGTGCGCAATTTGGGACGAATAAGATATTCGATGAATCTTTGATGCTGCTGTTGCTCCGACCTCGCGCTTACTCTGGGTCGGATAATGGGGTCGCTGACTTCGGATGACGTCAGAAAGATCAAACATTCCATCGTTGAGAAGTTTTGATCGCTTCGTTGGATCCAGTTCCTGATGGACGGAATCTCCAGCCTCGTCGATCTCTGCTCGCCCTGCATTTTCCATCTGAGGAGTTTCTTTCTGATCGCGGAGCTGTTTGCAATCAACTCGATGAGATCGAATGTATGCCGTACACATGTCCGTAAACAGCGAAGGCCGCTGCTTCGGTCGCTCTAGTAGCGATTCTTCGAGGCGTCGATGCTATGTATTGACATTAACTGTGAGTTGAAGGGTGGCGCCACGCTCGAGTGGCGATGATTGAGTCGTCCCTGATTGCCGTTCCCGCAGGAATGAAACATTTATAAACAGAGCTTACATAAACAGAGAGGCATACGACAACGAGCCGAAGAACGCGAAGGACGGAAAGCTTCTGATGCGCTTCATCCGCTGTCGCAAGTGTCCTTTAATTTCCCGCTCGGTTTCCAGAACGCGAAATTTCCACTCGAACAATCCGTCTCTGCGGCAACTGCCGCCGCGGCTCGCTCGGAAGTGGGCCGCGTTGAAAGCACATCAGCGTCCCTCCGGTCAGAATTTTTTTAGAGCCGCCACATTTGTTCATCGCGTACATTTCTATCGAGATGGATAGACGATAAACGATTGATAGACACCCTCTGCCATTAGCGTCTGCACTGCGGAATAGAAAATCTGACGTAGCTAGCAATTTAGGAGCGACGGTTATCGCGGACCGAGGAGCTCACGCGAAGTCCGATCTTGTAACGATCGATACGACATTCCCTGTATCCTTCGCTTCGTTGAACAGTCGCCTAATGAAACGCCCGTGGAGCTCAATCTTCGAGAAATCAGTTTTTAGCTTGAACGAACAGTTTGGAGTGCAATCGAGAGGACCATGAATACATGAGATTTTTGCTCACAGGTCTTCACACCAGACGACATTTGAGCCATTCCGCCTTCACACCCGGAGACCGCGACACGGAAACGCTTGCAGGGTATAGTCGGAGTTCCGCTTCCCGTTTCGGAGATGCAGCGGCTCACAGCGAGAGGCTTCTGAGTAATCATTCGTCATGAATCTCGTATTTCAGGTCGCCGGCTCGAGTCGCATGGGGGCTCGCCAAAGAATTGAACTAGATGATAAGCTGAATTGCGCACTTTTGTCGAAATTTCTTGTTCTTCTTCCGTGCCCTGCTTCTTCCTTATCGGAAAGTTATTCCAGTCTCAAGCTAAGCCCAGCCTTCCGTGCGAAACCGTGTTTCCGCTGTCGGAGACGTTCCCGCTCCGGGCGTTCTGAGACCTCACCAGATTTAGTCTCGAGAGACCGTCTCCAAGGTGAACGAGACATACTGAGCTTCGAATCGAAGAAAACCGCATGGAACTCCCGACCGTGTGCAACTCTTCGGGTAACTACCATACCAGAAAAGTGAAACATAGGCTCGTAACATGAACAAAAATAATATTTTGCTTGCAACTTCTCAGCGAAATACGAGCCCGTTCCATATCAGTCGGTTCTCCGAACTCAGTGTTCTCGCTTCACGAAAGATTTATGCGCAGTCGCATCTCGGTTCGGGAACGCCTCAATTGAGAAACACTCCGTATAACGGACGGTCTACTCCGGGAAGTGATTTTCCTTGATTTAGCTTGTCTTCAATGGAGGCAGGAAACTGTTATTCCGAACTTTCGGAGGCGGGTTGTGATTTTTGAAGTTTCATCAAGCTGCATCCAACCGACTTGGAGTTTTTCGTAGATCAACTCGACTTCCGACGTGAAAGCAGGAATCCACGACGGGATGTGACGAAAATGAACGCAGAATGAACGCCGTCGTTCTACTGCCGCGCCCGGTGACCAATCACTTCGCAGAATTGTCTCGTTCAACGAACTCTGGATTCGGTCAGGGAACTAGAAGGGGGCACGAAGTGAACAATTCTTGATTGATTTTCGAAAATCATAGAACTGGGGAGTGAAGTTGAGCTAAGAAAAAAACTGTCTGAGACTCTCTCCTCAAAGCAGGGTAATTTCCTGTGAAAGAGCGTCACTACGAGATCCTGTTTCACCACCGAACCCCTCGGTTAGCAGACGATCCCATGCTGTATTTTTTAGACGTGGACATCTTTATCCTCAATTCCGAGCTCCGCGGACTCGCGCCAGCTCACTGTTGCATTTGGGGTTTGAGTGAGATGCGGAGGAGAACTGCAGAGCAAGAGCGATTGCTCCTCGGAAGGAAGTTTGAACTCGAAGAAATCAGCGAAATCGTCTCCCGGATTTTTCCGAACTGAACGCGGACGTCATCGTGCGAGCGCCGCTACTCCAGGAGCTGAGGGCCCGATCCTTTGCATTTCGCTTTTGATGACCCTCAGGCAACTCGAATCCGATAGGGAGCCGTCGAGGATAATATCGACGAGCCGCTCGACGGGAACCGGTACATGCGGACGGGCGAAGTAACGCCGCGCCAAACTCAAATTGCTTTCCCACTTCCGATGACTCGTTTCCGTACAGTTCCCCGCGACGGGAATTCTTTCACCGCTGGTTGGTTCCGAAAAGTTTTTGAAACTCCGAACCGTCCCGGAATAATATTACGCTCAGCCGCTAAGCCTCTCACAAAAATGTTTATATCCAAAACATCATTAAGAGTGGGGTCGAGGCCGCGAGGTCAGATCCGAGTTGATCTGCGTGTTGGTCGTTGAGCTGCGGTGGTGTCATTGTGTGGGATTTCCAGGATTGTACAATTGAAGTTGAGACGATGTCTTGCATATTAAACGGTTTCGCTGCAAAGAGGACTCCAGAGAACGTGTGACGTCTCTCGGGCCGGCCGGCCGTTGTACATTGCCACCGCCGTCGAAAAGTTGAGCAGGCCACAGGTAGACAGCCTGATTTGATCCAGCAGCATTGTGAAGCACGCGATGCATTATTAACAAGCGGGACCTTCGCTGCGCCGAAGCGTTCCCTTATGCGTATGCTCTACGACAAGGGTTTCATGTACTCTACGTTTTGCCGCGTTGTCGTCCTGCCACCCTCCAATTTTTCCCGCCAGGAATGTGCGTTGAAGCTGAATCAGGTCTTTTTAAATTGAGTTCGATTGATCTTGGCATGTCTGTGTCCGGCCACTGGATTCCGCGGGGTTCCTCACCTGTCAGATGGGGAAGTAATCATCGAACCAAAACCCGTTACGCTCCTTAGAGAAGCCGTAACGCACTTAAAATAACCCGATTATCCAAGATTGAGATTCTCGGCGATCGCGGAAATCCCGTCATGGGTCTTTCACGTGAAACCAGTTCCGATATCCTTGTCCGATCAACGAGCCAACGCCGCGGCAAACACCGACGTGACATCACTCCCTATCCCTTGTGCGACGACGAGGAATGGAAAGAAGGGATGGAGAGTGAATCCAGCCTAGAAAGATATGGAGAATACAAGGAGCAAAGAGGCACGATAGATCATATATATGACCAGTGCAAGAGCGGGCTTCCTCAAAACCAACTCTTTCAGAGAAAGACTCGAAGGAGGTGATGGTAAATTTGTGCTATGTGAACATCACACAGAGTCCCTGGAGCACGTGATAATGGGGTGTAGAGAAGACCAGCGGAACGAAGCGGAGA
This sequence comes from Phytoseiulus persimilis, assembly GCA_037576195.1. Lineage (NCBI taxonomy): Eukaryota > Metazoa > Arthropoda > Arachnida > Mesostigmata > Phytoseiidae > Phytoseiulus > Phytoseiulus persimilis. The sequence goes on from CM075103.1 coordinate 6,959,627, forward strand.
TCGTCAGAAGACTTGGCCTGCATGAAGACTGAACGAGAGGAAATGTAGAGCGGACCAAACGGAGTCTCGAAAGATGGGAGAGCGCAACGAAAGAACACATCCCACGTTCTGCAAGATCAACGACTAACAATCCCAACCAGCAGATTGTACTCGCCCCCGCGCAGAGGGTTTCTGACATATAACAAAATGTTTATGGGCAAGAAACGGTTAACAAACCAATCAATCAATGAATCGACTCGCCTTGAGTCCATCGAGATATAACAACTGGGTTGAGCATCGATGTCATCAACCCCCGGACCTTGAGGAGATTCTCGGACGATTGGAGGGACCTTCGGACGAGACGTTTGTGGGCCCAGATATCGTGTGATGGATGATCCGTATAGCAGGGTAGATGCGCGCTTCGATGCTACTTGCGGATGATTGTACCCAGAGCTGTGCGCCATGGAGCTACCTCGAGGCGCCGCCGCCGGCACATAACTTACCCGTCGTCGCTGGCGCGGAATCATAGGCCAGGCTTGTTTTTACCAGTACAGGATCGTTTCTAGAGTCTCATCGTCACTGTGATCTGAAATTACCGATCCGAAATGAGTAACGATCTTCACAGGCTGCTATCTGTGGTTTATGGGAACATGGGAGCCTCACTTGGCACGGAGACTTGGCGGTTTTCAACCAGGACGGCGTTGGAATGTTCTTCAACTGATTCCATCATTCTCTCATTCGAGTCATGTCATCGACAAGAAGGCTAACGCTCGCGGAGAGAGGTCTCTGAACTCCACATCGCCACCAGTTTACAGAGAGCGAACTTCACCATCAACCACAAATCACCCAGGTGACTCAGTCTCTGCGCACAAAACTGAAACGACGGCTTAGGAGGAGTATTACTGCGCGATCTCTGCCGCGAATGTGATGAAATCGCTCAATTTCGAGAGGGAGACAGACACAATGTGTGGTGTCGCGGCTTCAGCTGTCGCCATGTGCACAAATATTTATTCACAACCACTGAATCGATTTGAGGCGTTGTTGGGCTCTTTGCGGATATCCAAGAACCCTCGGAAGCTCAGATGGATCAGTTTGGAAGCTATTAGTTCCCAGATTGTTCTACAGGTTGGTCTTCGTAAGTCGGTAATTTCATTACCCTTTCGTGTCTTGCGCATGACTTGGTGAAAGATAATCGTTCGGGCGATGGATAGCTCGAAAGATTGCGCGTATATTTTGTTCAATAAGCGTGAATAGGTCAGCAATTGCTGGAAAGGTTCAGAGATAACATTTTTTTCAACCATTCTCAAGAAACTGATCGAAAAACTTCTGAAGTCAAGCGATCGGATTCGGAAGTGTGAGACGCGGGATGGAATGCTCCTCAAACGTGCGACACTTCCAGATTTCTATCTCAGAATCCGCGAGAGGGGCGAGCGATCCTATCAATCTGCACGGCAAGAGCTGACCCCTTGATAAAATGCGTCGATGCATTCGCCCCGTATCTCCTTACGGTGACCGAGTTCGAAAAATTTCCCGATGGCAAAAAGTTCTTCGATTGGTCCGAACTACCCGACCACAGAGCTGGCGGGTCTAACCGACTCTTTTTTTCTCATCCGAAAACCGTGATTCCAACCGTGAACTCCAAGCGTTTGTCCTGGAAGGAGAAACTGACTGAGCTAGAAATCTGCAGTTGCCGGGCGTCTGGGCAGCATCCCATGCCGCGTTGAGCCTCAAACTTCCGATTTCAATCGCTCGACTTTGGGAGTTTTTCGATCAGTTTTTGAGAAAAGTCAAGAGAAGAAAAAAGCAATCCTTGAGCCGCTCCACAGGATGCAATTGTTGACCGATAAATGCTGTGTGTAACGATGTTGACGAGGAAGATTCCAGCTATCGACAGCAAATTTGAGTTCCGGAATCGAATATTTTTCACCGAGTTATGCGCTAAATTATTCTTCATATCTGACAACACCGTCATTTCTCTCTCGTTTTCCAGCAATTCAAGCTTTTGTATTGACGCTCTCATTTCATATGAACTTCTCGAGGATCTGCGGAGATAACGAGCTCAAGAAGGCGACCGACCTCTGATGAAGAGCACAGGGAGTCCCTTAATTTGAATTCGCTGTGTTAGCCCGCGGCTTGCGAATGAACAAAGCAGTCAATTGTTGATTGGTTCCCTGGTGAGCCGGTGTCGTGACCTGAGAAAGTTCGGAAAAAGCGACCGTTCTTCACTGGGACAAGGTGATGAGGCTTTTCGGGGAACATTTCTTCGCGAAGAAGGGAAGAGGGAAGAAAGTATCATGGTCAGCAGTGTCTACGCCGCGTGCTGAACGCAATTCGAGGGAAGCTTCCTCTGGAAGTGAGCAAATGCTCGCCCAGCTCGAGAAGAATTCCGAGAGACGGAGTGCCGGTCAGCAGATTGTTCGATGGAACGCAGGACCTCGTTCCAGTCAGCTGTGAGCCAAATAGACAAAGAGGTGGGCTGCAGCTGGAAACGCGAATAGACTGCTCGCTTCCCGCGGGAGAACGGAGCACACGAGCGAACAACTTTCAAGGCACAGCCCGGGAGTTCAGTCGTTCGGTCCATCCGTCGGTCTGATCACGGGACGTGTACAGAGCAGTATTACCTCGGAGCGATCAGCAATTTATCAAGTATGGCTTGCTTGCCTGCTTGCTCAGCTCATTGTTCCCATTCGTCGGTGCTCTTCATCCGCGTCGTCTCTCGCGTGAGCGCCTTCGAGCCTCAGCTTTGAAGCTTCCTCGTCCTCGGCTCGGGAGCTACAGCCTTCTCGTTCCTTTCCGAGCTACAACTTTCGAGCTAAATGAATTATGGAGTCGATCTCGACCGCGAAGTCGCTGGCACGAGATAGGACGGAAAACTGTTGGCAAACAAAGCTCGCCTGTCGTCATCAGCCAATGTTTACGTAGCTTCTCATGCAGCTAATCTCCCCGACCTTGCTCTGCGAGGCAGATGTCATCTCACCCGACCAATCCTCACGGGACTTCCTTCTGCCGCTGGAGAATCTGTTGTCTCGATGGCAAGCGGTGCATAGGAGAGAGATGCGGCGACGAAGGAAAAATGAAGACACCGATATAGGTGCCGTCGGTGGGAGGCTCGAATTCCGGTGGAGAGCGTCCTCCTGATGGAAGACCAGCAGCAGCGGGAGCCGCCGCAAGCCCTCGGGCTAGCAAAAGCTACGCCTTCCACCCATTTCCTCGAAGAAGGGAGGCTTTTACAGCCAAGTGTGCCGAAAAGGCTATGGGAGTCTTTCATTGTCCGCAAACTAGTTCGCTGAATCTTTGAACGTTACTTTGATAGCTTTTGTTCCGCAAGCAAGCTCTTCGCTAACTCGATGACCACCAACAGTCTGCCGTGAAGATCCCCCACCAAGTGGCCGCTGAGATCTTTTCCAACGTGGTAACATTGTTACTCGCAGGGAAATGCACGCCACCTGCTCGTCCATATTCATGAGTGAATCATACGGAAGAATCCTGGAAAAGTTGACGCTCCCTGAGCATGTGCATGACGTGGACTTTCGATGCGTCGACCCAAGTCGAGAGACGCGCCACGGAACCCGACGGCAGCATCATCTGGTACGTTGAGTATCGAATTATCGGCAGCTCATCTTCGTCCCACGACTTGATCATACCGCACTAGTTGGATTGCTCAACGCGACCACTCGATCGGCGAAGCTTTTTCTGCCGAACTTATTTCTCCTGTTCAAATCGAACGCGCTGATTCTAACCGATTATCGAATGGAATCACTGCGGGAGACCAGATCACTTCGTTCTCGTCTTGAGGTATTTTTTCGGAAGCACCGGTTTCTCGACAGAGTACCCACTCGATTGCACTCTGTTCGAGAGGGCAGTGGGAACAACGCCTCTCTTGGTGCTTTCAGTGAATGATTGTTCAATAATTATGTTCGGAGCGAGGCGTCTGGTGACTTTTTGTATATTTTGTTTTTTCCTCCACAAACACTCTATGAAAATACGTGATGGATGATCGACGACGCAGATGTAGCTTGCCGGTGGATCAGTCCTGCTTGCAGTCAATCTTCTGCCATGCTCAGCCCATATCTTATCTGAGCTCTCGTGACGCGGGAGGACGACAAATTGAGGGGCTGTATCCTAGTCGCTGGCTTCTCCGATCGCGAAGGCGAGCACTTTGATTTATACTCTTAGATGTAATAGGGACCTCATAGGCGCTGTTTCCGACACAGGGCTAGAAGCCGCTGCCTCGCAGCCGTGGAAACATGGCGTCGACACCGAAGCACGTCGCCGCAGCATAAGAGCTCATGCGCATCGATTGACAGATTCGAGGGAGTCCCTGGTCTCCGAGCGCAAGTGATACGTGGAGTCCCGATTTTCCTCGAGACTCATCGGAGAGAAATGGGAAACCCTCATGTTGAAATTGGGAGCCGAGAATATCCGAGAATTGGGAAAACCGAAATATCCCCGTAACGGCACCGAATCCGAACCAAGGTTCCGTGGTGGATCAGCTCCACCCGACTGAATGTCAGCGTGATCTGGATGATTCGGGTGTTTTTTTCCGCGATCGAAGACTCTGCTGACGATATTCTGGAGAAAGCGGCTCACGGGATCGGTCTCAGGGTTACAGAATCGGTGCCATGGGTCTGAAACCGTTGCCGAAATGATGCGAAATTCTATTTCTTGTCCTCCCGCCACGGATCGGATCCGCGAAATGGAAACGGGTCGTCGTAGTGGTGCTGGAATTGCACTTCTCGATGAATAGACGTTGAGGAGGGGCAACAGGAAGCCGTAGGAAAATCTGCCGACGTGCGTGAACGTGAGGTACGAACGGGAGTGGCTGCCAGTTGATGCAACTTCTCAGCTCGGTCGGTGTTCGAGGAATATCCGAGGTCGCCGTCGCACGGCGACCTCCGAGGGAGCAGATCCAAGTTCGGAGCAACTTCGACGCATCCTTCGAAATTCGAATTCGATGAGCTTCAACGTAATCTGAGGGATATGTCGTAGATGGAAGCGTGTTCTCGGAAAGGTTGGTGTTCCACTTCGCTGCCCAATTATCAATTGAGCGGAGCGGCCGCGCTATTGAAACGTACGTGGGTCGACGTCCTGCCGCGTAAGCTCGTGGGGCTCCGGTGAAATTCTTCCGTCCTAATCTGCCCTCGAGGGGTTCTCACCATCGATATCAGTCGCTTCTGCAGCAGCCGCTCTCTCGGCCGTCCGTCTGGACAAAGAAACGTCGTAATCCCTCTATAAGTGTAGCGGGCGCGCACATCAACGTCGAATCTCTCCTCGTCCTTCGTTCTACGAGAACTAACGTTCATACTCACAGTATCATTCTCAATTCGATGTGACAGCCGGCTCCAATTGTTCCGGCGATCGGTTCTGCCCCAGACTCGCCGAAACAAGGCTGGCCGTCGTCCGCCTAACGGCATGAGTGCCCGGACGGATGTCTGTGTGGTAATGTTCTCGAAAGTCTCTCCGGCTAGAGGCTCAACATTTCCTTTCTAGGGCCTGACAGCTTAATCCCGATGAACACGTCGGTGTGAATAGTGGCAGCATGGACTAAGCCCTCGAGCTTGTTCACACTCGATATATTTGTAGGAGCAAGTCTTGGTACCTTTTGGCTGCGGCCGTGATGGTCTTTGCATTCCTCGAGCTCGGACTCTGAATCCGAGGAGAATTCGCACCCGGAGATGATCGACCTAGCCAGCAACTCGGGAAGAGGAGAGCGAGTTTCCGGAACTTAGTGGAATCCCTACGGCTCAGACTTTCGCTCCGCTAACACACAATTTCTCTCCTGATATGGGCCCTGCGCAGAATCCGGACGAAAAGCATGCATAATGCGCGAGGGAGGTTTGATGATACGAGGAGAACGGTGGTTCTCATCGTTCGCACAATCATAGGACTTGTTGCAGGAGTGTGTCTCCTGGACCTCTATCTTCGAAGCCGAACAACCCAGTGACCAAGCAACGCGAAATCGGCCCGAGTCCGGGCCTGCTGCGGCATCCGGGAGGAGGGATGAGAATGAAAGTAAGGAGGCCTTGGGGGCACTCATTGCGGGGAATAACGATATCCCGGATCCTCCCTAATCGGAACTTTGGTTAGAGATAGTGATAACACACAGAAATCATATACATATGCACAGTGAGGATAATACATGAAAAACGAGTTGGATCTCCGAACCGGAGTTGGCAAACATATGGGAAGACTCAAGTTTGTGTCTCCTTCCCCTGGACGGCTTTTCGAATCGAGGCTGTGATGGATCGACGTGGAGATTAACGACCGGAAATGAGAATCGGGGAATCAAAACTCGGAGCCAATGAGGATTTCTGATCCAAACGAGAGGAACTCCCCTCGTCTTCGCGCTGTGGAGAAACCTAGAACGAGATCAACATGCCGCTTGTATCGGAACGGGTGACCGACTCGCTAGTATAGGTTCGGGGCCCGCCGGCTCGAGACGGGAGAGATCGTCGATCCTCCTCGGGAACAGAGCTTGCCCGTCCCGCTTCCTTCCCGCCTCGGCTATGGTATTGTTGGCTCTGCGTGTGGGAAACTGCGCGGATCCGTGCGGCAGCTCAGCGAACTGAGAAAACGCTCGTCAAAAAGTTGCGAGATCTTCTTCTCTCTTCGCTTCATCTTCATATGTTTGTGTGTGTGCGTGCGTGTAAGAGGGTGCGTGCAGGCTCGCGCATGCTCTGAATTCTCTGCGAGCGACGGCGAGAAAAGAACGGGAGAGAAAACTTAAGGAAATCGTCCATTGTGCACGATCATTCAACAAGCGTCACTACCCTCAACACGGGTCAACGGAGCCTGCGTGCGGCAGCGGCGAGTCTGGCACTGCCGGAACGAACAGCAAGACTCGCCAACTGTTGCGTCCTCCAACGAGATTCAGGAGCTACAACAACATCGGAAACAGCATCGACGGCGGCGGGAGTTCTGGTCCGGTGTTCCTCGGAGCTCCTCAGTTTCGTCCCAGCGAATGACCCACACGAACTTGAATGCACTCGGCTGCGAGTTCGCTCGGAGAAGAATTATGAGGAAAATTCACCGGAGCCGACATGCCCCCAATCCCGAGTCGGTTCCTATGCAACGGTGATCCGATGCCGCGCCACACACATTCCTCGTTGCTTTGTTTGTGGAGGCCACATCCAGAAATGAAGAGAGCGGAGAAATGTCCACACTCGTATGTAACTGCTCGTCTTCTCCTCTCGCATACATCATCTCCGTAGGTCCCTTCTGTCCCTGTCTCCTCCTCCCGGCATCTCGCTCCGACCGTTCCCGCTGACAACATACTTCGATCAGGAGGCGTTTACGCACATATCTGGGCCGAGAGCCAGACATGCCCGCGCCCGTGTTGGCAAGAACCGCCCGGCCGACGAACAGACTAGTCGAGCGGTCGGCTAACGGTGAGCGGGAGAACAAGCCGGCGAGAGAGAGGGTAATTTATTAATCATAGGTTATCTGCCTGCTCAAGTCAGCAGAACGTGAGAACAACGGTAGGAATGTCAATAAATAACGAAAACGAATTCGCGTGAAGGTTGGCCGGTCGACGGACGGACGGGCCAGGCGGTCGGCCGACCAGCAGTCATTCATTCATCCATCCATTTATATTCGTCGAGGTGAACGTCGACGTCAAGTGGGAAGCGCGAGTCCACGCACGCGGAACGGAGAAACCAATGGAGCACGTGCGATTCCAAAAACGACACTGCGTGCGAATTCATTGTCGACGGCTCAACATGTTTCCCGCTCGAGCGTTCGAACAATCCCTTCTAAATATTCATCGTTCGTCTGCTCGCTCCGTTCGCTGTTGCGCTCATCCTACGGGGCCCCCGTTCCGAGGAAACCCGTTTGGAAATCACAGCTGATATCGAATTCGTCTCCGGCTATTTCCTTGTAGTCTTCGCCATCAGGACATCGCTATTGGAGTGGCTCGATCGTTTAGAAGCGTAGCCGCTCGCCTCGGCTGCCACTTCGCAGCTGGTGGCGCAGAAGTACCGTGAGTTTCATTCCCGGAAACAGAGAAGAGTCCTGACTCGGAGTTCGCAGTTTCCGGTCTCGGGCCAGCTCTGGATTCCAGCCGTGTCGGGGGCGGTCCGATCGAGCGTCTTCACCTGGGGTACGAGTTTGTCCATTCCGGCGGGATCTGCGTCTAGAAAACCATTTACTGACCGGGGTGATGCGCGAGACACATCGAAGGGCGCCCCCCGGGCCGCGTCCGTATTCCTTGTTCCTGTTCATGAATTCCCGGGCAGCCGACGAACTCTGTAGAATCTCTCCCGGAGTTAATCTTTTTTTCATGAACCAGCCTCTGTGTCGTGGGGAGCTCGTCTTGTAGGGACTTGAGGAGCGGTTCGTCAACGAGACAGTCTGTCAGTCACTCCGTCTGTGAGTCGGACCGACACTGGGCCCGAGTCCCAAGTTCGTCCCTTGTTCCCCCTCTTCTCGTTCCTCCGAGATTTATTCGTGTCGGGAAATCGACTAGGACTTCTGGCTCCGCTCCGCAGCAGAGGCGGGAAAATTGCTTTCCCGTTTTTCCGTCGACGTCATCAGGAATAGGGTTCCTCGCTCGCTCGTGCTCTTGCCAGTCCCTTCAAGCAACCGCCACCCCGATGGCCTTCGAGCCCGTCCGCTCGCCTGCCTGCGTGCGCCCGGCTCTCTTCGGGCTTTTACCGTGAGGCTAACGTCGTCTCTAAATATTGGGAGTTGTGCGTACCCAACGTATGGTTAACGGTTTCCGAATGATTTGCCCCCCCCCCTCCTGCCCCGGGAACCGAGCAGTCACACTGTGCCATGCGTCTTCCATGCATGAATACGTTCGGGGAGGGATCGGTCGGTTGGGGAGGAAAAACGGAGGCATCGATGGAAATCTGGATTCCAGCTTGCGTGCCTCGTTCGTTTCGTGTCATGTGTTTGTCCGTGAGCTCATCCAATCTCTCCTGGGGCTTTTGCCACCTGAAGCAGTCGTTGTGGTCATGCGCTCTGCGTGCAGACGCTCAAGCTCCTCTACCAGCGGAATGAAAAGCTCGATGTCCGCAGTAGCTCGTCGTTTTCGGAGGAACACAACCTGTAAAGGTTTTGTCTCCGGGAGGATCATAAGCAAAAAGTTTCTGATCCACGTGCCGGATCCCTGGAGTAGCCGCGCACGATCGAGTAGAGGAGTAAGGGGCCCGGGGACAAGAATGGAGGAGGCGAGGCCGTGGAAAAGGGGCAAGGCACGCCGGCAGCGCAAGGAGGGAAGCCGAGGAAGACTAGCGGGGCCCTGAGCGATTCCGGTCATGGCGAGGCTTGCCTTCAAACTTCTCGTAAAAATCCTCTTCATTTATCAGGACGAATAGATATAACATTATTATCATCGTCCCGCAGTGTCCTCGGATCCGCCGATTTCCTGTGGAAGACGATCGTAGGAGACGGGGTAACTTTGTGTAACTTGTTTCGCAAGAAGAGAAGGCTGGCCTAAGAGTCTCGAGCCCGCCACCTGCAGCTCGCGTTGAGCCTGGACATCAGTTCAGAAACTTCAGTTGAACCTCCGATTCTGAGCGAGGAGTTTTCGGAATCGTCGGCTCCTTGCGGAGAATTCCATTTGCTTGATGGCAGCTAATTGGAGAGGCGCCGTCTGAACCTTCACGCCGCCGGAAAAGCCGTCTCGGCTTGCGATGGAATGTAGAGTACGTGATTCTGCCACTTATTTCATTCGCTTATCCCTCTGTGATTGCGCCTCGAGGCGGCGCCCGCGGGCGGGTATGTGCGGGGAATTTCCACAGATCCCTCCGGAGCTGAGCGACGGACGATCTTACGCAAGACGTCGTACGCTATCTTTCCGGTGGCATCGCGAGAACACTGTGTTCTGGAAACCAATCTCTCAACCGGCAAGCCGGAGGGACGACCCCCAACGCGAGCTCGGAATCGGCTTTCGGTTAGAAGTTTCAGAGTGGTTGGCCTGTTTGCCCGAAAATCACTCGAGAGCCCTCGGTTCCTCAACCCTGGATCGACTCTGACACAGCGGTTCCGCCGCTCTGGGCTTCCGTTTTTTTTTTCTATCCTGTTTTTAATTTTCGGAAGTCGAGCGATCCGATCACTCTCCAACACCTTGTTTGCTTCACTCTCACGGGTGAGTCTCGGCTCTCAAGCTTCCCTCTGACGTCTTTGGAGTGATCGCAGCTTGGAACTATCTTGATTCCAATCAAATTTAAGTCTGGGAGGACGGTTCGGCTGCTCCCGTCCCACGAAACTTAGATGAATTGAGATCGATTCAGTATCAGGCTCCTCGAAAACTTCGATGCCTCTCCGGGCCTTTGGGGCTTTGATGAAAATTCTTCTGATGCACTGACGATGTAGGCCGCCTCGCGGTTTCCCAAGGCGACTCGGCGTTGCCCGTGATTCGGGCGACACCGAGAGAGTCGAATCGCGTCGAGGTGCGAGAAGGCGACATGCTTGAATCGACGTTCGTAGCCATGAAACTTCCACCGGCGCCCTCCCTCCATTTCTATCTCCCGATATCTTCCCCTTGAAACCACACAAGGAAATGAGAGAATGAAGAGGAGAGGCTTGCGAGGCAATTTTTTAGAACATTCTCGGCCACCTACTCCTTACGGCGGCGGCGGCAGCGCTCCGCCTTGTGAAAGATGGCTTCCCGCCCGACTCTAGGTGTCTGTGTTCACTCAGAGCCCTTCTGTTCTCGAGAGTTACTCTCTTTCATAGGCAGCCGTTGTTTTGCCCCGTCCTCCAAGCCGCGAGACCCACTAGCACTACAGCGGTTGTTCCTGATGATCTAATGCTGAAGCTTGCAACTTCAGTAATAGACAGTGCCCCGCGTTCCTCGCGCATTGCTGATCTGCTTCGCTCAAACACGTTGGTAATCAATTCTGAACGCTCCGCTTCGTGGCGAACCACGAGTCTCGATAGCTCCTCGGAGCGGCGTGATTTCGGATGCGCCCGTAGCTGCTTCGATAGGTCTGATGTCGTCTGAACGCTCTTTCGAACCACATCCTCGGCCTCGACGGTAGGAAACGATCAGAAGGACCCTTCTTTCCCTAGCGGCGCCGGGGAGCCTTGTAGGTCCGCTCGATGAGGTGTCGGAAGGAAAAGCGGTTCCGAGCGAGAGCGCTTTGTTTCCGGGTTCGTGAGTACCATCCCAATTTCTCAATACACTGCGACCCGCTCGACCCTCCCGGTAGCGCGCCCTTGTGGCCGATTAGGCGGGTTGACCGACTATCTGGGCTCCCATGCTCCGGATGCATACACTCGGTTCCTCTCAACGAAACATCGCTCCCGTGGAAGGCTGATATGCTCGCCTACACGCTCATGTTTGAGTCATTACGACTCCTGTTTCCGCTCCTGGAAAATTGTCGCTCCCGAGAGAAGGAATTCATCGAGTGTGTCTCCTCAGCGCTTCTTGCGTTTCCCACTTCCCAACGCTTCTCGAACTCTTCCGAATCCAGATTAAGTAGCGAAGGATGCTAGTTCCATACATTCGTAGAATCTTAACGAACCTCATCACGGTTTCCCCCTATCGAGACCCCCCACCGGGACCCTGCATCGATTTTTTTTTGAAATCACGAATCGTTGAATCTGCGAATGAGCGAGCAAGCTCAAACTCGCAGCGGATCATAGCAGAACAGGTCACCGCTGCAGGCTCAGTACCTCTACCTCGACCGGCCTGATGTCCTGCTGACGCGTTGGCGGATTTCGAGTGGTCGGTTGATATTTCGCTGAGCCGAGTATCGTTGTTCGGTGTCCCGCTAAGAGCACATCGGCCGTACCCGGAACCGAGCGGAGAATCTGCGACATGGAGCCACTTTGCGGGCGGGAAAACTCACGGCTCGAGACCGTTATCCCATGGGGTCACCGCGAACCTGAGAGAATGGATGGCGCGAGCCAGCGAGCCAAGTGAGTGGCAGAGTGAGCGAATGACTGCGATGACTCCGTTACGAAGATGCTAGATCCAAATGTCTTGAGGAGGGGAATTATGGGCGCTCGTAAAATAGAACCCGAACACACCCTTCACGGGGCTTCACCGGGAGCGGAGCTTTGCTGCTCGGGCTGGCTTGGTCGCCAGCCACATTCTTGCAAGCCGGCGCGACAGATCACGGTCCCCCACGACAAGACGGATACCTTCGAGACTAACTCGCGTTGACTGCAATAATAAAAGTAGCCCTATAAGCAGCACGACCGAAGAAGAGAAGCATTCGGTCTCGTTGGTTACGAAAAGGAAAACGTCGACTCGACCCTTATGCGTGGATGCTCGGAACCGGCAATATAGCCGCGCGGTTTACGAGGTCTGCACCACAACTGTAGATTCGCCTTGATGCCAAATTGACGCCGTCTTGAACGCGGAGCCACAGCGTGGGTACAGCCGACTCTCGACCTGGTGAACACACGGTTTAGTAAACATCGCGGTTTTATAAACGCTTCTCCAAGCCCCTCTCTGACACATTCCTATGTTGAGAGCCTTCGATTGAGGAAACCGCTCGCAACAGTAAACGATTCCCGTTTCCGGCACCCCGTTCGCTGAATCAAGAAATGGCCCAGTAGTCTCGATTTTCACGCGGTTCGGGTCCAAGCCGTCCGCGCGGGAAGCTGGCGAAAGTTGAAACGAAAAGATTTGGAGGGAACAGCGACGCAGTGGTCATGGAAACATTCGCTGAATTCATCCTGATCTGAAGCCTTCGTACAACACAGCGAAGACATTTTCGAGCGTTGTTTTGCCATTCATTCCGCTCACGGCTTGTTGTTGTGGGATTGCTCGAACTCGTCCGTAGATGACCCTCTAGCGTCGGCGTCTTCGCGATAGGCCGAAAGCATATGCACCGAAAACACGGAGGGCCGAAAAGGAATCCCGTTGGTCCGAAAACCCTTCCTCTCGTTTCGATGGTGAAGCGAATCGTCACGACGATAAGCTTCTATAATGAGCACGGGTCTGAGAGACTGCCCTCGTGTCATTCTGAAGTCCCGGTAATCAAGCAAGGGATCTCCACTGAAGTCGATCTTGCTGGCGCTTTGCGAAAATTCCAATGTCGGGAAGCCGCTCGAAGTAAGTGGCTTCCTTCACATACCCGTTATGTCATTGATCAGTAGCCTACCCAGCTCGGCTCGCGATCAAGTCGAGCGTCGTTTTGGATGTACAGTTCCCAAGCTCATCATGATTTACCTAGTCTCTTCTTGCCGATCCAGGTACAGTCTGTCGGACCCTGTGCTGTGCATAGAAGCTTAGCTGGATCCGCTTGACCCTCGAAACGAGAGAAGGGGTTTTCGGCCTTTTTCCGGCCCTTCGAGTTTTCGTTGCAATCGGTTTCGGAAAATAGGGTATGAACCCTAGCGTCAGGGCTGAGGGAAAGTGTTTGGACTCGCTCCCGATCCACGGCCGTGTTTGAGACATGTTTTGTACCAGTGTCACCCCCGCGAGCGACGGTGAAAATAATTGGCATCTCCGGCATGATGGAATGCTCCTTTTCGGACCAAACCCCGCTCTCCGGGACAATCCTCTTTCCGTCCGACATTCTGAGCGTTACTTTGTTCTTGAGCGCCGTGCTACTCAGAACAGACAATTTCGGCAGCCCTCGACTCCTCTCGACGGCTCTCTGAGTCTGGAGATCGGCTACGGACGAAGAGCAAGCCCGTGCTTTCAAGCTCCACTTATCCCGCAACTCGGTCGGGCGAACAAGCCATGCATTCAAATGTTCCACTAGTTTTGCCAGGTACAGATTTTCATCAAGTCTGAAATGGCTGTAGCCTGGGGCGGCAAAAGTTCAGGGCGGACCGAATTTCCATGGACGTCTGAGTTTCTGCGAAACTTTTTGAAAACGTTCCAGTTTCCGCGGTCTGTCCCAGCGCAGGCCGCTCTGGAGCGTTAAGCGATTAACGCTCAGCTTGGCGTTTCGCGGCTAATTGAACTGTTGACGCCAATTGTCACGCTCAGCCAGAGCTCGGCAGCATTGCTTCAGCCTGTGGGCGGGCCGATTCGTGCACCCACCGCCGAGTGTTGACTTCTTTCCCGGGAGAGCTGACCCCCGTTCGTTGCCTGAGCGTTGAGCTGAGCCGCGGCTGCTACCGATGGATGACAATGTTTTCTGTGTGTCTGAACATCCAGGCATCGGTGCTAGCGCTGCTGGCGGCAGAGACGGGTACGAGGCTTTCAGGCCCTACCAGAAGGGAGAGGAGGGGGGGGGGCATGAATCCGGGAAAGCTGCCTCGAACGACCGGGTAAAAAAAACACCGTCAGGCCGCCACTGCAGCTGCTATCGGCATAAGGCCGAATGAGTACGGGTTTGTGTCAAGCCGAGATAGCGAGCTCCGCACGAGTCAGAAAACGTTCGCGGGTCGTTCGACACAAAGGTAGCTCCAAAGTTTTTTATTGGTTGCTATCGAGATGCGTTGTTGTCGCTATCGTCGCCGACGCTGATTCCATTGTTGAGGCTCTCCGAGGAAGAAGTCGCCGGACCCGCCGCGGCTGCGGAGTGCGCTAGCTGTCGCTGATCCATAGCTCGCGTTGTTGATGCCGAGGCACTTTCCTCTGTTTTTGTCCGAAAGACTCTGCAACGGCTTGCGTGGATTTGTACTCTGGAAGCTGCGTACCGGAGATAGACGAGGATTTCCTCGATAGTGGCGAACTAAGCTACAGCCTGTGCTGTTACATTCCCTGCCTCGCCGTTCGGTAGCTCTCAAAGAAGAGCGGCGTCTGCGTTATTCCTTCGCCGGTGGCCACTGTGTTCTGAAGGACCACGGTTAGAATCCCACAAGGCTTTTGCAAATCCTCTCCGGGAACAACTAACTGGGTCGACAGCTTGCTAGTTAGAGTTTCCAGTTGCCGAAGAGTGCTACAGCCCAACTGTGGGCGATCGAACGTAATATCAGATGAATCCGGTCTCATTCTACCGTTTTCACGTTCACGCGGCGTTTGTCGGGAGCTGAGTCGACGGGAGAGGTGGACCAGAACCCCTGGACGATGGTCCGAAGAGCAGAGAGAGCCTCCATCGTCCCAAACCGTAAAGAATGAGGATAGGCGACGAAAGTCTCGGGTTTATTGAACGGTGGCTGGTTCGAACACCCATGAAGCGTTCAAAACAGATTCAATGCGAGCATCCTCAGACATGGGGAATTTCCACTCAGCATCGCCTTGGAGGGCTCAACGCCATCGCCAAGACTTTCGAAGTTTCATGGGCAAAGTTTCGAAGGATCCCGTTCGTCGTTGGAGAGAGGTCTCAGAAGGTGTTCAAGATGTTTCCGATGAGATGAGCCTCTGGTTCCCAGGGCTCCGAGAACACCCGGACCCGAGTATTTTTCTTCGTCCACGACACACGAATAGAACACTTGCAGGATCGTGCGCAGAAGACAGGGTCGATGGCGAACTTTTCACAGTTTTAGGGAATGTGCGCACTGCCGTAACCTTTGCCGACGACCTTCGGGTCGATGAGCACGTGTGGCCCACAGCCATGAGGGTTCATTGGACGGCATAGGCTTAGAGGAAACTTCGTGCGGTGGCCGTCTAGGCAAGCTTGTTTGTATGCATTCTTTCACGCGCGCTTTGCTCTCTTCTTTCCGCCAGCAACGGGGCGGACGAAAAACTGGGAGAATATGATGAGCTCTAAGACTCCCTCAGCGTTTGGGAACTCCTTCTCCGAATCCCATCCTTCACAAGATGGAGATAACGAGGACGAGCTGTCCGATTTAATGCGTTCATCCATCCGTGGAAGAAGCAGTCATTTGAGTCATTGCCCCTCGTGCGATTGAAGAGGATTCCATTGCGGAAAGGAAGCACTCCGAAGTAGCTGGTGAGTCCCAGTGCGACCTCGGAGCTTCCAAAATAACGATATGGATCGGGAGTGCGAGATAGAATGTTGGAGTTTCGGGGCTGTTTGAGAGCTTTACGGTCGAGAACTGTTCTGAGAGGGGAATCGTTCTCCGGAACTGTCATAAAGTGGCGTTGTTCTCCCGCCGGACCCTGAGACACTTCCATTACGCGCCCCACGCGGGATGATGCACTTGAAAACAGGAGTTCGTCCTGACGACACCTGTCCGTCGATAGCGGGCTAAGCGAAGCCTCTCGTCCTCTTCTATTGGAAGTGTACTCGGAACCCCGAAACCCTTTTTCAGGCGCCCCGCCCGCTTTACTCACAGCGGATGCAACAATTTGCGGAAGAGGCGTATCGCCAGCTACCTCCGTCCGGAGCGGAGGACTATATTTCTGACTGATGGTGTTCTCCGTGCACCGAGCGTGTATATTTACAACTGTGTCCCGATCGGAGCGTTCGGAGGAGCGGTTACGCTTCCGCGGGACATAGTCGCTGGGAGTTCCCGCTGCAAAGCCATCTACAATGGCGACAGAGGCAGTTACTGTCAGCCCCGGGCCAGAGACGTTATTGACAGTCTCTATAGGTGATGGCAGGGATTCACCACAAACCGCCCGAGCTCACAATTTCGCCAGACAGCACACGATGTCAACGAACGATATTGAGTGGGGTTTCACGGGTGACCGGATTTTTTCGATTTTTCTGAGCTCATATCCTCGCGCTCTCGTTCCGCCCGTACAAAAGAGACTTCTGCTTCGCACCAACCCGTGCAATGGCATGTGAATCAATCTCAAACACTATCGATCCGAGGGCCTGTCGCGTCCTGCGATTTCTCGGAGAATATCCAGATCCTCCTCATATTCCGCCGAACCCGCGTTCCTCCATAACTTGGAGACCGGAAGAGTGGACTCAGCATGACGCCGATAGCATTGTCTGATATGCTGTTTAATGTTATTCATAGTAGGATGGCGATCCGTGCCGGTGCCGACTCAGAACGCGATCACTGCTCCGGGGAATCGCGGCCGGAGCGGTGGGGTTTGGTTTTTGCTCGGTGCTTTATTGTCCCAGGAAGCGAGCTCAAAAAACGAACACACAGCACATGTTTTGGAACTGCAAATGTTTCCCGGGATTCCGTCGCGCCTTACGGCAAGAAGCAACGGAAGCAAACGGCATTGCGGCACGAAAACGCCCTGTTTTTTCCCTTCGCAGTCACAAATCGTCCATGTCACGCAGTATGTCCGGTTGCAACCTCTCGGGCACGACAGCCAGACATTTAATATTCAACGAAAGTCGCTCTACAAATAGAGGGAACCGACGTCGGGGTAACCTGAAACAACCAGCAGGGGATGATGAACGGACTTACCAAACGGCCCGGGCGAGCTCTCCATCGCAAACTCAGGAACACGGTGCGGAAGATGGATGACATCGTGGCTAGTCGGCGTTCGAAGCTAAAACATCTGAAGGAATAGGGGAACCGAACCGACGCTCCCGCTCTGAGCTCCTCGTTTCTCCTCCGAATCCGTACCGCCGAGGATTGCTTGCGTTGCGGAGACGGCAACCGCTGAGCCTCGTTGTTCCCGGCTCTCATTTGGCAAACATTGGGTCAAGGAAATTGGATCAAAGTTCACTCAGCCACTCACAGCGCTCGACAGGACGAGAGTTTCATCTTTCCGGCTGATGCATGTGAAACAGCACACTTCGGCGGTCTGAACAAAAAATTCCCCTCTGTCCACGGAGTCAACAACCCTCTCAAGCAGCCGCGACAACTCCATCGGATGATCAAGCGTTCGCGCGCGGTGACATCTCTGTCGGCTGCAAATCCCTTCGAAGCGATGTCGAGCGCGCGCTGCCTGATGTGACAGGGTCAGCCGCGCAGAGCCTGCGTGCGAGTTACCCTCGCGTTCGTTCTTTGTGCTCTTGTTTCCTCGCTGGATTATCCTCTACGGCAAGTCATCTGCTCCTTAGCTAGGCCGGCTCGACGTTCGGACGAATTATTCACGCGTCGTCCCCGCTGCTGTTCGCCACAACACCTCTCCAGCTTTGGTGGGCAGGAAGCCCAAGGAGCACGAGGAAAATTATCCCAGACATAGAATTAGACCTCCTCGGCTTCTTTTGCGGATGAGCCTCACGAAGTTTCCAAGTGCGGCAGAACTCGCTGACTTCGATTCCGGGGCAAGGGTGACTACAGAGACCGGGTCAGGGATTACAATAAGCCTTGCGATGGAGAAAATCACTCGCAGGTTACACCGGCGGTAACTTCTACTCCCACAAGCCAGCGCAACCCATTGCGGAGAGATCTTGTCGTGGCCGCTGATGAACCATCTGCGGGATCTCTAGCCAGCCACGAAATTTCAGTTTGGGAAGAAACTCAATTTGAAACATAGGAGGCGTTCCCAGGACACCTGACGAATCCCTTTGTGCGGGGAGAAACTTTTCCCTCCTTCGGAGCTCCTGCGCACCAGACAAAGGAGAAGCGAAGGAACACCTGTGCAGCTCCCTCCCGATTCCACACGAGCGGGGCAGGATGCTCAGACAGGGGATGGTATGCCTTCAGAACACAATGAATTCCCGGCTATTCCTCGCAGCGCTCATCACCCGGAGGGAGCGTCGATGTGAACAGACGAAATAGAACCTCAGGCCTCATTGATGTCAAGGTCGTCTGTGCACAAAAGTCGTTCGTTTTAACATCATTCGAACGGACAGGATCAGCGCTGTGTCCTCTGGCATGTAGGGAGCGCCGTCACTTTTCCTTTCGGACGTTTTCCCTCTGCCGTCGAAAAGCGACGGAGCTAATTCGAGCGAAACGTTGACACATTTTGAGCTAGGGCTGTGGGTGGGAATTCAGGCTCTCGTTGTTAACGATCCTAATTTGAAAGATGGAGCATTCGTCGGAACGGAATACTGAAGAAAAAAAGAGAGAGTGTGTGTCTGTTGTGTGTGTGTGTGTGTGAAAGAGAGAGAGCGAGAGAGAGAGCGATCCCTCGAAAAACGTTCCATCGGGATGATCCCCTCTCCTCCTCGACAGAACAGATCGGTCGCGGCAGCAAAACCCTGACTAGCTCCTGCTCCGAAACTCGCGGGAGAACTCCGCGAGCACGATTGGTTCCGTTCGACCTTAATTCATTAGGACGAATATCGCTCCGGGTGACCTCCTCGGCCATGAGCCTGAGACAAGGGAAGTTCCTTTGTCAGAAGCTCCTCCACGAAATTCCACTTAGCTTCCTTCTGACACCGCTCCCTCAAGCGTCCCATCGAATGTGGACGGAAGTTCCTTTATAGAAATGGCTTCCGACGGAGACGGATTGCAGCTTCGGGGAGTAATCGGTTCCAGAAGCTCTTTAGACGACTGATAGCAGCAACAATGCTGAGAAACCGAACAACTGGCTCGTTTCGAGCTTTTTGCTTGCCGCCGATGTCGTCGGTTGCTGTTCCACTCGCCTGCCATCTAGCGAGACTTAGCAACCTTCAATACCGCCTGATCTCATGGCAACAGCTCAGAGGGAATCAGCCGCTATGCTATGTTTAGATGTTTGAAGCACTCGCCCGGACGAGGCAAATGTGGAGTGACGGCAAACGGCATTTTATTGCCAGGCTCTGGGGCGAGTGGACCGGCGCTATGATTGGGTAGATTGCCGGCCAGATTGGCGGCCTCTGTCTGGAGACTTTCCTCTCATTAAGCGGCGGCGGCACCGTCGGAACCCCGACGGCCGCTCGGTCGGGCGCAATAGAGAAAGCAGCATGTGCTGAGTCAGACACGTGCGCTGCCTGAAAAGTTCCTGGGAAACTTTCAACAAGCTTTAATTGTGTCGTCTTCCCTCGATGCAGAGATACGCTGTCACTCGTTCCCGGTGACAACACGAAGATTTCATTATGTGATCTGGGAGCGGATAACGGCGTCGGAAGAGGCGAATCAGGGCGCCGGTCGACGTCTCGCGCCAACGCCCATGGGACGAAGCGCGCGGTATCGCGACGCGAGCCGTCTCTTCTCGATGCGCTCCTCGAACTCAAGGAAGCGGAGAGGGTGAGCCGCCGACCAAGACGGAGGGATGACTCAATAACTTGGCAGGCTCATCCAGTAGACGGACATCAGGCCGCGGTCTGATGATGCCGACGACGACGTGGAAGGAGTGGGTGTGGACAACGTGCCTGTTGCAAGCGAGTTCGTAATCTTGTTACCCGATCCGCTGCCCAACTTTGCGCTGCTGGGCCTTGCGGCAGCGGTTCTCTCAAGCAACACGAGCGGACATCCAGGTCGGAAACCATGAAATCATGATGCAACGGCCCCTTAGCTTAGGGTAACTCTCCCGCCGGGACGCCGCGCTATTGCCGGTTAAATGTCCCGGCACTCTGTACTCTACGCCAACGGGAATGTCGGAGATGTTAACGGACGTGCTCGTCTATCAGTGCAAAGTTCCCTAGACGATGTACACCGTCCTTCTGCTCTAGGTACTCGCGGCTGATAGTTGTACTTGGATGGAGTATCTTCGATATGTTCAACTGCTATGACATGCTAGTGGTCAACGACGTGGTCGTAGATAAATATGTACACCGGAGTCAAAACGTAGAACAAGGAATTCTCGCTCCTTCGCCTCCTTCCCCTCCCGCCCCTCCTCCTCAGTTCTCGCGACTGAGCGATTCAACGAGCAGTTGCGAGACAGGTTCGGATTCAGAGCTCAGCTTCCATCGGCTCCCGGACTTTTTTTTGAACACTAGGAAACTGCCACATCAGCCTCGAAGATTTCATTCCACTGGGAGGCGCGAAGAACCACTCTTGATTCTGCGCGAAGGGAGTTAAAATTATGCCGTAGGGGGGGGGGGATTCCCACAGTAGTGCTATGCGGGAAATGTCTTTCAGGTGTGGTCGAGATGCCTGCCGTGCACGGATACAGCGCTAGCGAGACTCGGGTAGGCCAGAATCAAGCGCCTACACTGACATCGAACATGCTCGTCCGCGGGTTCTACACATCGCAAGTTTCATCAGATGTTGAATTCCGCCAGTTCCTGACCAGAACCGAATATCCATGATCCATTAATCAAGTCAGCCGAGGCAGCAGGTTCTTCCCGTTGAAACTCCGTGAGGTCTCGAGCCAGCCCGCGATGGCTATAGGATGTGAATGCTGCGACACCCCTCTCCATCCCTGAAGGCGAGATCGCTTGTGGAACGTAAGACACCAGAAGTGTGAATGGAACTCCAACGAGTTCACAAGATCACAACTGCTTCCAGGCTTGCGTAGCTGACGTTTTCTCCGGCTCGGTGGGCTCAGTCCTCATCGAGCCACTTTCCATGCGCAGACCCGATCCCTATCTATCCGCGCTCGAGCCTTTTGGTGGTCGAGCTCGTTCGTTGGTCGTCTAATGGACGATTTCGCTACCTCTGCCGACTCGCTCGCGCGTTCGTGTTCCCGGTGACGCGCCCCCGGCGTGTTGCTCTCGTGGGTTTCGTCTATTGTGCTCGGGGGTGCCGCCGCCGTCATCACCGGTCCAACACGCAGCATTCGGGGGCCTGTGCGGAGGCAGCTAATCGGCCCTTGAGCTCTTTGTTGGAGCTGAGTGCGTCCCGGAACATTTTCGCCTAGCTCATTAGAGCAAGAGGACGAGGAGCGAACGGGATCCGTTTACGAACCGTTTCCCACCTCTTTTGGGCGACATCGATTGCCCGTTCAACAGCTCGATTTTTGGAATGATTTTCGGCTCCAGTCCACGGGGATCGAGTGAGTCTCGCTCAGACTCACCTTCCGTGGCCGCGGTTGCTTCTCCAAACCGCTGGAATCCTCCGAAACCGTAAATACGGATCTCGCTCTCAGAGCGGCTCGAAACACTGGTTGCTTCGAATTGGCGCCGCCCTTACGAGTCACGCACCGGATATTTCCGGTGTTTTGAGATGTTTCTTCCTGTTTCGAAATCGGAGAGAGAGAGAGAGGAATAACAGCGATCGTCGTCGTGCTGTACGATGGCGGCGATGGGACGAAGTAGATTATACGCGCTGGAGACGCAGTAGACAATAGAAAAAGCAATCAACCCAGGCAGTGACCGAGCCTCAGCAAACAGAGGAACAGCCATTGTGAGACAGAACTCGATCGACAGAAATACGCTCCAGCCGAAATGACTGACAAACGAAAACTGACGATCTGGTCTCTACTCTCTCCCCTCCGTCCGATGTTGTCCCGTCTTGCTCGTCGTCCTCGGTTTTCCCTTAAGCGGATCGCAGCGAGGCGGGTTCATCCGGTTCTGAGACCCGCCTCAGGTTGGAAACAGAAGTAATTCTGCCGCCTGTGCTCCCGCCAGGTCCTCCGGCACTCATGAGTCTCTCTCGGCCTGCACGGTTCTGATCAGGAATGCATTGAGGCAACCGGCCAGATGTTGATGTGGGCTTTGCGTCCCTGACCTCCTCATCGGGTCATGAGGAGCTTGTTTGTTTCCTTTCTAGGAGCACGTCATTCGGGCGAAGCGCGAACTTCGGCAAGGGGATCACTGGTCCAGATGGAGCTCGAAAACGATCCGACCCGGGAAGCCCGGGTATCTTAAACTCTGCACGGCCACCGTTGCCGGTTCTCAGATTTTCCCGGGGCAAAACTGCGACATGGTGAGTAATTGCGGTTTTTACCGGGCCGAAGTCGCTGAACGAGTCACCTCTGCGGCGATTCCAGCGATCGGCAAGATTCACCGCAGCAACCAGCATGCGTTCACTCCTGGGACGTTCCCGGAGCGGCCTCGGGAGAACTCCACCACAATTGGATTTCCACCCTCCGAGACAATGCTAATCGTTGAGCCCGTGAGCCGCTCCGAGACCAAACCCCAAGGAGGGGAACAGCCTTGACCCCAGAGCAGATCAAGTATTGACGACTCCGAGATAATCCGCGACGGAGTGTAATCCAGCCGAGCTGGGAACAAGGGATCAGGACATTTCGGGTGGATCATCCTGCAACGATCCCCTACGATGATCCGCCGGAACTTGATCGCAGTTCTAGTTGTTTGTCCCAAGAGTGTCCCATGGGAGAATACGTCGTGCACGATCTCGGACGATTCAGTCTGCGGTGGTGACGACGTCGACTCGCTCGAAGTGGGCAACATTGACGACGCAAAAACTTCCGATGGCGGGCGGGAGCAGCGACGCTGATGAATCGCTGATGAGTAGGCAGACGACCAGATTGAGTGATAGCCTGATGATTACCCCGTCGGAGATGTCCCTTCCTGGCGGAATGAAGAAGCATCATTCGAAAGAGTCTAGTCGATACCGTCGAAAGCATCAGCCGCAGTAGAAAAACTCCATCGTTGACGCGAAGTAGCCCAAGCGCCTTCATTCGGGAAGAGTCGCCCCTCTCCTCGTTCGAGGAGGACGGTTGGGCGCTCAGCTTGGTGTTGTCTGAGACTTTTGGTTGTGACGGAGCTTATTTTCATTTCATTTCCTCCTTCCTCCGAGCTCCGATATGTGAGCGAGGCCGGATCGATTGACTTGTTGCATCCCTTTCTCGGTTCTTGTTGGACCTAAGTGCTGAGTTGAAGGTTTTCTTTTATGGCGAACGTGACCCGCCGCGCGCAGAATCATCCACTGGCTGCTGCCGCCGCACCGATCGAGGTTTCGTTCCGAATCGAGAACGAAACCGCCATCAGCGACGCCACAACAATTTCTCTCCTGCTGGAACAGTTCCCGGAGGCCGAGCACATTCAACAACGATAACTTAATTCGCTCGTTTTGCTTTCCTCTCGTCCCTTCTCCTCCAAGCTCCCAGTGTTGCGCTAGGGGGTTCTCGTCGCGTGAACCCCGCGATTCCGCCACCGCGCACCATTCACATCGGGGAGGTAGGTTTACGGCTCCGGAACCGTTGTGGATGCTCAGGGAATCCCCGACAGAGAGTCGCCGTGGAAGTCTTCCAGAATCCGGTTATCAGAGCACATAAAAGTCGTGGCTCACAATGTGCGGTGTGCTTCGAGGCAATAGAGGCTACTGATTCGCTAGTGCTCCGCGAAAGTGGGAAGGCTCTCTCTCCATTGGAGGAGTCATGAATGCCTTGGACGGGTGTGAGGGAAGCGTTCGTGTTTTTGCCCATCACGACTGCTGCTTAATTCAGGACACCATCCAAGGATGTCCTCCAGGGTGAACGCACGTCAGACGGCTATCCTTGAGGGTTCCCATCAAAGTGCTCAATGGCGGCTGCGTTCGCATCCGTCAAGGTTTTTGTCAGAGGTGCGCGTCAGCCGCCGAGCTTCCGTGTGACAGAAGTTTCGCGAGCGATTCGGCTCCGCTTCTTGCGGGCTGGGTCGGTGCTGATGCGAAAAATTGTTTCCTGATCCTGCGCACTGTTCCTCCGGTACGAGGTCTTGCTTCTGGAAACAGATCCGAAATTTGTGGACACTGCCGAAACGGTTGTCTGCTTCTTATTGCTCGTTGCAAACTTTGCGAATCCCAAGAAAGGAACTCGAGGTGGGCGCTGTCGCGCAGGAGAGCTGAACGGCGCAGGAGAACTGAAACGAGTAAAGATAGAAGCGAGATAGACAGACGCCGGGACAGCCGAGTTCGACTTCGGCGGAAGCCCAACAATACATAGTTCCAAACAAAAGCAGGATATACACAAACTCCCCAGAGTGTAATATGTCCTCATTTAGTTTCAAACCTTCACCCTGCTTGCCTTCTTCCCGTGCGTCTCGGCGAGCACCGCGTTTCTTACTTTGTGATGCTTCTCGGTGACATGATATTCAAACTTATCGAAGTAGCTGGAGTCAGGCGCAAAGCGCACCTGCTGTTCCTCGCACCTCTCGTCGGGCACTGTGCGCAGTCTATCTCGCCTTTCCTTAGGCTCTTCTGTTGGCCTACTCCCCTAACCCTCGCTGAGGCTTCTCTTAGCCCCAATGTTTTTCATTCAACATCCGACTTTCCCATCCATCTCATCTCAAAGCTGGATCCGTTCGTCGTCTCCATCGTCGTCGCTTTTTGTATTTCTTCAGATTTCGAAAGTTGTCACGGAAGAATAGGTCTAACGTAAAAACGCACTGGAAAAATGGGCGATCAGAGTTCCGATACTCTCGACCCCACGACCCGGAATTCCTGGCGAGTGGGTTCGTTCCGCTCGTTCAGGTCGCTTTTTCGAAAGATTATTCTGTGAATGTTCCAAGAAATGTCTGGAATCTTCTCCGGGAATGCCGCCCGTTCGTTCCATACGATCTAACGGCACTGGGCCGTCTGTCGTGTTCATTTGATCCGCAACTGCACGTCGTCGAGACAATGCGAGAGAGCATCGCTCTCATTAATTCCGGGTAAACATGACATGTAATCCGTAGGACGGAATGAGAGGACGCAAACTCGATTTTCGCATAGGCTCAAGTTCGGGATCCACAATATCTCCTCCAAGGCCTCTGTCGAATGAACTCGTTGGAATCCGTACTTTGGAACGTCCTACTCGAGGATGCAGAGCTGGCTACGAAAGTTTCCGGCGTCGTGGTGAAAATCCCCAAACCTGGTGCCTGGGAGGCCTGATTTCCGGTTGAACGAACAGGAAGATATTTGTTAGGTCATCCCGGGGAGGGATGCGCGTTATGCGATGTGGACAGTACAGATATCCGTCGATCGAAACGGATCGAACAGCATCCACCCACTCCGGAGCTGTGACTAGAGCTGGCTCGTCCTGGAAACGTCTTCCAAGGAGGACGACAGACGAACACGTGGTCAATGTTAACGACGAATCGGTCAACAACTCACCTTGGTTGGTCTGCCGAACGGAGGCAGCCTCACAGCCCTCGCAGTTATGATCGCTCGTGTGGTGACAGAGACGATCATTCCAGTGAGCGCGACTCGGGAATTGAAGGCCAAGACGCCCGATATCGAAGTTGCTTATCATTTCCTTATTCTCAAGAGGAGCTACTCCCACAGGGGAGACCCTATGATTCACTGAGGGAACTGTGAACGCAAGAACATCGTATCGAATCTCAGCATGCGCTTGTCGTGGGCTAGCTAGATGGGACCATTTCCGTATTACGGCGTTATTACGGGAAATGATCTCGTCTAGATTCACACCCCAGATGTACTTGATGTAGCGATACTGTTCGTGCTTCCCATGGCGACCGTGAGTACCGTATACCGGATGCCCGAATATCTTAGCGGAGATATTTGGAATGATTCACGCATGAAACATTATATATGTTTCATCCGATTTATTTTCCGTGATTGCGTATTGCGAAAAATATCTTCCGTAATTCCGTATTACCCGTTTCATTTTCCGTAACGCCGTAATACGGCGTAATACGTAATACGGAAATACTTGTCCGGGGTAGCTGAAAATTGAGATTTCTGACAAGTTGCTTCTAGGTTTCCGGGGTGTCTGGAAAAACCTATCGTTGCGGTCGACATAAAATGTTCTCACTGCAGAGCAATCATCAATGATTTTCATTCAGACAAGTCTTCCATGGATGCGTTAGCATGGATGGCAGTTCTGATGCCGGAACTCCCAAGTTCAAGCTGTGAAGCGGACCTGCTCATGCAAATCTCCCCGCTCCGTTGGGTCCTACTCCTCCCGGAGACCTGCGCGGCTCCGTATCCCCTCGATTGCCCTGATTTGAGTGAGGCGCGTTCCGGTTCGAGTGGATTTGTCCTGCCTCGCGCTCTTTTGTTCCTCAAGGACAATAATTTTCCACATCCGGTCACCATCAGTCGGAGCACTGATCACACCTGGGGATCCTCGGAGCTCATTCGAACGGGTCATGGAGGAGGTTCTCGAGGTCACTCCCGAGCTCGACGATATACCGCCCACGTGATGAAAGCTGTGCGAGATGAACGATCGATGAGACGTGAACGCCTTACCGGAGAAGCCTGTCGGTTGTCGTCCCGAGGGTTCGAGATAATCGAAGTCCGCCGATCATTTGATCCTCGGGGTTGATAGTGAGCTGAAGTATTTCTCTGCCGCTTCCAAAATGTCACATCCTCACCGGGTTCGGAGAACGCCCCGCACGTTACCTTGCACGGAAGGAGAAGTGGAGTCGATCTCAGGAGCAATTTGACAACACGAGGGTGTTTCTCGCGGAAGTTCTGGTTCACAATCCAGCGCTCGCCATGTCGCTCATCCGCATCAATTAGCGTTCCCATCTACGAATCAACTCCCACATCGTCGGGGGAATGACGCTTGGCTTCAATCGTCCGGGATTCAGGGGCTATCAACTTTTGAGCTCCTTCCGATTAAGCCATAAAAATCATTCCAGAACAGAAAATTTCCCGAACAAACATGGTGAATACAGAACTTGTCGTGCTCACCGGGAGCCCATCGGCTCCTGAACACGGGCTTTTACCTTAAATGCTCTGGGAAACGCCCCCGCGGGGCAGTGCGCGAAAAAAAGGAACGATCCTCTCGATGAACACCAGGAAGAGTTGGGAAAACGAACATCTCGTCGGAAGCTGCCTCCGCCTCAGTTATTCGTGGGACAAGCAAGCGACCCCTCGGTGTTAAAAGCCTTCCCCCTGATAATCGCCCCCCCCCCCCTCCGTCTCGGGATGACTTGAAAAATAAACTCCCCAACAGGCGCGCCTTCTCCGATGAGCGCCCCCCAGCCGAGAGTTAGAGAAAAAAGCATTCACGGTATGTTCACAGGAATAACATGGGAGCGATCGACCCCCCACCTTATTCGGCTTACGGCAGGGGAGCAGGATTCTCGTAATACGCGAGTTGTTCGATCCCCGGTCTCTTGAGGAGGCAGATTGCGAACCCTGTCTAAGTTTGGAGGGCGGCGTCGCAATGTCCATCACTGTTCGAAGAAACCCTCACTCAAACAACACACAAGAAATCCACATCCCATTCGTACGGAAACACCGGCGGGAATGGGAACTACATCCTATGCCCGAAGAGAGCGTGTATGGTGTTCGCACCCTATGCCTAGCTTGATAAAGAAGATTGGAGGTCGGGTGAAAGCGAATTCGAGATCGACGTTCCGGGCATGACAGAGAGATCGAAGATTGTCAGGTAGTGAATCTAATATCGGGGAACGAGGAGTGGCACGTGCCAGTCTCGCTCTTCTGAAAAAGTAACAGATCCATGCCTCCAGCAGTTTTGGATGTTCAACTTTTCCAGCCCATCCCCGCGCTCCTTGCTCTTCCTTCTGAACGGTAGAACGGAGGCCTCGACTTATTTCTCCTCAGGCGTCCCGCTCGATGGAGCGCCCGAACAGAATCTGTCCGCTTTCCCACCGCGCTGACCACTCGGCCATCCCCTGGGAGGGGTTTTCCGAAGCCAACCGGAACTCGTCTCAGCGCAGCTGCATGCTGCCAGGACCCTCTCAGATACTGGGCCACTTCTCGCTCCGCTCATGTTCCCCACATAAGCTGCCCAGCCGAGTCTGTGGGATCCGCCCCAGCGTTCCTTCGAGGCTTTCCGCCCTCTCTCGTCGAGCTCACCCTCAACAGCGCAGTGGAAGAATGAAGACTCCGGCGCATCATTTTGAATTGCAAACAGACAGCGTTAGGTGGAGAGTCTCCGAGCCTCGAGTTCGGGACAGGCTTCCGATTCCCACACAACATGAGTCAAAGTTTTCATTCCATCGGGCTGTGCTCCGCCCGAGTGAGTGGGAAAAGTTCTTTCAGCCGGACACAAAGGAGTCCAACAACGTGTTTTTTTTTCTCTGAGAACGAATCGTCTGTTTTCTTCGCCTCTTACCATCATCGAGACCAAGTCGGAGCCGGCTTGACAACGCCGGCAGGACGAATATCCCCAGGACGGACTGACCGCTCGGTTCGAGGGAAGATACTATTCGTCGTGTCCGTCGAAACGCTGCTTGAACCCTGAACGGATCAACGAGCCCGCTCACCCACCCGGCAGCGATTCGATGTTCGATTAGCGGCGAGCCGGGTTCGTTCCATTGGTCCCCGTCGTCCTTCACCCTCGATCAATCCGTCTGGCAGAAAACACCGACACCCAAGTGACCCAATGACTTCCGTCCGTCGAGGGATGGTCAGCTGAAGTTTTATTGTGAAAGCAGCCGGCGAGGAGGAGTTGGCTCGAAATTCACAGGGGGACACTTCGGTCGAAAGCCGAGGCTGACTTTTACGAAAAACTCCTCAGCCGGCTGGCGGACGGGAACACCGCCTGTCCGCTGGGAGGAGGCCTATGAAGTTGGAGACTTTACTGGTGACATACTTGGCCCGCCGGAGAGTTCAGAGCACCGATACAGCCCGCAGGAGTGTCCCACGTACCGTCCTGCAAGCTCCTCGCTCGTCGAGCTGACGTGGGTCGGCCGCCGTTGCCCGCTCAAAACACTCTCTCCCTCGTTCATACGAGACACCTCTGACCAATCAAGCATGGGCTCGTCCGGCCAACTTTCCCAGCCGCACGCGGAACTTGAACTCGAAGGAGAACATCACGTGAAAATTCGCCTGTCGCTCAACCATGACTCTCCCTTGTCGTCGTCGTTCTTCGCTGCTTTGTGACCTCAGCCACCGCAGGACGGCGGGCGAACATTTGCGCGACCGTGCGGCGACCTGCGCGGCGACCCAAGAAGCCTCCCCGGAGTAATCCTTGGATTAACCATGACAGCGAGCCACACGCCCCCACTAAAACCCCATTATGTAGATCCTCATTGTGATGTGGTAGGATTACGTCAAATTTGATTAGTGGACTTCCGTCGGGAAAGTTCTGACCGGCCGTCCGGCCCTCTGCGATGTGTGCATGTATCTGTCCGAAGTGACGCATGGCGGATCAGCCGGCTGTTTGGGTGCTCGGTCAGGTGTCGAGAGAAATATGATCGCACTACAGCCGCGCAGAGAGTGATGGATGGGAGATTTCGCGGTAGCGTTCCAAGGAAATCTTGATTCGAGCTGAGCCGAATGGAGTTCCGTGCATCGAATGGAAACAACTCGTCGGACCTCGAAACGTCGACGCCGACGTGGAACCGAACGACGTCGGCGGCTGAACCGAAACAGCTCAGACGAACCGGAGAGACCCGCCTCCGTCCGTTTCCATTGCTACGGTGCGTTCATTTCGAACATTCATCCGACCATCCCATCCCGTCTTTGATCATGGCCGAGCGGCGGTAGGTCGAACCTTCCACAAGAAACGCCATCAGCGTGGTCTTCGGTTGCGGCCTTCGTTCCTTGTTTCCTCCTGGCCGTGTATCTCACACGAACCTCGCTCGGCCAGCTCCGTTCATATTTTTACATGTTCCGACATGTTCCCAGCAACAGCTGGCGCAAAACACAACCTGTTCCGAAATATTGGACTAATTCCCGCCGGTAACCTGGACGCCGCTCAGACGCATCTGCTTATGCAAGATGATACGTGACGACCGGACGAGAATGTTCCCCCGTCGGTTCCAAGGACTTCTCCGAGGCAGAGACACCTAGATGTGATCAACACACAATTTCTTCAAATTACGTCTCGGCAATCAGGAGGAAAGAGTCCCGCGACGGAGAGAAAACGCTGAGCAATTCTGTTTGAAGCTCAGAATTCCTGGCGAGTCGGATGAGCTTGGATTTCTGATCCAGGCCGCGCGCGAGCCCTTCGGGCTTCTCCTCTGTGGCTGTGTCATCGGAGCGGGAGCATCAAAGAGCCCCAGTCAGTCAGAACGGTGCATCGTTAACGAGGAGATTCCGATCGGAAGCGAGGTTGAATTTGATTCGATCCAGCGTAAAATATGAACCGTCAAAAAGCTCTCCCATGAAATCCGATTGATGCGAGTGAGCACGAGCGTTGGGAAGGAGTAGAATCGGGAGGAAATGGAAAGAAGAAACGAAGAAGCAGGCGAGGAGGGCAGGTCAAACCGAGGTCAGGAGCGGAAATGCTTTCAAGATGAAAAACGCAGCCACCAAATCTTCACGCTCTCGTGATTCCAAGACGCGAAGGGCTCCTCACCGAAACAGTTTCGCCGCCTATTTCTCAGAGCAGTCAGTTCTCTTCGGATGAAATCAACGTCTCCAATATGTATATAGTATTCAAGGACCTCCAGAAACCAACGAAGTGTGAATCCGCAAAGCTGTTTCTCTCTGAATCTTTAGATCTCCATCCCACTCGATCGGGCGATTTCCACCGTGAGCGGATTGAGATTGTGACGATTTACGCACTAAGCGATAGTTTTCCGTTCTTTGTTACAGGCGAGATAGGACAATGTCTATCTGAGGAGCCCTCAAAGAATCAGGGGGTCCGTTGTCGGCGAATCCTCCCTCTGTGTCGGACCATCATTGATTCGGATATTTGAAAACTGATTTCGATCGTCATCGTCGAGTGGCTCGAGGGGACTACGCCGACCCGTTCCTCAAGGATGTTTTCATTCAAGTAACCACGCTGTCAAGTTAACCATTGGAACCGATCTTTCGGAGCTTCACCCAGCTATCGGAACATCAGATCCGTGAGAATCCATGAGAATCCTTTCCATTCTCATTTCGCCTCCCTTGAAACTGAGTGGCAACTACTCTATGCGTAAAGATACGACTTTCTGGCCCCTTACCCTTTCCAAAGAATTGTGCAGGAATGTTAATTCCGGAATATGGTACTTGTTCGCGATGATTCTCGCAGCCTGGCCTCGAGCAGCCCTCAACGAAAACTCGATGGTTGGGGTCGAAAACACTGAATATGGTCTTCAAAAGCTTCCAGACGGTACTTTCAGAAACAGTGAAACGGGAATATTAGGAGTGATAACGGGATTCGAGAGAAATACACACAGGAATGCGAAAGAAAGAAGAAGCCGATCTGTTTCTGTGCTATCGCCATGAAGTGTTGACTTAGACCGTCGACGATAGGAGAGGATCTTGTGCAGCCCTGTAGTGATTGAGAGGTGATTAGCATAATTCGTACGTTCGAGTTACTCAATCCTTTCCTAGTGACGAAACTCGTTTCAACACCCGGAACACGGTTGCTAATTAGAAACAGTCCGGGAGACGCCGATCGTGTCTTTGAGACTTGCGGATAATGGATCCCATCATGAAGGCGCTGGCACAACCGTCGGTGACATACATATATATATCTATACATGGCGAGCAGTGGAACATCTGGAAGCCCAACATAAAAACAGAGACGCGGACAACGTGCAGAGGCTAAACTTATTTTTGCACTTTCGTATCCTTGAGCCTTGTCGGCGAACACAATCCAGTGTCATCCACTGAGCAACGCAAACAACCACCCGTCTTCGATCGCAAGATTCCAAACTCAAACACGGAGAATCAATAGAACACTCGTTCCGACGCTGTCGTCGACGCAACCATTAGTTTCCCACAGGCGATATTGCAAACGGATATTCATTAGGGCAGCACTGTTCGAGATAATGCGGCTGAGGCTGTGCGCCATGGCTTCAGATTCCGTACAAAGATTTACAGTGGCGTTAGAAGTCCTCTTCTGTTCCGCTTTCCGTCGCAGAATCCTACAATGCATGTCCGGAAACAAACTGATTTTGTGCTCGGACCATATTCCCTGTGCAGCCCAAAGTTTCAAGAGCCTGGAGTCATGAGGGCGTGTCCATTCCTCCAGATACCTCATTCGGTCGAGGAATAACCGAATCGCTTCGCGTGGGAACAGTTCTGAGACCGAACCTCTTGTTCCAGAAACGCCTCAAACCGGGGAGCGCCTTTGTCGTACGCGGGTGTATGGATGCGCAGAAAACCGTCGATCCTGGGACCAGATGATCGGTTGCCCCCGATTCCTCCGAGAGAAGCCTAACCGAATTGCTCATCCTTGACCCGCTCGGCTCGAGCATACAGCAATCCTTCGTTCCACCTTCATCCCGCTGATAATATGAATAGGTCTGGGTGCATAACCTGTCAGACTCTGAGTCTTTAGAACGTCTCTCTGTCGAGTTTCTTGAAATCGCCGTTCCGATTCCGCCCGGGAAGAGGTATGCAGCGAAGAGTAAGGGAGACGAGGTCAAGGAGTCGAGAATCGATCAAACATCGTTGACAATTCGTGAACTTCAACGATGGAAGTCCTAGCACCCAAACGAAGCCTCGCTCCCGTAGCTTGAGGTAAACTCCGGCACCATCGTGCTAGATAAGGTCGTGAAGTATGAAACGTCCTAATCTTCCGACATCAATACCAACCATTCCGCCCTCCGAATTAAACTCCATATTCTCGACAACAGAAAGAATCATTCGCCGATGGATTGTTGGATTCAGGCAAAGAAAAATCATGCCGATCCTCCTCAACGGGCCGCGGCGCTAGCAGACCTCTCCCGTATCTCTGTCACCATGACCATCGAGAACTTCAATGAATTCGGCAATAGAAGGAAAGATGACACCAGGGGACCCCATGAATGAACTCCTCGTTGGGGAGCAACAGATACGCACGCATTCCCGCCTCTGTCGCATACCCTCGATCTCATCGTGATTGGCGATGAGAATTGGACAACCAGACCCCGTTTCCAGGCTTTGCTGGACGCTGACCAGGCTGTCGGTGGGCCGGCCAAGCCAAACACACAACGACAAAAGGTTATGAAGATTGTTTGATGGACTGGTTGGGCAGTCGTTCACTGGAACTTCTTGAAGACCGGGGGAGAATTCGGTTGGGACAACTCCCGCTGATCGAGGATTCCGAGCGAAATCTACCACGAGGCCGTTCTAGGCTAATATCAGGCCGCACAAGGATAGAATCTACGAGAAAGCAGTTTGGTCCGTGGAAGCCTTCTGTTGGAAAACTTCTACCAATGTCATTCGTTTAACTACAGCTCTCAGCGCTGTACTCAGGATGACTGCTGATGTTCTCGGTGCTCAACTTCAAGAGCTGATGAGGCAACTTGCCATCAAACCGCCGCGAGCCAGCAGTGAGCAGAGAAGTCATAGCTCCTTCATGACAATACTGGACCACATACGGCAAAATTCACGCTGGCCGGACTGAAGCTTGAAATTCTCACTCAACCGCCATCTTCGCCCGACCTCGGCTCAGCGGACTAGCATTCCATTCTGAATCTGGAAAACTTTTTGTAGTGACGAATTCCCGAATTTCCGCACGTGGTTATAGCCGCCTTTATGTATTTGACAAGAATGAGCCAGCTGCCGGCAACTTTGCGACGATGACATGGACGATTATTCTGTTTGAAAATGAGAAGTTCCCTTGCCGAAGAGGACTTTCAGAAGTTGAGAGTCACTTTTAGCTGTTTCATACTCTCATGACTTACCATTCATGAGGGTGAAGAGCACAAATCCGAAAGGAGGCAAAAATAACATTTCTCGTGCTCAGGAACGAACTCATTATCAGACGAACAGCTTCTGAAAATGTTATGTTTTTGTTTCTTCGCTCATGGGAGTTGATACATCTTGCGTCGGCCCGCTTGCGTGTCTGACGCTTCTCCCATCTGTCTGTGGAAGAGTTGAACTGGGAATGAAACCACTCGTCGCGGTTAATGTTCTAGAATGAAACTGGCACTTCAGGGACTCATGACCTCCGCCCTGAGCAGCCGGCCGGATCTCGTTTTCCCGTTCATTCCCCCATCACGTTGTTCCATCTGATGCGAACGGAACCACAGTCTGTAGGATCGGCACCGACACCATCGCAAATCTCTCTTATCCATCGAGTCCTGGGGATAGAGCTTCGTTCCAGCCAAAAACAGAGGAGCTCGGTTCGTTCCCGTTCGTGAGGTAGGTAGACCATTTTTAGGTTGATGTTCTGAGTCTCCGACAGAGTGGGAGTTGAGATCAGGGGAACAGAGGTACCCGACCGAGGTTTCGAACGTCGATGCACCTTCGCGATGGCTGCTCGGTTTCTCCAGCGACGCGATAAGCTGATTCGCGGTCGGCGCAATTGTTCCTCAGAATATTGTTGTGGAAGATCTGCGCGCCGTTATGGATGAGTGAGAGGCTGTTTCTTTTTGAATAAATGTTCACGCGCATAGCTCCCAAAACGGCCGATGATACTATCCTAACGCCTCCTAGTGAGGTTTGGACTCCGAATGAAGTGTAGCTGCCTGTTGAGAAGGAGAGGGATGAAGTGCTCGAGCATGTTTCTGTCGGTGTGTCTCAACCGTCACGAATAGCTGACAACACTCTCGGGCGGGACAAGGGTCTTTGCCGGAAGCAGCTCGAACTCAAAGGACTGCCTTCAAATCGAATCGATTCTCTCCCAACCCTACCGGAGCATACCCGCTGCTGAATCCGTCATGGAAAGCCTACAAGTAGGCGCCGAGAAGGATGTACCGGCTGTCCTCCTTGGTCCAGTTGTTCTTGAACCAAGTTCCGGTATAGGAAAGTCCGAACCAGCCAAACATGTTGGTCGTCGTGAGTCGGGAAGCCTCTCGAGCTTCCCTCTTTTGCGGATAATAACTAGGTGGGAAAAATATTGAAATCTGGATTCTCTTTTGCGACCGATAACTGGAGGGATGACAAATATTCTCCCTGATTAATCGCGCCGATCAGCCGAGATTGCATTTTCTTGAGCGATTCAAGAATCACCTCTTGTTTTTCACTCGCTCCACAAAACTGACCGAGAACTGCAAAAGTTGACCGATCGAGCTCGTTTTAGTTCCATCGGATGCGGGAGAGGATTCCATCACCCCGCCAACAGAGATGGCCAGAATCGGTCGTGGACTCAAAATTGATCATCGATTTCATCAGCCTCACAAAAATCGCTGATATCGAGACAAAATCTTGTCATCAATGCATTACCCCCATACATCTTCAGGGACGTCGGATTCGAAAAATTCCCGAGAAGTTCTCAGCTCGGCCCAAACTACCCGAAGCAGGAGTTGCTGTATACATCCGACCACTTTTTATTTGCCCGAAAATCGAACTCATCCAGTTTTTCCCTCTAGGACGAAGTGCTGGGAAAACTCGAAAAAATCTACATCCCGATGATCTCCCACCGAGTTATTGGCGGAACGAGCAGGTGCGGGAGAAATCCCGACTCAGGATTGGCCACCCTGTATGCGAAAGATGATGTGCAACTTCTTCCGGTCGCAAATGTGCTCGAAGACAGAGATACGAGACTCAATGATGACGTCGTAGAATCTCCTCGATTCCTCAATCAAGTCTTCCCTAAGTACATTCATCAACCAGAAACAGGAAGATGCGCTGTGATACAGATACACAGGATTTCCCTTCTAGATGAGAGGCGAAGCAAAGAATCATGAAAAGGAAACAGAGTCATGCGCCCTCAATGGATAAGGAGCGACCTTCAATGTCTCGTGGTCGACAGAGGCCGTATAAAACTGGAGGCGACCGGAAGATGTAGCTTGGGATTCCGCCAGAGGCCATCCATCACTCTTTTGCTTGCGGAGGGAGTATCCAGTGACGTTCACGGCGGCGCACGAATCCCGCCCCCACAAGACGCAATTCTGGCCTCAATCCCTGCCGTTACTCGGCCTCTTCCAATTTAGACTTGACGAACACCCCCCCTGGTAATACTTGCACATCCGCAAGTTTCATTCAGCTGACAACGCGGCCATCAGGATTTGGAGGAACTCATGTGGGTTCTACCAATCACGCGTGGAAGTCGGAACTCGTCTGAGGACCAGATGATTCTTTTGGCTGACCGGAGTCGCGATATCACCTTCAGCAGCTTCCAAAACTGCCGAGGTCAACACTCATTCGAGCTGGAAGGCTCCGTTATGAATGCCGAGTGCGAGTTGGCCATGGCACGAGCACGTCGCGGTCGCATGATGTTCACGATTCCTTCCATGGAACCACAGAACTTCTCCGCGGGTCACCGGTAGCTCTCCCTTTCTTGCACCCGAATATTCGAACGGATTCAGGCCCGCGGAGGCACCGTGTCGCAAGGAATTTCATTCCGCCCGTGCAACGATGAGCGGTTGGGTGTTTCATGTTGGTTGGATAAATTGGGATGAGCTCCTTGTCGACGCAGCGTCCGCAATGAGAGAGGACGTTCGTTAAGTAGGCCGCGCTTCATGCCGGCGACGACATCCTTCGTTCGTAGTTGGGAATGAATACACTGTTTCGGGTATCGTATCGACAGAGGCTCATCATTCAGGCCAAATTCCACTTTCTAGTTTGCGATCTTCGATCTGTGTCGGACGGAGGCTCAGGCGTGATTGTTCCGATCATTCCCGCAGATTTTCAGGCTTGGATGAGGCGCTCATGTGACTTCGGATTCTCTTGCTATCGCGGCGAGCGTTATCAGCTGAGAGCAGATACCCTTCCAGATGGAGCAAGCATTGTCTCCCGAGGATCGGAGGACAATTAGAGCTCCAAAAAACTCGTTTCAGCTCGATTTCATCCTTGCTAAGGCTCTGTACAGAATTTAAGTATGTATTGTAGTCGCTTGCGCTGAGCGTGACATAAACCACGTAGACTGCGGGAACGCTGGAGGAAGAGGAAACCTCTGAGTCTGGACTACTCTCTGATCAGAGTTCGGCAGATTCGAATCATTCTGACTCCAATCACTAATTTCGATACTTTTTGAGGGGGAAATGATCAAAATCTGCCCAACTCTGTTTCTGATATTGCATCCGAACACCTTCGGAGTGCGGCGATCCGTAAGATTCCGTATTCTGTGGGGATGGGTCCCCTCAAGTCTCCTTCTCCCTTCGTCCGTCCGAGAATAAATGCCAGCCATCTGGAGCATGCTGTATTCCATGACTGGGGGAGCTCTTCGATTGAACCTCCTTTACGACGCTGGTGCTTCTACTCATCGAGGCGCATGCAGGGTTACTCGAACCTTCAATTCCTTGGGTTTTGCTAGGGAACGAGGCGTACTGGAGAGGTAAATGTCATGGACGGCCCTTTTCGGAACCCGAAAGTATTCGAAGGAAACCGAAGCCTCGACTGCAGCAACACAGGCCAGCTTGTCTGCATCCTCCGGAGCGAAATCGCGATCCGATTGCCGGTAGACGCGGGTCAGCTTGTCTGGCATCCTACGGTCCAGCGGATATTGGCTGGGTCGGCAGCGATAGGATATGAGAGGCTGTTCCTTGTAGTGGACATCACTGTATTGTTTATCGTTCCGCCTCAGTCCTCGCAAAAGCAGCCAACGCAGCTATGGTGCGGACAAGCAGCCCCGACGGGAGAGAAAAGGAGGTGCGGAATAGTGAGCTAAGCTTCAGATCGCTTGTATGTGTGGTCAATAAATGTCTCCCTCGACGCCCTCTGTATTAGCGAGAGATCCTCCCGACAGGCGAACATAACCCTTCGGTCACAATGCGACGATGTGGGCCCACTGAAGTCACTTGGGTACGTTCATCCCCCTCTCCCACCAGCGTTGTCCTACCATAAAAATCGAAGCTGATGTCCCGTTTCCCCAGCCACTCGTTCTGCGACGTTATACACCCACGACGAGGTTTTTGGGAGCGCATTCTGAAATCCGAATAGAACAAGGAGGATCCCCGGAGCGAGCCCACGAGCTCTCTCTATGTGATTTCAATTTTTCTCATGAACCTCGAGGACGGCCTCGGAAAAAAATTCAGAATCTAACCGGCCGTTATCTCGCGAACTAGATGGTTGACTACCGGCCGGCCAACGAGGAGTCGACAATTAGGGATGAAACCAGCCGAGCTGACCGTTATTTTTTATGGTGACATTGGCGAGCTAATTACGCTCGAAGCCGAGCCAGCCATAGAGGTGTCGTTCCCGCGCGGTTTTTGTCCCAAATCAGACGGGATTCGAAATGTATCTCTGCGAGAGATTACACAACACGTTTCAGAGACGTCGACCCACGCTAAGCGTCGTAAAGGAGATTAGGGGTTCTCGTTTCATCACACCTAGCAAAACTCCGGATATCCAACCACCGTCTGCAGATTGACCCCGCTATGATGGGATTGCGTGAATAGTGGACTTCGAGTTCCGAAGCCGGAGGTTGGAATTTAGACACGGCTGGTACACTTTATCGAGGTTTAAACTGTGAGGTTTGACTCAACAGCATGGGAAGTGAAAATGCTGATGATCTGCACATGTGCTCCTCATCATCCACGTTGTCCTCACCTGGCGTATGTTGGCGCAACTCTTCCGCCGCTTGAAATCCATGTGAATCGAGGGTTGAGTGATAGGAAACCTAGTCAAGCTCCAGGAAGTCGTTGAAAAGTCGTTGACTGGTTCGACTTGTACAGGATCAGAGCGCAATCCTCATCCACCTGTCAATCTGATCTCGGGTGAGAGAGGCGCTCCGATTCATATCCACCGCGTAGCCGATACAGAGCGCAAAACAGGCCAGTGACGCCAGGTTGACTTCAGGAGAGCAACGGTTTTCCGATGGAGGCCAGAAGTGTCCAGAACTTCAGCCCTGAGAGCTGGCAAAGCTCCCTAGGAATCAAGCGGAAGATGAAAAGGGCTCACCGGTCTGTGAATCGGATTTGGCCAGGCTCATCTCCGGAAGAAACTCTGAGATCAGTCCTGACTGGTGTGAGAACCTCCAAGGAGCCTCCTGGGTAGGGGCAGGTTTCAGAGATTCTGCTGCAGAATGACTCGATGGAAAGTAGGGTTCTTCAGCGAGGGAAAGGAGCGCCTTGAATTTCAGCTGTCGGAGCTAGCAGAATGCCTCAAGTGGCTAGTGAATAATGGCCTGTGCCTTCAAAATGAAAGTCCAAGTGCAGGTGAGCTTTCCTATCCGTCTGCAACACCGTTCCGGCGACGCTGGGTGCGGCCGAGACTAGACGATTAGCAGTACATCAGGCACGTGATGAACGAGATGCCCGTGGCATCGCGAGCCGCATTCTGTGGAATGTGGTTTCGGATAAGCTGGATCTCACCGATAGGGAGCTCTCGATCTGCCTCCGACGTGTGCAGCAGAACTGACAAAGCCTGATCATATTTCTACGAAGCTCATTCTTCCTTGAAAGTGAATCTCCTTTCTCAACAGGAAATATCTCGTGGGAAAATATCTCCGACTTTATTGGATGATCACTTGTATGATGCACATGGACATACGTATTGTATCACAAGCTTGATCTCAAGCGTCTAGGCCGTGATTCCGCGTGTGGTTTGCCGTCACCTGTCTCGTCTCATTCATTATAAACGGACAGATTACTCGCGGGTATCTGGATCGAAGCTCGCTCCCGGATGCGGCCGCAGCCAATCCGAACGCGGAGAGAACATTTTCGTGACCGTACTTGCATAGTTGTTCCACTTGCTCAGTCTAACACCTACGAATGGATCCCCCCGAGGCGCTGAAGGTGATGGTTGTCCGATCATTGGTCGAGCATGCGGTGAGATCCCTTCCGGTCCTCAAACTTCCGCCGGAAATTCGCATCCAGAAAGCTCACTCAATCTTCTTCGATGGTCGGGCCTTCGTACGCCAGCGTGGTGCACCAAAAATCCTCCGGAGTTGGAATCTCTCTGAGGAAGCACTTTTCATTCGGCGAACTCTCCTCATTCGCAAGTAAACTGTAGTATATACAGTCCCGGCTGCCGTTGTGGTAAGGTGGTGCGAGAACGTCTAGAAAAGCCACCGGACCTTCGGTGGCAACAACCTGAAATAGGGAATGGTTTCCTGGATTTAACTTCGATGCGACTAGTCAGCTGATGGCGTTGACTACCGAAATCACCAGAAAACCTGTTACTTCAAGCTTTCTTCAGATGGGGAGATCGCGAATACCTCGTGTATGTTCCCTCGCTCCGGTGCTAATCTGCAGGGCTCGTCCGAGGCTCTAACCGAAACGGGAGCATGTCGCAAAGCGTGGGTCCCTGGCTTCGGTTTGGTTCCGAAGAAATAGGAAAATGCACTCTGAGAAGGCGCCGGGATGGGGGGAGAACGATTCCACTCGTGCGGTGCCCATCAAGACTTTGAGTATGCCTGTCATCCCTGGAAATCGAGGTACGCATCAATCCATGAAGTTCACGATGGGAACGCAACAGGATCGCTGCAAGTGGACCACATCGATGAGTCGCTTCTGTTGGGAATGCGGCTTCCACTTTACCTGGGTGGTTATGCATCGGAATCCGCCGGCCTTGTTTGAGCACGAAAATTGTGATTGTGAAGTCCTCATGGTCGTACACTTGGATGACGAGAACTGGCGCGGCGTACTGGGGCAGTCGCTTGAACAGTGACTCCCCGAGTCCCACATCGGCAGCCTGCAGCTGCTGTACTAGTTTGTAAAGCTTGTTCACTTCTGTTTCGCAGCATGGTTTCTTCAAAAACGCAATTTTTGATTGCCGTACGATTTTCTGTATCAATGCTGACATGGTTCTCGACTAGATGCTGTGTTTGGGTTCAAGCGTTCGGAGAATCGGAGAGAGGCGGAACTTCCCAGACTTTATTCGATTGAGCAGATCAACATTTGAATCCGGGCACGGGGGGCGATGCCAAGTTCGTGCCCGAAGAGCTCCTCGACTCAGGCCGGAATTCATTACCAGGTCCGAACTCGGGATTATACTACGGCTCATCCACCCGCGGTACGCTGGATTTAGTCCTCGACAGATGTGACGTCACAGACCTGCTGTGTCCCCTTGAGGATCCGAATTCAGTGTAGTGAAAATACTTGTTCCCCATTCCTGCGAATTCCGTTCTGATGGTGCAGGTGCTCCATTCTTGAGGTTGAGATAACCATCTGCCCCAGATCCTAATCAGCGTGAGTAGAAAAATCTGATGCTGCCATATTCAGTGATCGGCGTTCACCGCACGCCGCGCGAGTGGAGCAACGGAATATGTTCGCTTGGGATTCTGGAGCCCGTTCTTTTAAGCTTGCGCCTTATCGGATGAACGCGGTGATCGACAGTAAAATTGACATTCTCCGTCGTCGACGGAGATTAGGTTCACGTAGACTGTACCTGCGCAGGTTTCGAAAACGAGCCAGCTTCCGCGTATCTCTGCGAAACAGCTGAATATTCTGCAGAGGTTCTGGGAACAACATCATCTCGACTGAATCTTGGAGGAACTCGTCGTGTTGACATATTTGTAGGATTCGCATACGTGTCCCCAAGGGGAACTTGCTAACGTCACGAGGGGCCTTTTTCATATATTGGATTCCCTCGATCTCAAGTACTCGGGCGCGGGAAACGAGTCGCATGGGTTCTTGAAGTATCTGTGTGGACCTGCTTCACTTTCAGATGATTCCGTTGTGCGCTGTCGTGGCCGCCTGTAAACCGTCGCGAGGTATCGGCCTCAAGGGTGACCTCCCTTGGGGTCGCAAACTCCCGAACGAAATGAAGCATTTCGCCCGCGTCACAACCGAAACAGAGGACCCGGGGAAAATGAATGCGGTTGTTATGGGTCGCAAGACATGGGAGAGCATTCCTGCCAAGAGACGACCACTTCCTAATAGGGTGAACATTGTTGTCAGTAAGAGTCTGCAGCAATCCGACCAAGCGGAAGGGGTTTTCGTTGTTCCGTCCTTCTCTGAAGCTCTGGAGGTTTCACACAAGAAGAGCGTGGAGCGTATCATGGTCATCGGCGGGAGTCAGATCTATCTGGAAGCCCTGAAACATCCAAACCTGAGCACCATATACCTGACAGACATTTTACAAGACTTCGAGTGCGACACGTTCTTGGATCTCAACGAAGAAGAGTTCCAAGACGCGGATAATTCACAGATCGACTCCGATATCCATGAGGAGAACGGCATCCAGTACCGATACAGGATTCTCAAGAGACGCTGAGTTAGCCGCGACGATACGGAAGCCCGGAGTCTATCAGTTTTCGATGCAGGACATTACGACTCAGAGCCTGAGAGGGAGCCGGCCTTTTTTCCAATAAAACTATCGAGTTAATTTGGCCGTTTAGGGTGTGTCTTGTTTGGTCCTCAAAAGTCAGCGTTGTTCGGAAACCCTGTTTTCCATCTGCGGGACGCCCCATACCTTGGCAGCTCCTGTGTAGATCCTGTCTCACTCTCGTATAAAGATCTGTCCAGCTCGTCATCACCCTCCCGACGAACGGCTCCAGCTCCTCTGGCCACCCACACAGCAGATGCCACGAAGCACCGGTTGCTCCAACATCCATCGTGAAGCCTCAGCTACTCTATCTTCGAAGCTCTAACCTCCTTCCCGACTCGGGCACGGCGTCATGGAATCGAGCTGATCCGGGGCTTCGCACCCACCAGCCGGGGAGCCCGAGATTCCTCGGCACCCTCAATGCCGCGTACCCCTAACTCCTTGGGGGTTTGCGAGCTCTGCCATGCTAGCTATTGCTCACATGATGCTTCTTCGAGGTTCCGAAACAACTTCATCCCCTTCAGCGATCCAACCGATTGAGCAAGTCAACATTTGATGAGCTCAATCACCTCTGAAGTTTTTCGTCCCTTCGTTTCCTCCTCCTCCCCCTTCTTCGTCTTTTGGTCGACCAAGGTATCCTCTCCCATTGACTCTCAGTAGCCTTCTGTGGCCGAGTGCGTACATCCATCCCGGTGTACACCGCAACTGTCCACCGCGTGCGCCTTGTTTTGAAATCTGCGCATCGTGAGAGATGAACTCACTTGTTCTATTCTTCCGCAGGTGCTCGATTCGCGGATGAACGAGGATATCCTCTATTACGTCCTATTGCTGCCTCTGACCGTCCCCGTGGCGTTCGTTTTCGGCTTCCTCGCTTGGCTCGGATACGGGCTGATGATTAACAATTGATCCCAATTCCT
This sequence comes from Phytoseiulus persimilis, assembly GCA_037576195.1. Lineage (NCBI taxonomy): Eukaryota > Metazoa > Arthropoda > Arachnida > Mesostigmata > Phytoseiidae > Phytoseiulus > Phytoseiulus persimilis. The sequence continues at coordinate 7,002,769 of CM075103.1, forward strand.
GAAAATAGGAGAAAATATCTTCTCTTGACCGAGAAGTCTTGTTGCGCACAAACCATGCCGAACGACGAGCAAGCTCAGTCGGAAGTGAGTCGTCAGGCTGTTATCGAGAGCTTCCGAAACAGACCGGAGTCCGAAACAGGCTGGGATCGCGTTCGCGAGCTGTACACAATCAAGCATTTACGATACGTCGACTTCGAGTGCAGTCCAGAGCTCAGTCTTGTGGGTGAGAAAGAAGCTTGTCTTCTGGGCTCGCGATGTTTCGAGCCCAGGATCCTATTTGAGGCGGGAAGTTTGTCCATACGATCGGATCTTGAGCCCGTTCAATATTCCCTCCCCGGCTCAATCCAGGTGATGCCTTCAGAACTAGCACTTTGCTGGGTTTCATGACCGGAGTACTCAATCATTGGAAGCAGGCGAAGGAGACTTTCATCCGACAGAACAAAGAAACGAAATTCGTCGACAAGAAAGACTACATGCGTGAAGCGTATAAGTACAAGGTCAGCCGATGCTCCCTCTAACGGCGAACCATTCTTTGCGAGCATGTCAGGAACAGCGAAACTCAGAATGGTTCTGTTCTAATTCCCACTCGACTCCTTCGTTTTCAGCTGAAATATTCGGGACGCCACGGAGTGCAGTTCGGCCTCAGGTTCGGGCTCTTCACGGGACTGTATTGCTTGGGCACTGTGACTGTTGCGATATACAACAACAAGCTATCCGCGAAAGAGTACATCGCTTCGGGCATCGTCACGGGGGCTCTGTGGCAATCATCAGTCGGTCTCCGTGGAGCCATCGTGGGTGGAGCAGTCGGTGGGTGGAATGCTTTCTGTCCAGTAGCCCCCCAAAGTTTAGCGATTCTAATCGTAAAGAAGAAGTTTGAACGTAGGCACAATTAGAAGAGAACGATGTGCCGCACTCCAAGCTCACCCAGGCAGCGATTTACAGGTGGACTATTGAGTGTCTTCGCGGGATTTGCCGCTGTGAAATGCTTGGAATATCAGGAACAGGACCTGGCGACGCTCCGTTATCAGCTCCACTCCGAAAGATTGGAGGCCTGGGAGAGCAGGGATCGACTCATGACGAAAACGATCATGGACGAATTGATTGAGGATGCGAAGCACGAGCTTGAGGAAGAAAAGCAAGCGTCTTAGTGGAACGCTATCCGAATGTTGGAATAAATCTGCTCATTCAGGGAGTGGCTAAATAATATCACGCCTTCACTGAATTCATTTGCGAAAACACGGAGTTGATTGGATGCGACGCGTGACATACTGCGGGGAGGGATCGGTTGCTGCGGCACGGAGCACTGCAGAGAGCGTGGCCGCGGGAGACTCGGACGGATCGTTTTGCTGTTCTAAAACAGCAATCGACTTCCCGCAGCATCATCTAGATTCGAATGGACCCGGATTCGCAGAGGTTCGAGTCAGCAAGGGCGGACCCGTGCGGTTCCGTCGCCGGTCGGAGCTCGGGGACCCACGCGCTCGGCACGTATGGCATCATCATCGACAAATGTCGAAGACAGCGCCGGGTCTTTGATGGCGCCCGATTCTCGGAGAGCTCATGTGAATCTCCGCGGGACACACACAGTGAGCAGGCAACGGTCGCTTTCTGCTCGGTGTCCTCGCCCTCGACAATCTCCCTGCTGCCGAGAATACCACAAAGAGCGAGATTCGTGAGTCACAGAGCGCAGCCGATTTCATGACTCGGTTGAAATAACCGCCGATAACCAACGTTTGGGTTATTTCGGCGGAGTTTTCGGTTGCTTCTCGCGCGGTGTTTGAACGGGCGTGAGCTCCCGGAATGAGAGGAGCGGCAATATGTTAGCGTTCGTCGTGTGGGTGTTGGTGCTCGCATCTCCGTGGTCTAGGGATGAGTTTCTGGGAGCGGGTCCGTCGGGGCGCAGTGATCGATTGGGAGTGGACAGGCGCCCAGGTGGAAATTCGAGCTCCAAGCACGGTGGGTCAGTGGGCCCATTGGTTCCTTTCTGGGCTTGTGAGGCTGCTTCAACACTGGGCCCCGCTAACGACAGTTTGGGAGAACCTAGCAGCTCTGCTGCACCCTTCGTAGACGTTGCGATTCTGCACAGCAGTCTTCCTCTGCGCGACGAGAGGCTTAAAGCCGAGGTTTGCATCCTCGACGGCGACCAGGATCTCTGCTCGACCAGCATACCGGAGATCCACAGGTGAGCCACGACTGGCTCGTGACCGGGCGGTCACGGCATCGCGGGGGTCGAGGAACGCCACCGGCCGGACGGTGCTTCTCGTTCCCAATTCACTTTTTGCCATTGCTCCAGGGAACGATGTAAGTGTGACTACGCGTGCGGTGAATACGACGATTGTTGCATCGATAACCGGAGTATTCACCCGGTGGACCGGAAATGGACCTGCTACGAAAGAGGCGGATTCTATGTTATACGAGCGTGCCCCAACTCGTGGCCGAACGACAGGGTAAGAAATCTGAGTTGTCGAGTAGAAGTAGCGAGAAAATTGTCTCAGACTGGGAACATCTCTTTCACGGTCGCCGAATCACGATGTCATGTGATCCAGGGGTGGAATCTGCGTTTTTCAGGTTCGTCACCGATGCGAGGAAGATCCAGAGAAACTGAACATGACTGTGACGTACCTCAATCAACTCCCGCTCCTGGAACAGAAGTCAGGACTGATGTTCTGGAATGTGTTTTGCGCGATCTGCAATCGCAAAACCGATCTGATCAGACCGTGGCGCAGATCCCGCTTAGTGTGCACCAATGAAGGTACTCTTGACAAACACAACCGGCAATGGTCATCGGGGCGTCTCCGCCGCCCTTGATTCCCGACCCGAAATCAACTGAGCCATCCGCCATTTTCCAGGTCTTTACAACCAAACCGGTTATGTGGATAAACTCAAGCCGGGCGAGCACATCGTACGTTTCGACGCAGAATACGTCGAAGAGCTGGTCGCGAAAGGGAACCTGACCTACAACGTGAACACTGAGGAATTCATCTTGCACAACGGGAAATTCCAGCATGACTGCATCCTTGATATCCCCGAGTTCAGGGACATTGACTTCATAAAAACCAATGTCTTGAGGTGAACACAAACAGGACAGAGATTGAAATCGAAAAGCCTGGAATGAGGGTTGGGTCCCGATTCCCCCGCAGTTGCCGAGCTGACATGATTTTGATGATTCATTAACAGGAAATGCATCGAGTCGATCACGGTTTGTCAGAAGACGTTCTTCTCGAAAGAGGATCAGGACCTGGCTCACAAGTGCACATCGTACACGTCCTACGTTCACGACAAAATCACCGCGAGGAATTACAAGAACTATCATTGCGCCCTTTGCGACGGCGTCAAGCTGTGGAACATCCGTTGTGGAGCTTACAGCAACACCCAAAACTGGAATGTCTTCATGGTGACTCGGACAGCGCTGCCGAAAACCATCAGTGTCGACTTGTGGCCGTGGTTCAATGGGAGGAACGGAACATACAAGGACAAATGCGCTCAGAACGAGCTCTACGACGACCTCCTACACGTCTGCGTCTACATCGGATGTCCCGAGCAGTACGTTTGGGTCGAAGAGGAACGGCAGTGTCTGGACATATTGGACACACTGCCAGACCCCTACAGCAACGAGAACCTCACCTACAGTTGTGTGGCGCAAAAGATCCCCCATGAGTGGGTGACTGATTTACGTCACAAGGAGATCAAGCTGAACCACACCGGCAAGATCTTGAAGCCGATCGACTACTTCATGACGAAAGATGAGAACGGCACAGCCGACTACATCTACTACTGCGAGCCAGAGTGGTTGTCTTTCCAGCTGGAAAGCCGCGATCTGTTGATTTTCAATGTACTCCTATACTTGAGCATTTTCGGCGTTTTCTGCGTCTTTGTTCTCCATGTTGTGGTCCACGAATTGCGGAGCAGCCAGTGGGGCAAGAATATCCAGATGCTGGCTATCGCCACTCTGAGCGCGAACATTTCCTTCGCCTGCGCCCTCCACAAGAAGCCTTTCTCGAGCGATTGTTACACCACAGGACTCGCTATGATCTTCTTCCACCTGTCCATGTTCTTGTGGGCGTCCGCGGGCACCTACGACGCCTACAGGGCCCTTTTCAACAGAATGCCGAGAAAACGGAAAGGCCAGGGCCCAGGGACCAAGAAGTTCGGGATGTTCTCCTGGGGCATTTCTCTACTGTTCGCGATGCTGTCCTCATCCAGCGATAAGTGGGGTGCCGAGTTTGGCATTGGTGCTCGGGTCGGGAAACCCCTGTGTTTCATATCGACCGGTCTCGGGTTCACCCTCTTCTTCTACGTCCCCCTCATCCTGGTCGGGATCGCTGACCTGGTGGGAATCCTTTTCTGCCTGAAGCGGATCCTCTGTCGGCCTCGAGCGCCTGTGCGCATCCACGTGCACGGTCGAAGCCAAGGAGCAGACGGCGTGTCGTTCACGAACCGCAGCCATTTCTACACCCTTGCCGGCTTCCTCGTCCTATGTTTCGCGACGTGGACATCGGTTTTCATGGCGATTGACATGCAGATCAAAGAAGGCTGGATCATGTTCAGCCTCCTTTATGGTTCTCAAGGTTTGTGGCTGACGCTGCGAACAGCGCTGAATCCCACGGGATTCTGGCTCTTCCTCGATGAGGTCACTCACCGCGACCCCCGACACCGAGCCATGCGTTCCGCTGGAGTACTGGTGAGCTCCGCGAAGGACTTGCCGGCGTTGACGATGCCGGAAGATCGGTCGCATCGGGAGCCGACGCCGTGTCCGTTGACCCCGAAATTCTCCACCGAACTTTCGCGCCGAAATCTTTTCCTGCAGCCGCCCAGCGCCCCTGGCACGTCACGCCGACCGAGTACCGTGGCTCCCGAGATCAATCAGAACCCCAACAATCACAAGTACGGGCCTCCTGTCACGAATCTCATCCCTGCGACTCCCCTGCCGAAGCACATGGAACGACCCAAGTTCCCCCACGAGCGTCGGGTGTCCAGCGCCGTCATCAAACCCATTCACATGAATGTGCCTCAGAGCGCGCTGCAGCCGATGTTGCCCCCGTCCATGCCGAATACGCCGCCTGGCTCCGGCGCGAACACCATGCAGCGCTGAACGACACGATGCGCTGAATGGTTAGATGCGCTGTTGTATAATTTGTATGTATTATCATGCCTCCGGAGAAAACTGTACAGTTGTTGTGATTCCCGATCCGCAGAAAACCTTCCACGAATAAACATTCGGGCCTGCATTCGAAAGAAAGCTCGCTTTCTTTATTGGACGAGATGGGATTCACGGGAGTGGAGGAACCTGTTGCCACCTCCAAGGTATTCCAGCGGATCGGTGCCGTTAATCGGAATGTCGCTTCGAAATGCGCAACGTCGGGTTCCTTATGAGCTGATCATCACAAGTATTTCACGACGGTCGCTCTGAGTTGGGCGATCACATCCTTGGGCTGCTGGCTTTTAGTTATCGCCGTTCCCGAAACGATCATGTTCGCTCCGGCTTTGGCGCATGCATCGATGGTGGTCAAGCTGACTCCGCCGTCAACTTCAATGTCGAGGTGCGGGAAGTTCTTCCGAATGAACTCGACCTGATGATGGAGAAGGCCAGTGAGAGGAAGCAAGAGCGGTCTCTCTCAATCGATGGACCATCGTGCTGGAACTCCACGACTTCGAATTACGCGGGAGGAAGTTCTCATCGAATTGAGCCCCCCCGAGCACGCGACTCTGACCTTTGGCATCATGTCGCCCATGAAACTCTGCCCTCCGAACCCGGGCTCAACGGTCATGATCAGCGCCATATCGATGTCTGCCAGCACAGGTGACATCCGATCCACGGGTGTCCCAGGTTTTATACCGACGCCAGCCTGAAAACGGATTCGAATCGGAGAACGAACGAAACGACCATGAAATCAGATACAACGTTCGACCGCGGAGGAAACCAAGAGACTGAAACGAACTTTCATGCCCGCTTCTTTGATTTTCCTGATCAGAGAGCTCGCATCCTCGGTGGCCTCCAGATGGAAAGTGTATTGATCGGCTCCAGCATCCGCCATAGGCTCCACCCACTGTTCCGGGTTCGCGACCATCATGTGCATGTCGAAGAAAGCCTGGAGAAGGGTTCCATCTGAGAACTTCATGTGAGGCGCACTCAGAAAAGGTGGAGCAGGCGGAAATGCCAAACTAATGCCACGATGCCAAGAATCGGAAGTGATGAAGCGATGCTCCCACCGTTGGGATCTTGGAGCGAAGACATTTGACGACAGGGTGGCCGAATGTCAGATTCGGAACGAAATGGCCGTCCATGACATCTAGGTGAAGGTAATCCGCGCCGCAGTCCAACAGCTTCTGGGACTCGACGTACAGCGACGACAAGTCCGAGTTGAGGATCGACGGCCCGATCTTACATTGCACTTTTCCGCAAGACATCTGCGATGGAGCGAAGTTTCTTAGAAGGGCCGATGTCATCTTCGGGTGATAATGAAGGAACTCTAGAAAGAACAAGGAGCAAAGATGTCTGCAGCACTGGAAGTTTCACAGGGAGCAGAAGTACTCGCTGCCGACATTGCTATCACAAAGTCAACGGAAGGACATGAACTGGAAAATTCAGCCAGAGATTCGTGCGGAGTGTCGGCGGTGGATCGTCGTCTCAGGCGAGCGGGGTTGAAGGTCGGGGCCAATCGTTCCTCAGCGAAGATCCTCTCTGAACTTCGATGAATCCATGAGGTTCTCACCGTAACGAATCAACATCAACATTCGAATAAACTGGAGTGGTCCCAGAAGAACACACGAGGCTTCGGAATATAAACGTGATATGGTGGAGATAATCACCGCGGGGATCTCCTCGAAACACACTGGAGTTCAACAGGCAGGACAGGTTTCTCGCGCAGGGCGAGAACCGCGATCAGTGTTTCTCAAATCTTTGTTTACATCGACGCGGCGTCGTCTGCTTCGCTCGTGGTTTCGAAGGCAGCTTCCCGTTTACCATTTAGAGTTCCGACAAAATCAACTCGAACTACGGAGAGACTCTAGTTTCGTTAGGTATCCGGCAAAGCCAAATACCACTCTGAGATGCTGCCCTGTCGCTTGTCGCCCATTGTGCGAAGAATTGTGGCTACGAGAACATGTTCTCGGAAATCGTCAGGTAAGGAATGCTGCGATTGTTGGCTAGCTGCGCGAACCGCTGGAAACGCGAGAGTCGAATTAGGGACTCCGTGTCCGTCAGCTTTTTGACGCTATCGTATTGAACCTACATCGACGCTAACAAACAGCGGGTCGGCTGTAGGATCGCCGGAGGACGAAGCAGATGGAAGCATTGCCAACTTCGGCGAAGCTTTCAAGAAGCTGGAATCGTTCAGGGAAGTCAAACCTGAACCAAAGAGGGAAGAGGCGTCCTTCGCAACTCTGCTCCGGAATTCGAAACTTGTGAAGCTCGGGGACCCTGAGAAGAAGGTCCTGGTCGGAAAAGTCACCCAAGTGCTGGAAAACGATGTGTACATTGACTTCGGAGGGAAATTCCCCGCCGTGTGTAAACGACCGGCGAGAAGCGCCATGTGAGTTGCCATTCCGTTCGGTCATGGGCATCTTAAAACCTCTGCTCCCGAGGATTGAGTTGAATGTCTGTTTTCGCAGAGACATCCTGCCGGGAATGTTCGTCCGGATACGTCTCCTCAATATGGAAATCAGCTCCCGCTTCTTGGGAACGGAGCAAGACCTGTCGCTGCTGGAAGCTGACGCCACTCTCCTTGGGATCGCGCATGGCGTCAAAAATATAGATTTGTAGTATTTTCTCAATATTAGAACTGAGATGAGTGAATTATACGGAGGAACTGTCTATTGAACCCAGGTCAACAGGTCTTCTTCTTTGTCGTGCAATGGATGCCGCTTCACTAGGTAAACCTTGGCGTCGGCGAAGGGATTTGTCGAAGGATTCCGGAATAGAACAAAATAGGAGATATCGAGGCCAGAATCCTTGCTCGTTCATGGAGTCGCCGCAAGCCCTCGTCGTTTTCCGAGCCATCCTTGGTGACGAAGCTCGAGCTGAGTCTCTCAGGAGCAAGGTCTCATAGGCCCGATGTCAGGAGTCATGATCTCATCGATCCACTCGACTGCTCACGCGCATGGATATGGATTGGATACAGCTGGCATCTGACGACGAATTGCGGCTCCGAGGATACTCAAACATTCTGATATCATTAGTTCAAATCCGTGGCGAGATATGTCATATCTGCTCCGACTCAAATCGATGGTATGCATCAGATCCGATTCTGGACTGGACGCATGTACCAGCAACGATGTCCGATGGAGTTTATGGAATCGATCACGTGATTCAGTAATCTCGTTTAATCGAATATCGGTCGTCTGGCCTGCGGCAGAAGACAGCAGAATTCGTCGGTCAGGCCCGAATCTTCGCAACGGATCGATGCTCACGGAAAAAAATCCGCCCGCACTTCCAAATATTCTTCAACAAGAGGGCTCGCGAACTCTGTTTAGGAATCGAGAGGGTCTCTGTGGACTTCTACGATATCGTAACAGAGAGTTCGATCAAGAGCCGCCTGTTTCCGAGGAGTGAAAGTATCTCGAATTCCATTCGAGCCGTCGATCAACCCCCCGCGGACCTGGTCGCGAAATCCGATAATATCCGCGCAATGGAAGGATGGGGAGACGATTCCGAGAACTCCGACAGGAAGATCCGTGATGAAGAATAACACAGATGTGCAGGTAGATATGTGACTGTACGCTATTTATTATGCCCGGCTCATGCGTCCTTTGTAACAAATACATTCAAAGTTCTTTCCGTCTCTTCTCTGTGGAGCCTCTTCTCGCATTTTCCCTTAACCGTGTTTGATAAAAACAAAACATGTTATGCTCGTACGGTTTACAATATCTCCGTTTGGGTTGAGTTTCCAGTGGCTTTGATCAGATCAGAGGTTCCATAAAAACGACGAACAGTTCGCGTTTGACGAAACGACGCCCAACGTAGATAAATTTGTTATGGCTTCTAGATAATAAATATATTTACAGTATCGTCTCATCTTGATCAGTACTGGATAACAAGGTAGCGATACGAGCAGAGCATCTAGCACCTATCTATCTACAGAGGATTCGAAGTTTCGAGAGACCCGAACCGGAACTCAGATCGATCCGAACAGATCAGTCTTACTGAGACAGAAGTACCGCCGCGCCGAACGAACGCGGTTTCGGGAGCACAACATTCCGACGATGACTTTGCACCCGAACCACGTGATTCTATCGTACACGCGGCCTGAGACCGAGGTTTGTCCTCCCAGTGCTGTTCGCGGCCCGGGGCTCGAAGCTTCGTCAGGTATTGTTTTTGATCGTGAGGTGGCAGTTTGTGATCCCGCTCGGGATTTTGCTCGCTTTCCGTCGACCTCGCTGTTATCGACAGTCGCCGTGGGATTTCGTCTCAATTGATTCTGCTCAGCACTTGGTCAGCACTCACTCTCTCATTCACCAGAACACTATCCATCAACATCGTAATATATAAGTATGCATATATACTATATGTGTATGATCAATCATGAATGTCTGCTCCGTCGATTTGCCGGTCACACGTGCTGGAAACCATTCAGCTGTATTCAGATATTCAGGTGGAGTCTCAAGTAACGAACAAACTCGCCTCACGAGCCGCTTCGAGATCATTTGATGATCACACACCGTCTCACGGCGCATGTCTCTGTTAGACTGTTTGTTTTCACGGGTTTTCCGCGTCTGTTCCTCTCGTATGCGACAGTCACGATTTCCCCCTGGCATCCTGTCAATTTCAGCTCAATAACAGCTCTGGGACAGCAGTACGCCGTCAGTTTAAGACTAGAAAACCTGTGTGGGCATCTGCCCCTCGCTCTCTTCGCCCTCGATCGGCCGGCTCGAGGGACGCATTTCGACCACGCTATGGGGAAGAGCTTCGTCTGAACCCGTTCCCCGGTACCCGCTCTAGTTTGCTCGAAGCCTGCTATTTGCATGTCCTTGTTTGTGTCGCAGACCACAGGATTCAAACCGGTTGAGTCACAGTCTCCTAATTTCACGCATTCGCACACTCAAGGTACTCGTAGTGGAATACCTAAGTCAACAATTAGGTTCGCTGAGTCCGACAAGTTGCTGCGGAAGTGTAAAAGACTCTTAAACATCCAGCGACGTCGGCGACTTCACTAGAACGTGTTCGACGAGAACGAATTCCAACAATAAGACAGAGCCTTGTAGAAATACGATGAGAGACTAGTGGTACAACTAGAACAATACTCGTAGTTATCGTCAGTAGTTCCCTAGGTGGATATAACGGTGTCACACCTCCGAAACGTGATGTCAACTTCACCCGTGAACCAATCGGTGATTTCTTTCGACTGAGCTTTCGATCTCTCTTGAATCGGTTTCGAGTTTTACAGCTCACGACATGTTTTCGATGAAGTAATACGCAGCAGCTGATAGACGCTTCAACGACGCGAGAATCGGAAGGGTCATGCCGCATGAACAACTCTTCCGATCAACTGAGAGTTACGGACAAAGAGCGAAATGGGGAGTTCAGTGAAAAATCAAGCTTCCTCACACCGCGGCTTCACGGCCCCGATTCCTCGAGTCAGGAGGAGTTTGCGGTTCGCGCATCCACCCGAAGGAGTCGGAAGGTATCGAATCGGAACAAATTCCTGTGTGCAAGGACCTCTGAGAGAATGGAGTTCGGTTGGCAGTGGGCTTACGGTTCCAACACCCGTTGCACGGTATAACAAGCTACGGCACGTAGTTCAGGTCCGTTTTTCCCAATTGAATATCAAGGTCCCCACACTCCACCGAGAACGATGACTGATGGTGATTGTATGCAGTGGTGAACCGATGGTCGGATGAATGATGTAATGGATTGGTAAAAGATGGCTCTTCTCGTGAAGATGATCAGTTGCTCGTGATTGAACCCGACCGCTACAACAACCCGTTCCAGATTCCCCTCCTAACTGCGGGCGATCCGTCCTCCAGTCTTGTCCCCGCTCCTTGCAACCCACCCCCGTCTGGTCTTCTCCTAACGCTCCGACCGCTCGGCGATCCCGCCCTGCGCATGCCAGGCATTCAGAGAAATAAAGGAGTGCTGCATTTCAGGTACGAACCATAGTTTGCTTCGTCTTATTGCCCCTATAGGCTCCAGGATCACCGGAGAAGCCGTTCAATCGTTCACCGGTAGAGCCTGCTTTGAGCAGCGACAGCAGCTCGGGTGCTGTCCCCAACGACAGGATCGATTATTGCATTATCAGCTGGCGGCAGATGACGAAATTTCCCCCCAATCCCACGGTGCCTAAAGGTTCGCCTCTCGGCTCCCCGCTCGTTCCTTTTCGTATTCCCGTTTGGTTTGCTGACGGCTACATTTCGTTTTCCCTGGCTACTCGAACGACTAAGCAGAACTTCCTTTGCGCGAAGGGGTCTGAGGACTAAGTTGGGCGATTTTCCGGTAGGCGTCACTGTTCACGAACCGCGGGTAGGAATCCCGATGCATCAGGGTGTAGATTTGCAGCTGCGCTTCTGCAAAAGTCTCGGCTGACGGTCCGCTGACCATATTCTTGTTGATTTGATCTCGAACGCGCGAATCAAGGGATACCTGTAGTGAGAAAAGCTCCGTTCAGGACATTGCAAGTTTCGCGTCGATACAGGATCTCGCATGAATATTGTGGGACGCCTGTTACGCGCGTGTCCTGCTCTCTCTCTTTTTTCTCTCTCCCCCTCTCTCTCTCTCTCTCTCGCAACTGCAAGGAGCCTCGTGGCTCTTTGTCTCTGAACGAACGACTCGCTGTCGGGCTGAACTGAAAAGGCGAGAACTCACTTCTTTGGGTGACAATATTGAGATGTAATCCTCGTAGATAAGCCGAGCCTTCTCTTCTATCACAGCAGTTTCGCTCTCTTTCTTGAGTTCCTCGCATGCCGTCCAAAAAAGAATATTTTCTTCGCTGTATTCGCATCGTAGGAAATCCCTGAACACTTTGCGACCCGCTGGAACGGAATCGCTTGAACTGTTAGAGCCAAGCCGACAATCATTCACCAGTATCAACAAAAGTCTGCGTGAGCGGGACATTTCACGCCGGAAAAGTTTCCCGAGAGCGAGTTTCCCAGCTTGCTCGACGAATTCCGTAGCGTCTCGCACAAGATGATGGAGCTGTTGTTCGCCCAAGGACCCAGACGGAAAAAACTGGCATCCGCAGGTGCTTCGCATTTCCACTTCGCGTCTGTTGTGTTGTTGCAGTTCCCAACACCTGCACCCGACGCCTGCATTGCTCGGAGCTCATCCGACCGGAGTCCGAGCCGTGCGAATCAGGCGGATTCAGAGGGAACTCGCATTGCCTGCGAAGCTCCCGGTGGAGGTGATTGGTTCTTGATTCGTGTTCCGAATGCAATGAACCGAAGGACACACCGGACATGGCCGGCCAGCACGAGCTGGAACTACGACTCCGGCCTACCGAACAACAACGGTCCGAGCGAAATTGCTTTCTCGCTCGACAACGTGATCTTCGATGCCCAATCAGCGACAAGAATAGACAGGAAATAATTTTTAAAGCGGGAGCGTGTTCGCCAGCCGGCCTCCTGCGTCGGACTATTTCGCGCTCTCGGGGCCATGCTAAGCGCGCGTTCTCGCACTTTCTCACATGCGCCCCTTCAGCCAGAAATGCACGACCAGACGGTCACACACAGACGCACTTTCGAGTATGCGGCGTTCCTAAATGGCTACAAAGAGGGGATTTTCACCGAAAGCTCATCGGCTGTAGGAGCCTGCTGCCGGGAGCGAGGTATTCACCGAACGAGGTAGAGTATTTGGAGTTGCAGTGAATCGATGTTGATGGTCAAGACAGTACACCTACCTGGATGCTTCATGAGCTTGTCGAACGACTCGCTCCACTCCATGATCTCTCCCAACGACGGCCTGCGCGGCGAATTTTCCGTTAGGTTCAATGGAGACGCAACTTGTAACTCGTCCCGGGGACCGATCGAACCCGGGGCTCACGCCTACTTCGAAACGGGATTCGGACTCGGGAAAGCTCAGCGATAAGTTGGACACTTACGGTGTGTGGTCTCCCCAAATGTCGGATCCGGACAGTTGTTGATGAGATTCGCTGTTCGAGTGGTGATCGGTTCGCATGTTCCCGTTATTGCTGAAAGACATCGAGCCCATGGCGTTCGTGAGTCGGGACCAGAGCTTCCTACTCTTGGGAACTTCGCCGGAATGAGGTCGTGAAGTGCCTTGAGCCGCCATGTCTCTCGAGCATCTCCTTGGCAGAACCGAGCTGACAGCGATCGCGACGATCGAGGCAAGCCAGTCCCTCGACGAGCACCGAATATCAAAGTTCCGAGACGGACCGGAGGAATCAGCGTCCGGGGCCGCTGCTGCTGCTGCCGCCGCTTCTGCTCCCGCAGAAGGATGTCACAGCGAGTGAAGAGCGCATTCAACGCTCACCGAACGGAAGGGCCGAAGGACACACCGAGTCCGAGCGAGATCGATACGTCGAACGGACCGTCGTGAGAGAATCAACAAGGGACAGATATAAATGGCTGCCCACAGGGCCTGTTGTCTTCCAACCGCCGTCGACTTACGCCGAGCAGAAGCTGCACCAGGGGCGGCGGTGGCGTCGGCGGCGGCAGGAGCAGCTCGTCCTGCCACCGGGTCGTTCACAAAATGCCAACACGCTGGCGGCGCGAAGCGGCCGAACACTGCATCCTAGAAGCATTGCAACGCCACCCGATACAGATGCAAGCGGAAGGCAGGTAGCTCCGCGACAGCTGGCCTGCGCTTGCAGGTCCGTGCTCCATACGAAAATAAACAGAACGCATCGAGGAGCTGATTCCAAGGCTACGCGATCAGCGGCTCGCTCTCGAGCAAAAGAGAGCCAATCGACACGATCCAGATACGAGCGGCGGCGGCGCCAGGAACGAGTTGAGCCGAAAAAGGCGTATCGGAATCCGCAGCGGCAGCTCGGGCAAGAGGAGCGCCCACCACCGTCAGGACACGGTCCCGCGAAAGGTTCCGAACGAGTCGGCTCCGGTGACACTGGCGATGCTGGCGGATCACAAACGAACGATAGCGGCGGTCTCGAACAGGTGTGACGACGGTTCGATCAAGGGACACTGCTGTCAGTCGCCGTGCTGTTGGGAGCGCGTTCGGCGGACGCAGACTGCGGAATCGCGCTCATGTCTGGCGGAAGGAAGACCGGCAAACGATCGCTGGGAGCTCGGCGACGGCAAACCGCACGGAGCAGAGCGAGAAACCACGTCGGCCTGTCATGAGCTCTCCGAGCGCAAGTGCCGGCCCGTCTGTGCGCCTGGGTAGCTGCCTTACGCAGAGACTGCTGCCTGCCTCTGGCTCCCTCACTGCTCGGGTCGGTCGGTCGGCCGAACGAACAGGCTGCTGCGTTGTCCTATTCTTGCACTAGCCGTTTTGGCCATAGCACTCACGCGCCTGCTGTGGGGTTAGCGCGCACCCTCTCCTGCCGCCACGGACGAGGTGCTGTCGACGTCATTGGGGTGAGTGCAGCCAGCAGGACTCGACGACGGCGGCGGCGGCTTCGAGAGCTCGTTCCGTACAACTTCCGAAAGACTCTGTCAAGTGTTCTTGAACGCTAGCGACGACATGCTCTCGTGCTTTCCTATTGTATTCTCACGATCGCTGTCCGTACAGAAAACACGATAGCTCCCATAGTGCGCGACACGATGGAATCCGATCACCTTTCAAGAGTCTGACCGGGCCGGCACTCTGCGAACGAGCGGGCGAGCGAGATCGTTCCGTCGCACAGCTTTCGAAACCCAGACGAATCAAACGACTGATTGGAACTGGCGCTTTCGATTCGTTCTTCGAGTAATTGCAACATTGACGACAAAGGGAAGAGGCGGAGAAGAGAAGAGAGCTACATTGTTTGTCGAATACGTCGTTATCAGCACGAGCGTCGAGAGGGGACGAAAACGTCAAGAGCCGGCCACCAGCGACCGAATACGTCAATCAGAACCGTGAAACGATGTCCCCCCCCCCCGGAACCGCTCTGAAGAAACTCCCGGGATTCGCTTCCCCGAACCGGAATCAACTCCAAACGCTGACCGACCAACGCTCAGCGCCGATGACCGCAGATTTCGCTCGGCGGTCGAGGGGAGGGGGGACTGCGAAGAGATCTGCTACTCGGCGCCAATGAATCAATCGAGGGCTATAAGAACGGAAAATTGAGGCTGGTGTGGAAAACTTACCACGAGCAAGAGCAACAGCAACACCAGCAGAAGCAACAGCTCTTGTTATTTAGGTTGTTATTGCTTCCGGGTTGAGTCTCTTCGGGGGGACCCTCACTCGCTCCCTGCGGAAGCTGAGCTATGTCTTCGTCGCTGCTCGGCGGCGGCGGTGGACTGCTGCCACAGTTTGGGCTCGAAGATAACGCAGGGTCGCTGTTTGTCCCTGTGATGGTGATCGTCACGGGAACCGTTCCGGCTGGCGGCTCCTTGAACTCCTGAGCCTCTTTTTCAGAGAGGCATTTTTTGGCACATGGCTTTCCGCTGGACGTTTCTGGCTGCAGTTCCCGCTTATTGGACATCTGCAAAGGAGAGGACGAGTGCTCGTAGAGTGCGTTGGGATCTAGCTCCCGATTCCTGAGGGAGGAGCATCCCACCGTTAATCGGAGGCTGCCTCAACCGCCATTCAGTGCTACATGGGTTGAGGCTGATCGTAACGCGGAGCTCCGGGAGGACTAGGATGGGTTGAACGTATTTTTCGTTCGCCGCGAAGCTCCAACGATTTTTTCAGGAATTCTTCGTCCGCAATCGAAGTATGCTTTCAGCTCGCACTCACGCGGCACATCCCCTCGCGGTCTCTCTGTTTCCACGGAGACGCGAAGTCAAGGACGCGAAAACGAGGGACTTCTGCGAATTTTCGAAAACCTGAGGGAGTTGAATGCTATGGATCCCCGGAGTGTCAACAAGATCCGACTCGGAGCTTGTCACAGCTTCCTGTTGCTCACTGACGAAGTGGCTTATCCGACGAAAGTGCCTTTTCTTCTCTGAACCACTCCATCATGTCCCAGCGCCATCTGCTTTACGAGGCACTTCGATGTGAAGGAACATGTATTGCGCCTCGTCGCCGAGCTTTGGAAGGCTCGTTTTGGGAATTTACGAAGCTTTCCGAGCTGCCTGCGAGTCGCGAAGGACATTGCGTTACGCGCCGAGCTCTTGAAGGTTTCTGCTTCTGAGGATGATGCTGCTCGGATTCATCTAGGGGAAAACTGGAGCTCATGGACATCGGGTCCACCGCTGCGTGCGGCTGCCTATCGAGCGGACCGAGAATCTATTTGGAACTCTGCACCGAAACGAGCGTCAAGCCCTACGACTAGACTGCTGTGGAGTCGGGAACGGGATCCTCAGAGAGGAACTCTGCCTTCCCGACGACAGAAACGGGGGAAGAACGTGATGATGCACAGGGATTGGGGAGTTCCAGCAATCGAGCTTTCTCGAAACTCCACGACTCGTCAGCCTCCATGAGTTCGCGCGCTCGACGGCCTGTGGGCCTGGACACTGAGAAAATGGGAACGAGTTTGTTTGCGGCTGTCAACGGAATAATTTATTGCAACAAAACCGATCACACTCCATAGGTAGAACATCGATACACACTGCCAAAAACAGAAGAGTGATAATGTACAATACCGATACAATTTTCGCAAAGAGCCCTCAGATTTTCCCGGATTCATTGGAGCTCCCGGCGTTCATTCCGAACTGCATCGAAATTCCAACCAAATAGCGAGTATTCGAATTTTCCACTCCGTTGTCAGGTCCCAGCCATGTTTCGCCGGGTACAGGTGGCCATGTAGGATCAGGGGGTCGGGTTGGAGAGGGGCTGAGGGAGGGGAGAGGGGCTGAGGGAGGGAAGGAAAGCCGTCCGTCTCCACTGACGGCGCGAACTACGGGTTTTAGGGTTCAGCGTGCTCGATGGGCGAGCTGGGAATCTGCGGTTCCCGTTGCTGCCAGTTTCGTTGGTGCAGCTCGACGAGGTCCCTGACCATAAATGTCAGTCGGAGATTACGCTCTCGCTGAAGTCCGTGAACAGCGTCCTGAGCCTGTCGAATAACGTCCAGTACCCAATGGGGGCGCTGCTCCTCCAACCTGCGACCGGCCACCTTGAGAGCCGAACAGAGACATTCGAGCGCGATGCGGTCCGGCAGCTGGCAGTCCAGCTGCCGCAGGTAGTCCTGGTGCAGCTGGTCGAACGAAAGCAGTCCTTCCAGGAACAGTTGACAGAGGAAGACCATGAGCGCATTCAGCCGGTGGCGATCAGCATCCGTGGATTCGAGGCTCTTGGGAATCTGCGCTGGATTTGCAGAGCTCGAAGGCTCCGCCGCTTCGAGGATGAGGAGCCGAACTTTCGACGAGAACGTCGCGCGACATCTCGTCATCAGGTGCTTGTAGAACATGAAACCGCTGCGGACCCTGACCAGTTCAGAGCACAGCTTGGCGTACGTAGACGCAAACAAGCATTCCACCTGAGCCCGTTCGACGAGCTGTCGGGCCAACTGATCCGGTGCCTCGTCATCCACCAAATGGCCAGCCACCTGAGTTGCAAGGCAACCCAGAACGCGAGACGGAGCGAGTTTGTTCAGTAGGGCTCTCAACGAGCCTTCCGTTGACGAATGCTCGGTCTGGCGTCGACGCCACACAAGTTTATAGTCTTCAGAAACGGATGCGCCAGTATTGCAGTCCACAGTATTGCAGCTGCTTGTTTTCGCAAACAGTTGTTGTTGTCGAACCAGTTGCTGCGGTTGTTGTTGTTGTTGAAATCGCTGCTGTTGCTGTCGATCCAGTGGTGTCTGTTCTTGTTGACGATGATTGCAAGCTGTTGTTGTCGCCGCCGCCGCTGCTGCGTTGCTATCACCAACACCACTGTAACCACCGGCTGAGGACCCCGCCATGCCGCCCAAGGCAGCAGCCCGTAGGCGTGTAACGCAAAAGCGTCGACGCTCTCTCGTTAGACAAATTTACATCCAATTGTTGAAGGATAATTCAGGAGGAAAAGGAGCAAATCAAAAGGGGAGGCAACAGCCAGCCACCACCGCCACCACCACCGATCACAAGACTCAGCCAGCAACTGAACGAATGAGAGCGAGCAAACCTACGAAAGAACGTCTCGCCAGGGCGAGCGAGCGAGCTCTTTGGCCAGCGCCGCCGGGGCGTTCCCTTTCCCTCCACCAGCGCCGCGCCTGCCGGGCCGCTGCCGCCAGTTCCACTACTCGGAGCGCCGCCGCGCTTCTCCTACGACGCCGCTGCAGCTGCTGGCCCTAGCTGCCACTGTCGCGTCGTTGGCGGCAGTGTTGTGGCGAGGAGCCCGCCAACAGCAGCAGATTCCGGCTCTTTCCTCTCCCGCTGCAGCCATCGCCGTCGACGGCCCGAACAGCTTCCACCACCACGATCATCAGTACCGCCACCAAAACACCGCGGCACACTCACTGCGCACCGCTCTGCCAGGGTCGATGACGCATGCGCGTTTCGGGCCGTCGTTGCGACGCGGAGAAGTCGTGCGTACGCGCCTTTGTTGATGGGAGGAACAAGCTCGTCGATCCTGCGGCAGGAGGAACCATTCGAGTATGACCTGAACTCGCGAGCACACCGCCGTCATTGGGTAACTGACGCATAGCGAGGGCAGCGGGCGACCGTGAGCGAACCTTCCTTCCTGTTTGCTGGGCTTCTGCCGGCTCGGTCCTCCCGGTCGCTTCTTCCAGGCCCGGCGGGGACGCGTTCCTGGAGATCCTCTGTTCGCTCCTGAGCTCTCGTTGTCCCGCGCTCCCCGATTTCTCTGTTTTTCCCTCGTACGCAAGCCGCTCCGCTCAGATAGTAAGACGCGCCTCTAAGCCAGAGGAAGCGGACGGGTGGCGGGGTCAACTAAGCCCAGAGCCGACTAGCTCTCTGAATGGTCGACTGACGTCCCCAAGTCGTCTCGGGCTGTCTGCCCCCGGTCCCGTGCGCCGCTATCATCGTCTGACGGCGGCAGCGCCTGAACAATCATTAAACTGCCGCTTTCCTCTCATCCTCGGGCATCTAGAACGAAAAGTTCCGTGTGTCCGAGGTGGTGCTAGAGGGCTTCCACAACGAGCCGGTGCTAAGATAGCCGACCACAACTTTGCACCCGCGGCATCTTCGATAACGTTGACGATATCTGCCACGCTAACAACGCCGGATCGGAGGAGCAGTGGCGTCCGATTAACAGATTGGTCACGGCGACGCGCCGAAGTCCTCGCGAGGCTCCCTCGCATAAGGAGAATACGGCCCGTATGTGTGCGCGACCCTTGACGTCGAGGACGGGAATGTACGGTTGTATTGTTCAATCCGCGCTGCGGGTCGTTATCGCTGTATCGATAGGAAAGCGATCGAGGAAGTCGACGGCATCAATGAGATTTTCCTCTAATCGATGTCAATCGCTCGGCGATGGACTTGGCAGTCTCCGCGCTCGGAACCGCGGCGACAAGAACGTCGACGGCGACAACAACTTAACAAGAATATTGTGAGAAAAGGAGGAAGCAACAGGAATGATGACGATGCAGTTTCTTGCCTTCTTCATCCTCTGGTGAACGGAGCAGGCTGCCAGCCAAGCAGCCCACGCTCAGGAGGAGGAAGGAGTCTTCCTCTTCTTGACAAGGGCTTGGGTCGGGATAGAGACCGAGCGCGGGCCGCTGGCTGGCTGGCTGGCGTGCGGGCGGTCGAACGGCCGCTCAGGAGAATGTGGGGAAACTGGCGGCTGTGCGAGCTTCTGGGTCAAGGCCACCCTCTCTCACTCCCAGGCTCGGCCGGGTCGAGAGCTTAGTTTTACGAACGACAAAAAGACGCTACCACGGGATACGGCGCGGAATGAGCGTTCGAATTCAGGGCTCTTCCTCCTCCTGCTCCCGAACTGTCACCAGTCGGATAATTGTTCGGAATAAATTGTCCCGGAGTTCTGAATGCAGGTCTCGTGCCCAGGCTCATTCAGTATCCAGCAGGACGATGTCAAAAATTCAGGGCGGATATCCTCTGACAGCGGAACGCTCAAGTTGTTCTTTCTGAAGAGTTTTAGGAGGAAACGGAGGTGACCGATCGTCTGTGAACTCTCGTCGGAGTGTGCGATTCCAAATTTCTTCCCCTAACCTCTCAATCGACTCTTCAGTTTCTCTACTTACGAGGATTCCTCATTCGCTGGTTCTCTCGGCCGCCGCTGCCCCGCTCGAGGTTTCAATTGAATACCACTCGAGTCACGGTTCCGGAACTTCAACAGGCGCGAGAGATCAGCTCCGGTATCCACCCAAAGCAATCGAAAGCCGAGCTGAGAGTGGCAGCATTAGACCAACCGCTCACACCTCTGGCCCGTGGCAGCGACATGCACAAATCTTTGAGTCGCATGCCGCGCAAATCTTTGAGGCAATCTCATCGGGCAGGTCGAGTCGACCATTTGGCTGCTTTGGTGAATGTCGCTTCTCGGGAGTATCCGGAATCCTTGGGGGTCAAATGATGTTCGGAATCGGGGAGTATCTAAGTTATCCGCAGGAATAACCCGAAACCTCGTGAATGAGCTCTGGAGCGAAATCGGCCCCTAAACTATCTCGATAGGAAATATAGAAGAGATGCGAGGAGGAAGCTTCCCAAATGAAGGAGTGCCTCCCTGGGGGTCGTGTAGCTTCTTCGGTTTCTTACGATTGTCGAAATGAGGGATGAGTGAGTCGCGTTCAACCCCCGGCCATGGTCCTCGATCAACAGCTGAACTCTTTGGAATGAGGGTGCTGAGCCCCGTGTCTGAGCGTATCTCTTATCGATGTGATCGGTCTTTCTGTGTGGAGTTGATCCCTCGGCAACGTCGGGGTTTCCCCGCGATCTCTTCACCTTCCAGCGGGACTCGTCGTCGACCAGCTCCAATTGACGAAGAACAGACATGAGAACCCGGCGACCTCAACGGACCCGTCAACAAGATATCGCGGAGGATCGGTGGCGATGACGGCCCCCTCGTCGACGCAGTACCCAATGCTTTCACGAGGGAGATTCCATTGCAGGCACTCATTCGAGACAGCTCAAACAGGCAAAGTCGCCGCACAGCGACTCGACAGCCACCGGGTGGGCTGCGAATGTGGGAATGTGTCTGATCGCACAGACGGATCTCGAGCAGTCGAGTGAGCGGGAAGCAAGAAACGCTGGAATCGAGCGCAACTCCGCGCGGAACATCATCCAGCAACCACACTCTCGCGGCCGCGGAGCTCACCATGCGACCGTTGAGTAGCGTTTCATTTAAGCAAATTCATGAGCCCCGTCCAACGATTCTGTGTCAGCAATCAAATCGAGGAATCAGCTGATCTATGAGCACAGGGGCGCTCTTCCTTGCGGCGCCGGCCTCGGAAGAGAGAACGCGCCATCCCGTGGTTTTGGATTAGGCTAAGAAGCCGGCGACCCCGACACAAACTCAAGTTCCACATTTGGATTGCATCAGTGTTCAGGTGGCGGCGACGGTAATCTGATTGAGGCAGAACTGCCCCGCTACAGTTATTTGTGATATGGAGAACAGTACAGATTCAACGCGGTCGAGGCGGTGGTCGACTGTGGTCCATCCGATCTTCGAATCATTGCAGAACAAATCTTGCCTTCGACGGAGCCTCGGCTAGGACGAAAAAAAAACAGCGACCTGCGCAGAACCCGAAGGCGAGAAAGAAGACCTATCACACCTTTGATTTTTTCCGATAGAGAATGTGAGGGTTTATCTCCAGCACGTAGGCATCGGGTATGAAAATTTGGGAAACTAGGATAGGAAAGTGAAAACAGGGCCGTGACGACTGGAATGAGTCACATGGGTAATTTTGGCCGACTCTTGGGAATATAATATCGGAACGATTGTGACTTCGGGTGGTCGATATTTCGCGATCGGTCAATAGTTCCAGATCGAGCTAAGTTCGACCGGATTCGACCATATTTTGCCGGGATCCTTCAGATTCCAACTGGAATCACCGCATATGGAGGAATGAAGGCTCCCTGTGTGCTCATCAGTCAGGGGAAAAGATATTCAGTCTTGGCCGGACGAGGTCCCTGGATCCATACGTATTGTCGCGACGAAAATCGTTTCGTCACGTAGCAAGATTTCTAAAGCTGTTGTATCCGTGATTCTCATGGATGAGACTCGGTTGGATCATGGGGGTAGAGTAGGTTCTCCTCTCCGTTCGAAAGTAACCACACCGCCATTGCTGTGCTCTCTTTTGTTTTGGGTCACGAGGCCGAAGTGATCTAGGATGACGGTATTATCATTCCAAGTTGAGCTGGAGCAAAACTCTGACTGGTTTTCGGAGTAAATACCGAGCTGCTTCTTGCGTAGTCACTTCGATTGCATTCAACATACGCATGCTTATTCCTGTCGGAAGGTCCGTACATTGTCGATCAGGGTATCCTCGTTGTAATTCCGACAATTGTCGTCGTGGACACACCACGGCTGCTCTCATTGATATATTCTCTAACATGAGAGGCGCGGATTGTATTCAAATGATCATCGTCGTTCACCGCGTCACCTCATAGGAGCTGATCGATAGAGGTATATGAACGTTTTTCTGATGTCTTTCAATTTTATGACTTGGTTCGTTTATATCAGATGAACGTGTATTTGAACTTGCGTAGCGGGGCATGATACTGGCTTCGACAGTCATGGAACGTCCGTTGAGTACAGGTGATCAACGCGGAGAAACTAGTGTCACACAGAGACACGTATCACCCGAATGGGTTTTGGGCTTTTGATCGCAGAAGTTCTGTCATTGTGCTTGTGCTTTTCCGGAAGTGAATGCAACAGGTTTCGCAGTCATCACCAACGAGACTGGATCTCTGAGTCGTGGAGGAGTCTTGAAGTGGCTTTTCCGTATCTCCATTCTCTCGAGTCTGTATCTCCTCCGAGATAGCTAGTAGATCAGCCCATCGTACTGGGTTTGCGTTCGTTCCCAGGAAGGAAAGTGGTTCCCTAGTCGCCGTATCATGGCAAAAACATCTCCCTTCTGGGAAATCCTATAATGTACACAGTTTTGGAACGATTCCGGGAGTGCAAAATTATTTTGCGCACACTACTCTACAAATACTTTGTTTCCGATAATAATTTGTCGTGTGATTTGTACAGTTCTCCGGTGCATTGGTGACCCGCATGCAACGCATTCTGTAATCTCAAGCTCATGATTCTCGTGGCCTTAAAAATGATTCAGTGAAACCTCTATGACATCAATTCTCAATTATAACAACCTCCATTCCATCAACTCTCGATCAGATCAATCCCGGACTGTAACAGTCTAGTTTATAGCAACCTGAAGCTCGACCTGAATGACATCTGTCTCGCTGGAAGTCGCAATTTTTGGAGAATCCGCTTCGAAAACGCTTCGAGATGGTGCTGAGGATAGTTCAAGCAAGAGCTTTTGCTCGGAGCCCTTGCGAGATAAGTGTGTTAGCAAGACGAAATCATCCTACAGTATCCTGAACACCTGCCAAGCCTATTCCTAATGATATTTCATATGACCTCCATTGAATCGAGACCTCGATCTCATAAACGAACTTCGACGTCCATCATTTATATAGTCGAGGTTTTACTGTATACTCTGGGGTTGATCCTCATCCGTCACTCCGACGGATTTCACTAGTAATATCTTCAGCCGTCAACGCGGCTATTCCCACTCCTAATCGGAGCTGTCCGAGCTCTGGTCTCTTGTTCGTCATCATTACCGATCAATTCGGATTCCCCGCTTTTGGCTGTTCACTGTCCGCCCGCGCTAGAACACAATTTTTACCGATACATCGTCACCTCCCCTTTGTCATGAAGATGAACTTCGAATTTCCCGCTTTCCGGCCAACATCCTGGACCCCTCCTAGTGCGAGCTTGCACTCATTTTTTCCTTTAATCCCCAACTCAAAAATTCGGAGTGAAGCGCATTTCCGCGCTGAAAATCGGTGTGTGAAGGAACATCGCCGAATCTCCACAGCCCTCAATGTCAGCGAATCTTCGAAGCCGGTCCCAGCTCGTCGCCGAAGGTCTCGATCAAACTGGCGAAAAACCTTCGATTGGTTATCGCGCCCAACTGTGGAGATGTTATCCGGCTGTTTCCATCTGGCGAGGATGTTCTACCGGAAGCTGGAGAATGAAGGCATATCTGCTGGATTCTTTTTCCTGACGTGGTTCCTGCGGGAGAGAGCGTGGCTACTGTCTCCCTGGAAAATAATTCCCATCACGGGCCACGTCCCGATCGAGCTCATCGCTGTCATCAACACAATGCCCAACTTGAGCGGCCAGGCAGAGCCAGAGGACGCCATGGGTGCTTGGGAAACACTCCTCGTTCCAGACACGTCTCAGAAAAGCAGAGAGCCAGCAAGTCAGCTTGTCAGCTTGCAACGCTCGCAAACTGCTGCCGGTGTTGTTGCTTTTAGTGTACGCATGTGCGTCCGCGTTCTGCGCGAACTCGAGCACTCCCCTTGAGCAGGAAGCGCCCCAGGCCGCTCGTTGCTCTCCATTGCTTCTTCATCGCATCTTTGTTCGTCATTAGAGAGAGAAATACTCCAGATTCCCATCTGGCGGTGAATATGTACATGAGCATGCTTGTTTGAGAGTTTACCCCAGGCTTATGCAGCTTTGTATGCTCAAGAACGAGCTTGCAACGGGTGAGAACGGGAAGAAGCGTGGGGAAGACGAAAGGTCAGGAGGACAATTTAACAGCTCTTCCCCCTGATCTGATCCGGATGAGGGTAGGAGCGAACCAGGAAAATAGAAGAGGGACGGACTCGAGGTCGTAAAGGACGACATGTCGCTCGGATTCACAGGGGCGAATTAGTTTCACGCTGAGAGCGAGTACCCCGGAAGAAAGGAGGTAACGACTTGGAGAAACGAATACAAAAATCCAAGGAATCAAGGCGGAGCGAAGGGAATAATGGAAGCAAGAAACTTTTTCGGAAGCGGGGCCACGCCAGGTGAATTTGGCTTCTAAATATCTGAAGTTTTGATTAAACAAGGAGGGGAAGGAGGGCTGGTCGAGGGTCCGCGTGAGGAGGAAAAAATCCAGCAAGGGCGAAGCTGGACCCCGTGGCGTCGAGAAAAGAGAACGAAGATGCACGCGGAGTTCCTTTTGGCATTTTCTACCCCAAAACTCGAGGTCCGACCGGGAGCACTTCCCAGGAGGATGGGGACAATTCGACTTTGAAACAGAACTGGGTGTTTCGCAATTTTTCCCCGCCCTCAGTCGCCGACAGAGGTGGCTTTGACTTCTGCCGGCACTGCGGGTCTCCACATAGCCTCGAGCGCGGTTTGCGTTCATCTTCCTGCCCGCGCGGCCGCCACTTTCACTCTGCTCTTCGATCCGCATTCCGGTTCAGTGGTCTTCCACACTCTAAATGCAGCAATAAAACTATAGCGAAAGCGGTACGAGCGGAACGGAAGGAGTTGCAAGAGCGAAACGAGAGGGGGGGGGGGGGGCTGTTTTGATTGAAGGCAAAACAGAACTTCGAGTAAAGTCCGTCCGCGGAATGCTCACTGCTCCCCCGGAACTCTGTTCCGAACCATCCCTATCCACAGGACGGGGAAGTTCCTGTGATGCCACAACGTGTCAGATTTCGTCAACGAGCTCGTGATGGGGATTAAGAGAAAACTGGACAGATGGATTATCCGGCAAGGCGACATCCAACTCGGCGCTGCCCGGCCGACCGCCCGGCCTTCTGGCTGCTGCGGCCTGTGAAGAGACGTCGATGGATGATGGCCTATTTAGTCAAGGCCCAATTGAGCCATGGCGCTCGTAGGTTCGTTTTGTTTGTTTGTTCGCTCGGAAAGGCTGGGAACGACTCTCTGCGGATCCTCCCGCGGCCTGCAAGCGCGACCCGCCCGCTTGCCCGCGCGTCTCGCACCTATCAATCGCAATCGACTCGGTAAACAAATCTCTCACGAGCCCGTCGTCGAAGTCCGCGTTCTGCCCTGCGAGCCGCCCATCTGTCAACTTGGGATCCGTCAATCGGGAAATTAATTTAACAAGAACTCTATGATTCGTTTACATCTGCGGCACCTTCCGGTAGTTACACACCGATGCTCTCACTTATACTGCATCGGGCAACGTGGTAATGCGTGGAAGGCGGCGACCGCACTCTGTGCTCTACGGCCGCAGGGAAAAGTTGTACTGGGGAATTTCAAACAGTTGTCGGCCAGACTTGAGAGTTGATGAGAACGAATTCCGTGTGACGACGATAAAAATGAGAACTCCTATTCAACGCCGGCGGTCACTCACTCGATGAACAAACCGTCTAACGAAGCACCGAACGAACGAACTGAGTAGGTGTGCACTCCAAACACCGCGTTTGCGCGTATTCAGATTCCTCGAATCGGCGAAAAGATTGTTCCTCTGCTACCAGCGTCCTTCCGGCCGACTTGGGGCTTGAGGGCTGCTTGATTGAAAGGATGAAGGATCGAGGCGGCTCGACGACCGATCGCGTGATCGATTGTCTGATCAACCGAACCATCGGACGATATCAATGCACTTGGCGGGTTATCGGCTAATCTCTGGGCGAGATATGCCATAAAACAATCGATGATCGGACGGTTCGATCGATTTCTGTACTTGATCCGGTCGACCTGCCGGTGAGCGAACTGTGGCTGACTTCAACCTCTAACAGGCTGAGTGATGAAGATGGAGGTATGGTGATTACCTCTCGATTGAGTGGATTCACGACCGATTGCGTTGTCAGACCGGTTGGCAAACTGGTCTGTACGATGTGTGACCGGAGCGTCGAGCGGGTTCGAACATCAGTGAGGTTCAAGCACTCCACGAGTTGCATTTCCGTTGCATTTTCTCATTCGATGGTATCTAAAATCGTCATCTTCCCCGTAATCATTGAGTTCGCCGCGTTTTATCCGATCGGCGGGTTGCTCTCGCTGCGGACCCGCTCCGTCATCGCAATGGGATGACATATTAGCCTCCTCCGAGAACACTATATCACCGAGATTGGTGCCCCTCGTTTGCAGCGGGCGTTTCTTTTATTGGCCATGCGGTCACTTTTGGCAACGGTTTCATGTTCTGAGAGCAAGAATTCCGCCCGCCTCTGCTGCACACGGACCCAGCGGAATTGACACGGAAGCCGCGCACGGACGAACAGAAATGATCGGCAGAAAACAGAACCTCCTACCTGTCTGATGAGTCCTTCATGGCGACGATGACCCTTCTGGAACACAATCCACGGCTGATAGTGTATGGCGAAAATTAGGGTCGGAGTCCTCCGCAGCGAAGCCTGCACACTCTGCAACTTCAGACTGTATTGGCTGTCACTACTGCCGCGGTGCTTCTTCTCACGACGAGCCATCGCCATCGGCCTGGCCGTTCTTTCCGAATGACGGAGGAATCGTCGAGCGGGCGGTCTCGCCAACCGTGCGGCCAGAACCGACCGTACGACAGTCCGAAGCGATCGACGGCCTCGCCTCTAGAGTGCTGGGTCGACGGACAGAAAGTTTGACTTGCTGACCCGATCGAATGAGTGACAGAAGGACCGTCGGCGGCCGGCTGGATGTTTGTACGCTTCCTAGTTGAACTGCGGCAGTCCGAGCGTTCTCCAAGTCGTTCGCTCCTTCACTCACCCGCTC
Organism: Phytoseiulus persimilis; assembly: GCA_037576195.1. Lineage (NCBI taxonomy): Eukaryota > Metazoa > Arthropoda > Arachnida > Mesostigmata > Phytoseiidae > Phytoseiulus > Phytoseiulus persimilis. Next base: position 7,030,325 of record CM075103.1, read on the forward strand.
GCTCCTGCTCTCACTCAAACATTCGCTCGTCCTTTTCACTCACTGGCTGGATCGAGACAACGCCATGACAGAGGACTGCTTGCCACACTTCCAACTCCTCGCGTCAGGACGTGTGCGCCACGCCGGGATCTTGAACCTCGACCGGACGCCCCACACCCTAACTACTGGCCCTCGGACCGACCGTTGAGAACACGAACTCTCCACTGGCTGTCAGATGGCGGGCCGAACAGGCGCGCGTGCTGGCCCGCCTGCACAGGCTAACCCTCGGCAGGAGGTCTGGCAAACCGTTCCTAACGGGCTCGCGGGTGCTTTCTGCCAGCAGGTCGGCGGACGTGAGTGAACCCTGGCTACCTTGTCGACAGACCGGCTGGTTCGCTGGCCGTTCGGTGGGTACACAGGCAGACCGGCCGGCGCTCTGGGCACTCTTGAGAAGCACTGTTCAGTGGAGAAAGGGAACGACGAGAACCTCCTCGATCTCCCGACTCCACCAGCAACGCCAGTACACCTCCGGTGAGCCACCGATCGCTGGCTGGCTTGACAGCCGGTCTTCCAAGCTAGCAGCCGAGCAGCCAACTCCTCTCCCTCGTTACCTAGCCAGCATATCCTCCATCATTTTCACTCTCAGCCGCGTAACGTTAACATCGACTTGTCGTCAGTGAGCGCACAGCCTATCCGCCGCTGTCGGTGGCTGCCTTGGAAACCGTCAGTCAGGCTGCGCTTGCCCGACTCGCCACGTGACTGGTTCGTGTTCTCGGTCTAGTCCGATCGCTTTTGGTGCTGATAACGATCGAACTCCAGAAACAGTGGGAAAATGGTTCCGGGCGATCTGAAAACCACAGGGTGAGCCAGCTCGCGGAGGCTGTCCTGCCAGATAGTCGACTAGCTGCCCTCCTCGAGAGACTGAGTGAACGCAACTGCGCTCGAGGGAGTTCTCAGGACATTGTTGGGACTCTGACGCCGGGACACACGGGACAAACTCTACCGCGCCGACTTCGTCAGAGTCTCTGGTTCAGATGTGGCAGCCCTCAACGGGCATGCATGAGTGAACTATGGTAACCTTTCCAGCAGGAGCTTCAAGCGAGCAAACTCAGCTGTCACCTGATGCGTGGGGATTCGGGATAGCCGGGAGATCGCGCCGCTGAAGGTTCCGTTCCCTGTCAATTCATCCGCTTTCAGAATCAGGCCACAGAGGTGAAACTATCGGCCACCGATCTTTCTCCGCAACCTGTGGGGGAATCCACGAAGTGTTGCTCATCGTCGTTGAGGAACTCGACGCCGGGGCGACATTGTTTCGCGGACTCAGTGAGCTCCAAACAAGATTATTGCGCTGTCGGAAACAATGGCAAACCGTGCCGAATACTTTTGAAGCGGGCCAATCTGCTCCGACTGCCCACTAAGGAAACAGTCAACTTGGTTTAATGGGCACACCTCGGGACTGGATGATCGGCCCGACTGAAGGGATTGATCTGATTTGGCGGAAAGCTAGGAACATAGTTCAGAAACTCGTTCCTCGAGCGAAACGAGATTCTGTGAGTTCAAACGACGTGGAAAGTCAACGTGGGAATTTAGATCTCGAAACGAAGGAAATGAAAATGTGATCGAAATCAAGATATGGAGCGAAATCAGAAAAAGGATTCACATTTATATCACAGAGGAATATGCTGGAGTTGATGAACAGGTTATACTCCAATGCTTCCTTTTCAAATTCCCTCTTGCATCTCACATGAGCATGGAAGATCATCAACACGGTATTCGGACGCGCGAAGATTTGCTCGTCCATAAAAAACTGGGATTCATTGACAACTCGTTGCGAAAAAAAGTTGCGAAGTGGGACTCTTTTTTGCACCGAAACTATGCTCAAGTCGTTCCGTGCCGTGGGCTTCCTTTTCGTTCATCCCGTGGAATCTTGGGATCGAGTCCCTCTACGTGAATCAATCACAATTATCAGAATCGTTCTTGTGCATCTCCGAAATCACCACGGGAGTTGCCATCCCCCTCGATGTCTCCAACGTATCCGCTGGCTCCGTCAGTTTTGGCTTCGCCCTCGCTACTTGTGAACAATATCACAGAGACTCGTCGAACTACGGGAATCATAATCAGAAGGTCGTAACCTTGAATGATCCGACCATATGAGGTGAGTACGGGTCAAATTATTGGGGACCTAGATCCGATTAAACGGAGCTGACCGGTTTCCTCGGAATCTATCGGCTGCAAACCTCAGTTGTGTTGAGCCAGGTATACCCCAAGGCTGATCTCCATAACTTGAAGGGTTTGCATCGGAGACTTGGATCGATGACTTGGGGGATTCGGAACTTGGGTCGACGCGTATTGGATTGGCGTTGATGCCTTCCGTACCGAATTAGATGCCTCGGCCAGTTGGTCTAGTGAGTACGCGGCATGCACATCCGTAAGCGAAAAGCGTTCCGGCTCTTCGAGCATATGCACTCCGGCAGTGGAATCTGTATAAAATTATGGAAAAGGAGCTCGGGATTCCGTGAAATGGAAGACTTGTGCCGCAGGTGGCTTGCAACGTGAGCCCTTGATCCACACCGCAAATCCTAAATGGAAGCTACCGTGGAGGGTCCCACGCTTACTCCCGGCCTCCTCAAAGTTACTATCTGGATTGCTGTTCCCGCTTGGAACTCTCTGTAATGGGAGAGCCTTCATATTCCGATAATAATAGTTTGCGCGGAGTCTCTGGATGCAAGAAACCGTTTGCGTCAGGCTCACTTGTGTTCTTCCCATGGAACCGAACTCAGGATCAAAACGTCGTGATCTCAACATGGCCCCTCCAGAATGAGGGGGCATGGGGGGCGCGCCCCGATGGACGGGATGGAGAGCAGAAGATCGAGTGCGGCGTCGCTTCCGAGGGGCTCCCCTCCTCGATCAGCTGTAGAAGTCTGAATGAGTAACAATAATTTCTGCAGCTTCGCAGCAGATAGGGAGCTGCGGTCAGGCCCTGCAAGGACACTCTCGACAATGAGAGTGTTCATCGACATTGTTGTTGTGGTCGTGGTCGAGCTCCCCTTTGCAGCTAATGTCGGCATCTGGTGGGCCGGATGCTCTCGGCCAGCCTCGATGCCCCCCATCTGCAGCATGCCCGCACTCCCTTTGGGCTAGTTTGCTTACTTGGAAGGCAGCCGACGATGCGGACAAACGGGCGTTCGGTCGGTCGGTCGGTCGGTCGGTTGGCCGTTCGTGCGTTATCTGCTTCGGATATTAATAGCGGTGTATAAATATACCTCCTTCTCCTCTTTCGCATCCGTATTCTCCCCTCACAGTCGCTGCCGTCCTCGAAGGAACGGCTGCGCGACGACAACGGCGGCTTCGGCGACAGCAGCAGGTCGAAAGTGCGAGCTGCTCCCAGTGACTCGTGGCCTTCCGCGGGACTTCAGCGGCGGATACCCGCTTTCGCGTCGGGAAACTTGAGCGCTCGTCAGAATCCCGGCCCGCGCCCCTACTCTTCGTCTTCCTCGCTCGGTGATCGCATCAGCGGCTCACCGAGCAACAAACAGCGCAGCAATCATCCTCTCCATCCGCACAGATCATCGAGGAGGTTATGGCTTCCGGATCCTTTGGACGCAACAGTATCTGCTGTCGACAAGCAATTTTTCTCAGCGGGTCTCGTGGCGGGGGATCCTCCGCCCACCGCGGATCTCGAGCGATTGTTCCGCGGAACAAACGAAATCGACGTTTGGGAATCGGGGCAATCGGAACGAGAGCTCCAACTCGCGTGCTCCCTCCCCGAAATGGAATTGTCTACCCGTGCGACCGGAATCGCAACCGAGCTGAGCATCTCCGATCGGCGTTGATAGATTCATTGGGAGCGCCGGGGTTTTAATGAATAGATATCGCTTTTCGTGGTGGAGTGCGAGCCGTGAGATCTTTATTGTCTTCTGCTTTTCAGGGAGACTTCTGACCCGTTCTGCGACTCTCAAATCTGTTCGCTTGCAACATCAGGAGCCCGACGATGGGAGATTCCGGTTGTTTTTTCGATGACCGTGATTGCGGCTACGAGGAGGGAGCTCACGTGAAGATTGGCGATGGAGCCGCCAGTCAGCTTATTCAGATGCCTGCGGAACCTCCTCCCTCGCCCCAAAATTTGCGGAGAAGTTAATTTCTTCTCGTCTTCAGCCCGAATGCTTCTTCGATGTCGCCATACGAGGGCACTGATTCCGTCCGATCCTGCCCCGACGCAATCCAGAGGGGCCCTGCCTCTCCCCCACAACTTCTACCCGTTCCACAGGGCGCCATCTTGATAGTCATCATCATCGACCGGTGGGGAAGGTGTTGAAATGGCTCGGGCCCCTGGAAGCCAGGGTGACTATGCCTTGAGCCCTTGCAGCACCGTTTTTCTTCCGTGACGTACATTCGAGGTCCACGGCGAAATTCACACCACCGGGTCAATTCTTTGGGCCTGAGTGCCGGCTAGAAGGTCGACCCGGCCCAGCGCCGCACTCGGATTCGGAAGCCAACTTTCGCCGCCTCTCGATGATTGAAACTCCGGATTGTATGAACGATTTTTTCCACGAATCAATTTTTACGATCGAGGTTTACGCCTCAAACACGAAAGTCGTGATCAGATACAGGAGGATGGGAGATCCAGTTCCTGGGCCACAGCTTGCCCTAGAGTCTCGAGGGCAGAGCTCCCGCGATCGGTTTCCCAACGGCAGTTTCATTTTCCCGGTCTCGAATTTTACGCTGGAAGCCTTGCTCCGGAATCTAGTCGCTTCCGGTGCGGATATGGTTCGCGGAATATTTAAGGACCGGGATCTCAACGAAATTCACTTTGTCCACTTTGCAGAAGCCGCCTCGGTCCGGTAGCGGGATCGAAAGAGGAAAGCGAATCGAATAATCAGGACGAGAGTTTCAGTCGAAAGAGACTCGATCGCGCAAATTGAATTCGAAATTCTGATGATACTCCGTCATCATGTTCATCGGAAGGACGTGATTGTCCCTGCGCGAAGCGATCGAGATAGTTTTGAAAATGACCACGTTCTCGATACGTTCCATTGATAGCCGTGTTAGAAGGCTCGCACTGAATCGTTTCAGAAATAGGGAAGGAGTTGGAGGTCGGACGTTCCTCCAAGACCGTTTGGAATCACGAAACTCACCCATGTTTCGGGATCGGCCCTTGTCCGTTCCGCTCACGATTGAAAGACCGACTGCTGGCTCCGACTGCACTGCGGGTTATGAGATATCGACTCTTCCGGCTCTTTAATTGTTGACAGCAGCGACGGGGTCGGCTTCCGTAGCTCTCGTAACAGCCGTCGTATCATCAACGGGCGGGCCTCCTCTCGCACGGGCGCGAACGCCGTACGTTGCGCGGACGGCGACGGACCAACGCTCAGCCGCGTACACAGAACTCTCGGCCGTAAACTGAATGTGGTCAGCCGATCACAAACACCCCGTAGATGCCGCTCAATGGCTCAGGTGATCAAGAGTCGTCTGCTCCTCACAGAGCAACCGGGCGGAAGAACAAGCGAGTGCTGCTCATTCATCGTCTCTTTCCATTCAGAGGTTATGAGATCACATTCCACGAGCACGATTCGAGTAGCGAGTGGGGGTCTGGCTTTTGCTCCATTGTTGTGACACAAATCGTCAGCAGACAAGAGCTCAGGCAACGTCGAACCGGAGCTCGCGGGCGACGCGGCCGGGTATCCGACGAGGAGATCGGAGACGAAACCCATCGCTGGAGAAACTGCCCGATCCGAGATCGATTCGACGCCGAGCTCAACGCCCATAATGAAACCGGATAACACGTTTCCGACTCGACCTCCAGGTCCGGCCCTCAGCTTCGGATCCCATGGCAAGACGCGAAAATCAGCCCGTAACGCTCTCTCCTGCCGGAAAAGGGGGGAAACGACTGATTCGTTCTGGAATATGGCTTTTCCCGCCTCTTCCCCGCTCCCGATGATTCTGCGGGACATTTTGTATCAGTCGTGAGTCAAACCAAAGCACGGGGCACAGTTCTCGAACCAATCTGAAACGCTCGCCTGGAGCGGATTTACCGCAATTTCCGATCATATTTTTTTCCACGGTCGGTGAGACCCAGGAGTCGCGGAACCCGTCGTGCAATCAATGAGCGGTTCACGTGCCCCCACCAGAATATTGGGAGCAAGCGGGATGCTTCCTGTTGATCGGCTGCGAGAACGTGAAGCGAGCGATCCATCATCGAAGCCCCGCCGCGTCGGCAGGTGTCGTCTCGTAGACGCGAAGACGATCGGGTTACCAAAACGGTCCACGGTCACCCGAAAGCTATCCAGGGGCTCGAGGGATGCGACATCGCTTGTAGATGAATCACAAGGGGAATGTTCAACGAGTTGTTGGGAGCAAACCCGCGAAGGATTCCGCCCGGGGGTCACGGCTCTCTTCATTTCCAGGGTAGGGGCTCTGAAAGAGGGGGCTGGGGGAGAGAACACAGGGGCTCGGAGAGTGAGATGGAACTGGGGTATGCCATCTGGAGTCATCGTGAAGAATACTCTGAGTTGTCCTTTCACGGATTCGTCGAGCCCCAAACAAAACGGATCTCCGATGAGGTAGGCATAAGCTCTACGAAGATGGGGCGGGAGGTACCGCGTGAAGTGCCCGGGATGCGGACCGCGAGTTCAGGTCGCTTCGGGGCCTGAGCTCGCAGGAGTCGGTCCTGATGAGCTCCTCGAAACATCAAACGGGCATTTGAAAGGTTCTCGCACAGCTCTGCCGGAGACTTTAGACCAACACGGACCCAATTCGTTGGAAAGCGTTTGAGGACTCCTCGTTCGACCGATCGGGCAACGTTTACCTTTAATCTGGCGGAGAGCTAATCGATCCAAGCATCCAATTAATTCTCAGAGCTTCCTCTTAATTACGAACCGTGAACAGCATTTTGGGCGGCGGCGGTACGGGGCAATGAATGATGAAAAATCGTAAGCGCACAAACCCACCAGAAGGGTTTGTACCGCGACTCGCTAATTGAGTGTGGTGACGAGGCGGGAACGCCGAAGTCCACGTGTGAATATGTTGTCCGTCACCCTGAGAACGAACACCACCACCACGAAGCTCGTCGGAACTCTAGGATAAGGACCGCGCAGGTTCCGGCCGTTGCAGTCTGGCCGTCGAGTGCTGTCCGCATCACAGGAGTCAAAAGCCGGCGATCGCAGTCAGCTGAGCGTGGGGCGAATGTGATCGTGCCTCCTCGACGTGGAGGAGAGCTCCGGCACCGAGTCCAGTGAGATTCGGAGCTGCGCAAGCTCGAAGTTGATCTTCCCGATTCCCTCCCGCGTTCCCTGGCACTCGCTTCAGCTTGTTTGTGCTCGGCCCGTCAGCTCCGGGCGGTAGAGCGGAGCCGAATCGGCCGATCGGAGCTGGATGAATGCGAGGAGCAACTCAGAGCTCGCATGTTTGCAAGAAAGTGTAAACACTCCCGTGAGCTTCGGAAAGGACTCGACCGGCCTGCGCGCGAACCCGTCGAGCTCGCGGAACGGACAGCGGAGCTCCTCGAAGGAATTATGACTCTGAACCGGGGACCGCGAGCCGCTCGAACCGTGGCTCTGGCGGAATTTCGAGATCTCCCAGATCGGTCCGCGCGGCCGCTATTCACGAGGCTCTGTGAGGACAAGCGATGGCGTTTGATGAGAAATCGCCAAAAAAGCGAGAGAACCAAATATTTAGAAAGCGTGCGGGCCGCCACAGCAGCCGGGGAGCCTGCGTTGAACTCGGCCGCCTCCCTCTCTGCAAAGTTTCTGCTGGCTTCGCTCAACTTTGATGACAACGAGCTTCACCTCGGCGTCGACGCCGCCTCCGCTCCCCGTAGCTCCGATGCACGACGGCCGGAACGTTCTCTCTGGAGGACTGTTCCGCGAAGAGCCCGTGCTCGAGTCCCGTCAAGCAGAGCCAACCCTCGGAAATTCATCTCCGTATCAAGACGTGGTCAGCACTTAGGGTCGAAAAAGTTGTTTTCAGGACACGTCCCAGGACGGGCACACGGTCGGTCCCGGTTCTCTGGATCAGCGATCCCGAGAGCGAATTATCGAGACGCTATGGTCGACCCTGCGCCCTCCGATCCCTAGCTCCGAGTTTCCCGGATGACGGGGGAAGCCGACGACAATCGACAGGAGTCAGGAGTAGAGCTTGTCGAACGACTCGGAGGTTGGCGATGCGGAAATTCTTCGAAGTTGAGCGTCGTCCTTCCGTCTTCGAACAACGGGCGGAAACAGTGGGTCACGCGAATTCGGTGGCCTGCCATTCGAGAGAGAGAGCGGAGTACCTCTCGGAGCGCTTATTGTTCCTGTGCCATCGGAATTGAAACAGTCGCCAGTCGACCACTCGAGAGGGGCCCTCGGCGAATTCCGAACTTCTGCTCCGAGTCGGGTCGGCGGAGCTCTACGACGTTTCATTGCTTTACAACTCCCGCAGATAATTCAGGAGGGCTCGAGATAAGCGTGGAGGGCGACGGGAGCGTCATGGACTTCAAGCGCCATAAACTTCGAGCGCTGTGGATGAAGTTCGAGCAGCACGGCCCGCGAACGGAGCGAAACTCAAACCGGCCCGGGACGAGTTGGGAATTTTCGTTCCGAATCTCTCGATCGGAAATCCCGGCCACCGAGTGTCAAGGTGGCTCGGCTCCAGCCGAACAGGCTGGAAACAGACGAGCGGCGAACGGACGAAGAAGGAGAGGGAAGGTTTAGGAGGAGGGGAGATCGTGTTCGAAACTGGGTCAGTATCACAGAGCTGAGACCTTGCTCAATTGAGGCAGCGTTGAAGGATTTTTCCGAGCACGCACGCACGAACGGACGCACACTCACTCACTCATTTGATCACCGTCGCTCACTTTCCAACTCCATCAATCCATCACGGATGATCCCCTTCCTCGCGCTCGCCAGATGCCCAGCAACGAATCGAGCCACGCGCAAGATTACGCGGAAACAGAGCGAGCCAGAGCACTTCGAAAATTCCAACCTGTAGACGAGTTAGGAGCTGGCAGACGGAGCGCTCACGATCACTCACCGTTCGTTCGGAGTATGGATGCAGGGATCCTTTCTCTCAGGCTGTGGGGAGAACTGTCCGCTCCTGACAAGAGATCCGAGTGGAGCGGATCTTCCTTTCCCCCGACGTAACGGCTCACCGATGTCACACCACCACAACTGCTGCTGTCGTTGTTGTACTCGCCGTTGTTGAGCAGTCCGTTAGGCCGAAAAGCTGTTGTTGTTCGATTGAAGTCCTTGTTCCTCTCTCTCTCTCTCTCTCTGATATTCTCCTTGATGGTCCCCTCCGAGCGGGGTTTTCGATCGGAAAAAACACTTCGAACTGACCGAGAAGAAAACCGAAGACTCTCAGGATGTATCCATGTCTCTAGTCGTCACCTCCTGCAACAGACACACCCTCCTCGTGTCGACGAAAGAAACAACAATGCGAACCAGCGATCGCCGCCGAGACGAAGCCGAACAATATTTCCCTGTCCGAACGGAGGAGGAACGGACGAGCAACGCAACGTCCCGAAGATAGATAGAAACAGTCGAGACCTTGCTGCCTCGAGTTGGGGTTCGGACGTCGGGTGGTGAGGGCTGGAGCGCTTGGGGAAGGGCCGGCTTGGAAAGAGGCGGCCGACCCTTCCGAGGCCGAAAAGGCTTTTCGAGGCCCCGCCGCCCCTGTCGCTGCTCCCGCTGTCGCCCCCGCCGCCTGGACTGGAAGAGGTAGATCACTGAAAAATCAGCAGAGGCGACAGGCCGCCGCCGCCGGTGCCGCCGCCGCTGCTGCCGCCGCCGCCGCCGCCGCCACCACCGTTGCTGCAGCTGGTTCTCGACTCGCACTTGACTCTTCGGAACCTGCAGCGGCTGAACTGCAGCTCACACGAAGAGGAGGACCGCCATGAGCACAGACAATGTTTTAGACGAGCAGCACCTCAAGCATGGTCGCAACACGCAACAACAGATATCTTTCCCTTCTGGTCATCAAACACAGTTCCAGCTAACGGGTTCGGCCCGCGCCGCCAACTCCGGTTTCGAGATCTCACGGTGTCGAGAAACGCCGCTGCAGAACCGGGATCGGACAGGCTCCTGGCGGAAATGTTGTCCGCTTCGAGGAACGAGAGCGGGACCGAACGGAACGCGTCGATGCGTCCCTCCGTTATGGTCAGCCGCTCAGACAACACCGTAAGGCAACGACGTTGGCGACGGCCTCTTCCATTGACTGCGCCGTCAGTCCATCCACTAATCTCGAGATGAGGAAAGGGAGAAGAAACAGCGACGACTCGAAGAAGAGAAGAAGCCAACGGAGGAGAGGAAACAACAGACATGCACTCGCTTCTTGCTCACTCACATTTATATACACAACAGTTTCGGGAACAGTGAGAAGGCAAACGTCGTGGCTGGCTTCTGTCGGATTTAGCATTTGCTCGATCTCGATATACGTCACCTGGCCCCGTTCCGGTGGGAAGCCTCGGTAAGGATCTTTTTCCACCTGGATTCAGCTCTGACGCCCACTCGATGACTATGGCACTCGCCTGACTTCGAAAGAACCCAGATTGTCTTCCACTCTGTGAGCTGGCTCCCTTCGCCGTTCTTGCAGCTTGGGAACGAAGGTGAAGGGAGCCAAGTTCTAAGGAACGAAGGACGAACGTGACGCCGCCGATAACTTTATTCCTCATTGATGGTCGCCGACCTCTCCGCCGTTTCGAGTTCTCCGTCGGATTGAGGCCGTTGAATGTTTAGTGAAGAAGAGCCGGATTCGAGCGTCCTTATCGACTATTGTTTCTGGAGAAATGGCTCTGGGATTTCTGACGTGCTGCGCGGGAGTGAGTTTTCTTAGGATTGACTCTCGTGCAAGTACGAGGTATTTTTTCGCAGAGGAGGAGGAGGGGGGGGGGGGGTACACGTGAGCGTTTCGAATCATTTCAGTTCGAATCGATTCTCACCCAACAAGCAGCTTTTTGATCGAGTGCTCGGAACTTTTCCCTGTTAGCAAAGCCGTTTCCTGAGCCAACCGAGAAATAAGGCTGCGGAGTGAAGTTCGTCCAGAAACGGACGTCTCGTCGAGGTATTCTGGAGAAATCCTAAGCGGGAATATCCGACGATCACATACACGAACGGTCCTTGAGGAGGAGCACGTGACGCTTGAGCTCTCTTCATTTTCTATGGGAACAAATCCACTTTGAATTCAGTTGCTGAGGTAGGTGGTCTTTGTTTGCACCCCTTCGTGCACTCGTGTTCATTTCTCTCAGCCTTGCTCCGGAAGTACCTTTGGGGAGCGAATTCGACAGTGGGCACTCGAATCGTGCAGTATCGGAACAAAAAGCCCAGGAGGGAATTCGAAAACCAGCTTCCGGAAACTGTTCTGTCCTCCTCTATATCTCCGTATTGACTTGTTGTCCTCCTTCACGAGAATGGAGAAGTGCAAAGATTCGATTCAGCTCCGATGGGTAAACCGTTGGTTTCATGAAGAGCATTGTAGCAGAAAGGCAAATTGTCTTTTGACCCGCACGCCTTGGGTCAGCATCCTTGTGTGTTCTCGCCTCTCTCAGGACGAGGATATTTGGGGCAGCGGAGCATTAGCTCGACGATCGCTGGTCCACTCTGGAGCAACATTGGTGGTATCATTGTGGTATCACGAGTCATGTGACTGGGGTATCCTTGTAAATCTCGATCCTCTCCGAAAAGTGCGGATTTCTCGAAGTATCGACCGTTGCATCGATCACTTTGTTGGAGATGGGCGAGTCACAACTCGCCGGGGTCAGAATTCGCGGCCTGCGATTCCTCGCGGGCAACCGTTCGCGAATATTATATGTGCCTGCCATACGCGCTAAATCCAAAGGAGGAGGAACTCCTGATCGATCGAATCGAGACGAACTTGCGGAGTATCGGCAGCATTGATCGGGGATGCAGAGCTGCTAACAAAACGAGTGAGTCGCGCTCTGGCCAGGAGACGCTGGGTTCCGCCATGCATGACACATTAATACAACTTTCCGGGAGAGGTAGCTGACGCCACTACTGCTCATCACCCTTCCGGACGATTCTCGAATATCTGTGTCCCCAGAGGAGGCGAAAGCATCTGTCCATGATCTCGTATCCGCAAGTTTGACACTCCGTCGAATGCGAAGGAGAATTGAGCGCTTTCTCCTCCAACGCATTAGTGCTTGCGGCTCCCCGTCCCCGCGGCTTACTCGGTTGACAAGCTAACACCACTGCTCTCGGAGCGGAATGATTGTGAACGCTCAGATGTGCCGTGGGGAACCGCAGGGACCGAGGAAGATTGAAAACCTTCCGTCTGTCCCAACTAGAGGCGGATCGTGCTGGAGTGCCCCCAGGGAGGTTATCGCCAATGCCTCTTTCTTGTTTAGCAGACGCTCGTACTCGTAATGAAAAATATACGAGACTTGGGACTCATTCGATCGGACCCACTTGAAGAATTGAGGCAGTGCAGAGAGGAGTAGCCCCTCTCCCCAGGTGATCCTTGAGATTTTCGTACGGCTCATTATCATCAGGGATTGCTGGCCCCTCCAAGAACGCTATGGAAAAGAAGTTCGTTCCGCAGGCGGAATCGAACGAAATCGAACATCCAACAGTTGTAAGTTTCAAGCGCGGCCATCTCTCGACGCTCTAACGAACAGAACAGTCATTTTCAACTCAAGACTGACTCACGATAGGAAAGCGTTACCATGTTCTTCAGAAAATAAACCAATCCCTGGGTATGAGCCATACCTTTTTTTTCTAATTTTCCGGCTGTATGAGCCGTACCCCGAATATGGGCCGTAGTTTGAACTGATCTAAGGAAGCACCCATCCTGCGAAGACAATGAAGGTTTTCCTCCCACGAGAGGGGTGGATCAGATTATTATGCCAGCTTGCATGACCGGGAAGCTGCAGACTTCAGGCCATGCGATTTATTATAAGCCTTTCGAAGATTAATCGCGGCATGGAGTCAATGAACACACATACCACCGGATGCAGAAAATCTACGCGGAAACTCCGTCAAACCCTGCCTATCAGGAGCAGTGTCATGGGTGTCACTGGCTCGTTCGAAAAAAGCTATATCGCTAGAAATGAGAGAGCCGAGGCCAGGGTCCCATCGGAATTCACTACTTTGATGATTTTCCAAGATATTTCAGAGGAACATGATGTGGTTGTTCTGGAGTGAGTGCGGGGAACCCTGTTTCCCGTTATCCAAAGTTAATTTTTTCGGAGACCCTCGGGGAAATGAATGTAAGTTGAGCAAGTAAAAGCCATGTCCCGTGGAAAGCCAGATTGAAGTTTGTAGATTCCGAGACCACTATAAGCCATGTCCCATCTCCTGGGAAACAAAGCATTCATGAGTCATATTTTCTTCAGACCTCTGAACGGCAGAATGTATTGCTCAGAGTGTCGGAATACCAAAAATGCCGTTTTTACTTCAGAACATTTCGAAGTGCGGATGGAAGCCCTTGATCAGTCGCTGAGGTTGCCGCGCCACATAGCAAACAAGATCAAAGGAACTCTGGCTCACGTAGGTACGCGGTTCATTATCAGAGCGTCCTCGTTCTCAGTGAGGACTCAGCGTCCGTTCCCAGAACAGCGACGAGGGGATCATCTGCGAATCGTAGTCGTTGGTTTGAGCCCACCACGTGATCAGCCTGTCACATCTGCGCTCCGAGACCCAGACGACCAGGTTTGTCAGAAGCGAACACATCACAAGTGGGCGACACTGAATCGTCAGTGGAAGCGGGGAGTGTACAAGTTATAGGACACCTCGCATTTTTTTCCACCGCGAGGATTGGGAGGCTGTCGCCCGGATTTCCAGCTTCAATCACGTGGAATCCAAACCACCGGCCATACCCTCAATGAGCGAAAGCATCCGTGCCACATCCCCTCTCCACGCCTCGATCTTCGTAGGCTCACCTCACCTTGAAAAGCTAGAAGCAATCCCGGGAACCGCACGCAAGAAACGTAATCAGTGAGCCGAAAGGGAGCGAGTACCCTGCGACACGGGTGCTCCTCAGGGTAGGCCGAGAATATCCGCGTAACGTGCAGACACGAGACAGATTCAGGTGGGGTTTCCATGGGGTATCCGAACATTTCAAGATTGCTGTCGGATACGGTTGTTCCGTGGTTCTGGATTCTATCCTGTAACGAGTGTGAGCTCCGCGGATGCAGACAAGATGCGGGAAGCTACGGCCGCTCACGGGAAGGAAATTAAGCGATCACATGCGATTGAAGATTTCTGTGAATAACCCAATCCGAATCATGGGAAGGCGGTTTCATTTCACGTTGCTCATTCCAGCTCGTCATCCCACGACACCTATATCTGCCTGAACCAACTGGCTCCGTGGGCGGCCCGTGAGACTCGGTCAAAGACTCTAATAAGCAGTCCATGTACCTATACAAGAAATGCTCGTGATAATTGGGGCAGATGGAGAGGTAGAGGATAGAACTTTTTTTCTCTAGGATCTACATCGATGGCCACTGAGCGAGGTTACCTCGATCGCTCTGATGACTCATAGGTCAACCTCCCCGATCTGCGCCAGAATACCCTATGCCAAGAAAGTCCTGCACTATTCTAGTCTGAGGCGCCGGAACGGCCGCCCCAGAATGTCCCAGATCACTTCTCAGGTGATGTAAACTCAGGAACTGAATCGAAGGTGGGAGCCGGCTCAAGCGTCGACACTATTCCTGCCTCCGTCGCACACTTGACTGAAGCTCGTGAAAAATGACAGAATGACAGGTTTCCAGTTGGAAAGTGATGTTCGACCTGAGATGACTCTTCGGGCGTTACCATACTCCGCTATATTAGCTTTGTTATCCAATAAGGGTAATATGACAGTGAAATAAGTGAGTGGAACAATTCGAGTGAGAGAAAAGAGCAAGTTTCTCCCGTGACATGTGCTGTCAGGGAGAGTTCTGTGACTGATCCCAACCGCGTGAACTCCCCGTTCTCGACTCGGGTCGAGTCGAGTGAAATCCGAAGAAGGTAAATAGCTCGTTGTTTATTCTGAATTTAACTTGCAAATGGCGCCCTGGTGGCGGCATCTCGACCGGATCTAACGGATGCCCACCTCGCCGTGGAGGAATCAATGATTCTCCCGGATGAGTTCAGAGTTGTCCACTTCGCAGAGCTGAGTGCGTTCTCAAGCGTATCAGATTAACGAGAGGAAATCCTCAATATTTATTTATTCGCAGAGCCGTTCAGAGGATCCGATGTGATGGGTTTGATGAAACTGCGGATTTCTTCCGATGGCAGACGATGTTCCGATCGAGCTAGATTAATAGAATCTCCAAGAAACATCCACGGAAACTCAAAATCCTTATACCTGATCATTCAAATCGTGTTCACCGAAGTGGTCTGCAGGCCCTTCATGAGTGGAAGATGCTCTTGAGCCGGAACGGGGTAGGGGGAGGGGGGAATTTTTCTCTCAGACGAGGTGAGCTGAATTGCTCGTTTCTCCGACGCATGAATGAATGCTCACATGCTAAATAGATCTGCAAAAGCGAAACACTGGGATTCATAGCCTCGGAATAATCGAACACAGACGTAAAAGTCTCGAGAGTGAGATTGTTCCCGCAACGAGCTCTGGAAAATTGCTTAATTGATCCCATTCGTCTCAGAGAAGGGTCGTTTAGGCATTCGTGAGTTGGAAGTTCGCATCATATTTGGGGTGTGAGAGATGTTTTGAAACGAAGGAGTCGCCACATATCGAATGAATTGCACACTCCTTCATTTGAACTTCTTTCCTCGATTCCGACTTGCTCAGACGCTTACCCACATTCAAACTTCGTTTCATGAATGCCTAAAATACCCATCGTTAGACGCCATGTTTCGAAATGGGAGAGAATGATAGGAAGCGCTCTTGTTCGGCTCGCTGAGCTGAAAGATGTCTGTCATGAGCCTTCTCTTTATGGCTTCCAATCGTTTCGCAGAGTGCTCATCACGTCTCTGGAAAAATACGGTTTAGACTTGAACTCGAAATTCAACGTGCGGAGATCAGGCTTGATTTCTCCAGGAGCTCCCTTGGTTTGTATCGGAACAATAGACGAAGCAGTGTGATGATCGAAATCGAGCAGCGCGGTCACCACCAACGAGGGAACTTCTCATCATTCTCTGCTTTCCGGCGCTATGAGGAATGAGAGGGAATATGTGCCAACATCGGAGCAATCTGTCGGAGCTCATCGTCGTGTAAAACACGACCGTCGAGCTTCTTGGACCATCTGGGATGCTCCGGAGACTTTGGCATTCCGTCTACTTTTCAGCGGGAGTTCAAGTCTAAATCACAGCGGACAGGTCCAGCTGGAAATCGAAGAATAACGGAGAAATTTGAACGAAGCTGTACGGCTCTCGTCCGATTGACTCCGTGGCCATCCAGCCCAGCTCCAGAGGCCAGGTATCGTCTTGCTCGGTTTGCCAGTTTGGAGAGTCTCCGGGGGCTGAGCGCGGCAGAATCTCTGGAACTCGAAGTGCTGACGACTCGGTGGACGATCGCTCCTCGGGAACTCAGCGCGGGAGCCTGAACAGTGCTTCTAGCGGCATATGATTCCTAGAACTGCTGACAGAATCTATCGATATCCCCGGACTGCCCCGGCGGGACTGATAGGACGCTCTCTCGGGACATCCTAGCCTTGACGCGAGGTAACCGTCGCCTACGATTTTGAGCCATTGACTCGTTCGTGAGCGGATGGGATCCCCCGTGCGGAATCCGAGTCGGCCCCAAATCTCTTCGATAATATTGGGAAGGGTGGATTAAATACCACTTCGATGGACGAAAATTTTCCGCGAAGATTCTGTGTTATCAGGGAAACCTTCGCAAGTTTGAAAACCATGTTGATTGCGTCATGAAGAACTCGCGACGATGATGATCATCATCGTCATCGCATCCTTGCCCCCCTCCCCCGCCGAAAAAGCTGGGTTCGCCCCTGATTCTAAGTATTTGGAAAGTGATTTCTTTGCGAAAACTGAGGATGAATGCGCGTTGCGCGCGTGTCAGTCGATTTGAGCGCGGATCGATTTGAGCGCAGGATTGATTTGAGCGCAGTTGATTTGAGCGAGGTCGATTTCAGCGCAGTTGATTTGAGCGCAGTTGATTTGAGCGAGGTTGATTTGAGCGCAGTTGATTTGAGCGAGGTTGATTTGAGCGCAGTTGATTTGAGCGAGGTCGATTTGAGCGCAACGAATTCACTTGCGCTGCTGTGTGTGTGGAGTATGAGATAAAGGAAGAGGAAAATCCCCAACCTATCCGCCGATTGTAGACTACTCGACGAATAGGGAAAGTACGGTTGCTCGGGGGAATATGAAGAGGAGAATTTGGACAACGGCATGAGATACTTCGGTGACGACATTCCCTCGATGAATCAGACAAAGGAACGTAGCCTTAGCTCGAGAAGGAGAAATATTTTCGATGAGGTTAGGTTAGGTTTGGATTCTCCTCTCCATATTCCCCGAGCAACCGTACTCTCTTTGTTTGTCGAGTAGTCTGCAACAGGCGGATAGGATAAGAGGGATTTTCCTCTCCCTCTATCTCATACTCCACACTCACAGCAGCGCGAGTGAATTCGTTGCGCTCAAATCAACTGCGCTCAAATCGACCTCGCTCAAATCAACTGCGCTCAAATCGACCTCGCTCAAATCAACTGCGCTCAAATCGACCTCGCTCAAATCAACTGCGCTCAAATCGACCTCGCTCAAATCAACTGCGCTCAAATCGAGTAGCACCGTTGCGCGATGTGTCTGCTGTGAGTCCCCGCATCTGTATGGAAGTACTATTTAACTCGACTGTCAGACGCGATGAGGTTAGCGGCCATTTCCGACACTTTGACCGGCGCGCCTTCCTGAAAGGGTTGACGATTTCTCGACGAAGGGAATCTAGGCTGACGATTATGAGCTCCTTTTCCATGATACAGTTATAGGAACGAATTCTCTCAAGGTGAAATCGTTGAATTTCTGCAACCTGTGCCGCTCCAGAATGTCTGCTTCCGATTCGATGAGCTTCGATCTCAGTAGAGCGTTCTTCCCTCTCGTTTCTGTGCGATTCAAAACATCTGATTCTCTCTGTAGCTCCCGATTGGATTCCTCCTCTTGCGACGAACGCAACTGCGCAGAATAGGGAAAGTTCCAAATAATGGAGTCAGTGAGTTATCATCGAGAACAAAATATCCGAACCGTTACGGGAGCTCAGCTTCCGTTCCGAGATCTTCGTAGAGGACACGAGCGAGAAAAACGCATTCAACGTCCTGGGTTCGTTAAACATCCACTCGCGCCTACGACTTTCCCGAAGAAGCTCTCTGGCTTTCAAAAGACTGAATTCGTTCACCTAATAGACTCAATCGTGACTTGAGAGATTTTCCGATATCGGGTTTCCCGAGGCGAAGGCGCTCCATTCTGCACTGCGTGTCCTGCCAATCAGCCTACACTTCAAAGTCACTGAGTTCCGACGCAAAAGAAGGATGATACGAGTCGAGACGCGGACATGCGTGTTCGGTCTTTCATTTGATATTCAGGCGCTAAAGAGCAGTTCCCATGCGGTCCCAAGACCGGGCTGGGCTACAAAACAACACTTGGTCAAATCCAGGACCTTCATCGAAAGTGGGGGACAACGGAGTGGAGCGATTCCGGAAAGGAGGGCGGAAGCGTTCCTCTCTGCGTTACACTGTGCACGGCTCCTTTGTACATGTTTACTTGAGGAATATTCCTTCCCTCTGTGATCTCCGGAACGTTTAAGGTAGGCGAATACGGAACTGTAACGCCTCCTTTGCTATGACTGTGCTACTTTCGTCATCTCATGTTTTCCATTTCGGAGGTCTCTGGGGAAAGGTCGAACTCGACCAAGGGTTTATGTTGCACAGGGCTGCCGAGTTCCGCATGCCGCCAACCTGACACAACCCACGCGATCGGGTCCGACGATGTCGCGACGAGCTCCCGATCGAAGCTGAATCCTGTCGCTCGTTTCTGCGTCGGTTGGTCTCTTTGTTGCTCAGCGCTTCCAGAATACGGTCTTTGTCTTCCTAGGAGACATCCACGTGAAGGAGATTTTGGCCGAGCGGTGAAATCCCGCTGAGAGCACTTCCGTCTTCCAATTTGACGGCGGGAGATAGAGTTTCGATGATACAGCTCTATTGACACAGGCTCTTTGAATGAGAACTTCAAAGCAGGAAATCTAAAACCCTGAGTGAAAGCCTGGCGTGGTTACCTTCGAACGCGTGAGGGTAGTGACCATGTTTTTGCGCACGGCGTCCGTCTGGTTGAGCCGAATGCTAAGGTGAACCAACTTCTCCAATCCATTCACTCCGAGGCTGTCCAACACAGCGTTATTCGATATTCTTCCGGACGCAATTCGCATTGGTAACTGGAACGCGCTGTTTGAGAAGAGCCTTCGACGACAGACGCGCGGGGGAAAAGATCTGGTCATAAAAGCTCCCATTCAAAGCTACCGAAGCGATGCCAATGATTCTTCGCTCGAGCACATACGAAGAAGTTTCACCAACGTTTGAGGGGACGCTGCGAAGTCGATTACGCAGTGCTGCTCAATTTCCAGCCTACAACAGTATCAGATTATCGAAGCAGCGAACACTCAGCGGGTCAGGTATCAAGGATTATATGTCGCCATCATTGGGAAATGCCATCCTTAATTATGATCGAATTCGAGTTCTCCGTCGATTCGTTCTCTGTCCCCTCATTGGGATTTTGGACTTTGGGAGTTTGCCTACTCGGTTTTCTCCAAGATCTCTTCTAGGTGATTCCATCTAATCGCCCGGAATGATTTCTCATTTGCACACAAATTAGAACCTCAGAGCAGCAGTAGAGACGGGAAGAAAATGTTCAGGCCCCCGGGGTGCTCCTTGAACTCCTCTGAA
The DNA here is from genome assembly GCA_037576195.1 of Phytoseiulus persimilis. Taxonomy (NCBI): domain Eukaryota; kingdom Metazoa; phylum Arthropoda; class Arachnida; order Mesostigmata; family Phytoseiidae; genus Phytoseiulus; species Phytoseiulus persimilis. The sequence goes on from CM075103.1 coordinate 7,050,114, forward strand.
GAAGTATTTGGGAAATCCATTCCCTCATTCATGAACGGTATAATCGAGAAGTGATCAGTTCGAGGGCATGTCGTCCTACCGCTGGGAGACTTCGCTATAGGTCTGAGCCGAGTAACAGGATTATGGACGGTCCCCGTCGAGAGGAAGAAGTTGCACTACATCCGCCGAGAATGGAAAGACATCCGCCGATCTCTGTGTCTGGAGTCGTAAGCTTTCGTTTCCCGGGAAAGAATGAGTGGACATATCAGTAATTGCTACTGTTCCGTGACCTGATCTTATGCCTCACTCATCATAAGCCTGTTCTTCCCAATGAGCTCAGCTGCTCTGACGAGGTTTGTGGGTTCGTCGGCAGCCTGACACCGTCCTATCTCGTGATGGACGGTTACAGAATCGGGGGAAACCGTAATTGATTGGTCACCGATCATCTCCATCATCGCTAACGGCCACGAGCGCAAGGGAAAGAGATGATCAACACTAGGAGCCCAAAAACGAATTCCCACATGAAATGGCTTTTCTTGACAACTCTGGCTTGCAAGATCCGGATTCCAGGGAAGAAAGGCGTTGATCGCAAGTTCGGAAGCCGTCCAATCGAGCAATGGGGCACGTGATTGGAATCCAACGGCACTGTTAACCGAAGACGAGATAAGGTCGAGGTCAAGAAAGCCTATGAAGAGAATATTGCTACAGTACGACTGAATTTTGAAGCTCATTATTTTCTCAAGCGTATGATTCACAACAAGGTTTTGAAGTCACACTGAAATCACAAGAGAAACTTGACGATGCGAGCGGGAAAAATCTCTCGAACTCATGATCCGTCCTGCATTGCTCAAAACGTGATTTCACCATCATGAAGCTGGTGAGTGACTCTCACGAATGATTTCCGAACACCATCTATCTCACTTGATCCCTCTCTTCACTCTGAGTCTCTTCGTATGGAGAAATTCGATGCTGACACAGACAGCCTTGCTTCCGGGAAAAGAGGTGGGAGTCTCGCTGGTTTTGGTTTCGAACAATGAGACGGAAAAGGACAGCCGTAGACCCAAGACGGGGGGAATCGGTAGTGATGTAGAGAACGTTCGAAAATCACTCATGATTACTGAGCTCAGCTTCATGGCCCGTTTACGTTGACCACGATCGGTGCTCGCCGTTCACTCAAACATGTAGTCAGCAGGTCTTACGTTCAAAAAACAAAATCGTAGAACGTTGGACTCCTCTTTCCCTGGCCGTTTCAGAGTCCTCCCGACCATGCGGAGTGTGACACGCCTGAGATCCTCATCTCACACGGCCCTCAATGCTCCCGTTGCATCCGAGCAGTGACGGGTCTCGCATGCTTGGCTCCGGGGGCGGACCAGTCGAACTGCACCACCCTCATACATTTTTTCGTGAGCAAACTGGAATCGAGTCGAAGCGATTCTCAATCTCGGGTAGTCTATTCCAGAGTTCTGTCCTCCTGGACGAGCTTTTATCGCGGCGAGTTTCTCACAGCGGCGCTCGAAATAGCAGAGCCACCCTCAAAATTAGAGCCTCATCTTGAACCCAATCCCTGTTCCGGATTCCGAGGCGACGGGAGTCGCCCGTTCCAGCTCATCCAATCGCGGAGTAGAGCGAGAGAGTAAGGCACAAAGAGAATAGATCGTAGCTGAAGATGTCATCATGACTAGTTCGAAATTGATAGTCAGACGGCTCGAGCGCATAGACTGGGAGCTACAAGGACCGAAGGGGTAGAAGCGAATGATGGGAGCAGCTGCTCTCCGCGCATCTCACTGAGTCTCATACTCACAGATCCAACAGCGGAGCTTTTCTGATTCGTCAGATTCTTCCACTCTGCTGATAAACTTGGATTTCCTGACGAAAACGAACCGAGTGTTCATTCGGGCCATAGCGATGACGAGCTCGAGAACCTCGTCTGAGCGACCCCTCAACTCGGCGCCCGAGGCAAATGAATCTCGGAAGCCAAGGAGTCGCGGAGGTTGGCACCCAGCCGGACATGTGGATCTTCGGATTCCCACTCGGGTCATCCATTACACGTTTTCGAGTGACCAACCAGCCTGTACGTGAGCAGGACTCGGCAAACAATCGATCGGAGTTAAGCGCGAGGCGATGTCTCACGAAGACCAACGATTGCCCAGATCCGAAGCAACAAATAGGATCGTAGATTCCAATTAAGTATTCGGTGATATGACGTAATGTTTTTGATTTGGGTGAGGATGCACTTGGAAAAACGAGGCGCAACGATCCCAGCCATCGAACTTCACATTGACATTGTTGTCGGGAACCGTTTGTGATAAATCTCATACTGATTCTTCATGGTTCATGGTTTATTGGATCTGATTCTCGTATTTATAAATCAACCTTTCAATTCAGGCGCGAGCATGCTCAGCGGATCCTTTCTCGTTGCGCTCCCATTCTTCGAGTCGCTCAGTCGTGTTCACCAATGAATGATTCAGCTCATTGCTTAGGCCGAGGCGAGGCGAGGTGTTGGTGTAGTAGAATTCATTGCAGCCGAAGATCACGTGTGCCATTGTTTCGGGGCGAGCACCACAATCTCTACTCCTTCTTTATATATTCACTCATCGCACCGACAGGGTGCGGTCAAATTAAGTCAAGAATTTTTCCGCCATTTTCCTTTGGACTGTTATTCATCGCTCAGTGGGCGGATTTCGGAAATTCTTCTCGCAAAATGTCGCATGTCTAGTTCGCTCGGTGTCATGTGGGAGGGTGTCCATCTGACAAAGAGTGTGGGGTGTTACCAGCCTTTCGCTCTCAACTGGGGAGAACTATCGAGCCAAAGGATGAGACATTCGCCCTGAAAAATCGTTCGTTTCTGGTGTTTTTGCCAAAAGCTGACTACTGGGGCGGGGATGGATCGAAGAAAGCGACCGGGAAATGTCTAATCGATTGAATGGGAGAAATAATACGCAACTTCAGCATGGGTTTCGTGACGAGGAACCAGGTTCCGAGAAGTTGCGGAGCTCTTCTCGGTCAAGTTTCGGAAGTAAGACAGCACCCGGTAGTGTTCCGCTAGGCTCCCAACATGCTGCCGCCAGGCGAGGGAAGCCGCCGGCTCACAGAGCGGAGTGTCTATCGCGACGGGCCGGCAGCGGCTGCAGCGGCAGCGGTTGGCAGCACGAGCTTTCAAATATTTTCTCATTTACTAGTTTATCGGAGAGTTAACCTGCGCTAAAACCTCTTTGCTTTTCATAGAGATAACTTTCGGTGATTGAACATGGCATTGGGTCAGGTTGGGTTAGGTTCCTGGCGAGCGAGCGAAGCGATGCGAGCTGACCGATAGCATGCGGCCCCGAAGCAGTGCGGGGGATTGGATAGGGTTAGGTTTGGTTCCTGGCGAGCGTGCGAAGCGATGCGGGCAGACTGACAACAAGCGGGCCCCAAGCAGTGCGGGGAGACGCGTTTATGACCAACCCATACCGACAATGAGCGTATTGATAGCCTCGGAGGCTGAAAAAGGTGCGCGATTCAAACGACATGGCCCTCTCCTTAAACGCTCTCCAATGCGCCGCCATGCTGGCCAGTGCTTGAAACGCCATTCTGGCGACTTGATCGTGTTGGGAGCCAACCGGAAAAATACCCAGCACCCATTGTGGCGACATTCTTATGCTTTGGCTCGTTAGTTCTTCCGAGTTGAGAGCGGGATGCTGACATTACCGGGACTTTTTGTCAGATGGACAGCGCCCCAAAGCACACCGGGCGAATTCAGCTGCGCCGCCTGTGGGAAATTCGCGAGCCTTCTCAATTCAAGGGGGGGGAATATCGTAAATTTCTGGAAAAAAGCAGAGATTTGAACGGAACGAAGAACGATAGAAGGGAATTGTTAGCTCAAAAATGTAGTCGGATGGCTGAGCTACATAGGAACGTATCGAGGACGAGATTTTGACAAGAAATCAGCTGATTTCAGGCTGATGCTATCGTTCGCTCTTTTATGAGCTCTGAACCGATCCTCGCTCTGTCCTATGGCATTCTTCCGAATGTCTGAGTCAAGAAGTTGACAGATAGCTGTAAACTATTGGCGAAATCGAGTGCACCAATCTCTGGAAGGAGTGATGATGGTTTTTCATTGTTTCTCCAAACCATGGGTGGGTAGAAAGCGCCTCCCGCGTGGGCCAGTGTGCTCCCGGTGCGTCTTTCGTGTGATCGGTCAATTTTGCCCGCGGGCCGCAGCACGTTTCCACCCCTGCTTCAGACACAGCGACGATTTTGGCTCAGTAAACAGCGTTGCTTTTCAAGTCGAGAATTTTTAAAGCCGATTCTGTTTCGACCGTCACTTTGTCATTCCGTGGAATTCCCTCGGAAATCGAGCTGAGAGATCTTCATCACGTTTCAACCTCGGCATTCCTAGAATCAGAATTCTATGGGCGCAAGTAGGAGTTCAGACGATGGATGACGTCTTCGACCAAGCAATTCTCAAAGACTCCGGGTGTTGAGCCAGCGGGAACTGTTGACTTTCGAATCGACCAACATCTACTACGTGAGCCGTTAACGGCGTATGATGATGATGCCAGTGCTGCGGCTCTTCTTGACTGCACCAAGTTCGATCCCGCATCTTAACTACTCAGGGTGGCCTTGGGCGATCGCGCCCTCGATCCCCCTCCACCCAGTACCGCGTACACCTATAGACTTGAAAGTCAGACGGAGCGGCGCCCTATTCCCCCGAAATCTTGACAGGGGTCCGCTCCGTTTCGAGAAGGGAAGCGCACAATTAATCGATAACTCGTTTTGAAGACTCGGAGAAAGCCAAATGATCCAAGCAACTTTTTAATGATCCATGAAGAGTGTAAAATGAGCTTTGTTGGAATCGTTGCATGTCCGGTCGAGTTCCACGTCTCCCCTGATTCCTGCAGAGCAGTGGGCAATGCTGCCGGTTCGCAGTGGTTTCCATTCACGGGCGTCAACTGCAGTCAACTCGTCATCGCTGCCGAAAGGAAGGAGAAGCGTTCAGAACATCACTAGCATCGAGATTGGGATACTTTGAACAGATGGGCACTTATTGAAGCATTCGAATCCAATGGAGGTGGTCAGCGTACCGGTCTGTTACTCAAATGTCGCCCGAAAGCTGCAGGGTTATTTTCTTGGAGAGGACTGGGTGCCGTCATGAGAGGTGTGTCGACTTTGTGGCCTTGAAGCTCGTTGAGTTTCTTATTCAGCCACTGGATGACGCTGTCCTTATGAGCAATTTGTTTCTGTAAATGTCAGGTTCGGGCTCAGTCGTTTGCCGGATGGAGTCGAGAAGAATAACCCATACGCATTCTACTTTTCAACCATCCCCCCCTCCCTCTCCACAATTGAACCAGAAGCATTATTCTCGCAAGCAACCTCACTGAAACTTTCACCTACCTCAAGCTGCTGCAATCTCGGATCATCGGTCGGATTCTCGAGACTTTTTCGCAGAGCCCGCAATTCCTTATCTTTCGTTTCAAGGAGCTCCTCTTGTTTCATGATAACGTCAGAACGCACTTTGAGCTGCAATAATTAGATTTTTAGAATAACGGCCTTCCCGAAGTTCGGTTCGGACCTCCCTCTAAATTGTCAATCTCTTGATCACCTTCGAGTGATACGTTTTGATCTCAGCCTGTAACTTCTGGATGATATCGTTGGCCTTGAGAATATCGTCAGACATGGTCTTGATGCCGGCGTCTCTCCTATCGACTTGGCCCTGCTTGTGTTCCAAGGTCTCCTCGAGATGCCTGAAGCGAAATCCGGGGTAAGATTCCCGCAAACTGGGGAATACTTCTGAATCAGGGAATATTCACGGCGATTCCGCGCAATCAAGCCGGAAGCCCGGTCGAAGTACCTCTTTTCTACGTTGACCTTGCAAATGGTTGTTCGCGCCGTCTCGAGATCTACTTTCAATTCCGCGAGCTTCAATCTCAGTTCAGCATTCTCCTTCCCCGGATCTGTGCGGTTCAAGGCATCTAATCTGTCCTGTAGCATCCGATTGGTTTCCTTCTCTTGCGACAAACGGAACTGCAGGCAATAGAACGGGTTCCCATTCATCGTTTCAGTGAGTCATCATCGTGAGTAAATTGGTATGAACCATTCCGGAGGCTCCGGTTTCGCTTCGGGAGCTCTCAAGGAGAGTCGAATGGGGCTTCGCGTTCACCGACCTGGATTTGCTGAACTTCCGCCTGAGATTCGCGCAGACGGCTTTCCCAAGAAGCTTTCTGGCTTTCAAAAGATTGAATTTGTTCCTCTAGTAGACTCAACCGCGATTTCAGGGACGTTTCTATATCGGATTTTTCGAGACAGAGACGCTCCATGCGGTCCTGCATTTCCTGTGAATTAATGCCATTTGGACTAGCTGATGCTGCAGGGGGGGGGGGGGGGGGGGGGGGCATCAGACTTGAGGAACGTACTGCGTTTCCGATTCCTAAACTCCGGTTTCGAGGTGTCTTGGATTGCTTTGAAGAAGAGGGCGCGGAGAACAGTCTTCGAATCCTGGTTGTATTCGAGCGAATGCGGCTTACCCGATTCAGACCGTCGGTGTCTCGGCGAACTTCCAGGCTGACACGCGATCGGAGCTGGTTCATGTCGTGCTCGAAATCGGTTTTCATTTTTTCTATCTGCAGCCGCTGGCTCTCCAACTGACGCTCGTATTTGTTCTGCTGCTCGTGGGATTTGGTTTCCACGTTCCTCAACGCTTCCTCAAGACGGTCCTTCTCGTTCTGAAAGATATCATCGTAAATAAGATTCCGGCCGAGCGGAGGAAATACGCTTAGAATATCTTCGTATTTGGCTCGAGAGGAGGACGGGGAACTCCGATCAAGCATGTGGATCAATCGAAATCAAAGAATTCTTGCAACGGGAATCGAAAACCCTGAGTGACACCCTGTCGTCGTTACCTTCAAGCGCGTGAGGGTCGTGAGCATGTTTTTGCGCACGTTGCCCTCGTCCGCCTGGTTGAGCCGAATGCTGAGGTGAACCAGCTTCTTGAAACCATTCACTTCAGTGATGTCAAACACGGCGCTGTTCGATATTCTCTCCGGGCGCAACTCGCATTGGTAACTGTAATGGTCTATTTGAAAAGAAGACCCGACCACAGACACGCAGGGGGGAATATCTAGCAATAGAAGCTCCCATTCGAACCCACCGAGGCGATGCCAATGATTCTTCACTCGAGCACATACGGAGAAGTTCCACCAACGTTTGAGGAAACGCTGCGAAGTCGATTATGAGGTGCTGCTGGATTTTCAACCTGAGTCAGTGGTAGAAGTTCGAGTTATCGAATCGGCTATCAAGGATCACATGAATCGATCATTGAGGAATCCCGTCGGAAATTGAGATCTGACTCAAGTTTCTCCTTGATTCGTTTGCCGTTCAATATTCGGACTTGGAAACTTGAGAAATCCCGCTATTTTCTTCGGGATCTCTCCAATAGAATTCCATTGACTGGTTCCAATTTTCCCCCCGCCTTCTCTCCCCTCCCCGAATGTGCCTTACGAACTCTTTGGCAAAACAGATAGACGAATCTTATCTCCCTCATTAATCAACGGAATAGTCAAGCAGTATTCGGTTCCAAAAAACATCCTCGTACCGCTGGAAGACTTCGTCATTGATCTGTGCCGAGTAACAGGAGTAGGGGTCGTTCTCGTCGAAGAGATGAAGTTGGACAACATCCGCCGAGAACGGAGACACGTCCGCCGATCTCTGTATCTGGAGTCGTAATCTGCTGTTCCTTGGAAGAGAATGATAAGACGTTCCATTAATAAATACCGTCAAGTTATCTGGTCCGGTGGATCGTTCACCAAAAATCTGGGGACGCAACTGCGTTGTCGGGGTTTATGGTTTCGTCGGCAGCCGATGTTGTTCTATCAAACGACCAACGGTCACAGAATCGACGCGACCCGCGACCGTGGTCGATGAAGCCTCGCTCTAGACCGAGTGGCTCAATGTGAGAAGCCCAAGCAAGGACCTCCGACGTGGAATAATCTCCATGAGAAGCACCGGTTTTCAGGAACCGAATCCGAGACCCCGCTAGATAGATGGAGACTTTCTCTGCGTTCCATTGCAATCATATCGAGTGGATCTCGCGACTCAGGCTTGAGAACACTGTTTCCCGAAGTTACGAGTTCAACTCCGTGAAGCCTGACGACAAATTCCAGCTTCCGAACTCACCGACGGGTGTCATCCTGGATTCGCACAAGGAGACACGTATCGAACAAAAACCTGTCATCTTTAGATGACAGAAAGTTGAACATCGTGAGAACAAGTAGACTCAAGGAGTTTATCGCCCAATTCCCGCCAAGTCGAGACAGAGTCTCTCGAAAACACGAGCTTATTCTCCAATAACGAAAAATGAACTCTGAAGAGGGGCTACAACCACACTCTACTGGGACCGATATGGTTCGCGCTACGGATGCACGTCGTGCTAGGATGAAGCAGCAACGGTGAGTCGGCGAGGGAACTCGTGGCCGAGAATGAAAACATTGCGGGACGCCTCTTCGACTCGTTCCTTCAGTGAGAGAGAGTCTCGAGAGTGGTTGGGACTCGGAATCCGATGTAACTCAGTGTGGTTTCCGGCCCCCTCCGAGACTCCAATCAGGAGAGTTCTCCCATGGATGGAAAAGTTTTGAATCGAAGCGCGCCGATGTGTTCCCTCGCAGCCGACGACATGCTGCTCTCCCTCCTCTTCTGCCGCGGCGGCAGTAGATTCGCATTGAATAGTCCGCTGGTTGGAAGGAATAACCTCCCACCGGGGAACATCAACCGCTGGCTCTATCATCACATTGTTGGGGCTGAAAGAAAGTATTTTACAGTTGGTTGCACGTGACGCTCAGGAGCAAAAGCGCGGGCGTTGCCTCCAAGACCCAGATGATCTTCGGTCCATAACAAACATGGCGGCACTCAGGTCCTCTTCATGAGCCGAGAAGTCAGAATCTCTGTGATCGCCTAAGCGGTTTGCAGTTCCGTGGATGCTGCGATTTCGATGGAAGTGAGTGCGTTCCCGAGTTCATGACCCGATTCTCGATTTTGTGGCCGTTGTCAGGGATTGGGTTGCGAGACGGAGTAGACAGAACGCGTTGAGTGCAGCTACGCCGACTTTCGGTCTGAGGCATGACAGTTATCAGGATCTGCGCGAAACTTCTATTTCCCGCGCTCAGGAGTGTGTACGTCGAATTCTGAGAGCTCTTGCCAATCCTCGCGGGGCGAGCAACTGGAATTGGGGCGTTTTCGACCACGGCCGAGCCCAAATCCACGTGAACGATACCCCCGAGGCATTTTCGAACGCTTGGAGTCACTGACAGCATAGCTGTTCGAGAACCCGATTTCATTTCTAACTTCCTGCTCTTTTCGTCCTTCCAGGAATGGGTTAGATCGTTCAACGACTAGCGGTCGAAATGGGGAGCAGCTGTTGTAAACCGTCCAAAGAAGACAGTGACGAAATTTTCCATCCTCGGCATGTCGGTGAGTTTCTGCTGAAGACGATCGGTGGTGATTTCAGTCAGCGATCGCCGGACGCTCGTTTCCGTCGCCGGTTCCGAGCTCAGTCTGCTTCCCAATGAGTCACTATTTGTTCCACGGTGCTCAGTCAAGTTCCAAGAAGACAAGAGCGGGGCCGCTTTTGGGATTCCTTTCGGATCCGGCGCTTCTCCAACGAGCAAAGTGAATCATTCTGAAAACATACTAAAAAGAGATTCGACACACTTGCGCCGTTCCGGCGTCATTGGGTCGTATTGACGTCAGGCTTCGGCGTTCGAATCCGCGCACAAATAGATGCAGTCTGAGTGAGGGTGCTTCACTTAGGTCTTCCCCGTCTCGTGCGATTTTACCCGCTCACCAGTATTAGAAACCGAGATATCTCTCGCTTGAAGACCCCTCCCCCCTCCCCCCACGACCCCCAACGGTGGGATCCCAGTGTCTCTTGTATCCGATGATTTGAATATTCTTCTCCGTTTGTCTGCAGAGGAATCAGCGGTACACATAGAACAGCTTGTACGCGATGCCCTCGCGCTGGTGCGGACCTTCGAAAACCAAGACCAAGAACCGCCGTCGTTCCTGACGCAGCTGATCCGTTTGGCGGACAGGAAATGGGTGCTCGTCGTGAAGACGCTTTGCAGAGTGATTTCTCTGGACGAACCTCTCGGACCTGGAATGATATCGACAGTTCTTGACGACTGTCCCCTACCGAGTCGAGAAGACCTCATGGGTAAGACATCCGTTTCGGTTTTATTCTCATAGTTCGTGTTGATCCACGCAGGCTCAATGCGGGTGAGCAGATTGTGGAGAAGAAGAATCGTCGGAGCCGTTGGCTGGATCGACAACGAGCCGATGGAGATAACGAGCCCAGAGTGTTGGTCAGTGCGAATCATACCTGAAGCTGAATGTTCATTGTAGACTTCGTCGATCTCCTGACATCGGCACCCGCTGGAGATTACGCATACGAGAAAAATCTCTGCGTCGTACTGGCTCTGTTGGCGGACAAATTGGCGGGACCATCCGCCGTCAGCCTCCTCAACAGGACAACCCTGGCTTTCCTCACAGAAAGATTGGACTATCGCAGAAATCAGGATACTCAGGTGAGTTCCGGCTGTGGTCACCCTACTCGGCCCAGAGCTTTTCGCGTGCCTCCGATACCCGCTCAGGATATCTTCCCGATTCGACATGCTCAAAGGAGCTCAACCGCACGCGACGTTGCAGGGCGAGTCGTGGCTGTTGTCGTGCGCTGTTGCCGGCCTTCGAAATAGATTCGCTCAAGGCGGAAGCTTAGGGTGGAGCTCTGACTCAGAGTCACGTTGATCGGGTCCACCGCTTTCATACTATTGCATACGGTGTCATTGATTGCTATAATATAGTGAGCAAACTTCGTGGAGAACGTGATCGCGTCATCGAAACTCATTCCACCAACCACTCCGTCGCAACCTGCAGCGCTTTCGAGCTCTACTTCCACTTTCCTCTAGAATCCGGTAGAAACAGAGGAAGCGATGACGCGAAGTGGCGACCGGCGACCAAAGTTCAATGGATTAGAATAACGGGAAGAGACGATATCTTACCATCACACGTGAGCCCAACTCAGATTATTCCTTGGGCTTTGCAGGTGATTCTCTTCTCCCTGCTTGTTCTAGAAAAGTTCGCGCAAACTCTCGAGAATAAAGTGATCATCGAGCGCTTCATCGCCGAGGAAATGGCAATGGACGTTCATCCCTTGAGAGCTTTGGAAGAGTGGGTCGACGAAACAGACCTTGTCCGACGACAGGTTGGGTTCTGCGCACAGTGGGCTCTCGACAATGTCTTCATCCTCCCCGACAGAGAATTTTCCTACTTGAAAGTGAGCTCCCAGATTATACAGCGGCTGTGCGGCAGAGATATTTATCGACAAGAGGATGCTCAGAAAGACCCCAGGAAACCTCGTGCGAGCTTCAGAATGGCCGTTTCTTTCAAGGTGGATATGACTGGAATTAATGTTAAGCTCAACGACAATGACGCATCCGAATACTTGAAGATATCGCCAAACGGCCTGGAAGCTCGCACAGATGCCAGTTCTTTCGAATTCGTTCGATCCACGTTTGAGGTATGTATTGGACATCTGAAAATTTGAGAGCGAAATTTTTCATCGGTATCCAGCGTCGTTTACCGCCTCGGAACTGGACCTCATTTCACGTTTAACGGATAGCCGAAGTTATTGACCGTTCCAAAAATAACGGAAATCGTCCCCGCGGAACATCTCACAGGGAAAATTCCCGCCATTTTTTCGAGCAAGATTATTTTCCGTTGAACCGGAAATGAAGTCTACTCGGAAGCATAATAAGCCCACGATGCGACTTCGTTGCAGGTAACAAGAGGATGTTGGTATTACGAAGTCCACTTGGTGACAAGCGGCATCATGCAGATCGGATGGGCCACACGCGACTCAAGGTTCTCTAATCATGACGGCTGTGGTATCGGGGACGATCAGTATTCGATCGCGTACGATGGGTGCCGTCAGAGCGTGTGGCATCGCGCAAGGAAAACGGCCATCAACCACAAACCTTGGCAGCCAAACGATATCCTGGGTACGGCTTCCGCTCCTCCTCGGCACAATCCTGTCTCCGATTTCTTCATGTCCCTCCACACACACTTCCTGCTTGATGATTCGAATCGGTTCGTTTCAGTAGACCCGACAGCATAATGGGTGTTGTGATCTTCTTCACAGGTTGTCTATTGGACATCGATCGTCAGGACTGTATCTTTTCGTTGAATGGCATTTCTCTGCCGGCTTCGTTGTGTTCCGGAATCTTCGACTCGACAAAAGGTTCAGGGTTTTTCGCGGCCGCGTCTTTCATGACCTATCAGCAGTGCCGCTTCAATTTCGGCCTCCACGAATTCCTCTACCCACCCATCGACCGTAAATTCCAATGCTTCAATGATAGTGCTGAACTCAGTGTAGAAAACAGGCGAATCATTCCGCGGCACGTCAAACTTCGGAGGAGCTCGATCAGTGAGTAGTCTAAGGCATCGTTAAGCGAACCCTTGTTCAATTTATGGAGAGGCCCATGCAAACGTAAGAGTGACCTCGCGATCTTTCCTTCCAGGTGCGACGAATGCATGTTCGATTTGTGTGGACTTCGAAGCTACGATACAGTTGAAGCCGTGTGACCATTCGGGTTTCTGTGAAAAGTGCGCCAATATTCTCGAAAGCTGTCCTCTGTGTCGGGCTGACATTTCCGAGAGGCGATGCATTTCATGAGCATTTGCCGGAAGCGGGAAAAACAGCTGTGAGCGCCGGCTACGTTCAACACCTCGAGGTCTCTACCAATATCGAGCAACGAGGAATATTCCGTCGGCCTTCCTTGTGATCTTGAACACATGTTGCCATTTGCACACTACGACCGGCGGAAACGTTTGCTTCGAATTGGTCCTTGAACTGGAACGTGACAGACTCAACTCGGCAACTCCCGGCGCCCATTCTGTAACTTTCTCTGGTTTCACGCAACTGGTTGGCGATATCTCTCCGTGCGCTCACCCTGGGACTCGTGGTGGAAGTCCAGTTCATTCCTACGTGTTCCTTCAAACTGAGAGTCACGACCCGATTCACTCTACAGAGAGTTTGGTCAGCTTTTCATTCGTATCTTCGGTGGTTTCGGAGATAGTCATACCTGGGAGCGCCTCGTCCGAGCTATTTCACTGCAGTTTCACTACAGTGTGAATGCAAACTCGATACAAATGGCGTTCTGTCCCGGTTTGCGTTCAGAAGCCACCGTGCAACTCCCTCTCGGAGCTCTGCCAATGTCTAAGAATCAACTCGTTGCGTCTCACTGCTATCGAATCGCTCAGTCTCTTCCAGTGATCTCGGAAAGGAAACAACAAGTTGAACTCTTGGAGACGTGTGTACCGAGTAGGAAAACTAAGTTTCGTATCGACGACGACTTAATTAATGTGATATACTTGGTTTATATGAAATATTGTACATTATGTATCCCAACGGACGTCCACTTGGTAGAGATCTTAACTTTTGAATAATAAAAATGTAACCACTGACATGCATGAGTGTGGCTCTTGTGGTTCTTCCACCTGATGACGGATTCCTCCCACGCTATTCTTTCCGGAGATGGTGTGATCATTCCAAATACTCTTTTTCCTGAATTCGCAGAGTCCCACAACGATCGACATTTTTTCTGGTTGAAAACGAGCATTCGTCGGTCGGTGCTTGTAATCAAGCCTGAAAACCCGACATTTTTCCTGTCCACGGCCATCGATCCCTCCAGCTCAAAGAAAAAATCGTGGACGTTTCCGTGTGTAGGTCGCGGTTTCCGATGGTCTTAGATATCTGCTTTGGGATCTTATCCTAAGCACTACATACGACGTTCCTCTCATGAGCTTGAATCTAGGATGTACGCACGCGCTTGCTGCGAGGCTCCGGGAGCCCGCTGAGGGAGAGATGGGACCAGTACACCCTGCCCTAGAAAGCCATTTTTTCTTGGCATCCAGGAAATCTGATATCCAGGATACCAGTCATTTCAGAAATCGAGCAGAACCACGTATCGTAGATGAGAATTTTCTTGCGTTTTCCGCGATCGGCAGCTGCTGAACTGTTTTCGGCGATCGATAGCTGAAAGGATGGAGCGTGTTTCGGCTCTTCTTCGAGCCGATCGGTAGAGTTCGCCTTTCCCGTAGCGTCTCGAGAACAATCATTATCTTCAGCTACTATTTCATCCGTTCACCAGGGAAATGAAACACGCGCCATCCTTCCAGCTATATATCGCGAAGGAGAAATACCTAATTCGATATTTCGAGTTCGCTTCCCGCCTGATTGACCCTTCAAACATAGTTCTCAACTGGACTCTATCAGTGATCGGAAATAAGATCTATTGCGTTGACCATGCGGCCGACTTAAATTTCATCTGGTTCAAACTGCATTTGAATGTCTAGACCTCATCTCCGACTCTTAGGTCGTGTTGTTCCCTTCCGAGAGCAATCATCATATTGAAGCGACTATTCCTGCCAATTTATCTGAGAAGAAACCGCGCGAGTCGGACGAATGACTTGTTTCTGCCTGACTGATCGTGTGTCGTTAGGGTACAGATCCCGAAGTTCCGTGACCCAAGGACAGGGTGCTGAATCGTTAGAAATCGGGCGTTGCCAGCCAAGAATGGAGCCCCGATGGTCTCTGCACCTCGTCGGAGCGATTCATGCGCCACGCTCAGCTTGCTCTTCCCGAATACGGGGAGCAAGGCGTTTCCTCGGTATATTGATTAATTTTTCGACTTTCACTTTCCTTATGATTTTCTCTCGAAAGAGGAAACTGAGCTTCTGGAGAACTGTAAATCGGTCGTCTACTCAATCGATCGGATCTAACGGAGGACTCGTTTGGCTCAAACCTTCGCTTTCCCATCTCTGTCCAACTCGCGCGATTGAACTCGAGGAACCCCACAGTTCCGAACGTTTCCACAGGCAGCGGCGGAGCAATAGAGGGGGAGGCTGCGGAGAGTCATGTCGTTTCAATTGGCACTGTATCAGGTCACTTTAAATCTTTTTTTGGTTCCCTCTGAGAATGGATCCGAAGGTTGCAACACCAACGAACCTCCGGCCCGGACGGTACTCGCCCGTGCTATAACGCTGCCTCGGATATGAAGGCTCGGACCATCGAGCCGCGGGGGACTCGCAGAGCGGGATCGCTCTGCTGTGAGCTGGAACTCTGATACGTCCATTCCAGTGCAATTCTGGTACCAGGAGAAAGCTCACAGGCAGTTCTTCTTGCGAACGCCCCGAGCCTGATTCTAAGGTCAGCAAAGATCATCATCACAACCTTTCTCTTCATGCTTCTGCTGTTATCTCTCGTTCCGTTCTTTCCGTTCTCGCATGCGAATTAGCTCCATGTTCATCTCGAGGTGTACATTAATATCCCAAGGTGAGCATCGACGCTGTGATTCCAAGGGAGTTTCCCTTGACTGATACGACGCGACTGAGACAGCGCCTCACAACTTCTAGACCGTGGAGATTCGAAATAGACAGAAACCAGATGACAGTAGAGAGGAGCCGCGCTGCCACTAGCATTCTGAATTCATGAAATCTGCTTGGAGCTGTGACACTTTATCTGGAAGTATCATCCGGGAGTTATCTGGCCGGTGCCGCCAAACAGCAGATAATTCCTCGCAGCTCATGGTGGCTTACGGATCATCTGAATTTCAAATCGGCACACCAAGCGAAGCGCCAAGCTCCACTTCCACCAAACAGAAAATGATGTCGACTTGCTCGTCATGGTCGTGCGTTTGAATCAACGGAAGAAAAACGTAATCGGTGTTTCTTCTGCGCATCCTTCCAGTCATGAGCTAGGAGTCAAGCTCCGGCGGTGAACTACAAACATGGGAAGTGACTGCTGTAAAAGCTCGAAAGAGGACCCCGACGAAACCTGTGAGCCGGACGGTGGCCATCCAAATCACCTGAGTAAGTTGATTCCCAGTGTCATCCCTATGAGCCATCGAATCTGGGTTGAGAACAATATTTCCGGGAAATCGGAGGAACCCATTCTTCGCAACCTGTCTTGCCCCCGCGAAACGCATGTCCAGTTCGACACCACCGATTTCTATCCGTGTCAATCGTTGGTTCCTCGACTCCTTTTCCCGGACATCGAGTGATTCATGCGACTGACAACCAATGAGCTGCCCAGATTCTAGAATGTTTTGATAACCTCTTCAATATTCAGCAATGTACGTCCGGAGCAGCGCTGTGGTCGTGGAAGAAGCTTAGCCAGAGTTCTGTCCAAGAGCATATTTGATTTGAAACTTCCGGCGGTGGAACTCGGAGCTCGAGTGCAGTTCGGGCGTAATCCCTCTTCAAAAAAACCCATCGGTGTTGCGTTTCTCTGTCTTACTTCGTGAAACGTCGCGCCTTGATTCGTCCTCTCTAATCAGGAGGTTACGTCATAGCTTATTAGCGTGTGACTGATGATGCGCATCAGGAACTACAAGTTCCGTAATTCTCCAAGAATCCGTAATTCGGGTCGAGAACAGTGTTGTCCCGTCCTCCTATAGATCGGAACAGTACAATCTCTTCACACCATGGAACTGAAGAACACGATTCAGAAGGTGTTCGTTGCAGGCGAGTCGGCGCTTCTAGTGGAACGATTGGTTCGTGAATTCCTCTCGGTCATACGAACTCTCATCAACCACGACCCACCGATTTTCTTCGTGCAGCTGATACAGATAGCGGATAGAAACTATGTTCTCGTGATACAATCTCTGTGCAGAGCTGTGCCTCTCGAGGACTTAGTGGGACCAGTCGTCATATCACAGATCCTTTACGAGTGTCCTTCTCCGAGTAAAGAGGACCTCATGAGTGAGTTTGTCAGCTTTTGGTGTATTTTCATTCCTTATTTCCTACTTCCAAGCTCGTTATGTTCGACTCCGTTCAATGCAGCCTTCGTCGAGCTCCTGGAAACGCCATCGCTGAAAGACGATGCGTATGAACGGAATCTCTGCGTGTCCCTGGCCTGCATAGCAGACAGGATGGCAGGACCTTATGCCGTCAGCCTTCTAAACAAAACGACGCTGAGTTTCCTCGTCGACAGACTCGATCATCGGAGGAAACAGGATACCCAGGTCAGTGACCATATGAGCAGAAACCATATCCGAATCCATTCGCTATCGGTCGATGGACGAATGGATTTCCGATTGAGTTCTCGGAACTGGCAGTCTGTCCGAGGAGCCGCTGTGCACTATAACATCGGCCTCCACCGAAGTTGCGTATTGCGGAGGCCTTGGGTGGAGCTCAAGGACAGGGTCACGTTGGCCTTCCCAACCCCTCTCTAATTGGAGTTCACGTGTCTGTGCTAGCGCGAAACCTGGGTACTTGCGGAATCCTCGATGGCTTTTTGCGACGGAAATAACGGTCCGCACGAAACGACTCATTTCGAAAGTAGTCATACTTTTCCGAGAATGCGGAAATACCTGTAACCATGGAACGATGATTTTATGAGTTCTCGCGCGAGGTGAGGGCTCATTATGTTCAAATCACGTCTCAAGGCTCTAGTGGAATACCAGAGGGTCCGATCTGATTCAGGTGATCCTCTTCGCGCTCATTGCCTTGGAGAAGTTCGCGCAGACCTCGGAAAATAGGGTTTACATCGAAAAATTTCTCAGCAACGAGTTCATCTCCGAAAATCATCCCCTGAGATCCTTGGAGACATGGGCTGATGACTCGGATCCGGTTCGACGTCAAGTCGGCTTTTGCGCACAGTGGGTTTTGGACAACATCTTCATACTTCCAGACAGGGATTATTCGTATTCAAAGGTAGGCTCAGAGGATTCAATTGCTTGTTGAAGTAGAGTGCATTCCCGTTTACGTGATCAGCTATCACGTGGCCGTCACGTTCCATCCGTATAGCAAGGTTTTGTTCGAGGATCGTATCTGGCAGAAACACCGCCATATTCATTCTGAAAATAGGTGAACTTGGACGGAATCAACGCGATGCTAAACGGTCAAGACATGACGGAATGCATGAAAATATCCCCGGACGGCTTAGAAGCACGCGCCGACGCGTGCTCATTCGAATCAGTTCGTTCTACGTTCGAGGTGAGTTGGTTGATTTTCAGGCAATTCCGAGAATGTGACCTCCGGAGTTTTCGCAGCGACCTATGTGTCGAATGACAGGAACGGTCTTCAGCGTATAAGTTGATCAAGGCTTGACGAGATAGAAATGCAGCATTCAATAGCGTGCCAACTCTCTGCAGGTGTCGGAAGGGTGCTGGTACTATGAGGTACAATTGGTGACTGGCGGTATCATGCAGATCGGGTGGGCCACGCGAGACTCGAAGTATTCCAATTACGACGGCTTCGGTATCGGGGACGATCAGTACTCGATTGCCTATGATGGTTGTCGGCAGCTCATATGGTATTGCGGCCACAGCATTCCAATCAGTCACAAGCCGTGGCAACCAAACGATATTCTTGGTGAGCAAACAACACTGAAGCGTGCTTAGACCGGGACATATCAACCTGCTAGTTCCAGGATCGTTCGGTTCTGTCTCGTGATTTCATCCGCTCCTGTTGTTTCGCAGGTTGTCTCTTGGACATTAATCGGAAAGAATGTACCTTCTCGCTGAACGGAGTGCCTCAGCCTTCGGTCGTTGGATCCGTTTTCTTCGACTCGACGAAGGACGCCGGATTTTTCGCCGCTGCATCCTTTATGACCTATCAGCAGTGTCGCTTCAACTTCGGTTCGCGGGAATTCGCCTACCCACCGACGGATCGCGTGTTCAAAAGCTTCAACGAGTGTGGGAGGCTGAGCGTGGAGAGCGCGAGGATCATCCCCAACCACATCAGAATAAAGAGCGGCTCGTTAGGTAAGAGATCGGCTTCCTCTCCGCTCTGGTTCATACGTTTCCCGGAGTACCCGGCGAGCGCTAATCGGGATCCATATCTTTCCAGGTGATACGGACGCGTGTTCCATATGCGTGGACTTCGAAGCCACGATACAACTGATGCCATGCGGGCATGCGGGATTTTGTGATAAATGCGCCAACCTTCTCGAGTGCTGTCCCTTGTGCCGGGCAGATATCACAGAAAGGAAAAGAACCGCGAGGGAGTTGATCTCCTGAACCATCGCAGTGCTTACAACTGTCTTGTCGGCGTCCACCGTCGGTCTCGCAGTCATCTGTCGGAATCGTGATAGAAATCCGCTGCACATCAATAGCGCCGGGATCAGTCAGTTGGAATGGATAGACATCCCGCGTTGGAATGCTCACCGAACGCTTCGATTGAACGCTTGGATTTCTAGCGGTGCTTAGTTCCGGTCAATGTTTCAGTGTGTATCGTTCCATCTCCCAAAGAATTCTCCGGGCCGGGTCCCTGGTATGTAGCTTTATGGAGCGACCTATCCTCCGCCGGGGTATCACATTTGTAAAACAATCACAAGAAGGAATATAGCGAGCTTTTTTCCCCGGGCGCGTGATCCTCAACGTGTCCAGAGCTTGGACCCGGCTCGCGACGGGCTCCTCCCACAGCACCCATTTAATCTCGATCCGACGGCCACCCCGCCCGGTCTCGATACTGGAGCGGAACCTCATGACAAGCGTCAAATCCCACTGTAAATGTGAACAGCCATACGCCCGTATTCTTCCCAGAAAGAACTCGGAGAGAGATCTGCGAATCGTTTGGGACATTATTTAATTTCCCATCGGTTGCAGCCGGTTCTGGCTTCCAATCCAGTTAGAATCTGTCACGCTTTCCCGCTCGTAAAGACCCACGGATACGCCGTTGCGTCTTATACGACGCTCACTTGACGGGAATCGCACCAAAAGATCATTGTTCATTGTCACAGGCTGCCGTCTCACCGACGGAAAGTTTGCTAAGGAAATTATTAAAGCAAATGGGGTGGAAAATCGCACAGTCTGGCCTTTTTTTGCTTTTATTGGGTCTCGCATTCACAGTCACGCCACAATCGATTTCCGATGGGGAATATTGTTACGAGCAGGAAGAGTGGGTTCCGGCTTTCGGTAAGGAAGGCACAGGTATCTGATTCTCGGTAAGGTGCTTATCCTCCACTTATTTAATTACAGCATATGAGGCCACCGAACATTCGACGGACGCTGCATCGATGAAGTTGCTCGATCCGTCTAGGTAATGTACAATGCGACTGCAGCGGTCTCCTCTTCTCAGCTCTGCTCGGCCCCAGTTTGAGATCCCCAGCCATGTACTCGGAGAAAGGACCCGACTCGATTCCGAGAGTCCCGTGGCTCCAGACGGGCGTAAATTTCGAAAGGAGCCGATTCGACTTAGCTCAATTCGAAACCTGAGTTCGACTGTATAGCATATAGGAGTTTCTCTTTCAAAACATCGAACTCCTCGATTGCCGGCAGCTTCAGAAGATTGACGCAAGTTGCAGCGGTCGGCAGCCTGTCCGTGGAATCCACTCGGTTGATGCCGAACAGCGGTTGGAGCTCCTGTAAGACAGAACAATGGAAACAGCTCGTACTTAATCTAGACTTCGACATTCCCTGGAGCGAGAGCTCCTCCAGCTTCGGGACGAGATGTTCGGCAAGGATTTCCCCTGAACTCCTCATCAACGGAAAATCTCCCCAAGTGTTGCAGTTAAAACTCGTTCCTTCGATTTGTACCTTGAAGCCGAGGAGCGGCGGTCTCGAGCAACTCGTCACGAATTTCAGGAGTTGGCGCTGCTGAGTGACATCGAAGCTCCCGACCACTTCCCAGAAGCATTCGATGACTGGATGCTCATCGAAGTATCCGTTTGCATACACCGTATTGCTCCTCCAATCTTTGAGATTCATCGCAGACGTGGCGCCCGAAATAAGTTTCTGAAGCTCTTTCGGATCGAAAAGTCGAAGCCAATGAGGATCCACGATTTCCGCGATACCGGACTTGAAGGCAGCGGTCTGCTGCCTGATTTGCTTGTTGAGCTTGTAATCGGCCATCAGGTGAACGTACTCTATACGATTGGCGTTCGTCACCGCTATCTGTGAGCCGTTCGGTTTCAGCTCGATGGTCTGCTGTTCTCCGAGGTCGTTCATCACGACCGTGAAGTTCAGGTCCAGGTCTTCAACGTTCCCGCGATATGATTTCGTGAACAGCAAGTTTCTGGAATTGATCGGAGCATTCAGATTCATGTCAGATGGAACCGAGAGTTGAGCTGAGGCGTAGCCGGGAGGATAACAGATATGAGAGAATAGGGAGGCGGAAGGTAAGACTTCCTCGGGGGACAGGGCGGGAAGAGAAATGAAGAGAGAGGAATGGGGAGGCAGCGGAGGAGAGGGACACGAAAGAGATCCGTTGAACGGGACGAAAAGGTTCCCAAGTTTTCCGAGTTTTTTTCCCGGTCGAACAGCTCACAACAGGAAGACCATCCGATTCACAGAAAGAGCTGCGAGTGCGAAAAAAAGGAAAATGATGATGGGAGAAGATAGAAGTTGCTCACTTGTATAGCACAGGATCTAACGATGCGAGATGATGGATGTCGAGTTCTGAATTAGCGAGCATCTTCGACAGGAAGAACTCCGCCAGCGGTAGTTCAACAAGCATGAAGTCGTATATAGCTTTGCCAAGCATCCTTCCAATGAAGTAGTAATGCTCGAGGTATTTCGGGACGATCAGATGAACTGACGGGTTGGGATAGAAGAGGTTGTCCGCCGTTGCTTTGAAGAAACCACGGTTCACGTCGAACGCTGTCTTCAGTAGCTCACTGAGGAATTCACGTGTGATGCCCCCTCCGTCGAGTCCAGCTTCCTCCACGCCGACCGAGTTGACCAATTGAACCTGGAGTTCGAATAAATCTCCGATAAGTCCCGGTGAGCAGCGTTGGCGTGAGGATGAAACTGCCCAATCCTTTCGATCTAGACCGGGTCAAGAAGGTAGCATTCCCGCTGCCCTTGACGTGCTATGGCGTCGATATCTCGTCACACCTATCCTCACCTTTAGATGATGTCTAATATTGATGCCGCTGTCCATGCCGAATCTGGCGAAGGCATCTTCATAGAGGAAATTCCGTCGAATATGAACGTGCTCTGCGAAGATCATCCGATTTTGGTCGTTCATCATGTGCTCCATCTCGAGGAGGTGCTTGAAAATTTTAACTCGCGTATGGAACGGGACCACGAAAGGCACTTCTTGAAGAATTGTTGCTGTGCGGACTTCAACTGAAAGGTACAGCGAAATCGTGGTCAGTCCCACAACTCATAGATTGCAATCGAGAAGAAACTTTGAGCGTTCAGAAAACGAAGATACTTACGGACGTTCATGCGGGACGACTCGTCAACCACACTATCTTTGATCCGGTGAGGGGCGTTCTGGAAGGGTTTGCGTTTGATGTAGGGCGTTTTCAAGTTGCCATCATTGATTTGTTCAGGGACCACGGGGAAGTCCACGATCCAAGTATCACAGAATTTTCTTCGGCAATCGCGAGCATACAGCTGATGAAGCAGTCGGACCACACTTTGGAAGAGCGTTAACCAAAGTTCCACGTTGACCTCGGCATGAGCCTGCTCCCTCGCGTTGGAGATCGTGGGATGGACCTCAGGGAAAGCTAATTCAACGAGCCCCAAGGCAAGGTTTCGAAGGCAAATGGCGATCGAAGCCAGCTCGCTGAGGCTGAAGGGCATCATGTTGCATTTGGCACCGCCCTCGTCCTCTAGTTCGGCAGTGGCTTCGTGGTAGAACTCGGCTTCATACACTGTCGGCAAGAGGCCCGCGAAAGATGAACAGAAAAAAATTAACAGGGGTAGAAATGATGTTGTCTGTTCTGTGGAAGGGCGTTTGCCTCGCGAAATCAGCTTGAGGAGAGGAATGTTGTCTTCGGTCTCGAAGGCGGTGGCAGCATTCCACAGCATCCGGAGAAAAGAAGGACGAAACGCGATCCTGAAGAGGAGGGGGGACTTGTGCGGAGCTTGTTTCATGCGGATCTGCATGTGATAACTCAAGCAGCTGACAGAAACGAAAGCCTCGGTAGATTGTATAGATTCCACGGAGTCGACGACTTTCTGGATGAAACTGTCCTCGTTGAGCAAACTCCATAACGATTCCATAGCGGCTCGTTTCAAGACATTTTGTTCGATCTCGATGTCCATTCCTTCTTCTTCGTCATCTGTATCCGAGTCGGAGTCCGCTCCCATGTCCGAGGAATTCGCGTGAACTGGTGGTGTGGTGAGCACATCCAGCATCTGGTTCTTCAGTGAGGTGAGGTACTCTATCGTCTCCGTTGGAGAGAGTGTTGTTATCCGTCGACTCATTATTGTCACGAAAGCGTGCATCTTCCACACAGAGTTCTTGCCCCCCACATTGTTGCTCTCGATGAGAACTTTCGCTGAAAATAATTTGACATCGCAGTTGGCCAACATCGGCAAGAGTACGTAGTAGGTCCGACAATCGATCGACTGCTGGTCATCGTCCACGAAGAACGCTTGTAGCAGCTCGTGCAATACTACCGCCCTGGAATTAGGAACAAACTTAGGAATGGTCGGGCATAACCTGCTCCCATGATGGGGGGATTGGTGGGGGGAAATTCCTGAGCCGACGAAGACAGCAGGTGTTGAATTAGTCCTCCTTACTCACCTCTCCGCATCCTCCGAGCAGCTCTCCAGCGGTTTGCGAAGAAGCGACAGCAACGAATCTACCAGGGGTGTAGGTGGTCTCGAGCACTCTTCGTCCACTTCCGGACATCGTGTCTCGAGCAAGCGTTTGATAATTTTGAAATATTGGAGCTTGATCAGGTACAGCCACAGCGATGAGCTGGACGAAGCGTAGATCTCGACAAGACGTAGCGGCAGGACAAGAGAAGTGCCATTCTTGTGAAGGAGCCTCAGGTTCGCTATGAGGACGTCAGAGAGGAGTCTGCTCCAAGCCTCAGACTCACTCTTCGAAACCATCTCCAGCACCTCTTTATGCCGGCTGAGCAGTGTGTGACTCAGTTTGGACAGCCTCTCGTCGTCTTTGGGAGTCTCGTAAAACAGGAACAAACGGGTGATCAGAGGACCGAGTTTCGGAATCGAGACGCCGCCAGCAATCTGTTCGTCGAACGTATCACGCAGCAAACGGTTCTGGAAACAGCGACGTGAACCAGTGTGGGAAAGTTCACCATACATTTCTGGATGACCAGGAAGTGTCTCAGAACGACCAAAACGGGTAGACTTACGAATCTTCGTCGCGCGAGGAAACCTCGGACCAGAGCTTGGATTTTCAAGACACTCGTTTCCTTCTTCTTCTCGTATTCTCGGAGCTTCCGCTTCTCCTGTTTCTGACGGAGCAGGTCATCGCGACTCTGTGGATTCCGAGTGCCCGAAATTAGGATAACAGCTCAAGACATGTAGGAGACTTCCAGTGAGACTCAGCTGTGATAGCTGCATTAGATAGGAATGATCGGCTCTCGCGTTTCGGGTCTGTTCGGCAATGTACCCTCCCTGAACAATAACAACAGTTTTCACGAAATGCTGAGGCCATGTGATTCCCCTTCCAAGCCATAATAATGAGGCCTGCGAGCCGGTTGAGCCCCAGATCCTCGGAATGAGCCCCGGGAATCGCTCGGGTCGGAATAGCTTAGTTTCGAGAGACAGGCAACCGGCTTACAACCGCGATGCACACAGATTCACATTTGTTCTCAGCGAACCAAACGAGAGTTGCAACGGCACGGTTTCGTGTTGTCAACGATAAGTAAACTTCAGATGACTTACAGGGTCATTGTGTCGACTGGCTCCACCGAGAGCCTGCGTTGGCCTTCTGCGAAATTGTCCTTCAAAGCTGAACATACCAACAGCTGATCTCCCAACTCGAACGTAAGATATTTCGGCAACTCAGTTGTCTCCCGCACCAATGCTAGCTAAGCAGTCATCGGGGAACACTGCGAATGGGGAGAACTATGCCTAACTAGGATGGAGAACTGAGCTCTCAACGAATCAAGATATCACTGATCATCCGCGAGTTCCCGAGCGGCTGAGCTCTAACCACGGCAATTTTCACGACTCTTCCAAGAAAGAAGGAGAGGAAAGTGGACCCGCCAAATTTAGCGGGCAATCTTCACATGTTGCAAGCTCATCATACCGCTCATAACGTTCTGAGGATGGTATCCGATTCCCGAGTCTCGCTGTTCTCCTGTGTTCGGATGGTGTGATCATTTTCCATCCGAGGCCCAGTCCCAGCCTTCCGGAACATCGAGGCGAGCTCGAGTTCGGCCGAAAGCTGAGACCGAACTTCGCGCTAAAATCGTTGTTTACTAAAAAGGCGCCGGTACATCTGACTGAAATCCGACCGACAATCCTGGATTAAAGAATCTCGGGAAACAACGTTCGCTAGGACCCTGAATCCTGTGCTCGACTTGCTTCGGGGGAACTCGAGACTCAATTCCTTACCCTGAGTTCTGAAGCCGAACTATGGCTTTCAGCTTCGGAACGAATCCCACCTCTAGCGCAGGAGGCACCGGTGAGTCTTGCGACTGTATTCGTGAAGTTTTCTCCGAGATTTCTTTCGAGATTTCCTGACTTGCGAGAGATTCGATCCCGCTCATTATCGGGCCGGATTAAATGTTCGATCAAACATCAGCGTTGTGTACATTGGAATCCACATCTGGCTCAGGCTTTGAGATTCGCATGAAGAGCTCTCACTCAAACCCAGAGCCATTGATTACATGGTGCAGCGGGCGAATCCGTCACTCCCCGAATCGATCCGAAATACAGTGATAAACTCAATAACTCGACTCTCCCCAGGATTGACTTTCGGAACTCCGGCAACTACTTCAGCTTTCGGAGCCCCTTCTGCAGCTCCCGCGTTCGGAATGGGCACCTCAACAGCACCTTCGGCCTTCGGAATCGGCACTTCAACGGCACCTACTGCCTTCGGAATCGGCACTTCTACAGCACCTACTGCCTTCGGAATCGGCACCTCAACAGCACCTACTGCCTTCGGGATCGGCACTTCAACGGCACCTACTGCCTTCGGAATCAACACTTCGACGGCACCTACTGCCTTCGGAAGCGGCTTCGGAACTTCCTTCGGAACATCAACAAATGCGGCACCGTCTCTGAACCTGTCAACCACCGGTACTGGTTTCGGAGTCGCGCAGGCTGCGACACCTGCACCAGCGCTAGGAAGCTTTTCTTTCAGCTCCGCACCTGGTGCAGGGTCAACTTCATTCGCGAACCCGAAGCCCGCGACCACAGCCGCTGGAATCGCGCCGACATCGACAACCAGCGCTTTCGGCTCGACAGCACTCGGAGGATCCGTCTCCTCTACCGGGGGTTTCGGATTCCCCCCAGCGAACCCTAGTGGAGCGCCCACCGGGGCTCCCGCGGCCGGTTGTGTGGCTTCAGCGACGCAAGGCTCGATGACGTTTGAAGAGCTGGAAAAGAAATGCAACGAGTGGAAGAAGGAGTTGGAGTTCCAAGAAGAAGCTTTCTTGAAGCGAGCGACGCAGATCAATGCCTGGGATCGGTTGATCACCGCCAACGCGGAAAAAATAACCGAACTCCACGAATACATGAAGAAGGTCAAGAGTGATCAAGACCGCATGGATCGCGAGGTCGACTTTGTGGTTGCTCAACAGAAAGAGCTCGAGGAGATGCTCGGGCCTCTGGAGCAGGAAGCCCTCGCCCTAGAACCGACCTCGATCCAGCACCACACCGACTTCGAGAGACAAACCACCTACAACTCGGCGACCACTGTGAACGCCCAACTCAGAGGCATGGCCGAGCGTATCAAGGAAATCATCGAACACATCAACGCAAACAACAAATCGGGCAACGATTCGTCGTCGATCAGTCAAATCACCAAAATTCTCAATGCTCATGTAGATGTGCTGCAGTTCATCCAGAACGGAATCGACACCCTCCAGCAGAAAACTGAAGACGTCAACAAACTCATGGCGTCTGGCCGAATATGAGACAGTTTGGAGAGTATTGACGTTGCCTTTCCGTAGTCACTGGCTAGCGATTTTATGCTGTTACTTCATAAAATAAAATCTCTCTCTGAGGATGTGTCATCGTTCGGAACGTGTTTCGCTCCTGTATCTCTTATCTCCCTCTTAGATGTGTGCAGGTTTCGATCTCGCCCACTGAATTTGCAAAGGATTCACGATGGAAGAATCCAATCTGCTCACTGAGTCGAACTGGAAACCCGAGCTTTCCACTCTTCGAGGGTCCAAATCCTAACGATTCCTCCCTCGCGATCAAACCCTCCCAGCTGGATCGGTGAAAACTCACTTGCGAGGAGACGAATACTTCTTCTAGAAGCATCTAGAAGCATTATTCGTACCTCTACCATTTATTCTGAGAAGGAGCAATAAATCGGAAATTCAATCCAAGAGCTTCCAGTTCGGCGATGGTTCCTGCACGTTGAGCCAGTTGAAGTCGTCGATTAAATTGTAGTTGTTCTTAGTTTTCGCGAGTCCGGCGGCTTCCCAGGCTCCATCCGACGCGGGGTAATCGTCTGGTAGACTACCAAAGGCGACGTTCTTGCAGTCCTCGATGATTGATCTGGGAAAAATCAAAGTTCGGAAGAAGGTTCCAGCTTTCGTTAGGACGTGAAGCAATACCGAAGCCCGAAATGCTCGTCAGCGCACCATGATTCCGTAGGAAATTTGAAATCAATGGTAAGACTCACCGTGAGCTGATGTGGAGACGAAAAGTTGCACTTTCTGCCTGATGAACCCTGAGTTGCTGGCAGGCGACTTGGAGCTCGCTTCCTTTGAAACCCACGATCAGCACCGAGCTCGCAACCGGATCACATATGACTTTGCAGTCGTGGACCTCGCTGATGTACAACGTGGCCGGATTGCCGCAGATTCTAACTCGACAGCCTCTCAGATTTCGGAGCTCGACTTCACCATGGACATCAAATAGCTGCAGATCCTCATCGGTACAGTTCTCGCGTGAGAACGCAGCTTTGGTCTCTTGGACCTGTGCTGCCTCCGGAATGACTGCGATCGGCTTCTCGGAGCGGACTTTCACTTCATGGTCGTCTTTAGTGGTTCTGCTGAATCCGAATCTTTTCTTTGGCTCTTTGATTTTGTCTAGAATCTTCTTGAATTCCTCGATACGTTCTTTGTACACCTGGAGGTCCCTCGGAGGGAGGACAGAGGAGTGCGCACTGACCAGGGCCTGGCTCTCTCGGATCAGCGACCGACATTGCTCAACATTCTTGGAAGCAACACCTTCATCGAACAGCGACGCCTTCGCCGAAAACAGTGCGAAGAATTTACTCGACTCCGTAGCTGATACCATACTGGATTGTTTCCGCAACAATGCAACAACTCTTGCGGATCTACTGTTTGGGCTTCTGCCAGGCGATCCTGTCTGCTTCTCTTGTGTTCAGAGCGCCGAATCTCTCACCAATTTGATAATACCCGTCGAGAACCGGATGGCAGTTCTCTGACATCCAACGTCGGAAATTGATGTTCGAATTCAACTGGTGGTACACGGCGTAACAACCGAAAAATAATCCCAGTTCCCCGATGATGAGGACTTTGAAGCTCTGTTTGAACTGGCCAAAGATACTGCCCCGTTGTGGAACTTTCTTCAACATTTGCTGTAAAAATGAAGGAATCGAGTTAGTCAGGTTCGCGGATCGCTCCAGATCCTGTAGCATTCGTTGACAATCATAGCTTCGGCAAGAACTCTCAGAAGCCGAAAGCCAGATTGAGATCAGGGACGGGTCGATGAGCGTCAAAACGGCTATGGCGACCCAAGCCTGTCGGGCCCAGATATTTCGGCTTGGTCTCTTCGGCCCAAGAAATTTTGGCTCTGGGACTTCTCGGCCCCAAGACTTCCTGGGCATGAGTGGCGCATCATTCGCACGATTGCGAATGATACCAACAATCTTGAGAAAAATTCACGAGGGGCATCGCCTGCAGATTTTTTCTTCGAAAATATGATTCCCGCGATTTCCGGAAAACACCGAGGATTCTGGCTTGTAGCTTCATCTCGGGTGATTGTGGAACCCTATTTTTCGTACAGAGTAAACCATAGAAAACATATCTTAGGTTAAACATTGTGCATCACCGCATTTGAGTGTCATCAAGAGTTTTTCCAAATCCGTTCGAAAAAGGGGGTGATACCCCCTCTCTGAGCACACTAATCAGAGAGAATAGGGTTATTCCGAGTATAGTTCAGAAACACAATCGTAGCCAGCTCAAGACAGCTGTAAAGGACTCGTAGACACTTAGAAAGAGGGATGCGATGAGCCGATGCGAAATCCCGTTTTCGGATGGAAATGAAAGGGGCCGAGAATGTGAGGCCGGAAAGTTTCAGGGACGAAAAGTCTCGAAGCGGCAGTGTCGCGGGGCCGAAATGTCTCGGGGTCGAGAAATGTCTGAGGTCGAAACACCCACATGATGCTGACAGTGGTTCCGGAGGACCCAGTGCCCTTCTCCATGGAGGGCATGAAAGATCTATCGTCCAGCGCCAGACTCGAGTATTCTACACTGCTGGTCAGAATAGTCCACCATAAAGTCTCCATCGACCGACGTGAGAAATGCGATGTTTTTGGGCTGAGTGGAGTCGGTCAGAGTCGAGATGACTGTCCGGTCTCTTGAATTAATTATAGTTCTAGGCACGAACCGATATATGTTGTTTTGCAGACCTCTCCAGAACAACCGGCTGATAGAGAGTCTTCCGTATCACATGTTGTCAAGGCAGTGATCCTCCTCCGGGTTTTGAGAGGATCGTCTGCTCTATTTACAAATAACAATGGCCCCTATGGTGTATCTTATGTTTCTCCCGTAATTGGGCTCTCTGAGGCAGAGAACTCAAACTGTTCGAACGATAGTGGCCCGACGTTCTGAAAGAACTCTGAATAATGTCCGACGAATATTTTGTTGCCGAGGGCTCGTTGAATCTCAAGGGAGGCTCACACAAGAAGTAAGTTAAGCGCTGAACAGTAATTGGGGGAGATTGCTTCATGAATCCATGCTCATCAGATGACGATCGGTCGAATCCTGCGTTTGACTCCATTGGAGAACAACACAGCAACATTGAGCATGAACTCCGCTCGTTTTAGGAAGAAGAAGAAGTCCAAGGAACGTAAACTGAAAATGGAGGCACACACTTCACGTGCGGGAGATGAAGGTGCTGTGGATGAAAAAGAGCAAGAACATCGCCCTGATCGTTTGGTGAAGGTTGAGATGACGAAGGCGGAGAAAGCTTTCAAGAAAATGCAGGAAAAGAAGAGACTCGAAAGGGTAATATCCTCAGCCGGGGACGGTGCTGGGCGTTTGATGACGCAGTAGATTGATTAAAGGCTTTGCTGAGATCGTATTGCCGGTATGATTGTCTCGACTCCGTTCACTCCATTCTTCCAGATCATGGAGAAAGCTTCGAAGAGCCATCGTCAACGAGTAGAAGACTTCAACGCAAAACTCGATAATCTCAGCGAGCATTACGATATCCCAAAAGTATCTTGGACGAAATGATACTCCTGCATCTTGTATATTTGTAAATCAATGAATGATACAATAAGACTACGACTCGTGTACTCAGAGAGGAATCGGAGTCATGCTGTGAGGAACCGGATCAGACGCGGTCTTTACTGTCGAGAAGAGAAGCAGAGGGCTACCTCTGAGGATTCTTCCTTCATGGAGAGCTCTTCTTCCACTCGAAGCTCTCCTTCTGAATCACCGGAAAGAGGAGTTTTCTCTATGAATCTTCAGATCAGCCCCATTCGTACTATCGGTAGTGCCGAACGTCTCAAGTGTTCCGATCCAGTCCAGTGTTTGATCCCTCTCAGGAAATGCTTTGCACTTTTCCGAACTCGTCTTGGAATACACGCCGGGGGAGAAGGTGGCAAGAAGGCCCCGTGATGAGATGGTGGCTGTTCGCCGAACTACATCGTCAACGTGATGCTCGTATCCGAGGACCGGTACGTGTGCAGTGGTGAACAATGTCCTGGGCCTAGGACATACTTGAAGTTCATGCATCGGTGAAAACCGCCACCGCCCCATCAGAATTTGAATCGCAGCAGATCGAAACAGGAATCAGTCGATCGACTCCGGAAACTTCCCCTCTCAGCGACGCTCATAGAAATGGAGACAACTATGGAGCCATATTGGGAAGCACAATCTCCAACCGTTTGCATCATAGAGAAAACCACACCGATATTGGGAGGTATATGACACACATAAAGAGCATACCGTCCTCATTTCACACAGAACTTCAGCGGCGTCTGTGCTATTCATCATGGCTGACATGCACGCCACCAAATTTGAGCCGTAAGCTTGTTCTCGATTGCACTATCTCCTTGACTGCGGAATAGGAATTGGGCTGGCGTTCCCCATCCTTCAAACAATGGTTCCCTGCTCGTTCTCCGCCGATCACCCCAAGTAGGTTCCCCGCAGGTCTTGCGTCAGCATCGTTAAGAAACGTTGTCTCCTACACAGTCAAGGATACCTCGGCCTAAATTCACTTCGCCCGTCAGGATTCGGTTTTTCGGACGAGTTCGGACTTATTCCCTGAGTTTCATCGTTGAATCGAATCCCAAACAGATAACCCGACGCTGTTCCGTGTTGGAGGCTTGATAAACCAGTTCCCATCATAGTTTCGGAGGAAATCTCGATCTGAAACGAGAAGTCACATTTGAGCCGTGTTCTCGCGAGCCCCTTTCGGAGCGCAGCGTTTATGGCTTGAAACCTCTTCCCAGAGCTCCAGGTACCTACCATCCCCCCACCTCCCAGGTATATGAGCAAAAATGACGCTCCAGATAGGATGTTCTCCGTCAAGGGCCCTGGGACGAAGGAGACCAGAATGACTCCGCCTGATCTCCCCATCCGGCTGCCGTCCGGTTGCTGGTTGCACCCTTGATTCGGGTAATCTCGCTCTGAACCACTTCCCAGAGACCTGTGCGATGCTGCGCGTCGAGACAGTCCCATCCCCCACGAGAGGAAGTGGAGCTAAGCTGACGGGTCACGCCGGCCTCAGAACGGGGCAATCCAGAAATGGACGAGCATAACGTTTTTGTCTCGAGCAAGATCATCTACGTAACCATATTCGAGCGTTCATCATGCTCCACGCGACGAGTTCTCCACGTGAAGGTTCCCCCGGGCATCTTCCGGCTTAAGGAACGCCGCGACACCTTCTGACCCATAGTCAAGGATTCCGCGGTACCTCTTGGGACCCTGACCGAAAGTTCGATGAAATCTCGAATGGCTGGGTCGTATAGGGGCAGAAACCGCGGCGAGTGACTCATGAGATATTCAGGGGAGAATCTGACTGACCAATGCGAGCATCTATTCATGCTAGTATCGCGCGACGATTGCGGAGACTCGTTCAGCCGACTTCTCTATCGGTCG
This sequence comes from Phytoseiulus persimilis, assembly GCA_037576195.1. Classification (NCBI taxonomy): domain Eukaryota; kingdom Metazoa; phylum Arthropoda; class Arachnida; order Mesostigmata; family Phytoseiidae; genus Phytoseiulus; species Phytoseiulus persimilis. Next base: position 7,082,317 of record CM075103.1, read on the forward strand.
TCAAGACGCTGCCTCCCCCAAATGCAACTTGCAGTCGATATGGAAGCCGCTCCAAGCGCACCTCGCCATCGATCTCTTCAACAGAACGATCGAGGTGGCGAGCGGCGACGCGGTTTTCCAGACCGGATCCTGTGCTAAAATATGGAACTCAGAGAAGACAGTATTTATTTTCGATACAACATCGTTCAGCTCAGTCCTGATGCCCAGACGTCTCTTCGCAGCTTTTGAGTTCGCTCACTTCTTCTTCAGGAATGAGAGGCTGTGCTTGAATAGTTCAATCACGCTCGTGTAGATGAGGAACGCGGCGTATATATGTTCATCGGGCTCTACGTTGTACTCACTGCCTCCCATAATCAACTGAATCTCCGGCGCGAATATAATCATAGTACAGAGGGCACCGAATCCGGCGCCGAAATCGCTTCGCCGCATCGAGGGCCGTTTGACCGCAAGGAAGCCGGTTATTGAGAGGACAGTCACCGTCACTAGGACGATATACCAACACCCTGTGAGATCGAGGCTCGTGTTGGCCGCCCAGATGGCCACTATCGTGGCACAAAAAGCACAGATCCCAAGAGCCATGAACACAGTGTTTTTATCCAATTTCGATGAGTAGAAAGCCAAAAAGACTGAGGAGGAGAGCGTGAATAAGCCAAGAAGGATCACGTTGCAGGGGAATTCGCGCCGGCAGCGACCGCAGCAGAGCAGGCTTCAGTACGAGACGCCAAGTCCGAGACTGGAATATTATCGAGTATACACTTTGAACAAGCTGTCAGAAGACCACCCCTCCATGCGAGAGCGAATCGTGACAGAATGGGAGAATAGTTGGCTCGCGGAGCACGTCAGACAAGCCGGGATGCCAGCTCTCGCTGATTGCACGATCTTCCTTTATTCTCGTTGGGACTGCCTACGGTCTTAGCGCGACGAACCAACAGCTCGCGCGGAATCACTCACATAATCGCAAGGGCTACTGCACGGTTCGGCACGATTTCCTTCAACGCAGGTGGTTCCTTTGGAAGTCCGATAACGATAAGTGCCGTTACCATGAACTGTGCGGCGACAATCGTCATAACCTTAGACAGGAATCTTCTCCGCACTTCGGGCGAGCTGAACCCGCCTGGATTCGGAAGGTCCTATTAGCGAAGTTTCTTTCGGGTGCCTGATCCTTAACGAAATCGTCTCCAATTTGACAGCCTCATCACAGCACGCGAAGACGATCAGCGACTGCTCAGAACGATGGCATGGCAGCAAGACATCCGTACGAAGAATTACTCCAGGACCCACCCATGACAGTTCTTCAGTGTGTACGATCTTTTGGTGGATGGTTTCGTTGTCTGACGGAGCTCATCGAACAATGACTGAATCGTCACGCCGGGGGAAAGCATGGTGAACAAATCAGGTAACTGGATATATGAAGCCTGTCCCTCGGAAGCTGAGATCTAGCCATGCATTTTGATAACCTCACCCTGGAACTGACTGGAACGCAGTTGGCCGTTCGCGATTCCCGGAGATAATCGTTCCTGATAATGGCGGAAGAGCTCCGTTCTCGGAAGGTGGCTCGATCTCATTGGCCGCATTCGTAGTTCGGGTTCTGAGTGATTCTCAAGTGTGGCGATTCTTGGGCGTCGGATTTGAAGATGAAGTCTAATTTCCTCGTTCCAAATGTGGGGTAAAAGTACCAGTCATGGGCCACTTACCAGTTATGGGACACCTACTACTTTTGGGCCAAATACTGACGTGAGGGGCCATCGACGGGTTTCAAAGTACTGCTCTAACCTAAGGCTTTTCGTGAGGAGGGAGCGCCTCTCCTTCTAAACGAGGTGAATCGTGGAACGATCAAATGATTTCCTCCCGCCCGTCTCCCCAAATAAAAAAAAAGCGCTCGATTTCTTGATGATCCATTGGAAGCATTCAAACTGGAAACCTCACCCGCGGCAAATTGGAGGTACGAGTCGAGATCTGCTACAGAAACGAACCAGAGACACAGCTCGCGATTGTAATGTCTCACAAATGATTTGAGCACTCACTTTCGGGAGACTCTTGCCCCGCCAAGTCATTCCAATGTCCACATCGGACGGAACACTCAATTGTCTAACAAACTATATGGCGATGTATCTAATTTGACTCTGCTCCCCAGTCTGCCTTCTTTCTCCGGGACCAAGATGAAGCTTCCACAGACATCACTGAGGGTAAAAGGGCTTCATATCGTTCTCGTTGACTCTGAAGTAGACAAGAGGCGGTCCCCTTGTGGAAAAGTTCACCGCACTTAAGGCCCATAACTGGTCAGTACTTGACCTATAACTGGTTGGTGGCCCAAAACTGGTAAGTGGCCCATAACTTGTACTTTCACCCTAGCTCTGTTAGTCTCAACCAGGCTCCACAAGAGGGCGCAGTGAAACACCTCGCCATTCAACTCGAGCTCGGAGCGACTCGCGCTGAAAGTGATGAATCAATGTACACATTAGACTGTCGCTCAACATATTATAATGATACGATCCTCATCCATTGCTGTTTTTCTCCGGAACTCGACCGATACTAGAGATGCTTCGCTGCCGTGGAAGTTTTCCACTCTTGTGCGAGAATCCCGGAGATGAGAAAGTTTCCTCCTGCTGAGAAGGGTTAATAGTTTCCGCGCGAGGTGAAAACTGACTTCGCAGAAACTAGAGGGCCTTGGCGGGAATAGCCTGTAAATCCGTGTCACAGCCTGACAAACAATTAGGCTGGGTTCAATCGAAACATGGGACCCATCTGGGGAACGGTCTCACTCCCCGCGAGTCTTGAAGGACTCTCCCACTCGTCTGTTCCACTTCCTTCCCTCGATCCATACGTTGTTTCGATCCATACGTCATCATTGTTTGGCCGAAGAAGGGAATTGAGTCCTAGAGGCTCCCGTGCAAGGCTAATCGTGGTACGCTGGGTGAGGTCAAAGAAGCGTTTTTCAGTCTTTGTCATCGTCATTATATCCCGCTTGAGTCAGTGAAGATTTTCAAAAACTGAATTCCAGCGCCAAAATCCGGAAGGTATCCTGTGACCCAGGACCGGGGAGCTCGGCCATATTGGATACCCCGGAACGAATTTGATGCAGCAAAGTAATATCAATATTCTCGGGGGTGGGGGGGGGCTCGGACGAATCATCCCTGCGTATGGAGGAGATCCGCGCTAGGGAACGTTCCATCCTCTAAAGGCCTCCCGCCTATCAGCAGTAAATAAACCGCGAGAGTGGAGAGGGAAAGGAGCACATGGGACTCCTCTAGTTCCACCTGACATCGAACTCGCTCTTCTCTGTGGTCGCACAAAGATATCTGTAAATCCTCGAACCTCATGGCAGAAGAGAAACGATCACAGTTTGGGAACCGCCTGCTCACCGAAACCGATGATGTCTTCGCGCATAACGCATGGTGAGAGTGCGATGTTCAACTTTACGCCGGATAATGCGAAAGCCTCTAAGCTATCAAACCTATTTGAACGCTCCGTTTTCATGGCACGAAACCTCATCGATGAGTGCCAATAAGCCAAAGGTTGATAATCTATCGGAGGAACATAACCAGTTGGAATTCATGCAGGGATAACGTAGAGTGGACAGAAGAACAGCTGGCAGCCGCTCGCTCTAAAGTTTCTGAAGCTACGGAGCACAAAGTCGATGACTGTAGAAAACGTGAGTCTGCTCGACTGATCAGCAGCAGCGATTCCCTTCCTGACTTCCAATGATGAGAGTCGTTCCTGCAAGCCCAAAAATGTCTCCGCGTGAGCTACGGCAGAGCTACCACAGAGATTGATCTTCCAGAGCATTACGAAGAGGAGGCGGCGAACTACTGGGACAAATTTTACGATGTACACACGAATCGGTTCTTCAAGGACCGTCATTGGCTCTTCACAGAGTTCCCAGAGTTACTGCCACAGAATCCTGATCCAGACTCAGAAGGAGTGAGTGGTCAAGAGGAGAACGTGTTGGGAGCCGACGAGACGTATCCCGGCGAGAGAGCGAATTTCCGGTACAAGCCGATTCCCGATTGCCATCATGGAGCTATCAGATCTACGAAGTTCCAATTCATGAATATCTCAGGGTATCACTCCTTCGGTTTCCAGAGTTTTCGAAATGGGCTGTGGCGTAGGGAACACGATATTCCCTCTACTGCTCATCAACAAAAGCCGTGATCTCCACGTCTATTGCGCTGATTTTTCCCCGAAAGCGATCGAGGTGCTCTCGTCCCACAAGGATCTAGACCGCGTACGATGCACTCCTTTCGTTTGCGACGCCACAGCCGACAACTGGGAAACCCCTTTTCCAGAAGAATCGCTGGATATCATGCTTTATATATTCGTCCTGAGCACCATATCTCCAGAAAAGTACGAAGCTCTTCATTCATGATCAGACGATTCCTACTCTTCAACGGAACGAGGTTCCGGTATTCGATGAAATCAAGAAGAATTCACTCCAATCATCGTGTCATTTTCGTTTCAGGTTCGAGCACGTCGCGAAGCAGAGTTTCAGATACTTGAAGCCGGGCGGGCTTCTTTTGTTCAGAGACTACGGCCGTTACGATCTCGCACAGTTGAGGTTCAAGAAGGGCAAGTGTCTCGAGGAAAACTTCTACGTCAGGGGAGACGGCACCAGATCCTACTTCTTCTCCCAAGGTACAGAGAGAACCAACCATTTTTCGCAGAGCAGTTGATGCTCGCTCCGCCCCGACAGCTCAATAGTTCCTCGTTTTTAGACGAAACGTCGAATTTATTCACACCCAAAGGGTCTCCTCCCGCAGTTCTCGAGATACCGTTTCCCAGCGGGCTTATCTTGAATCCGTCAATTCATCTGACTAGAGTCTTCGCAAATACGAACGATGTGTTTTCCGGGTATCATGGCTAGGCCAAGGTAACGGGCGTCAACGACTTGATGCATCTCGTCTTCGCTCAGATATTCGTTGCAATTCCCGATGATTAGGTTGATGTCTCGGTCGACGCAAACGAAAATGCCCACCAGTATGCGGCCATCACTTATTGTCACTTTCAAAGACTTGTTCAGCCATCTAGAGAGCTTGGAGTGCGCTTCGGAGGCTTCAGTGACCGCGTTCGAGGACATCTGGAACAAGAGAAACCTTGAGAACTCGTTTCGGGAGATTGGGAACGAGACGCAGGAGAACTTTTTAGGAATACTGGAGGAATACACGACGCGCGGTGCGTTCCATTGAAGACGAAAACACGCTCTGTCTTGAGGATCATGGGTTTATTGATTCCTTGAATTCGAACAACAGAGCTGAACATTCGAGCAACCCGCGCTCAGCGAACTACTCTCCTATATCTCTTGAACCACATGAACGTCAACGCGGCGCCAAGTGTGAACCAAGTCACCACGTAGGAGGCGTGCTCGTTCCGCAACTCGATATTTGTCTGACCTCCTACGGGTCCACCTGGAACCGAACACTTCGTGGCCGCGTCGATGAACACAGGCGCGGTCCCCAATATTTGTGCTAACATCTCGATGTCACGTATCGCGAACATCGCCCCGCTCCGGGTTTCTCTAGAGCCGACGGGTTTTTTCTCGGATGCGCGAACGACGCCTTCGATTTCCACGAGTCCTGAAACCTGGCCTTCGAGTCTGGTGGCCGGATTCGTTTTATCTCGCGGAACCCAACCTCTGTTCACCAGGATGGAGTAGTTCCGGTCTTCGAGCTTAAGTGGCGTGATGACGTGGTATCCGCTCTGCCCGTTCTCCCTGTTCCCTCGAGGACCGATGTAGACTTCCTCGTCGTGGTCGAAAGCTCCCCGGACGCGGACGGTGCGGTACTCCATGTCTTCAACCTCACGCAGATCCCGCGGAAGCTCGGTTGGAGGAGCTTCGGTGCGGGTACGCAGATCTTCTATGAGCTCGACCTTCCATGATCGACGCTGGATTTGCCAACAGCCGAGACCGAAGGCGATCGCGGGACAGACGAGTAAGGCGTATTGGGGGCCTCTTCGTTCGTAGCTGAATTCTCCAGCGTTGTGACAATTTCTCGCCACGGCCCGCTTGTCAAATCGAGCAAGCAAACGACCTAACGTTCGAAACATCGTACCGTCAGCTCAGCAAGCAGTCCTGCAAACAAAAAGCGGAATCGCAGCAACTTGCTGAGTGGTGGCGACGCTACCGAACTCCCACGAACCTACAGCTCTCGCTGGGGCTGTCGCTGCTTCGATCTTCAGATGAGCTCAAAATCTTCTAAGGAAGTTCTTGCTCAAAATTCGAGACTAATTAGTGGATTCTCACTATTGCAGAGGAGCTATCAACATTGTTCAAAACCGCTGGCTTTGTTGAAGAACAGAACTACCAGGACAGACGATTGCAAGTCAACCGCGGCAGGCGATTAGAGATGTACAGAGTTTGGATTCAATGTAAATATCGTAAACCCGAAATACGATGAAATGGTAATCATGAAACTAGTTCGCACTACTTCGAGGGAGTGCTCTTCGTAGTCTCAGAAGCCGCTGAAATGGCTGCGGAAAACCTTTGACGAACAACGTGAAGGGATTGTTAGCACGACTTAGAACTGCGGCGAGGAACATTCGGGCAGCAAGAAAGAACCAGAACGTCCTCAGCCGGGCGCATAGGAGCACCAAGAGTTAGGTGACTTGACTTCCCTTGGAACGGCGAGGACACTGAAGGGATCCGAAGCGACACTAATTACAGAAACACCTGAGCTCTGACTCATCGTGTCTGGTAGCGCGAAGGAGTGATTCCTCCCGGAACGACACAATGCGGAAGTTGAGGAAGTGGCGCCAGGTCTATCGGATCACTTGTTCCTCCAGGGTGCAGTTCATGATAAGAGCGGAGCGGTTTCTCTCAGGAACAGAAGGAAACCGAACACTAAGGCTCCTGAGAACTCTCCGGCACCGAGATCGCATGCTTAACCCACGAAAAGAGGGAAACCCACCTGCAACCCTGGAATTATTTTCTATCGAAGCCTTCAGGATTCCATGAATAAGTTCTGACAGCACAGTGTTCGAGCCTAGCGGTTTCTCCGCAAGTTTCAGAGAAAACTTAGAGATTCCCGCACTGTTCTCCTTGTACCGCGCAGTAGTTTCGGTTTGTTGTTTACTCGCCAGTGGCGAGTACACCAAACTGGTGTCGTTCGCCCCGTGCGACTGACGTTCGGATGAGCGGTGAACTCTTCGGACGGTTTGTTGTTTTTGACGTAGAAATCGTAGGAAAGGTGTTGCACAAGAGTCTCTTTGCCTGGAGGAGTTTGTTTCAGCCTTGGCGTCCTGGAGCTCAGGTCTTGGATCCAGCACCAGGTAAGTAAGAAACAGGATTCGAGTCGTAAGGCTCGAGAGCGTTATCTCCTGGCCGGCACGTGGATTGACGGAACTGCAGCCCGGGAATTGCGGAGCACCGGTCTGTCCTCTAAGTTCGCTTGAGCATGAAGGGTGGATGAAGGATCCACGTTGAATTCCATCGCCGTTTCTGACCAAGCGGTGACCCGATCGTGAGCTTTGAGGCGGAGTCCGGTCATCGAGAGATCCAAAATGCGGGGTGCTCCATGCCTCACCCCTGGCCACATCACAGAGCGACTGAATTCGAGTTCTATCAGCGAACTGTCCGAGTCTTTCCTGGAGTCTTCGAGATCGGATATTCCGAAGATTTGATAAGCCTGAATCGTCCTCGAATCCCTAGGTAGAGAGGCAGACGAGGATTTACATAAATTAGCGTTGGTGCTGTTCGGTAACAGTTTCCGGAATGATTCCCCTCGAGTACCAATACGGAACACTTCTTCACGGAACACGGTGCTCCAACTGGAATCTTCGAACTTGAACGAAAATCGTTCAAAGCTGAATGAGACCACTTCCGCAAGGTGGAGACGTATCGTGTCACCCATGTCGACGATCAGATGTGTATCCGAGACCCGAACATTGGAAGTTTGGTCACGGAAATCATCCGTAGTTGCGGCGTGTGATGAGAATGGCGAACCGCTCGCAGGAGCGGACTGCCCAGAGCAGGGGTGGGCAACTTGATGCGGCCCGCGGGCCGCAGTGCAGAGCACCACCGCGGCCGTGCAAACCTATGGACCGCCACAGAAAACGTATCTCAGTGAGCTCGAAGTATTCCTGATCCATTAGACATGTCTCCAGAGAGCGACATCCTCGAAGATGAGGTTTCAATCTCAGGAATCGTTCCCTTGGGGTGCATGAGAAACCTTGGCTCCAGAAAAATCACAACACCTCGATGTGCCTATCGAAGAGTGAACACTCGACTCACTCGCCCACCAAGTTGAGGAGACTCACTCAGGTTGGGCAGGATCGTAGGAAATGTTGAATCTTTTTTCCATGGAAGCGTTCCGGCGATTTACAGCGCTTGTTGCGCAGGGCCCTGCTCGAACACAATGGTCCACTCTGGGCCGCGTTTTGCCCACCCCTGGCCTAGAGTCTCAGAGCGATGACCGGTTCTGTGTCCGAAGTCTAATCAGGCCAGATGTGATTCAGGGAGGCGGCAGAGATGTTTGGTGTCCCGAAATCCACGCTTAAGCGGTATGTCAGAAGTCCTCTTGACTGTGAGGAATAGGCAAAAGTATGGGATGGGAGCCTGCTATTAGTGACTGTAACGAACAATATCCAGCTCGGTACGTGATCGATCTGAACAGCCGTTATCTCGGTCTGCGAAGGAGCGACCTGAGATGTCTGGCTGCCCAATATCCCATTCTGAGTTCAGAGATCTTCCCGGTCGTGAGATACGAATTGTTAAGGTTACCCATATTTGTCACATAAGTATCCAATATTGGGAACGTTTTTCTGTTCCGCCATCTTCCCGAAAATCCGAACATGAACCGCTCCCTCTCAGAGAATAAGGAGCGCATCGGAATGCCGCAGGTACCAATTTGCTTCTCGGGGAACGAAGATTCGAAACGCCGTCTCTACGTGCGTTCCCAGTACCGGTTGAGGAAGGAAGTATACATACAGTATCAGGGCACTCTTGCCTACGTTGGTGACCCACGGGTGCAGTCCAGCTGCAGTACCTCAACGCATCGCTCTATAGCTTAAATCATATTCCCAAGACTGCGGTGCCATGCCCCTCGCGCGGTGAGATCGCTCCTCACAACGGTGAAGTTTAATGGCCTCGCAATGTGCGCAACCATCTTCCCGAATGCGAGGGATATGGTTACGAAGTGTACATGGCCCGAGGGAACTGGATAAGGAACCTCCGAGCGGGTCCCACCCAGGCCCCTTCGTCAGCAGACCTTGATGAACGACGGGGGTGAGCGAATTTCCGCGTCAACGCCGGTGATCTGGATCATAGAGACTATCGTCTAGAATTTGTGCGCCGATCGCTGGAGATCTCAAAAGAATCCTTCCAGCCTCAATATCGATATGGCGGTCCAATCCGTTCCGATCGCACACGTCAGAACCGCCTGAAGGCAGGCAGCTTTCAGTGGGCCACCGAGAGTCGGAAACCTGGAAGACCTGCATAACAAGACTAACAGCATGAACATCACGGGGTACACGATGCTCACAGACGGGGCGGCGTTATTGAGCTTCAGATGCTCGAATCACGAAAGCATTGTGCTAGCATCTCGACGCCAACTCCAGCTCCTTACCTTCCGCAAACGTCCTCCAGGGCGATGCAACGAACAAGACCAGCCCGAAGAAGCTGTTCAAACAGATCTTCACAATATGTGGGAACTGGAATGGGCGTGTGAGCAATTAAGCGACCTTTCTCCGCCAAGATGCCGCAAGATTGCATCCGTTCACGAATGCCCGCGGTTAGAGGAGCGGTTGAAATCGAAGAAGAACCTTACTAAGTAAATCTCAGGATGTTCGCTCCAAACTTGGTCTATTTTTTCCCAAGACTGACATCGTTACATGTGCGCTGATGGGAGCGAAGAGCTCCAAGGCATACCGGGAAGTCCTGCAGGCCATCAATCGTGAGCTGCCTCAGCTAACTGTGACGAACTACTGTGTAACCTGAAGTAGGGTCCACCTGTATGGGGGGTCCGCCTGATGTATCGGTCCAGCTTCTTTGGGTACCGATTTTGAAGTGACCTGCGTAGTGGGTCCGATTCTCCGGCCTCCAGAGTAGGAAGACTTTGCGATTCTCTCCGCACTATTCTTTCTAGAGATTCAGAGACCAGGAATAGGGTTGAGGGATGGGAGCATCATTTACATCAGTATGTGAATCGGGCGGCTCGTTGACGTTCGGATATCGGGCTGCGCATAATCTTCGTTCGAGCTGAATCGCACCGCTCTCGGCCGAAAACGGGGCTGAGAAACGCAAAGGAATCTCGCTCCAGACTCCGGTATCAGCAAAGAGCAAGTGTAGAGGATCCTGAGACATCGAAAGAGTGTGGGATGGTAGGTTGAAGGGAAGGCTTGAGAGGCAAGGGCATTCCAAAGGCGAGGTGTGCGAGGGAAGAAGGTAGAGTTGAACTGAGCAGAGCGATGAACCATGATTGTGAATAATTGGACGAAATATGGGTGTTGTTTGGCACTACGCCTGGGCACACGGACGGGGACCGAGAGGGGAGGAACGAACATCTTCCATGGAAGTATCAGTAGAATAGACAGAGGTCGTCGACCTTGCGTCGGAAAGACAAGGTTTCGAAGGAGTAGGACAGGGTCTCATCGCCAATGAAGCGAACAGCACGCTTTCGTAAGGAGGGGTATGAAGGGACGATGTGATAGTGCCATATTCGGGAGGAGAGAGACACCTCACATTGAGACAGCTGACGAGGGAGTCAATTTGTTGTTGTCGAAAGAAATGTCGAGAGATGTGGGACGGGTTTCCTTCGAGAAATCGAGTCATGATTGGTTCCGAAAAGTGACCGCGAAACACATCCCGGTAAGTGGGAGGATGATCCAGGAAAAAGCGAGATCTTTTGCGGGAGGAAATGGAGCTCAAGGTTCCTCAGGGAGCAATGGCTGGCTGGAGAGCTCTCGCAAGATACACAACATTGTTCACAAGCCCTCTGCGGTGAAACGGAAGACGTGGACGGAAACGTCGTCAGCGACTGGATCACGAGATTGCCTGATGTGATCGGAGAGTATGATACGAGAGACATATTCGACGTGGATGAGACTGGGTTGTTCTTCAGACCGCTTCCCAACAAATCGGTCGTTCAGAGAGTCTATGAATGTCGTGGCGGGAAATCGGCTGAGGACCGGCTCTCTATAGCTTTCTGTTGTAGTGCGACGGGCGAGAAATTCCAGACCTCGGCGATTCGGAAATCGCTGACTCCCCGCTGCTTGAAGGGCTGGGACGTGAAGCTCATCGGGGTGTACTAGGAAGCCAAAGCGCAGGCTTAGACGACGACCTCCATCTTTGAACGCTGGCTCAATAAGTTCAGCGAGCAGTTGCTGAATCGACCGAATGGCTGACGGATATCAAGTTGGCTAGGAAAGCCGTGAAGTGGTCATGGGATTTCGCGGAAGGAGTGCTGTTGGGTCCGTTCGAATTCCGCGCTCTGGAAGCGCTTCTGGAACGTTGTGCATTTTCATAATAGACACAGTCGGCCATGGTGCGCGAGAACGGACGAACCGGTGCATTCAACGCTCTCCAGGGCCACAGTCAACAATTCTGTTGACGAAGATGCGTATTGAAACTATGTGGGCGTGCCTGTGACCACTGATTCAAGCTCTGTGACGCCGAAATTTACAGCTCCGGTGACTTCAGTTCAATTTCAAAGCACGATGCCACACTCTGCGTTGACCCTAAACCCAATTCTCGCGAGGGTCGCGGCATTCTCGGAATCAAGGCCGAGCACGAACGATGGTCACTTTCGGTTCCAAGGATCGAGTTTCGGAAAACACGTCAGCACGCTGGTGAAACACTGGCGAAAGCCGTCCACGAAGCCTTGGTGAGGGTGGAGCTGGAAACTAATAAAACTGAACAGTGCATCTCAGGACCCGAGGATCCTTCCGTACGTCAATCGATCCTGACGAAAACGACGATATTCAGGGATTTGGCAGAAGCCTTCTGTCTGGCGCAACACCTTTTCGTCCTGTTCCATCACTTGAACTCATTGAATCTGATTTTACTGGACTTTTAAGTCGAGAATCATCGTGTTTCATGAGGTTCGGAGAATTTCGTCGAATGCTTCCAGATCACCCCATTCACCCGAACGACTTTCAGCCAAGTACCGCTACTGGGCCGAATTTTCAGCCCGCTTCGTACGCTGAAATGAATGATGCGCTCGTATCCCACGAACGGGGCAGAAAGAAACTTCGATTGAACCTGATAGGTCAGCAGTCGATTCCAGTGTCCATCGGCAAACGCTGGGTAAGCACATTGCCGAAGGGCTGGACTTCTCAACTTCCATCGTATCTTCAGAATAAAGGTCAGAACATCGGAGTCTCGTCATACGAAGTATCCTAGTCTGAGCAAACCAGGAATCTGTTGGACTTCTTAGACGAGAATCAAATCATTCAAAAGGTCAAAGTTGCGGACTGGGTCCACCTTATGGTCCTGGCTCCCCGAGCTCAAGCCTGAAAAGTGCGGGTTGGCGGCAATTTTGAGCCCGGAATCAACAGGTTCATCAAAATTGACAAATATCCGTTGAGAAACATTCGTCACGCCTCAGACATCATGGAAAACGGTCGTACCTTCACGAAGCACAAGAGGAATACCGCCAAGGAAGTTGTCATTCCAATCCTCTCAGCTTGTGACGTTGTACATGGCCTTCACCCCAGACCGGCTGAAGCTAGATCCCGTATTTGACTACAGTCGACAAACGCGAGGGGCAACTGATGGACTCGGGGATGGGACCGAACGATTGTCCGAAGTTGAAATTTTCCGATCGCGTTATGAACGAGCGCCAGGCTTTCCGTAACGAGCGATCGGCTGCTCTAAACTATATAGAGTGGCAACGGCGTTAAAAAATCGGAGAGGGATGACGGTCTGGCATGCCTCTGAGCGACTGTTGCTGAGGTACACACGGAAAATGCGGAACTCTAAGAGGAGTTGAAGCGGGCCATCGGTATAAATCCTGTACTGCATAGAACGCCACCGCCCAAAGAGGTCTACCCGGGACCGATTTTCATGGTGGTTGAAGATCGGCAATGTGCCGATCTGATACCGGCGGAAATGAGCTCATACAGGATGCTCAACCGACACAATGGGCTGAACTCGCGGGTGTTCCCAGTGACCTCCATTGCAAAACTTTGCAAGAAGGCGAAGGTAGAGCTGGAGAAACCTGGGATCACCTGTGCGGCTACAGTCATGGTGTGGGGTGGGCAGGGGGTATTCAGAGAGGCCTCCTACGACAGGAGAGAAGCCGTATCGGAGGCACAGCGAGCATTATCCGACCCGAGTAAACACCCGAAGGTCAACAAACTGATCTACACTTCATTTTACGTAGATCCAAAAATCTATGTCCACTCGGTGTTCATAGACGAGTTGTTGACCGCGCTGGAGAATGAGATCGAGACGATCGATCTCAGATATATCTCCGAACGCCACCCCATCAATGACAGAGGGGGGTCGGACTAAGACTGGGGCGATCGAGGCTACGTTGAGGATACGCCGTCGAATAGGCGAGGGTCTCAACCTAGCCCCGGTGGAGATCGATAAGATCTTATCCGAGAGCGGAACAAGGTTGGCGAAGGGAAAGCCGGAACCGACGGAAGACAAGATCGAGGAGGAGGTCCCTTCGACCTCGTCAGAAACTCGACGGAACGTACTTCCTCCAGCGAGACCCGGACCCTCCAGAGAGTCGCCGGGCCCCTCAAACAACCTTGGGCCCCGGGAAGCTTCAGAGAACCCCGAAGGAACGCCAACCTCAAACCCCCCCCCGCCCTCAGGGAGCGGGGAAAAAGAGAAATGTTGGTCACTTCTCTCTCGAAGGGGCCTGCAGCAACCGGAAAAAGGTTAAGCCACAGGGACCAAAAAGGGGAGAACCGAAAACCGACCGAAGCGACGTGGAAGGAGTGTAAAGCTCAACCGCCAACTTCCACGGCCAAGAGGAAGGCAAGCAAGGACGAGGACAGCACCGAGCTATCCAAAGCCCTTGAACAATTCTCTGGACAACCGCCATCCTAACCAAAGCGCCCCCCTAGAGGCCACCACCGAAAGTGGGCAAAATAAATGAATTCTCTCACTCGACAATTGGTGTTTTCAATGTGCAGGGGGTAAGAACGAAGGGAAATGGGAGAGTCTACGCAGAGAGCTCCTAGAAGAGAAGGATGATGAAATGTCGAACCGATATGACATTCTAATATTATCCGAAACCCATCTAATGAACATAGAAGAACCACCTCATATAGAGGAGTTCTCATTCTATGGAAGCAACAGAAAAGGACCCTCTGGTAATAAATCACCCGGCGGAACGGGTGTCCTCATGCGATCCGCCGTGGGTGACGTACACTGGACCCAGAAAGGGGAAGCTTTCGTTGCTATAGGCACGATTCGTACGATCATTCGAGATAGGGTATCGGACGAAAACAAGTTGCTGATTGCGGGGGACATGAATGCCCACATACAACAACTTGACGGGCGAACAGACGGTCGAGGGGAACTCCTAGCAGAGCTAGCAGAAAAGTACGATCTCACGATCCTGAATCTCTCGGGGAAATGTAGAGGAGAGACCACTCGAAGACAGGGGGTATCTCATCTACACTCGATTAGGTTATACTACCAGCCGGCCTCTGCCCGACTAGTGTCGGCCGCTTTGGGCGGTTGGACGGCGTTCCCTGGCATTGTGGCAGTTTTCTCTCTCTCTCATCACCGGGTCAGCATCATGGTTTTGGAAAGTACGGTCAGATAGGTCCCGGAATAACCCCTCTCGATTCGAAGAAGTATGGTAAGCCTGGTCGCGAAACCCCGCCCCCCTCCAGGTTTTAAAAAGTATGGTCAAATTGGTCTCGGAATCAGCCCTTCAGACTTGGAAAAGTAATCGGATCGGTCCCGGAATCACCCCTCCAGATTTGGAAGAGTATGCTCAGATTGGGCCCAGAATCACACCTCCAGATTTGGAAGAGTATGGTAATTCTTCCTCTTCCGTACGGGAGCGTGTCTGAGGGGGCAAAAAGGGCCGGAAAATCATTCGCCCTAGTGCGATGGTCCGGAAAGTGGTTCTCCGTTAGGAGAGACACTGCGGAGGGATTCCACACCGATCCCGTTGCTCCGGATTTTCTTGGCGAGTGTATCGCTAGCAAGTGGAGGGGTCGAGTACAAAGAGCCGTCTGACTGTCTCTGTCTACATTGGAACTCGACTCCTAGAGTAAAGGCACTCGGCAGTCCGGGGTCAGTCGGTGGAGGGCAGTCCGCATCATTGGACTGGGGCGAATGAGTTTCCGGACTGGGCTGTCCGACTCGATCCGATTCGTCTCGCAATCGGCAGTGCGCAGCTGGATATCTCAGCGGAGGGGGTCCGGATCAGCGGAATCGGTTTGGAATCACTAAGCGGGGTCTTACCTCACGGAAAATAACTTGCCGGACCATCGGACTAGGGCAAATGATCGATGGAACGAATCGGAAGAAAAACAGACTGTGAAGCTCGTGAATCACAGGAAGTTTCGCCGCAGTCCCACAGTGCGTGATCCAGGTCATCACTCGGATGATAAGAACTCCAAAGGAGACTTAAGCGTCAAGGAGAACCACATGGAGAGAGTTCAAGAAAGACGAAGGAATGACTCGGTCGATGAGGGGGGGGGGGGGCGGTAAGCCCCAGGTGAGGTGCCATGGAAATCGCGTCTGTTGCGAGAGTGATTCAGCTCTCCCTGGAATACCGAGATTCATATGGATTTCATAACCCTGAACCGATGTGAAAAGATTTCTCATAAATGTGCTAGCGATCACAGGAACATTTATTTTTCTTGATTTCAAACATATACAACAAGGGGTTTTCAGTAACAGTACATCCATACTGTCAGCCCGACCTCGTATGTGAAAGCGACTGGTTCCGGGTACGTCGGGACCGAAGCCTGAACGAGCTGGCGTAGTCTAGGAGCATGAGCGCGGAATTCTGCAACCGCCGCGTCATACTCGTCGACCACGCGCAAAATTTCATCCGGGCTCCCACCATTGACGAAATAGAGACCGAGTCTTTCTTGCAGGGACGGGGACTCGGTCTCGAAACTGTCGGGTGACAGCGTCACGTTTGTAATGAAAATTTTGAGCTCAATGAGCATGTCTTCGGTCCAGGTTTCCAGGTTCTCCCCGCTGTCACAACTTTCTGAGCCCTCTGCTTCGTAGCCCTCCTCCTCCTGGCAAGCATCCGAGGAGCTTGGTGAGAATTCGCTGGGGATGAACTCCTCAGCGAATGGCGACAGCGAAGAACGGTCGCTGCCGCAGTCCGAGGCGTTTCGAGAACAGTCCATTTCTAGAAAGTATTGAAGGTTGTCGAATCGATGCTCGAAGATTCAAATCTGAGCCCCAGCAGCCCTTTATATAAGAGCTTCTCGGTTCTTGTTCTTCTCTCTCCCGTCAGCCAGCCCCTCCGCCCTCTCTGCCGAGGGGTTCGCTGAGCATCCCGCAATCTCTGGCGATCAACGAAGATACCGGTAAGGTGCACCCCCCGTTTCCGAGAGACCCCCAGTCAACCAACCCTATGTACCAGATCAGTGGTTCTCAAAGTGGTCGATATCGACCCTTGGGGGTCGACGGTCGACCGCCAGGGGGTCGATGGCCGATCTCCGGTTTACAGAGGTGATGCCGGGGTAGATTCGACCATACTTCTCGGCGTCCACGTAAGTGGATAAAGGGGTCGACGATCGCCCCTTGGGGGACGGCAGTCCATAAAGTTCAACGAAGTCGCCTAGGGGGTCGATGGTTCAGTGGAGTTTGAGAACCACTGTACTATTATAGATTCTTTCAACTATCATCAAACATATTATTCTCCAGACGAGCGCAGTTTTCTGTATTCCGATGGTTTCCGAAAACCGTTCTGAGCGACTTTCGTCTTCATTGGGAATATTAAGGAACCTGAGTCGGAAAGGCTCGACTCAACTCCCGTCGGAGCCGATTTGATTACGATGCCCACCCGGACGAGAATCAATCTGGAAAGTTCATTCTAACAGAATATTCGCTGATCGCGGCGGGCGAGACACGGGGCCGCAGGATTCCACCCTCATGCCGGCGAGCTGCGGTTTCCGAAGTCAGAAATCTCGGGTGATAACCCACCGAGAGATTCCGAGTGCAGATCGATGTTCGGTCAAGGGCGAGGAAAGCCAAGTGAAATTGAACAAAATCAAATCAAAGCGGCGGGTGAAATCCGCCTCGATGGGTACGGCTTCCGGAAAGCATGAACTCATTTGAGGGAGAGAGGGAGGAATGGCCCCAGACAGAAGTGATTTCCGCGAAGAATTCAGCCGCTCGCCCCCCGACTCTGCGAGCAACTCAATGTTCGGAGAATCAAAGTCAAATGAGGGGAGGTCAGCATTTTCCGGCCGATAACTGTATTTCCATGTTGTTCACCACCTTTAAGAAGGTCCTGGTCTCTAGAACCGAGGACTGGATCGAGGAAGGAGAAGCTCTCAGTGAAGTGCAGAATAGTTTCACACCAAGGCGCCGAGGATACGCTGGCTCATTTATTTTGACCTCGGCCATCGTATCATTCGGGAGGGAATCAGGAGAGCTGATGTGTTCCTGTTTGTATCGCAAAA
Organism: Phytoseiulus persimilis; assembly: GCA_037576195.1. Classification (NCBI taxonomy): domain Eukaryota; kingdom Metazoa; phylum Arthropoda; class Arachnida; order Mesostigmata; family Phytoseiidae; genus Phytoseiulus; species Phytoseiulus persimilis. The sequence goes on from CM075103.1 coordinate 7,099,873, forward strand.
TAACGGCCTGTCGAATTGAGAGGGAACATTTTCAGGAGAAGCTTGAACCTCTTGCAATGAATCCAACATGGATCAATTTACTCAGATTCATGGGCGCACGGAGTTACGTTGTCACACAACTCGATGAATCCTCATCAGAAAGATTATGCACACAGAGTGGTCCAAGTCAGGGATGTTCCCCGCCGCCTATTCCCCTCGCGTCATATATCGTTGACATGCTGAGACAAGACTCGGCTTCGTGGTAAAATCTGCACGCGATGTCTCTGTGCGCGATACTCTCCAAACCAAGAGTGGGGGGAAAGAGGTTTGACCCCACAACGAACGAATCCACGTCGATCAACTGCACGCCCCTGCGCTCAGCCCAAGAGCAATCGAACGATGATCAGAGAGAACAGCGGATGTGGTGTTGCGATATTGGAGGTTTAGTGTCAGTCATGCGAAGAGAAACTACACAACTAGGGAGCCGAGCTGACAGATCGTCAAAAGCGCAAGAACCTGATCGATGTGAGCAACCGAATCCTTTGTTGTACTCTGATGCGTCACTCCAAGGATCTGTCGGAGCAAAGGCAAACACTCAGACGAAGTTTGACGGTAGAAGAGGACAAACAATTCAGGAAAATGCAAGTCGAGGCTCTGTTTACGACGAAGCACTAGGAAACGGGCTCGTTAGTGGATGTCGTGGGAAGTAGAATTGGACACTGTGATCTTCAGCGATGACAGGGCGTTCGACTCAGATGGTTCTAACGGCTTCAAGAATTACTGCCACGATATCTTGGAGAACCTTGATTTTTCTCGGGAAGGCAGTCAGGGGGCGGAGCTGTCATGGTGTGGGAAGCCGTTATCCGTCGCGTCACCCTTGACCCCTCTTCATCGTCACCTTAATGGAGGGAGGAGATAATTCCTTCAGCCCCGCACTGTATGAGAAGGCGGTACGTTCTCCGACTGACCTGTCACCGACCGACAGACGACGTCATGTCACTCGTTCTCAGCGTACACGCGGTGCACCATGATCGCCCAAAGGTTCGCAGTGGATTCCGGTCAGGAGAACAAGCGAGCAAATTAAAACCATTGGAGAATTGATGTGAGAGTGTGCTTTTGATCTTGTCCGCATTTACTTCAGCCGAGTATGGGAACCGTGAAGGCTGAAGGAGGCCGTCTCAGAGCGTAGCGGAGACTCACCGAAAACTGCAAGCGACTCTCGCCAACTGACCGGGGCGTAATTCTTAGTATATCTAGAGCTGTTCTGATCTGTTCTGTAAGTGTCCCTCAAATTTCACTCGCGGGACACTCTTGTTTCAGCGGTTTGGCTCTGTCGACGATCGTATCATGGTAAGATTGGTCCTGAAATCACCCCTCCAGACCTGTGACGCAATGGTCAGATTGGTCTCGGAATGCGACGCAGCGTTTCCCTTCGGAATCGGGAATGTTTTCGAGCCGACACGAATTTGAGTCTCAATTATCGATTGGTTGCCGTTTCCCCGGGTCCCACTTAAGGTTTCTGATAGGTCATAGGGAACGATTTCGCTCCACGAATCGCTGTGTCGTTCCTTCGCGTTGATATTTTGGGATCTTTCGACATTTCTTCGAATACGGACAGCCCGGGGCTCATGTTTCCGGTACAAAAGTTTCCGATGACACTATCATCGGACCGTACCGGCCCAGTACAGCGATTCAATTTCCGTACTTCCTGGTACGGAAATTCATTTTCGCCGCCCCGGTACGGAAAATGAATCGCCGTACTGGGGTTGCTTACTCCGTACTACGGAATATGATGTCTAGATGTCAGCGTCACATTCTTGATGAAGACCCTGAGTCCATGATCACCTTTCCATTCCTACAGAAGTCCATCATAACGGTATACTCGAAAGTTGCTAGAGATCGCGGAATGCTGGGTGAAGCCTCGGTAGAGGGGGCAGAGCCCATGCTCAGTGAGGGAGAGAGAGACGCGAAAGAAGCGGAGTTCGCCTTAAGAAGGGGCTGCACAGGCTTATGCATGAGTCACAAGAGGTACACCTCACAAGGTTCACCACTCTTCAAACATGCAGCATTCTCAAGAGACCTCAGACTGCGCGAGCGACTCTTCTTCACTTTCGCCCTTTGCCGAAGAATTCGTTCCCGGCGGATCATCACGCTCCTCTCCGGATGTGTTCTCGGGGGAATTCGCGGAAGGAAGCTCGGAGACCTCCGAAACTGTGGACCTGGAGGTCTGGACCGAAGAGGTCCTCACGGACCTCAGGATTTCCATAACGAACGTCACACTGTCGCCAGAAACGCTCGAAATTGAATCCCTGTCGTTGCAAGAAACGCTCGGTCTGTTTTTCTCCAACGGTGGCAGCCCAGAGGATGTTCTCAATGTAATCGACGAGTATGAGGCGGCGGTCGCTGGATTCCGCACTCATGCCCCGAAATTTCGCCAGATCGTCGATTCCTCGGTTCCAAATCATCCAGAACCTTCCATTTTGATACTCCCGCAAGAGCTCAGCCTGTGGATATATTATTACTGAGAACTCTCCTGTGAATAAATTCCAGATTTAAGCCAACATGAACGTTTTTATGATTGCGATCGCATTCCTGCGAAGTCCTCCTGCACCTGTCTATCATTCATAGCGTCATTGGCCCGTATCACTCCCAGGAAGAAGTCGAAGAAGTTATATCCTTTTCGTATCAGGGGCGTTGTTCGCAGTAGACCATTCGAGCTCCCTCCCTCCATTGCTGAAGTAGTTGCTTCGTTCTTCTCGAACTTTCAGGTGCTACGAGCTGTCGTGATTGGTTCCGGAATCACCCCTCCAGATTTGGAAAAGTATGGTCAGATTGGTCCCGGAGTCACACCTCCAGACTCGGGAGTGTATGTTCAGATTGGTCCCGGAACCACTCCGAAACACTTGAAATCGTAGTCTCTGGAAGTTGAGTCCATCCGACATGGTCTCAGGCAGAGCTCTGTTTGCTGCGAGAAGATATCGTAGCGTTGGGAGTTCGAGAAGCTCTGAAACATCGCCTGTCGACCACTGTTGGTGAGGTACTCAGCCCAGTTTCGGGTCATTCGTTACGCGACCGCTTCTGTGGCTGAGTGTGGGGAAGGCTCCTCTTCGCAGACATCGCACCTTCGCACCTTACGATCTTGGGTCGGACCCCCTTCGAGCAGGAGCGAAACAGAGAGGCGCTGATACTGTTTGCGAAGGCGCAAACCATGGGAGCACCTCGAGACAACGCACGGCGGCTCCATTCTCTCATAGAACGCGGCCGAACCTAGGGAGCTCTGATACGGACGCTCGAGCTCAAGGAGACAATGTGGACCTTGAGAGCTCGGATGGCTCCCAATGAGGATTTTGATCTTTTGAATGTGGAACTGAACGGAGTGGGAATGGCGACTACCGCCTCGTATCTCTTGGTGAACTGATGTCTGTCCCCCTGTATGAACAGTGTACATGACTGTAACGATTGGAATATGCGGAGAGAATGCATCCGAAGCTGGATGATACCAAGCAGCAGTCCTTGATTTGGAAATCAGACAAACGGTACACGACGCCCTGGAGGTGACTTCGGCAGCTTTTGGATGGAATCCGAGATGCACTGAATAGCGTCATGACACTACTCGGGAAGATCTGATTGCTGTCGGGACATCCCAGACACAACCAAAAGTGCTCGGAGCAGAGCTGCGTTTCGAATCGGAAGTCGTCCCGGACTGGCAAAGCCTTGAGCCGGACTCTACACGCCTTGAAAAACACGAAGAGAACCGAATTTTACTTGAAACATGTGAGTTGATAGTTCGATGCTGAGGAGCCGGGTATCACAACATTTTCTCAAGTATCCCGGAAAGTTTCCCTCCTTCCATCCTGAGCACTCCTGACCCATCGGTGAGGTCCTCACAGGGAACCCGATAGTCACAGCTTACGGTTGGTTGTGACATCTGAATCATCCTGGATACCCCCGTGTCATTCCAGGCTTGCGTGCGTTGCTTGGAACCAAGAACAATACGCAGAAGCCATCTTCGGACTTGACTCTTGTAAAGTTTGTTGATAGAATTCCGACGATTCTCGGATTCATTATCTCGAAGATCCTCGAACTAGACTCCTGTGAACCCTGTGGATAGAAATCCGACACCTTCCGAGTGTCCTATACCGAAGATCCTCGAACTTGACTCTAGGGAACTCTGTGGAAAGAACTCCGACGATTCTCGGGTTCTCTATCCCGATGACCTCCGGATTCGTATCCTGTAAGGGCTCTGTGGAGAAAACTCCGAAAATTCTCGGAGTAACGAAAACCGCGCCGCGCTGGCTGGCACCACCCTTTCCCAAAATGGCCGCCATCCCTGCTTAAGCCGCCCGACCCGTCCGGCGGAATTGGCAGGATTCCGTTGTCCACTGCTCCGGAGCTCCTGACCGATTACCGGCTGCGACTAAATCAGACAGACAGGATAATGAGTCGCCACCCTGACTGTCTGTACGGTGGGGAGGGCACGCAGAAGAAGAAGGTTGCCGCGTCAGAGCAATAACAACAACAAAGGCTGTTCCTTCCCTCGTCCCTCCGGGAACACCTTCGGTCGAACCATTTCCATGGAGAACTCCTCCTGGGAGATTTCAATGCGCTACACCGGCCGTCCTGCCAAGACAGGTTCTGGTATATCCGACTTTGAACTTGCTGCAGTTCAGCCCAAGCACTGCCCAAGAGGTGAGGTCCCGCGAAGAATTTCCCTCACCTGCTCATCCTGGTGACATGACTCGGCTTCTCTGAAGGGCTCCGGCTGTTATTGTGCGATTATTGGCCTGCAAATGGCCAGTTATAGGATGAGCTCGTCGAATTGGATGCCTCGCATTCTGTGGACATCTACGACTGCGCCGCGGATGGAGAAGACTCGGTGGCGCAACGGTAGCGCGTCTGACTCCAGATCAGAAGGTTGCGTGTTCAAATCACGTCCGGGTCATAGTTTTTATTTTCTGGAGACAGCTCTCCCTCGAGCAATCGTGATTAGGAGTGAGGGAATTTCGGGGAAGCTTTGGAGTCGGGTATTGTAGAAGGTTGTTCAGGAGGAATTTCTCTCAGGCTAAAAAGTGAACAGTGATATCACACGTTCGTCGCCGGAGTACTATTCGCTGATTGGAGAAATTGATTCTGAACGAGGAAATCACATTCTCTACTTGCAATCTCTAATGATTTTCAGGTCTGAGGCTCACTCCTCGTTGAGCGTCGATATCGAGTGACGAAACTACCCTGTTCCGACTTTTACCTCAGCAAAGTTCTTCAGCATTGAGCTGGATTGGCTGGATGAAGAAGCAGGATGAGCGTCTGGATCCCGAGCGCGGTTTGGAATAGACCTTGGATGGCACCCGATCCTCGGATATGCTGATTCGAGAAATCACATTCCCACCGCGTCAATGCATAGATCCAACTATGCTCTGGTTGACAATCTGAGATGACTCATCTGAAATCGACAGACGCTTTTGAGCGAAGATGACCTGAATGATGAAATTCAGAAAATCTACGTAACTGATGGATGCAATGATGTAGTTTGCGCGTTCCGGAGCTCGTTTCGATTGATTCCGCAGAGTTCTGGAGCCGGGCGCTCCGGATTCCACGATTTCTGATCACGGCACCTAATCATCTTCCGGTAGGAGCGATCGACTTCCATTAGGACTCAAAACCCCTTTCCTTAGCCGGGATCGGGGTGTTCTCCTCCAGCGTTATCGTCTTCCTCCCACCTGAACCGGCTGAACGACGACGAACACGGCAAGCTTGAATCATTGGAGGCACGGGTACCGCTTCTCGGGAAACAAACAGACGGATATCGAAGAAAAATCATCGTACTCCAGAGCGGCTGTTTGCTGTTCTGCTCGTTGGCTATCTACGCGGCTGGAATGCAGAGTTCCTTTGACCTGATGGCCGGAGAAACTTCTATCTGACGCCAATCCGAGGCTCCCGAGAATCGTCAGTATCATACTGCCGTAAACATTCGAGTAACACGGCTGGGGCCGATATGGCTTCAAAAGAGAAGCGATTATGTCGAGATTGAATCACCTAGGGTTTCTTACGATCGTTTCCCCTCGACGACAGAACTCCATCGATCCCCTGGAAAACTCTCACTGCGCTCGATGAACTCATCTCGTTTCGCCGCCGCATCTGAACTATCACTCTGCTTTTCCTTCGCCGAAAACCGACCTGAAATGGAATGTGTTCGAGCGAACACGACACCTTGCTTCTCGCTTCTAAACATTACCATGCATCATGAATCTTGGGGGAGCTCCATGATTCGAAGCTCGGTTCACGCAAGCGAAGTTAACAGAGGGGTGGGGGGGCTTCGGTCACGATCGGAGCCGAGCATGCTTCGAGAGTCGGTCAGGACCTTTTATTGCACGCATCGTTCGTTCCAGCACCAATGAGTCTTTATCATTTGTAGGATGCCCCCATCTTCTACGAATACATTGAATAAATATCGAACCGCAGGACGGCAACGGCAGAATGCTCATTATGGCACAAACAACCGCTTGCAAGCGTGCCCGTTCCGATCATGAAGTGTGCACCGGGATCGCTGCGGACCGTGACTTGCTTCCTCGTTCCTTTCCGCGACGTTCGCGCTCTCCGAATGTTTGGAAGCAGATCCGAGGCTCCGATGCCGTCAACTTTTGATTCGGCGTCAGCGAAAATAGTCGAAGGAACGAGGAAACCGTCACGACGTGCATCTTCGTCGAGGGATCCGTATGGACCCAAGCAGATACTCAATGATATGAGAACGATGAACTCGGAAACGATTCTCGCGCGGAGCAGTTTCTCTCACTGCCGCGGTCATGAACGTCACGGCCATTTTTTTTTCAATCCAGCCATGATCAGAGTTTTTTTCTGGGACTGGATAATAGTTGAGAAGTCGACATCCGAACTGAAATGAAGACACAACCGAACCGTGCAGGTGATGTTACCTCTCTGAAAATCGCTCGTTTGAGCAGATTGTTCTCCCGATACAACAGAAAATAATGTGCAGGACGTTTGAAGCTTCCTGCGGAGTGCAAGCAATTCCCTGGTTGCCGTCGGTCAAGATCGCCGAGTGAGCGCGGAGAATGAGGGAGAACGGGGGAATGAGATGCGAACGTTCAAGCTGGCGGGCCCTAAGACACATGATCTGGCTGGCTTCGGACGCTGAACAAAGTCTGCTGGCTCGTGCTTGACTCGCCGAAGAGCGAATGACGACGCGCCGCCGCTTGGCTGCAGACGATTCCAGAAAATGAGCCGACGCTCAACTTTCGGGCTAAGTTGACTCATGAGACTGCCGATCGAGGGATTGGAACAGCTTCCCGGAGATTCCTCGGGCTTGCCAAAGGTGCAGTCAAGTGCAGAGCCCAACCTCGTGTGCATCACAGCCCGCTGGCCGCAGAACGAGTGTGCGGGCGACCGATCGGCCAACCTTACGGCCGGCCGATTGCCTTGGAGTGGTCGCAGCTCAGCTGGAGGTCTATGCTAGGCCCTATCTGTGGAAAGGGCCCTGCGCGCGCAGCCCTTCGAGGAAGGGTCTCTGAAGTCAGAGACTGACAACAGAGCGACTGCAACAAACCGGTGCTCCACCGTTCTACCTTCAAACTCAGAGAGCAAAGCGGAACGTTTATTTCGTAGTTCGTTTGGTGTGTTTGTGCGTTGCTTTCGTACTCTCGTGTCTGTGTCCCTGTGCCAGTGTCTAGGAGCATGCTGTGAATACCCTGGAAAATGCTCCCCGAGCTGTGAGTACTGAACCGTAGATTCGACCGTGGTGCACCCGTTTGAGGACAGTCGGTGAATTACGAGTTCTTCTGCGCGGGGCTCACTTGTCAAACGTGATGCGGAAACTCTCGTGAATCCGATCGGAGGAATCACGCGAACCAGAAGGGCGAATGCCTCGCGAGCGCCTCCAGTCCTTGCACTCGATATCCGACTCTGAATGGTTCACCTGATCCCGAGTCAGCGGATCGGAACTCGGATCATGGGGATGATCGTCAGCTGCGATCGGAGACCATGGGGCCCGACGAGCACGAAGTCGGCAAGAGCCACCTCCGTGCGAGAAATTCAAATTTGACATTTGACTCCGCAGAGGAGTGTCAAGTGAATTGCAGCGCCGAAAACCGCAGCTCATTCGATGCGAGATTCTCTGAGGCTATTTTGGTTTTCGACTGTCAGGAGGGCTCGTGAAATTTTCGAAAAGATTGAACGAGACACAAAGAACCGCTGCAGAGTCCGGCAGACAGCGCCGGAGTGGTCGGGCTGCGCTCTGGTGCCAAGTGATCATCAGCTGACTCTGACATTTGTCCGAAGATGCCGATCGGCCGCGGTTCTTTGGGACACGTCCAATCCAGGGTTCTGGCCGCCGACCGTGCTTAATTGAGGAGCCCCCTGTGGGCCCCTGCGTCTTCTGTACATCCAGCGAAGTGTGGGGAATCTCCTGCCACCGACTTGCCCTCGATCGAGTCCGAGCGTCCGAGTTCGTCCGAACCGAGCTCAACCGTTCAGGCTGCTTCTCACTTTCCTCGAAAGCAGCTTCCCGATTTTGCCAGGGATCACGCTACACAGGCCCTCACCGGGAGAACCAGCTCCGACGCGGGTAACGGAGAACAGGAAAACGGTGCGGGAGAGCCTCCGGTCCTTGGCATCGCGGAATGGATCGAACGGTAACCGGCATCTGATTCCTGCGTTCTTCCTGCGCGAAACAATGAACGAGAACAAAGGCTTCTCTCGTGACTCTCGGTCTCATTGGACTGGTATGCGCGCGACATCGGACTCGCGTGAGAGTCATCGATGCTGTTGGCAGCATATTCAACGGCTAAGAATCTCGAACGGACGCAACGGACTCCGCGGCGGTCTCGCATGTCTGGGTGTTTTTGTATAAATTCTATGGTCGGAATGTTCGCACTGGGTGTAGCCATCCCACCTCATGGATGGTGTCGGGGCGTTCAATTCCAAGGCGGCGATGGATGACGAGCCGTCTGCCGAGCGCAACAAGCCGAATCACGCCTACCGCTCTTCCTCGCCTGGAAGGAAACATATGCGGTGAGCAGAATCGCTGTATGTTAGTTCATCCGCTTGCTAAAGCGCCCTGACCCCACATTTGACACAACCATTAGCCGAGTCGTACGGCCGTACGGGACGCAGAATTTCGTCGTCGGGATCAGGACTTCCAAATTGTTCGGGAGTTCCGGCCCCGGCAAACATGGAAACGCACTTCGTGCAGTGCATGCGAGCAGCCGCGCTCAGTCAGGGAGCCCAAGCACTCTCGTCGTCGATTTTATTCCTTTCTAGAGAGATCATTCGCTCTGACCTGTTCCGGTCCCCCGCTCTGTATAATTTCGTCACCGACCCACGCGGCTCAGTTCAGGTTGACGGCTCTCTCCTCATTCTTGGCAGCTTCAGTGTCACCATCTTCAAGAGATCATCCACCTAATCGACGACACCGCCAGACTCCACGACGGAAGGGGCCAGAGACTTTCCATGGCTGAGACGCCGTCTTGCTCAGCCGAGATCCAGAGAATCCGAGTTATGATTTTCCGAATCAGCTCTTTCAGGGAAGTCCTTTCGATTGATTTGCTCGGAGCGATTCTTGTCGATTGCAACTTCCGACCCAGGCTCCTCGGGAGTCCGTCGAGTCAGCTCCTCGAGAAAAAATCCAAGGCGTCTGGACGAGGCGTCTGTCCACTCCTCAAATGTTTCATCATCAGCTCCTCCGGGTCGCGGTCCTCGCGGGGGAGGTGACCCTTCCTCGATTTCTCCCGAGTGAAACAAACCTTTTCTTCGAGCCATGAGCAGAATACAGGATTTAGAAAGAAAACGTGTCGCGAATTCAATTGAGGTCACTTTGTCGCAAACACAGACTCAAGGCTTCTTTCGATTCTCGACTGGACTCCTCCGTTGTGTTAAATCCGCAGTTCTCACGTTTCCGCATCCGAGCGCAGAGATTGAGAATGATTAAGAAGATGACAGTACTGTTTTAGATCCATTAAGGAATTGGAATCCGCGCACTTGACGAGGAACATGCTCTCGCTCCAGACGCTGGTTGTTGAGGAAAACGCGGCTCGTGATTCCCTGACCAGGAAACTGGAAATAGCTGCGAGACAGGAAGCGGAGAGCTCCCTCTCGCGGAATCTCATAAAAGCTCCGACCACATAACTCAACCAGAGACGGAAGTCGTGAACGAATGGTTACGACGGAAAGTTAATGAACGGTCGCTCAGGAACGAAATCCACGACGCTTCTTTCTTTTTCAAATGACACTCCTCGGTATCACCGGAGGATCCGAAATGGGAGGCAGGAGAAGGAAGATTCTTCCGCAGGAGCCGGTCACGGAGCCGTTTCGCACCGAGTCCTCACAAGATTCCTCTCCTAAATCTGAATCTGAAACAGCGACTGGTGATCATCATCATCATCCTCGTATGAATCGGTGACGAACCGTTCGTCGAACACCCGGGTCATTCTCAGATAAATCCAAATCGCACCGACGAGGGTCACACCGAACTATTGCTCCGAATCAGGCCGCCCGCGGAAACACGCTTCTTGATGCCGGGCCGTCGACCAGGAGAAATCCTCAGGATCCGGGTGAACCTGACGGAAACCGGGAGAGAGCCGCGAGGAAGCATGCGACCATCCTTGAAAGAGTGTGATTGGAGGTGAATACGCCGCGATGGGATATCGCGCTTCCTCAGGGAAAACTTTGCCAAAAATTGGCCCGACGGCTCTGAATGACACTTGGCCTGAAACGAATTACTGGGGAGCTGCATTGATTCGCGAGGAATGTCCTGAAAATCCTGCCCGGAAGCAGGGACACGAACGAACGCGAAGCTGCGACGTTCAGGTCCAGAGCCTTGCAAGGACTCTTGATGCGCGAGGACGTGTCGCAGGAGCAGGATTCTGCTGTCAAACTCTAGCTGGATGGTTGAGCTTTGGAGTGACTCTGAATGAGCTCGCTGGCGTCCTCGAAGCGTGCGCGGCGCCCCCACAAAGGTCGTCCGAGACATTCCTGAACTTCTGGACCCTATATTCCGAATCATGAGCCGAGTCTCCTCCTGAATCCTCGGAGCCATAATCCGCGTCCAGCACGCGACGCTGTGGGAAGCCGGCGAGTTACTCGCAATGGTGCGGCTGTTCTCCGATGTTCGCAACTTTTCGCAAATAGTGACCAGACGCGGTCCTTGCGAATGCTGTTCATATTTTTTCCCAATAGGGATGGATGCTCCCATGACGGGAATACCTCCGACGGAGCGCCCCTCGAGATGGTGCACTCTCTGCTACTCGCGTAATAACACAACGATTCAGTCGAAGCTCGTTGTGATGCTGTTTCAAGGCCAGCAAACTACCACAGCGGCCGCCGTCGCAAACTCTCAGACAACCACCGAACAGATATGACGACGGACAGACGATCGGACGAATAGACCGACAGAGAGAGAGAGAGAGATAGAACGAGAGAGCTCTGCGCTATTTCGAGATCGAGCGAGCTCTCGCAGCAGAACCTCGCCGACCGCCACGGTTTTCGACATCAATCGTCCCGGGAAGCCGCTTTTCCTCCACTGAATGGAGAGGTTTCTGAACGAGTCCAATCGCGCCTGCTCCTCCGATGCAAAACGTTGCTGAGTCGCACGCTCTCTCGGACATTTCGAGCGCCTTTTCGGCTCACTCTCGTGGCTAGCCGCGCGATCTCTAGGAGTTGCTTCTCATCGTTGAAGCTGACCGTGCTGAGCGAAAGTGTTTCGAGAGGAGTTCGCATCGCCTGCACGTTGTCCCGATTCGCTTCGTGCATTGCGGGCCGACAACGGATGATGAAATGTTGACGAGGAACAAGACGATTATTTCGTAACCGTGCGAAACTTGCCCGAGCTGGTCACAATGTTTCCAAGCCGCTGCTCGTTTCAGGTTTTTGTGGATCAGAATCGCTTCGCCTTTCAAATGGGGCGCTTCAAGAGACTCGGGGGATGAGGAGCATCATGTTGGTTCCGACGAGCTCCTAGCGCTGGGAACCACGACGAAGTTTCGGAACGACGGCCGAAAACGAAACGTGGGGTTCTTCCTCAACATGAGACTCGGGGAGCGAGTGGAAAGCCGTCCGAGTAGGCGGAAACTTCTGGAGGAGTTTGCTCAACGAGTTCTGAATGCACGTGCTCGGCTGCCTGCTAATATTTCACTAAGTGCCCACTAATGAGACTCCTTGATGCCGTGCGGGCGTTCAAAGAGATCTCGTCGCACTCGCCCGCTGGAAGCTACACGTGTTCATGGATGATTTGTTGGAAACTTGACTGAATGAGTTCGCGGAACGTTTGTCAATTGGTCTGTCAGTCCTCGACTGGACTTAGCCATCGATCATTCTCGCAACCATCGATTGTTTCAGCGTCGGCCGGGACTGAACACACGGTCTTGTCCAATATTTTGTGAACTCTTAGGAGAGTTGCCGACGAAAGCCGCAGTGAAAATTGCTGTACTTGACGTGAACTTCCCGCCCTCCTCATGGTTTGCAGCACGCTCGGCGATCACCGTTGCGCGGAGATTACTCCCCATGCGCCACTCTGAGCAGAGCTTCGATCCCGCGCAGTGGCTCTCGCATTCATTGCCCGAGCACTGGCCTATTCCTAGCTTGGTTCGGTGATCCGACGACCCGACATCTTGAGTGGCATCCTTGCCAGTTATTGGTTTTCACCGCAATCTCCCGAGCCTCCGGATTTAGGGAATTTCAGCGATCCCCGAAGCTTCTCAGTCACGTATTCGACTATTATGGTCAGTAATTCTCGGAGCGATCTCGACTGCGGGTGCGAGAGAGACTCCTGCTCTCGGAATACAGCACTCCCAGTCGATGAAATCCGTTGATATTCGCTAGCAGCCAATCCGCAATCGTATTGGGTATGGGTATTCATCGATCCTGAGAGTAATTTCGCTCGACAATAACATCTTGATCTCACTTTTCTGGAGTTAGTTTTGCTGTGTTCACCAGAGATGGATATTTTATTTCTTCGTGGAGTCCAAGTTTGGGGAGGATATCATCTTTTGTGGAGAAGGCGGCACAGCTTTCGACGATCACGTGTTCCCCGCTTTCTTCGCACACCCCGCACCTTCGGCAGATTCTGTTATGCTGCCGATCGGAATACATGGAATCGGCTCTAAGCAGCATGCCTTCTCTCGCTAGAGCTAAAAGAGCATTCCCTCTGCGGTTTTCGTCGTAGTGAGAGCTTGTCCAAAAAAACTCTTGTTGTTCCTTGGTACGTCCTTCGGCGGTGGTCGTAACCCAGGAGCCCGGCAACCTGAAACTACTCTCCCGGGATCGAAGCGCTCGAGGCCCTGCTAGCGCTGCGAATGCCGAGGCTTTTCCGTGAAGCGATGAGACCTCATTCGAACTGTGCTCACTTTGGAACTATCATCCGTTTACGCCTTAATCATTGTACTCATTGTGACTATCAATTAGCGCAAGACAGGCTTTTTCGAGAATTATCGTTTGGGCTCCTCCGAGGGGCCTTATCGCTGAATTTGGAAGGTCTCGAAGCCCTGGCCCTAATGAGAATGAAAGAAAGCGCGATAGAGCTAGATGTAGAACCCATTTAGAAAGCTCCCCGCGTTTCTATGGTCGTGAAAGATATTTTCGGGCTCCTGTGTTTCGGGCTATCGGGTTTCAAGCAGCGACGTCACGCAACCCAAGACGGCGCGCTCAGGATACCGCTGAGATTGTTTCGGAACAGTTGAGCTGAAGGACGCACCGTAAGTCTGTCGCTCGGAGCTGCCGACGTTCCGACACTCCTATGAACATCGCTGTTTACGGCGCGGATTGCCGCCTGGACAAGGCTTGAAAGCGGAAAGAGAGAGATCAGTAATGGAACAAAACGAATCCTCTGGAAGCATCTTCGGGTCCCGCATCATGCTCCTTGCGTTAGCCGAACTCCGTTCCCAGGTCATTTCCTCCGAGCCAGCCGTGACCCGGTATCCCCTTTCGACGCTCACCGCGAAGAAGAATTCTCGTGAAGTCGTCCCTTGGTGCTCTCCATCCTGAGGTTCGGCTGTTCCCGAGTTCGGAAACGCTCCATGGAAGTTATGGAAGCGCGGATTTCCCGGAACGAGGGGTCACACTCGTGCATGCTAATAACAGTCCCCAAAGAGCGAACTCTAGAGATAATCAAAGTGCACGCTGCCGACTGAATTACCTGCGCGAATACTTTCCGGCCGATCGCCCGCGTGCTGAATCAAGCTCAACGGCTGAACGAACGTCAGCGATGCACGCAGGGAAATGAGACCGCGAATGGAACTTATTTCTCCGGCTGATTCGAACGCAAGAGCGCAGGAAACCAAGAGAGCTATCACACTGTTGGCCGGATCCGAGGGATCAGAACTGTTCTCGTAGAGACCTCACGTCAGAAACTACAAACGCAAACGGAGAGCTTCGTTCCCCTCACCTGGGCTTGACTTCCAGCCGATGTACGTGCCGGACCCCTCCTACTCCGAGGGAGCGGGGGCCCGTGGTTTCATTCACGGCTGGGGAACCGCACGCTTCGATTCCGAAGAGGTGCAATTTTTCTCGAGGCTGCGGCATTTGCCCGAGAGAGAATTGAGGATCGCAACCGGATCAGGAGGGTTCAAATCTCCAATCCAGGGCAGTGGTGTTCTGACCGAGGCTCGAACCCTTGGTTCCAATGAAGGGAATGGGTTCCAGAAAAAGTCACGGTAGCTGGTTGCAGCTCTGAACCCGGGTGAGAAATCCCTCGGGCGCAGCGGTAGGAAACGTCGAAGTTCCGTCACGCCTTGACCGTGTTCGGTTTGGGAAACGATAGGCGCTGACGTGCCACAGTGTGACGATGCTCCTCTTGCCGCTGCTATGTCTTCGTCGCCTCCACCATCGGCGTTGTTGTCGTCAACAGCCGGAGTTGTATAACCAGCGAAGTTGTTTGGTTCGAAGTCATAGCACGCTCCGTCGACGGGCCACCGAAGCAACAATGGTTATCATCGGTTAGCGTTATTCTTCGGTGGAGTCAAACTCTGGCGTTATGTCATCCACTGTCAATTCGAGCAAGAGGAATTACAGACATCAGCCAGTCAGTCACTCAGTCAGCCGGCACACCTCTTTCTGTTCGGAGCGAGAATGGAACAGTTTGCACCCGGTATCGTTGCGCAGGTCGGCGCGAGTGTTTTGATTTGCAAATCTCTTAAGCGATTGACGCATTGAATGGAGTAGAAAGGCATTGTTGGCGACGCTTGCTCGGGATCTCGGGTGAGGTAACGGGAACTTATCAAGCCTTTGCAATCAGTGTAGGAACGAAAATAGAGTCGAAAAAGTGTCGCAACGGCCGGCCGTCCCTTGTTGGGTGGCCGGATCTTTGAGCCAATAGGGATTCTGTCGCTCTCAGTTGGATGATACCGACGCATATGCTGAAGGGCACCTCGGAACACTACGGAAATTGGAGAAACACGGAGGAATGTCAACAAAGCTCAACGAGCTCAAAGAAACCTCGAGGGAACGCTCGATGAGCTCCGGATCGGACCGGGAAACGCCGAAAAGGAATTGCCTTCTCCTGAACGCTGAGTTAGACGGGGGGGGGGGTTGTATTCACAGCAGAAAAATATACATCCAACGATCGTGATACAAATTTACACGAGTTTACACAGCAGAGCTCTGAGCGATGCCTTCCGTTCGTTCGTAGCCGACATATGTTTTCCATACGATTCTCATAGCCTAAGATGAGGATTCCCCGAGTTGATGAAGGGGTTCGATTTATGCTTCGAGGAAGCCTCTATGCTTTGAAACCGTGCCCGTGGAATCCATGGTGTCCGTGGAATCCATGGTGCCCGTGGAATTCGTGGTGATGGTGCTTCTTGATGTAAACAGGCACTGGAACCTCAACGGGTTTCTTCACAATGATCTCCCTGAACACTGGGACCTTAACGGGAACGGTGACGGGGTGTGGCACTGGGATAATCTTGTGCACTGGGACCGGCACGTATTTCGGTACCTTGACGTGCACAGGGACATGCTTCAGGACGGGCACGGGTACGTGTTTGTACACGGGATAGGGAGCGTCCTTGTACACAGGGACATGAACGGGAACGGGAACGTGGTGTGGGACTGGGTAGGGTTTGTGCACCGGGTACACCTTGGGTACGTGCACGACTCTGGGTATTTTCTTCACCACTGTGTACGGTTTAGGCACCGGATATGGGCGCGGAACATGCACTGTGTGAGGTACGGGGATGATTTTGTGCACTGGGTAGGGTTTGGGCACGGGCACCGGATGGGGTACCGGGACCACTTTGTTCACGACCTTGACAACCTCGTGATGATGATACTGGTGTCCTCCATGCCAACCTCCGTGGAAATCGGTAGCGCGGGCGAACGAAGCTAGCGCCAAACTGAGGATCGCACACTGTAAAGCACGCATGTTGATAACTGTGCTGTTGCTGCTGCTGCGATCAGACACTTTACGGATGCCCCTACAGTTTTAAGGGGGTGGCCCCCTCACCCTCCGCGGGGGAGAGTCGACGGCTCCTCAACTCTCCTCGGGGCAAAGTGACCTTCAGCCCGCCGGCCGGATGGGCAACCGAGCGGCTGCCGGCTGAGTAGCGGCTCGCCGTCGGCTCTGAGCAAACGCTCTCTCAACAGCTGAAGCCGCCGCCTCAGCCCAAGTGGTTCCTTGGAGCAAGCGGGCAGCCCGAAATAGTCGGACACACGGACCGACGACGGAATCGACTGCTCGTCCTTCCATTCACTCATGAAATCCTCGTTCGAATTCCGCTGTCCCGTTCCATTTTGGCTTCGGTTCTGCACGGAATCGCGAGCAGACCTCGAGAACCTCAGAAAATTTTCCGAAAATGGATCTCCGGTGGCGTTCATCGCCTTGCCGCCAGAAATCAGCGATTCCGAATGTCACGCACCGCAGAGCCCACCCCTCGATTTCAAGTCCGGAAGATCAGTTATTGTCGGTTCGCGTTTTTCTCTCCTAACCGGTTGCTGTTGAGCATACTTCAAGATGTTTGCTCGTTTCATCGGCGCTGCACGCGATCTCACAAAGCTAACTGTCCTAGGCCCGCAGCGCTTTAGCATATCTCAGCCTCAATCAATTTGTGATGAAATTAGCAACATCTAGCTCTCACGCTCTGCCCGCCACGGCTCAGATTGACTATATTCTACGCGGGCTCTGCTTGTTTGGTTGATGCTCGGGAAGTCGTCTCGACAACGATGGGATAAAATTGGGGTGTCGACGCGGCTCTGAGCTCATCCCTTCGAGATCCAACTCAAGGTCGTTGGAGTCAGGGAGAATTCAGAGGAGATCTCGAGTTTTCTTGCTAACCGGGCCTTGGAATGAGTCCCTCGGGAAATCTGCTCCCAAAGGTCCGCGACCTCATCTGAACTCTGATGCGAAGCTACAGTTTCTCGATGGTCGGAGCAGCGGAACACCAGGGAGACTTTGACAGCGAACGCGGGCTGGCCTGTCTACTTGCGGAGTCAGAAGCTGTCCGATGCTGTGACAAGTGGCGTTCTCATTGATATTCATTGAACTCGTGTTTCTTCGTCATTGTCCTCCGACAAAATGCTGGATGCGGTCAGTTCCCCAGAACAACCTCAGGAGGACTGAATCGAGCGAAGGTATCGCCTCGGGATTATTCCGTCTGAATCGCTCTCAAGCCGAAATCGAGCAGTCTGCCAGGGTCCGAACGCGGGCAGACCGGAAAATTGCTCAATTTTCGCCCCATGAACTACACCGGTCCACTCGGGGCGAAAAACAGATACAAACAAACAGAAATCAGATGCAGGTAGATAGAAGCTGAAAGATCGGCCGCCGCGTTGTCTTTTTTCGAAACTACAAACCAAGCGGTTTCTGCCAACGGAATATTCCTTACAAGTTTGTCAAGACCCGAGCTCACGCGAGGGTCCCGTGCCCAGCGGAGCGACAAACTGGCATCGGTTTGCGAAAGTTCGGTTCGAGCACATCCTCGTCGCTTAGCGTCGAGCGCGGAACTTCGTGCGCCGGTGTCTTCTTGTGTTTGGAAGCCCGCAAGAGACAGAACGTAAGTGTCTGAGGAACATCGCGGAACTTCAATATGCCGTACGGAATCGACTCCAGAGACAAACTGTAGGTGAATCAACCACGAGGACTCTTCCCTGAAGTGAGCCGAGGGCGCTCCTCGAGAATGCGAACAGCCTCGACTCATCCGAATTTCATATGAGAATAATGCTTATCCATAATTCAGCCACAATGGCCAAAGCAACGGGATTCGACGGATGCGCTCGTAAACGGCGACGCTGCTGGATGTATCACTCTAATTGGAATAACCAGGCCCATTCGTATTCGTAGTGTTTGCCGGAAATCCGATTCGTCTTTCTGGCCACAGCAGAGGAATTGTCAATCAGAAAGAAGGTCCAGAAAGCGATACCGACCCGAGTCCCGGATGGCTCGAGAGAATTTCCGCTCCTGTTCATCTTGGAAAGTCTCGGCCGACATCGCGGCTGTGCCTGCTGTGGCGACATCCCGCACACTATCACTCAGCTGGCATTGCCTCAAGCCGAGCGAATTTCTCCCACATCGACGAATCTCATATTCACGAGCTGTTGGGATTTCGATCGCTCTGAACTGACATCCTCCCGCCCGTCAGAACGATTCGGAACTGTGAGCTCGACTGAGTCCGATTTTTGAGATGAGCTCGTTACCCGCCAAATTCAGAACGCGATACTTATTCTGCCGGGGCAATCAAAGTTGAAACTACAAAGAATAATGGAATCGCGTCCCCGTCGCCTGTTTTCCTGCGTTTCGGTTTTGCCAACACCCGTTTGTTTCAACAGCTATTGCAAATTTATCGGGGTCCTGCAGCCACCCACTCGGCGCGGTCCCCTCGCGTTCTATCCGAGACTTTGGAGTTAAAAACTTCGGAATGACGATAATTTGATGGCTCACATTTTGATTACGGCTCGCCAGTCGCAACGAAGTGTTGAAGATTTGGACTTGTTGTTCGGCCTTCTGATTAGATAGTCGGATTCAAGTGTTTTTACTCGGGCCTCCAACCAAATCCCCTAAAATGTACCCTTCGACTTTGCAGGTAACGACGGTGGCTGCTGGTTAGCCGGTCGCTCCTGGTGACAGTGCGCGAGACTAGCTTCTCGTTGCGCCCTTGAGATGATGAAGTTCTGGTTCCAACTAAGGTTGCTCCTATGGAAGAATTGCCTGAGTCATTCGCGGCAGAAGCTGCGGGTCGTCATCGAGCTCATCTGGCCGTTATTGCTGTTCCTGATCCTCATGTGGGTGCGGACACGAGGTTTGAAGCTCTACATCCACGAATGTGAGCCCTGTCTTCATCCCGACTACGATGAATGCATACTTTCTCTTTCTCCCTCTCACAATAGAACAGAAAGAAAACTGACAATGAGGAGAAGATAAAGGAGAACCATGAGAAGGGAGATGTATCTACGCGCAACCCAAACAAGTCGCAAATCCAACTAAAGTATGGGGCTCATATTCATCTCGGCCTAAGAAAAAGACTCATAGGAGCGTCATCTGGAAGATTCGCGCGTATATTAGTTCAAAAAGTTTTGGTAATATGCCTTGGGAGGGCGACGGACTTGACCGCAGGATGCTGCGTGCGGGGCGAGAGTACCAGTTTTGGGGTCCTGGTTGCTCCATGATTGATACCAGGGACCAGTTTCGAAGTATCAAATGTTTTATGGCCTGGAATCACTTGTTTGACATTGCCTTGAGGATTTAAATCGGGCAGTCGTCATCCCAGATTTATTCGACGTCAGGTGCCCTAGTTTACCGTCAACTGAGCATTCGATGCTCAAGTAACAGGAGACACTACATAGTGCGTGGAGATCGCGACTAGATCCACACAGCATGTTAGTGGAAATGGTCTTGATGCCGACGAAAGACTACAGCGGAGTTTGCTTGTTGTACGATATTCTTCACGCCATCTTCAAGACTGTGTACTTGTGGTCGACGGGGTTGGATGGAAATCACTTTGCAGTTTAATATGAAGCAGAGAAAGAGCTCCCAATAGTTTCCCTTCTCCTCGAGATGCGACTTACGGGACCCAGGAGTTTTTCCCGGAATTCGTGATCGTTGAGAAATAGAGGCACCCTCACCCTTCCTACACGAAATGTGATGTCCAGCGAACCGAGGACCACGAAACTCCCATGTTTCATACAGACTTCTCCCCTCTATTTGATCCTTAGATAACTGACTTGGAAAAAGCGTTATTGACGCCCGGCCTATGGCAAAATCAGGAAACCAATGAGTGAGAGAGGGGTCTCAGAACGGCTCGGGAGAATCGGGAAGAGCCGATTTCCTATATTGATCGCGAGCCAGACAACATCCAGGAGAATTTTCCTGGAACGCCACGTGCACCGGAGGCAGCTTCAATGAAAGATTCGGTGATGATTCAACTTGAGCACTTCCCGGCCGAATGCGTCGACGAACTCCAATGAGTGAAGACTCCGAGGCTTTCGGAATATTTATCGTCCCTAGAGCATGTGGGATGATGGAATGTTCACTCCTGGAAGCTCGGTGCTTTGTTCGCCCTCGTCGGACTGACAACAACCGTACCGCGCTCACTCGATACTTTTCAAAGACAATCGAACACGACATTCCCTCAGCTGATGCTCGAATGAGTTCGGAACCTTATTTCGGAAAGGAAACCGCTAGATCGAGAATCTATGGAGGGAGTTATAACGGCACGAGTGTTCCTCCTCCGAATACGGAGGCTGTTCGCCCCGATCGATCCGCTCGAAGAGACGCCTATATTTTCCAGTTACATATTCCCATCGAGCACTGGGGGCGATAACCGAGCCGATCGATATGCAACTGACGCCATCATGCTGGAAAACGCCACCACGAAGCTGGATTAGTCATCGGAACAACTAAAATGAACCTCTGTTGCTTCGATTCCCTGAAACGAGCCGACCTTACTTCGTCTGGCTTGCTATCTAAACTCGATATGCTGATCGAACTCAGGCTACAACACTGGAATGCCGAAACGCGCTAGAATTCCCCGTGTCATTTTCTTTCAGTTCTAAACTTTCAACTGCTCACAATCATGACTTCGGACAGTGCTGTCCCGGAGAGAACGCTCCATCAGATTCACTTCAGTTCATCGATTAAGGAGTCCCGTTGTTCTTCAGGTCATTTCGATCAGAAGGCGATGCCGTCAGCCGGATTGATCCCGTTCGTTCAGAGCACGGTCTGTACTCTGAACAACACGTGTCATGACAAAATGGCATCGGACAACAGATATACATTCGAATACAACACCTCTCTGTGAGTATCATCTACAAATCCTCGTTCCATCCTGACGGCTCAAACGCTTTCGGTTACGCCCACTCAAGTTACATTTCCTGTAAAGTTGCTGCTCTTGAGCTGACACAGACCCCCGGGTCGCTTAAATTCGAATTCCGGAAGACTTAAGGAAGAGGAATATCGGCCAGCGAGCGGGAAAACAACACTCAATCGGAGTTCAAGAGTGTTCGGGCTCGCTGGCTCACGAAAGTTCCCGACGAGGGGCTATTATTCCTCTGGGGACGGACCGCGAAACTGCACGGTGCTGGAGAAAGTTTCTGGACCGGAGGCTCTGATCACGGCCGACAGACGATCACAAAGACGCGCGGATTCAATGAGCATAGAGATTCTCAGACGAGAATTTAAAAAGTACGCAATTCTCTGACGCTTGCTGTTTCCGATAATTCCAGCCTCCTTCAACTCATGGGTGACGTCGACCACATAGTTCGGGAGAAACTTCACGGGGAAACCCTCAACTCGATACGAAAGCTCTCTTTCGACCTACAGGAGCTGTCTGCTTTTGTTAAAAAAGTCACCAATCCCGAAGTTCCGCTGCAAGGTTTGGAGCAATTTGAATGGAGTTCGGAAACCCGAGATGAAATGAAGTCATGTCAGTCGATCCATTCCACCAGTTCACGATCGAATTAGGGAACTCACTTATCATCATCAGCGTTTTCTTGGGCTCTGATTATTCTGCTTGATTCACCTGAGTCCGATCACGAACCGATCGAGGCTAGAAGCCAGGCATTTCTCAAAATGCTTCGTCCGAGTCCAACAAAGGAAAAGTGCGGAGCGTTGTGTGCTCTGAGTAAAACTCGCATTCTTCATCAGACTCTCCACTCTGCTAGATGAGATATTGAATTCACGAGGTCTAGCTGAATAACTTCTGCATCGTCTCGCTCGCAGGAAAAATATGGGTGAAAAATATTCTACGGGTGAAATCTGCGAAGGAATTCGTCGAAACGTTCAAGGAAGTGAACATAACGATACCCGATTCCGTAGCGGAGAAATTCTATTATTCATCTTTGAGCGTCAGCGGATTGCAACAGGTAACTAAGCTTCTCATGAGCCAGTCTCCATCAGCGACCATCTGCGTGCGCTGTGCCACCTGGTCGAAACATGATGGCGGGCAGTAGCCCTGGCCGCTGGTTCGATTTGACAGAAGAATCGACGCAGCTCAAGACTCGAGAACCCACGCCGAGTTTTCGATAAATCCGACACCCGTCACCCAAAAGGTCGCTTGAGCTTCGATGAGACACCTCTGTAGTTCGCCAAGCGTCGGTGGTTCAGTGGTAGAATACTCGCCTGCCACGCGGGTGGCCCGGGTTCGATTCCCGGCCGACGCAATGTTTTCCTCTGCGAGAGAAAATCAAGCTTTCTCTCCTCTCGCCCCACAGATTTTCGACCGCGGTCGGCGGGACATCTACTCGCATTTGTGCAGCACTGACGCCCTTCAGAAGCTGCTGAATATTAACAACAACAACGCAAACTCGTTGCCGCAGCAGTTATGCAACTTGACCGAACCCGTGGCGTTTCTATTCACCTCGAACGTGATCCGGAACCTGAACTGGAACGCTATCCTGACCGAGATGGCAGGCATCACGAAGAAGAGCGGTTACGACATCGGCCAGGAGGACTGGCGAAAGGCGCTCTTCACCGCGCAGCAGGTCCGTAAGGAAGTAGCCGAGCTCAGTAGTCTGCGCGAAATGCTCGACAGTCTCTTCAAAAAGGTGAGATTCATTCCTGCGTAAAGACAGCCTTCATCCGTATTTGTGGTCTGCGTGACCTTCCGAGTCAACAGAAGCCCGGAGCCTTCTGAAACTCTTCTGCTGCAATTCAGGTTTCCGAAATGAACAAGCTGATGGACCTGAGTGACACAAATTCTACGATACGGTTCGTGCAAGCCGTAGTTTGTGGTCGAAACTCCACGACTTTACTGGACACTGAGCACGGACCTGCTCAGAGGATCGAAGAGTTCAGAGAGCAGATCAACTCCAATTTACAGCAAAGCTCTCAGAACTCGGACAAGAAAAATGACGATAAATACGTGTATGACAACGCAACCTGTGAGTACTATGTCTTCGACTCAAATCTCGGCTGGACGCCCATGGCGGGTCGGACACCCGAAATCTGATTTACCTCGGAGGGTGTCCGAGTTGCGGGCCTGAAGTCCCGACGAATATCATACGATCCGAGCGGGAACTCGTATTTGAACAGCTGTGACATTCAACCAACGATCCGCAGCGCAACGTTGCAACGCCGTCTTCAAAACTCTTGAGGAGAACCAAATCACGCTGTTCCTCTGGAAGCAGTTGAAGCCCTACGTGAGAGGCAAGATTCTTTATTCTCCGAGGAACGTCGCAACTTTCAAGATAATCGAGCGCGTGAATAAAACATTCGAGCCTCTCCTGGCGATCCGAGATATGGCCCACGCGTGGTCCACCATTGTCGAGCCGAAGATACAAGACTGGATGAAGAACCACTCAGAAGCTGTGGAACAAATAAAGGTCGGTGAACATTCTCGCCGGGGCATTTCCTAGGTAGTTTTAATTGCAATTCGAGGGATGTCTGCCAACTCGAGATAACATCCTGAAACTCCGCTGAGATCAACTTCAACTGACTCAAGGATTCGAACCTTGACTCTAGGGTACAGTGGCATCCTCTGAGAAAAAATCTGAGTCTCCCATATTACCATTCCAGAAATTATCGACGACAGGGAGTCTCCCTTTTTTGATAATGATGGAAGAGCACGTGAACAACGTTAGTACCACAGGGGAGGATGTGAACACAACGGGCGTAACCGAAACTTTGGGATGGCTCGCGAATGTTCCCGAGTTTATTCAAGGCGCAAACAAAATCGCCCACGAAATCGAAAACGCGCTCGACGTAAGTCCAACTTTTTCGGAAGGAGAATTCGTTCGTTTCCCGAAAGTAAACTTCTTTCTTCGTGTGTATAGGAGAACAGCCTCGCGAAAATAGTCACAAGAAATGATCACGAAAAAACGCAACGTGCATCGTTTTCGATGTGACGTTAGGTATGGCGGATTGAGTTTCTTCACGTGTCCCGTTTTTCATGTGTCAAAATGGCGAACCGACCGGCGGTTCAACCTCTCATTGAACGAGCCGATTTCTTCCTCTAGATTCGGATTTTGGAAATGTTCGAGAGAAATTCGAAACCGATTCGATTATTAGTCCAAGGGTCAGAAGTAGCATGGATCCTGTTGACATTTGAGAAATATGATAGTTCATGGTGTCTGGCCGCGCTGCGAGGTTTCTGAAATCGAGATTCGCATGAAATGAGGCTGGAAAGCACATTTCGTCGATCTGTGTTGGCTCGGACCCGGCGGATCCGTTTGTGGGCGAGTCGGGCTCTCTCGTTGATTGCTTCGTTGGACTCTCGAGCGCTCGGTTCGCATCAGAAAGTGATTTCAAACTCCTCGCTGACCTCGGACGTCCCTGGAATTTTCGTCATAGCCTTGCCTCAGTTGCATTCGGTGCATATTCTGCGATGGCAGTATCCTATTTCAGTGTGTCGAGATGAACCGCTTCGAGGGCTACGATCGGGAGGAGGAGCTGATGAAGAATGGTTTGAAGCTCATGGCTGAGAACAAGCTCTGGGCGGCACTGGTCTTCATGAACACGGGCGGGCCCAACAGCACAGCGATCCCGAAGTTTATTCGCTACAAAATCAGGATGGACGCACAGAAGGTCGATTCGACCAAGAGGATCGAGGACAGGCAAGTCGTCTATTGTGTTCTCCTCAATTTTCTGTTTCTTTAGGTGTCTCTACGTCGGGGCTCACAGAGAGATCCGGGGCGAAACGCTCTCCCTCTGGTGTTCCTTTGCTGAAGTCCTCGGAACTCCTCGGAGCCCGCATGAAAATACCTTACATCGTTAATGACATCCCCCCTCCCCTCTCGGCCGTGCAACGCCGACGACGGAGACGACTCATCACAATATATAAGATAGATTTAGAGCTGAGAACAGTTGTGGCCTTATCTCGAGGGGCTTATGTGTTCAGCACAAGCTTGCTTGACATATCACGCCTGGATGTCCGCCCGCCTGACCTGTTATGCTGCCCATGCGATCCGGCCGATCCGCCGGTGACCAACGGCCCGATTTGCTCTCCTTGAGCGGTCGCCGACGTACCCGCGCGATGGTGGGAGCACTCTGGGCATCNAAGTATCGTCCAGTGTCTTTGCCACGACATCATCTGGACTTCGAGTAGGATTCACATCGAGCTAAAACGGCACGGAATAGATGCACGAAATATTTCGCCGGAGTCGTTCGATCCGCTGTCAGACTCCTCTTCAAGAACATCGCTGTTCCCGGCAGATGAAGAGATCGGAGAATCGACATTACAATAACAGGGCTTGGATGACTTCTCGACAAGACTTCCGCCTGATGGCCGAGTTCCGGGACCTTATTGAGAATTCCGGTTGCTATAACAAACACTTTATTCTCTAAATGAGGGTGACCGTTGCGTCGACGGGCTACGATAACGTCAATCACAATCAAGTTGGGAAGTTATTAGGATGATTCAGCACCTGTGCCTTGCTCCATTTCGAAGCCTCGTTTCTTCTGAGCTTGCTGCTGGAGATCTAGAGCTCTAGCCTTGAATTCTGTTGACTTCTCCAAATCTTTATCGGCTCCCAGACCGTTTTTATACATAAAGGAAACGTTCGCACAAGACCGCATGTGACCTAACTCGCACGCACGAATTCCGTACTCGAGAGATTTCTGCAGGTCTTTGGCGATTCCGTCACCCTGGTAGAGAGTTGAGGAAGCGTTCGCACACCCGTCTTCGGCGTTTAAATCACAAGCTCGTATGAAATATTCGGTGGCTGCGGCTCCGTTTCTGAGGGGACCTTTCATATTATACTGTAAGCCCGCAGCGAGACATCCTTCTTTCCAGCCAAGATCACAAGCCTTTTTCTGGTATCCCAACGCTTTCTCGAGATCGCGTTCCACACCTCTTCCTCTGAACAAGTCACCTCCATACTTGAAACAGGCTCTCGCAGAGTCGTGCTCGTCGCAACCTTTTCTGAAAGCCGCCGAAGCTTTTGGATAATTTCTTCTCACAGTTTGCATGAATTCTCCTAGTAAACAGCAGCCTGTTCCACTATTCTCTTTGTAACAGCTGAACGTATATTCGATTTCGAGGTTCTCCAGGAACTGCCGAACTTCTTCCTCATTTCTCATGTTGAATCCCATGGTGACTGCCTGGATGGTATAATGTTTTCGAGAGTTCAATACTACGCAGCACTCGATTCAACGAGATACTCCCGAATATTCTCAAGGCACAGAACTCTGTTCTCAGGACATCGCGAAGGCACTGCACACTTGCACTGACCGGCCTATATTATGTAAACAAATTTTTACCGTCCACCTAAGCAGCGGACAACAGCTTGGATACGGAAGCTGAGCGCTCCCAAAGAATTTTATTCGCGGAGTCTGGAAGCGGCAGACCCCTGTGGTGAATTTCCTGAACTTTCGTGAGGTTCCAGCGACGAAAGCGAAGGGATATAGTGAAGTTTCGAACGGCGGCAGCATCTCACCCCAGACACGCTCAATGCAGTGATCGTGTCTAAGGAGAGCGGTTCTCCGGTCCGGAACCGAAAATGTAAGATTGAGGGGACTCTGTGAGTTTATTCCGACCCTCGCGATGATGTTCAACTTATACATGACCAGCTCCTCTATGGAGCGCTGACAAACCGGACGCGCGCAGCAGGACAAGCTCTGAAACAGCGAGAACTTGAGCAGAATCAAGACCCACAAAGAAGCCAGCGAGCGCGGTCTGAGAGCTCCTAGACTCGAGACGCCGTGGAAGAAATCATACTTACCTGGTGCCGGGACCTCCATGATCATCAAGGTGGAGACCCCAGGAGGAGGCCTTGCCATTGCACTTCGGCGGGGTTGAGACCTGCCACTCTCCCAAACTGGGAAAGATGGGGCATGTAATTTTTGGTAGTGGGGGGTCTGCGTTCGCGCAACCCCCTCTCATTTAATGTCTAAAAATATGGTGACGTTGTTGGGAATACCATGTGTTCCACTACTCGTCGTGGGGCGTCAATGCGCAGCAATAAATTCGCCGCCTTTGCTTAGGGACCGAAAATCTCGGCGAGAGTTGCGAGAAGAAGACCTGAGTTGAACATAAATTTAATATGGATTCATTCGGGCAGTTGATGGTAAATCCTCAAATGCACGATCCAAGACTCAGCTGCAATTCCTAATCGATCTCTTTAGGATCGGAGTTTGGAATCGATTTCAGCGCTTCGGCGTTTCCACTCAGAGAACCCCTCGTGAACTTTACTAGGCTTTCCTCGTCATCCATCCGAATTCTAGCTAAGGGTAGAGCATGGATCAACCGAATCGATCTTATTCAGCACTGGTCAAAGGCTCAGCCCAACTGATTGACCAGCAACAGCGCCTAACCTGGTCGCCGACTAAAACTCCCTTGCCCTCACAAGCCCTCCCCACGGCGGACCTAGACTGTATGAGCTGTAATAGCTGCCGCCACAGCCGTTCGAAGGGTCGCTTGCCCTGTTCGCAGTGGCGAGTTACCATGAGCTGAGCCGACAGATGAGAGTGATACAAATAGATGTTCAAGTAACCAATCGTCGTGACGGATAATTCGTACCCGCTTGTGAGCGTTCGAGGAATCTCTCGTGGAAGAAAGTCCGGTGAGTGCCGCATCAACTTGTTATCCCGAAATCATGTGATTGTTCCGCAAACCACGTCAGAAATCGTCGGTTCAGTGTTGCGTCGAGCATATGATATCGGAACGCGCCAAATACATTCATCGCCAGCGACGATCAGAGATTGTTTCTGTGTCTCTTGAAATTCACAGAATTTTCGCGGCGCACCAAGAACTTCTAATCACGCGGCTCAATTCGAGGAAATGCATAGTTCAGGAAAATTTTACTGCAAAGCGAGACTCATGAGCGAGAGCATTTCTTTCCGAGTGAACAGTGATGAGTAAACATGGAGAGAGCGCCTATTCCGGGACACGGCATCCAGTCGAAAGCACACAAATGAAAGTTAGAAGCGCATGCCAGAAATTTTGTTGTTGTTGCCCTCTCCCACACCGTCTCTTGCAACTCTGACGAGCGATCGAAAATACCATACAGCGTAGCTCACGGCATTTCGACACTGCTCCATATTATCAGCTCGGTCTTGAACTCAGTACATGTCGTTGCTCACGAAGAGCGCTCCACTGGAATGATCATTTCAAGAAACTCGGGTGTCTGAGGAAGCTCAAGAAGGAGTACTTCTAGATGATGCGGTGGAATAGTCACCGACGTGAAGCATCGTTGCCGCAGAGGAGCACGCCAGCTGCTGATGATTCCATATAGTGGCATCTATGTCATTTCATCGACGCAAAACTGCCACTTTACGGATTCGTCCATATGAATCGGAACAATCCAAGTATCGGCTCCTCTCGGAATCAGTCGCGATTCAGAGGACTGATTCGGCAAAGTCTCGCGTGCTTCTGATCTTCAATTCGTGTCATGGATCATCGTTGTCAACGCCGCCCTCGCTTGGCTCACCTTGAGGCGAAGGACTTGACGGGATTATGATTCCCGAATTACACGGGCTCTTGTCCGACAACTATAGGCCCCCTGTAACCGCACCCTGCGAGCTTGTAGTGCGTCTTCTGAGGATTCTCAAGTGATCACTCGAATACGATCGGAATCGCTCTCCTTGATCCTCGTCGGGTTTTACATAGCCATGAAAGTCCACGTCTCTCTGTTCCCTTCGAGGCATCCGATGAGATGACTGTAGGCGATAAGGAGAAAAGCCTAGTGGGAAATGGGAGAATAGCAACGAAATGAATCGCGATCGTGTTTCTGATTCTGGATCGCTCGCCGGTAGAGTGGCGGCCTACCACCGAGAGATTTCTGACGTTGAACAGCATTCGTACGCCAAGAGTATCGAGAATGCCTCATGACTGTGCAGCGAAACCGAAGATTAGATTATAAGAAATGGTTCCAAAGAGGGATGGTTCTACTCTTTTCAACAGGCTATCGTCAGGATATCGTCTCGCGCCAAGGCGTTCGGATGGCCGCATACGGAGTCTTGAACTGATGCGGTGTGTCTCATTTGAGCCTTTTTTTTTTCTCAATCATCTGGAGTTGGAGCAAATCCCTTCGGACCCCGGGGATAGAACCCATTAATCCATCGACCCGGGAGTGTGGTGTCACCACTAAAACCTCCCTTCTCCACGCCGGTGTCTCATTTGAGCCCCTCTGGTCGGGAAGCTCAAGCATAGCAATCGAAGCTCTCCTCCGTTCCAAGCGTGACTTTGAAAGCATCCAAGAAGTAGAGGCTCTCGTCCTGGAAATCACTCGACAGCGCTCGGACTCAGTTCGTCTTCAACGCTTGGAAATCGGGATAAGGAAAAATTGACGAGCTTGACAGCTTGAGATAGCGAATCTCTTTCAGTCGACCCGGATGTGCGCCGAAATACGACTGGGGAGAGGCTGTTGTTGACGTCTTCTCGGCATCAAACCCACGGGCAACGCGCACTGAAACTTCAACAGCTCTAAAATGCGGCTGAATGAAATGGTGCGCTGCTATGCATCATGATGACATTCATTGCGGCATGGAGACGCTGTCGGTCTGTGACAAGCTGTTGTTTATCTTAGTTTGGCCAAGTAACTCTCCGACATGAGAACAAGCAGTCAGACAGGCAAGAAACCAAGCCACCGAGCGAGCAATCAAGCAACCCGCCGTACTTCCATCAGGCTCTTGACATTAAGATCCAACAAAAACGTCCATGCTGATCACTCCGGTTGGCGAACGGTCTCGCCGACTCACTGTGAACTCCTGAAGCCAGCTTTTGCGAGGGCTCGCTTGTTGCATCCAACATGATCGACTAGCCGTCCATCAATCCGCAGGGTGGAATACTGGAGATGTCAGGTACCGATTGATAATAAATCTGAATGAATTGAAATAAATATTTGTATCAATGAAGCAACAACTCTACATAATTCCTTTGAAAGCATATCGAATTACGGCTGAGATCCATAGCTCCATCTGTGGTACACGGCGCTCGGTATCGCCTCCAACCTTGGATTGTGGTCGCTGGGCACGAATTCTTTGATTTCATACCAATCCATGGTTGTCCCGGCCACCCGGCTACAATGATGTTGCTTTGGGATATAATTTCCTGAACCTTTCTCCTTGTTGCTGACGAGTTTTCCCATTGGCCAAAAGGACGTTTCATTCTATTTCCGGGCGGTCAAGGTCCGTCTGGGGTGGGGCATCGCTATGACCGAAATCGACTTGACAACCTCACCTCGCCCAGTCTCGAAAACAGCGGTTTTCTGACAACGACGGACTATTTTGATTTGATTAAAACCAGAAGCCTCCACGTGTGTAGAGGTTCCATGTGTGTGTATGAAAGTGCGCCGGCTTCTAATGACCCGCGGAGATCTGTCGTGTTTGGGTGGCGTCCGAAGCAGGAAGCAAAATTAGGAAAATGGTCAGCCAGGGCGGAGGGCGTAGTGGCGGGCGATGGCTGTCCGTCCCGACAGCATCTTTGCGAAACTTACCGAGCATAACGAATTTTCGGTGAAGCGTGGACAGCGGTCGAAGGGATCGAGTCCGGCGTCCGAGGGGATCTGCTCATGGAACCGCCTGCGGGAATGAGTGGAAAGCTGGAACACAGGGAACAGAGTCCCGGGTTCTGTGAGGAGGGCGATGAACCATATTTCCAAGAGCGAGGCTCCCAGTGAGATGGACCAGAGCATCCGGAAGATTCAGTATGTGCTCCTTGTTCGAGAGTAAGTTCCCTGGAAAAACGGCGGCGGCGCTAGAATTTATTCGAGTTGCTGTCAGTGGATGGAAGCAGTACCAGCGTTATCAACAAGCGCGAAGGAAAGCCGAGCATTTCCCTAAACAGCACAAGGATAAACACACAGGCTTGGCTGGACCACTGGCGGCACACAATGTAGAGGCTTTGCGGAGTCCCGCGCACGCTGACCCGGGAACCAGCCACCCAGGGATCGTTAGAGCAGCCAGATCTCGAGAAGGCAATAAACTCCCAGAACAGATTTGAAAGTAAACTGAGAAAGAGTAGCATTCATTAACTGGTTTCGATCGGTTTTACTGTGAGCATCGGGTCATGTACAAGGATGGAATGTTCCTTCGAGCGAGCGATAGCGGATTCGGCGGTCTCAAGAGATTCTTACAGATTAGCGGCGTTGCAGATCGAATTCCGAGGTTCGTTCTTTGACTGGAGAGTGATTCCCACCTAGGACCCTGAGGCTAGAGACGAAGTTCTCAAACTGTACGGAGCTGTCAAAACTCCAAACGGCTCTCGGAACTCAGATCCTCGAACTGGTAACTCCAAAGATAATGTTTCCTGGCAGTTCGGGTATGAAACATTTCTTCCGCGATTCGGTATTACCAGTAGATCAATTGATCCCGAAAACCGTTTGTCCGTTGATTGATTGATGATGTTCAACGAGTTACGCCCGAGCTCAAAGGCTGTACCCGTTGAGAGTTCTTTCATGCACTGACCGCCCGGCTTCGAGCTCGAGTGTTCGACGCAACCCAGGACTAGTATCGGGTTCACCCGACCTTAGGGCTCTGTGTTTGTGAGACCCATGCGACTTTCGGTCACTTGACTGCGCTTCCCGAGCGCTGGGTGTCGCCGTGCGCGATCCGGCGGCACAACTGGCTAGAAATGCACAGTCATCATGTCATGACAAGTGAGCCGGCACTTGACATCCTCATGCTACTATGTGAGCATTCATGGCTGCTGGAATGACACGTTACAAGTTATTAGCTTCCGGCTTGGAGAAGAATGCATTGGTTGCTGTGACAAGATTATGACGCGCTCGCGA
Source organism: Phytoseiulus persimilis (assembly GCA_037576195.1). Classification (NCBI taxonomy): domain Eukaryota; kingdom Metazoa; phylum Arthropoda; class Arachnida; order Mesostigmata; family Phytoseiidae; genus Phytoseiulus; species Phytoseiulus persimilis. Next base: position 7,131,949 of record CM075103.1, read on the forward strand.
TACTCGGTGTGAAGAACGGTCACTTTGCTCTGATCGCGGCACCGATGATGCGCAATGGGAAAGCGCCAAGTGAGTCCCTCAATTGGATCACAGGTCATGATCCAGCGATTGTCCTCAAGAGTGTGCGAAACCCCGCGAAGATAGGAATTCCTGTGATCAAATCGACACCGAGGAGGAACAGCTTCGCAAAATCCACAACAATGATCGCCAGCTTTGTTAGAGCGGCGGGTCGCAGGTGCTGTCTGGACACGACTGTGTGGGCTTAGATGCCAACTACTTTCGAAGACAGGATACTTCTCCGACGCCACACGGAGCTCCTTGAACAATGATTGGAACGACTTGGAGCTCCAGAATTTTCTCATTTGCTTTGGAACTGGAAAGCAATATTTCGGAATTCCCAGACACTCTCCGATGTTACGACACACTGTACATATTAAGGGGAAGAGGTCGAAACGCTTCTTCGTTTTACGAGTCCGGCAGTAGAAACGAACTTCGCGGAAAAGAATTCTGTTGATCAGACGGCGGTGCAAAAGCTGCACTGTCGAGAGCCATTCTGAGCGAGAATGAGGCAGCGTTTGACCTCGCGCTGTTCTCAAGGCTGCTGCCGCCGCAACTTCGGTATGCTCGAATATGAGCACCATTGAGTGACATTCGAATGAAATATTGCGATTCGATCAGCTACAGATGTAAAATCTCGGCTCCATGAGTGAAGTGTCGACGTTTTATCGAGATTTAGCCCCACTACTTGAAGAAAAATCGTGACAGAGAAGTTTCCGAGCAATCCAAAATTTTGAGAGCTACTCCTGAGTGGTTCGTGGTTCTCTTTCTGGTGGTCAATCGGGAAAGTCTAACCCCGTCCAGGATGGTTGCATCAGGCGTTTCCGTTAACTCATTTAGTGAGTCTAACAGACAACGGTCGACGATGAGCATTGCTTCGTCAAGTGTCAGAGAGTCGTTGCGGAATTTTCGCAAATTGTGAATAACGACGCTGTTGGTCTTTACGGGAAGGTATCAGCGGACTAACGAATGTGATTGCGTTCGTAAAAAGGTGATGGTCGGGGACTTCACAAATCATTAGAGCTCTCACCTCCTATTGAGTACAGAACCGGAGCTGACCGTCGAGTTTGGATGTCTTCCCAGATTGACTGCAGTTGAGATGCCTATGTTACCTAAGTGCTTCACTCTGCAACGCGGCGAGTACGATGCCAGAATCAGGAAAGGCAATGAAGTCGTCGTCGCGGATGCTCTCAACGACATCTATGAATCGAAGATCCTCCCCATGGAGAAACATTACAACTATGAGGTGAGTGATATCGAACGAAAAGGTTTCTCCATCTTGTGCCGCGAGCTTCCCGGATTATTGAATTCCCGATGACGAGGTCGTGCATGCACGCTTTCCATGTTTGACAGCCCTTCCGATTTCGTTCTAGGACTTCTCTTCCACGCCGCTTGAGCCCGCATACTTTGAATCGAAGCCATTGGTTCTGCTCTTTGGAGAATACTCAACGGGAAAGACCTCTTTCATCCGATACATTCTGGGCAAGGAATACCCTGGAATGCGTATCGGGCCTGAACCCACGACTGACAACTTCATCGTGATAGAGCACGGAGAAGAGGAAGGAGTGATACCGGGTGAGTGCCTGTGTTATTCTGTTCGATCCGTTTCTCTTGAGTGAGCCCTCTCACGAATGTCTCCCGACTTTCATGACATCAGAGCGCGGGTTCCCAGAACTGGGTCGATTGTAGGCATCGATGTATATGAATTTGTGGAGAGTTTCGAACCTGTGGAGGGAACCGATGAAGTGCCAGTTATCGGAAACTCACTGGTGAAGAAACGCCACACGTTCTTTAATTAGTTTCAGTTATGAAATTTCAAATCAACGTAACTGGAACGCGTCACATACTTGACGAGTGAACCGTGACGCGGAGTTGGGTCCTGACCATTGTCAGCGCCTATTCTTCAAATTTTTCGGCTCCTGATCTTTGCACGCTTTATGAGTAGATAATGCTCGATCACTCGCGAACCATTTCACGCCACTCATGTATCCGAATCGGTTAATGCCTGAATTCCTCTGCTCTCAGTGCAAGAATTCTCCATCAAACGAGCTATCATCCAATTCTCTCCTTTGTCTGTGATTCAATGGGTTTCCATCAATGAATAATGCCTGAACATCGAGGTTCTAGTCCCTATTGACCGCGCGATTCCGCACAAAGGTAATGCAGCCGTGGTGGACAAGAACAAACAGTTCGGAACGTTGGCTAGATTTGGAGGACAGTTCCTGAACCGCTTCCAATGTGCGACCGTGAAAAGTGAGATCTTAGAGAAGGTCACACTCGTTGACACACCTGGAATCCTCTCGGGTGAGAAGGAGAGAGGTTACGACCTCACCGCGGTCCTCAGGTAAACTTTCGACTTTTTCACGAAACGGAGGCCATCATCAATCGTTATCTCCTTGTCCGTTGATCGCAGTCTCCACGCAGAAGTATCTTTCCAGATGGTTTGCTGAACGTTGCGATCGGATCATCTTATTATTCGATATTAATAAATTAGACATTTCTGATGAACTCAAAGGTGCCATCGACATGGTGAAAGGTGAGATCGCCTGAGTCTAGTCCTGTCTACTGGATCTCATTTTGTCAAAACCTGTCTTGTTCCCAACCAGTTCTGGTCGATGTTTAGGTTACGAAGACAAAATTCGAATCGTCCTCAATAAGTCGGATACGGTCAACACTCAACAACTCATGCGGGTCTACGGAGCGCTCATGTGGTCGCTAGGGAAAGTTAGTCAGAATTCTCTCCGAGTTTCTTTGAATGTGTTTTCGCTCTTGAACAGACGGTTTCCCCGTCGATGTGAACGATACACTGCCAGGAGGCTTTCTAACTCGTTCTGAATATGTGTCGTGGCAGGTCATGGCCACGCCGGAGGCTGCTCGAGTCTACATCGGGTCTTTTTGGGAGAACCCGTGGCGACATGAGGAAAACAGACACCTATTCGAAGACGAAGAAGCCGATTTGATCATCGATATCTATACATTGGCTCGAGACGCGGATCTGCGCAAGTTGAACGACCTCGTTCGTCGTGCCAAAAATGTCCGTATCCACGCTCATCTCATGGCGGAGCTCCGGAGTCGTATGCCGACGCTTGGTTTAGGAGCCACGCGGAAGAAGAAGTGAGCTCATATTTCATGATCGAAAACGAACATCACGATCCCTCGACGTTCCATACCTCCTGCGCTGAAAAGCGTTTCTCTCATTCGCGGAGTTGTAATCCCGCGCGCAATGCCTAATGTTTCGTTTTGGATCCACAGAGTACTGATTCGAGACCTCGCGCTCATCTGCGAAAAATTATCCAAAGAGCACCAGATCCCCCCTGGAGATTTCCCGAATCTCAAAGATCTTCGACGTTATTTGAGCGAATTCAACTTTTCGAAGATCAAGCCGAAGAAGCAGAAATTTTTCGATCGACTCGAAGAAGTCCTGACCAAAGACATTGGCCGACTCGTCCCTCTGCTACCCGCACAAGAGAAAGAAGAGAGCGCCTCAGTTCGAGAGCTGGAACGACAAATGGTACTCAATAAGGTACAGTGCCGTACATCCGAGAGGACATCAAGGGCTAACCAAGTGAAGAAGGTCTCTATCGATCCGCCGAAATCCAAGGAGGTCCTGGACTCGAATGCTCTCGGCAAGAAAATTAATGTCGAGAAGCAAAACACTCCTGGAACGCCGGGGCCGTCACTTCCACAGCAGCCAACCGCGGGAAAGACTGCCGCGTCGATGCGAAAGAGAATAAAAGGATAGATTTTGATCGTTCTCCTCCGATTCAACGAGCGATTCATCGGCCTCTGATAGCGCTGCGGATTCAGTTTTTCAAGGTCGCAGTTCTACTCGGTTTCGTCGGCTTCTAGTGTAGTCCTCGAGGGATCAGATACAAATCGTTACGTTGAGCTGCTCAGTCTTATCGGTGTCATCAGCGACATAACGATACCTCGGAAACACTCCTCGAATCATCGAAAATCGGAGAATCTCTGACCGAATCTTCTTGCTCTCTGCAGGTCTGGACCGAGCGGATGTTGCTGCGAAGGCCCGCTCGAAATCGAGGCATTTCCACACACACGGTGTCAAGCGAGAAGCTTTCGGACACTTCGGGCGTCGAGTCAATCACCGATCATCGCTACCAGAAGATTTCGAGCCGCACAACTAGTCTGCGGACGCCCCTCGTCATCACTAAGGAGGATCTTAGTTCCGGCGCCAGTTCGAGTAGCGGCATGTCAACTCTCAAGAAGCAGACAGCACCCAGTCCGCATGTTGAGACACGGACAATAGTTACTCGAACTGAGTCAATCACTTCGCCAAGTGGGACAAAAACCATCAAAACCGAAACAACGTTGGCAACACCTGAAAAAACCGAAGTCAAAACCTCCGAAGCCACCGTCGTTGACGGGAAGACAGTCGAGGTGAAAGAGAACGTGCAAGTCAGGCCAGCCGATCCGCACCTATCGAGCTACCGCGATCATCCGGAGCCGAAAGTCGAAGCTCTCTATGCCACGATTGAGAAGAAGAAGAAAGACGATGTCTCTCAACCTCCGGCGGTCGAGGAAAAACGGTTTTCCTCAGATGTCAAGCCAGCCTCTATAACTGTGGAAGCTGACACGGCAACGGAAAACAATGCGACAATGACGAGCGACTCTGATGAAGTGGAGAAGGAATCCGTGCGTCTGGGGGATCTGCAGAAAATTTCGGAAACGACAACGGAGAAGACCGAAGTTACTGTCGAGGAGAAAACCACAGTGATTTCCACAACTTCAACTGTCGCCAACGGAACCACACCGCACGCGAACGGAACCCCCGAAGAGCCAACAACCAGAAACGCAGAGGCCGCGAGCGAAAACGACCTACCGCTGAACATTCAAGAAAACGCGACAGAAAGTAAGGCTCCCCCTTCACCTCGACTCGTTAAGGAATGGATAGTCTGAGAGAACTCTTCCAAGGTTGGTCATTGCGCTGAGCAAGCCAGCTAGAACAGCAAAAGAGGTTTCTTTCCGAGATTTCGAGATCGAATCATGGATCGGGTATATCGTCCCGTTTTCTCGGATGTTTCAAGCGTTTGGACGGCTTTAGGAATCAACTTTGATTTCGTTTCAGCGGAAGAATCGAAAATTTTGAATGTCTCGGCGTCGTCATACCCCGGAGCCAGTCGTGATGAGATGCGTCGTCAGTTTCTTTTCGGAGCGACCGAGAAGTCCGAGCCCTCCATCATCATCAAAGAGATGAAGGAAAGCTATGATCAGAGCTCCATCAAGGACTATGAAGGCATCATAAACGATGCTGAATGATCATCGTCGGAAGACAAGGCGATCATTTTCTGTGTATTACAAGAGCTCGCTGAGAGATGAAATGACAAATATCCGACTGCTTGTGGCAGCTTAGGTGCATGATGACATTGGTGCTGATCATGACTGAAGATGATGATGACAACGTTGTGCTACCGAAATCGAATAGCGTGACATCGTGTGTGGAGTTATCGCTGAAGTGGCTACGGAGTTCTATCTAGTCACAGTAAACCGAACCCTATTTCGTTTGCATTTGCATCTGTCTCCGGAGCTCGGTGAGCTGATAAGAGATAAGGACGTCAGCTAATTATGCGTGTTCGATGTACAAGACACTTCCCTCGACCGGGGGAGATTTGCTGCGAGAAGCAAGGTCCGCGCGCTCGAGCCGAGCCCAAGAGACCTATACGCTACACTTGTCTTTCAAATTTGTAAATAAAAACGAAAAGTAATTTCATTGATGTGGGCGGCAGAATTCGTCGCTGAGCATGTTGCGTGGGCCTCTACTCTGCGAAGGTCTGAATTTGAATGTTCTGATCTGGTCGCCCAGCTTCAGGAAGAAACAGAAAAGTGGTGATGACTTCGTGAACTTGCTCTACTCTTTACCCTCCTGAGAAATTCACCGAAGTATACTGACTGAGAAAAGTTCATTGGAGCGCGGGAACATTGGTTAAGGTAAGAGGAGGTCTTCTCATTGCGCAGATGACAATCGAGCCAGAATCGAGCTCAGTTTTAATAACGCTCGTTGTTGTCCGGTTCCGTCTGAAGAAGTGGCGTTCGAGATCGGACCTCCTAGACTGGTGACAGAGACAGCCCGAAAAAAGTTTTGGGGCGATGAATGACCGCAGTTCCCGTCCTAGATAGGCACCCGTGTCGGGGCTCTTGTACTTTCAGGAAACGTCTGAGCGACGGTCTCATCGGGAACCTGAGACTGCCATCAATTCCAACGTTGCAATCATCGACTTTGCGTGATAAGATAACGAGAGTAATCTCCGGTTATCAATTTATGGTATCCTACATTCCGTATGAAATCTCAGACTCAAGCTGGCTCTTGTTGGAATACGACTCGAAATGGGAAGAGTAGTCTCGATGAAAAGTGGGAAAAGAGCGCTCCATACGGACCGAACAGGCGGAAGGTTCCGCGGGCTCCGCGATAGCTTCAGTCGGTGACCCATGACTTAACACAACCCCGGCGTGTCTCAAGGAAGGGTCTCGACCATTAGTGGTCCCTTGGATTCTTCACTACTTTGACAAAATCTGATCAACTTTGGAGGCTCAAATCTCGGCTCCCAGATGGGGCAGTCACGGTGCCGATCGAGTTATTTTCTGGAGCTCAAGAAGAGAACTATCGAATGCCATAATGTCGTTCGAATCGAGAACGGACGCATGCCGGAATGATTTTCTCGCTCCAGAAAGGAGAACGGATTTTTTTCGCATAAGCTTCAACTAACAGTGACCTCTCGATGCAGCGTGATCCCGGAGTGATCCCAGAGATCACCAAACGCTCACGTTTTCGCATTCGTTTCGAATCCATCGATTTGAAGGTATGCGTCCATCTTGCAATCCCAACGACGTTCGATAGTTCTCTTCTTGAGCTTTCCGAAAATAAATCGATCGGCGCTCTGATCTCCCTGGGAGCCGAAGTATGAGCTTTAAAGTTGATCAGTTTTGGTAAAAACTGCGGAAAATTCAAGGTGCGGAAGGCGGAGACCCATTCGACGTTCCCTCCGGGGTGCCGCAGCCGTGAGCCGCCGGAGGGGAGGCATTTCCTCGTGGTCACCGTACTTTGAAGGAGTTTCGCGCCAGTCTCAACATACTTTTCCCTCGATCAGACCATACTTTTCGGGTTCCACGCAGGGGAGGAATTATGCTCAAATCGATATCTGAATCTCCTTCAAGGACCCCGAAATTATGGCCAGATTGACCCCGGAATAACCTCTAATGACCCCGAGAAGTATGGTCAGACCGAGGCGGAGTCATCACCGAAGTACGGTCAGAACGAGGAAAGGCATCGTTTGGCCTGATCTGACACCTCTTGCCACACCACGCCGACTCTAGAGCGATCAATTCCTTCCCTGTTCTGTACCTCCGAGCTCCATGGCCCACTCGGCGACACTTGCCCCCATTCTATCAGAAGCCTTTAATCAAAAAGTAGCTTCCGCCGTAGATGACCGGTTCTCGTGTGAGCTTTTTCAAATTTTCGCGCAGCGCGCTCCCTCGTGCATCCGGCGGCGCTCATTCGGGTTCGCGGCGTTCGCTGGGATCACAGGTATCATCGCTCACTCGAGAGTCAACAAACACAACACCAGAATGGCGGAGGAGGTTTGTAGAATATTAACTTTTTCGTTTCCTCACGATACCACGATCCTCCCCAATGCATAGCCTATGCTCTAAGATCACAGCACGAACGAGGAAGGTATGGCGCTGACGCTGACCACTGTCATGGCGATCCGCTGTGTAATTCTAACGTGAGATCCACTTGGTGTTTGACAAGTAGGTTTACGGGAGAGAAACGGGAGTTTGAGTTCATGATCGGCGAATGAGTACTCGTGGGAAGTGTCTCGGGCTCCTTCGGAGATCAATTCCGCAGTGCAGCGATTCCCTCCACGATTCCGACTGAGGAATCCTCTTTGGAGAATTTCCGCGCCAATTTCCCCCTCCTTGGAACGATCAGACGCCGGCTTCGAGAAATGTTTCGTCAACGTTCCTGGATCGAACCCGTATCAAGAACTTCCGACCCTCGAAGATCAGTCGACGAGAGGACGTTTCTCAGAAGCGGAATCTTGGCTCATATTACGTTATCGTTTTACTAGAGCTTTCGAGACTTGAGTCAACTGCGATTAAGCGTAGACTATATTGTGGAGTGCGTGTATGCCGATTCTGAGGAGAATCATTGGGCTGTTTGTCGCCGGCTTTACTGGTCCTTGAGCGCAGCTCTGGAAATCCTGAGATACTGCGAGGGTAACCGCCAAGAATCAGTTTGACTGCTCACGTGAAGGGACACACCGGTGCCAGTGGAAGCGTTTCACTGGAATTTCAATGGCGTTCTTTCTCTCACAGCAAGCCGTTCCACCCAACCCCAGCGAAACCAGCAATGGTAAGCACATTAGTGATCGCCATTAGAAACTAATATAAGTGCAACAGTCACTGATCCGAGGAGAGGAGCGCTTGCGTCCCAGGGATTTGACTCCCGTAGTGTTCGATCGAGGTCTCTTCGGAAACGGCGTGGAAGCAATCCGTCGTGGTCGCTCAGGAACATTGAACTCACCCAGACTGATTCCCCAGGCAACGACAGCGATCAAGATTTCGAGCCCACGGCGGAAATGATGGTCGATGATTTCGATGATGAAAGAACCATGGCTGAAGAAGAAGAGCTGGAGGGTGGGGACGAGGAGGAAGATGATGAGCTCCAACTCTTGAAGAACGAGCAAGACATGCCCATCGACAAGCTCAAAGAGATGTTCGGTTATTGCGGCGAGCATCCACCTGCTCCGATCCCCCTCGGTTAGTGGTGTCATTGGATAGTCATTTGACGTTTCGCATACACGTGCCGTGCAATTCGCCACGGCAGTGAGTTCAGCAACTGACTCCCTTCTCTCGGTCTTAGCGAGCAGGCGGTCTTCCTCCGACGAGGAAACAGACGACGAACCGAGCAGTAATTCCAAAGGCGAGGACGCGAAGGACCTCGAAGACGATGGTGATGTCAAGGATGGCAAGGACAAAGAAATGAAAGACAAGAAAGAGTCCACACACAAATTACTGACAAGATCTTCGCGGACGGCTCAATTGCTCAGGTCCGTTCTGATCCTTGCTGCGACTCTGGAGGTCGATGTCGAGGGCTCGAGAGTGCCACGGTTTCTGAGTCACTCCGTCTCAGTCACGTGCTCATCGGTCCGTGGCTTCCTGTCAGTGATTCCTACATGAGTCATACGTTTATCCGTTTGCTGATTGCAGAGGAGGCTCTCAAGATTCGACCGACGACGAGGACGAGGATGAGTTCAATGATAGAGATGACAGACGGTGGAAGAAGACGATACAGGTCGGCTCCAGTTTCCAAGCTGATATTCCCGAATCTTTCGCCAAATACGACGACGTGTCTCCTTACGAGAACGAAGATATTCTCCAGTGGGAGCCGGACCATCTCGACGATCAGACCGTGGTGGACTACTATGACAAATGGTACAGAACCTAGAGGAGTCTTCGGATCCGAAGGGAAAAGTGGGAGGGGAACCGAAATTCTTACCCCAATCCATTGACTCGGCGTGTCTTAGAGATCCGGCGACTCGAATGGCAGTGATATCGGGCACACCTAATCTTGAATCTGAATAATGAGTGGAGGACGGCGAGATTCCAATCCGGCGATCCACCTCACCGCCCTCGTGTTGAGTGGAGCATTCACTTGACTTCTCCTCTCTGGAACAGGCAAGCAGCGGTCAACAAAGAACTCAACGGCGACGCCGAACCCCTACCGATGGGGAATCACGTTCGAGACGATGAGCGAGCTCTCTGGCTTCTGCAGCAATGCGGCTTCAGCGTTGAGGAAGCGCTACGGCGACAGAAGATCGGAGGACCACCCGGGGGGGCGGGGAGTTTTGTGAATGGTGATTGCGACATGACCCCGTGGAGCGAGGAAGAGTGCCGGAATTTCGAGGCTGGCCTTCGGCTCCACGGAAAAGACTTCTTCACCATCAAAACGAGCAAGCTGACGAGTAGATCCGTCAAGGAGCTCGTCAACTTCTACTACCTATGGAAGAAAACCGAGAGACACGACGTTTTCACGTCGAGGACCCGCTTGGAAAAGAAGAAATACGCTCTGCATCCTGGAACCACGTGAGTTTCCGTTTCAGTAACGGTCGTACACGTTTGGAGTGCTCAGCAGTTTCTCAGATCCTCACACCAGCCGTTTTCCGCAGGGACTATATGGACAAGTTCCTAGACGAACAGGAAGCCCTGATCTCAAGGTCGTCGTCTCCGGGTGAAGGAACGAAAGGCACGACACCCAGCGGGAAGACGGAGTCCCCCGGAGGCAGCACAAACTCCTCGTCCGCTCTGCCAAGCGGCGGCGGTGGTGGCAACAACAACACGATCCAGGCATCGTCGGCTTCGATCCCCTCTCCGCAACCTATTCCCACCCAACCTGTAACCTAACCGCCCAACTTCGACCGTTACACGTGTTCCTTGGAGATGATGATGATGAGCAGATACCACGGCCTGATCGCGCTCGGTGTGTGGCTGCACTCCTCGGTTCGTTTCGATCGGCTGTCGTCAAGGTTTCAAGCCGACCTACCGGTTCCGGTGGTTACCGCCCGGGAGTGGACCCGAAAAGGAAAGCTCTTCAAACTCTGTTGCTGTTCCGCTGTTGAGAAACTCGATTATCCGTCGGATCGTCGGCCGATTGGACTCTGGCAGGGAACCGAAGCGAAACATGACTTTCGGGATCTAGCGGGGGCCCGGAAGTTCATAATTGTATGAACTTTCTGAATTTGACCCACCAACGACGACAACAAACGAATACTCGAATGCACGTCCAGCTCCCGCAGCGAGTTTCCGACTGATCGAGGACGGTGGGACGCACCGGTCGACTGAGAAACCAATCGGGAGAGAGTCGGAACACAAAGCCGGCGTGTAGGTCTTAATCTCATATGAAGTTTGTATTGAGAGAGCAATTGAAAACACACTTAATCCAGTTAGGAGACCATTGATAACGGAGATGTGTACTATATCATGTGTTATAAGGTATGATGGTTATTATCGAAAACCACTAGAACCACCACCAACATGAGGAAGGATTCAGAAAGAGAGATGGAGCGAGAGAGAGAAAAAGTGGAATGTTCCCAAATCACATCGATCATTGCATCTTGAATAAAACATAACAGAATCATGATGAAGGACGAAATCGCAAGTTGGAGAACTGTATCATCTTTTATTGCGAACGCATTGACTCTGGCCCCCGGTGGCTTTGAAGAGTGAACGAACATGAGGAAAAAATTCGAGTTTCGATTCAGGCCGGCCTTTCAACCATCGCACTCCATTCAAACGATTATTCCCATCGCCCCGGGCGCTCGCGATCTTGGTACACAAACCTTGTGCGTTACAAACTCGTCGTTCTCGCTGCTGTAGGATTCCGCTAACGCGGTGAACGTTCGAAAGTATCCTCGAGCGGCCCGGGAAAGCGTGAGGTTCTATTCAGTTCCTGCCACGCGCGACACGAATATTCGTAGGAGATGACTACGTTGTTGCAGGCGCAGGCATCACATTCGCGACTCATTCCAAACGTCGAAACGTACCGGTATCCACGTTCACCATAACTAGTCATCGGAGCGAAACTTAGTACACTGTGACCTTCCCAGAATTTTGGCAAGTACAGTTTTAATAGGGTTCAGTGCTCCGATGACAGACCATGATAATAGCGTCGAGTCCCCCGATGTTACAAGCAACGGTATATCCAGCTCTCCACCATTTCTGACATTGGGACACAGCCTGAGAAAAAAAAAGGAGCTTCTTAGAAGAGCGATCGAGAATCCAGAAGTTCCACAACCGACTCGGTCAGTCCGTGGAAAAATTGTTGAATGAATTAAATTCAGAATATGGTATGCTATCAAATACGGGCACGATCGAGATGTGAGGAGCAATGCCGTTGTAACAACAATTGGAAGGTGTATCGATCAACAAGAGCGCATCCATCTTTGAGAAAAACTAAAAACGACTTGTTTGGATGCGCGACGTTTCAGGCATCGCGGGACTCTCGATCGATCATTATCATTCATGAGGAACCCATCGCTTCGCGAGTGAGGATCGTTAGCGACGCGAACACATTGCTCAGGATCGATACGCACCAAAGTGAGAGATCTCCGGTCCTGGGTAAGCAGGACGGCTCTGGCAGTTCCGGGAACGGCGGCTCTGGCCATAGACTGCAGCAGGTCTCGATAGAGGCACCTATTGTCGCGTTTGCAGCCCATCCGTTTCCCGAAGGGGAGATCTGTTACTAAAACATCCACCATCGCATCTCGGAGCGGCATGTTTGTGCTATCCCATCGGAGTATATCGCTCCGTCCCTCGAGGGAGTTGTGATTGATGTTGCTGTGACAGCGCGGAACGGCTAGTTCGTGATGATCGGCGCACAGCACAAAACTGTTTCTGAAGTTCCGGGCGGCCTCGATGGGAATGGATCCGCCCCCGCAGAGAGGATCAACGATCAGCTCTCCCGGCTTTATTCGGCACAGTCTGGAAAAGCAGAGCGTTTCGATGAGCCGCGGCCTCATCACTTCATCAAGGGTAGCCACCGGAGAGAACACCTCATATCCGCGGAGGTGCCCCCTCTCCCCTCTCGTGTGCGTCAACCTCCGAATGGTCACCTTAGCATGCAGTACGCAATTGTGGATCGGAGGGAAGTCGGTCCAAACTCGACTAGGTTCCGATGATGTAGCGACGACGTCGTCAGCGCGATCAATATGTCCATTTTCAGGTCGGCGATGTTGAGAATGATGTTCATATCGAAGTTTTTCATGTCTACCTTGAAATTCAGAAGGTCGGAGCTTGTCAGAAAGCGCTGGGAGCTGATTGGATCCAGCTCTCGACGGCTCCCTTGAGAGCATGCACTTTCCCGGGCGAACTCCGCACATGCTTGAAGTTTGTAGCTGGAACGAACCCCGTCGAGAGCTGGCGCGAATGGCATTTAGACGCATCGGATATATTTAACGCTATTCGCAAGAATTCTGACGACTCCCGTCGACAACTGACACTGTCAGGTTGCTGTACCTTCCAGTGGAAGAAATCGTTGACACCAGCGCCGAACTTCGCTGCAGCCTCCATCGAAGTGAATTTATGCTGCTTCCCACTCCGGTTGCATGTCACTCGGAATCTCGGAAGTTTTTCCACGTTCTCAACCGACACCTGTCATTGACGGCAAAACACGCATATTGAACATGTAGTCGAGCGACATCGAGGAAACTCCCCCTCACAGGAGCTTCCGCCGTCCGTGAGTTTGTTCGCTTCACGTGAAGAGGAAGACTGACACCGGCCCGGCGACGGAACGTTTCCTGAGGGAGAGCATCCAGCTCTTGGCTACCGAATCCGGAACAGGGGAGCTCACCTGATCCTCGGCGAAGCCCATTAGCGCGAAGCACTCCTCGAGTGTCCGATGAGCGGCTCGAATGTCAGTCCACGCTTTCACTCCTACGGCAAACAATCGAGTTAATAGCGACGGAGGCGGAGTTGAGCCGGCGGACCAACGAGACGGGAAGCCAACTAGCTCCCGGACCAAGCCTCCTCGGCGCCCGTCGTGCTTTGCGACTTCCACACTGGCCCGGGGCTTCGGCCATATCTCCTCATTACGACAGGACTCTAACAAAAAGGCAAACTTTCCCTCAAGTCACACACTTCTCGTCGTTCACGCAGAGTCGCTGGAGAGGAACGCTGAGTGACTGTTTGCTGTAGGATTAGCTGTCGGTGCTGCAGCGACAGAAGCTTCGGTTCCGACGTCGGGGGATACATGAGCGGAAAACCGTTGTGTTCCTACTCGACAAGGCTGTCCCGGTCGAGCTCGACCGGGACAGCAAATCCATGAGCAAATAGCAGGAGCGATTTTGAGTGCACCGCATCGATGACGGCGTCGGAAACCAGGATAACCTGTCGAGAGCCATCCCTGATCGGATCACCGCTGAACGTTCCGCGAGGATCAGAGCCGTTCGCCGCCGCCACGAACCGAGAGAAGACTTCATCGGAAAGCCCTCAAGTTTCCAATCCACTCCCACGCTGTTCCCTCCTCGCTGTTCTCTTCGACAAAGGTCGGAACCCCGCAGTGCCGAAACGAGAAACGCACACCGAACATCTCATTCCACTCAGCGATGAGATGGGGCCTTCGAGATTCGCGGTCACGCTACCACATGACGACCAGAGAGCTTCGTCTATAAACAGATTCGCAGCAGTCCAAACATATATCTCTCACAACAGGAACAAACCTCTATCCCACTTGATTCGCTGAGCCTTGCTGTAGATGCCGTCGAGGTCGCGTTCGGTATCGCCCACGAAATCAGCTTTCGCGTATCGATGGACGACCACAAACAGATTGTCCACCGATTGCAGTTTGAAAATCTGTGGAAAGAACAACAAAAACTCTCACTCGACGGTATTTCCGCCAACGGCCGTCGTGAGCCAGGAACCCGAGCCCGGTCGAAATTGATCAGATCGCTATTTTTGAGTTTGAGCGAATCAGAAACGTCGATCGCGGAGTATTCACGGCCGCCGCCGCCGCCGCCAAGTGCTGGCCATCGTCTCGGATCCCGGTGGAATCCATTACAGCCATATCAACGACGCTGAGGATGACGGCAGCGACGTCGAGTATCCCCAGGGTTGGTATGGGAGCGATAAACGCTGATTGACCAGGGTGTCATCAGCCACGTCGGACAGAGCGACTCCGCTCCTAATGAAGGAGCTGTGCTGCGTGACGCCGCCGGCGGCTGAAACTACTGGACTCGGTCCTTGGATGGGAAACTAATCGAGATGTCCCGTGAAATCGGTTGTGTAAGGTCCCGAGTTCGAACTAGTTCGAGATTCGGAAGGAGCGAGTCACGTTTCATCGAGAGACCCGAGTCGCTTGATAGAATGGCAGGCTGTTCGGGCTGGAGATTGCTTCGGGGGGTCATACCGAACGAGCTGCAACCGCTACCTCCTAACAGCGGGTCGAGGGTGTGGAGAAACATTCGGACGAGTCAATTACTTCCAGCTGAACGAGAACGTGTTAGTCGAGATTGTGCTGAGATGTCTGGCCCGAAAGAAATCAGCTCGAAAGAAACGACTCATGAGAGGGGAGAGACGCACACAACCTCAACGGGCTCGACTCGGCAGCTGAGGGCCGCCCGCCACGAGATATATTCCGGCCTCAAGGATACGAAGGCGAGGCGAGTGACGTTGATTAGAAAGAAGGTGGAAAACAAGAGAGAGCAAGACGTCGCTGGGAACGGCTACCACGTCGACCGCCGGTGTAACAATTGTACTCCTATTACATCTACACGTACCCCGAGTTGTTTCTCATGCGGGGAGAGGAGCAGCCAGAGCGAGCGAGGCGCCTGTCATCCGCAGAGCCGGCACGGGGGCTCGCGAGTCCGACATGCTCCAGAAGCTCAACGACCGAAATCTTGAAGGAAACGAATTCAACCATTCGCCACAGTTGCGCGACGAAGTCAGCAACGACTCCTATCGTTTGCTCGCTGTTCAGAGCAGCCGTACGCGATACGGCGGCAACCATTACCGCTATCACCCGCCGTTCCGCGAGAGTTCTCCTCTGCCCTCGATACGTAAGAGTCCCCTATCCACTGGGACAAACTTCAGCATTGCGTCGGTTCTTACAGAATCTTTGCTCGGACCGCCCTTCCTCCCCAGAACGCCTCTACCTCAAAAGTGGCAGATGGCGTCCTCGCATCCCTCGAACTGGGGGACTCTCGAACAAAAGCGCAGAGCGCCTCCAAATGAGTGCCGAGAACAGACTTCCCAGCGGAAATTAAAACTAGCAAGCCGAATTTATACATCGCTTTTTGCGTCGACCATTTTCAGAGTCTGCCCCGATACAAGAGGCTTACGAGGATCTGATGTTCGGTCAGAGCTCCGGTCTGACAATCGTTCCAGGTCATGAACCGGCCGGTGATTAGCTCTGCCTGAAAGTTTCAGTTGATTTCGCACCTTGTGATCGCACGGCTCTGACCCTCAACTCTTGACCTGAGTTCGTCGAATTCATGATGTTTAGATCGGACAGCGTGTTTAACAGGGAGTAGGTGCTTTCTCGAAGGGCGAAAGCGCCTTATCTGACGAGTCCGTTCCCCGCGCGACTTCGGGGCTGTTGTCCAAGATCCGCTGAGAGGACAGTTCGATCCGTCGTGAGCTCAACCGAGCAAGGCTGGGCGACGACGGCTCGGCCACGAGCATCGATATCAAGGACCCGTATTCGCCGACTGGCACCGATAACCGGTGTGGAACTTCAGCAGCTCGCGCTGCCACAAACAAGTACCGGTTTCATATCAAGATTTTCCTTTTGGCGGCAACGAGTTTGTGAGCGACGATGACGAGGCAAAAAAAGAGACGGCGGTGACCGTGAATCCAACGAGTACGCCCTTTTCAAAGCCGGAGTTGATCGCAACTCGGAATCCAAGCATCGAGAACAGCCAGGACTGGCGCGATCCATCTCGGAGTTCCTGGGTTAGGAACTCCAAGATAACCGTTACTGCGATGAAATACACGTCGGATCTCTTGCAATAATGTATTGGCGTGTCGGAACACGCGCACGAAGCGTGACGTGGACACGTTCATCATTGTCAAGGTCACGTTGGTAGCGCGATCGTCGTTCTGTCGTTATGTGAACGCTACGCAGCGACCTGCATTGCAACTCGCATCGACTCGGCTTGTTTCTGTCACTGTCTTTCTGGTCTCCGTCATTTCGGAATGTTGTCGGTTATCGATTCGGGACCCGATTGATCGGGCAATCGTTCGAGCCGGAACTCGGTTGACACGAAACAACTGCTTCCGCCCTCACCCACCTCTTTGACCCTGTCCGCAGGTAGGGAGAACCACACCCTTCCCCGACAAATTTCCGCTCGAGCCCCGAGTTTCTCTCGGATCTCTTCTCGAGCCATAGACTCCAAGCCCGAGACAACAGTTGCCTCGATCTCGGTCAAGTCATTGTCGGGAGCGGGAGAATCAGCACTGTGAGCCATTGCGGCTGGGATGATTTGCTGTGCGTTCGTCTGATGTGTCTGAAATGGAAAAAAGCAAATTTATCGCTGGGGGTAAATGAAATCTGCGGTGGCGTTGCCGCACTCTCCGGTCCATAGAAGCTTTTTGTGGAGGCGCGCTCGCTGAAACGCAGTCGGAAGGAAAATAGACTTCAAACTTCTCAAAAAGAGCCACGCAAGCGTACACAAGGTCGTTTGGAGGAATTTTCCTCTCTACCTCGCTTGCGAACACTGAACGCCGTCGGTCTATTCCACGATTGGGTTCTCAACTGCGTTCCTGTACGTCTCATACGTGGTCTCGGGACTCTAGTCCCCTATTGAATCGCTTGGGAAGCGGAAAATTTAATGAGCTTCTCGGATTTTGGAGCGATACTCCGAGTCAACCCCCATCCGATCCCCGAACGATGGTCCATCGGAACTCGGGAGATTCGTTCCCAAGCGGCCGACAGCGGCGTTTCATTGCGATGTGAACGATGTTCCTCATTCGACGTGATCCAGGAACTCCCCGACCGGTCTTATCGGAGGATACGACGGTCCCCTATTCCGCAACCTGGTCATAGTGCGGGTCAGTCCAGCGGTCTCAGATAGCGGGTGGTACAAGAGTCATGGATGGTCAGCGAAAAATAACGGACAAGAAAGCGAAAACGCCGAGAAACTGTCAAACCAGAAAGCTCCGATGGAGAGCCGAGCAAGATTCCTATGCCAAGTGGATGAAGGACTAGATTGCTGATTAGGTCTAAGGCTCACCGCGTCTTTATCCGATTATGGTGGCACTCGAATTACTCTGTATTCAGCGCTGCGTCGGATATCGAGAAACTCAGGTGTGCCGTCAGTCCTGTGGGTCACCGTGCAGCGGAAAGAGACTTCTAGAAGCTTGAGGGGTTTAGCGACAGGGTGTCCCTCCGCGTAGGGTGAATGTGTTTGATGCAGGCGGGCCTCCATTGACGACAGAAGAATTACGCAGCACAAAGCTGGAGCGAAGTGTAACCTTTGATGCCCTAAATCCGGTTAGACTACGAGTGCTCGCTGGGCTTTTCTAAAGTGTTGGCGCTGTGTCCGCTGCCGCTCGTCTTTTTAAGCGAGCCGAACGTGCTCCTGTAATCCACTGGCCGGCATTCACATAGGCCGAGCCTGCTGTGACAGACTGATAGAGAGACACTCACACCAACGCAGCGCTCGCACACTTGCGCCGGACAGTCTTATGCTGCAATTTGCTAAGCGTCGTAGTGCTCGTCGCCGCAATCATGGCTGTTGTTGTCATGCTGTGAGCTCCCTGTCGACGGGCTAGATGTATAGAATGCGGCTGCAGTATCTGAGTGATTCGAATGAATGAAGAGGGAACAGTGGATTCTTGTTGGTAGCGATCAGGAATCCGCCTCCACAACAAGCGGCAGCGGGATCGCCGGCCCGTATCCCCGGCCGATCTCACCGGTTATTGTTCCGGACCCGCGTGAATCCACTCGGTATGCAATGCCGAACACCGCGGTCGATTCGCTCCTCCAGCCTCAGTTCAAGTTGACGGGAAAATTCTATCATGAATTGCTCGCCATGAGTGAGGAGCTCATAAAGTTCCATTCGATGGGATTTCGGAAGTTTCGCCCGATGACACCCGTCACGAACCAGGACTAATGCAACTCAGGAACCGATAGAGCTCTCCGGGACCCGCTGGGCCGTGATGGATAGGTAGTAGCTCAGTACTCACAATTAAAATCCAAAGAGCACAAGTTTCCGCGGCGTATGCCCGTCCGACGTTTTCGAATCTGGCGCGCAGCATCAAAACATTGACGCGGCAGAATTTCGAAACGAGGACGACTGGACTCCACTGACAGCTTGTCAGAGAAGCTGACCTGTGCTTCATATGGCTCGCAGCGCTCTCGAAGCAGTTGCGGTCAGTAGTGAGGTTCCGTTTCCTATCTGAGATGCGTTTCGCTTAGTTCCCGCAACTTGAAGAACCATATCGTCCCCTCTCCACTTCGGGCTGTCGACTGAGTGCGTCCGTTAATATGTCTGGCCAGGGGTTGCCTTGGGCCTAAGAAGCTTGACCTCAGTTGTGAACAAGATGTGCTACGGAGTGCAGTGAGGAGTGTTTCCCTACGAAAGTGGTGTGTAATGACAGTAATTTTAGTGTGCATGATCTGACGAGTAGCGCTTGCCATCCCGCCCGCTCGCCCGCTCGCTCGCCTGCCAGCCAGCAAGCAAGCCGCCACTCGATCAACCTTACAAGCAAGCAGGCAGGCAGGCAGGCCGAAAACTTGCAACCACCATGGTACAGGAATATCAAGGCCCCGTGCGGGTATACAAGTACCCGTTCGAGTTGGTGATGGCTGCCTACGAGCGACGTTTTCCGACGTGCCCCATGATTCCCATTCTCCTTGGTTGTGACATCATTCTAGAAGAAGAATCACCAGACGGGGCGATTCGAAAAATTCAACGCCGATGTCGACTCAATATCGAGGCACCGTATCTGCTCAAGAAGATCGTCGGCGTCGATCACATGTTGTTCATCCAGCAAAACATCCTGGACCGGAGAAACCGAGTTCTCAAAATCGAAGCCTGGAACGAATCGTTCTCCGGTCGTGTCGGCATCAAAGAGTACTGTACCTACTCAGTGCACCCCGAAAACCCCAACTGGACGAGCTACGAGCAAAGTGCCAGTCTCGACGTCAAATCGTTCTACGGCTTCGAAGCCACCGTCGAGAAGATTGCAATCAAACAGTACTCGGCCGACATCGCCAAAGGCAAGGAGATAATCGAGCATTACATCAAGGAGCTCAAATGTGAAGGAGTCACCCACGTCGACAGATGGACAGATCCGAGTCGTGTCAGCGTCGGAAAACTCCCTAATCCCGAGCGAAGCAACGGCAGCGCTATCAAGGAGAGCGCCGGAGTAGTCGATACATCATCGAACAAACAGCAAGTCGAAAAAGAAGGCCTGTCGAGAAAAAAGTCCGACGACCCGGCCATTCGGAAACATCTTCCGCTCGAGCGCGAGCATTCGGTCCTAAAAGATATAGAGTCAGACCCTCACATGAAGTTAGATTCGGATTACATAGAGAAATGCTTAGGCCATCTGACTCCATTTCAAGAATCGAATTTGGTCATGCTCAAAAAGTGGATGGCCGAAAGCCACCAAGGCAAGGTGCCTTCGGACGAGATGTTGATCCGCTTCCTGAAAGCGAGAGACTTCAATCAGGAGAAAGCGCGCGAAATGCTCTGCGAGTCTCTGGTCTGGCGGAAAAAGTACGCCGTGGACAAAATCCTCCAAAACTACCAAATACCGAAAATCGTCAAGGAGTACTTGCCAGGTGCTTGGCATCACAGTGATAAGGACGGCCGGCCGGTGTATGTTTTTAGGTTGGGCCAAATCGACATCAAGGGCTTCATCAAGTCCATCGGTCAGGAAGGCGTGATGAAATTGGTGCTACACATCTGCGAACAGGGTCTTCAGCTAACCGAGGAGGCGACTCGGAGACACGGCAGACCGATTCGGTCGTGGACGTGCCTTCTGGATCTTGAGGGCCTCAACATGCGACACCTGTGGAGACCTGGAATCAAGACCCTGCTGCACATAATCGAAGTCGTCGAAGCCAATTATCCAGAAACGATGGGCCGCTGTCTGGTCACCCGTGCGCCTCGAGTCTTCCCGATCCTGTGGACGCTCGTGAGCACGTTCATCAACGAGAACACGAGAGCGAAATTCATTTTCGTCGGTCCTCAGGGAGAGGGAATTTCCGACTACATCGACCAGAAATACATCCCGGATTTTCTGGGCGGCCAGTGTACGGTGTCGATCGCCGAAGGCGGCCTCGTGCCGAAATCCTTCTACATGACCGAGGAGGAGTACGAACGGGAGAAAGCCGAATGGGCCGGCGAGTCAATATTCTACGATAGCATGTACCATTCGGTGTCGCTAGTCAAAAATCAGGTGCACGAGGTCGTCATTGAGGTTGAGGACGCACAAAGCGTGCTTTGCTGGGATTTCGACGTCATAAAGCAAGATGTCACGTTCGCTGTTTTCCGATGTCCGCTGAAAAGCATCAAGCCCGCTGTCATCGGCATACCTCCGTCAGGTGTAAAAAGTCGCTCAGCCAGTATAGAGACCGAAGAGCTCACTTCCCCGACCGGGGGCGGTCCGCAATCACCTCTGCCGCTCCTTCAGAACCTGCAACTCGAACCGGCTGTGACGCTCCTCCCCAAGGACTACGTCGCCGGTAAGGACTACCACGTCATCGAGCAGCCGATCAAGTGTTGCGACGGCGAAAGTGTTCAGGGGTCGTACATCACCTCACAGCCTGGCTCCTACGTCCTGCAGTGGAAACGAGCCGGAGGGAGTGGAGGAGACTATTTCGATTTCGGCAGTCCGAAGTCCAAAGTAATGTATTACTGCGAACTTATTAACTCTACCGACTATAAGGGATCGATGTCGAGCTTACAGTCCGCGCAAAGCGCAGGCACCGGCACAGATAGTGGAGTTCAGCCATAGAGCCATAAAAATCCTGGCGTATAGAGAAACCGAGACTGACTATTTGAGATTGATGAACGATCGATCGACGGATCGATTGATTGCTTGTCGAACGCGTGATTGAGGAACGGCTGAGAGAAAGAACGGCTGAGTGAGAGCTGAACGAATGCTTTAATTCCCAGTACTGGAGTGTGATTCACGAAACGACGGTAACGTTTGACTGACGCCTGATCCCATGATCTGACTGCCTCGACCTCCGTCTGTGCTTCGTCGACAGGTGACGACTGTTTTAGAAATTTCGTAGATCGCTCCATAGAGTCACATCGGGAGCTTCGAAGCAGCCCCAGCCAAAAAAACCGGAATCTGTTTCGGGATTCAGATCACGACGTCTCGTGTGTTTCATCCAAGCACAGATACTCCACTAATAGAATTTGGACGCGTAGGCATCGAAGAGCCAGTTGAGTTTGTCGAGGCACAGGCGGAGCGCTATCGAACAGGAGGCCAGCAGTAAACCCGCAAACCTCGCTGAGAAATCAAATCAACCAAGATTCATTCGATCCGTTACGACGGTGATGCGAATCCAGCCGCCGCTGACAACGGCGACGACAGCAGCGCCGATAGCGAAGCGGTACACCGGAAAGGTTGTTTCGGTGGGCGGGTGGGTGGTTGGTCGGTTGGGTGATTCGGCCGGCGGGTGTTTGAGGGGATCGCCAAGTCAATAGGTTCCGGCAGAACAAGCTTCGCTCTCCTACCTGTTGGGCTTCTGATAATTGCCAACGGTGACAATGAACGCTCTTCGTTTCTGATCTTGTCAGCTATAACCCGTACTGCGTGGAATATGTTTCCTGGTCACCCTGTGCGAGTCGTTGGCTCGTGGACTCACCTGCCGCTTGACCTCGATTCAGACCCCGTTCGCAACCCCCTCCCCGCTGAGAAACTAAACAGAGCCTAAAACAGGTACACGCTTGTGGGAGTGCTCCGTGCAACCATAACAGTCCTTAACTCACTCCCGCTTCAGGTGCAGACGCTGATGAGAGATGCAACGTCGTGATTCTAACGATTATGATCACGATAAGCATATATTGAGAATAACTTCCAATCATGTCGATAACGTGTCAACGACACGGAGAGATTCATAGTGCTAAACAATAATTCAATATTTGTTATCACTATTATTATCATTATTTGTTTGTTTATGTTGTCACTGGAAGTGTTTGATATTGTGCTGGATGACGGCTACAACGGATGTTCGGACGTTTATCGATGCGGGAGAACAAGGAAACCTGATTCATTCCCCCGCACTCCAACGTATTCTTCCTTTGTGAGAATCGAGAGACGGATTCTCTCTCTGTAACTTTCTGAAAAGCTGTATCGAGAAGCGTTCGAACGAAGTGGAGTGTGATCCGATCGACTTCCTGTGTTTCCTGCGCCGGGAGCCGCCACTCATTCGTGCTCCCGCAGTAGCCCCTCACTTTCGTGTAAAGCAAACACAGACATTCAAAGTGTTCTCCTCGTGATTCTTGTGTAAGAATTCGTGATCAATCTTAGGAGGTTCTTCTGGAAGTCTTGTTCATTTTGCAAATTCCTGACTGGGGAACGGCTGAGCTGAGCCTATTACACTAATAACCCGAGCAGAACCTTGACTAATCAATCAAACGAAGAAAGCAATCGGATGATGCGGACGAACAGGTTTCGGAACACGGTGGGGAGAATGCTGCGATGACAAAACGTCCCCCTCCAGTCTTGTGCGTTGGGGCCAACTTGGTTTTCAGACACCTTTTCTTCTGCTTGTCCCGGTTCGGTTCTATGCTTTTCATTGTTGAGCAATGTATTTGAATGAACTCTGGGGTTTCCGAGCTTCTGCAGCTCTCTCTCTCTCTCTCCCTCTCGTAACAGCCCACGATGCGATGGATCTTGCCCTCTTAACTCGAAAACTCTGGATTTAAGATGAACACAGGGAACGCTCTCTGGAGTCAGATTGTATTTGAAACCGCCGTTACGAGGGAAGAACTCTTGCGTTGTCTGTGAAAATCTGTGGATCGGCGGTGACGTAACCGGAGGTTCTGTTCAGGGGTTCGTTCTGCTTTTCCTCGTGCTTGTTTCTCTTTTTCGTTCGTTGTTAATAAATGACTCCGGTTCGAGCACATTCTCGTTCTGCCCGGAATGGAGTGAATGCGAGGGATCGGTCTCTTGTTGTGGCGCTACAAGCAAAATTTCTATGTGTGTCACATGGTCTTCGTCCGTGGGCCATCTTACGGTTTCTCATGAGCGATGTTATTCGTAGCGCTTCTGTAAATAATCTGTAACACGACGAGCTGCTCATCGAATTGAATTGAGTGGGAATGAGTTGGAACGCTACACGACGACGACACAAATCATCACGAGCAATAGGCCCTCGTTCCGCGGATGCCCTCCCCCAAAGGAGACATCATGGAGTCAGAGTTATCCGGTGATCCTCGAGTCGTCCCGGTTTCTCAACCGTTGTCTCTCGTTTCTCCCGTTTCTCGGCGGACCTCTCCGCAGCATTCGCGTCTCCCTACGACAGCAATCTTGATTGTCATTATACTGGTCCGGAAATTTGGGTTTCCGTTGCGTTTCAATGTCTTACCATGTGGAACACCTTGGACACGGAAACTCCCGCTGGGTGGAAAAGTTTCAAATCAATTTGGGTTCGTTTCATTTTGACTTTGTTTTCGAGAGTACGATGCTGTTCGAAGGTTCCGAACCAGGCTCAGCATCGTGAACGATTCACCACGAATAAATTCAAATTTTCCCTGAGTTCACCTCCTCCAAGTCTACTTTTTGCGTCTCCATCATTTCCTTGTTCCAGTCGGGGCGTAGATCCGTTTTCCGGTTCGGAGGCGAATAACTGGTTGCGGCAATCGTGCATCGTTCAGTTTCAGACCTGGGTTCAGAAGCCGCATTCTTTTGTTGACGTTCCCACTCCTTTTGAGTTTCCTCGTTTCAGACTCGGACGCTGGTGAATCGTACGGGCTGTTGAATAATTGGAATAGCCGTGGAAAGTTTGGGCCCGGTGGGGAGGGGGTGTCGTTCGCCCGCCTATCGTGCGTAGGAAAATAGCTAGACTTTCTGGCTCCATGCGCTCATCATCACGAGCACGCTGAAAGATCCCACGTACAGTTTGAGTCGTTGACGATCGAAAACGAGTCAGTCAACGATGAATGGCTGCCAACGTCTCAATCGCGATCGCCGGATGTCGAACAATCAGGACCGGGATAGGAACGGAGGCGAATGGAAGCGTGGAATGTGCGCGGACTCGCTTCTAGGTCTCCGCCGGCCACTTGACTCTCACTCGAGAGGTCCTTGGAAGGCTCTAGGCGCACCGACAGCTGCTACCGCTTGCGGTATCGCTAGGAATGCACGCAACGAGGAGAAAAAAAGTTCTCAACTCGAATTCCGAGTTTTCGTTCCAATCTCTCGGTTTTCCCCGCGTAGCGTGATGAGCTAGTTTGGCAAGAGAGTAGGTAAGATTCCCGGGAGCTGTGATACGACTTCGAGTGGAAGAGCAGACTGTCTGGAACTGAAATCACCCCAGGCAAGTGATCGACTCCGCATGAAAACGAAGGGGCACTCGAGATGAAAACAGAGGAAACGGCGAGTAATATGAAGAATACATCGCGAGAAACTTTCCCAGCTGTTGGTAGGAATCCGACAAGGGTCTGAATGAGTCGACAATCCTGATTTGTTGCATATCTCCGATTACGTTGTGCGTTATGAATAGGGTCTCGATAGGTGTCGGTAGGTCGGACGTAGCAGATCGTAACTCCACTCATGGCGTATACAAAGATGACAATAACTCCGAGAACGATCCTGAGTGTTAGGTAACGGTTACACAGACATTTATTGAGGCGGATCCCCCCTGCCCGGAACTCTGGAAGTTGCTGAAGACCGATTCAAGGCCGCTCGGGACAGAAACGCGACAGAGTTCCAGCTCCCTGACTTCGGGCTCTCTATTGTTGGTGCTGAGCGCTTTCTACAGAGACAAACTGTTTGTTTCCACGGAGCGTAATCTAGGTCAGGCTTAGATTCAACAGAATAAGAACTCGCCGGGAATAGACAGGAACTTCGTCCCGGTGCAGGGTTCAGTGTTCAGGAATCTCGCCCGAACGCTCGGAGCGATCAAACAACGGAGCCGAGTGATCCTTCGTGGCAGAACGGAAGGAAAACCCTTGGTCCGATAAGAGGGCTATTTACGTCGGTACGGAGACGGCGTGGAGATGAACTGTGACGGGACGTTTAACTCACTCAATAACAACAAGTCGTAAACTCTAAGTGATTATTCCGATTACGTATGTATAATTGGTTGGTGTGCACCGTGAATACGGCGGCAGCGATCCTTCTAGCGTATCCAGCATACCGACCTCCAGCCAAGATGCTCACTCTTCCGCCCATAGTTAGGTTCTCAGTAGACTCGTAGCGAGAATCAGCCGAAAGTAAACCAAGTTCACGGTTATGACTCCAATCGGACAGCTGGGAGGAAAAAGAAGTTCAAAATCTCCAGTCGTCGTTGTAGGGCTGTTCTGATTTAGGGAGAATCCAGACGAAATGAGGAGAATCGAGAATTTCTAGGTTCTGAGGTTTAGTCAGCTTCGTTGTCAAATACCCTTCGCGATGGAGCACACTCGAAACAACGAAGAGGAAGAGTAATAAGGGATGCGGAAGAAAGCCTTCCGAGCGAAGCAGAAAAGATCCGAGATATTAAACCTTAGCTGAAGGAACCTAGGCAGCATGGTTAGGACGACAGGTCCTTAGATCAGGCTGATCATACATCATCTGCGCGCACCCAGCCAGCGGGCCGACGAGTTGGTCGTCCCGCTCCCTTTTTTCCGATAGAACCACTTTCTTCGTGAAGATTCATTTTGAGACGTGATGATGCTCTGTAAGGCACATAAGACAAACAACTTGAGCCATAAAAGCACGGATCGAGAACGAGTCCGAATCTATTGAAGTGAATTACTGAAAACAATCGAGAGACTCCGAAACTTGTACACCTTTCTCGAACTTGTAGTTTTGTCAGAGAGTCGATTCTAAGAAAGCAATTCATCCTGCTGGAATGAAGCTTCCCTGGTCTCAGCCTTCACCCCGACTGTGACTTTCGATGACGTTTATCGTACTTCGTACTGATTTCACTCCCATCCGAAACCGGTGTCGAGAACCATCGGATCGATACGGCGGGAGATTCATGAGCTGAGCGGTGACGTTGGAAAAAAAGAAAAAATAACAAACAAACAATGAATCACATAATTGTACGTGTACAAGACGATGCGACAGAATGTGCAGATCGATTTGGAGATGTTATTTTTGTTACACAATTCCCTCTCTGCAAGAAGCTCGAAGGAAACATCAAGCTCGCGAAAAAAAAGGGTCTCTAAGGAGGTTAAGAGAGAGAGAGATCCGCTCAAAAACTGAAGCGTCTCCTACAGCAGACGTTTTCCGGCTATAAAACTACACACAGATGTTACGCCTGGGATGCGTCACCCGTTATTTCAACGAGCTTACCTGTTTGTCAATAATAAACCATTCTTTGATAATGCTACAGGAAAAGATCTCTGTGTTTTTCGTGCTCGTTTCTTGCGGAATCCATTGCTCGTTCTCTGCAGTCTCCCTGTTTCAGAGCTCATTCACAGGAAGATACACAGAACCTGAGTAGGTCCGAAATCTCCTCTGGGACAAAACGTCCGGAATGCCAATGACCATGGCACGATTTCGAATCTGTCGCTCAAGGTGATCCACTTCGAGGTGGGCCCTGCGTCCCCGCTCGGTGAGTATGGGATAGGCGAATCTGAACTTTGGGCAATACCGAGCGGGAACTCCGGATGCCGATCTGTTCGGGAAGGCTGTCACTCGTTCGGAGCGTTACGACAGCAATCGTTCAACAAGCCCGTTCGGTTTCCGACACGATCGATAGGATCGAACTCTGTGTGCCCGAGTTCCGATGAAGAGATTCGACTCGTTGAAGAATGAGCCCAGGCGTCGCGAATGAACACCGCTGACAGAGCTTCCGACGTGCTTTTGTTTGATGCACCTGTTCGGATCGCAATACCGGTCGAGAGCTTCTCACAAGCGCCGGACTAATTTCCTCGAGGAACCATTTCGTTTTTTGACGGTCTCTTCTCTTGAGCGCATGACGGAAATTGGCGGCTGTGATTATTTCCCCGGAAGATTTAAGGTCGACTTGTTTTCTGTTGCGAATCCAGCTTCCATCGTACTCTGGGCAGCGAAGAATTCCAGCAGGAAGCATACGTCGCAGATTGAGATGGAATCCGGCCTCCATGGGCAGAAAAACTCATCCTGCAAAGGTTCGTACTGCGTTCATGATCGGTCGGAATCGTTTCCGAGGCGGACCGTTTCCTTTCCTGAATATCATTTCTGCTCAGATCACTTCCCGTAGATAACGTTCGGACTCCCAAGAGCTTGCTTGAGCTTGCAGCTGCAGGACCCGTTGTGTCATACTCCCGCCACGGACGGATCCAACCGGTTTATGCGCGCCAAGCTGCTCGGTCTTGACACTTCTGACGGCCGTCGGCAGCTAGTAACGTTGCGATCCAGCTTGAGATCTGGTTCCCGATGAAGATTATTCCGATGGCTTGATTTCCCCAGCTGGAGCTCTTGATTCGTCAGAAAAACATCGGGAGGATGAAGGCTTGACGTGAACGAGCCACTCTGCAAGAGACAAGATCGCAGCCTCGGCGACCTCACGAGAACCAGCTGGAAACGGTTGGGATATTCATTTTTGAAAAAGAAGGGGTGGGAGGAACATGGAGCGCGTGACCAGCGAGTGTGGCGGGGTATATAGATAAATATATAAATATGATTTCGTCGCAATGAACGAGGTTTCAAGTTTCCGAATCCAAACCTCTTTATACCTAACCCCGTAAGGAACAATAGTGACACCGTAAGGGCGACAATTCGCTCTACACCCAATAAACTCATTCCAACATCAACTGACGTGTCATGCATCGGTGTGGAAAACCGAATTTCGCCCTGGAAACAAACCCAGTCCACGAAAAAGAGTTGGAAGAGAATGAAACACTCGATATCCACAATTTCCGTTGTGCTGGAGGACGACTCCGCTCCTCTTTCAGAATCAGATACGGAATCATGGATGTGGCTGGGAGTATCGAGCTTCTCCTTTCGGGCTAAGATTCGGGCTAACAACCCCGTAAGATGCGAAACGGGGAACTCCTGATTCCTGGTCTCTCCTTCGGTCGCAAGGTCTGATTCCCTCTGTGAACCGGACTCGCAGTCGTTCCGCCAACCACGGGAGGCACGAAGTGACTGGAAGGATCTCGGGACCCTTGTTCTCCCCAACGTTTCGGGTTCCACGCGTTGCGCCGACGCAGTTACAGTCACTCCTGTTCCGTTTATCGGATACCATCGCCTCGGTTTCGCCACCATTCCGATGGTCTAGCACCTGGGTTTTGCGATTGACCGTCATCTTGTCGGTCAACGGTTGATATCTCCGAACAGAATGATATCGCGCTCCAAAAAACCCGATCGTGGCTATTCGGGATGTCTTCAAGGATCAGCGGCGCGTACTTTCTCGTGATCGTGTAAGATCACCCAGCTGAATCGAGATGAGGAGAAAGTTCGGGAATAGAGGGACCACCTGAGGCGGAGACTCCCCTTAGACTCGCGACTTCGCAGAACCCGAGTAGCACCCCTCAGAATACCTCGATTCGATGGAACCGTAATTCGTCCACCCAACAATCCGATTGCGTCCTCGGGAACTCGAGCGGCGGATAATCCCATGATCAGCGTGAGGAACGAACCGGCTCCCTATGATCTTGTGGAGCGTCGCGAATTCCTTGCGCCGCCCGATAATCCAATGATGGTCGCGCGTTCCCAGACCGCGAACCATTATTCCATCGAGCGAAGTCGTACTCACGCAGCCACGGGGCATCGGTCGCGTTCCTGGAGCTACTCTCAGGTGGAGAGACCGGCGGGCAGCCTGCTTCCGCGGCCTTCACCATCGATCGGAAAACGTCTGAACTCTGTATACGCGCCCCCAATCCGAGTTATATGTGTGCAACCGGCGGGATCGGTCCATGCGTCATGGAATCGCTCGATATTTATCAGGTTTCGGGGAGTTGTTCACGATGTCTCCCGGAGCCTCCTCGACGTCCCTCGGACAAACACACTTATGAATAATGACTCACTACAGATACGAGACCTGAGTGCCGCCCATGCGACCAGACGAACCCGATCTGAGAGCTGGTCTATCGTTCCTTCGAGTGGACCAACTCTGGAAACCTATCTGAACCGACGACCTTGGGTTCGCCGTCTGCGAAGTAAAGAAACTCTAGGAAACTTTTGAACGGGAGTTGCAGGTTGAAGTCAAACTCTAGGACTACATATCAGTTGGATACATCACAAAGTTCTGTATTGGACTTTCGAGGTACGCCGGAGGCTACCTCTGTAAGTGCGGGAGCACTCAGAACAATCTCTTCTCACTCGGGGTCGGGGCTCTGAGGCAACCTGCGAAGGGTCCTGCTGCCGATAGCGACTGTGCCTGACCGCAGCCGATGACAAGCTTGATAACCGAACGAGTCGAATGAAAAAAGACTGCTCCGTTCCCAGTTCCTCTCCCGACACCTGCCCACGTCCGCGCCTCTACGCGAACCTCCGGCCGGTCTGACCGTCCGGGGAGAGGTCAGAACCCTGTCCAGCCGCATCCGGCCACGTCACGCGTACAGGCCCGAATCGCTGCCTCAGCCGAAATCCCCGACTGATCAGGACACGTGTAGCGACGTCGGTCACTTCCTTCCGACTGGCTGTACGGCGGACACTGGCAGCAGCAAAAATGCCGCATCATTCACATCAGAGCCGGGACCTCGACAGTTATCACCTCGAACACACTCACACATAGTTATTCATTTGAGGATCCTTGCCACCGTGCGATATGGTAATGCTCATGGAAATCAGGGTTCCCATCGAATGTGTCCGACGGATCCGCATCTGACCTACACAGTAAGTGGCGGCAGCGCGATGGAGTAAGCCTCAGACAGAAAGGCACTGGGGTTAACTAACGACTCCGCCAATGGTCCGGACCAGACGACCAAATTACCCCGCGGGGTAACGTTTCGCATTGCAGCACCCGCACTGAAGTGGCTGCCGCGAATAAAGCTCGGCCATCCCACTGAGCTGTTTCACTCCTGGCCGCGCTTATCTCGATGGAATCAAAATCTTTTCCTCTATCCGCGGATTCATCGTCGAGGCTTGGCTGCAGCGAGCTCCGGGAGTCGAAACTCTAATCAAACCAATCTTCGAGAAAGAGGCGCAGCGCCCTCCCCCCGGAGGCACCCTCGATTCCGAGCTCAACATTCTGAACAACCGGAGCTCTGGCTAGAACTGTTCTCCGAACCCCGAGTGCTTTCTCAGAATGCTTCCGGGAACGCGGAGGACTGATTCGTTCTCGACGCGAGAAAAAAACGCATTCGAGGACGGCTTCCTACAAGACTTCGAACGCAACACTCCACCTCGGGATCGTCGAACACTTTCTTGCTGGGGGGCCTGCCGAGTCCGGAGGAACTGGACCGCGAGAGCTAAGTCTCCGTAAATCTTCAAACGACTCGACCGTGCTCGAACTCCGGCTCGGAACACTTGAGGCTCTGCTAGAGCGTGACTGAAAAATTGTTAACGCGGGACGGCGCGGTGCGTCACGCATCATAACAGAGAATAACAATGCAGCTCTAATCCCCCGATGGAAGTTTGCGGCTGAGCCGCCACTGGGGGCCTCCGACTCCCGGAAAGCCCTCGCACAGGCTGCGCTGGAAACGCAGTCGGGACGAACGTGAAAATCGGCCATTGTTCGATCAAGTCGGCCGAGCAGCTGTTTCCGAAGCCTGCACACTCAGGAATAACCCTCCGCCTCATTATTTATCAGTGACGTAGACCTCGTAAACGTGGAGCTCGTTGAGAGCTCTCGAGCGATATGCGGGGAGGTCATATAGCGTCGTATCTACGAGCTCCTTTCGCTGTGTAGGCGCTCTGCGCTCTCTTCATTCAGGTGCTTGTGTGCCAACGGGAGAATCGCCACGTGATTCGGAAAATTCCTCCCGCCGATACAGACGCCTCCCGCCGAATCTGTTCTCATGAATATTTTACCGAGTAACGTGATCGGGAACACGGGGCGATCTGTTTCGCTCGATAATTTTTTCATGCGCGGCGTGAACGCCCTCATTCGGGCGATGTCCGAGCTCCTGGGCCCTCGAGAATCAATGCATCGGACGAAAGTTCGCTTTTTTGGGGGAACTTGATGAATTCCGGCGATGCTCGTCCACTCGAGCTCCGGTCGGGTCAGCGCGAGAATGGTGCGCTCCCTTCTTTCTCGGGACGCGAACCCCCGTTGAGGGCATTCCATCTGAGTCGGAGTTTCCGCCGTGGTGGATCGTCGGGCATCGAGTTTCCGGCACAGTTCGGATTGGCTCCGAGACTTCTGATTCTCGAAAATGTTGAAGCTTTGATCTATTGTGAAACGTCTTCGTCGGAGAGGCGTCGTTCGTGGTCATCTGAACTCGAAACGTCTCATGTTTCACGAGCCCGCGAGGGACCAAATCTCCGATGCGTGTCCCCCCCCCCCGCTCCGCAGCTCCCATGGTTGGACCTTTCGCTCGGAGTCCA
Organism: Phytoseiulus persimilis; assembly: GCA_037576195.1. Taxonomy (NCBI): domain Eukaryota; kingdom Metazoa; phylum Arthropoda; class Arachnida; order Mesostigmata; family Phytoseiidae; genus Phytoseiulus; species Phytoseiulus persimilis. The sequence continues at coordinate 7,164,106 of CM075103.1, forward strand.
TGTGCTCAATTGAGCTGTCTCGAGGTGTGCGATCATTCCAGAAGTGATCGAAAATCCGATTGCTGCATCCGCAATCAAACCCGCTGAGCACTCGTTTCGCTCGATGCGTGGCAGACAATCTCTCCCTGCCCTTCATAGGCAAGACGCATCACGATAATGTATGTATTTCCAAACTCGCCCGAACGGGAAGAAAGGTGTTGTCTCCGATAATGTCAGATTTTGCTCAAGGCTCACTGATCTCGACATTGGCGGCACCGGCTTCCCTCGGGGAGACGAGGGAAGCCACCCTCTTCTCTCACTCGTCGCATCAGGAACAACTCTTGTAATCATGGAAATCGGATGGAGTTCTGGATTCTCGTTCGAAAATGGCTCGGAGGTGAAAAATGAGAATCTTGACAATGAATGATGGAACGCTCCAGACGCTGACCGCTCTGTGGTAGAGGCGGAGCTCGGTTCCTATCGGCGGGGGGAGAGGGGGGGGGGGTTGCGACGACGAGCGAGAGGAGAGAGGACGGACATCCGCTCGGATCCAAATCTCCAAGTGGAGAACGTCGGGTGAAATTCCCGAACAGCCAGACCGTCTCCCGCACACATCGAAAACCCCCGATTGCGTCCAATTCGCCATTGATTGGACAGGGAAGAACGTGAGAAGTTTTTCTCGCAGCAGAAACAACTGAAATATTCCTCTCGGTCGGAACTCATCGTTCACGCGCATACTCGTATATCCTCCTATCCGACCCCGTCCGATCTGAATCCAGCAGATCGAACATCTCTGTCGAATTCGTGTCCCTCCTCGGCTGCGGAATTTTCATTGGACTTGGCTGTTCCGTCGTCCACGCATGCTCGACAACATAGCTGCAAAGTCGGAGAACACGACTCGGGGAGTGAGCCGGCTGCGGGCCCTCACAGTGGTCACGGTCAGCACAGTATCCTCTCCGTTGATGGATCTCCTTCTAAATGAGTTGATTTATGGAATGATAGAATTGACTCCGATCACGGAAAGGGAGTCACGACGAGCTTGACCAGATTCGGTGGGGAATCACAGGGGCCTGGGGGCGGAGAGGTTATCGGCGGAACGAGATTCTCAATCGTGTCGTACGGCAGGGACAAGAACGGCTCCTCCCACATCTTCGGCCCTTTCGCAGACTTCCTTCTTAACTTCTGAGAGGCGACAGACGGGCTCCAGTTTGGGCTTCTGCGAAGAGGGCAGTTAGTCAGCATTATGTCGAGACACATTTCCCCAGAGCGTTGAGTTCTGCGGCCCGCGATGTTTCCCTAACAGAATTCCGCGTGCGGCCCATTTATTCAGTAGCTCGAACGCACTTTGCTTCGTTGGCCAAGTAGTCGGTCTGGACGGACGCGTGGGTGGGTGTTCGCGCTGATTCCGACGGGTCCGTCCGTCCGACGCTTGAAGTCGCTCCCGAACGAGAATGCACTTGTGGAGTTGCCTCCGTTTCCTCCTGCAGGCACGAAGGATGCGGATGATGTGCAAGAGCGAGACGAACCGCCGTCATCCATTTCACACTTCGTCTGAGCCCTCCATTTCCCGGCGGAGTAGGCGCGCCAACCTCTCGACGTTCCTGTCACTAAGTGTTGATATTTAGGGATTCCTTTGTGTGGGAGTTGCCACAAAGAGGAAAACTGGAGGGTGAACGTTGTTCCCGGAAGGGTTCAGGCAGCGGTGACGTCAACAGTCTGCCACCTCCGCCAAACGCACGGAAAAACCCGACCGTTCTCCGATCTGGTTGATTGATTGTTCCACTTTTTCGAGCGACGTGGTCCCGATCGGAAAGTTTGTTAAATTGTCGGCGTAATTTCTGTTTCCGGGAAGACGGTGGTTGGAGAGGCGGTCGTGTTGCGGTCGGTGGATGCTGATGGAAAATGAAGAAGTGGGTGTTCTCTCCCCGAATAGAGAGCCGCGGACGGGACTCGGCGGCTAATAACGACACACGAACAGTTCGTGGCTTGCCATCACGGGCCCGGAGCCCACGCCCCGCTCCCGGAGTCATACGTTCCCACCGGAGTAATTCGAGCGTCACTAGGCTCTGTTCCTTTTTGAGAAATGGAACGCATAATGGAATTTGTGGAAAGCAGCCACTAGCGCCGGGGGAACCTTCACGAGTGAACGTGACTCGATTCTTGAGCTGCGCGATCCTGAAGTTCATGACCCTCGGCTGATCCGCCGTATGGTTTCGATCGAAGTCCCGTGGAGATTTTTTTTTATGTTTACAAAGTTCCCGCATCGGGATCCCGCTTTGATCGGGGCTCGTTTGCGATGCTCGAGTCGCGCCAGGTCCGGACGCTCTCGCAACACAATCGGAAACGGGCGGTAGAGTCGGAATCGAAACCCAGAAAGCGCTCGAGTGGATTGTGATCATTTCTGGTATCGTCGACCGGGGGCGCTCCCAGCCCCGAAACTATTTCCGTCGCTCAGCAACTTTTCCCCAAGCTCCGCTCTTCCCGATACGAGGAGCCGTTTTCTGTGAGAGAGTATCGGGGGGGGGGGGGGGGGGGAGATTGCCATCGCACAGCGAAACATTAAATGAAAGAGACCGAGATGGATTTCTATACTTGGCATGTCGGTCGACGGCGCCGCCGCCCCGATCAGCGACTGTTTGACAGATGCGGTGATCTCTGGAGGCCTTGTCGGAGTTGTAGCTTCTCGCTGAGCCAATAGGGGCAACAGGAGACACCCTCGATTGGCAGCAGGAGCAACAGCATGAAGGAACGACAATAAGAGAAACACCAAGACCGTCCACGCTCCGATCTGTATCGAAACCAGCCGATCGCTTCTCTTTTCGGTATCGCCGCCCGACCCCTTGGCCATATCGCGGCGACCGCGCGATAAATTCGCAGCAATCAATTCCGAAACGAGACACTGATATTCTCGATCTGTATGCTGGTCTCGCGTTCACGAAGGTGACTCGGAGAAGGACCGTGGCCTCGCAGCTCGTGCCCAGGCTCGACCGCGGGGAACGTAGCTCGGAGCCCGGCCCTGGTGGCGCCACCTGGCGGGTCTTCGAGTGAACCGACGCGTCGCAAATAGCGAGAAAACACCGCTCACATCAGCTGTTGGCTCGGAATACGAAGCGCCGACGCGGTGGCGGCGGTGGTTCTTGTGCGTTGTGGAAGCGAAGTTATTCTCGCACGACTCTCCGAAGGTCCGGAATCGAGTTCTTGGAAACCATCGTGGATGAACTGAACGCGTTGCCATCAGTCACCTGTGGCGCCAACTGACACTCCAGTGGATACATCGAAAAGAGTTGAGAAGCCAAACCGAGCCACCACCGAGAAAACAAACCGGCAAGGTCCGTGTGCTGTGCCGTGACCAGCTCTGTGCGAAACGCCATCTGGATGATCTTGTGCGATGTCTCGCCTCGAGCGGCACAACGTTCCTTCGCCTAAGTGATAACAGCGATCTGTTCAGAAAACAGAAGGCCTTCCGTTCGAAACGAAGGCGGTGCAGCTCCTCTCTGATATCGGTGACGTGAATCCCTTCCGGAAAGTTTCGGCGGATTCGCTGCCGCTGTCGTAGATCTTTCGGTGGTGCTTTCCGGCGACAAACTCTCGTCGCACGCCTAGCGGCCTGCAGGCTGCCGTTCGGCCAGGCTGGCTTGGCTGGCTTGTTTCCAACGCTGTTGATTCTTTTCTTTCTGCCGCGAGCCGACAGCATCAGCGACGGCGTTCGTTGCCAATGATGAATCAATGTCCTGAATCGCACATCGCGATGAGTCAAGGTGCGCTTTCGTCGAGTGTTGAACTTTCACGAGTGAACTTATCCTCACTCTAGAGACCTGTGGTTGATCAGTGTGTGTGTCTGTGGTTCGCCGCCGATCTTTTCGAGTCGAGCTCGATCCAGCGTCTTGTTGTTGTCCTTCGAGACCGTCGTGCCGAAGTGCTCTACTTCCATCCGTCTCCGTTCGGGGAGCTTCTGTGCGCAAGGTAATCGAGTTTGTGAAGCTCCGTGTTTGTTCTGGGTTCTGTGCTCGTCTCTGTCCGCACCGAAGAGTTCGCTCACTCCAGGGTCTCAGTGATACAGAGTTGATTGTAGACGCTGCGTTCGATCGGAGCTTGGTGCTTGAGAAACCTTTGTTCAAACAATCGGCTCGAAAGACTGTTCTTGAATGGCGGTTTCGAATGTCGGCCGACGATTCAGTTTCAAGCCGTGATACTGATGCAGGAGAGCTCTTTTTGCAACACGGTGTGAGCGTTCGCGGCCGCGTTCCCAGAACAGAATTTTCTATCTGCTGCGCTATATCAACTCCTGGAACAGAGTGATGACTCCGTGCTAATGTTCTCGTTTCCACGGCAGGTCCTCCCGTCACCATGAACCAGACGACGTCAACTTCCAGTCTCGAGTACCGGGCCTTACCCAGGCGCGAGGCTTCGAAGGGTTCCTACAGATGGTTCGCCATTTTGATCGTGATAGCGCTGCTCACGGCGTCGCTACACGAGAACGTCCAGATCCATCAGGTGTCCCATGACCCGAACTTCGAATTCCTACTCTTCAGTCAGCAAACGTCGAGCGGCTACTGCGCCGCCCACGGCCACTGCAAAAAATCGCAGCTCCGTCCGTTTTTCACGATACACGGTCTCTGGCCGAGCAACTCGACGTCTTGGCCGGAGAGCTGCAACCTGACGGTCAAGTTCGACATCAAGACCCTGGACCCGATCAGGGCCGACCTGGATACGTTCTGGCCTTCGGTCATCGGGGTGCATCCCGATTACTTCTGGAGCCACGAGTGGCACAAGCACGGCAGCTGTGCCTTGTCGATTCCGCAGCTGAACGGGGTCCTTAACTACTTCAACGGCACCCTGAATCTCCTCAGGGCTTACAATGTCAGCGACTTCCTCCTCGAAGGCAACATATTGCCCTCGCAAACGACATCGTACACGGTTGAAAGCATCATGGAGGCCTTGACTGATGATCTATCGACGAAAGCCAACATCGTCTGTCGCAATGTCGAGGGCTACGCGTATCCGGTGCTCACCGAAGTTCGCTTCTGCTTGTCGAAAACAACACTCGCACCGGTCGACTGCAAAGTCAAACACGAAAACTGCGGCGACAGCAGAATTTTCTACATTCCCATCGAAAGCGTCCACAAGCCGAGAGTGCAAGGCTGGTCTCAGTTGCTCGTTGATATATTCTCCTTCTACGTTAGGTACATGTCGCCGGTGTAGAGCGACCAGCAACAAACCAGCGGGAACAAACAGCCACCGGCGGTGAAACCTCTTTCCGAAAATGTCGCTTCAGCTCCACACTCACGGACAAACAGCCAAACGGACAATTATACGGACTGTCGGACGGATTCGGAGGCGGCACAAAGAATCTCTCGTCGAAATCATCGCGCGCGACCATGAACGCCCGCGACTGGAATGGTACCGGCGACCGCGATCATTGTTTCTTAGGTAACTAAATAAGAAGGTTGTTCACGAATAAAGTTATATTCCAACCATAACGCCCTGGGTCGTTCTTTTTCGCGGCGCGGCTGCTACGGTCAGCAGCCTTATCCGTTCGAAAGTGTTCCGGCGGCGTCCGATGCAATCAGCGCGCAATCAACGGGAAGTACTCTTTTTGGCGATTTGCCCCTCGAAAAGTTCTCGTCTTCTTCCACTCGAGACGACAGCAAGCGGCCGTGGTGTTTGGAAATCCCGAGAAAAGCTTTGCTACCGATTATCCTCGGTGTGATCGAATTCTTCGACCTCTGTCCTGGTATACGAATCTCTAGCTCATGGATCCTCGTTTCTGAGATGAGTGTCGAATCTCATCTTTCCTGGAGGCGCATCCCGTGAAGGGTTTTCGGTTTCAATGTTCACGCTCTCATGAGATCTTCGCTCGACGCCAGTCTACCGTGATCTCCACCGACACTCTCGTGACGATGCGTGTCAGGTGCCGTTTTCGAGTGACGAAACGAGGGGCCCTCCAAGGTTGCGTTGCCGTAAAATCGCGCCACGGAACGAGGATACACAATTGTTCCCCATCCTTGATGGTTGCTCTGATCTTTTCCAGAGAAGAACAAGCTATGGAAACAGCGCTCTCCTCCCACTTCGTTGTGTCAGCATGATTTCTAAAACTATGTCCTTATTCGGTGAATCGGCACATGTTGTCACTCTTCTGTATCGTGGTTTTCTCGTTACTGATAGAGAGTATTGACTTGAATGGTGTAATAGCGTATCCGATCCAGAAATGCCTTCGACTGTTCCTGGAGGCTTTCAGTGGATTTTGCTTCAGCTTCATAAACATGACACGGAGTTGCTCTGTAGTGCGTGAACGGAGCTCGTTCAGTTGTTAGCGCTTCAGCTCCTCGAAAGCGACGTTTAGTCGTTCCTTCGGATGTTTCTGAAGCCCTTCTCGTAAATTGCGCATCAGTTTCTCGGATCCGACACAGAACTGCTTCTTCGGGTGTTCCTGGAGCTCTGCTTGCAGCTTGCAACCGGAAAAGATCCCGCAGAAACTCGTGCATGGTCTTGTGGGCTCTTGTGGATTCCCGAAGACGGTCTTGTACGCTCTCGTATACGTCAAATCGATCCTATCTAGTTCATAGATCTCGAGAAGTATGTTGGGATTGATCCTGGGAGCACCTTCACAGCCCCCAAAACGTATGGTCAGATCCAATCCGGGACCAGCCCCTTGCACTTCCAAAAGTATGGCCAGATCGACTCCGGGATCACCCATGCGACCCGAAGAGTACGATCGGACCGGTCCTGGATGCATCTTCAAGGTGCTCGAAAAGTGTGGTCAAATCGATTTCCGAAACCACCTCCCTAGACTCCGAAATCTATGGTCGGATCGATCCCGAAACCGCCTACATAATTCATCAGGAGGTCCGGACAGAAAGAACGGCTTACTGACTGACTGACAGACGGAACGGTATATATACAGTGAGTATATTCCTCTGGATATTTCAAGCCAACGCCAGGAGTCGAACTGTGGCTCACAAACCTCATTCCGGACGAGCGCCCGCAATATATTTTCTAATTCACGCTCTCGCGTTGTCTCTTCGAAATGAGCCCGGGGCTTCATGTGCACACTTGAGTCTCATGGATGCTAACGGAATTATTCATCGCTTGAGGTTCCGAACTCATTGACTCGTCGAGCTCGCTTAAATATTCCCCATCAGCTCGATTTCCTGCGATTTTCGATTCATTCTAGCCGTCTTATCAATGCAACGAGATCCCCCCTCGAAGTCGCCTGCGTATGGGAGTCGCAGACAGACGTTTTCCCTCACGACGAGTTTCCCAATCGCTCATCACATCCCCGTTGGCTCAAGGTGGCGAGCGCGAAATCCAATTCGATGTCGCACTCATTCGAGTTTGCTCAGAGGATAATTTTTTGTTCAAAACTGTGGTAGCTCAAGGCGGAGACGGTTCGTTGTCCCGTAAACGGGGGTTAGAAATAATTGCCCCCTGTCGGGAGGATTCTACAACCCCAAGAATTTTTCGTCTCCACGGGAAGGCTCAAGCTTCGGAAGTCGGAAGTCCGCAACCTCACCCCACATGGACATCTGTCAGACCCCGAGTCGGTTCCGACTCTCGACGGCGCAATGAGGAAACGAGCTTGCTCGATTGTCGGATGTAAATTTATTACAGCGTTTATTGTTTCTCCATAAATAAAATCCCAGTACAATCGTCCTGTTGGTTAGACTGGCACTCGTTATGGGGCTACGGGGGGAGAGGGGGAGGGGTTCTACCCTCTTCGTTCGAAGTGATGTATATACATGGAACCAAATGAAGTTTTGGTCGGCGCTTCGAAAATCGATTGTACCCTCCGGAAGAACCGCGATGTGAGCTCGCGGCTCGTCGCCATTTCCGTGTGCGCCGGACACCTCAACAACAGACAACAGGTCTCGTCTATCGTAGCCCACAGTTAATAATTGAGTTTGTATGTGGTTTTAACAGGGTAACAGCAATTTTACAACTAACTCAGAGACCGTATGGCGACTGGGTCGAACGGGGAGTCTCCGACCGAGACGTAGGTTCTAATCCCAGGGTGAAAGGTCCAAGCTAGGGTAGCTGCTGCACGGATTGATGGGATTGCTGCGGAAGAGAGAACAACAAGCGATTAAGGCGGGCTCGCAAACTCTCCGAGAATCGGATCGATGTCATTTTTCCGACGAAAGCCTGGTCGTAACTCACTGTTCAGAAATCTGCGTGAAGACGTCTTCGTGAATGTTCTTAATGCCCTCCGAAGTGTCGCAGATTATCTTGGCGTAGAGCGTCGACTCCAGCAATGAGCGGAGCTGTTCGGGAGAGAACGACGTGTGTTCTCCCTGATGAGTGAAGAAGAATCGGTCTCCGTAACGCACGTTGTGGAACTGCGTTCCGATGATGCATCCGAACGTTGGTCCGACGATGGCGCCAGGCAGGGGCGTCTCGCAGACTCCGCCGATGAAAAGATCGACGTCTTGGGGTGCGCTGCAACAGAAAAGGGATCGCTTAGGGTTCAAGCCGCGTTCCACGCCTCCTCCAACACACAGAACATATAATCGTCGAGAAACAGGCCTGATCGACCGTGAGGAGCGAGCGGGGCCCTGGGCCCCGGGCTCGCATCCCTTCGAACGTTAGTCGCATAGATTTCTCCCTGAACTACGGACAAACTCACGCGTAGAGGTCTCGGAGGGCGACGGCGCACTTGGGCTTCAGGATGGACGCTAGGTCGTCCCACGAATGGACGTCGAGCCCTGAGCACAATTTCACGTAGTTCGTGTATCCGGGAACACCGTGGTCTCGGCCTCGTTGCGTGTTGATCGCGGGGAGGTCCATTCCGAACGAGCTGTTCAAGGGTCGGTAGAGATCGTTCGTGACGCCCGTGACGAACGAAGGTCCGAACTTCTTCATCGGCTGAACGGAGAAGCCGAGCATGATCTTGTCGTTCTCGAGGGGATTGTAGAAGTTGAGAACGCGGTTGAAAGCATCCCGCATGGGAATCTCTCGCTCGAGGCGTCCCTTCAGGTCGACGGCCCAGAACACGTTCCGGATGGTTGCGTGTCCGTATCTGTAGGCGGCGACTCCCCACTCGTTGATGATTCCGGGGTTGATGTCCGGGTTGTACTTGGTGGGACCGGTGAAGTCGAGCGCGTACTTACGCATGTAGTCCTTGCCGATGACCTTGGGTAGGAACTCGTTGTACGACACCATCTGCATCTGGGCGATCACGATACGTCTGGCGGTGAAATAGAGCGTGTCGTCGTCCCAGTGGGGGTGTCTGGCGCGGAGACGACGAGCGATGTAGTTGTGCTGTCGATGCCACGTGGTCGTCTGCGACACGATGCCGATCTGTTGATTCACTCGGATGTCCCCGCCTCGGAAGCAGAGTCGGTTGGTGTCCAAGTCGGAGCATCCGTCGTTCTGGGGGGTTTGGGTGGGGGGCAACAGTCCGATGCCCTGCGACGTGAGCTCGCCGCTTCCGTCGAGCGTCCTGAGCTGCCTGTTCTGCGTGTCGTTCAGGCCGTAGATGTTCGACAGATCGATGAAAGAAGTTTCGGCGTTGCTTTGCTGACGATAGCCCAGGGTGCAGGTGGGGCACGCTCCGGACCTCACGACGTTCATGCATTCGGTCTGCACCTTGCCGAAGAAACGGTCACCGGGTCGAACGTAGATGGGGAAGCACTGCGAGATCTGGTTGGTGTCGAACGGGCAGCATTGGGGCATGGAACCGTTGACTGAAAATAGCGGATTAGATTTAGACACAGCGCTCAAGGCACTGTTCGCAGGATCAGAAACGCTGGCAGGAGTTCACCCCCAACTGTGCGCCCCGTGGGGATTCCTCACCTCCGATACGAGCAGTGGGCGTGAGGATCATGTCGTGGTCGAGGAATTGACCGAAACCCTGAACCTGATGGGTGTACTGGGGATCCAGTTCTTCCTCTCCGAGAACTTCGAGGAGCTTCTCCGAGATGAAACGGGGGTTGGGGAGCTCGTCTCCGTTGCTCATGAACCTCCGGGGGAGGCCGACTCCGTCTTCGTAGGCGGGCTCCAGGAGCCGAAGCTGGCAACCGTTCGCTTGACCCCACTGCGGGTTGAGGAGGTTATTGCAGGTTCCATCGTGAGTCTGGAAAGCCTGCTTCTGGCAGATCGCGATGTCCTGCTCGGCGTTGCACTTGTCCTGTGCCTGCTTGGCGAGCACCGAATGGTCGAGAGAGAGCGAGCTCAATCGTCCTACGTCTTCGCGCGCGAAACGGCCGCTGTGGGGAAAGAATCGGATCGCTTAGTCTCCTGATCCGATCTCAGTTTCGAATCGTTACAGAGAATCGGGCCCAGGAAGAGCCTCGATCCCGCCTGGGGCACGTCCGCATCCGTCGGACGAGCGGGAAGTAACCGGGCCTAGCCAGACCATGACTGGCAACCCGAAGAATCTATCCCAGGCTGGCTGTATGACCACGATACCGGTATCAATCAGCACGATCGAGCGCAGAGAACACTGATCGCAAGAGCCGTAGATGATCAGTCACAGTATTCTTCTGCGTTGATTCACAATGCCATGCTTTGTCCAACGCGCCAAACAGTGTCTTGTCTGCCCTTCATCAAGGGTTTCTTTGTCGGCTCGCTGCTGAGACGAACCTTGTCACCAATGAAATGTGTCTTAGAACATACACTGTGAATCATCAGGCGGCTTTGTTCGGAAGCGTACTGTGGTGGAAGCTGCTCTTGGAAGGCTGGAGAACCTCTTGTTCTCTCGACAGCCGTTAGGAGCTGTCGGGAAGACACGTGACGGGCAACTTCAATCTGCCTACACTCTTCCGCTGCATGTTGTTTGAGAAGTTTCGGGACAGCCGGGACAATCGTGCTCGTTGATTGGATACAGTGCGGTGTGGCCGAACCGAACCGTGTGCGACCCAGTGAACACGAAATCGGTGCTGATCGTTTCGCCTCATCCTTGAATATGACTGCGCGTTGTCTGCCTTCGCGACTCGAGCTCACGACAGCGGCAACTGCGGCGACCACGGGCTCAGAAGGAACAAACAAAGGGGAACATGAATATCTGGCAGATAATCGAAACCTCTGAGCACGATCATTCATCTTGCTAAACATTCCGGTCCTCATGAGGTGCGTGACGACGCGCTCAGCCTGATCCAGTGATAGTAGACCACCAAATGTCGTTCGGCAGAAGTGTTCCCTAATTACCGCTCGAAGTGGTCTTTTCAATTCGGGACATTCAACAGTCCGAAGAGCTCTCCCCGAACACGACACAGATTTTATCGCGAACCAGCTCGACCTGCATATTTAGACGCTCGCTGGGTTCGGCACAAGCGGAACCTGGAACGATTTTCCGTATCGACTCCTTCCGACGAAGAGTTCCTCGGCTAACTTTCCGCACTGTCAAGCTCGTTCATTAGCCCACCATTTGAAATCACAAAGCTTCTGATTGCTATCATGTTCAGAGCTGATGATGTCGAAACGGAAGATTATTCGAAGTTCCAAAGCAAACGATGTGATGTGGTGACGAAAAACAAAGCTAACCAAGCTGAAAATTCGCTCAGCTAGATAAAGCCCACCATAGCGAACCGAACTCGGAAGCACCTTGAGCGTTTGACAGTTTCTATCCTGACAAAGTTCCGAAACGCACTGCAACCAGATGCTGACGGGAGACGCCTACAATCAAACTGGAGCACCAGCATCCGTGCGACTGAGGTCTGGTGAGTTTGGAGTAGTCGGACCAAGTCGTGATCTCTTGGAGCAATTTCTGCGCACAGCGATCCGTATCGGCGAGTAGTGGTTTCCAGGACCCGGTCGACAGAAACTGAGTCCAACAGCGGCGCCATCAACCACCAGCCCCGCGGGCGGACAGAACTGCCTCAGCCGGAACGGCGGCAAGTTTGACCCAGAGTTTCGGGCGAGCTCCTCAGTGCAGACAGTCCGACTGGAATCGCCCGCATTGAACAGCGAACCGGTTCGATTCCAATCAAGCAAGAGCTTGGCCTTCGTTCTCCATTGACTTCCAAAGATCAGGTGACCCTCAGGATTGGTTCGTCGAGTGCCCAGGCTATCTCGACTCGGGCCATCATGAAAAGTCATGTTTCCCCAGCGTCGCCGGGGGACGACCTATGATGCGGACCCTTGAACTCGTGGAACTTCCATGAAGATGGTTCACTGCACGCAAGCGCGTAATCAGGAGGGTAAAGGGGCCGTATCCCTCCAACTTTCCCTCGCTGAGCCCAACGAGCTCAGAACACCCATTGGGAGTGTTTCTCGAATTCTCTACAGTCTGCTGAAGGTATTCTGTCTATTCTATCGATTCAAGGAACGACGGATGACCTGAGACGAGCATCCCGATCGAAGATTTAGAGCGTAAAGATGCCTCCAAGCCCATCTCCGAAATCATTGGAGTTGTCCTCTCCCCCCCCCCTCCTTGGATTAGTGAAAAAACGATTCCTGTTCGAGCCGTGCGGAGGCTCCCAACAAATGTGGAAGCTTTTTTTTCTGCAGGTTTACTCTGATGAGCATCGTCGATTGGAGCATTACCAAGACTCGACTCGGAACCGCTTGACCTGATCTTCGCCTCTCTCTCCAGACACAGTGAAGGTGATTATGTGCGAGCAACGTTTCCCAAGTTTGCTCACGAGACGAAGGGGTGTTGGGCGCGGCCGAAAGCGGCATAGTGCGCGGGGTTGTGTTTTAATTATTACGTCAGTCGTGTCCTTGGACCCTGCGCACTAGAAGCGGACCACAGACAGACGCAGGGCACCGAGGAAGTTGACGAGCGAGGGAGGGAGAGTGAAGACCAATAGAAGAGAAAACCATTGTGACATGGAGCGTTCGAAAGCCCGCGCTTACGTTTACTGCAGGCGTCTCTTCCCGGCCGGAGCGAATAAGAAATTTATCATTAAGCAAATACTGCGGCCGAATCGGTAACAGCCTGGGCATCGAAAGCTCGATCGCTATCTCGCGAAAAGATCTTGCTGTCCTTGCCTAGTTTCGTCCGGCAACAGGAAGGCGGTGCGACTGTTCATTTGTTTGAAGTTTTCAAGCTTATTAATGAACTCGACGATCCGTATCATTGAGTTGGCTCGATTTAAGGCCAGCGAACGAGACGAAAATAAATCAAGTTTTCTCAAAATGAGACTTGTTGACAGAAACTCAACGGGATTGGATTTTCTTCTGACTGGGACTTCCATCTTGAACTGTTCGAGGCAATAAATTAACGATGACGAGGTCTCTGATCCTGGATCACGTCCAGTCATTAAAGTTGAATTCAATAATCCAAGTCCCCCCACTTGACATATTGCAGCAGATGGGCAACGCTGCCCGTTGTACGGTAGCTCAAATATAACATGTGATCGGAGAAAAAACCATCGAACTTGTCGAAGATCAACGTGTCGCCGATTTCGAGAATGATCACCGCATCCGATGACAACTTCAACAGTGTTCGATGGGCTAAATAGAGCGGAAAGTCATTATTCGGGAGAATAATTCCGTGAAACGCGCCTTCGTCTGTCTGCCCGCCTGCTCGACCGTCCGGAAGGCGGCTCCATCGACTTGGCTCGATCGCGACTTGTGAAAATTTGGCCATCGCAGAACATGACGTTGCTTCTTTTTACGACCCTCCCGGTGATGGAAAGACTGTGATCATTATCGACCGAGCAAAGCTCCGGGAGGACCCGTTGCCAACGGACGAACACCTCGGGGATGCCGCGAGAAAGGTCGACAGAAACTATCACGATCAACAGAAGAGGTTCCAAAGCGGATCATTTCCCCTAACAGGTGCCAATTCACTAATTATTAACGAAGTCCGCTGGCTCAGGGCGATCGTTCTAGCCGATAGCTCCGTGATTCGCCTTCCCAGATGACCTTTTCAACCATCGATAGTTCGTGATAGTTCGTTAGTCGCTTTGTTTGCTCGCTTAGCCCGATCACGAATGATCGGATAACTCCTTCCTACCTTTTCAGAAGGGCAAGAGTGGCGGCGTTGAAGAGGAACCCCTGATCGATCGTCGCTTTCGCCTTCTTGGCGGCGTACGTTGTTCGCTGATGTTTCCTGGAGGCCGAAGCCTCTTGGTCGCTGACCACCTTCCCGAGTTCGACGGCCCTCCGCTGAAGTCGCTCATTTTCTTGGAGGTCTGTGGCCGCCTGCACGAAAGCTTGATCCAGCTCTTCAGGTGAGATGTGTTGGGCTTGAGCGTAGCAGCTCAGCGCTAGCACGACGCCTATGGCATACAGCTTCATCTTCTACTGCAACGAAAAAAAAGCGGAAAAATTAGCAGCCGCAGGTGGTTTGCCATCTGAATGCGGAGAACTCATCTTCCGAAGTTTTTCTCGGAGCAGCGACTTTCGTCCCGGCTGCGCACTCGTAGCGGATCGCGGTATCTTTTGTGACAAACAAAAAAATAAATTTGGGAAAAAGTGCATCTACTCGGAACTCGGCGCGACTCCCGGCATAAAAAAAAAACGAGAACTATACTTCCGTCGTCGTTGTTCGTCCCATGATGACGATAATAACGCGTTCCGTGAATGAACGTCGAGCGTCCGCAGTGAGATGCAAGTTGACAAAGCAACAATACTAAGGACACAAAACGGTTCGTGTGGGTCACGCGAGCGCAGTTCTTCTGCACAACTTACGGCCTTGCCGGAGAAAAGTTATCGATTCATTTCTGGTGGGGTTCTCAAACGACGGCCGACGAGCTGTCAGACAGACGGAACGTACGGAGACGAGTTCCAGACGTCCGAGAATTCTGGAGCCGAAACGGGAGGAGCATTGTTCATAGCTCGCTCACAACAAAGAGGTTCAGTTCGGCCCGAAGCACCGGCGATTGAGGAGTTTTTTGCGCGCGGCATCGCGTCGGATCCTGAACGTTACGGCGTCAAATCTGAGGCGAGTTCAGGAAACGATCAGCGCAGAATTTTCCGTTGGAAGCAATCGACCTTCTCCCATCTCAGAGCATTTGGCCCGACTTCGGGTACTGGTTTCGCCAGAAATAGTCAATCAAATAATTGATCTGTCAATTAACCAAACACATTGGAACGTTCTCGTGCCGCTGCCGCCGTGATCGTGGAATCCCGAGGCGAGGCGTTTAACTATCTGTTGACCATCAACAGAGCGCTTGTTTCTGAATGCTGTTCGGACTAATGGAGCCGTATCGCTTGCTTCTCCCGCACGAGTGCATTCTGGATCTTGTTTGACAAGTACGAGAATCACCTTCAGCTAGATGTGGTTCAATCATCGGTCTGATTGGCGAACTAACGCGATTGTCAACGAGAACTAACGATTGGCTATCCCTCAAGGTTGCTTTCACTGATAGACAGAAAGGCAGCGGCTATCACATGGAAGCAATTTTTCTGCGAACCGACCGATGTCGTTCCTGGAATAGCTGGTTTGATTCGTTTGCAATCAATTAGTTCACCTCGTTGCCCACCGATCAAATACAACGGTTTTTTCGCGAACTACAACATCTTCGTCTAGATTTCTGCAAGAACTCCTTTCCAGAAGGAAAACGCACGAACTCGAACGCACGCAGCGCCGTGTGCTCACGGAAAAACCAAAATAAGAACTTTTGCTCCAATCTTCGAGAATGTGGTTCGCATACGGCTACGATGAGCTCGATAGCGGTCATGAACCCCCGGTTTCGACGTGTCACTAGACGGAACTACCCGGTCGATCCCATCCTAGATAAACGGGCACGCAGAATACGGATTAACTCGACAGATGTATACCATGAGGAAACCACACATTCATGGAGCTCACGTACATCGATCAAGACTCCGTCAGTCGGAAGTCGTTCGAACTATGTCCGTTTCCCTAAAAAACTGCACAGATCCCCAGTGGAACTGCTCCTAAGGGGGAGGGTACATTTACCGAGTGATATCACCTACGAAGAAGCTCAATTGACATCATTGCCATCCAGAGCTGACATCATGGCGAGCATCCATTAGTTGAGTCGATCGATTTGGGAGTTCTTCCCCATCACGGAATCCGATGAATCGGAGCACCGTGAGGCCCCACAAGAAAAGAAACTTTCGGAACACAGTTTCAACTTCGAATAGGTTCTCGACGGAATCTCAAACCCTTCACTCGCATGTTCGATCGGGCTAATTCTCAGTGAAGTTCTTGATCCACGCGAAAAGGGTTCAGCTCGAAGTGGTCCATGCAATTGATCCGTTCTCGTGCGATACAGCCTCTCCGGATTCGACGGTTCCCTTCATGCAACGTGGCGTCATACCGGCTTTAGCTGAGTGCGGAAAAGAGTGAGAAAGTTCTCATCATTCCGCTGGATGGCCCGTGGTATGGCTCCACATGAGGAAACTGAGACCGACCACGCTCACCAAGAAGAGCGGAAACCCTCCGTTTGGCTCTGAGCCGCCATCACACGCTTTGGAATTCATCCCCAATCAGTGGCTCATGAGATAGTGATGTTCAACCGATACGTTAGTCTGGAAGCAAAACCGTTGATTGCTTGATACGCCACTCGCCTTGCAAACATTCCTTCGATGCTCGTGCCCGGGCGTGGGCAGCGGATGAACCGCCCGACCAATCGAGCTTCGACAGCCAGATATACAGATCATTAGACATCGAGCTTTCACATTAACGGCCTGCGTCCATGTCATTGCTCAGTTCGTGCGTAACTCCATTCGCATGTGCCCATACGGCAGTCGATTGAAGACGTTGCTGGAGCGCGCGTACGCGAATTGCCTTCAATGCTCACACGCAGTGTGGCCGCATACTGAAACCCGCAGGGTTTACGAAACAACGAGACGTTAACCACTGGGGCGGGAACCGAAATCGTTCGATGTCCGTTACACTAATTACGTGCGTCGTCGTCGCTGCTGCTGCCGCTGCATAGGAGCAGAGGGAAGAACGAAGGAGACGGGAAACGCCTCTTTTCGAATGAGCAGCAGCCCGACCAGGGCACTGAACGTTTCGAACACTGCAGCGATTTCGGCCTCCCTTCTTCTCCTCTTGATTCCGCTCTCGCTCGGATCCGTACCACCAACACCGCCGTTGCTGCCGACCAGCTGCGTTGACGAATCATGATCCAAATCATCTACTTTGAGAACAGCTGCTCGTTGTCAATGACTTGAAGTGTTGTAGCATGGTTTTGATACTATGGAAATCACGTTTCTCTATGTCAATGTCGACACTCCTACGAAACGGTCATTATCCAAATTGTGAAGTCGGATCCATGCTCTTGACTGCCCCTCCAGGTTCGGGTTCGGCCGCAATTCTGATGAATCGGAGGATGGTTTCTCGATCAGATGGGGTCGCTGAAGGGACCGGGGCCCGAATTCCTGGGGAACAGGTGGTGGTCGGGGATCGGAGCGAAGTCGGTTCGCACGGACTTCCGAACGATAATCGTCAAATAGATCGAACTCGATTCCGGCTTGCCCGAGTGTTTCGCCAAAAGTTTTTCCTTCCGACGCAGGAAGGGTGATTGCTCGCTAAAAAGCAATTCATCTGATTTTTACCTCCGAGTTCCGGTGCGGACAAAGCGCGTCGCCTCGGCGGCAACGTGAAGTATTGGAAGCAGAACTTGGACAACAGCATCGACAAAACACGGGAACGAGTTTCCGTCTTCCGAATGGTCAGTCAGAATCAGTCAGAAAGTCGGGCAAGTTGCCACCGTCAAGTTGAAGGCAACCTAGTACTGTCAGTCGCCTTACGTGGACGACGAGACATCGTTTAGCTTTCGAACGGGGGAAAAACGTCAACTTCAAAGGGCTCAACGGCCGAGCAACCGGTCGCGTTGCATCAGCTGGTGGCAGAAAGCGCGACAGAAACTCACAATCACCGATGTTCGCTCGGCCCTCAGCGTTCGAACCCCTCACTAGTGGAGCAGGGGTGGGGGGCGTCCGACTTGACAACACTGGACCAGACTGAACTGGATGAGGCTAGAAGTTCCGGAGAGCGATGCGAAAATCGGGAGGGATGCCATCGAGCGTCTTCTGACTGCAGACGGAGTCACACGCGTCGGGCATTGACGGAAAATAACTCCGGCAAGTACTTCTCGATGAAGAACGAACGAATCGGGACCGAGCCCGGAGACGCCCATAACAAAAACACAATCGCTTAGCGTGGCCAGAAAACTCACGGTGCAAAACGCGCGTTCTTTGTGCTTTTCTCCTCCGGTGAGGAACTGCGCAAACGCTAACGGACCCGTTGGAGCTGTCTCTGCTAGTATTGGATCGCTCCTGATTCGACTCTCGTTCCTCGAGACTCGATCCGGACGTTTGATTGAACGGTGTTTTCTGGCGCGAACTTGACTAGAAAAACCTATCGAGACAGACTTCTGCGGTTAGGGACGCCCACACGAACGCCGGAGTACGCCGATCTCTCTCTCTCTCTCTCTGATCGATCACCTCAGCTACCCCGGGAACGCAACGATCGCAAAAACGGTTATGGGCAGCCGCGAAACAGTGACCTATGACGCCGTCTCGAAACAAAAGTATCGGATTTGGCTGGTCCACTGTTCATCTAGCAGGAAGCAGGGCCCTTCGTCGCCGATTGGTTCCGATTCGGCGGGAGAATGTGAGGCGCGTTCCGTATGAAGCGTCCGATACGACAGGATGAAGCATAGCGTTTCAACACATTTTGTCATGACAAATTCTCATCAAACAACGCGCGCCAGCTTCCCCGATCGTTATCGGCGAAGGTTATCGGTAGCAGCTGCGTAATAACTCGTCTCAGACTGAAGCCGTAGACGCTATTGATTATCTTTGATAAAGTCTCTGTCGACGACGAATTTCTTGTCACCAGTGAAGTGGTTAATTAATCATACGAACCAAAATTAACGCGACTTTCGCCCTGTACGAGAACACTATCAAGGCTGGCCGCTGAAAAACGCCCCGACATACGCCCTGGCGCGCAGAGAAATACGCGCACACGTGTATCGAGTCGTGTTAATTGCAATTGAAAGGTCGAAAATGCAACTAAAAACCGAGTCTTCATTATGTCGGACCGCGCTCCTGAGAAACTTTCGCCTGGGCGAGCCGCGCCGACCGTCGGTGAGCCCTTCGCGCTTTGGCTCTGATTTTTCCCTCCCGAAAGGCTAACACAAAAAAAAAACGAAACAAAATGTAACAGATAGAAAAACTCGAAGGCGCCGAGTCAACAACAGCTGGCGATTTGCTGTAAAACGCTTTCTTTGGTCAAAAAGTGGCGACGAATATGACAAGGCGTTCGGATCGTTCGGATGAAGAATAGATGTGGCAAACGAACTGAGTAAAAGGGACCCTTGCGACCAACCCCTTCAGGCTTGAGCTTGGCCCAAGCGCAAGGTCGGCGAGGGCTTCGTAATCGTCGACGTGATGTGCCAAGAAACAGAGCTTTTCTGTTCGCTGGATATGACGACTGACAACTTCCATGAGTGTATTGTGGTCGCATGATGGTTTCGCTGCCACGATTTCGAGGCCTGAGAGGTCCTTCTGGAGCGGCGCGATAATTTGCGGGAAGTTATGCGGAAGCAGCGCTGACGGAACAGTTTTTTACAATTCATGGGTGCTCGTCTCTTCGTATCTAGAAACACACACGAGAGAATTCTCCCAGACCAAGATGAGTAACCAAATAAATCTTCGAGGAAAACAGACTTTTCCTTCCCTCTATGAGTAGACCGAGAGCCTGAGCTTCGCAAAGCTCGGGCGCCATCGCGCACGATTTCCGAATGTGCGCATTCCGAGCCTTTATTTTGACCAGCAAATTTCACGCTCCGCTGATTTTTTTCCGATTCCAATGCGGTTGGATCAATGATGTTGGGATTGGTCCCTCCAAACAGACGTTATCTGAGACGTGGAATGATCTCTCCGTTCCACCATTTATAGGAACCCTGGCTTGTTGGAGCGTACCACGTGCTTCGGGAACCCATAGCAACATACCAGCCACGAGCATTGTCTGTATCGACGCCCATATCTCGAAACTTGTGATGTGCGGCTCCTAAACCATAACTTCCTGCTTCATCACGACGAATGCATCATGTGAAGAACTCGTCAGATAATGAGATTATCAGATAAAGAACTTGTCAGAGAAGGATCTCATCAGATGGCGAACTCGGCAGATAAAGATCTCATCTAACGCGGTTTTTTGAAAGAAAAAAAAAGGTTCGTTATCTGCGGGATTTTAAGGTAATCGATTCCCGCAACGTGCCTCGATAATGTGACAGTCCATTGTGACCTAGATTCCCTGGAGCTCACAAGCTCACCTTCCTCCTGACGGTGATCGCGTTCTATTTACATAAAATCCTCGAGTGAGTGATGTACGAACTATACGTACGATTCCAGAATGCATGAAAGAGCCCCAGAAAGCGACGCAATGCGCGCGAGTTCAACGATCGGCTTCCACCCCCGATGACGAACTCCCCAGGATCAATGAGATCACTCCGATATCCACAGGCAAATTTCAGGATTCCAGAGCGCCCATGAGAGATGCGATTCAGCACTAGAATGGAATGACTCAGCAGTGAACGAAACAAGGTGAAGCTTATGGTTGGCGTGCCGTTTTCCGTGCTTATGCCTCAATCGTCAGTTCCCATTCAGCCGGCTGCCCCGCTGATCGTTTGGTCGCCAGACAGACGTCAGGGGGAGGTACGACCTTGTTTTCTGAAAGTGCTCGGCGATTTTCCACTCGCGCCGCTATGATTTTCAATTGTTCCCAGATGAGGTGAACTTTAACCTAAACTTGATCAACAACAATCGGAAACCAAGCCCCGGACGAAAGCGAGTCGGGATTCGCTTCGCCCCGTCCGCGACTGGTGCCCTTTGCGAGTGGTACGACGCAGCCCGACTGTGAAGGGCGTCGAATCACGACTACGGAGCCGAACCGTGGCCGGAATGAATATTCGGACCGACTCATCGGGAGGAAGCAACGTTGGAAGGTTGAGCTGGTCTTCTTCCCCTGTTGGCTATCGCGAAACGAATGATGAGTTCGATTGACATTTTAGAAAACGCCTCGATTTTGCAGCGGTGGCCTTCTCGAACGTTAAGTATCAAAAACTCATTTTCCGCTCGTATATTTCTAATGACTTCGTTCGATTTTGAAGAGCAGAACGTTGTTCCAAAAATTGGTGCGATGACGGCTGTACGGCCCGGAGCTCCGGCTGACAGTCCTACACTCAAACGCCGAAGCTTGCCAGCGATCGACACGGTTTTCAATCAAGTTGCCGTTCCCGTTGTTCTCGTTGTTAGTTTAGTTGGCGAACTACATTGCTTGTCGGCCTGATTACTCCGTCGAGAACCACTGTCAACGGGAATGACAGTCGATAGACGATGTCCGGTAGTGGTTGATAGCGGTCGTCGGCGAAAGCGTCACTCAAGGTCGTGTCGGTTTGATACAGGTCTCACGCCAGAATTTCTACTCCGAAACCGTTGCTTGGCGCTTAACCAACAATTTGAGTGGGTCGAATCGTGAGACGATCGCCTCTGGTGATCGGAGCCGTTTGCGGCGCGTTCTGTTCCGTTATGTGTTTAACGATTTACGTGTTTCACGCCAACTGGGTGACCCGACCGGAATGTTGGCAAGCCCGCAAGTGAGCCACACGGGAGGTGCTCTGCTTCTCGTCCGGGTCATGTCAGTTTGCGTGACCATGAAGTTAGCAATCGGGCTCACACAGCGCCAAGTCCACCACCCCACACGATCCTGCGAAGGTTCAGATAATCAGCGATTCGGAGGAACAGGGCAGTTTTCTCATCTTCCGGATTTACTTTTTTCTACATGGATGGGAAGTCCTGGGGATTCGGGGGCGTTCTCGAACTTCAAACTGATTAGTGTGAGAGGCCAACGTCATATGAGAGACATGCCATATGTTCGTGCCAAGTAGAAATAACGCCTCCCTGTGCTCTCGGACCAGACCTTCTGGCAGAACCTTCCAGAATCATTTTTTGCGATGTAACAGCGCGAAAATTGTGAATCGGGCATTACGAATCAGTCCAGGGGTCCATTCTTTCACTCCCAGAAATCTGGAGCCGATCGGAGCCAGGAAACTCAAAACATTAGGTTCCTCTGAGCAATTTCCGGGAGGGATATCTTCCGACAGTCCATAACGGAGAACTCAACGTTGGAAAACTCTCCAGCGCGGATCTCTTCGCTCACTCCTGAACCATGGGTACGATCGTGACTCCTCAACCGACCCGGGATCTTCACCCGAACGGGAGTTGCAAGACCGTAATGGGATGAAGCCGGAAACCCCTATTATTCACTGTCCGAATGAACTTCCCAGTTTAGCGTGACTTTGCTACATTTTTCTGGACGAACCCTCAGCTCTCGGATTCCCCGGATAGTTGCCTCTGATCATAGTAGTTGAAGAGCTTGTGAAGTTTCTGTAGCGATCCCAGACGCGTCACTGAGCGAGTTCATGTTCAAGATGGAAACGAACCCAATGGAATTGCTTGGATAATATCCCGAATATGCACAAACGAGAGCAATGCTTGCGTGTCGCTCGTGAGATGTTGCCATTGAGTTGCATGCGCGAATGAGAGCTTCCTACCAAGCTCGTGTTCTTTCCAAGAAATCATTCTATCATGTAGGAAACATGCCGTTGGAACTCTGAATCTTTACAGCGATTGGCCGTTTCTTCCGTTCGATGTTTCGTTTGGGAAAAGCTAGCCTTCGGGGAGGCGACGATTCTCCGACAGGATTACGCACAAATTTCTCGTGATCGGCTCGATTCTTCGGAAATCTCGCTCCACTCCATGGAGGCCGAGAAAGATTCGGCGATCGAATGCCGCTAGGAATCCACTGAGAGCCTCAGCTCCGTCGGACCGACGAGACACCGTGTTGTCGTAACTAAACATGAATTCCCGAGATTCGGAGATTGAAATTTGACTCGGAAAACAGGGATCCACCATAACCGGACGCTTCTCACGCACCGAAACCATCCAAAGACTGGTGGATCTCCGTTTTCCGAGTCAAGCGTTAATTTCCGAGTCGGAAATCATTCACCGATTCCCGAGTCTCGGAAAGTCATGTCTAGTCCTTTCGCATGCGGTGCCAGGTCGATTCGAATGAGGAACTCCACGAATAAGCGTTGCCGGATCCAGGAACGACGGAAACTGAAAGCTTAGGAGCAATGCAGCGCGATCTTCCCCAGCGAGGAGTCTTACGCCACGGAAAGAACGAATGGGTACTCGAGCTCAGAACGGAGCGCGCAACCACGAGTTCGAGGACCACATCACTGATTCCTCAGAACTTCCGGAACCAATTCAATGATTACAGAGTAAGTTCTGAATCGAAAGTATGATGGGCATTGAGGGAAAAAGGAACGTTTCGGTGTTCCAGATGAGCGGAATCGACAGAGCTTTTGTGCGGTTGTTCCACAGTTTTTCGAGAATTTCTCCTTGCATCCGCAACCCGGAACTCGAGGTTGAAGCCGTGTACTCCCCTGATACAAATGGATTTGATGCCCAATGAAGTGAGGGGCATCAGAATCGACCCACATCCTCTTCCTGCGACTTAAATCTCAGCATCGTGAGCTATTCATCTGAATCGGGAATTCTGGATGAAAGACGGCGGAAGATTCGAACGAAACCCGGCCCCGCTGTTTATCTATCTGCTCGTCGGTCGCTGCGTCCGTCGTGAATAAACGGAGACGCTGCCGATAATTCGGTTGGATCCACTCGACGCACCGTGGTTCCGGTGACGGGATTTATTTTGTTACTGCCGCTCGCTGCTGAACCTTATCGCAAGACATCGGGTCTTCCGCGACCGCAGCATTCAGTGTTCGCAGAACGAGCGAACTTCCAGGATTCGACATCTCAAAGATGGAGCCGAGGAGCGAAGCGAACAAAGCGACTTTCCTACTGTGAGCACTGAATTCAATTTCACAGCTGCCATTCCCGTTCCGATCCGGCATTGTCGCCGTTGACATCGCTGTCTTAGGCCTGATCCCGATCGTCGCAGCCGCCATACTAGACTTGAAAAATAGAATGATCGAACACATCATGGCGGAAACCACATCGGTGGATGGTCGGCATCATCACGGGCAGCCTGTCAAAGAATCGTAGGTGTCATAACTAGCCGACATAGTTGTACCAGTCGTCGACGTCGTCGTCTTCATTGCCTGCATCGTTGACGGTGCGGCAGCTGCCCCGGATGTTGCGGCGGCCAGCGCAGTGGGAAAACGAAGATGATCATGAGAAGCATCTCAACTAGTCAGAATTGAGAGCGAGCAGAAGAAGCCTGTCAGAGCAGCGGGCGGGTGAGCGATTCAAGAGGCAACGGCTGGTAGTGCGAACCAGGGGTGGGCGTAGAAGTAGCTGATTCGCGTGTTTCCGGTCAAGCCCCGTGTTCGCAAGGAGTTCCCAGTGAAATTATGTAGGTCCCACTGATCCGGGATTTTTCAGCGAATCCTCCTGTAGGCGATTCTCCAACTTATTTCCGCGGTCGATGAAATTCTGAGCCAGTGTTCAAAAGGTTCCCACAGCCATTGCCGAAAAGTCGCCGACTCTCGCCCGCGAGCGTCCCTCAAAAACGAGAAGTCCGTGTGATGAACACGTTATCAACGCTCCCACTTCCGACGATTAATTAGGACCGTTCGAGTTGATGCAATTACTGTTTTCGCATTTTCACCCAATCCCTCACGGCGGCTAAATTTAATGACCGTTGTATCCCCAACGGTGCACGTATCACTGCCCCAACGAGAGAACAGACGACCTTACTAGGAACATTACTTGGACCGCCTGCTTCTCGTTCCGGACGAAGAGTCGGCGGGAGTAGCCGGGGATAACTCTCAATTTCGTCCCAGAAAGCGCGTCACAAAATTTCACCTGCAGCTGTCAAGAGGATTCGGAATGGCAACGATAACCCCGGGGTTATCTCGGATTCTCCGAAGCTGTCTCTGTTTCCAGTGTCACATCATAGGAGCGCAAGGACCCTCTTCAAGGTCGTCGTGGAAAGCAACTGGTTATGAGCGCAGCAGTCACTGGCCCTCATGTTCCCGAGGAGAGGCTTGGGCGAATTAGTTTTTCTAGTTGAGGTCTTGCATCCGAATGATGTAATTCTGTGTCGTCCCGCTCTATTGTGGGAAAACAGACATCGCGGTGACACACTGTGTCGTTGTACAGGCTGTCGTCTCGGGGCGCATGTAGTCAGTATCTGCAGCAAGTGCAAGGTCGAACATTCGTTGTTGGGGGAACATCTGATCGTAGACTCGTTAAGAAATCCCCTGTGGGTAAATCATAACTAACGATGGGGATGACCACGACACGGATTACGAAGCAAGTTTTCCATTCTGGCCCTTACGACGGCGACCACCGGGCCGACATGCTCCGCTTTCAAAGGACACGCCATTGTGGGTGAGCAGCACGTTTTTCTTCCAGATGACGTCGTGGCGAGCTGTTTCCTCTGCCGTAATTAACGGTGAGCAACCGCACAGAAGTGGCTTCCAGGATGGTTGCTCTAAAAAAGCAGTTTCTGGAGAGTTGGCCTTCCCGCCCGAGTTCCACATTGATGAAAGAACCGTTTTGAGCCGTTATTCAAATTCCATCGTTCCTTCTTTTGCGCTTTTTTTTTGGGGTCCATTCTCTCCTGCTTTTTCAACTTCAGCTCGATTGGCGTGCCTCGGTCAACTCGATCAGACAACAACAACGAGCGGGCGAACGAGCAGCGGACGAAAGAGCCGACCGTAAACCGGCAGATAGTAAGACCGGCAAACCGACAGCTAACGGAAAGCTCCTTGAGATTCAACCACGCAAGGTCTCGGAACTCCCTTCCGACAGGATTCCATCTGACTTCAGGCGTTCCCAGCGGGAGGCATATCTGTCGCAGATTCTGTGATTTAACCACCGTTAACCAGTCAGCTCGGCGCGGCGAGCATGACTGAAAAGGCCAACTCCCTTTTCGTTCGCAGCTTTTTCAGGTTCTCGGATTATTCTCGGAGTTCCGATGGCATTGCTTGTCGCAACGATCCGTTTTCAGCGCCGTTATCGGATCGCGTTGAGCCGGGCGTTGGAACCAAGCGGTGCGAATTCACGGGCGCGAACGTAACTCCCGTGCCCGTTGACCGCGATGTTTGTTGTTGGACGTCTGGCAGAATTTTATTCATAAACTGCGTGTTTTGTCAGGTTTCGCTCGCTTCACTGTAGTGTAGGCAGGGAAACGAGCGGACGACACCCCAGCCACCCATGGGTCGCACGGGATGCTTGGAACCCGATGGGGAACTTGCTTGATAGCGGAGTAGAAGTTCCGCGGAAACGTTTTTACACGGACGGGCATTCCAGAGAGCGAGAGTGTGCAATCGCTCGACGGGAAACGACGGGGATCGTAGGCAGCAGCCAGGACATTATACAAATAAGGCCGTCTTGCTTGGATAAATGACCGCTTTAGTGGTCAGGTCTGTTGAAATACTTTATAGGCCGGACTGGATCAGACGCTGTCCATACCACCGCAATCACAGGGAGAACAACAGCTCGCCATACGGCACTGGAACAGCGAACTAGCCACTCTGGCGGCCTGTGCGCGAAAATCGGCTCACGACGCTTCCACACGCCAATCACACTCTCGAGGGTATTCGCAAAAGTCGTGAAAAACGATAATTTCGCTGCGATTTCCTCGGAAAATTCCATACGCAAAATAACCGGTATCCGCTGCCGGCCTGGACGAGCCAATCAAAGAATTGATTCAACGCTGTGGTAAGGTTTCCACTTTTGTTTCTCAGATCTCTTCATCCTGTCATCCGACACATTTGATCACCGCTTATTTTTATTATGGATTGCTGCTACCGCGCGATTGCTGCCGAAATTTTATGAGTGGGGCCAGCGAAGATGTCTTCATCTTTGAAGAACATGGCCGCCTTTTCCACGACACACCCGTGATGGCGGTACCGAAAATTCTCATGGCTGACCACGCGAGTTTTGGGCCTGCGACTTCTAGAATGTTCAAATGAACTTTCCCCTCACGCTTCGGAGATAGATCGAATCGGGAGAGTGCAAAACGGCTTTCGGGGAGATGTGAAAACCGTCCCCAGGTCGGTGGGGCGAAAGTACGTATGATGTTAGAAAGTTGCGTTCCGTTCCGCCTTCCATTCCGAAATCAAACGGGATTCCCGACGGAGTTCTGGTGGGGCTACTGTGAGCAGCGCTCTGCCGTGGAACAAGCTTTTGTCGGAGAACGTTTGCTGTTGACCGAGATGAGTTTCGCTTTTTTTCTGAAGGAAGAAAACGATAATCGTCTAAGCATCGGATGTTCTCGTTGCCGTCTCAGTCCGGGAGGCAACAGGCGAACGAGCGAGCAAACGACCGTCCGCTGGCTTGTCCGATCCTTGCTCGTCCACACGTGGCCAAGCGCAAAGCTAACTGCTGCAAGCTCGCCCCTTCAGGAATCACACTGGCCACCACAACCCGAGCATGGTTTCTCACCGATTCTCTCAGTCCCCGAGCTTCGCACATCGCGAACCGGGCGGTTGGCCGGTGTATCGCAGCTCCCAAAACTGCAGCCGAACTGATAAGCAGTGATTTTGACATGTTGGAGCGCGCGAATCTCCCTGAGGCCTTCCGACGGTTCAAACACTTCGTACGATTCCGAAATTAATTCAAACGTGGACAACCAACAGGCTATCATACGAAAATCGGAGTAAGGGAGAAATGTTGGTGATGGGCACGCTCGAAGCTCCGCTAGGTCGCCATTTGATACAATTTGATCGGGATTCCCCGGAGCAATCCATGTTTTCTTTGTGAATCTCGCTATCGTTATCGGATTTCAGCGCCGAACGGCGACCAATTAATCATCTAGACTCGTATGGGAACTTCTCGAAAATACCTCTGATAAGGGAAATCATATTTCTTGCTGATCTGCCCTTTAGCGCTAATAAGGGAGAAGCTTATCACCGTAGGAGGTCGAATTGCGTGGAATGAAGCCCCTGCTTTGGGATTTCAAAAGTCCCCGGAAAAACATCGGTTTTTGACGGATCGAGTCCATTGCACACCGAACGGCGGAGCTCGGGTGGTCAAGACGTCCGTTGGATCCATGCAGTCTAAAATGGTCGAGCAATGACGATCGTTCGAAGTAGTACCGAGCTGCACCATCTGTACTCGTCGCGAACGTCCGACCAGCGAATGACAGGGGCATAGTGCGATTGGTTCAATTTTTCCATTTGAGGGTCAATTAACTCGAGCGTCCGGCGCTCAAATCGCCGATGTTGTTCGCAGCTGTCCAAACCAGAACTCATTCTTTCTTCCAACAGGAGAAAACCTCAGTATTCTGGTGTCCCTCAGGATTGAATGGGCTTTGTTTTTCGTGAGGAAGTGTTGAATCACTGCTTCAATCAGACCACCATCAGCATTGCTGTCCGTTCTGCTGTGGGGCTGTAGCAGCGGGAGCAGCCGGAGTCATTTCGAACACAAGGCTATTCAGAATGAAAGTTCGTTTCTTCTCCAAGGTTGGGGGTCAATCATTTTTGGGACAATCGGTGAGTTCCACCAGCCCACCGGGCTGTACCCGATGAACTTTCCCGTCCCAGCTCGGGAGGACGGAAACTTCTTGCGGGGAATCCGCGGGAAGCTCTTTCCGCTTGCGTCACTGCACTTTCACTCAAATCTTGGCTCGTGAGAAACACTGCGCTTCCTAATTGGTGAATCAAGTCGCTCGGATCTGAAGTCTCGCCACAACGAGACCTTCCGCGCACTGTCTACATCCTTACGTAAGGGTTTCTGAGTAGAATCAGACGCGGAACTTAAACAGACCGAAGGAACGCTCAATTTGTCAGTTGCCGCGAGGTGAAGGTATACAGAACAGCAACTCAAATGAGGAACTCGAGAGACTACGCAACAGCACTACGCGGCTACGATCGAAACTCTCAGCCTGACTGCCTTTGCGAGCGAGGATGGGATCTCCGCTATTTCGAATGACCTACTGTTTTTCAGTCGGAACTCGACACGGCCGAGGAAGAAATATGCAGCGCCGCAGAGCCGCAGTTCGTAAGCAACGGGTTCACGAAGTGGCTTTCGCATGAATACATCAGAGTACCCCATTCGTCTCGTTATATCTACACTGTCGACAGTTTCGGGCTAGCTCGGAATCGGAGGGAATTTGCCCCGAATACGAACAAGCACGAACGCACGACATGCGTAGTAATGTCGACAACGAATTGAATTCCGCCAGAACCACTCCACTGTCGTTTCCTACTGCAAGAGCGACTAGCGATGCGGAGCGATACAAAACTTGATCCACTTCTCCCACTAAACAAAGATGACTGTCAGAAAAGAGGAGCCGGCAGGAGTTGGGCTGAGATGAACGTCCAGGAAGGAAGGTGAAAAGAGGGCAGTTGTGCTTCGTTCACCGCGTCATTCAAGCAGATTCGTTACCACAATCACAGCCACAGAAGACCCCGCGGTCTCGCTGTCGGTTCGTCACGCGACCGGTCTTCAGGATCATCCAGGATACCACAAATCCAAAACACCCAGGATACCGTACGAACCGAGGCCTGGACCGAAGTCCGGGAGTTCGGGGACTCCGAGAGCGTCCACTGAGTGAGGTGTTCAGAGACTCTCGGGAAGCTGTCCCGGAGTCGCGAGGAGAGCCCGAATCGAGACGAGGCGAGCACTAACGAGAACTGACACACTTTTGAGTATCCGTCAGCTGATCGGAGTATCCTTGGAATCGTCGCGGACTTCGCTCGAGAACGAGACTTCGTCGGTCAGTGGGGCCGGTAGTATCCTGGGATCACTGAGCACTGTCGTTGATTCGGGAACCGTCGCGATCGTGGCCCGAATCGTGTCTGTGGCTGTGTTTATCCAACGTCCTCAACAATTCTCTGTTCACTCACCGTTCGGGAGGCGATCCACACTACGGTGCTGCACCTCAGAACTATGGAGCAGTTCAGTTGCCGGTTATAGTATATATTAAACTACACAGTCGAACCGGAGAGGGAGACCGACGTCTTTCCACGACTGCAAGTCAGCAAACTGTGGCAGCAAGCGCGGGCGCTCCGCTGTCTCGCCGGATGCCCCTCGGCAGGCAGTGCCGCAACGGCGGCCGCGACTCCGTGTTCACATGTAGCAAATTTCGCGTCGGAACTGGCGGGCATTTCAACGTCGTTGGCGATCAACGTCGCCTCGGACGATCATGCAGAGTGAATCCAACCACTCGGTTGCCCTCAAGGTCAA
This sequence comes from Phytoseiulus persimilis, assembly GCA_037576195.1. Lineage (NCBI taxonomy): Eukaryota > Metazoa > Arthropoda > Arachnida > Mesostigmata > Phytoseiidae > Phytoseiulus > Phytoseiulus persimilis. The sequence continues at coordinate 7,194,121 of CM075103.1, forward strand.
GAGAGCTTTGCGTGCGCTCCATCTGAGACTCGGTTCGGCGGGGAGAGCAGCTGCGGTCCCTCCGATTGTTCGAATGATGTCCGTATCGATTCCACGTGCATGGGCGGCGAAGCCGTACGCGGGCGGAAGCCGGGTCGGGTTCGAAACAGTGGACTCATCAATTTAGAGGTGACAACTATCATAGCTACGTTGTAAAACGTCCAATCTGCTCTGTGGATCGATCGTGGGAGAAGGTTCGGGAACGGTTACTCACAGCTGCGACTCGGCAAATTTGAAGAACTATGATATCTACAATCAGAGAGCCTGTGGCGACGTCGGAATCCTTCGATTTGACGTGGGAGCTTACCAAACCGCACAAGTGTAGCAGCCCCGCAAGTCTGGTACATGTGTGCGTAAGGGTACGGTTATCTCGTTCGTCGAAAGTACTGGTTACGCAGCTTCTCAAGCGAGGCACGCTTTCGCTCGGAAAAAAAATCTGCGGACGTACTGCGGAGGAATGCGATGGAAATCGTACAGATCGGTCTCGAATCCAGCGTTTGAGAATCCGGCGTGAATAGAGAGAGTTCTCAAATTTTTCGCCGACAAATGAGAATGAAGATGCTCTTAGCCGTAATCCCGTCACTCGGAATTGCTGATCACTATCATGGGCGGGACGAACAGCATAACTGAATGCCAAGCGTCCACCATCAGGGCACTGAAGATCATTAATCCATTGATTGTAACGGTAGATAAGGAAATTTTTGGCCGAGGCCGGTGAAAGCACTGAGAATCTAACACAATTCGGTGGACCCATGGACAAGAGCTTTACTCCTGATGGATGTATTGAAATCCTCAGAAGTGAAATATAGGAAAAATTCGACCTCTCAACCTAGACCTTGGGGGCCTCAAGGTCAGGCGACGCAAGACTCTATTCCTCCTGTGGCGGTCTCGTGGGGTATCAAGACTCCAAACTTTCGCTGGACGAGGGCAGATAGTGCCAACATGAAAATGTTCGAATCTTGTTCTCCCCTTCATCATATATGCTCGAATTATCTGGCGCCGCCTGCGACGGAGTGGATTGGAATGGTTGGAGAAGGTCCGGAAAAATCCCACGCTCTGTTGACGGGGGCTGCAGTCTGTTCGAAACTTCTGTGTGAAAACGAAGATCGCTGGGGAGCTCAGAGAGGGAGGGGTAAGATACCTACGGTGAATCCATCTTGAGGACGACTGTTGCGATGATCTCTTTGAAGCCTCCAACACGAACACGCGCTGAAGCTCTGGAGCTTTTTGCAGCAGAAGATATAGCATGATCTTCAAGCACTTCTTGCCATGGAAAGCAGTGCCCATTGTCAAGTGGAGAACTTGTGGATCCAAGACCCATGGTCACCAGAACAGGCAACCTCCGCCCATCCCTCCCCCAACATGGCAGGACGATAACTCTCCCCATCGTCCAAGCTAACGATTTGCTCGCCCTCGTCTTCACCGCGCCATTTATAGCCGAATAGATGTCAAAAAGCGGGCGAACATAGTAATTAGGCAGCCACATGTCCGTGAATTGGACCCCTCGGAGCTGATAGCTGCAATAAATCGATGATTCATCCGCGCGCGTGGGCATCTTCCTCCCAAATATGATGTAAAGGCGTCTCACGCGGTGAATTGAGAACAGCAGAAGAGGTGAGAAAAAGCATCGAGCAGTTGTCACGGAGCAAGGTCGCGCAGAGATCTTGGAGACCGTTGAAATATGGGTTTGTTTTCAAATTCCTGGCGTGGTCATGCGACCTTTCAAGCCGTCGCCATGATGAAGCGAGCCGGACCTCGGGTGGTTTTTTGATTTTAGGAAAATGTTGCAATGCGGCCCAGCATCGATGAACCAGCAACAATTAATCAAAACCGATCGAAAACGAAACAATCGAACAGTTTGTTCACAGCACACAAATCTTCACGTGAGTCGTACTTTCGATATCAGACAGGGATTGGTTGCTCGATGTTCGCACTTTCCTGTCGCTTGTCGTTAGAAGCCATATCCCTTCAGTTTCCCACATTCCCCTCTCCAGAAAGAGTCATCGCGGAAGACCGATCTACTGGAAGATGGTGGCGAGATTGTTTTCACAGCTCTCCTTGCAAAGCAGAATCAGCAGATGGGAATGACATGCCAAACGGAGGTTCCGTTACGAAATTCCGGAGCTGTGTTCCGCTGCCAACTAAACCTAACTTGAGCGTTGGTCATAATCGTACCACGGCGTCCATGCCCACTCGCCGATTTCTTTTTGCCATCGATCTTTCCTGGAATATGGAATGTTCGAATCAAACGGGCTTCGAAGGCCGATTTAGTTTCCAGGTGATGAATTCGAACGGTTAGACCACGTTGTCGAAATAATCCGTGGAAATCTGATTCAGTTCCGTGGGACAGAGCTGTTGTTGGGGATCTGACGTATCTCAGTTGTGGAGTTCGGTTTCTGTGACAATTCGTAAAAAGTCGCTTAAGCCCGTTCCTGGTCGTTTTCTGGCGTGATCGACGATCGCGAGGCCGAACCTGGGGACATATGGAGTCTGGACATCCAAGCGAAGGAAAAACGAAACATCTCGAGAATTCGAAAACCCAGCATTCCGTTTCTGAAGTGCGAGTTGGGATCGCCCGGTGGGGCGAATGCTTTCTGGCCGTGTTGATAAGTCGTTCCCGGGTTTAATTATTTTAAGGAGAGTCCGAGTTCTTTGGGGCAGAGCCGGACGAAAATTCGGGCTAGGGAGTGCCTCGATTGAAATATTAGACTACTTCTTTACCTAATGGATCGCTGTGCGGCCACCTGAATAGAAGACATTCGTTACAGCTTGTTAACACCTTCGCGCAAAGCGACAACTCCACCTCATGGATACCGCCGACACACTGCAGGGCCCATGTCAATACATCAACATTACAGAATTTCGGCTTCGCCCGGTTCCGCGTCGTCATAACCTCTCGACAGCAGTCGCAACGCAGAGAACGATACTCACCATCCAGTCCTTCAATTTGCGGCGAATTCGTCGGTCTAGTCCGACCCGAACCGAATCTGGTCGCTCCTGCTACTCCAGGTACAGAACAGTCTGGTTGTAGCCCGAATCCAGGGGCGTACCCAGCTTTTTTTTGGGGGGGAGGGGGGGGGGGGGGGCAAGGATGTGATGATGATGCCGATGATGATGATGATCATCGTCTCGAGATTTTCATGACACAATCAACATGGTTTTCAAACCTGTGAGAATTTTCCTGATAGGACTGAATCTTTGTGGAACTTTTTCGTCCATCAAAGTAGAATATAATCCACCCTTCGCAATATCATCGAAGAGTTTCGGGGGGGGGGGGGCATGGCCTCCTTGCCCCCCAGTGGGTACGCCACTGCCCGAATCCCCATACCCACGAGTTGTCTCCGAGAGTCAACGACGCACCCTCCTTCGAAATCGGGACTACGTTGGACTGCTTCTTCAATGAGCCGTTCAACACAAGACTCGAGCCGTTTCAGAATGGAAAGTTGTTCTAAAAACGAAAAAAACTAAATGGGGTGAAGTCCCAAATTTCTTCCACTGCACAGCAAATTTTTCGAGTCATTATCCAGTCATCGACTGGCACGAGGGCGACCGAGATATTCTCTCTTCGTTTTCCCCTTCTACTGATACAAATTATCAGAAACCGCTCCCGCCTGACAGCTGGTGATGACGTTGAGCTTCTGCAATCAATACTTCCAGCGCCCGGACCCGTTCCAAGTATTGCAACTAATCTCTGAAGGATTCCGACGAGGGGATTGGCTGGTTTGATTTGTTTCGAGAGTCATTCCCGCGGTCGTATCGCCTTAATTATAATTTCTCTCAACCTTCTGTCTCCGGCACTACGGCCAATCGGTTTCCTCCTAGGAATTTCTTGGCCCGAGAAACTGAAACCAGAAATAGTCGATTGGCCTTTCTGTCGAATATAATGCCAGGAGTCCGAGTGAGCGAACCGGCCGGTTCGACCACCACCACAAACGATCCAGTTGCCCAGTGAATACGTCTGGAATTCCATCAGGGGTGTTCCCAGTCGAAGTGAGAGACTCAGCTGTTACGGCTGATAGAATCAGGGCACGATGAGATAAACTCCCGGACGCCCCGCTCACGTCCGCGGAGTACAGCGCAATACAATGCTTCGCTGATGGCAATCGTAGGTACCGGCGATCGCTTCACATGGCTGTGTCACCTGTTGTTCAGTGTAGACATCACGTTTTTCCAACAATGGCCTGCAGAGCTTGGCTTGCGAGCCATGCCGATACACTCGATCCTGGCCGTTATCTTGCGTCGATTTCAGCACAGCCCGATATTATTTCCCGAACGTTTTGGTTTTTACTCATTTGCACCGCGACAACTGTCACCATCGCCACGGCTTTATGTTGGCTGTCGCACCCGTGGTTTGATGCTGATGTTGTTGACATCGCCTTTTGCTGTCAATGTTCGTCAAACGTTGAAGTTCCAGTCCGGGAGAGTAACGATCGCCAATGACATCCTCTCGCCCCGCGCCCATTTTCTCCGACATCTTCAAGGGGATTTGCGTCGAATCGGGTCTTTATGATGACAGAGCGAGCTCTTCGCGCGTGAAAGCTGCAGTGTGAGTCACTTGTTCAAAATGACCTCCACCGACGAAAAATTAGGAGGAGAGAAGCAGTTCCGTGGACTCGCACTTCGGTGTGAGTTTCTTCCGTATTCGTTCCTCTCCACCGATTTTATCTCGAGAATGCGCTGACGTTGTAGATCCAGTTTGTGACGTCATCCCTCGCAACATGATGTGAGGCTGATACAAGGAGCTCGAGTGGAGAAGCCTCTCTAAATGACAGCGGAGTTTCAGCTCTCGCAGCCATATTTATATCGAATCCGTTGCTCCTTGCAGCTCCAATGATATCTCCGTTTCGAGTAAAGTCGTCCCGCCCGGAGGAAGTTTCCTGTTCGGAGCGAATTCCGAACTGTGAAAACACCGGAACGACAAGTCACCACTCGGGGTTTGACGCCTCCGTCTTCCACATTCTGTCCTGGAGGAAAAACTGGACAATTCCCCTCCCGAATCGAAACGAAGACCGCGTGCGCTGCTCTGACTTTTTCTTTGTCTTCTCTTCATCTCGTATTCCTGTGTGACACTTACGAAACACGTTTACGCGGCGAACCGCAGCCTCGCGTAATTTGACTACCAATGTTCTCAGTTGCTAAACGTACGGTGACGGTTGAGAGCTCCGCATGATTCTTCTGATAGAAGCGCTCAAACGCGGCATCGGTGAATTTTCCTATCCGCTCGAATTTCCTCCTTGTCGGCGTTCGGCGTTGATCCGTTCATTTTTCATTGAATTACGTTCGCCGTTCCGCCATGTGAAGGAGAGGTTCGGCCACCAGACATTCGGTTACATCGACTCATTCGACAATTAGTTCTAAAAGCACAGAATGAAATTCCTTGCATCGCTCCGGTAATTCGAAGCGGACTTCAAAAACCCCAATTCCGCAGTTGGAATTTCCACGCTTTCACGAAGGCAGGTCTCATATCGATTCCTCGACGTACCGCTGGATTCGTTCGACCTTATTCGCTTTCAAATGTTTCCGAGCAGAATTCCGGGATAAGGGGTACATGGGTTCTCGATGTGCGATAGGAAACTGGTGCGAACGCTCTCCAAACGGCGGGAATGGATGACACGCAACCACGGCTCTGGCTGATGTCGACAACAAACGTGGAAGGACCTGTTGATTCGCGCCGGGACTCGCCCGGCGTATGGAGAGTTTTCTTGGACGAATCCGCCGAGACAAATACGATGTTGGTTGCCGACGGGCCCCGAATCAATCAAAACTGGCTTCTGTATTTTTCAATATTCACTCGCGCGCTGTTTATCGACCTCGCTTAACGTACAGTACCAGTCCGCCGAATACGCTCCATTCAACGGGTTTCCGAAAAGTGGCAGCTCAACGTTACCGACTATTCTCCGCGTTATGGTTTATGGCTCGGAGGGAGCCAATGTGTGACACAATCGGGTTGATTACCCGCTCTCTCATAGTCCCGTTCAGCTTCAAACCGCGTTTCGATGTGACGATTGATTGATCAACACTTCACATCCATCTCACGCCTTGTGCTGTGGATGAACTCTTTCCTTTGGGATCGGGAGGTGTACGTTGGAACGGTAATGACAGCATCGCTTCGAAACGGATTCGAAATTGATTCTCCGGGTTTCGCCATTCGTACTTCCGATTTGTCAAAGAGACGAAACGTGATGAAAAAGGCAGCCGTGACTCTTTCGAGCCGGATAATCGCTTGTAAATGGACGAGGCTCGCGCGAATGAAAGTTCAAAGATGCTCGAAGAGTGATCACTTGTCAGTCTACCTGATCGGGAGGAAAATTGATTGAACATTAGGCCCGGGGCCGCACATTTGGGCCGACATTTATCCAAAGTGAACCACTTCTCAGATGAGATATCCCGCGGAGACTTCTTCACTTCGCCAATTACCTCCGATCTCCGAATCAGGAGCTTGTCTCGGGAGGTTTCAGACCTCGACGATTCACAGAGGCTTGCTTCGGCAGCTGGTTGGTCGGGCGTGAGGATCTACTACGGAGCAGAATCTTTTTAGAACACATTGCTCATCGACGAAAATGGAGAAGATTGTTGGTTCTGTGAAGTATCTATCCCCCAGTTACCAACGATTTCCTCAAGTGCCGATTTTGATGATGATCATCGGCACCGAAATTGATCGAGCAGACAGATTTTACGACTAGCAGTACCGCCAGCAGCGCCCTTTGGTAGAACTACCGATGAAGCTAACTATATTTGGTACTTTCAGCTCTAGCGTTTCCACAAAGGCTCACGGAAAAACTGGTCCATTATTCCCAGTAGAGGTCTCGAGGCTGTCTTCGGCCGCGAAGACTCTGGTATCGTCGCGGCTTCAACTGCCGCGGCTATCAGAGCCGATTGCCGACGGTGCGATTCACAAGAAGCTGCACGGCTCTTCCAAGGGGCGAGCCAAGGAAGCGAACGTGTTTTAATGATAATACCAATCAAAGAGTCGAGCAGCCTGGCTACGAAGGGGCGGCAAGAGGAGGAGGTGCGGGCAAGAAAATCAGAGGAAAAACGAACCAGCTTTCGGACCGGGCAACACTGACTGTCGTCGCCAATGTTGCTCTAGAAGACGAATGCTGGCAGTTCCGTCGTCGCTGGCTTAATGGGGGCTTCCGTTGGTCTAGGACCGAAAGCGGATCACCGGTTTTCTCCCCGAATTTCTCCTCTTTTCGTAGCCCTTTGCGCTATGTATGCGCCATGGGCATTTTCCGCCTGTATCAATCACGCTCCGTGTTAGGTTCTCGGAAGACTCCTGACACGATTCCTTCGTCGAACATGCTTTTCGAATGTTCATCGCAAGTATGCCTGCTGTCATACGTCTCCAGAGTCTCTTGGTATCCGTGATGTGCGGTGATAAACATCTACGTGCGCTCAACACATGACCACCAGGCCGTGTTCCGCGAAGTTTCAGGTTTTTCTAGAAATCGGATTGCAGCATAACGCGCGAGATCTTTCACTGTGCTGCTCATGATAGTCGAGATAACAAAGTAGGGAGCATATGTTCGAACTAATTTCATGTCGAAAGAACTGCTTTGAATCCGAACATTGTCTCATGTTTTTTTTTGTTCCAAACTTGTTGCTGGAATTGTTGCGCCGAGCAAACGTTTCTTCGTTCATCCAACCAGCGGAATCGTATACTGAATCGGACTATCACAGCGTTTTTCTCTATAGCTGCCATCATCGTTCGCTCTCAGGACTCTATCAGCACACCCGAACTAGTATCAAGAACTAGTTGCTCGATCGTCAGCCTCGTTGGAAGTTGAGTTCCGCTGGGCATTCGTCCGTACGGCTAGAGGCAACGAGGTTCAGATAAATTAGAATCAAGCCACACGGAGACGAAATCCTGCCGATGAGGAACGACTGTAAGCGCTCTCGGCACAACTCCCTCGCCAGCTCTCAAGCTGAGCACGCCCCGAATCCCTGAACCTCCGCGTCCAATGGATCCAATTCACTCACTGCAGTGATTGTGTGATCTGAAGAGAACCGCCCCATTCCACGACGAAAATTGTGTTTCCGAATCGAACAAGACCCAAGACGTGGAAACGAATTTGGAATTCCAAAGAGGAAACAGCCACATTCGAAAGTCACTTCAACAGACGGATATCGAACACCCTCAGCAAGACACAGACTGCGTCTGTATACGAGTGGGTTTGTGCAGCTCCGCTGCACTGTAAGCGTTTTCCATTATTCTTCTTATTCTTGGTTCCGTCTTAGTTCTTCAGTTTTCTTTTTCAAGTATACGCCCTTAGGATCAAATGTTTTCAATCGTATTTCCAGACAGCTATTGTCCAGAATAAGGGAACGCCGCACCCCACCGTCGTGGTCTCCTCGAGTCATTCGAAGTTGATTAAAAACGTTTAGATCAGATCTCAACCGAAAGCGTCATTATCACCCGTTATAATACAATTCCAACCAGCCGACAGTTAGTGAATCATCAGGCCTCACGCACAGCCCGTACAGTTGGCACAATTTTGCCTCGCGCCCGACTCGATGGATTTATACTTCCGGGTGGTTCCGTCACATTATCAGGTTAGCCTTGCTCTGAACGAGTAAGATCGTGACGGGTTGTATTTTGCTAAGTGAGAGCAACCAATTCCCACTGAAACGCCCATTCTCCGGCAGCGAACACTGCGGCGCTCTCGCCCTTTCTCTCTTGATCACCGCTCGGCTGTGTTGAATTCAGGTACCTAACAGAAAGCGTTGGGTACTGGCCCGAAGCGTTCGCCTCGAAAACGTGCGAAGAGCAGGAAGATGCGATCAAACAAGGCAGTTGGATCACCGATGGGTGGACCCGCGGAGGGAACGGCGTCATTTCTCATCTTACTTCTCGTAGACTTTACGGAGGAAATTCTGACAGTGATCATGTCGTCGTCGTGTGAACGATATTTCCTTGATGAAGTCTTCTAGTCAGCCAGAGACCTTTGGTAATGCACTTGACCTTGGCAAAGTTGACGCAGCTTTACCAGAGCGCCGGCTGGACAACCTGCCAAGCAGGCAGGCAAGCTCGCCCACTGAGAAAAGCGCGGCACGGAGGCGGAGGCGAACGGGGTACGCGCTTCGGAAGGGGACCACCTTGACGATGTCCACGATGAATCTCACAGCTCCTAACAATGGCTCCATTATCAAAAAGAATAACAATGATAGCTGTCACTGAACGTCGACACTGCTGCTCGCTCTCACTTTTTTGGATGGAAACGGTGCTGTAATTAAATGCATAGTTTCCACCGACGGATGGGGAGCCCTGATGAAACGCAAACCGAACAACAATGAAAAGAGCATCGAGATGATTTAAAACAACTCTCGACGAAAAAAATCAGTTTAAGTTCAAGTTTTCCGAACGCTTTCATAAACAGGCGTCAGGAGCGAGAAGGCTTGCAAAAGTTCTAATCGGTTCCGGCCGGGAGCAAGTGATTGTCTAATTTAGTAAGAGCGGGAATTGTTTGGAAGATGATTCCAGCGGAGCGGGGTCTAGTATTTCAGGGCTTGTTCCAGCTCCGGTTGAGGAGGAGGGTTTTTCAGTGGGATCGCCCAGGCGCTGCTCGGCACCGAAAGCTCCGGCTCGAAAACCCTGGGATGAGATTCTCCGAATATCGAATGTCATCCCCGTATTTCCTGTCGTTCCATCGTTAACCGAGCAGGTCGTTAACGAAAGTTGCGGATCACTCAATCGGCCTTCTGGAGCTCAGTTGATCAGTCTCAATCCACACTTCGTGAGGAATCCATTTCCCGAAAAAAGTATTTTGGAAGGAAAAAACTGTTACTGCTGACGCAGTGCGGAGCATCAACACCCAAGATTACTGTAACGATCGGCCAACAAATAGACCATTCTTTCCGTGGTTCGAAAGAGTATAGAAAGGAAATCCAGCGGACGCTTCGATCATCATTATGGTCATTATCGTCACCATTTTGATTTCGATAATCACTCAATTGTTGGAGATACAGTGTTGCTGTCAGACTGTGTCAATTGTAACCGATACACTGATTGATGCATTCACTCAGTCACACGAATGCCGCAATCGTGCCCTGACGCATGATGTTGAGGTGGGAGATAGGGGGTATTTTTCGATTTGCATGTTTGCAGCCGAATCGGTGTCACGATGTTTGTCTCCACGATCGAAGCCGGCTGTCTCCCCCAATCTCGAAATCCCATGAGGACCCTACCCTGGCTGTCGATTAAGGAAGGCGAAAAGTAGATGAACGAATTGAGCAGTGTGGTTTCTCAGGAAAACCGTGATCGAGCTCACTCTTTGACGATCCCTGGAATGATGATGTCGTCAAGTGACGCGGATCCCTCGTGAGGACCCCATCCTTGAGTAGATTCAATGTGTCTTCGATCAAATCGTGACCGTCTATGATCAAGTTATCGACTCGCGATTCGTGATATAGAGCTGCCATTCTTGTGCTCTGCGAACACTCGATCCACAGAATTCGAAAACAGATTTCAAAGTCGGTTTTTCACGAGCGCGCTCGCGTATTTTGGGCAGGGGTTTTCTTGAAAAAACGCCTTATAGGGTACTTGGGAAATCGCTCAGCCGACTCCTCATCCAGAGTATGCAGCACAGAGGAAGTCAGCTGGAGAACAGGTTCGGCGAGGTCGCAACCGCGGAGGGAGACTCGGTCCGATGCATCAACACGGCTGAAATTTCAGGCGAGAAAGTTCGATGATAGCAGGTTGTCGAGCTGTTGATCGAGACACTTGAGTTGCTTCCATACAAGTACCATTCACCCCCATAACTGCGTGCTGGCTGACCGATCGCCTGGAGGAAGAACTTTGGGAGACAGCAGAAGCGAACTTTTAATAGTCTGGTCAGCCTTGTCTCTTAACCACAGAAACGTGGTAAATACGGGATTCGAAGTCGGTTTGACGAGGCCGTTGTTCCACGAAGACCGGGCGTTATATGATCGTGGCAACGATGAAAAAGTCGCTATAATTTACTGCGCTCCGAGCTGAAACCTCGCGACGCGAGTCCTTAATAAACCACGTACAGTTATTCGGTCACCCGAATCCGCTGTTGGCGTTCTCAGAAATGTTGGATCCCCAGCGTATGAATGAAGTTTTACAATATTCAGCGACCAATGATGCTCAAGATACAGAACCGCATGTCTGCTTGCTTATGAGTCATAACTTATGACTGATGGCTGGACTCGAAATTTCCCACCGACAGAATCGTACACAGCCGCGCTTGCGCGATACGAATTTTTTGACGGGTAATCCGCAACGTCGTTTCAAACGGGATAACCGTGGAAGCGTCTTGTTTTATGTCTCGTTCTCGTTGCAAAACTGTCGCGTGTTCTGACCTCAGATCGGGAATGCGCGCTAAACGGCCACGACCACACATTGAGGAATTTTCTTATGGCCCATCAGGGCTCGACAGTTTCCATCGCTGGTTATGATTTCAGATCTGACAGAGTCCGAACACTCCGCAATTTGGAGACATAATAGCTTCGAAGCGTGGACGTCAGTCATCCTTTGATAAATTACAAACCACAGTGAATTTGAATCGCGGCCTCCTTTGACGGTTTTTGAAATCTTTTAGATCCGACAAGCAGTGCCGTCTCTGATTCTAGCGAGACACAGTCTGCATTTTAATTCCGTTTGAGTAATAAGTCACGCGTGCTGAAACTTCTTCAGTGTTTTTCCCTTCTTTTCAACACCATGCTGGATTATAATGGGCGTATCTGTTCCTGACGGGCCATTGTGCCGAAACGAGCTCAAAGTTTATGTTCCTTCCAAACGACCGGGACGCGAGGCCATCACACCGGACGTAGACCATGGAGCCGTCTTTCGGGATTACTTCATGATTTGAAAATAACGGAATGGAATACTTGGGAAGAGAGGAGTGTGAACTTTCCCCAGCGAGGGGTATCCGGAACGATCGATGCAGAAGCGAATATTAACGACCGGGCGCCAGAGTGGTACATTTGATAGAGCTCGCTGAACATCGACTTTGGCTTTGTTCATGAGTATGTGTGTTGTCATTCGTTTTCAGATAATGGCGGGCCTCGGGGTTCCGGGCCATCCAGCTCGCATTTGAGCAGCATTTTTCTCCGTCGGCGAGATTAAATTGTTCTCTGTGTCAGGGTGTCGCCCTTGGCTCTTTCGGCAAGTCCGATGATTAGTGTGGCATCTTTCTTAACCCACTGTTACATGTTATGAATGCGTGGGGCTCTCCTATGGCTAACCACCCGTTTGAAGGACGCTCTTACTTGCATGTTGATGTCGGCAATCCTGGTGCTCTCTGCTAAGTGGAGATCTCATATCCGACACAAGGAAAGAGTGGACTCTGGGGACCGTCCCCCGAACGACAGGTTCTCGGCTCCGAGGATTAATGAGAGATCCAATACAGTCTCTGATCTGATTACGAGTTCTGCATAGATCAAATGCTGGTCTGGGATCATCATCAACGTGAATTCCAGCAGGAAATTGGAGATCTCCGAAAATTCCTCTTTTCCCTTGGTACTTCCAAAGCATCAAGGTAATGGTGAGCTCTCAAGGAGGCCCCACGCGTTGAGATGGACGGTAGATCGTAGCTCCGCCGAAGAGGTGAAGTGGGTAATGAGTGAAAAAAGGAGATAGTTCTTTCTCCCAAATCCCTCGAGTAACTCGCTCGACCGAACACGCCGATGGGTTGATTCAGCATCATGTACAAAGGAGGAGCGGAGTATTTTCCATTGATTTTCATATTTTCAGGTCCACTCCTTGGAATTTCTCGCCTGGAGGAAATTTTCGGAGTTCATTCCTTGTTTTCGGGAACGCCAGTGCCCAGGTCCAATGCCCGAAGGGCTGGTTCCGCTTCGAAACCACAGAGTTTTCAGCCGAAAGCACGAATTTACCGAAGCTCTGAGCACGCTCACGAGCGACTCAGTTCGTTACAGTATCTGAGAAAACTAATGAAGCTGAGCGACTGAATCTTGTTCTGATTAGTCTCATAAGGAATCGTTGTCCCGAAATAAATTGAGAGTGGCCGATTCTCTCGCCGGTCATTCGAACAATAAACCGCAGGTAACTGGCTCAGAAGCTTCAATTTGCTCGACGGGTCCGTGAAGCCGACCGATTTCCACGCCAATTCAACAATCATGAGCGAACCCAGCGACTGAATCGGACTTATGTCGATACCCGGTATCGGGACCGCTTCCGCTTCATGAAAAAAATACCGAAAAAAACAGATACATTGCACCGCTAATAAACCCACTAGTTTAGGGTATTTTTTTCCGGCTGTGGAATACTAAAGTGAACAAAAATGTTAGTACCGATTGTCCAACGAGATCGAGGATGTGAAGCTATCTCTATTTTTCTACGATTAACCGTGGTTCGTTGGGATTGCAATGCATCCATTCCCTGATTTGTTTGTATCCTCTCTTCTGAGAAAATTCATCCAGGGCAGTCAGACAATCCGTTGCCGGGCCTGTTGCGACAAGAGGTTGACCGATAACGTCGTCATCGAGGCGACGTCAAGATTTCCGATTTCCAGTCCCCTTCGGCATCTGGTCACACGACACGAGATGCTGGTGTCGTAGTTCTTTCGATCGCTTCTACATCTCGAACAACTCGAATCCGAATCTCACACTCCATCCCGGGGGACTCAGTCACGGCGGTCGATCAACGTGAAACATGATGAACGGTGCTCGGATAATTTTGTGCGGCTCGCTTCCGAGCTCCGTGTCGACGGAATTTCTGAGCAGGAACGCTATAGCGGCGTTGAAGTCAGTTCAGAGAAACGCTTTCCTCAACCAGGAACCCTGTTTTCCGAGCTCCCTTTGTTCGACGCTTTCGTGAAGAATGGACACGAGAGGGAGGAGAAGCGCGAGACGCTCTTCCCTCGCGAGAAACTCCACCGATCGGATTGAATTCTCGGTCAAGTCGCCGAGTCGAGATGATTGCGATCAGAAGAATCTGTCAGAACTCATCGACCCACCCGAATTTAATTCTATACCTTGTTCATGAAGCGAATCGATGGCTCTATATTTGGTTTCTTTTTCTGTAGAGAAGGATCGGCTGAAATGGCAGCGCTGCTTTTCTGTGGAATCGACGGATGATCAGCGGAACGCTCGAGAGACCACCGTGCTTGCTCCGGGCTGATTAAAAGTTGAAACCGATACCGGCGATCGAGGGTGCAGCGCGTCTGCTGAGTGACATTCATTCTATCCAGACGTTCCGACGGTGAAAAAATGAGGGCGATATCGGTAAGCACAACAAACAAAATCTGCGTGGATTATGCCGCTCAGACCCTATCCGCTGGGAAGCTTTTCATGCGGAGCATTCGGCGAGCAAACTAAAATCGCCTAATCGTTCACGGTGTACCGCCAGTTGTCTAAGAACTAGCCAAACAAGCAAACTCAGATAGTGGACCGATATGGAAATTCAGATAGACAGAACAACATGCTGCTGAACGCTGCGCACGGAGCCAATGTCAACGTTACGGTCAATTTCGGGGATAACCACCACGTCAGCTCATTAGTTACGAGGCGGCGAGCAAACTGCGTCAATAAAAATCGACAAAACGCGTTGTAATGAATGCTCGTTACATTGGGGCTCTTAAAAGTCGCCAATCGTCGTTGACCAAGCCCGATAATCGAGCTTCGGACGTGTTCTGAGACACCGAGCTATAGTGAAACCGAAATCCTATTCAAGTCATGACGAAAACCTTATGGTGTATTCACACGAAATCAGTCGGAGAACCGGGGGATACCGGTCCATAAATCCTTTATCTGCTATTCTTCGCTTAATATTCAGATATTGAGATGAGTCGCTGGGAACAAGCATCGCTCCCGCCGCGTCATCGTGATCTAACTGTTCAGACCCATTGGGAAATCTTCTGCCGCTCGTGAGAGATTCAGCATTGGCTCATCGGTACTGATTGCCTTCATTTGAATCTGTAAGGATGCGTTTTCGCTCTGAGATCGGGGCACGAAGAGTCCCTGCTAACCCGAGACGATCGGCGGAATCAGCATGGGCTCCTCGGGATAATATTGCACTGGAATCCGGCGTATTTGTCTGGCGCGGAGCTTCTCTCTTTTTCTTCAAGCTCGAGAAGCTTGAGGGGATGTGCTCCGAACGATCAACGGTTAGGAGTCGCAGGTTTCGCCCACGGATCGCGTGAAGGAGGCCCGGATGTGCGAGAGATCGTGAATGATCATCGGAGGGAGATCGAGATCGCTCCTCGAAGGAATCGAGTTCTTTTTCGGCCGGCCTTTGGGCCTTGTTGGAGGAATCGGGCAGCCTCCCTGCATCACCTGGAACGGCGAATTCAAGAGTTCTCATGCACATTTGAGTTTGCGTTCGGTTGGATCTTCCTTGAGCTGTTATTACGCAAAGTGTCGGATCGCAGGAAAGAGAAACGACGAAATACCTGTTTCTTCCATTTCATCCTTCTGTTCTGATACCAAGTTTTCACCTGCAGTTGTGTCAAGCCCAGGGCGCGTGCGAGCTCGGCACGATCTGGGGTGGATAAGTACTTCTGCATATCGAATCGACGTTCCAGACCCATCAGCTGAACTTCTGTGAAAACCGTTCGGTTCCTTCGGTTTTTCCTCAGCAAAGAAGGAGATAATCTGTTGGAATCCGAAAGATCCAACGATTCTGAAACGGGGACCCGGGTTACGTGGTTTCGATTTCGACTTCTAAAGATGCTTTCAACACGACTGCGCATAGTGGAGTCGCAGAGTACTCCGGTTCACCGCGGGCCACTTACCCAGCTGATCGTCGTGGTTTTCCAATGATTTGTTGTCCGGCAAGATTTCCTCAGGAGATCTCTCAGCTGTCGAGTAAAGTCCTAGAGGAAGCGGATGATTATCGACTTTCAGAATCCGAATCGGTCAGCGGAGCGAGGGAGGGGAGACCGTTGACAGAATGGGAGAATCGGGTGGGCAGCGCACACTCTGACCCACTCGACGCCATCGGAGTTTCCCCGAATTCCCACTTCCAAACGCTGCTCTCAGCTTCGAGGCTCGAAAGCTCCAAGACGGAAATCCAGAATTCCATATGATTTCCGGCGGTTCTGTTCACGTCAACCGGTTGACGTACCGTTATGCGCCACCATGAAATTTTATCTCTGACTTCCCCGCTGAAGGAGGAGCGACGTCGAGGGTTTTCATAAAAGTGAAAGGATCTCCCTATTCCGTAGTACGTTGCGAGCTGCTTCTACAAAGTCACAATGATCGATCGAAACTTCATAGAAACGCTAAGGAGAGAGTACCATATACGAACACCGCAAATTTCAGAGGCATAATTGGAAACAATGCTCCACTCGAAGACCGGGAAAGCCTCTTTGGTTTGAGTTCCAACTGGGAAATTTTCGAACTCATCGAATCAGATTCTGATGGCAGCCTTCACTTCCCACTTCTTTCTGTCTGTCCTCTCGTTGAAGGATCGAAAACACCGGAGCTCTGCGAGTGGACTCCTTTATCGGGACGACAAAGTACAGTTCCCCACTAGATGTTTACCTCCCGAGTCTTTTTGCAACATTTTTTCGAGCCATTGTAAACACCTTTTGATCCAAAAAGTTCAAAATGAAGTTGTCACGAGCTTGAACTCTCGCCTACCAGCCACCGAATGGAGTTAATGAAGCGGAATCCAGCGACTCAACGATGCTCCATCGGACTCGGGTGGAGGAAGTCGCGGTGGCGAGGGAAGAAACGAAGATCGATGCCTACTCTAGCCTCCTGAAATGAGCTTTTCCCCTTGAGCCACGAGCTGAGCAGGGAGCTTATCGCTTCGAATAGAAGTACGAGTGGCGAACCATCGGACATCGTCGGCATTTATGTACGAGACTCGCGTGCTGATCGCCGAGGCACCCGCGGTGTTGTGTATGTGGCCGTGCCACTTGCTTTGTGGTGTTTCATTGTGTTTTCGAAATGAAGTAAGAAAGAAAGAAAGAAAATTCCTCCATGTATCCGGAAGGGTTGCGCCCGAAAATAAGATGCGCGTGGAAGTCGTGGCTCGCTTCGGGCAGCTGCGAATCGCGCTACGGAACGTGATAGGAACAAAAACTTTTGTTTTTTCCACTTTTAGCGCGGTGGATCTCAAACTACAAACTTCGATTCCGCTATGGCCACTACCGGCGTGAACGGCAGCAGCGCTTTCGGTGGTGGTGGGACATCGAGCTATACGTGAGAACAAAAATTGAAAATAAAGATTAACGGTTTTTAACTATGTGGAAACGTCGACGATCGATAACGCATCGAACGCTTTCACTAATCAAATTGTCGCTCGGCTCGTTGCGTCCGTCAAACGTGTACGACGCCGAGAATTCGTGCAAAGGTGCCGACTGAAATGGGCGGCGGCCAGCTGCTCGAACAGTGAACGGCCACGCGTGAAAGTTGTGCGAGCGCGATGACAGAATAACAGACGAATGCGAAACCTTTCGCTGTACACGTTAAGCAACTATCAAGTTATCTGATAGTCCTGTCGCGTACCTGAAAGCGAGTCAAACCACACTTGTTATCAAACACCGTTGATCACACGATCGAACACCTTGTTGAAATGGTCATTCGATATTCGACACCTTATCGAAATCACGGTACTGAAACGCGGATCAATCCAACGGCCACACCCCCGCTCCCTGCGTATCTGTTTTCTCCATTCCTCGTTTTTTCTTCCTCGTCTCCATCCTCAGGTCTTATCAGCGCGGATGGACGATCGGATCCCTCTCGGGGCACCCGGGTCTGTTTTCTCAAAAATGGGCGTGGCCGACCATCGAAGAAGCGCGTCGTGTTCGCAGTGTGGAGTTCAAAGCGCTCAAAGATATCATCACCGATTTTCGCCAATGCTTCCTATTTACCGCATCCGGACTTCAATCTCCTCTGGGGGACGCTGCTTGCATCCCCTATGCATCATCGCGAAAACTGATCGTCCAGATTCCCTATCCCTTTGCACTGAGGTAGAAAATTCCGACCGAACACTCGATTTTTTGTGAAATTCCACTTCCCCGTGGAAAAAAATTCGGCTCCCACTTTATTTTCTCCTTGGAGACCGATTTCTTCCCCCGACTCGGAAAGGTTTCGAGAGCTTCTCAGTTCCGGATCAGTCGGGAACCCAAACTCTCTTGATCGAGGAGAGTAGCCCGTTCAGGTCTCATATCATGTGGAACTCACCACATAGTCCCCTCCCCGTCTTTTTTGAGCGGGCTGAGCGGAAAATAACACCGTAGAACGCTCCGACACCGCGGAGTCATTACATCGGACAAGAACCGCGCTCGTCTCCGTGGAGGCGCCCCTCTCTAAGAGGTGTCAGCGAACATGCAATGGGACCGCGATCTCGGTCCTAACAGCGATCCAGCTTGGCTTTCGGGGAATCTGCAGGAAGCGTGTTCGGGGGGCCGTTGAATACCCGCTCAATCGAACTCCCACGAACTCAGTCGATAGAGCTGTCTGAGCTAAAACATCGATCGCGTTCAGCCTTGGCCCCTCGAAGATTGCGATTCGATAAACGTAGCGTATGCATTCAGCGCCACTGATTATGGTTAATATCGAAGCCTTGGGAGTAGAAAAACAATCAAAGTGTGCCACCGAAACTGCATTTTAGAGAACTCCTTGTACGCGCGCATTGGAACCCGCAGAACGATTATCACTCTTTCGGGGAATTTACTGTAAGCACAGTGTCGCCGGTTATCTCATCCCTGCCCACGCCGACGATCATTATCGCCGGTCTGAATGGCATTTGCAAACCTTCAATGGACACTCCCGAATTCGAAAAAATTATGCGGGAATAATCCAATATTTTCCAATGATGACAAACGATGGGACGAAAACGGATATTCGGAAGAAGATGCGTAAGGGTGGCCGCTTGCAACGCCCGCATCATTCATGCTTGGAGCGGCCCCATGGCTGTCTGTTGTGTTTGAGAAAGAATCTTTATTATAGTTTCGTCGAGGTATTCGTCGACAATTTTCTGGTTGTTAGAGTGGAGAGTTTCGAGGAAGCACAATTCAACGTTTGGCAGAAGATTGTTCTTGTCAAAGTAACACTTCTTCCGGGTGTGCGAATGGACGCATACCTCGTCCTGGCTTTTCGGCATCATTTCGCCTCTAAACATTCCGGGAGCTCCGTAGATCATGACAAAACCCTTGCAGGTAAAGCCTATCTTGGCTCCAGCGCATTCAAGGGAACGGCTCGGGTACACGTGTTTGTATCAATTGTTCGCGACGGGTGAGTAATTTATCACGGGGCGAGAATATTACCGATCGAGATACTGCTCTGCAACAAAGACGCTCAGCACAACAAAGCTCGACGCAAATAGAAATAATTATCAGAATGCGCACAAAATGGTCATCCATTAAACAGTCTTGATCATGACCGGTATCTTCAACGAAGTCCGTTGAAGCTTCACAGTGGCTCTGAATAGTAAACACATAGGTCCTTCGAAATTATGCGTGGCCGCCGCTCAGTAGGCCGAAGTCTTCGACAATGTAGCGCGTAGCTTGTAGGTCGCGGCTAATTCTCGGACATTTGGTATCGATCTTCCACCGGATGCTGCCCCTTGAGATTAACCTGAGGATGCTTCAGATCGAATGAGCGCTCATCGGTGTCAAGGGTTGAGTTCTCGGGCTTCTCACACCCAACCGCGGATCCCGTTGCTTTCCGACCGAATATCTCGCACCAACGCGAGAGCATCCCACGGTTCCAACAGACTCGCTGATGAACATCACAGAAAAGCATCAGGGACCCAGGCAACGCTCTAGGCTGTACGGCCAGCTCCGAATAAGTTTGCGAGAGGAGTGAAGCTCAACGGAAATCCCAATCTCCGAAGGGATCTCCATTCAGATTTCACAGAAAAGCTCACGATATGGACGTTGCTCCCACGGGTTAGAGACCTAGCGACCAGCTCCTGAGTTTTTATCATATTTCTGGGAGCTGCGTTCATGGAAAGCCACGAATGCGTTATTTCGCTCGGTTTCGAAAGTGAGCTCAATGATGCACTTTGCGCCATCTCGCGACGTCCGCGATTCGGACATTTTTTCTAGAGCGGAGCCCAATCTTACAGAAGTAAAAACTCAGGTGGGCATCGAGGAGCCGAAATTGTATCGTTGTCTGATAATTTATCTCTTGAAAGATTCCAAATTAAGTCTGTCAGAAAAATTGCTGCTAGATTTATGATCTGCCAAAGGTTTTTGTCGCGTTCGAAAATACTGTCTGACAACCCTGAGCAAAAACGGACGAGTTGTCTGACTTTCCGAATCATGGAATAGCGCCTGCTCTTTATGCTGATAAACTACGCGAATGAACAAAAACAAAGAACAAGAGGGTATGTTGGTGGTATCAAGATTGCTGTCCAGACAAGGAATCCGGCAACCCATAGCAAACAGCTACTGAGATGTGAGATTCTGAGCACAGCTTTCCCCTCCCGAAATAGATTGGGAACTATGATCATTAGCATTCATCTTATTGACATTTTCGATGTGTCACTCGAATGCGCGTTACATAATGTTTACCGAAATCTGATCGCAAGTCGTTCAAATGCAAGGTTTGATTCGAATGTGGGCTTTTCGTTGTTTGCTGCCGATTGTGACATTTACCACAGAAAACAGTAAGACCCGGTAGAGGTGAACCACGAATCGCTCGTCCATCAACGACAACAACAACAACAACTTTCTTTACAAAAGAGCCAAATTGCTGCCACATAACGACTCATTCGGCTCTTTGAATTTCCGTTTTGGCGCTCTTTGTGAGGATAAGCGCTCGAGTTCTACTTTCCCGCTCGCGGATAGGTCCCTTCTCATCCGTGGTCCTGCAGCTGCTTCGTTCAGGAGCTGCTCCAGTTTGGTTCCGAATTGCAACAGTCAAAGCACTCGAACATTTATTGGTCAGATGTTTTTTCGGCCAATTGAAGTTACGTCAATCATGACGCGCGTTATTTTGAGACCAACAGACGACTTTGCTGTTTTTCCCCGATGGCACGCCCACGATCAACTACGCAAACCGAGCAACGGATGCGGCGGTTAGAGAATATAGAAAACTGGCGACGTGTAGACATGAGATCGGAGCAACCACAAAGACGAAACGCCAGCGTGGGAAACGGACTGACATAATTCGCAGCCGAGTTTCATAGGCGAACTCGAAAAAGTTGACGCAGCGACTGGATTGTTGATTGAAACCTCCTGGAGCTAAGAGTCACAATGAGACTTCCCGACATGAGCTGATAGGCTGGAGAAGAATTCTCATACACAACTCCTCTGCCTTGCCGATTGGTTCTTCTGTGTCTTGTAGCGGGAGTTCGCGAATTTCGGAGGTATCACTGAACACGGGAGCGGACGAAGAGGACTGAACTCCTTCCTATCGTTGAGCCGAGAACCGAGAGAGTTCTGATATTCTTTCCTGGGGATGAGTTCACAATGATCTTTCTGGCCTGTGGCTTGATGGTCTGGTTCCCTAAATTGATCGGTCTCTTGCACTGAAGGGTTCCCATAAGTAAGACCCGAACAGAACAGGAACTAAACTCGCACTAAGAGCGCCAGGGGCAAGTGTCAGAGCCACCTCGTGAGCGGCGAACTCTTGCTCGACACGTGCAGGTCTGCACTTGAAATACAACCCGCGGCGACCGTTCGACCATCTCTCGTGCCACATTGCAATTCGAATGCATCATGATCCTCTTCCTGAGATCCAACGAAGAGAACTCGAACCTCGAGAACCGGTGTTCTTTCCGCCGATGGGCTTTCTCCGTATACATGCTGGCTCCCGCGTCGTTCCCGAGTGGTCGGCGCAGTGTTTACGCAACGTGCGTCGCCGCATGCAGAGGCCTGGACGCGTCTCACAGTCAGTCGCTGACTTGGTCCGCTCTGTTGCGAACGAAGCCTGATCCGATGAGCTCCCCGTGGGGAATTCGACCCAGATAGCGAGAGAGGAAATTTGCGAAATTGCCAAGGTTACTCTCACTTCTCGATGTCGATGGCGACGAACGGCATTGACGCGAGTCTGACACAACCTGCAATTAGTCACCGCATTTGATCCGATTGACGCGTGATCTCCAACAGTCGGGCAGCTTCCAGATCATCGAAAAATAGGAGGGGCATTTACAATGGAGACGGCGCGTCTGGTCTGTCAGGTGCCCTCCATCTACAACTGTCCTCGAATACCCCAACGTCACTCGTTCAACGATGCAGATTATGATTCGTCCGGAGCGTTGTTGCTCACACGCATATTGAGACTGCGAAGATTCTCAGTAAAAGCTGATCCTTGGAGCCATACATCGTTATAGCGAAAGCTTCCTGGGAACTTGAAGTTGCTGAAGGCTCCACGACACTCAAAACTTCGAAGTACATAGATCTGTGTCCATGAATCTGTTCGAAGTTCGCGAAACTGCGAGCGAAGCCGCGTTTTTCTGATCTGTCTTTGAGGTCCGCTACTGACCGTTGGGTGATCCACACGAGATGATAAGAACCATCAGCAGGTAATCATTCAGCGTGCTCCACTCTTCATGTCCTGTCAATCCATTCCTTCACGAGTGTGGAACAGAACGGAACACGCGGGGGCTATTCGTGACAGTGAGCAAGCGGTCTCTGAGAGACGGGCATACTTCGCTCGAGGCAATGGACGGATCCCGAGAGAAAATGAGAGATTATGGTTATCCGTCTCTCAGAGAACTTCCTGCCTTCCTTGTTATCCACTGGTGCTCAGTTGTCTACGAAGAGACCGGATATCCCGCTTGATTTCTCCTACAAACCACTCCCGAACACGGGACAGCTCAGTGAGGGCCGTGTCATAAGTCGAGTTGTTTCGCCAAGTAAGAATGGAATTTTCATGATGTTGGAGTTATTCTCCAGTTTTCCGCTTTGTTTCCCGTTTAAACAAAGCCGACAGAGTCAATTGCTTCCCGTTTTTGTCGTTTTTTTTTTGATGTGATGACGCTTTCGCTGTCGACAAGACGAATTCTGCGCCCATTGTGTTTTGGATTCCACTCTGATTATTGTTGCTACCTGATGTCGAAACCGCCGCTGTGGACAGGCCAATCTGAGACGATTGCCCACAAACCAGAGCAGCCCTCCATTCCGCACTGTTGGAAAATCGATACGAACTAGGACTGTTTTCTGTTTTCACCCATCCTGAGGGCTTTGTTCAGATAACTAGAGCCACCCGGAGGAGGGCGCAACACGACACGAACTGCGACGCAGTCTACGCACCCACCTGAGTACGGAACGTGCGCTGGCCACGATGTTCCTGTTCCGATGTATTGCGGTGGAAGTCCGAACAATAATCCAAGGGGTGAAGCGAACCATGACGGCACAACTGTTTGCTGGGGAATCTCTTCGGTAACTCCCAGCAACGGTGTTTCTCCCCTGGTTGCTGATCGGAGTTAAGACTCTGGTTGAGCTACCACTCAATTCGAAATAATAACTGTTCCTGACTCCAAACGCTCCCATTTCGAGTTGAGATATCGATACTTTCTTTGGAATTGGGGACCGGGTAAAATCGCGCTGGCTCCTCACCTTCTGGCGACGTGTCTCCTGAGCGATCCTGCGTTGCGTGGTCAGCGGCCAACAAATCCCTGATGAGGAACGATGTTTTGGCAGATTCTGATTTGCTCATTGCACACTCGGGTTCCGGCCTGGTTCTGAACAGAAGTTTCTTCCACATGGAGACTACTTCGAACCCTGGACTCCGAGCTCAGGAGATTCGAGTTTTCGACAGGACTCGATCAACTCGAGGAGACCGCACTCCCGATCCCATCGGACGTCGACTTCGAATCAGCTGAAGCTGGAAACGGTTTCGAAGTCAATTTTCATTCGCTTTCCTTGGAATGAACCCCGAGTCCATTGCTTCAAAAATTGATTCCGCTCCAAATGTATTCAGAGTAGGAGGAGTTGACGCATGCGCGAACCCAATCGAGATCCGGACAGAGACTACAGGCAACGCCCACGAACGGCTTCGAGGACGAGGAGACTTCTTGTTTCGAAACAGAGCTCCGCTGGGTTGGAGCAAACACGATGCAATCATCAAGAGGTGTACGATTTTTTTCCAGCCCCAGTCCCGTCATCTGGAGGAGATGATGGAATTGGTGCTCGAAATTTTCTGTCAATCTCCTCACTTGGCCGTTGGAAAACACCACAGCTTCTCGGCGAGGCAAACTGACTCATATTCTTGAGTCATCCTGAATTTCTGCCGAATCTTTCGGAATCAGGCCTCCCTGAGCCGTTGGAAGCCCGCTATTCCCTCGAAATCCTTGCGATGGTGGTTGAAGAAGCTCTTGCTCAGCCGCCGTCGCCATGATTCGAAACTCAGCGCGAGATAGAGGCGGGGCCTAAACCTAAGGGAAGGAGGAGACACCCGGCCTGAGCCGCGGTCGATCGTCTTCCGAGGGTTGACGCTCGGAGGGTTCAACAACGCAAACGCGTTCAATATCGAATTCTATTTTAGATAAGGATCTTCCCTCTTCTCACTTGGCGTTTGGCCGCGTTTTTGCTCGAGCGACTTATATTATTTTGCGGCACTTGTGCTCCTCTTCCGCTCGATGGAGTTTTCCCTTTTCAGTTTGTTCCTCCTTCGAAAGTCGCTTATTTGTGAAATTGCTTTTCCACGTCATGCGACGACATCCGCGCCCGAGTTGAGTTTGCGAGCGATCTCGCTGCGTTCGGGGCTGCATCTCACAAAGCAATGAAGCATCGGTATCGTATCTGCTGCTCGCTCGATCTCGCGAGCTCCGTCATCGATTTTAACTTTGAGGCCCGGCTTGCGAACATTGCCGAGCTCCGATTCCGCCATATTCCGGATTTCGGCGAGGGGAGAAAGCCGAGCCGGTGATTCCTGGCTTCTAATTTGATCAACCGCGAGCGCGTCGGCCTGCCCGAGCGGACATTATTCTGGCAAGGGGTATCGACAGTCTGAGCTTCGGCTCACCAACTACCGGTAACCGCGCCGCACATCGGAGCGATTTCTTCTCAATAACAAGAATGCCGAGCAGAACCTCAATTACTGATATGACCTCGAAGTATGACATTTACTACCAAGGGCGTCACCCAGAGCCGATAAGCGAAGAGCTCGATATAAATCACATGACGCTTTGATAATTTCTCTCCGTGTCTAATGGAACGTAATTCGGTTTTAGCAACGCTTTTTCGGGAACTGTGGAATTATGCGGCGCAGAGTCGGCGCCGCGCTGGCTACGCCTTCTAGAGACGTGCGAGAGTTCTGACGCCATCGCGAAGAGTTTCGTTCCGAAGCGAACAAAACTAAAACCTCGGCGACGACGACACCTTTTGCTTTATTCGACGCGGCCCCGACCCAAGAGACACGGAACCCGAATGTCTGAAGAAGAGAGGCAAGGAGAGCGACTCAGGACGGCGGAGGAGTTGGTCGAGCTTTCGGTTTTATTGGAAAACCGCTTTCTCGCGTACTTCGCTGATACAGAGTATGCGCATACATCTTATGTAAACAGTATGTACAGTTGAGTTTGCAGAGATCAAATTGAACCGGCGAATCATAGGCAGAGAGCACGGAAAGCTGCTTCTCAGACTATTTGAGTCACGCGGGCTCAGTTCAACTTCGTCGTCGATTCTTCGTACGTGATGCCTTCGGCTCTCAGTCGCTTCAGTATCGGTTTGTAGATTTCGCTAGCCAAGGGCAGAATCATGCCTTTCTGCTGAATCTCACCTGCAATGCGGTTCAGCGCAGAGTGATACAAGTTTACTACGAGGATCTACGCCTAGAAAGTTCAGCGGCCGGCTCACGTGTCCCGGGACTCCTCATCAAACGAATACTTTTACTGTAAAGGAGTTCTCGTATCGTAACGCTCACTCACCCTCGAGTATCATCTTGGAGGCGATAGCACATGGGTAACCAACGGTTTTCGCCATCGCTGAATATCCGTTGGGATCTCCGTACGCCACCATGTTGACGTGACGCATTTCGCGTTGCCCGTCCAGCCATTCGATACCGATGTCATGTCTGAGTATGACCAGATCGCGTTCTCCCGGCTCTGAACGGAAAAACATACAAACGGAGTTTTAAGTCCCGTCGGTGAAACTCCCTGTCAGTTTGTGGAGCTCAAACTATCTTTGTTTCCAACCCCGCTTTTTGGTGGCTGTAACTCTCTTCCGAAACTCACGGAATGATAGTTTCTTCGACAGATAGTGGGTCAGAGTGTCCACGGGGGTGTTCTTCTTGTCAATCGGGGTGTCCGAGAGAAGTCCCAGCCGATCGAGAGCTTCTACGCGTTGAGAATCTCGTCCAACATTTTCGAAGACAAGATTTTTCACGTTGCTCGTGAGGAGGTCCTCTTGTTGCCCCATGAGATTGCACAAAAATTGTTTCTGTGGAAGTTGCTCGACCAAATTAGATCGCTGGTTGATTCAATGCCGAAGGAATTTCAAAGATACCACCGCTTCGTGAGCCGATGCCCACACAGAATTGAAGGAAGTTTCAAACGACACGAAGAAGTTGAAAGAGCTTTGGACATCGGAGCGTTTGTTTTCTATTAAGGCCCTGTCGTGCTTCGCGAGACAAGGGAGCGCGATTAGCGGAGAACGCCAGACAAGCAAGGTGGAATTCTTTTAATGATCTTTTAATAACGCATCCGTGGATGTAATTTGGTGAAACTATAAATTAGGAGAGAGCGGTCTGGACAAACAAGCCGACGGGCGGGCGGGCGAACGGACGCTCTGGACTGGTCGAGAATTGACAATTCTTCAAAAGCGTACGGCACAGAAATTTATCCGCAGGGCGGGACTCACCCAGGTGATTTCAGGTCCTCGAATATGAAGGGCAGGATGAGGGTCATCGCTGAACAGTCCCATCATGTGGAGACCTTTCGTGACATTGCAGAATCCCTTGTAGCGCAGTGTTCCTCTGAGAACAGTGCTGGCGTTGCTGATGCCATAAGTGTCTTTATAGACCGTGGAATCCCTGTTGGGGTATCCCTCGAGGGCGAAGCCGGGCAGGAAGTCGATGTTTGTAACATTGTCCAAAAGATAACCGCCACTGGCGATTTCGAGCACTCGATCGTCCTGCAGATACCGCGCCCAACCCATGGTTCCGATCAGAGCCGATCGAGGGCTCCAGCTGAATTTATACCTGAATGAAGATTGACGTCGAGCTTCCGTGTTTCATCCAGAACTCAAGTGAATAACCCCTTCCCACCTCTTCTCCCCCCCTCCTCCGGTAACAAACGGAACGAATGTGTCACTTGTGCAGCAGGTCGAATAAGAACCTATGCGACACTCGACGGATGAGGTTCTCACCTGAGGGGGTTGTCACAATGCTCTGGCGCGGGCAGACCTCCACAGTAGGATACGAAAGATGTGATTTTTCCACCATTAAGTCGCACTTCGTCGAAACATTCCATCGCAAGCAAGTGATCGATGCCGGGGTCCAAACCAATTTCATTCATGACAGTGATGTTGGCCTTCACAGCTCTTGGAAGATACAGGTACTTTAACGAATGGCCCGAATGTTTGGGCATCAATCATTTCTCACCAACCATCTCACGAGTTGATGAATGGATGGAAGAAAGTTCATTATTTATGCAGCTGAGAGCTTCAGGAGCCATCCGTCTACCTTTCCGTCGACTCGTATGGATTGATGGAACACCCTCAGGCTCTATCGAGCGAGAAAACTGAGTTCAACGCATATTTTGAGATTCTGAAGCGCCGGAATATCAAGTGTGAACTCACTCAGAATGGAGTTCTCGGAGCTCCGGTAGGAGGTAGGAAGCGGTGACCATATTGGTTTGGTGGTCTATGCACAGCTCCGCGATCTTCGAATGCAGGGAAAACGGGAGCAACGAAATGACGAGCTCACTGTCCTTTATGTGATTCGAGAGTCCGCTGATAGACTCGTGGACGTCCACAACTGTGTACTCAGCGTTCGCGTACTTCGCCGCCAGCTCTTCCGCTTCTTTTTGTATCGCCGACGCTGAGGATTTGATTGATGAGGGAAATTGATGAGTTCGACGGGGTAGTTCGCTCCCCTGTTAATGCGGGACCAAAAAACCGAAAACGACATTTACCAACGGTGACCTGCACATTCTCGTCCCGGCAAAGGTATTCCACGAGAGGTGCTGAAACGTAGCCAGCTCCGAGAACCAGAACTTTCTTCTGAGGCTTCGTAGACGTGGTGACTTTCTTCATTGACCTTGAAAAACAAGTGAGTTGCTCGTGAATCACGGCCCAAGTGGCTGTAGACAGACGTCTGGTTCCCTACTGTGTTGTGTTGAGGCTCGCGGGTGAGCAGAAACAGCGCGAGCTCTGTCTGATAAGCATTGAATGACCGCTCAAGAGCCTATGATAGCACAAAGAGATAGGTTGAAGATAGTTCGTCTAACTCGCGAGTCGACTCGATTCAAATTGGATACTCGATGGAATCATAAATGAATTCCTTTTGGGATCGAGTGAACTATAAGCAAATGTTAGCTCACCTCGACGTTTGTCGCAGCTCGGCAATGTACTCGTAGTTATCCGTCAGGGAGCCGTTACTCGTTATCACGGCGTTCTTGACCACGTTCGACATATCGCCCTCGCCGAGAGCAAGAGTGGCATCCGAGTTCACCTGGAACGGAAGTTGGGGCATACCAGCGTGACATCACGCTTGCGAATGGATCGATGTCCCTCTAGAGGGAGAGTTTCGGAATACTTTCTGGGACGCATTATGGCGAGTTCGCGAGTCCCCACGTGGGATAACACTCACAATGTCCCAGATGTAGGGCATCAGGAGGTATCCGAAGTAGTCGGTGGCTTCGAGTGGAAGCTGGGTCGGCATGTTGTCAATCGAGCACACCAGAACACCCGGTCCGGAGAAACTGGAAACTCGATGTTAGTTTCACCGGGTCTCGCGAGCGGGAGCGACTCAAACTTCAAAATTACGTGAACCCGCGTTCACCCACCTCTCTCGGCTCCGGTGCTGATCGGCATCGTAGAGGCAAAAAGGATAATCGATTGTCGTGCACTCCGTCATGAACTCAATCGAGCCTCCGGGATCGGCTGAGATGTCGCAAATCGCCAGGAGTCTGTGGGGGAGAGAAGGAGATCCCTGGGACGAGGGAAGCCACGGTGTGTACGTTGGCTGGAGGATCCGTTTCGCGTCCGGAATCGTCACCAGCTTCGGAGAGTTCACCGCCCAGTAGATGCCGTTCACGATGACCGACGCATACGGCGCGATCTGGAAAATCGAGGTTTCGGAAAACCATTATTGCGCGGCGATTGCTTCGGTGGACGAAGAACACAACTGGCGTTCGACTCGAACCGAATGCGCGCGCATATTCTGGACTCACGTCTTTCGCGAAGGAGGAGTAGTATCTCTCGGGAAACTCGTCACACTCTCCGTAGTCGAAGCCGCCGTCGGAGACTCGCTTCCAGTGGTCTTCGCGGCTCACCACCGCGCCGTAGACCTTGTTTATGGCTGAAAGTAATCGGATGTGGTACTTGTGAATCAGATTATGCTCTCTGTGGCGCAGAACAGCGCTCGTGTTAGGATGACTCACATCCGACTTTCGCCACCTCCGCGAGATCCTTCGAATCCACGTATTCGAACGGCAGTTCCTGGAACACTTCTTGGGCGCCCTGGAAGAGCATAACCCTCCTCAGAAAACATGATTTAGCTGCACAGGATCATACGCTCGTTATGTTGTGCTGTAACGACCCGACACCCGATGCCGCAACGCTTTTGTTCTCTTCTCATCACTCAATTGGATCAGATAGGCGCAGGATCAAAGTGGTCAACGAACGTTCAGAATTTCCTCCAGCCGCAGTGCCAAGGTGATGGTTTATTGTCTGTTCCGAACAAAAGGCAATATCGGCTCGTTGAATGGAGTTTCCTTCCGACTGATTGAATTCCCTCCGTCACGAGGAACGCCTTCCCGTTTTTCAATCTAGGCAATCCCTCCGATCCCGAACTGTTTCGAGGTCTGTGGATAAGCGATCGTTTTGGCCACAAACCTGGGACACGTTTCCAGATCCTGTGAACACAAACGAGAGAGGCCCGATCGAACGGGGCATCATGCCCAGGGCGATTTCGTAACCCGCATCACGGACGGCTTGCATGCCCATCCCACTGTTCCGGTAGTTGTGCGCTGGGCCGATGTGCTGGAACCAGAGGCTTTCCATCAGAACTGACCACGGGCCCGTCGTGCTGACCACCGTCTCCGGTCGCCCGAGCTTACCATGAACGGGGTGTGATGGCCGAGCGCCAGCAGTCGGAGACCGAGTCCATGGAGAATATTTATCATCCCGGCTTTCCCGGCGTACTTCCCGAACGCCACAACTCGCTGTCCTTTCTCGTCGCACATGCGCTCGTAGTCGATCAGACGGATGTTCTGTCAGAGATCAGAGACGGTCAAAAATTTCGTTCAGGCTGCAGTCGATTCGATCGGGGATGCGACTACTCGCCGTGCGCACTAACCCGCTCTATGCACGCATCCAGCAAAGGCATGTTAGCTTCCTGCCCCTTGATCGTGTGCGAGAAGATGCAGTACGTCTTGTTCGGGTACAGCTGATCCACCGGAACTTGTTTCACGCCGATTATGACCGGAGCTTCACTGATGTCCTCCTGGACCACCGCTCCCGCATGGACGTAGCTTTGCAAGGGATACGCTCGCCGATTGGATGGCTGAATGAGAACTCTGACGCCGGCTTTCGTGAGTTTCCGAACGTGCTCCGGACCGAGAGGGGCCCGCCGCTCCCAGACGGATTGGTCTTCCCGTCGGATGGCAAGTGTCTGCAAGTCGATCCAGATGTTTTTTTCGAATCTCCTCCTCCATCCCGAGCTGGGGAACCCCACAGGAGCCCGCGGGGCTTCACAGCAGTCCCTCACCGAACATATCAGACCGAGGGAGAGATTTCTTGGATTCGTGGAAGGCTAAGGAACTCACCCGCTCATTTCCGGTATGTACAGAGGCACACTGAACTCCGAGAGTACTCCGCAAAGCAGCGAGGTTCAGAGGCCGTGCAGACCTCAACAGAGGGATCATATTTCAACCCAGAGGATGCGCACGTTTTGGGTGATGGTCTATTACTTACACCTTCTGAGCTCTAAACGTTCTGCCGAGATTTGCGGTCATCTCGCGCGAGCTAGGGGCGAGAACGAGACAGCTCCCGCTATCGCGCTACCTATCTAGGATCTAATCGGTTATCTGATGGAGCAACTCGTCCCTCATAAAGAAGGGCTCGGTCGGAT
Source organism: Phytoseiulus persimilis (assembly GCA_037576195.1). NCBI lineage: Eukaryota > Metazoa > Arthropoda > Arachnida > Mesostigmata > Phytoseiidae > Phytoseiulus > Phytoseiulus persimilis. The sequence goes on from CM075103.1 coordinate 7,225,279, forward strand.
TCCATAGACAAAGCCTCCCGTGATTTGGGTTGGACTGGTTTCGGTGGGGAAGATGGCGACAATAAAGACGAGAAGGGCTTGCCTTGTGGAACTGTTGGAGGGAACCTCATGCAGGAAAAGGTTGCTCGAACGCCTCTCAGGGGTCTCCTTCCCTCTGGATTCGCTGAAATCTCGATCACAGTCGGCTTCCAGCAAATCGCTCCGCGAACGCGCTCGGCTGCAGAACGATAGAGAGCCATTCCCTGAACGCCATCGGCAACGTCGTCATCTGTTTCCTGGGAACTCTTCGAGCGGTATCATCGCTGTCCACCAGGTTTTGAGACATGGTGTCAGCTGGGCGGTGACAGCTTCTCCAGGTAAACCGACTGAGGAGGCACGGACAATCGATTCCCGACGACTGACCGCTGCGGAGGGGGCAGACTTCGCTCCTGCCAACTCGCCTCTGCGGTCTTCCGCAAGAGACCTTTTTGGTCCAAGTCAGGAAACTCGGCCATCAGAGATTAGTAGAGCCTGGAAGTTCAGACAATTTTTCGAAATGATCCGCTCATCGCGAAGCATCAATCCCGGGCGATTGATGGAATAATTTCGGAAAATTTCTGAACCCCCAGGCTCTGGACATTAGGTTGCTTGACCGTATTTTTGGGAATCCCTTCAGACATCAGACAGCCTCAATAAGCTGAGAAATCCGAGCGTTCCTGATCGATTACCGGAGCTGAGGACTGCACGCTGTGATCACCACTGTCCCCCTATGCCAGCATGCGTCCCGATCCGTGGATGACAGACTCCGGAAACCGCAGCGGCGTCCGCAGATCATCCTTAACGCACCGAAAAACGTGCATTCTGGGCGCCATCGAACCACGATCGAGTCTGGGTCACGAGATCAGCAGTGAATGTCGGCCGCTTGGTCTCTGTTGTGGGCACGAGACTTTATTCCGTTTCAACCTAAGGTGCCCAGGACAAGGAAGGGCACACAAGCGGGCAACAGGGAAAATGAACAAAGCCGCCATCGTGGCTCCCTGAAGTCCGAACTCAGCCCCGCCGAAGCGGTAGCCAATGAGGTCGGCTGCATTCGTATGGGTCGCGTATGCTGGTTCACGGTGATTATCTGAGCTGTCGATCTGGTCGGACAAGAAATCGTATGCTGCCGTTCGTAGTCAGCCCCGAATCTCAGCTGAACGGTTCTTTCTCATCTGCTATCCCACCCTTTCTCTTCGATTCCCGAATACCCACGGGGACGTTCCAAAGGTCGAGCAACAGAGAAATTTTCGTGAGTAGGTTTTGTTTTCCGTATTCTCGGCCCGAATGAAATGGCACCTCTCCGGACAACTCGCAGATTAGATTAATAAGACACCGTTGTCGAGCAGTCGATAAGTTGTCTGTGACGTGAGTCGATTGCTAGGGGCTTGGCAGACCGGGCCGCAAGCGTACGCCCAGGAATCAGCCAAGAGCTCCCGCAGCTCATCTGTTCCGAGTCGGGCAACTTCTATACCATGTTGATACGAACAGCGTGCCTTTCCTCCGGCTCCTGTCTTTCTCGAAACAAGCCGTTGCAAAAGACCGGTAAGACTCCGGCGAAACCGATAGTCAATAATGAACTGGCGCGGATCAGCCCTCCGACCGTTGGTCAGCTTTCAGCAGCGATATCCCATCACTTTTCTGGCAATCTACGTTATCGCTGGCCCTCTGGAAGGGGACCATTGCGCTATCTGACATCTTTGCGAAAAAAAACGTCAAACAAGCAAACAAACAAACGAACGAACAGAAACAAATATTACACCAAGAGATCTATCGGCATACGGACGGGTGGCTCAATGAAACATGCGGGCTTTCGATTTTTTTCTTCGCGAAATCTTCTGTCAGTGAAGGGTTCGGAACTCCAGTGCATGTTTCGGAACTCGAAACAATGACCGGTATCGATTTGTATCGCTGCCGGGATCCGCTCCCGGGCGGAGCTTGCAACACACGTTTTGTTCGCGAGTCCGTTCTTGAGAGGTTGATGGAACACTGAAACAAATCGAGCCGTAAAGCACTTGTTCAGAAAGGGCATCTGAATGTCACGACAGCTAACTTTCGTACACACATTGTTTGACAGTAAAAAGTGGAGCCCTAGGGTTATACGACGTTATCGAAAACCGCTCGCCGGCAGGGGCCTTCAGTAGTAGTAGTGCAGTTTCCGTGACACAATTGTAAGCTGATGAAGAGATAGCTCAGGAATTTCAAGGTCACGAGAGCCTACCTCTCGAGATCCGCTCACTCCGAATGACTAAGCAGCGAGCTCATGTCCTCTCCGAGGAAAAATTGAGTAAGTCCTTAATGAACCCAAATCTAGGAAATCATGCGTTCGAATGGATGGAATTATTCATGCTGGGTGTACCTGGGACCCGTCTATTGAACATAGAAATATCAGTCCGATCGTTGAGAAACGATCGAAAGAGCCCAAAGGATGAGAATCGTCAGTTCTTGCTCTTGGATCCCTCAGATGGTAATGATTATGATTTATATTGCGCAACTTCCGATGAGCTTGCACTCAGTAACGTGAAGCCTGCGCACAATCAATGAAGCAACGGTAAGTCTTCCTTTTCATCTGGCGCAACCGAACTTCCACCTTCAGGAAGTTGCTCCAGCCATCATGCACGAGCCAACGTATTCGGGGCGTTGCGCATGCGCCACAGGACCTCATTGGGCACGGTGTGAACGGATCTGAGACGCTTCCGAGAATCCAGGAAGGAAGCGATTCCAGTCAGAGCTCCGATCCAAGTGGGACGGTCATCATCGACTGGGTGATCCAGGATCTGGTACTATTGCTAGATGATACAGTGCTCTCCTCGCACTGCCCCACGGATCTTCGTTAAGCGTCGAGAGGAGTTAGTCTCTCCTCTACACAACTGCTCACGATGACCCTTCAAGGCTCACAAACAGACCATGAAATCGTGCTACTCCAGGTGAGCTACTCAATGCTCGATCCAAAGAGCAAGCGTCATCGGCCGGAATAGCCCGTCAAGGCCGTTCGGGTCGCGATCTTCGAGTGCGATCTCCTTGATTCGAGCATCGTTGATGCTTGTAAATAGTAAGCGGCTTGCATACGAGCGATTCTTTCTGACCAGACTACGTTTTTCTGTGGTAGCAGCTATCAGCGCTTGTGCCGCGACGAAGATGGGTTCCTTCGTCAATCAATGCGCGACGATTCGTCCAGTCGAAGAGGCTTCTGACGAAGTCTGACGGCTGAGTCTGGATCAGATCATCTAGGGAACGAGCGGTGAGACCAAATCGAAAAAGATGAACGTATTTTTTGAACGAGTTGGCCAACGATTCCAGAATATCGCCGGCCTCATCATCAATGCGAGTTGGCCTAACTGGTCGTAACCGGGGCCCGTGAACCGTGAACAAGGCAATTGGCGCGCCGGTCAGGCCAAGGCTGCCTCCTCCGTCCCTGATTGTTGCAACAGCTTCCTCAGCGAGCATCTCGATGACCTGCGCGACGCCTTCCTGATAAATGGGTCAAAAGTCGGCATTCAGCCGCAGCTGCATCGAGTCGTCTTCATGTACTCTGGTTCGAATCAGATGCGAATCACAATATCGATTGATCTTACGAACAGAGATTCTCCGTCTCGAGAATCCCTGCATCCTTGGCTGAGGTGGGACTCTATCGCAACCTCGCATCGAGCTGCCAGCGAAACTATACTTTCGTGTAGGAACAGCCGACTTGCGGCGCATCTCTATGAGTTGCAAATCTCCGCGCTTCATGTGAATCCATTGTAGCGTGGAGCCTCCGTCAAGGAGAGAATCAGGCGCACCACATGATTGATGAGGAGTCGGGAGAAGACGATTACGGAGGGCGAACATTCCACACAGAGGAGATTTGTTCGAACATGATTTTGTGGCAACTGTCCTCAGCTCCCAAATGGAACACAGCGGGTGTCTCTATAGAGATTTGTTTTGTCAAGGAGGTTCCCAGTAGAGTAAAAAAAAAAAGGTGATCGAAGCCTAATGAATATCTGGAGATGTTTTCCTGGGGAGAATACACGTGTGCATAGCATTGAGAGGAGCAACATGACGGCACTCCTGAGCAGACGAGTCGGAACGGGCGCGAAAATTTGAATTTTCTGCAGGGTGAGTTTCAGAAGCCTGAGACTGACCGCTTCTAAATGCTCCAAACTCAAGCTATATCGGCTCAGCAGAAGCGGGCGATAAAGGAGGATACGTCAAGAGACACTCCTGATCGAGGGCAATATGAGTTTCCAATGGACACAAAGGAAGCTCCAGGAAGCTCATTCATGGTAGCGAGTTCCTAAGCTGGGCTACTTGCTGCAGGACTTCAATCCATCGAACGATGAGTTGCAGCCGAGTCAACCGAGGCGTACCCGTCGAGGCTGAGCGCAGTTTCCATCGGCACATACAGCCCATAGCGATAACATCCCAGCTCACGAATCACGATGCTGCAGGTCGACTTTTGAGCCGCATACCCTTGCAGCTCGAGGAGAGCCCCGATCGTCACAAAGTTGGGCATGGGGAGCTATGCGTCGGGAGGGCCCCATGGTGCAGGATAGGGGCTCAGCAGAGTACGAGCTTCCAGAGCAGATGAACTTCAGCGATCGGAAGCTGTGCACGTTCCGAGCCGGTGACGATCGAGGCCATCGCGATATTCAATGAGGTACACGCTGGCGACACTCATTCCGTGAAAGATGGGACTCATGTGAACTAATCCCCAAGCACCCGACTAACATGATCGCACTTGCCCGGACTCTCGCCTTGAGCCAGATACGGCGTTTGGAGCGCGTTTACCACTGAGCCATCTCGTGGATCATCCCTGCGTGTCATTGTTGACCGTTTCGGTCAACAATGACCAGAAGAAGAGCCCGGGCTATAGGTGCGATCATTTTAGTCGGGTGCTTGGGGATCAGTTCGCATGAGTCCCATCCTTCACGGAATGGATGTCGCCAGCTTGTAACCTCATTGAATATCGCGATGGCCTCAATCATCACCGGCTCGGCACGGACACAGTTTCCGATCGCTTGAGTTGACGGCTCACCTGTAGGTGACACCCCACAGAGCGATCCCCTCGTGAATTCTCACGGCTCTTATCGCTCCGTCATGATTCATATCCCGCTCCTCGAATCGAGTCTTGTCAGCGACCGCCTAGAAATCATGAAGTTCATCTGCTCTGAAAGCTCGTACTCTGCTTAGCCCCTATCCTGCACTCTGGGGCCCTCCCGACATACAGCTCCCCATGCCCAACTTCGTGACGATCGGAGTTCTCTTCTCAAAGCTCAAGGCTCAAAAGTCGACCTGCAGCATCGTGATTCGTGAGCTGGGATGTTATCGCTATGGGCTGTATGTGCCGATGGAAACTGCGCTCAGCCTCGACGGGTACGCCTCGGTTGACTCGGCTGCAGCTCATCGTTCGATGGATTGAAGTCCTGCAGCAAGTAGCCCAGCTTAGGAACTCGCTACCATGAATGGGCTTCCTGGAGCTTCCTTTGTGTCGATTGGAAACTCATATTGCCCTCGATCAGGAGTGTCTCTTGACGTAACCTCCTCCAACACCCGCTCCTGCTGAGCCGATCTAGTTTGAGTTTGGAGCATTTAGGAGCGGTCAGTCTCACGCTCCTGAAACTCACCCTGCAGAAAATTCAAATTTTCGCGCCCATTTCGACTCGTCTGCTCTGCAGTGCTGTCATGTTGCTCCTCTGAATGAAAGTTTGATGGAGGTTTTGTTGTTTGTTTTGGCTCTCGTCTCTCATGATTCTGAGAGCATGCTCCTTCTTTCCTGAACTGAGTGGAACGTAGGGCAGAAGTTCGATGAGTTTCTAGGCGAAGCAGGCGGACCAGTACCCGTAGTCTGACAATAGTCTTCGCAGCGCTAGCCGGCGTTTTCTCGGAGTTCGAACAGCATTGTTGCATCTCGAAATGGCGGTGAACGTGGAAGTTCAGGATGATCAGACCTCGAACCGGAGTGCATTCCTTGCGGTAGCAGCAATCTTCCTGCTCTCTGGTGCAGGGCTTTACTCTGTCTACCTATTCTTCCCAGAGATGAAGCCCGAGGAGAAACCCTTCGTGACACTCCCGACGAGCCTTGGGGCCGCAAAAGATCTCGGCCGCGTTCTATCGAACTACACGGACGACAATTTCACTATGGTTTACTTGGCATTTTTCTGCGCATATATCTTCCTGCAGTCGTTTGCGATACCAGGATCAATATTCCTTTCGTTCCTCTCTGGATTCCTGTTCCCGTTCCCGCTGGCACTCTGCACTGTGTGTTTATGCTCGGCGATCGGAGCTTCTCTGTGTTACCTCATCTCTTACTGCGTGGGACGGCGACTGGTCATCCACTACTTTCCTGAGAGAGTGGACAAATTGAAAAAACAGGTTGGTTACACGAGAGTTTCATTTATCTGAGCGGCTGTCGCGGAAGCGGTCTCGTCGCGAGGCGCGTGTCGACTCGTCTCTGCCTGGAGGATAAAATCCGATGTCCGTGGACCTATTGTATTATTACATTGTCTCATCACATTTTTCCAGCTTCGACCGGGACTGTGACCGGAATCGAACGCTGTTTTGATCTATTTGTCTCTGATTCCAGGTTTCGAGTCATGAGAACAACATGCTCTTCTACATAATTTTCCTGCGGATCACGCCATTCCTTCCTAATTGGCTCATCAACGTGGCATCGCCAATAGTCGGGTTGAGCCTGATACCGTTTTTCTTTGGAACCCTTCTGGGCGTCGCTCCGCCGTCGTTCCTCGCCATCAGAGCGGGAATTTCCCTGCAAGAGCTGGCGTCCTCGAACGTAATGCTGACAGTCGAGAACGCTCTGCTACTCGGGGGTGTCGCGATTCTTTCTCTAGTACCCGTGATTCTTCGGGGTAGGTACAAGAGCAAATTTGAATAGGCTAACTGTTGATAATCTAGGAGAGATCTGTTCTAATTACCCGGACACGTCATCGGAGGAGCATGGGAAAATGTGAGCTCCCTACCAAATAACGGGAACAAACCGGAATCCTCGATCTGAGAAACTGGGAAATGTTTGTACAGCTGTGCCTAGGTATCCTGGGGATTCCGACCACAATGGGGAGTATTGTTATGCGAAGGGCGACTTGAAGCATTTTGGCATGCAGCGCACCGTGATCGAATGTGGCATTTTCTGGGATAACTGTGGGTTTGAGTGAGCTCGAGAAGCTCGAAGATTCACCGGACTGGGATCGTGTCTCACAACTCATCGTAACTTTCGATAGCACTTGGGGTCCGTGAACGGTCCGATTGTCGAATGTAAATATTGAAATAAAGACAGTGTTGTTTGATGTATTGCGAATCTGGATTCACATAATTGAGTCTCGAATCTCCATCCGCCAATGAAAGCTGTTCGGCTCAGAGAAAACGGTGCGTAAGGTACTGTGAGCCCATGTTTTTCGTAGAACATGAATCAGAACTAGACATCATATTCCGTAGTACGGAGTACGGCAGTTGAATTTCCGTACCGGGGCGGCGAAAATGAATTTCCGTACCAGGAAGTACGGAAATTGAATCGCCGTACTGGGCCGGTACGGAAATTCAATTGCCGTACTCCGTACCACGGAAAATGATGTCTAATCAGAACTCAGATCTGGACATGAGCAAGATGCTAATTTAGAGCCGACAACATTAGAGCATTTCTGGTTCGACGAGATCGTCCCCAGATCACATCCCTATCGACCACTGATGCATCTTCTGATGAAGTTTAGCAGCCAGCGAGAGCATTTCGAGGTTTTTCATTCGTTTCCGAAGCGTTGCAGCGGTCACTGATGAAATACAAGGCTCCGAGAGCAATATTCCTATCAGTTTCCTTCCGGAGACCCGCTGAATTCGTGACCTGTAACCCCGTTGCTAAGATGGTTTCCACACGTGAATCACCCTCCGCTGGCGGGTGATGCTCAAAATGTTCGACAGAGTTATTGGGTGGAGGTAAATTCCAGGATTTCCTGGAGGCTTCTCCTTCTATTGAACACTAATCGATGGAGGCAGGATAGTTATCAGCTGTCGATCGTCGGAGGGACTACGCTCAAGGGAGAATGCCACAGTTACACATGTATCATTTCCGCCTATGGTCACACTTGTCCAAGGAGTACGAGAGAAGATCGTCGGAATATACAGTTTCCTCGTCTCTGAGGGGGAGCAAAATCTCTTCGAGTAATGGGGCTCTCTAGCAGGAAGCGAGAAATGGAGTTCATCCCTCGACCTGCGCTTGATAAAGGTCGTGAAGCCCAATGAACTCCCTAGAGTCTAGACCAGTGGTTCTCAAACTCCACTGACCCATCGACCCCTTAGGCGACTTCGATGAAGTTTATGGATGGTCGATATCGACCACTTTGAGAACCACTGGTCCAGACCAAGCTCTGCAGTGAAATTATGCGCGCCACCTTGTTATTCGACGTGTATCCCAGAAAGGGCCGTCCGGTTGAGCTGCAATTCGCACCGTTATTGGGTTCTTCTCTCCGTATCAACACCTCGTTGTCGGACTTCTCGGAATCTTCCGTTTGTGTGGAGGAAAGCACGGAAGATGGAAATCTCGATACTCTCATTGGTTGTGAGCGCACGCCTGTAATAGCAGTTGTTTCCGGCCGAAACGTCCAACCGAGCTGATTTGCACCGTTGTTGGCATCCGTTCCCCGAATCATGATCTCGGAATTTACCTCTCCATATTCGCCGACGGGGGAATTGGAAAAATATTCAGTTTACTCCAATCAGCCTCTGTCTTCTCGTATTTCACTGGAAACCTTCGTGAAGAAAAAAAAACTCCGAAGAATGAAATGATGAGAGACATGATTTTCGAGGACGGGGAAAGATGGAGAGTCAGCTTGATTCCATCAGGAAGTTTAGAAAGAACTCGAAATGGTATATTTTTAGACTCTAATGTACACGACACTAGAGAACCATGCAGATTGAGGGATGAAAATGTTCACATCAGGTGCACGCGCCCCAACTGTTATGCATGCAGGTATCGATCGAATTGCCAGATCGAAAGAGTCCAAAGGATGACTCTTCGCGATTTCTCATCCCGGGCCCTCTGCTGGTTATCATGCCTGCCGTGCAACAGCCAATGAGTCGGAGCTCAGTAACAGGAAGCCTCCGCAGATCTCCTCTGCTCGTCCAATTGGCAAGTCTTGTTCTCTTTTTGGTTTCAACATCGTCATCATCATATCATTCGAGCACGGTTATCAATATTGTTGAGATGCGCTACGCGGAAGCGGATGCATCCGAATCTAGATTCAGCAGACTGCGATTAAGGCGCTGGAACAATCAACTCCTTCATCAGTAAACCCATGTTCACCAACATCTCCGGCTCAGTGCCGCAATTACTACACCCTCGAAGTACTCCCCGAAGACTCAATTCAACAACTCTCACTCTCCCAATCACATCCCATACTCCACATCCGAATAAACTACTGTTCATCTATACGCCGTAAGGTCTTCTCCTTGCTACCGTGTCAGTGTCCGCGAGGTGAATCTGCCTGCGCGGAGCCTTATAGCTAGTGCGCCGCTTAGGACGAATTTCCTCCACAACAAATATTCTTCGCTGTACCCGTCGATGAGGAAGCACTGGCACCATCGTGGAACAATGAACTCAGAATCTCTGCTAGCCTCATAATCTCGGGAGAGATCATGCGCATGGTATACAACGGCCGCGACATGTGAGCTATAATCGCTTGCGCGAGTCCAGTTGGGTTCACTCGTAATATTGACGTTTTTTTTTTTCGACTTTCGAATTTCGACTCTCGAATTTTCGACTTGCTACCTAACAGACAACAGGAGTGTGTTCTGCAGACAATACCCCAGCTCAAGGAGCGGATTCTCGCGGCAGGGGAAAACTTTGATGTCGATGATGGTGCATGGTGCCTCTCCGGTCTGAGCACGACGAGCTCGCGAAAGTTGCGACAGCTCGTTTCCATCTCTTTCATCTCAGGTGCGACCGAGGCACATGCGCAATCGCGTACCAGTGAGAACCTCGGCCGCCTCCTGAAGGTTCGGAGAATACGTGTATGGATTCGAATAAATTCTCAAGCCTCCAACATGTGAGACTTCATCGTGTGTTTCAAATTTCACAAAGCTTTTGCTCTGTCTCGCCTCGGTTGAAGTCATTGAGATCACGTGAAATTTCTGTTGAACCGTATAACGGACTCGAATCATCGAACTTATGATATGCTCCCGGTCTGATTACCCTTTGGTATGATCAGCGGGTTTGAGAAAGGTTCCTGGGCCATTCTGAGGAGTTTTCGATGGTGTTGCGGTGAAGTTTAGGGGTCAGTTCGAGGATCACACCAATGAGTCGAGATCATTTTTTAGACTGTTGGAATCCTCTCCGACAACAAGCGACACAACATTGTCACCATCCGGAACAACTGTTCAATTGCGCCGACGTCATTTTCAGAGCTCTCCGACAACCGGCTCGGATCATCCCAATTTCAGGATGATAGAAACATGTTTCACCCCGCCCGTAAACGCCGAGGCTCAGTTGACGGCGAGGCCCTGTTGACGGGCACCCGAATGAAGACGTGTCTTGTTACGTCCTCGTGAATCCACAGCAATGGGCCGTTTGCATCGAGTTTCCCGATCTCGGAGAGTGCAACTGAGTCACAGATACATCGAGCACTAATTTCAAAGGACCCTTCTCCTCACAGGCTGAGAATACTTTCCACTCTCCGAGTCGGAACCTCCATTTTCAGTCCAATGTTCTTTTGCGATGTTGCTTCTCAGGATGCGTCGAGTGAGCATAAGCGACCTCGATCATATGGACCGTTACAGGTGATTATTAGCCTTTGTAATCAATATTATTTAACGATTTGCTAATCGAATCCAATTGCGGGATCTGTCTCGAGCAAGTTCAGCGAACGTCATGTGTACGTTCGCGAGGTTTCAGATCACTAATGGACTAGAATTCCAACACGCTGCTCATATTCGCGGGCCATCAGATTGATGGGATGTCATGCTTCGAACGCCGATGGGAGCCCCAATGATTCGTTCGGAACCGACCTCGATAACAAGCTTGGAACTACGCCAACCGGACCCTCGGTTTCGAACCACTCCGGAATGCGGAGGTATCGCACCCTCGATAACTCACGCGGTTCCGACTCAGATGAATTAACAAGGTTAGAGTTGTCCTCGCGGAAGTTCACCTTGAATTTAATCCTCATTCTTATACAGGAGTTTTTGTTAGTAAAAGAAGACCTGGAAAGACAGATATTTTTACTAGAGAAACTTGTGCCCTCCGCTACGGCAAGGATCATCGGTCTGACGTTACATGGAAGGTCATCCCCCATGATCTCGCATCGATTCCGCTGAACTCGGATGCCACCAAGCTGTCGCCTTTTAGGCGACGGCTCGATTCATTGGTGAACATCACCACCGTCGCTGCGAACATTGTGCGCGATGCTCTTCTCGCGCTTCTGCTGCTTTCCGGAATTCCGCCGCAAGAAAGTTCTCACAAAAGCAACAGGAAAACAGCAAAATGAAATACCATCCCGAGTCCGAAGCCCTACAAGTTGGTCCCCGGTCGCCCTGTGCTCTGCAACCGCAGCACATGGGGTGCTCACAGGAACGTGGGTGCAGGTTCGAGTCGAGCGAAGGCCCACGGGATTAAGGAGAAAGGTTTAAGAGGGAGGAAAGTCGGTTTCAACTGGAAGAATCCTCCCAGGCCGGCACGTGGGATCGTGTCCTCAACCAATGGACAGACAGAGGACTGGACGGAGGAGTTGAGCTAGGCCGAGTTACTTCCTGGCGGAAGAGAAGCAACGAAGTAGGATTATTGTGGATTGACTTGTAAGTGAAAAAAAAGTGTCAGCCATTGCGATTCATGAGGAAGGCTCTCATTCAACTGTGTATGATCGTGTTCGATGAATGAACGACGCTACGTATTCCGGTCGAAGCCCATTCCCTCTTCAACTGATCTATATGGGTGACTCATGAGAGCACGACGTACTACTGGCCGAGACTGAAAATTTCGCTCTCGATGGACAGCTCCACTTTTTCGAAGGTCTATTCTGGACATTGAATCGAAGTCATTGCGAAAGTCAACTGAACAGGGAATCGCCTCCAATCCATGGGGAGAGGCAGTGATTGTCAATGCGCGGCAGCGTAACACAATCGCTCCATGGGCCTGTCAAAAACCTGCGTGTCAATACGGAATTTCTGACCGTGGGGACGCGCAAGCGGCCACCGTCGCAGACCCGTTGGCTACATCTTGATTCCACATAAGCATGACGATGGCTCCCTTCTTCAGATGCAGTTTATGGAGCGGCATACCGTCAAACTGTTGAGGCGCTCAATCGTATGAGAAAGTTCGTTCTCGTGCTCGTCTTGAAGATTGCGTCGACATTCACGATTATCCGCTCACCGTTAACATCTCCGATTTGTAGTCGGTTTAGAATCCACTCATATGAAACATAGACATCCCTATTCCGGGTTGCTGAAATTGCCATATGCGCTATGTTATCGGGGTATGTTGGAGTTATTGGCCGTAAATCCCGTCAACGATGTCGCCCAGGCCGATGAGATTAGAAGGAACAGTCACTCTGTCGTGACTATAACTTTTGGAGCATTTCCCACCGATGCTGGAACGTTTGCCACGGATCTCCCGCAAGTTGGGCTTGAGTTATCTGAGTTGGACGAAACGTTTTGAAGTTTAGCCATACTTCTGAACAATTCGCCCAAGTCTCTATCGTATCGAAAGCTGTCGCTTTTCCCACAGGGACAGTGTCTGACGGATGTCGCCACCGACGACCACTGTTGTCCCTACAAGCAGTGAATCCCTATTTCTGAGGAGTGAGCGCAAAATGGGGATCTCGTTCGTTCCTGTCGGCTGAACTGCATCTTATCAATTCCTGATCCTTAGTGACGTTCTTCGCTGCAAAAATAATAATTTGTCCGACCACGTCACTGAGAGGCGGGGAACAGGGTCGTATCTGGCCGCGTGTCTCCCTGAACATCACGAGTCGCTTGTTGCGGGACCGATTCAGTGAGCGGTTCCACCGGGAGAACCCAGGGCTTTCGTCCAGGTCAACTCGATTTTCGGAGGACTGTGCGTGAATCCTCAACCTGATCCGGAAATTCGTCGCAGCGTCTGTCGCACTGGAGCTGAGTGACAAGGCGGCTTCAACAACTTTTACCCAAAAGTCTTCCGGGCGGCGTCAGGTCATGCTTCGTTCCTTGAACGTGCAGCCTTGCTTAGGAATGAGAAACAAGGAGACACGAACTCAGGTGCGATCATATGGGTATATTTCCAAGAGGCCTAGTCAGGATGAGATTTTGTACAATTATACAGAAATAATCTATGTATCACTCCTCTGGAAGTCTCGTTCGGTTATCACACATTGCGAAGAATAGTTTTGGAAGCATCCGCTCTCAAAACCCTCTTACAGTCGTTAAAGTGCTCAGGCTGTAGCAGCGACACACAATTAGCAACGTGCAGCCGCAACTTTCTGCAGAGTCAGGTGTTTTCGGGTGCGGTCGGAAGTCTCTCTCGGGAGTCGCTGCTCTAGGGAAGGATCCCTTGAAGCGAACTTTGTGACATGTGAACATAATTGGGAACAGCTGCACCCGGATGAATACGTATGCTGGCATAGCGCCGTGTCAGGGAATCTCGGTACGTGGGGATTCCGTAGCCTGCAATGAATCCCAGAGTGAATGCAATCATGAAGTCCAGGAACGGTGGCCGCCCGCGTGAAGATTCCATCGGAGCTTACCGGTGATAGATAGCAGATGAAGTTCCCGATCCCGTACCCGTCAACACCGCAGCCTTTCCCACCGGCGTTACTGTTCATGGAAAGGACTTCCAAGACGAGCGTCAGGAACAGGACCATCGTGAAACAGGCATGCAATTTCGGCACATCGGGAAACCTGCGCAGGGAGTGAGAATTCAGCTCGCGATTCTGACGGATCTTAGCTTTCAGTCCTGCCGGGTTCTATCGTCTTCCAAGAGGGGGGAATCGAGAGGAATGCTGTGAGCAGACGGGAAATAACACAACCGCCTGGCGGTTTGGGAGCCCTCCGTGGCACTCAACCAGGACAAGTACGAGGCCAGCGCCAGCACCTGGCAGTCTGTCATCCGAGCATATGGCCTCGTTAGAGATCGCCTCGTCTTCCGCGTTCATTGAGAAAACGCAGCGTAGAGAAACTCACAAGTCGCCGAGGTAGGCGTCGCTGAAATTCCATATCCCTCTCCAAAGCAGGACCGTTGAAAGTGATTGGATGATTGACCAGAAGGACTCGAGTGCGAACCGGCTCCACCAGCCTGCCCGGGCCTCGGCTTCCCTATCGGAAGAATCAGGCCAGTGATGAGAGTCAGGAAAATCCACGACATGCGCAGTTACAGAGTTACGGTAGGATCGGTCGTTCGCTCGTAATGGATGGCAACTCACCGACAAAGGGCGTCCATGTAGGGCTGCATGCAGATGAGGAAAATCGCTGAAGCCCAGCCCGTTAGGCAGGAAAGCGAATTCGATCGCAAGCGATGATCGTCGTCAGCGTCGAAATTCAGGACGAGGTCCTGAGGAATCCACAGCGCGCGCCAAAGTCCCACAACACCGATCGTGGGCGGAACTATGGTGAAAACCGCGTCCAACACCAGCTTCAGACCTCGCTGCGGGAAGAAGCCTCCGGCCGTTATTCGAGGTTGGCGTCACGCGTTCAGCACCGAAATGGGCGAAACCTCACCTTTTGATGGAACCGCGTGGGGAAGTCGAAAACGGAGCCGTCGCGTCGAAGCTGATGGTCGCTCATCGAGAAGAAGGGTGGCGACATCGCGCAGGTCTTCGTTGTTCCCGACCCTAAGAGTATTACGAAACCCAGGCAGAACGACGAGATGCATGACACCAAGTCAACGCCTAGCCAAATATCCATCGCGGTCCAAACACCTCTCCAGCTCAAAACAGTTGCCGAGGCTACGACGATGTTGTAGGCGGAGGCCGCAACGGGCAGGGCTGAAATAAACCTGAGAATCGTAAACTCACGATCCAAGGGCGTTTGATCTGAAAGGTCGCTCAGAAGAGTCCGAGCTATGAATGAGGCAATCCGACGGAGCTTATGGTGATTGGCCGACCTTCGCCTGTTGATGACACTGCATGCCGCTTCAGGTAGGACTGGCCCAGGCAGAGGATGGTCAGGATGACAAAACCAATCAGACAGCATATCGCGCTGCTGATTATGGTCTTCCCAGTGGCGTCGCATATCTGCCAGGCAAACGCCCAGTTTGAGATGACCAAGGGAGACAGAACGAAGTTGCTGAGCAGGACGTCCAGCACAAACAAAAACGAACATTTGGCCGGGTCGGAACCTGTTGGGAGATGAGAGAGGGAGAGTCAGGCTCCTCGAGGTCACAGCAAAGTTCGAAGTTTTTCGAAAATGAGAGAATATCGCATTCCTATGAGGTACAATTCTGACGGAAGAGGATCTCTCATCGACATTCTCGGCTCGGGCTCCGAGCCTCGCGACCCGTATTGCTGATTATTGAGACTGGTTCTTTCATGAGGTCTACCAGGTTGGGCACTAAGGCGAAATTCTGTCGGGTTGATTGTGTTTCGTTCTCATCCTTGGAGAGTAGAGCCGCTGAAGCTCACCTTGCTGAACTGTGATGCTGATTCTTTGGTTTCATTGTAGATTGAGGGACACAGCTTGCTGACCATGTTGTGGGTGGCGCCGAGTTGATCGTGTGCGATCAAGTCCAGCGCATCGTCTCTCGAGCCCTCCTCTGCAAAAACTATGCGTGAGTCACAGCCTACCGAGCGCGAGGCGTCCACGGACTACGTACTGTTGCGGCCGCATACCGAGCCCTTCAAGAAACTCCCCACAAGGGGAGCGGAACGGGATGAGCTAATAAACCTTTCCGAGAATTCGGCGTCACGAAACGACCATAAACCATCGGGTGGCTCTATTGTCCGGAACAAACACTGAGGACGGCCGCTCCAATTCGGCGATAACCTCTCAGACAGCTCTGGGATCATCGCATCCATACGAGTGTTGCACATCTATTTTGGACCCTGAATATTCCAAGCGCCAGCCCGATCACTTCATCGGGCGCCTGACGAATTTCCATCAGACATATCCAGTGTTCTATAAAAAGATGATCGTGACGTGCTTTTTCGCTAAAAACGTGACAGTCGACTTCTCTAGGTGTCATAATGGAAGCGCTTTCGATGCTCTGTCATGCGTTCGGAACTCCGACTCTTCCGCGACGGAACACTAGAATATTCTGTTTGAGTTCACGCGCCAATTCCTCGATCCGAGGTTTTTTATCCCATCTACTTCGTCGTGGAGGTCGGTGGCAGACAGAGAGAGGATCGTGAGCACTGATGTCTCTCCTTCCTCGCTGTGGCATCTAATTCATGTTATTGGCACTAGCGTGTTCAGCCACGGATATCAAGGGGGACGTTGCGTTCCGCGAAATGATGACAAAAAGTTGCTGAGATTCATAACGTGACGGTCTTTCTTGCGTTTTCCGCGAACCTGTTGCCAAGCGCGTTGCGAGGGTTTCAGCCGTAATGAGAGACATTCGCAGTTTTCGAGGAATTATTATGTGATTGACTCGCGCAGTTCCCCGGTGACAGCTATCGCACGTTGCGCGTCTACCTGGCTGTTTGTGTCATGCCCCAATGATTCCTTTCAGACCTCTTTTTAGAGCCTCTTCCGTCCGCTGCGGTACCCTCCCCCAATGACGCCACCCGCCCCTTCTTCCGCTTCGGCGCGATTTCTGGGCTGGCTGGAAATATTTATTGGAAGCTTTTTCTTTCACGAGAAATTCTGTTTTCGGTTTTTGAACTGCTCATCACGGCTGACGATACCGGTCTCCGCAAGGATGTCCAGCCTTGTGTGGATCACTGGCGATACTTACAGAGGTTACAGAGCCTCCCCGAGCGAACCAAGCTCGCACGGGGCCGGAGTCTCCCCCGTGAGTCTACAGACCGGTAGGGTCTGGTTCTACGGCGCTCGTCACAGACTCAGTTTGTTAGATGGCTTTTGGGAATCTGGAGTCTGTGTTGCCGGTGCCGGTGGTTTGAAATCGATCCTGCTGCAAACGTGGTGATCTGTTCAAACTCCTCGATGAGCACCGCTAGATTTTCCAGAAGCCCTTGAGGCTTCCGAAGAACTCCATTACCCTCCAAATCGGGGAGTTGTCGTTTTCCACGGGTCCCAAAGGTTAAGCCAAAATCCCTCCCCATAAACTGTGATGTGATGTTCCTTAACTGAGGCGCTCCATATCTGAGGGGCCTTAGGGAAATTCTGTTGGCAGCAGGTACACTTCCGCGATCTGAATCGCACAGCGTGCGAGATATCAACTTACGGTGGCAGAATCAGCTTTGCGTCAGCGCCGTACAGACTGACCTCACGAGTTGACGGACAGAAAGGAATATGTAAGAATGGTAGTTCGTGGCACGGAGAGTCAAACTCGTCACACATCCCACGTAAGCAAATGATTCTGCACTCCGATACGGTGGACAGCGATCGAGCAGACTCATGCCCTTATTCACCCTCTCCCACTTCTAAAGTGAGGAAACGGCGGATCCCTCACCATGAAAAATCAACTGACCCTCACCGACAAGTCGGCAGTTTTCTATCCATCTCAAAAATCACGGCATACACGCTGATGTAGATCGGAATTCGGTGAACAGGAGACCGGACTCCGAATGTCGAGCGCGTGCCCGACGTGTTTCTGAAGACGTCGGCTAAAATGCGAACTGGAGCCTTGGCCTGCGCTGCGCAGGTCGATCCACAGAGCTTACCCAATCGATTTCTGACCTTCAATCGCAACGATATTGCATCGCATCACATTTCAATCACTGGAACCGGAAGCGGTTGATACGACAAGTCAAGCTGAGTAAATCAACGCTCTCCTGAAACACGCCTAGTTCGCAGCCGCCCAAACGGGCTGGACGAGCTGACCCGCACACAATTTCCCTCAAGAACCATTCATGGCCGCCGAAGACTACGGGAACGATCAAATGACACCAATCATCCGATTTCTTCACGCTAAGTTGTGGAATACCTGGTTTCGTCGTTTTTTGCCCCGTGGGAAAATGTCAGAACTGGTTCTGAATCTCTTCCTCAACAGATGCTTCCCAGGCTCCACTCTGAGAGGAATCTCGCACTTGAGGCGAATGGCAGTTTCCGCGACATTGTCCGACCGGCGGCTAGCGCTGTGAGATCTCACAGAAGCGACTCGACTCACTCGGAGCCCTCGTGTACAGAAATACAAGCCCGCCATCTAGAATGTCAATAAATAACAATGGTCTCAATAACTAACCATTCCTCAGACAGCTCAGAGCGAGCTCGGACCACTCGGCTCAGATCACGCCTGCATTCCCCATCCACCTCGGATTTCACATTGATGCGCGAACTCTCCGTGAAAAAACTGTCAGCGTCGCTCCGAAGGCGGCAACCACTGAGCGCACAAGAGTTGGAACTTAAAAACAGATGTGAGTCCAGGTACGGTGTCTGCGTCCGATCTTGTTCCAGCTGCCAGAGAATTTTCGCCAGAGCACTTTAAACACAAGACTTGCTAGGCAGGCGGCCGAAAGAGACCAACACTAGTGTTCCGCCGCGAGGAGCCGCTCCACGAAGTTCTCAAGGCGCTCCAAAGGTGGCCAACTGAAAGGGACGCGCAAACACTGTTCGCGGTATCTTTTTCTCCAACATCAAGAGATAGATTCTATTGATGTTCGCCCTGAAGTAGATTTTACTTTGTAATCGGAGCGCTGCCGCCGGATATTAGAGGAAAAAAAATCCTACCTCCAAGGTCAGCTGACAACTGCGGCACAGCACACTCTGACTCGAACTCGGAAGTTGCTTCCGGATACTCGGGTTTCTCGGAGCCGATTCTCTGAGCCTCGAATGTACAGATTCTAACACGCACATCCTGCTTAGCGTAGGAAAGGGTTTCCCGGCGCTATGATAGAATCTCCACGAGTAGTCTCCTCGAATGAATGCCGTCTTGCGTGAACGCGATTCCCTCCGTATTCATAGAAGCTCCATCGTTCCGATAATTCCTCGATGTAAACAGTGCTTTTCGACTCATCGCGGCCGGTGGCTTTTCCGCGGGCAGGGCTTTCCCTCCGGGAGCGCGCTCCACGACGGTGATTCCAATCTGTTTCAGGAAACGTCCTCTTTCTTGAAACAGAGTGTTTTTCTTTCTTTGGCGAAACGTTCCCATGAACACGCTCGAAAATACTTTAGGAGCTCCCATTCGGAGTACTTCAATTCATGAGAGGCTCTTTGGATATGAATATCTTTCCCGTTCACTTTCTGTCCATTTGTGAGGATCCCCTCAGCTGGGAGCGAGATGCTCCGTCTTGAAAGTCGCCGAAGCGTCCCTTGCTTCTCGTCGTGCTACCCATACTTGAAGCCGTTGGGTTTCCCTTATCGAGTGCTTTCGCTCATGGAGTCGTTCTCCCTTGGCGGCTGCTGATCCTCGAGGATGGATAGGGCGCTGACGATGCGAGTTCGATCAGCCACAAGAACGCAGTCGTCCACTCTCTTCTTTTTCTCAATCGCATTCGGGAGAAAACACTCGACGACGCGTTTCGGTTTCCCAGGCATCGCTCTCCGATGCTGTTGTTTGGTAGGTTTCCCGAGTTGCATCGATTCTCGGCCCAGCCGAGATTGAGCCGAGTGAAGAAGCTCCACAGTCGGCCGGAACTCATAATCGACCGTCACGCAAGCACTCAATGGATGGAGCGTGAACAGCAATGGAACGTTGGAAAATTCTCGTGGTCAGCTAACCTTCAACGTCGCGAAGGATCTCCTCGTTGATATGGAGATTCGACGCCGCCATTTTCACTCGCGTTCTGGCTCGATGCTGATTTCGGGACGCAGCATTCGCGAGGAACGCAAATCACCTGTGGTATATGGGACTATTGACTGATGGTTATATTGCCAAGCCAACACTAAGAACGTTCGTTCTCGGCTCTGCTTATCCCTTGAATTCGTGAAAGCGAGATTATGATGAGATTCCGGAGATTGGGAAACCCCAGGGATGAAGGATGGAGTCCGCAGCACCCGGCGGATTTGGAAGTGTTCCGCATCGGTATCCAAAGCCGCTCGCGCATCTCAAGCGAGGCAGAGCCAGAGGAAAAAAAAAACGATGAGAAAACGTCTCGTGAGAATCGGGTTTGATGCGATAGATTGTTATCCAAACACGGCATGTCGGAGGGGTGGAGACACCCAATTAGGACGTGATGTGAGCGGCGTTTTATTAGGAGATCAATCGTCATGGCGAAGGTGTGTCGGTCCGGTCTTCGTTGAGTTTTTCTCCCTTCCTCGAAATTCGTCAAAAATCTAGTTCAAAAACCACCCAATTTCAAGTCATCGATGTTTCGCTTCAGACTACGCAGAGGAAGCAAGTAGTGCTTGGGCTCACCGGCGTTCTGTTGGGACTGAGCGGCGGCCTCATTTTCAAAGGGATCGAGCTCGACGAAGATATCTCCGGACTGCTAAGTGTGCCCGGCGAAATCCTTCTCAGAATGTACAAAGTGCTCACGCTTCCGCTTGTGGTGTCATCGGTGATATCAGGTAAAAAGCGTTTTTATTTTGTCGGGTATCCCAAACGCTGGATTTCCGCGACGAGTTCTTCCCGTGTCTTCGGAGCTGTCGATGCGACCTTCGTTTCATTGTGACACAGTTGAGCTATTCACAGAATTGCTGAGACAAGACCATTACCATGGAGCCTCAATTGAAGGATGACGCCTTCACGACGATTTTCCAATTGTCCAATTGTCTGTCCGGTTGATTGCTCACTACACAGTCTGCTGATGTGTCAAGAGCGAAATAACACGTTTGCTAGCTCGGAAATTTCGTTTCGGAATATCGCACGATCCCTTGATGCGAAGGATTCCAGGGGTCCGAGTAGCTGATAGTTTTGCTCGCGGGATATGACTGAAACCCGGGTCCTGGTCTCTCGGGAGAACTGGGACTTTCCACAGCCACTCGACTGGAACCGCGAACGAGCCCTGAGAAGCCCGGAAGGTTTTGATTCTCGAACTACGTGTGGGAGTTCCATCGCACTCGAGTGAGTTGTGAAGTGAGTTTTTCAGGCCGGAAAAATCTGGAAAATTACCCAATTACAGCCATGGCGCGAGTGCAATTGCGCACATCAGGCCGGATGTTCATCGTGATGATTCTGTACTATCTGAGTTCAACGTTAAGCGCGGCGCTCATCGGTGTCCTGATGGTGGCCCTCGTGCGACCGGGTGATGTTATCTCTCGTCATCGGTATGAAGACCCCGGTGTTCAAGTATCGGGCTTGGACACGGCTCTTGATTTTGTGCGGTGAGGGTCAACTGGATGTTGCATGTCAAATTTGAGCCCCACGGCACCGATCGAATTACAGAAATTCCGACCGAAGATGTCTGGATACGATTCGCGGCTCCTGTGAAGCTTCGATTCCAATTGCAGGAACATGTTCCCAACGAATCTGGTTCAAGCATGTTTCCAACTCCACCGGACCGTTCGCGTGCCGGAATCGCCGAGTGTCTTCAAGATTGGACTGAACGCGAGTGACCTACCAAGAGTGCTGCGGCGAGAATTCGAGTATTCGGACGGGCTTAACATCTTTGGTAAAGCCAAGAATGGTTATACTGAGAAATGAACGAAAATCAAGGTTTTTTTTTGCGGTAGGCCCCATGCTCGCTGGCGCGATGGTCATAAATTTGCTAAGATAAAATACAAAGTGAGACACCCAGACCATTATCATCGTTATCACCTCGGCCTCTGCCAGGTTCTTGGGAGTGATTTAATGCTCTTATTAGTGCGGTTATCATGGCCATGAAATTTTCGATAACTCACGAGAAAATCGGCCGTGTCCCAAGCGCCGCCGGTAACCCGTCGAGAACACCCGTTCTTGAACCCCGGACAATGTTCGCTCAGAGAAATTAGGAATCACTCGTTTGCTTCGTTCAAGGTGTCATCGCGTTCTGCTCCGTTTTCGGTTTGGTGTCGGGGTACATGGGGGGCTTGGCCCAGACCCATGTTCAATTCTTCTCGATCCTGAACTCCATCTGTATGCGCTTGGCTCACATCATAAACTGGTTTGTTTCAGTGATTCCGACGTTTTTCAATAATAGAGCGCCCGTTTGGAAACATAAGACTTCGCGATCTCTGTTCGGTGAAATCGCGTCGATTGCAGGTATTTCCCGTGTGGCGTACTCTTTTTGTTGGTGCACTCGTGTATCACTGGCGATGACCTCGGTGTTCACTTGGCGGATGTCCGTGTTTATATCCTGACTGTTCTCGTGGGATTGTTTGTTCATTCTTTCATGCTTCTACCCCTGTGTTACTACTTGGTTGTGAGGAAAAGTCCCTTGGTTTTCGCATGGAAGTGTTTTCAAGCGATCATGGTTGGCTTTGGTGAGTTTGAGATCCGTCTCGATACGCTTAACTTTTCGCGACGAAGGTGGATCGGGGCCAGATGGGTCGAACCCGACAAATCTCTGCTAAGAAAATTCCTCCCAAGGTACCTCCGACAGCGTGGCTTCGGCGCCGGTGACGATATCGTGCCTCGAGATGAGCGGAATCGACCGGAGGGTCACCCGTTTTGTCATGCCGATCGCCTGTGCTTTCAACCTCGACGGCACTGCGCTTTACGCGGCCGTGGGATCGATCTTCGTCGCCAATCTTAACGGGATTCAATTGAATTTCGAGCACTACATCATCGTCGGGTGAGCTGATTTGACCTTGGGATGTTTCCAGTAGATCCTCGACTGGACTCGTGCTCATGTTTCCTCGCTCCCTTCCGACTTGCAGAGGCGTGGCTGCTCTGACGAGCTTCGCCAATCGAGGAATCCCCAACGCGGTTGTGATCACTATGGTACTTGTGCTGCAGTCAGCTGGCCTGAGCGCCAAGCATCTTCCCGTGCTCCTGGCGGTGGACTGGATCATGTGAGTTGGCGAGTCGTCGTCGGTTTGATTGGTCGTGCTAAACAAGCGAAACAGATTCTGAGTTTCCATTCTCTCTCTCTTTCTCTCTCTCGGATTAGGAATCGTTGTAGGACAGCCGTGAACGTGTACAGTCAGGCAATCGCCGCCGCGGTCGTCGCCCACGCAGTCCGCCACGAACTCGAAGAATCCGAGGATGCGCTGAGCCTGCATCATTGGGAGCATGTGCACGAAGTTGGCCTCGTCAAAAGGATCCGTTGAGCGCATCGACATTCCCTCGACGGAGGGAGTATGCGATTGTGGGGGCCTTGGGAGCTCTCGACACGATGTGGCCAACTCGGCTCTCTGGCCTTCAGTACGACTCACCCGAAATTGCATGTAACCAGTCTTGGTCGCTCTAAGAGCCTCTGGGATTCATCGTTCCGGCCAAGCCACGCTCTCCCAGATAGTAGACGAACGGCAAATGTATCATAGTCTCGAACCCCATCGACTTTGTAGCCAGCCTCAGGTTCTGCTAAAGAATCGAGAGTTGATCGTCGGTTCGAGCATCGGATGTTTTCAATGACAGGGCAAGGGCATTTCCAGATATCTTTGGCTCGATTCATGAGCGTCTCCATACTCAGAAAACGGCTTTCATTTCAGAATTGATCTAGCGCTCCAGAGAGGGCTGAGCGACTTCCGACTTCTAAAGAACTATGCTCTTCGATGCATGTTCCACGTCTGAAATTTATCAATTGCCCAAACGCATCATTCTACTTCGACCCTCCCGAGTTTGAGCTCGAGCGGAAAAATCTGGAACATCAATCCGAATCGGAATCGAGCGAATGAGTGCTTTCAGGAATCCTGGGTCATTCGCTAATGGACTGAAACTGTTTCTCCTGCCATTACTGAAATCCGTTCTCGGGCCATGTCCGTAGCGCGAAATATGCGACAACCTTCGGACAACGTCTTTCGGTGATTTCAACAGCCCTATGAGCAACTGATCCTCTGGACTACTTTGGGGACGAATCCGGAAAGACGGTTTTCCATCTAAGACTTCACGTGATTGTGCTCACGTCGATCGTGCTCTTGCAAGTGTTTACGGCTCGAGCTTGACGTCGTTTCTTAGAAACACACATGTTGCCGCGCGAACGCCTGATCCCGATTCACAGCTATGTGCCCGATTCCTATCGACATGATCAAAAATTTGGATGCCCTCCGTTTAACTCTTAGTTTCAGTTCGAGAACTCCCTCGAAATGAGCGTCGGGGAGAACGCCTGCAGTATAAACTATGAAACATTCGGCCGGTTCTGAGACACATCCGGTTGTACAAACTTAGATTGATGACAGAACTGGTCATGCATCGGAAATTGAACAACGTTGAGAGGTGATTTTCCCCGGCAGAGGAGTCTTGACCAACTCGCAAGATCTTTGATTTGGTTTGATATTCCATGAGATGCAAACACCCCACATGCCATGAGACACGAAATCAGGAAGGTTCAAACCAATTCGCAACTTTCGAGAGCTGCAAAACTCATCGGGTGCGCTTACCCACGATGAAAACTACGGCATTTGTTCCGCAGATGCGCCCGAGCTCCGTCGGCAACAAGGCCGGATGCCATCAAAACCTACAGTGGCAGCTCCAGGAAAGTGATACATGGGAATGCACTGTCGGAGCTCCAATTGAGATATAATTTCCCAGAAACACGCTCTATTTTGTCTATTTGGAGCTTTTTCCCGGTCCTTGGAACTCGGGATGCTCGCAGGGCGCCTTTGGTTTGTGCGGCATGGATATCCGGTCCGCATATTCTGATTTTCAAAAGGGGCGCAGGAGCGCAAGGTCCCCGCACTTCCTTTCCTGATCGCACAGTTCGCCTCTTTCTCTAGGACAGAGCTCCGTGAAGTTTCTCAACAGGATCTCTTCAAGCTTGTGGATGCGAGAAGACTTGTTGGATCGTTGATTGTGCATGAGAATTTTCTCTGTTTTTTCCGAAAACAGATTCTCAACGGAAATTCAAGACTTCTTGGAAAGAAAAAGTTGAGATTACTCTGGAAAGCATCCCGATTGACAGATGTTCACTATAACTCGGTCTTCCTCACCGGCACCGATTGAGTTTCCAGGGGAAATCACGGATCCGAGCCCGAAACGAATGCATGATTTTGATAAAGGCGAGGCTATCTTCAAAAAGCGACTCTTGCGTGCAGACAACCTATCGAGGCGATTGATTTTGGGGAGCAAACGACATGAGTTGCTCTCGAAACCTCGGAGATATAAATTCCCAAACGTTGATCCTCTAGTCCGCATGCGTCCGTGTATTTGGACTCGAGGTGCGCCGTCGTGATCTCTCTGAGACCCTCGAAAATCAAAATATAATCTTCTCGAACAGCTCTCGACTCAGGATTTGGACTCGTAGATTTCTCTTCAGCCGCGCTGGTCTCGCCAAGACAGAATGAAATTTTCGATGGCAATCTCCATCGAAGCGCGTGACACACAGAAAACCGGACCATATATGGACTGATGTGTTTCGAGCAAAACAGAAGTTGATTTTGCTTCCGGCAGTACGCTATTTCATAGAGAGATGACAGATCTGAGAACTTATGAGTTTCGCGACAGAACTCGATACATCGTATTCAGCTCGAATATATCAATTGTGGCGAACTGTTCCTGTTTTGGGAGACTGACGAGTTACGGGCACTTTCGCTCGTTCTCTCATTTCGAGAATCAGGTAGCCGTCGGCTTGAGTTCTAGCTCCGCTCACGTAGAGTTCACACCACGGGCTGTGGCCCCATACAGCGAGAACGTTCACAGAACATTCCGTGTACCGATAACCAGGGAACAAGATTGAGCGAGAGAGATGGGACACATATTCTCGCTGTGGTGTTGCTTACAACACGGGCAATTACAAAGCGTGGTAGATCTTTGTCATGAGGAGGATTTTTGCCCGAGTGAGTTACCTTAGTTCGCAGATATTCATTCATCGCGTTCAGGCCTGGGACGGAATCCACCTGCTAGCTACTGAATCAAGGAAACTCGGTCTGATTCTCCGAAGTCTCACGAATCATGAACTCACCTAAGCACATAAAGTATCGAATGAAGTAGACGCCTATTCCCTAAGTATGAAAAGAGATCACGGCTCGCACCATTCTCTTTTTCTTCTTCACGGCTATGGTGATGTAGATAAGTATACTGAGCGAGTGAACTCTTATATCAAGAATCAGACAGGGATCTGTCCCGGATAGGAATTGAACATGTCATAAAAAGATCCGACACAGAAATGCCGCTGAGGGATTGCAGTTCGCTGTCGAACTGGGGCCTAAAACCGATGCGAACACGCGCTCCAACGGCCAGATGGGCGACACACACATCCGGGCCGAGTACGGATCCGAGCCTGGCCCAGGTTTGGATTTGGATTCTATAATGGTAGCATGGCCGAATTCGCATTCGGATCGTCGAACTCAATGCATGCCAGTCACTGCTATCCAGGGAGCGAGGTCTCTCTTGATATGGAGGGAATTTAATCGGCTCGGTATCTATTCGAGCCTTCCAAAGTCCTTCTCCTATCCCCGGGAATCCAGCACCAGCACCCAAGTTTTCTTCAGCAGCTCGTTCGGGGTCCTTGCCCCATGATGTCTTTCATGGTCATCTATCTGTTGTGTTCACGAGCTCCGTTACTGTACTCTGTGCATGGTAGGATTTGTGTTTATTGGGATGGCATCAGAAATGAACAATACTTTTGATTTGTCGTCGATGAGTTCCTGATCCTCGTCAAGAACGGCTCGTTCCGTGTATGGGGACGAAGCCCCGGAGATCTGGGGAAAACATTACGACTTCCAGAGTTCTCGCCGTACATCTGCAGTCCTTCGACATACGGCATTTTGAGGGTGTGGCATTCTCGAATGGAGTATGATGTCCAGGATCGACAAGGCTTCCTTGCCTCGCCACCGGAAGAATTTTGCCATCAACGACCACTGTGGAACTTCCTCGAAAGGCTCGGTCGTCCGTTGATCTTTATGGAGAATGTTTTCCCAGTGTTTTCCAAAGTGATTTCCCGGTTCACGTGCATTGGAACGGACGAAAGAAAGCCGCAGGCCAGTTCTCAGCAGCAGCTATCGCGAGGAGAACTCCCTCCATCCACTCGTTTCCCGCTCGGATGTCGGGAGAAACGTCGTCAGAGCTGCCATGCAACAAATCTTCCAGGTCAGATCAAACACGGTGAGGGCTAAACGAAAGAGTTCACTCCACTCAAAGCATCCCGGAATCCCGAGGTCTGCCGATGGATATTCTAGACGAGTTTGAATTGGCCGGAGCCTCGTGATGATCACTGGCGACGTTAAAATTCCGTAGCTACTTGTCTAGACCGTCCACTGTAATCGACGGCTGACGAAGTCCTGTTTCGGGCCTCCGAGAAGAGAGAACGAGAAATTCCCTCGGACTCCCCGCTGATCGCGTCGATAACATCCGACAGCGAATCATACTTTGGAAGCTCATCTTCTCAAGCTCGTATTCATGCGCGTTGAACGTCTCAGCGGACGTTTAAAGTGTGAGGAGACTTCGGAGGAGGTAGTGACGTAAACAAAACAAAAGCAACCACCTTCATTCGAACGCTCGGGTCCCAGGCTTTGAAAGCGCCCGTATCTTGATGATCGCGTTCCGTCCTCATCCAGAGAGTGCTCGTTAGCGTGGAACCAACTGCGCCAATTGATGTCGGGATGGACTCGGTGGCCGAAACAATCACCGAGAGAGTTCTTGAAGGACTGGTCACGCAATTCTCTACTCTGATCTCCAGCGTGCTATCGGCGGCTTTCGGTGAAGTAATACCGAATGTTGTCGAACGAATCGTGACTTCAATATGTCAGACATTCGGTGAGCCTGAGAGGCGCCTCCAATGGCCTATTAGTAATCTTCGACTCGAGACGTTCCCAACTGCTAAAACCTGCATGAAATGCCCACATGGAGAAAGATCTGTTTCACTTCCTCCCCTCGAGGACCGTGACCAGGCAATAACTTCCCGCACTCGTTTTCTTTCGGAGTTCACATTGTCAATCCCATTCGAAGTAGAAAAACAGAGAGAGGGCAGGACAAGTTTCTAATCTCAGCGGGATCTTCTGCCCGCTTTCAGTTCCCGAGGTCACGGAAGAAGAGCAATCCGAAAATAGACCCGCGCCTCCACCCCGATACCAGCTCGAGGATTTACGCTCCGATCTCCGTGCTGGCGAAATCGATGCCGAGCTGCTCTGCCACATCCACTTGACGCGAGAATCGTGGAAAGAGACCCATTTGGGGAGTCTGTTGGAAAATGTGGCGAACTTCCGTGAAATCGCGAAGAAGTTTGCCGTGACCTGCACTTACTGTCGAAACATGCGCGCGCCCGAGGACCTCAAACGGAAGGAGTACCCCAACAGGGTGATCGTGGACTACCTCGCTCGACTCGGCTTGGAAGAAGAACTTTCCGCGTATCTCTCCCGATTTCCCACACCCCACACTGAAATGACGGCTCGTGCCTATGAAGCCTTACAAGTGAGTAGTTTCAACGATTCCTTGAATAAGTCTGTCGGGAGCCGATCGGGCATCCGCCCGGAAAACAGACTCGGTTTCTTCCGACTGGCCCAAAGAATTCGTAACGAGCACGGCTTCACGCGTGAAAATTCACCACCAAACTGCTTCAATTCCTTCGAAGACATCGTAGAATTGGAGCGGGAGATCGAGGGCGGGGACTCCTTGAACTTCATGCTCCAGTGCATCGATTTGAAACTGGTGAGACGGCAGCACCTGGAAGATATGTACGCGAGGACGTCGAATTTCTCCGAACTGAGTGCCCTCCACGATAAAGAAGCTCAGTTCGTCGGAGACACGGCGCGCGACGCGGCAGCTTTCTTCTACGCCGTCCGGTTCGAGCGGCTCGCATCACAGAGGCCGGATCTCAGACCCACGTGGCCGGAGAAGAGAAGATATCTCAAGAAAGCCGGTTTCATCGGGCATCCACCAAGGATTCTATTCGACCACGACATCCCAGATGACCGACTCGATGAAGCTCTCAACTGCATGCTGAACTATCTCCTGCGAGCGCAAAGGTCGAACACCTTGGAACTCCGCGTTATCGCGGACCAAACGGTCCCGCTTTTGAGGCAGCTTTTCAGAAGAGGTGCCAGTTTGTTCTACAAAGACACCGATGGCGGAAGATCCTCCCTTGGAGCGCTTGTAGAGCTCGCGAACACCATGTATTTCGAGTTCCCGTTCGAAGAGTTCTCGGAGCACATCTGCTGTCCTCTCACACAGAGGAGTTATGAGGTGACCTTCGATGTCCACCGATTGGCTTCACTCTCTTGCCTCGCCGCTCGTAGGGTTCCCCACGCTGGAGTAAATTCGAGACTTCCGAGCAGAGTGTCACTATTCATCGAACTTCACCAAGAATTGACGTCACAAATCGAGGAAGGCCCCTCGAGGAGATCTCCCACGACCATTTTTGGATTCTCAAGTTCTGAAACAGAATCGCTCGAAGAGGACTCGGAAGATCAGCACAGTATCAACTCTGACTACTTCCATGAAGACTTGGATCTATGAGTTGAGCCTATTGAATTAAGTGGCGTACATCCGCTCTGCCTCATTTGGAGAGTCGAGCATGTTCAATCGGAACGTAGGTCAGGGCATACCTCGCAACTTCTCGCCATCTTGAGAATCAGGAAGCCGTCGCCTTGCTTGTCAGCACGATTCACGTGTGAATTAACCTAGTATAAATGACAGTGGATATGTATTGTATTATATCCACACGAATAGAAAACTCTAGAGTTGCCGCCTCGAAATCCTCGATCGCTCACTCTCTGACTTTTGGGAGGATCTCGAATCATGGCGGAGGTAGGCCGAAACAAACTTTAGGTCAGAAGTTCCCGACCTAAACTAACCACCCTGTATAGCGGAACGCCCCAAGAGGCACAGATCTATGTACATTTTGATGAATGATGAATGATGAATGATCCTCATTTCCCAACGTCGTTTTGCCTTCAAGTCGGACTTTGAGTCGGAAGCACATTTTTTACGTGAAAGCGTCTCCTTATTGACCACAGGTACAGCTGCGCATGTTTCCAGTCCGCGCATTCGGTCACCGGAAGAGATGCACGGTGGAAAGTGCACAAACATCTTCATTTTCGCAAGCGTACCGCTTGGCACTGGCGAAGCGATCGCCTAGACTTGGAAATCGACCCGTTCTCGATGGGTCGAATGTCGGGAAGGCTTCAAGATACATTTTAGACCACGACGAGTTGTAAGCGCGACATCAGAAATGTAATCCGGCGCCCGGCCTTCCGCGTCCCGTGGCTCCCCTTAGAAAGCTGGCCCCCCTGTAGCTTAGAAAAGCGCCGTCTGCGCTCCCTCCCCCGAGGAACGGCATCAATAGAACATTCGGTGCGGATTTCAGGTTATATTCCAGGTAAGCGTATCGTCCGCATCTGCTCCCGATTCTGCACCGTATTCTGATGAATACAAATCTCTCGATGGTAATATCGGAAAGAGCCGACTTTTTGAGAAGCTCGATCGCTTCGAGCGAGCATATCTGGCAGCAGCAGACCCTGTCACCTGCGCTCTCCATTTTCACAAGCTGATGCGTGACGTCATGACGATACTGACCGCAAAGAAGTCGCAAGATCTTTCGGCAATATCGTGTTGTAGATTACTTCTCACGCATCGAGTCTCAGCAAAGAGGCAGTGAACATTCCCATACATCAGCGACTCCGTAACCGTGAGGGACCATCTCCCTCCCTGCTGGTTTTTCAGCCGTCGAAGACGCGTCTCGAGATCACGTTATTTCATTGTTTTTTTCCCCATGGTTCGAGCAGGTTCACGCGATCGATACCGATCAATCCTTTCTGAAATCAATCCCTCAATCGGTCCAACAGTGGGCTGACTGAAAGTGGGGTTGATTCGCATTATATCCGATAGCTCAGCAAATCCGCTGCGCGTTCTTGACCCTCATCGAGAACGAGCCGGGGGGCCGCACTTTTTGCTTCCCATACCGTTTGTCTGGTAACTCCAAACGCCATGATAGGGATATTGCAGAAAGCGAGATTGTTGCAGAACTTTGTAAATACAAGCCCGCTTACTCTGGTTGGGATGCGTTGGCAAACGACAACTGACCAACACAAGCTCAACCATCATGGGGAAAGAGAGAAAGTCGTCAGACCCCTGCATGAGAATGGCACAGGATTGGTAGCATGATGGAGGATTCCAGAGAGAATTCACACAACTAACAGTCGCGAGAGTTGAATGAATCACCAACTTCCAAGCGAGACATTTTCACGCGAAGCGACTATGGTGACTCCGAGACTGTGAACGCTTGCTCTCTACTGACGAAACCATCGTGATGGTCCGTTGGTTATCTCCACCAGCGAGGATCGGGTCGGATCCTCGAGAGGAGTGCGAGCGCCCGCTCAGCATGGGTGAGACCACATCCGCGTCCTGGGCAGTTTCATCGAGTGGGAGGTCGTTGGTTTCAGGAACCTCGCTGGATGACTCTTCAGAGATGGTTTCCATGGACTTCACGTGGAAGGATACCGTCCGGAATGTTCGTCCCTCGACTATGAACACATTCCCAGAGCACGTTGATTGTGCACAGGTGCTGCGCGGATCGATTTCCCGAATGTCCGATGCCGACGCAAGTCGAGTCTTTCCGGGAGTCTGATACGCTCAACCGACCATTGAACTGGTTTTCAAACAGATCTAGCCTGAGGGGCCATTCCTTCTGATGCGTAGTTCCGGAAAGGAATGCGAAATATCGGTTTCGGCAACGCCCTGTAGATCCATGCGAAAATCCATCGCTTTCAGGGGTTGGCGAGAGTGACGAGAGGAGTGAGAAACTTCGGGCACGGTGATTGTCGGAAACTTGGCTCCCTGAATCTAGTTCCAGCACGAGAGAATGGACGGAATATTTGGTCGATAAACGTTCTCTATATTTATTGCATTCTATGTTCTCGATTGGCGGACTCCTAGTGAGCGGAAAACTGCGCGAGTGTGGGTGCATCGAGCGGGTTGACTCCCGGACGTACAAAATCCATCAGCGAAACCATGGGCCCGGCAGCACTCCTTGATGTGTGCAGGTCCTCTCGGACAAACTTCATTGCAGGCTCCGATAGGAGGACAGACTATTCCTTGCAGACAGAAGGCGATGATCACGATTGCCACTAGCGAAGTGAAGCTGGAGTTAACCATTGCTGATGGTGAGAATGATGCTGGAAGCACTGGAGTGCAATAGATCGCTGCAAAGATACTGCTTCAATGAGCTGCCACCGGAGGGAGGTATGTAGGCAGAGTTGTTGAAGTCGAGAGATCTTGTGCTTCGTCCTCTCGATCAGGTCGTATTTAAACCAATCTTGGGGGAGCTTGAGAGAGGGTAGGTGGAGAGAGGTGAAATAATATTCTCGGATTTTCTCGGACCCCGAGCCCGTCCTTGAATACTCGGATGCCGGAAACGCTCTTTCAGAAGCATAGCGCTTGGTGGTCTGTTTCTCTGGAATTTATGGGGGGGTTACATTCAATGGGACCTGAAGCCCCATTCATTAGAAAGCTGACCGACGCGAAAAATGCGAGTTCTGTGAAGAGCGCGCAGAGCTTCCCACGAAGATTTTGAACTTCACGTGAACTCGCAGACTCCCAAACGGTGGTTGCTGGATGTATCGTTATCCCATCCCAACAACAGGAAAAATTGCGCCTTTCATAGTGATAGTAGCTAAATGAGCTTACAATGAATTCAACCATGCGTTGGAGCGCGCTATTCCAGTTTGATCCAATGGCGGCTTCCTGAGAGCGGAGAGATCATCGCTCCTCGAACGCTTGTTGTCTCCTCCGAGGATCTAGTGGCGAGGTTTCCGAGCCTCAAACATCCGCCGGGACCGAGCCCCGAGGTTCGGGTTCCGGAGAAGTTTTTTTCGAGCCTCTCGAGGAACCTCCCGAGGAGCGCTATCGGATACATACTTCTCTTCAAGAAGATCCCAGAGAGGCTTTCTACTTGTTGTTGCATCTCAGCTGGAAACCTCGGGATCGATGAGAAACTAATCGTCTCCCAAGTGAGAGTTGTGCTCCCACAACCGCGAAAACCAAACAACGCGACAGAATCTGGAGATCAGTTTCTGTCCGGAAGATCAGCACAAGTGATGGCTATTATTCTATTGGGCCCGCACTACGGGAACCGCTCCCGTACGGGAGAGATGCGCTCGAGCTGCTTGGTCCTCATCCGAGAAGAGCGGGTTTTCAGACAGCAAAACTCAGGCGTTTGAATTCAAAATCAGGTTTTTAACAACGCCGAATTCGGGCTGAATGCGCATTCCGTCGAGTCGCTCAATCCACACACACACATTGAGCTCCTCTGATTCAACGAATTGGCACTTCGATATTCGATTGGGAACCAGGTGAGCCAAACGATGATGAGGTGGACTTGCGACTTCCAAAATCGGGGGAACCCCTTCGAGTTGCTTCTCCCGATACGTCATTCGATTTGGAAGAGCTCTCGATCCGTGAGCAACGGTGGTTCCCAGACACGGTCCACGTAACATTTTCTGCCCTCCACAGCTTGCATGAGATCACAGTTGCTGCTCAAGATGGGCCAGAAAGAGCTTCGTCTCAACAGACAGATAGATCGAACCAACCATGCATCGCGGTATGTTATCCGTGGGTGCTTTTGATGCTTACTTGCGCGAACTGCTCGTGCACGCTCTAAACGGAGTCGACGGCTGAGCGCACGGAGGCTGTCGGCGGGTCGGCTTGGGGTAGGTTATGGGGCAGGGTTGAGGCTTATTGCTCCAGAAAAAAATCTACCTCGAAAGCTCGCCGGTCGAGCTGCAAGCCGATCGAAGGTCCAAGCCGGTGCGCACTCGCCATGCGTGCCGAGTTAACCTGAGCGAGGTCCATTCAAGGGAAGAAAGTCGGTATTTTCAATCTTCTCCACCCTGCGCTTCGGAACCATCACCTGGTGCTTTTGAGTCATCTCCACGCCCTTGGCTTCCCGTAAACTGCATTTCTACAAAGCAATGTTTTTGCAGACTTCATGAAAGCAATTGAGATTGCTGCATCGCTCTTTTCACAGGGAGAACATCTACAGCTCCGTTCCTCATCATTCCTGTTCATTCTCCTGCATATGTGTAATCGAGTGGCAACCCTGTACTGTTTGTCGTGGGGGACGGCGCCGACTTTGGAAGTTTCGAAGTTACCAGCGAATAGATTTCATTGCAGCCAAGCGTTGGACACGGTGACGACTACTCTGTTCTTCCGTTTGCAGTGCGTCATATGGTCTTGGCGCGCGACGGCCAGTGGGTAGTGAAAGGGTCTGCCCAAGGGTGGACATCTCGACGCGGCCCGCGGGCAGAGTGACCCGAGAGGGGTCAAGGCGCGGGCCGGCGCGCATTTTGAAGAGGAAAATCACGAGAGCTGATGAAACGACGCTTCTTCGTTGCCTGTTTCCCAACGATGCGAGGCATGCTCAAGAGCGCCTCCAGCCCAGGCGCCCTCAATGACCTCCATAGACCCTCGGAGATATGGTGAGATCGACCGCGGAACCACGTCGTTAGATCCCCACAAATGTTGTCAGATCGAGGCGGAATCAACTTTGAAGTACGGTCAGAACCAGAGAGGGTATCCTTCGGCACCATTCGGCAACTTCTAGGATAGCACACGGTTGCCGCACCCCTCGACACCCTGGGGTGTCGATGTCGGAGAAGTTTGACGACCTCTGCTCTGGCTGCCTCATTCTGCCCAGAGCATGCATCTCATGCAGGAGAGATAATTGGTCGACTCCGCCCGATCGGTCCAAATTGAGTTTCGTCCGGATGTAGGCGCCTCCAAGTTGGTCCAATGTCGCATGACCTGCAAAGTCGCTAGATTCTCACAGAGGATGATGACTCAGATAAAACTTGCATGGATCACATGAGATGCGGGAAGGGTATCTCTGAATCGGGCAATCTCCATGGTATAGCTGGCGATAGTTGCCGGGTCTCGATTTCGAACAGGGAGCGGTCTTCACCCTCTCAAATCTCTGCTCAACACCTTTCGCGACGCTCCGACCATCTCATGGGATTCCGAGGAATCATCCATGTTCTCGATTCGCACTATTGAGACCCCAAGCAAGTCGCCTTCAGCCTGTGGTCTAACTCGGCCGAGCTTCCCGCAGCTGCGTTCTTGATCTGGAGAAAAACTTGAGCTCTTCCAGGTAGATTCATTTTCAAGAATCCTCAGAGTAGGGGAAAAGTCCGATCGTTGCATCTGATTTTTCACTCTCTTGACGAGCCATCATCTATCTTTTCACCAAAAAAAAAAGAGGAGGGGGGCATCAAACCCGCCCCGCGCATCATGGAGGCTCGCTATGCCACTGGCTCTACAGTTTCCGACGACACGTCCTGTCTGCGGTTTCGCTGAGAGATTCTCTTCCGCAAGGCACAGCCACACTGCGATGCGAGCATGCGAAGTCAATTGAAAGCGGACAAACGCAAACGGAGCTGACGCTTGCATTTGCCGCACACGGACTTGAAGGCCGATTCTGAAGAATTGCATCTCGCATCCACAATTGCTCAGATCAATATGCCGGTTAATGCATTCTAGCGCGACATCTCGAAACGCCAGAGCGTTCCTTCTTTTCAGAGCGCTGACGATTTACAACTGAGGGCTGAGGTCGATGAAATGAAGAGTTGCAGTGGAAGACAGATATTTATTCTGCGCATATAAACGTAGCGGCTTTGTATAATCCCGTTTATTCGGGGAATCGCTGGTCTAGGTTGTGCGCGTTGACTTCTCGAGCGCGCGTGGCTCGTTTCGATCTCTACACAATGAATTATTCACGAACGAGTAGCGAGAAGAACGGTAAAACTTTAGCGGTGCGAGATTCCAATGTTTCTTCAGACTTCAGAGACTTCCCCTTCTGATTCGTGCACGGTTTCCCGTTTCACATGGGTACGAACGTGGTGATTCCGCGCAGAAGCGTCCCTGTACCCTTTTCCGCAAACTTTACAAGAATATGGTTTTTCACCCGTGTGGATGCGCCTATGCGTTCTGAGACCAGAACATGAAGCGAATTTCTTGGGACATTCCTTACAGGAATAAGTTTTCTCTCCGCTGTGAGTTTGCACGTGTTTTCTAAGGTCGGATGAGTCAGAGAAACGTTTGTCGCAGTCAGAGCAAGCGAACGGTTTCTCGCCCGTGTGTCGACGTTTGTGCACTCCTAGCGAACTGGCCTGGTTGAATCGCTTGTCGCAGATTTCGCAACGATACGGTTTTTCGCCGGTGTGGATGCGCATGTGGCTCCTGAGAGCCGGTGACACAATGAATCTGGCCGGACATTCAGTACAGGCAAATGGTTTCTCGCCGGTATGGATTCGCTTGTGCTTTGAAAGGTCCGCGGAACTAATAAAAGCTTTCTCGCATTCGAGGCAAACGTACGGTTTTTCGCCAGTGTGAATGCGTTCATGGTTCTTCAAACTGGTGCTTTGAGAGAAAGTCGAGGGGCACATCGAACAAGCGAAAGGTTTCTCTCCGGTGTGGCTCCGTTTATGAGCCGATAGCGTTGATGGGTGGGCGAAACGTTTATCGCATTCATCACATGCGAACGGTTTTTCGCCTGTGTGAACAGTCATGTGGAAGGTGAGATGACAACTCTGTCGGAAAGTTGCAGAACATTGAGAACACGGGTATGGCCTCTCGTCGGTGTGCGTTCTTCGATGGAGCTTGAGCTGGGCCAAGGTTCCGAAAGTTTTCTCGCACTCATCGCAAGAGAATGGTTTGAGCCCCTCGTGCACTTGCAAGTGTGAGAGTAGGTGGCTGCTGGAGACGAATCTAGCTGGACACTTCGAACAAGGATACGGTTTCTCCCCACTGTGACTCCTCTTATGGATCAGGAGACTATCTCCACTCGTGAAGCGTTTATCACACTCATCGCACGGAAACGGTCTCTCCCCGGTGTGAGAGCGCATGTGCAAGGAAAGGTGAGCTCTCTGACGGAAGCTCGCCGAGCATTCGAAGCACGAAAAAGGCTTTTCCTTGGTGTGGGTCCGCATATGCACGGTAAGACCGTCCCTTCTGCTGAACTTTGAGGGACATTCCGAACAGGAGAACGGTTTTTCGCCAGTGTGACTCCTTTTATGAGTAACGAGTGTGGCTGAGCTTGAAAACTTCTTTCCACACACCTCACATGGGTACGGTTTCTCACCGGTGTGGCAGCGCATGTGGACGACCAGGTTGCTAGGCTGTCGGAAGCTTGACGGACATTCAGAGCACGAATAAGGCTTTTCGTTGCTGTGAATGCGCGAGTGGGTGGCGAGATCATATTTTCGAGCGAATTTGGAGGGACATTCCGAGCAGGAGAACGGTTTTTCCCCGGAATGCACGCGCGCATGGTTCTTGAGGGTGCCTGCACAGGCGAATCTTTTCCCACATTCATCGCACAGGTGTGATTTCCTCATTTTTGCCTGAAAAGAGCGATGATTCGAAACACATTCAAGGTTCACGCTATTATCCAAGCGATCTTTCTGACGCAGGAACGTTGCTTACCATGGGTCGTATTGACTCTCGATGAGCTGAGTACACCCTCTGATCACGAAGGAAATACAATGTACGGAACACAGGGGGTCCTGAGTCAGCTATCGCGTCACTGGCGACGAAAATCCCTGCAAGGATCGGGCCCCTCTAATTCCACTACCTCAGTATGAGCGGCGATTTGAGAAATCCATATGAGTCAGGCCGAAATCTCACGAACTCCAAGGAAGAAGAAGCGCTACTCACCACGAGCATTGGCGTTTTCTGAATCGAGTCGTGCTCTTCAACAGCTCAGTCCGCTGTTCACAACAGTGGGCTACCGAATACTCAGTCCCAACGATTTCGCTTTCATGTTAAATCAAAATAACTCGGTTCGGCTCGGGATTACGCGCCCGCGCTCAGTGCCTGCTTGAGAGGAGGCGGATGTTCCCCGAATGAATGCGTTCTTTCTGGTTACGCTCCGGGCGATCGGACGGGCAAGCAGGCTGAGTGGATCGAGTGGGGTGAGCGCGCTCTGTTGGCGGATATGTTGGGTTCCGGTTGAAGTAATGCGGCAGATAATTCGATCAACAGTAGCTCCGATCCTGGGAGGTGTACAGGTAGACTAGGAAAGCAAAGATGCTCGCATTTTTCTTGCTTCCGAGAATGGTTGCGGCTGTAGAGCGACTCTTCTGGAACTTTCGGAGCCGCGAAAATCGAAACTCCAGAATGACTTCCAAGATGTTAGAATTCAAGATCGATGACCAGAGAAACTCGAATCTCCCGCATACAGTCCCGATCAAAACCAGCTCCATGGGCCTCTTTCTCTTGGCTGTGCGAAAAATAACGTTGAGCCGATCCGCCTCTGAGTGTATCAATCCAAATGTTTCCTAGTCGTGACCTCGAGATAATACGCGCCATAGACAAGCTATTCCCCTACTCCATAAATCCCTCCGCCATAAGTACACCGTCGTTGTCGCGACCTAGTATTTCGTGAGGTTCAATGCCTTGGGGGCGTCCCGGCAGTCCTTCGGTGAGCCCGCTCGGTAGTATTCGTTGCACTTGATTCCCCTTCCAGTTCACTGAAGCAAATGAGTGTCCCAGGAGATCTGGAAGAGATGTTCTATAATCCACCGTGAGTGAAGCTCATCATTGACACGCAGCCACGAAAACCAAGCAGGACGGGATATTGCGCGCGACGATGACGGAAAGCCGTGGGCTATCCTCGACGGATGAGGCAAGGACCAGCTCTCGTCTCCGCTATCGGGTACCCGAAGTTGACCCGCTCGCAGTGAAGCGTCGCTGCTCAAGGCTCATCTTCAGTGACGCTGCCGCCTTCTACACCTTTCACCGACCTTGTAAACAGGAGAATCAGTCTGTAAGCTTATCGAACTCTATTCAGGTTTAAGACTTCGGCTCATTCTGAATTTTGTCTTGATCTCGGCTTTGCGGGCTCCGGGTATGAATTTGCCAAGCATCAAGGTGAATCATTCGTCCCAGTCCGTACCGACGCTGCTGACGTCAATGGATGCGGTCAGCCGGTAGAGGTTATTCCCCGGACCGCATCCACTTTTCCCGATAGGGCGATATTACGACAGTACTGTGATGCATTTGCTGAATTCCTCAGCCTCCCAGTTCCGAGTGTTGTTCCACGTGCCCACGAATCGACCGGTGCATTCACCACTGATTGCAAACGATCTGTCCATTACGCAACAAGATAACCTGTCGTAATTTCAAACCCTCCGAAAGCCATTCAATTTCGCTGACCAATTTTCTTCCGATCAACTTTTCTGGAACCACTCTCTGTGTGAGTCATCCTCAGGAAGTACTCAGAGTGGGCGAGCACTCGCAATACTATGCAACAACGATTCGAAGTTGTGGATGTGAGCCTTGTCTCCATAGCATTCTGTTGTATGGCTCTATTTCCCCCGAGCAGTCTCACTCCTCTACAGAGCTCATGATGGCGGAGAAACCCTGCGATGTCGGAGAATGGCTCTATCCAATGCCTCTCGTAAACCAATCCTGATACCTGGCTTCAGGGTTCTCACTCTCCTCGAGGCAGATTCTAGCAAGAGTCTCGTCTTTAGGGAGGCAGTCAACGAAAACTGTTGTACCGCAACAGAGGAAGACTCCCCCCTGCTCGCCGAGGCTGATCAGCGAGCCACCAGGTGAAAGAGTGACGCGCCCAGGTTTCCAGCTCGCCTCCACATTTGGATGGGGGTGGGGATAAGAATGGCTCCGTCCGGAAGCTCTCATACACACGAACCACCAGGTGAAGCCCTCCACACTGACTTCTGTCGAGCCCGCTAGTTCGTTCAAGGAGGACGCTCGTCAAGATTCGACTTCTGTTCACATCAGAAGTCTCTCGCGTCGAGGAAACTCGCCGAAAAATGAGAAGGGACTCCGAGTAACAAGCTCGTGCGCTGAAGTGCTGTAGAACTCAGAGCATCACAGGAATTTGACGGCTCCTCCTCGTCTCAATTGGACGAGGTCAGGTATTCATCCTGATGATTCGATAGGTGTCTATTGAGGGCGAGCGAAGCGGAAGGAGATCATCAATTAAAAACTCAGTCGACACCGAGAGGTGACATCTCAGGATCACGTCCAGAAATTCCTGCCAATTTCAGCCGAGAAAGTGATCGGTCCCGGTTTCGCCCAGCCTCGAATCCGAAGTCTGAAAGTTCGAGCGAGAAGTCATTGGAGGGGCTATCGCGGGCACTCAGTCAGCGGTGTGACAGTGCACTTGAAAAGTCAGCTTACAAAGTTGTCGGAAACTCGACGCAGACTCAGAGCATGAAGAAGAATTCCCATTGCTGTGAATGCCTATGTGATAGGCGATATCAGCTCTAGCACAAAAAAGAGACAATACGAGCAGGATTCCAATTCTAGAACGGTACATATAATTTTTGATCGCCTGAGCGGGCGAATTCCCTCTCAAACTCACCGCAAGTATGGATCATTTCTTTGCCTGAATCAGGGGACTAAAAGTGGAGATTGGCGGCTCAGAAAGATTCACACGGAAAGAGCATTCATATTTGCTCTCAACCCACGAATGCTCAGTCGGTTGGGGTTTCGGAACGTATTGCTGCTTAGTTGTATCGGAAACGAAAAGCGGCGCCAGATCCCAACCTCCATTCACGAGTTCCGTCTTCAACGGTCTGAAGGTGCTAACTGCGTTGAGTTTCCTGGCGAGCCCGATAATGATAGGAATCAATAACGCAGGTGGTACGGCTCTCATAATGAGCAATGGTTGCATTAGGTTTCCATCCTCGCGCAAAGGCCGAAAATGAATAGGGAAGGCGACGCACGGAAGCGAGTTAAAGACATTCTAAACGGGTGTCCAACGATATGAGTCGCGAAGAAGGAACGTAGTGGCTGATTTCCACGTCCGCACTCACCAAACGCATATCCGCCAACGTCGAAATCCGCTGATTCCTGCTGCTGTTGCCATTGAGCACGTTCGTTCGCTGCTCCTGCCTATTCTACATGTATAACGCTGAGTGGCTGATTAGGAACTTTACCCCCTTCATGGCTCCCCCTCGCGTCCTTCTCGTCTCCTATTCGTCGATACGGACCGAAGAAGCAGCCCCTTTGGCTCTCCTTGTCTTTGTTCTCTCTCCCGCCCTTACTTCTGACCCTCGTTCGGCGTCTTTGGCTGGTCCCTTGGGCCCTTCCTCATTTTTCTCTCGCTGCCCTGAGACTTGCCTGCCCGCGCTAGTTTAGAAGTTGTGATGCTCCGGGTAGACCAACGGAGAGTATGTGAATATAGCGGAAGAGATGGCATTTTTTTCTGATGACATCCGTTTTTGATCTTCGCTTCCCAAGTGGTGGCTGTTGATGGTGCGTCATCCTCGAGGAATGTATTTGTTTCGCATCGATCCCTTTTCGAGCGAATCTTCATCTTAGTCTCGCATCGGAGTTGGTTAATTGACTCCGCCAACTATAACCCTCCAAGGAGGCTGGAGCGTGCCCTCGAGCTGGCTGCATCCACGGTCGACTACCCAGGAACGCTCCATCGGACTTCCGAACTCGCGAGTCGCTTCGATGAGAAATAAACGGTCATAGCGCTCGGCGTCAACCGTCAGTATTTGCATCCCTGAACAGCCCTAGCTGAAACAACCACTGAATAAGAATCACTCGACTTTCTGAAGAGGATTTGAGCTCGACCGATTCTCCGAATTCCACAGTCAGAGGGGATATTCAATTGCCAATTATATAATGGAACCATCTTGAGAATAATTCACCAGTTACGAGATCTTCGGACTCGACAGCCAGAGGGGATGTTGGAGATCAGAATCTGAAACCTGTCGGGCTCAGATCTCGCACATCTCTGAGAGCAAGACACGCTCAGATGACTCGTAGTACTCGC
The DNA here is from genome assembly GCA_037576195.1 of Phytoseiulus persimilis. Lineage (NCBI taxonomy): Eukaryota > Metazoa > Arthropoda > Arachnida > Mesostigmata > Phytoseiidae > Phytoseiulus > Phytoseiulus persimilis. Next base: position 7,266,996 of record CM075103.1, read on the forward strand.
AGGTCACGACGTCTGGCAAATACAACGAAGCCGGGATCCCAACCCCTACAGCAGATGTAAGGGACTGATACAGGTAGTCCTTATAAACACCGAGTGTACGGAGAAGCGATCACAAGCCCTCTGACCTGCATACTAGACCATCTGTCTATTTATTCTAAGAAGTGACTCATGTGGTGTCTGACCTCTTAGCCAATCATGGACATTCTAGGTATATTGGGACCCTCATTTTCGAAGAAATTTCACTGCGGTACAGAGCCCTCTGCTCTACACGTCTATTGCGTTGTCAACTCAGCTAGTGTTCCACTCCTTCGAGCCTCTACCTTCAAGTACTCCGACTTCTAGCCCCATCAGAAACTATCATGGAATGGCGCTCGGGAATGTCTGTTGGCCCCTGGGACAGCAGCGCGTCAGCTTCAGGGAAATTTCTGTTACGGCTAAGATGCTCAGGATACAGCCCCGCCAGCGGCCTTGCGGAATTAAGAGCGTTCCTATCTCCAAACCATGTTGGAAAAACCGGACTCCGCGAACTCTCAGTTAGAACGCTGGGCTCGGCATGTCCTCGAGCTGAAATCGTCGCTGGGCTCAGAATGTCATAGGGCTCTGAGCGTGTCTGGGCTCTGAATGTATTCGGGCTCAAATGACCCTCACCGAGATCGAGACATTCGATGTCTATCGTCTTCAGGTCGATAATTTTCCGATATCGAGTTGACAGGGTTGAACGAGCTAACAGTAATTCCCTCTCTGAAGGTCCACCCCCTCCCCAATTCGGAGCCATAATCGTGATGGAGTCGTCTGCCTTGAGTCTACCGATTTCGTTGAAATCGAGGGAAGAGGCTCTGTGACGCTCAGAACCGTTCAAGCCTCGCGAAACTTCCCATTCAGAACATCCCAAAAGGAACAGACAATGCTTAGAAGCAGCGGAATCGCGAGCGCGCACAGAATGGGAGTGAGATCATTGGTGAGTACCACGTGATCTGATCGTGGCTGCAGACCGTCCAATGGGGAACAATATTCGGACGAGTTTTGCGTGACGGCTTCCCGTACAACCGCGTACGGGGGGACTCTAATTTCTCCCCTTTTGTCAAGAACGCAAAATTCCTCGGAGTGGCCAGGGCCGACTTCACGCTTCAATGAAGAATACAAGAAGAAGAGGAACGCGCGGTATTCGTCTGATAACACTGCTTCCGTGGCTCGTTGCTGGAACAGCGAGAAAGCTAGACCTAGCCTTGCCAGCCGATATGAAAACAATGCATGGGGATCCGATGTTGATGAATCAAATACATACCCCTCTTGTTGACGCTTCTGCGCGACGGGCCCATGAACCCTACCCCCACGTAGGAACCGGGGATGGTATTTTGTTCAACAGTTAATGAGTAGGAGGGAACCATTCGTAACGATGACTCCCGGAGGAAATTCGACTTTCTGACGTCTAAGCACACAGGCGTTCCCCTACGGTATTCCTTCAGGTATATGTGAAGGAAATCGAAATGGTGACGATCAAAGTAGCCGACCGAGCCCGTTCTCGTTCTCTGAAGTAGGATATCGGCTCACAGTTTTGTATTGTCTTCAAGCGATCCTTCGGCAAACCGTGCACCGCGACAACGATTTCCCCTCTCAAACACACTCCGATGACTTGGAGAAGGAGAATCCACGCTCCGACAACCGGAAGGAATTGTTCGGAAGTCGAAATTGATTGGGCTTGTCACGCAGAGAACCAGATCGAAGAACATTCTAGCGGGCTCCTCTCCCAGATACCAGAGGATCGAGGTTGCAGTGGTAGCAGTTACCAAGGTCGGTAGCCATACAATCACGCGCAAGAGAGAAAAAAACACTTGCTTCCTCTTGCCTATGGGGGGGACCATGGCCACAGCACGGAACGAGCGCAGAGATGGAGTCCTAGGCGTCCCATAACCTCGACGGACTAGATCATCGGGTTGTTCTTGTGAAATTCTGACAAATATTGAGGTATTCGAATCTTCGGGGTGACTCATCTCTATGGCGGTATGCGGGGAGTGATCGATTGAAATTCTTTTGATACGGAAATCGCGCATCGAGCTCCTTCCGAACTTCAGATCTTGCAGTTCGAAGCGTTCCGGATACTTCCCAGAATGAAGTCTCAGTTGGAGGAAAGGGGCGTACCAGTTTTCGATGACACACTTGGTGGCGTGTAGTGTAGGTTCTTGTGCGCGCATCGAAGTCAACATAGATGTCTGGGTAAGCAGTCGCCACTTGACTAAAGGGGCGAAACCAACCCGTATGATTTGTGACCAGCAAACGAACGAGATTATCGACTGGAGCCCGAAGGTTCCGAAGATCATAGAGCTCCGGTGGAATTAGGTTGTGGGAACCAAGTTTCTTGAAATCATTCCCAGGGCAGAAGAGAGCCAAGTGGGAGCGATCCTGGTTACTTCTTGTCAAGAATACCTTGGAGTATGACACCATCAGGTTCAAGTTCGCATTCCAAGGCCGGTCAGTTGCCCTGACATTCACCGTCAATTGTGAAGCGATGAGTGTTTTCGAGAACTTTCTTCCCAAGTTGCAGTTGATGTTGATGAGATCGGGCGCGTTTTTCTCGCCAAACATCGAGAACATCTTCTGAATCGTTTCCTGAAGATTCTTCACATTTCGCAGTGAGCGCCAAATGAAGTGCCGACCACGAGAAGTATTGTCAGTTCGAGTAACGTCATAATTTCTTCACGCTAGAGTCGACCGAACGGGTTCAAAGTAGTTCTCAAACTTTCGCCCGGCTTCCCAGCGAGCTTCACGAGATATGACCTACTGACGGGCATGGATGAGAATCTTAGCAAGATTACAGGAATTAATGTTTTTAGGAATTAATATTTGAATGGCAACGATCAAGGTCGATGCGCTCTGACCACACTGGATGAGACTCCCCTCAATACAGATGAATGAAAAATGGGTGCTGAATCCTGTTCAATGATTAGGATCGATCCTATCGATTTCGGAATCAACGGAAGAGATGGCGTTGGATATTGTGGGTAGATTCGCCTGCCACGGAGCCGAGTTTCCTGAGGGCTTCCTTCCAACCGAGGAGAGTGACCGTCTATTTGAATGCACTCAGTGACTTGGGGATTTCTTCCCTGCAGCGAATCTGTCCCTCGATTCCTTTGAGAGACTCATCAGCCTAGATGGCCACCGATGCGATGACACACGGGATTAGTGTGCGCTCATCTAGTGAAGTGGTCTACTCTGACGTCGTGTCTCTCCAAGCTCTTGAGGCCGCCAAACGTGCATTGATAGCAAAACGGCGGTTAGTGAGCGCATGGGCATCTCCGAGGGCCACGACTAGTGAGCAACGAGATGACGACTCCAGTGTGGGCTCCAGATACTGCGGCTCGTTGGAGCAAGGGACGTTCGCTTGGCGCATCGCCCAAGACAAATAATCGTTTATGGCTGCGTATCGTCGTAACATACTGCCAGCGATTGGAGTTGTTGGCTCGAAGTGGTCGATCTGCGCATCGATCGCGAAAGCAGTAGGTCGAAGGCACTCTCCGACCAGGCACCGACTAATCGCCAACGGTTGCAACCGACTCCGCTGCGCGGGAGCAAGTGGATGCCCGGATGTGTGATGTGGGAATCCTAACGGGCGGTCCCCGCTAGGAGCAACGTACAGAAGCTCACAGACTAGAATGTGAGCGATCCTCACGAACTAATCCGTCGATTGTGAAAGTCACGCAACGAATGCTTGGAGATTACAATCACAATGTCGAGAATCCTCTTGCAAGGTTGTTAACGACAGCGGAGCTCGAAGTAGGGTGTGGCTCTGCTCCCAGTACGAGTTCCAAGGGAGACAAGGATTCGGTCGCGATTGCTTGATCGACACCGAAATTCGAATGGCAACGTTCCGAAAGCGAATGGGTATGACACGAGATGGCTTCCTGACGCAAGCGGAGGAAGCTCAGGGCTTGGAGATCCAGGAAGCAAGTCGCAGCCGAGAAAAGTAACACGAAGCCGGCCGTTCATGAATTCCGAACTCGCGAGCAGCCCAGTCTGCTTCGAAGTTCAGACCCCCGATCCGGTGCTTTGTCTTGGTGAGTGGCTGGTTGATACTGGTGAGCGAAGGCATGAGTGCATCAAAAGAATCGGTTCGGTGGATCTCAAACGCTGTCACAACGTTTATATGCGATCGGACATTTCATACAGGGTGTCGGGGGGATCCATTCAGATTGAAGAGCTCTATCGAAGGAAAATGTACAGCTTGGCACCCTGGCAAACGTTCCGCATTTTCCAAGTGACACAAACATTGCGATACTTTTCTGGTGTCGCATCCAGTTTTATTGACGGGACTGGAGCGTAGTTGAGAACTCCGCTCGGGTTGTGGAGTGGGTGGGAACCTCCAGTTAAACATCTCCGCATTCGGAGACGTAGGGTCGATTTCCACGAGTCGGACAGTTACCGTGGTAAGCTGGACGGAAACAAATTAGCGCAGAATCTCGGTTGACAGGCCGACCAGAGTTAACTCTCTTACATCACCAGTCCCGTGGGATCCACCGGGACCGAAGGCTGTGCTGATCGGATCTGCGAGGAATCCCATCTGGGGTCTTCTGCAGGCAATGTTTGAGTGCCGCGAGCAGCTTGACGAGGAGCGTATCTGGAAAAAATCTTGGAACGCTTCGTGGAACTAGATCCCGACCCTCCGAGCACTCTGGCTTTGATGGATTCACAGTTATTGTGAAGTTCTCATCGATATGGCGAGCCTCTAGACGCACACAACACACAAGGCTCCGTATCTTCAACTGAATAGTTAACTTTCGTTCGTTGATTTGAAAAAAGTAGCGTATATTGCATACACTGCCAATTCATCGTCAACGGTTCTCGAGTCATCTCTGAAGGGACACTCACTGCGCGCAGGGAGACAGTTGACGGATGTTGAAGCGAAGTTTGAATATGGTATCAACTGTTCGTGGGGTCAGAGATGCAATCAACTCGTCGCTCCAATGGTGCTAGCTAGGCGTCAGGCGTTGGGTGTCACGAGAACAGACATGCCTAATTTCACCACCTGAGCCGAATGTACTGCTGCACATTCATGTTCAAGAGATATTTCTCGGCTGAGAGGACTTTTATTCCGAAGAAGCAGCCGCGCCGGCGCTGAACCCAGATCAATCGTGCACATCGAATTCCTCAGCGTGAGAGAAAGATATTTTGAGGGTGACATGATCATGAGGCCTGAAGCAGCAACCGACGAGCTTGCAGGTCTCTAAACCAGAAGACTCCCCACAAGCCAACTCTCAGCAAGGAGACCAATCGGAATGAAAGTTCTTGGTTGACCACTGTGGCGGCGACGACGGGGTACTTCGCGTTTTCGAAGTTGTGCGTCGCTTCGTCAACTCTGAAAGTACTCATTCTAACCTTGATATATTTCACAGGAAAGTACGTTGCACGTTGGGTTACGTTGCAGTATCGCGCCGCGGGCCGTAGATAAAAAAAATGGAAGTCAAACGTCTACCTATCCGTCTTTTCCTCTGCAATTTCGCGACTAATTCCTACGCCGACAGTCCGATCGGAAAGGGCCGCCTCTTAGGAAGTTTAGGGAAGATCTGGAGATGCCTCTTCACGCCACTCCAATCGCCATAACTGACCCGAGACACGCGACATCTTAGCTTTCCGGATTGAATCTGTGGAACGGTTCCGGGGAAGTGTTCGAGAGCTACATCAAGGATACTGACCGAGAGCTAGAACGGAACTTCACAGAGAAAAACGCGAGATAGACCTGAGAGAGCTTTTGGAGTCTTTTCGCTTCATCAGTTTAGCTGAGAACTTCAGGGATTCATCAATCATCATCCATCAATCCTTGGGTAGTTGCATGAGTAGATTGATGGATTGGGAATTATCGCCAGGATAACTGATAAACTTAGCCATCAGGGACCCATTTATGCATCTCACCATGTGGATAGATGCGGGGTATAAAACTGTAGAGGCCTGAACTGCCTGACTCCACTTATAAGACGCCACCATTCCAGAGACCTCTCCCAGGCGCTGCGAATCATAGAAATTGGAAAATTGGAGCTCCATTGTTCGACTCGGTTCCTCTTGTTTCTCTTAACATCTCCGCACTCGATAAGTACTTCTGGTCCCTTCTCAACGGACAGTTTTTTTTCTCTTCGGCTCACTGCTCGAGATGAACCGGCCCTAAAACTGCCCAGGCCCCCCGGTCTATCTGATAACTCAGTGAAATCTCACAAAGAGCCTGATGCAAAACTGGGCAGAATACCTGCCAGAGTTCCGAATCGAGCCCTAGCCGGCCTCCGGCTGGTAATCCATGAAAGTTCATAGCTTCCTGTGGCAGAACAGCGTTCTTCTGCTTTGTTCAGGACCATCTCGTTACGGTTCCCATTTTTCAGTGTATGCGTGGCTGAGTGTGCTGGTTTAGTAGCCTACGTTAAGCTATAACTCTCTGCGGAATGCAGCATCGGAGAACTTTTTTCTGCAGCTGATCCAAATAGGCCGTACCCCGGTAGCGACCACGTTCGACTACAAATCAGCGTCTCACTACTGTGGGTAAAGCTCTCAACCCGGTGGAGAAGCATATACATCTGCATGGACGACCGCGAGGCCTGAAACATGGTACGGTGATCTCCTCCGAGCTCTACGTTGCATATATGATACGTCCACAGTCAGAATTCCCGTCAAGCTGGGTTCCCATGCCATGTGTATGAATTTCAGCTCGCGGAGGACCTGTACCGACAATCCGCAGCAAGCGCGCTCTTCGTCAGGAAACTTACCCTCTGACAAGCTTCTAGAGGGAGAAATAGTCGCGTCCGAGGGTAACGAGAGTGTCCTCCAACAACTTTGCACATAAATGCCCATTTTCCTCAAAGTTCCTCAGTGAAGGATCAGCGAAGATCCTGAGGCTCGCCGATTTTTGGAATGGTCGTCATTCCCTCGAACTGCATCGTTCTTTATGGGGCCCATTCCCACAAGAAAATTTTCCCTCGTCCTGGAGCTGACTTCCTGGGAAGCTTTCAGAAGAAAAGTTCTATTAAGAGGTGTCTGGGAAGTGCTCTTCCGCCAAGGTATCTCATTCCCTTGGGAATTCCGAGGATTCCGGCGTCTCTGGGTCTGATACAAAATTCGAAGATTTGTATCGGTCAATCATTGACTGAGGTGCGGGGGAAATCATACCACCGTGCACTGATCCTCCCCGCTCCCATGTCCCTGCATGAGGCAGTTGGCTGAGCTTTGCTCGTTCCGAAACTGGTTCCTTTCGTACTCTGCGCGAACGATGGAATGGAGATTGTTCGAGGCAGAGTTCGCATGACGCTCGATATTCTCGAGGTTCTAGCCTTCTAAGGCCACTATGTGTCACAGCCGGAGTCTCGACGTGACTCTTGCAAACCCATCCCGGCAGAGGTTCTGCCAAGAATATCTTCTCCTCAGCTTTTGGAAGGGAATCAACTGACAGCTCCCAGATGGCACGGTCTAAAGCAAGTCACGAGAAGGTCATGGAGTGGTCAAGACTCGAGAGCCAATACGCCGCTCAATGCTTCAAGTTTGAACCACCTGCTTTTCGGCTCCTTGCGATCCGGTGGGTTTGAGTGCGCTTTTGTCCCGGTTCGAGATTCCGCCTGGCCAGGTTCGAAATACTCGTCATGTGTGTTCACACTTTTGATGATGCATCAGTCTGACCATTCCCGTAGACTCAGTTTGGGCATATTTTTGCAAAGATTCGAGGATAACTTTGGTGAGACCCTAACAATATCCCAAAGACAGCTCGATTACGCTTTTGGGAGGTCCAGTTGAACCTACGGACAGGTTCGGGAACGTGATTTCCCATTGAATACAGTTCTTTCTCGAACTTAGTTCGGAATACCCCAGGCGGTTGACGACAATGGAATCACAGCATCAGGTTACGACTGTCAACATTTACTTCTAATTACAGCTTCACTGACATGACGACCGCTTACTCGCTCAGTGGAATCGCTCCAGTTGCCTCGATTCGTGTACTCTCCACCTCGCGAGACGAACTCCTGAGTCAGAACTGAAGTCAGGCCCGAAGTCAAAGTCTCACACCCCTTGGGTGTGAGACTTTGAGTTCGGAGTTGGCGCGTTGGAGCGCCTCGAATTATCCCACACAGTCTCCATTTCGTGCCGTCGTGTCTCGGGAGCAGCTCTCCGAGGCAGTCATCGTGGTTCCGGAAGACCTGTTCGAATACCGCGTGAGCGGAAAAGCGACAGTGATATATTTTTCGCATCGGTCTTGGGTGGATCTCTTCTTTGGGAAACTGTTTGACTCGGACCTTGTTCCTCGTGCGATGCCGTCAGTGGATACCCTCGAGGAATGCACCAGTAGCGAATACTCGACTCAAGTCGCTCATTCTGTGTAAGCACGAACTGACGAAATTTCATGAGCTCTGGGATAACAAGGAATGAAGTCTTTCCTTTGATTTTGCTTCTTCCTCTCCCACAGAACGCTAGTCATCCCTTTTGATGACGTTAGCCACTGTAGGATCGTGCAGCGGAGTTTGCAGGCTGACCCCGAACCGGCTCGAAGTCACTGCACGAAGAACATTGAAGCCGATGGGACCAACCTCCGGGTGTGAGTTTGACTCCAAACAATGATTCACGCTATTCCTGATGTGATATTGCTCCAAGTATCTGCAAGGAGTTATTTTCCCTCCGCCACGACCCTGAAGTCAATTCACCTACAGCGAGAACCCTTTTCAGGAAAATCTCCGCGAAGGATGTGAAGAACTTACGCAATGCGACCACCAATTTCTTCGACTTGCTGGACCTTGTTGTGAAAACCATTGAAGAGTTCGCTCCTTGAATAGAGCAGGGAAGCATGAGTTCACCATCACCACAGCTGTCTCGTTCCGTGCACGGGTTCGTCTTGATGGTCTGCGCGCAGATCATGTTCGTGACGTACCTCGCTTGGGCTTATGTACCCTCCAGAGTGTGGAACAGTTTCGGGATCACGTATTTGCCGGATAAATATTGGGCGATTGCGCTGCCGTCGTGGTTTATTGTTACTATACTCACGTTCGCTTGCTGCATTTATCCCGGATATATACTCTCGTGCACCCCAAGAACTTTGAACTTGGTCGAAGACAGTGTCACAAACTACAACGTCGTTGAGCCCTTGGATGGGGTCGACATCGCACCCTTGAGAGACATCCCGATCTCAGAAATCAACAAAATTTTGTACAAAAAGACAAATTGAGAGGCTTGGTCTGTCAGCACGTTCGTGTGTGGACATCCAGGATCTCGATTTCATACTTTGTTGAAGTTTGCGCGTGAACAGATGTTCACTATTCGAGAGAGGATTTCGCAATAAAACTGTAGCTCAAGCTAGGGCTGTTCCAGGCTTCCCAACGTGTAGGATAGATGACCACTAATTCACTCATTGTAAAAATTAGATGCTATTGGGCACGAGGGTTTCGCTTGAATTCATGTCCTCCATTCTATCTATTTAGACGGGTAGCCAACGATATGAGTCGCGAAAAAGGGAAGTAACTGGTGATTGCAACGTCCGCACTTACCAAGCACAATTTCGCCGAGGTCTGAATCGGACCGTTCCGTATCACTTCAACAGTCATGTTGAGAAGGAGAAGACCTTGAAGTCCCCGCACGAGGATATAGATGGAGTTGAACAAGATTCAGCAGCGCAGCGTTCCAATCATACAGAGATGAATTATAACGAGGGTGAACATTCACGGGGAAATGAACTACAAAGGACTTACCACTGTGGGCCCCATTCCCAGAAACTTCCGAAATGTTTTAATGATGGCATCTCTGAATAATCACCTGTTCGGTTTCCCCGGAAGCATCCTCACAAACGTCGCGGTTCTCTGAAAAATCCGGATTCTCAGTTCGCAGAGAGGAATGTGAGTCGGGTCAACCAAAGAAAAGTAAACGTAGTAGCACGGCAGAGTGCATGAAAGAGCACGTGACCAGTTGTCGTATATATCCTCAGAAATTCACAAGAATCTATCGGAGCTTTGAGGCTCTCGAAAGTGTGGATATTGATTTTCTTGTGCGCGCATTTGAAAGACGTTCTGACTGATCGACGACCGTTGTCATGACTCGGGTCGACCGGGCGGGAGTTTTCCTCGGCACAACCGTATTCTCCTGATTTCGATCGAGTTGTTTCTTCACGAACCTCTGCTAGAAGCATTCACGATTCTAGTGCGTTCCGAACCTTCTGGTTTCCAGAAGCGAGCAGACAATCGAATTCGTGATATGTGAGGAAAAAAGTTCTGGGTGGTCATCGCTGGCGTAGCGTTCTGACGCACTGAGCTCGAAGAATGCGTCAAACTGATTATTGAAAGGAGATTTTCCTCTGATGACCGATAAGCTCTTAAATTAGCATCAGCGGCAACTGAATCGTGCGACCGGCAGAAAGTTTCCGCCTTACGTTGTTTTTGTGTTCCGCTTCCTTCGCCTACCTCAGAATCTGAATGAGGATTCGAAAGTAAAATCGTTTTCCCTCTCTTGCTTGATTCGGCACCTGCTGGTCTCCATCGAATCTTCTGATGACATTTAATTGGACCCGAGTCGCCATAAAGCGAGCATCGGAAGGACGCTGAGCGCTCCTCGAACGACAAAGCGTTGCGAATAATTTTCCTTTGTCCGAACGGATTCGCACCGGATGCATCATGCACGAGTGACGTTTCCTGAGATCTTCGCAGAGCGAAAATAGCAGAAAAGTCCGCCGGTGAATTACGCGGGTACGTGCCCACAAACGTCGATGTCGTTGAGCCAATGCTGGACCCGCCGCTCTGGTTAGACAAGACCACCCCGAATACGCATTCGTCCGTTGGAGGCACTGCTGCTGCTAAACGAGGGATTCAGCTCATTCCGGCTGGATTCGGGCTTCGAGCAGCGCACCATCTAACCCGAGGGGACTGTGTGCCAAGAAAAGTTATCTTTGCCATTCAATCGCGAGTTGGACTCGGCGGCGACGTACACTCGAGGGACTGAGCCGGGATTCGCTCCAACAAACATGTCGCGAGCTCTGCTTCATGGGAGGCGTCGGCATCGACCTAAAAATATCGCGAAATTTCGGCTCGTCTCGATTGGACTGCAATCAACGAGAAGATTCTCCGCGTTTCCACAGCTGCGCCGAGCTCTTCTGAGAGACGGAAGGACCCCCAAGGTAACGGTCGTGGAATCCAAGGATTTCGAGGCGACCGACGTAAGTTAATCAATTATGTCTCCATCAGACCTCTGGCTCTTTCCTGACGTGGCTGGCCGACAAATCGTGGAAGTGATCCATGACGCAGATTGGTATTTTTCCTGTCAGTGGTCAGAAACTTCGGAAGCAGGGCCACCATCTGTTTCTCTGAGCGAACGTGCTTATCCACAACCGAGTTCGCTTACCATGAGCCGTTGTCGGATCTGAGCCGGACAGTTGCATGCCCTTCTTGAAGCAGACACCCTGGTTCGCAGCACGGAAACAAGTGAAGAGAGACAGTTCACACCGTGCCCAAAAACTGTGAAGCGTCAACACACCTGAAAGGGTCTAATGGCGATCGCGCCGAGCGTCTCGATCCCGAATATTCCGCCGGGGAATTCGCACTCGCGCAAACCCACAACACGGAGGGTGATCTTCAAGTGCGTGACTAATGGATCTGTTTGGACTAGACGAGATGACGCAACCTGTCACAGGACCGTCATTGATACCGTATCAAAATGCGACATGGCCGGAGCTGACGTTAAACCATCACCGAGAATCGCCGGTGATCCGGCCACCATCGAATGATCGGCACCGGTCGAGTGTGAGAAGAGAAGGAACGCGTACCGATCTTCTCGGAAGACGTAGAACGGCCGTTTCTGGAATACGCGAAAAACCGTTGAAAATGCCGACAAGTCCGAGCGCTTCGGATGTTTGAGCCAATGGCGACATGAATGGAGCGAGCCCATAATCTGAGCAAACTATGAGTTTGAAACCGATGGCTGCCTCCATACGAACTGCTGGCAAGCGCCACCGCCGCTGCTTCTGACGGGTATCTGGTTGTCTCAGATTCCGTTCTTTCCGCCGTCGTCTACCTCGGCGGATTTCTTTGTTGCCTTCACAATGCACATTGTGCGCTCAGTGTACGCAAAACTCCATCATCACCACCGCTAGCACTGGCGACCCACGCTGCCGGTACTGTTCCAGTTCGCGTGGCGAGGGTCGAGATGTTCCAAAACCATGGTAAGAACGATTCCCAATGGAATCTCGATATCGAGCACTGGAGCTCCCCCACGGCCCAGCACACGTGAGTGGAATCGAACGCTGCGCCCAGCGGATCTCATCGAGGGCCTCGAAGTTACAAGTTCGGTGTCTCCAAGGGAACCGTTTTCGTCCGACACACACATCTTCGAGTTGCCTTCGGCCTCCAATGGGTCCGATGTTTCCGTTTCCCGATCTTTCGGGTATCTTGAAAATTATGAGGAAACGGAACCCTGATCACTTCAGGAGTGAATCGAACCAACAGAACACGCGATGGCCTGAAAGGCAACTCGTCCAGACAGATTGGACAGACAAAAATCAGCGGCAGAGACAAGAGCTCGAAGCTTCGGGCAGCTACGATACCCGAAGTTTCGAGGATCATTTCAGAGTGAGTCTTGCGATGACTCTTTTTTAGACTGAGAATATCATGCAATAACTATTAGCGTTCAGATGTCCATGGCACCGATCTGACTTTAGGAATTCGAATCTTCCGCGGGAGCGATTCAAAAGCAATCGATCAGTTTTTCATCACTTTTGCATGGCATTCAAGCACGGTACTGACAGGATCCATATTTCAAACAATGGGAGTTTGTGCCAACAAAAAACTCGTTGCTCATGACCGGCGCAGAGCTTCGTCACGAAAAACTCTCGAATTCGAACTTCGGACCCAGAGCGTCCATCAACGATTGATGACGAGGATGAATCGATTTTTTACTAAACGATTTACGATAGAACTCGATCGCTTCCCACTGTATGATGTAACAGTCAAGCTCCCAGGTCGTTTGGAGAACAGGCCGTTGCGTCTAAGGGCATCCTTCAAAGCTATTCCAAAGGTTCGTTATCCAGGAGACGTCGCAGGGATCGACTGAGATCAACGCCATACAGTTTCCGAGTCACCCGGAGGTCCAGTCCTGAACAGGGAAGGACACAGCTTCTCCTTGGATAAAGGGTCTCACGCTTTTCCGGGGGGAGGAGACGATGATCGCTCTGGGAAAAACGAAATCATGAAGCGGTATGCAGGAGTTTGATTCGAGGCCTTGCCAGGATGCGGCTTCCTCACATGGACTGCGGGATTAGGACTCGTGCTGGTGAAGGTACATTGGGAATCCATTACTACCCAAGCCACGTCAACTGCGATTTTCCTCCGCGGCTTCTTCAAATCGCCGAACCCTCACTCAGTCGAACACACCGGTCGCTTCACATCGGTTGCTACGATGTTTCAGAAGACCACAACAAGTGTTTTTTATTCCGCGAAATTCACGTCAAGTGATGCAGTACGCAATGACCCAAGCCGACTGGAGGAATTTCCGTCGGTTATAACTCGTCAGAATTCCGAACAACTATAATAAAGCTCTCGAAGATCATCATGGGGCAGCCGCTGAACTATACATAGGAACCGATGCTGCAATGTCCGGAATTCCAGAAGTCATCTCCTGTCGTCGTTGAAAATGGCGTTTTTCTTCTCTTTTACGAGACCTGAACGGTAAGAGCGGACAGAGTTCATTGATGTCGATGATTCGAAGCGAGGGATGCTAAGAATGGCAGTCGACAGGTTGACTACTTGTTGGTGTTCGAAGTCCATTTGCTCGAAAAGGGGAGAGGAGGAAGCGTATTCGGCGAATAGTCAACGAACGACACAGCACAACAACAAGCTCCATTCTTCGTTGAAGCCGCGCATAATATGGGAAGACTTTCTACTATGTCTATGAGCAGGAAGGAATGCCATTCTGGCAAAGCCGCTGTTGTCGTCCCGCTGCGTCGGCAATGCGGATCGCCGCAAAGCCTGTGTTCGGCTCCATGGAAAGAAAAAGGGGGGAGGGAGGATAGTTTCGTTGTGTTCGTCGTTCCAGCCCAGGCTCAACCTGCCGCCTGGAGGGGGGAACGATAGGATTTAGCTCGTATCGGACGAAGGTTCCAACGCTAGCGATCGGAACAAGGTCCTGATGCGACAACTTGGAATTCAGGATCGAAACGAGAGGATGAACGTGTCGCTGACGGGGTCGACACCGAGCATTCGAGGGCATTCAAGACTGATGACGCCGGCGGATCCACGGCGGGCGAAACAACTCCGGCTGCTGCGGATCAAGGGGAAGTGGGGGCCGGGGATTAGAGTAGCTGCGGCTCAAGTCTGGCGGACATGCGCGGAGACCGCGACGGCAACTCTATTCACACTTCACGCCAGTGCAATTTATTTAGGATTAAGTGTTCAAAACGGATGATGACTGCGTCTGGTGCTCTTGTGAGTCGGCGGGTCGATCGATGGCTTGCTCGCCGATCACTGGCCGGCCGGCTGGCTGGCTGGCTGGCTGGTTCACCGCCGCCGCCGCTGTCTGCCGCGTTATTCGGCGACAGTGTTAGACAGAGGCCCCGAGACAAAATAGCAGACTAGAGCGTTTGGTAGAGAAGTCAATTTCCTTCTGATGGTTCCGTCATGACGGGGAGGAGGGTGTCGACGACGACGACAACAACAACCGCGCTGGCAGCGACTAACCATGAAAAGCCCAACGATTATACTCGGTTCGTTGTCGGCGGTAGCGGCGATGATCGCAGTGGCTTGTGCGGTGGTATCGTGTTCTGAATATGAAGAAAACCCGCCGATGGAGAACTAGAGAGAATATGTAAAGATCCGGCATTGTTTGCTCAGCGTGAAGCGTCTCGGACCACACTTTCAGCGATGTGTAGTCACCGGAACGCCCCATATCCTCTTCCCTCCTCCCGCCGCCCAGAGAGGGTTCCCCGAAGCTACTGAGGGTTTCAGGAAGAGGCGTTCGTGGCGAGTGCAACGATCTCGGGCTCGGATCCCGAATTAAAAGATGGATGGGTGTCTGAGGGATGCTCGTCAAACGGAAGCCAGTCAAACGTCTGAGATTGACGCCGATGACGTGATTGTTATCGGTACGTCACGATTATCTGCCATGAAGTGCCTCAGCAATATCATGAGGCGGTTATGTCCGAAGTCAATATCATCGACTTCGTCATTGACGGAACAGAGCGGCTTTGTTTCCTCGTCCACTGAAGTGGAAAGCTCGCCCTACTTCTCCAGAGGGTCCCGGGAAGAGAATTCACGACCAGCCTCGAGCTGTCACATCAAGAAGGATGTTTCTCACGCATCGGAGGTAACGCTAGGAATTCAACAGATGAACGTATCGGGCTCACTCGTCTTCGAAGTTCACTCTTTTCTTCTCTGTTATCTCTTCGGCGACCTTGAGTGAATGCTTTGAACCAGCGATGAAGGAATAACTGAGGAAGAACGAGACGGCCGCCGGGTCTTTCGGGTCTGTTGTCGTCGGTCATGGCGCAGAATCGGAAGTGGTCGAAAACGCATCGATGGCACGGACAGTCAGATGAGAACCGGAGAGACGGACCGCACCGCAGCGATGCCGCTCCGACGTACGATGGAATTCTGCTTTTTCTTTCGCTGCCTACTTCTCAATCTGTTCCCCGGTCTGACTGCTTGCCGACCCGGCTGACCGGCGCGGCGGTGTTGCTGGTGGTTGTAAGTCGCTGCTGCTGCTGCAGCGGCCGCTGAGCCACTGAGCGAGTGAGCGTATTAATCGACGGAGGCCCCCGACCAGAGGCCCAAAGGGTTATGGGATGCCCGCTAAGAAGACGAAGGAACGACGACGCCAGCGGCTCAAAAACTGAACGGAGGGAAGGCGGGCGATCGAGAAGCCGGACGAGAAAGCAGCACCGCAAGAATCGCGAAAACGCACAGAAAATCTGCCGTCGCCGGCTCAGCTAGCAGAATCGTTCGGAGCAGCGGCGGCCGCGCCGGTCGGGGAGCCGACGCAGGGAAGATAGGTACACTGAGCGGGGAGGATCGCGCGCGCGCCCTGACTCACCAGTTGAACGCTGAGCTTTTTCAGTTTTCGTTAAGCGGGGCGAACCTGTGGGAAACGTCCACGCTGACACGCAGGCCGCCGCTGACGGTTTACTTTCCCTTGTTCTCGAGCTTGACTTGTTCTCATATAAAAGTGCACGAGACGGCTCGCTCCATGCTTGAGCTTGGCATGGTTCCCGAGCCCTTTCCGAGATCGTAAAACTCCAAAAAGAGCGGGAAACTGAAAAACAGACCCGGCCTACCCTTCAGAGTTTTGTGAGACCGTTGTCCGCAGCCGAGGAATCGGCGGGAAAATCGCAAGTTTCTAATTAAGATCTGTTCTGCCGATACGAGCGGGTCAGCATCTCATTGGTCGCTTTGCGGCGTTGGTTCTTTCCTTTTCGCTCAGAATTAATTCACTCTCCGACTCCTTTTCTCAAGCAGCGCGCTATTGTGGATGCGCGGAAACTTCAACTCCGTTAGCCATCACTTCCGTAGACACGTGAACCCTCCCCCGAATCCGGTCGAACAGCAACTAGTTAAGGAAGCCCTCGACCGAATGTCTTCTAGAAAATTTATTCAACTCGATTATAGCGATTCTATCCGACATTGAAACGACTGTGGCTAAATCCGGTGCTCGAACATCAACTCAGCGAGAGTTTCTCGCGTTGGGGTCTCGGCCCTAGTACAGCTTCCACATCACTGCGATTGAGGACTTCGTTCTTGACGAGTTGCTCGGTGAGCGTTTCGAGTTTATCCTGGTTCGACCTCACCAGTTTCACTGCCGTTTCGAAAGCCTCCTGGACTAGACGGGCCGCGCGCATGTCCATAGTGTTGGCGAGCTTCTTCGAATACGGTTTCCGTTCGGTGTAGGATAGCGTCCCGATCCCGGAATCCATTCCGTAGCGCTCGACGATTGCTTTCGCGATTTCCGTTACTTTCTTGAGGTCGTCTTCAGCTCCGGTCGAAGGCTGGCCGTAGACGACGACTTCCGCCGCGCGTCCGCCCAGAGCCATACAGATCTGCTCGAAGAGCTCCTCCGTGCTGTAGAGTTTCTGCTGGCTGGGAATGTACCTCGCCATACCGAGCGCGCCCTTGGTTCGGGGCACGATGGAGATCTTGAGCAAGTCGCTGGTGCTGGTCATGAGCCAGGACACGATGGCGTGACCGCATTCGTGGACGGCGACCCGTCGTCTCTCTTCGGCGCTCATCGCATGAGTCTTCTTCTCGGTGCCGCCGACGACCCGCTCCACCGCATAATCGATGTCGTCGGACATGACGCAGCGCTTCTCCTTACGCGCCGCGTGCAGAGCGGCCTCGTTGCACACGTTGGCAATGTCGGCGCCACTGAAGCCCGGGGTCAGCTGTGCCAAACGCTCCGAGTAGCTCGACGGAGGCTTGTCCAGGACGATGGAGCCGAGGTGCTTCTCGTAGATCTCGATCCTCTCCGCGAGGTTTGGAAGATCGATCAGGATGTGCCGGTCGAGCCGGCCGGGTCGGAGCAGCGCCTGGTCGAGAACGTCGGCTCGGTTGGTGGACGCCAGCATGATGACTCCCTCCTTGGACGAGATGCCGTCCATCTCAACGAGGAGCTGATTCAGTGTTTGGTCCTCTTCGCCGCTGCCCGCTCCGTTGTTGCTGCGCTTGCGCCCGATGGCGTCGATCTCGTCGATGTAGATGATGCACGGGGCTCGTTTGCGAGCTTCCTGGAAGAGGTTGCGCACTCGCTTCGCGCCGAGACCGCCGATCATTTCGATGAACTCGGAGCCCGCCATGGCGAGGAACGGGACCTGGGCTTCTGCGGCGACCGCTTTCGCCAGCATCGTCTTGCCACAACCAGGAGGGCCCAACAGCAGGACTCCTTTCGGATACTTGGCCCCGAGTTTTTTGTACTTCTCAGAGTCCTGGAGGTAGTCGATGAATTCGCCGATTTCTACCTTGGCTCCGTGACAGCCAGCGACGTCGGAGAAGCGAACCTTGGGTTTGGACGAGGCTATCGTGTGGTCTACCACGGTGAATTTAGCACGACCCATCTGGCTGAACATGTCCATGCCGGACTTGGGACCGGCGCGCATCACCGAAAACAGTGCCAACAAGATTGCCAAGGTGATGAGGACGCCCACGACCGACTTGCTCTCGTCGTCGCGCGCGAAAATCAGCGGCACGGAGCCAGGCACTACACCCAACTGTTTCTCAGCTTCCCGCAGTTTCGCCTCGAAATGTTCAAGGTCAACAATGTTCATGATGTAAATCCGCCTCCTCGACGGCTGACCTTTGATAATGGCGCCGGGGGCCAACTGGATCACCACATACGGCAAACCCGGTCGAACGGTTATGCTCTCAACTTCGCCCTTGGCAAGCATGTCGTGGTAGAACTCGTTCCACGACACCGTCGGCCCTGGGAAGTCTAGCGACCCCGTCAGCGAACGGTATACTATGTACATGATGATCGCTGAGAGCACCATCGCTGCCAAGGGTATCTGAGGGGGACCGCGGTCGTCGGGATTCTTCTTCGGATCCGGATCCCGGCCGGGCGCATCTGGCTTCTTGCCTCGGTCCGGCTGAGTGCTGAGCCACCGGGTCTGGAGAGTGAGTCCATGTGGATGAGAAACTAGACTCCGCTCGAGTAAACGTTGGGCTGCACGAAATTGAACGTAGAATCTCTTACTGGCTGCAGGTGAAAGCGCAACCGATCGATGACCGCCCAACGCCACTAATAAACGCAACAAACTTCTTTGCGACATTGTTCACGGGCACATCGCGCATCGAACACAATCATCAAGCTGATGCGGCTGACAGCGGAACGAGCAGCGCACTTGAAACAACATCGGCTACCGTGCGACCGACAGAGCACGCTCCCAATTCATTCGATAGTTCCACGTCAATTCGAGGGAGTGGTCGGTTCTGTTCGAGCTCACGATCTGCGTGATTTCCCCTCTACTCGGAACGGGTCCCCTGGCGGCGGGGAAAGCTCGGGGAAAATCCAATAACGCCGCGGAAGCGGAAACATCCCCGGGTAACATCGAGAATTGCAACTGGACCTAGTCGACCGCTTCGCAAGAACTCGAATCATTCCAAGGAGTGTTTCAGAGCGCTCCCGGTTCACCCTCGGCCGTGATGGGATCCGGACGATCAGAAAAAGCGTGATATCCGTCGAGGGGAGCCTGAGGTGTGGATGGAGCGAGGTCCGATACACTCGAGCTCTGCCTGAAAGATAGAAACAGTAGCTCTTGGAACTACATACTTCACAAACTCGACTGATCCCAGCACTCGCCCAAACATCCGCGCCGCTCCTCCAACGAAGCAAGAGGCAAATCGAACGAATGAATCACCGATCAAATGCACTTGCCATTCCGCTGACATCGTTCCTCGAGTTCCCACAAGTATAATTTATTCTGAAAATCATCGTGCGGTTGCTGAAAGCATCGATCGCCTCCGAATGTTTCATTCGTTGCTGTTCAGCTGCGGAGTGTTTATCTGTCTCTGCGCCGATTTGCCCGTCAATCTTTCTTTTTCTTCTTGCTCTGTGTTATTCCTTCGAACTGTCTACCTCGAGCTGGGGAGGATAAGGATCCAGTCTAGAGGAGTGGAAACCAAAAAGAAGCGCTGGAGAACAAGTGTGTGTTTTTCGTCCTGCTACGCGGCCGTTGCGTGAGGCTTGGGCGGGCGATCGAGTCCGTCCGTGGCATTGATGAAGCGAAGCAGCGAGGATCGGATCGTTTTGATTCGGTCCGAAAGGAACGGGTGGTACTTCGTTGAATCCGGCCAGAGTCCGTTTTGATATCCAACATCTTTTAGCGACGGGCTCTGCACTTTCGCCGAGCTTTCAAATCGCTCTCAGACTGGATGAAGGAGAGTGAAAACCACCGGAAGGGAACCTCTAGATCGGATGCTGGGGAGAGAAGTCGAAAGAGAGGATTTCAATGAAGCCCCGCGTGCAGTCGACCGAGAAACATTTCGTAACATTCTGTCACTTCTTGTTTCTGGAACGTTTGAACTCTTTCACTCTTGTCAGAGACTAAGTGGATAACGTGAATGTCAATCACGGGAAGGTAGAGCCGCTCAAAGAAGTCGAGTGCACCGAGGAGCATCGGCGCGCGGAGATTCCCAGCGCAGAGATTGATTTCGGAGACAGACGTTCTCAGAGCTTCAGAAGCAAACAGAGGTTATGGTTGTCGGCAGCGAGGCGATCACGGCCTCGATCCCAAAGGTCTCGTTGGAAGCAGAAGCGTACCGAGGGGGTGCGATGCCGGGCTTCAGCCCCGATCGAAATCAAAGGAGAGAGCATCGTAAACAAGCGGCGGCTCGGGTTTCATCGTTACACAACTCGACAAGCGGCACACGATGATATCATATGTAACAAAGTACGGCGGGCTCCTCTTCACAGCGGCTGTTGCCTCCTGGGGAACAGGCTGGCGGAACAGCTGGATGGATTGCTGTCCTACGTATTTCCATACGAGCTGCGCGTTCTAGGTGAGCATGGCGCGCAAATTTTCCATGATTTCACATGCTTGCAATCAGAGCCGTCTCGTGACTGACAGATGGTTCCGTTTTCCCATCAACCTGTTAACGATGTTGTGGAAGTACAGCAATACCGACGGGCAGGAGCGGCTCCAACCGAATGAAGATCTATCCGAGACCTGCAGGACCACCACCAGCCGACCGGAGAATCGACCGCCTGGCCGTCGGACGTTCAGCCGAACGAACGAGCGACCGACCAGCAGTGAATGCCGCGGTGGCAGAAGCGGCGATCGCGATGGTGGAAGGAGAGTAACGCAGCAGCTCAGATGCTCCAAGATAACATGCGGAATGAGAGCAACAATTATATGAGCGATTCGTTGGAGGCAAATTATCTCTACCGACGACAAAAAATCTCAGCGCCTTTCCCCTCGGCGTGCGAGAACAACCACCATCACTAGTAGCAGTGTCGGTGCGAGGAATTAACACCACTGGCTACCTCCATCAACAACGTAACCATCATCATCCGGACCTGGACTTGATTCCCACACGCGTTCGGAGCTTGTTCCACCGAGGGGGCAGCTGCCGATACACCGAAGTGGATCTCCTCGAAGCCGTTTCCACGAGCCCGAATTTTCACTTTGTCACTGTTTGTTATCGATTCGGCGACTTTCAACGTCGCGCTGAGGATTCAGACGGAGAACTTCGCTTGATGCCTCGTTCTCCTTCCTCTCCAGCAGAAGTCAACCAAATGCCAGGAAGAGGCATGCTTAGTGTTACGGAAGATGAACCGGTCTTCGTTTCAGTCGTTCAAAGAACACAAAACTTCTGACGTCTTCGAGGAAAGTCGACAACTTTCCTCGGGGGGCTCTGTCGCCGTGATGATGTCCAGCTTACTCCGAACGGAACTCGCCGGAATTCCGTGGATGTTCCGAGAATGTACCTATCACGTGACGGGTGAGGCCATCTTGGCCACTGCCGCGCGATTTCGTGGCTCAAAGCACCGCGTTTCGCTGCGCGTTACATGGAATGCATATGACGGTAAAATCGTTCGAGTTCTTACCGTTGAAGGCTTCGCTCGCAACCGTCACGAGAGCCGTTTCGGAAATTCCATCCACCTCAGTCAGATTGCGACGTTCTCGATATCGCTATCGCTGTCTCGATCGACGGTTGAAGTTCCACGATACGGTGACGGCAGCGATAACCGCCCGGAATTCCAGAAAATCAGAATCCTGATTCAATGAAGCATCTCTCCGGGACCGACCATTGGAGTGCCGCAATTCAATGGATCCATCCATTCAGAGCACTGGAGGCAAGAAGAATAACGAAATAAACGAAATGATGAAAAAAACTGCGATTCTGAGGCAACCGGGCAAATCAGAGGTTTCGGAGGATCGAGATCACCGGGACCGGACGAGGCGAATTCGGAAATGAGAATTAAGGAGGCTCGAGTTCGAGGCAAAACCACCAACGGAATTCGACGGGAAACGAGTTTGTGAGCTGAGCAACGGGAAAACGAAAACGCCACGGCGGTAAACTGAAAGATGGCGATCTTGAGATCGCTCCCGTAGCCCGATGTGGTCGTATGTCAATATCATCAAAGAAACTCGCGAAGCGAAACTTCGAAGCACCATCTCCTCGGCACTTCAACGGTGAAAAACTTGGAAAGTGCACCATGTCCTCTACAGTTTGCGGTCTGTGAGGATTCAACGATGAACGAATTTGCCGTGAGAGTTGATTGAGGACTCTATAAAACTCTTTCAGTACTCAATTTTCCCAGCGACTCAGCCAGGTCGACATGAATCTTCCGAGCGACGCCGACGTCCGTGCCGACGACTCGGTAAATTTCACCCCAGAGCCTCTCCCAATGCCGGCTGGCTTGAACCCACCTGGTTACTTCTGGTGGTGATGCCGCACCGAATTCCTGTTTGAGTTGCCTCTCTGGGGATTTACAACCCCCGGATTTGCATTTTTTCCGAATAAGGGCTCCCATTAATCGCGCCAAGACGATCGAATCCCGCGTATGAGAGAGTTGGATCTCGTCCGTGGCACCGGAAAAACGGTGCCATCTAAATCAAAGCCACGACGTCGGCTGACTGATTAACAACACCCCATAATGGTGCCATAAAAAGTGCCAAATTCGCTCTAATCAGGCCCAGATCTCTGTCACGTTGCAGGGGAGGGACAAAGTGATTGCGGAAGCCAGAAACCCAAGAACTTCCCAGCCCAGCGGCAGTCGAAGATGTCTTGAAGATCCGCAGAGCGCGCGGTTCTTGTCGACAACGAGAACGTTTTTCTGATGAGATAAACTGCGGAGGAGTGTAGTTCGAGGTAAATTTTAACTCTTATAGGCGAGATCGCGTGGCGTTCGGCTCGTTCATAAAACACGATTACTATTTGGAGAAACATCGTTGTCGCTTAGCGTTAACGACCGCGGAGTATCTTCGGGACGTCATCATCGAAGCCACAACGACGACGGTAGAGGCGAGCGAACGAACGGCTGGATGACGTCACGCATTTTTTTCACACTTTCACCGAGAGATGTGGGCTCGGAGTCGAGAAGGTTGACAGAAGAAACGAATTAAATCCCCGCGGCTACGTCAAGCCGCCGCCGCCGACTTGCGGACCGGTTCGGGAAACTCACCGAAGCAGCCGAGAAACAATTGAGCGTTCAAAGTTTCCTATAGTTCTTCATCTTCTTGTTCGTCTGTATTCGCTTTGGCATCTGTCGAGTCGTTGAAAATTATCCGACTACTTCAAAACGTCGGCGATGTCGACGACGACAACGTCGTCAACTTCACGTCTCTGACGAGCCCTACGAATGAATCTATCGAGATCATCAGACCGACAGACGGATGGGCCGGGCCGACCAAGGCGTCCAGTCCGCCAAAGGGGGACGACCGAGCATACAGAAACTGAACAGGAGATGAAGTTATTTTCCGAAAATAAAGAAGACCGGAGCCGAAAATGAAGTGACGGTTATGCCTCCGCTATTGCTGTCATTGTGATGATGCCGAGCAAGCGAAGCAGCAAACCGGCGAAGCGGCCGGTCGGCCGGCTTGTCGGCTTCCCGGCCAGCCAAGCAAGCAACCGAGCAACGGAGTAAGCTTGAGGTGGCAACAATTGGCAACGACGTTTATGCTGTTAGGGGAATGACGCGAGGAAATATGCGCGCCATGCTACATAAATTTTATGTTAGCTCGATTTTATGTTGGGAGGAGACAGACTCCGAGAAAAGTGCAGTCCGCGAGAAGAGATTTAGGGGAAATTCGCTTCCCAGACGAAAACCATTTCGCGTTTTCGCGGAGGCGGCGGACGACTGCGGAGCGACCACCACCGTTCGATTGAAGTCGAAACAAGCCGGGCAATATGGCCCAGCAAACTCACTCTTATTCGCTCGGATTCACTCTATCAAATTCGAATAACAAGGAATTCCTCGAGAAACCGTTCAACGCCAGAGCTGTTCCCAGATGATCGAGGAACAGACGACTGCTGACGTGAACTCTCAGCGCGTTTCTGCGAAAACGTCCGACTGTTCTCACCTACTTCTACCTGGTATCTTTGACTCACACAGGCAACTGCTGAGCGCAATCGAATATCGTTTCCCAAGAACAGCACCGAGAACGACTTTAATCGAGGATTGCAGCCTTTACTTTTTTCGCCGCCGCTGCGTGGAGACTTGAGCCATTCCGCATTATTCGTCGTCGCTGAGCTTGCATATATCTGAACTCTGTATACATCTGTCAATTATCTCCAGCTGATCCGAAAATCGTTGAAGAGTACGCGAGTCGAGTAGCAGAGGTCGAGCTTGGGCAACGCATAACGCGATCGGCAACGGCACGCCGAAAATGAATTAGAGATTTCACGGGATGACTCTCTTCGCTCACCCAGGTCAAGTGCATTATTTGGTAGTTGTTGAGTGAATGGTATTCGCACTTGGCTTCGCTTCTGTCGCTTTTAGAATGGGTGCGCCCCCGGGATGCGGCCCAGAGCACAGGCTGACCGAACCCATATCGAAGCTACACCCTACGTTCCTTCACGTGCTCCGACATCTCTCCATGTTTCCCCCCTGGTCAACGCGGGTGTCGCGAGATCGGGATCCCCTGTGATAAGCACTTCACAAATCACTAGATGTAGATCTCTCGTTTGGCACGTGAACAGAATCCCAACAGAAAAACAAAAGAATTCCAGTAGCCGCGGTGACCGGCAAGTGCCGAACAAAACCCGTCATTTCTGTGAGGCTTTTCTTTTGTCCGACTGTGTGTGGGTTGCTGGCTCGCTCGCTTGTTTGCTCGCTCTGTTTCCACGTGATTCTGTCTCTGTGTCAACAGTTTTGGTTGACTTAGCAAACGCGAGGAGGTTATCGTTCAAAAACTAATGGTTGATATTTTTTCCAGGAGCAGTGACAAATGTCGCTGTAGGGAACAGCGATGGCCGGAACTCATTTCTACGGAACATATCACCCCCGAAGTCTGATCGACGCTTCCAGGCTACGAAATGATATTGTGCAATAACTCCAGCTTCTACGTCGAGAGCGTCGTCGGAGGATCCGCAGTGACACATCGGAATCGAGAGGAGCTCTCGTGGAAGCTAGCTAACGCTCTCCTCAGAGAGTGCATCATGAGTAGAAAAACCTGGCGTTTTGGGCGATAGCACCCAACAATCTTTCTCACGTTCATCAGCCGACTCGCTCACGATTAGTGACCATTCAGCAATCGGAGTGATTCCAGCTGACAGGCGTATTGTCAGATCTATTATAATGATATCAGTTTGGGACTTCGCTCTCTCCCCAACGTAATGGACACCGCGTATTAGCTGTCAGCTGCTCGGATGCCTGAGCGGGGAGGAATTCACCGGTCTACGTATTTTCCACATGTTCCAGGAGCTCACGGCTCACCAAAACAAAGTTTGGAATTTCACGGATAAATTCCTGAGCGAGCAGCCAGAGATCATGTAAATCATGACTGCCTCTCAGTCCGCCGACCAACCAACGAGCCAAACAGCGGGCCGAAGCGGCGGCGCCGCCGCCGCCGCCCGCTCTGCTTGTTTCTGAATGAGTGTATGAATAGGTCGGCTCACTGACTAACGTATCGACCGATTAGTCATCCACTCTTATCACGCTCCCGAATAGATTTGGCTGGACACGCTAGTAGATGGAATGTGAAGTCCGGAAACCCGTTCAAAATCCGCAGGATCTCGAGAACGGCTCGCGAGAATCGCCCAATTCATTCCGAAACCGGTCTGAAACTACGCCATCAGGTCCTGCGAAGCGACGAACTTCTTCGAGGAGGTCTTCTTGGTATATGTCTCCAGCATGGGAGTTCGAACGATGAATGAGCACACTTGAGCCCGAGAACTCTGACCGAACACTGAACCCCCACATTTGAAGATCGATGCTACGATGGGTAGAAGGTGAACAGTATTGCACTTATCAACCCTTATGACCTCACTCGTTGTGGAACGGAAGTAGGCCTGGTGACGAGATCACCCCTGCACCGCGAATGAAGATTCGGGATCCGAAGTGGCGCGCTTTGCAATTCAGATTCTTCGTGAAATCGCAAAAAAACAGGAGAAATATCGGTTCGCTGGATTTCCCCGACATTTTATCTACGGAAAATACAGATTCACACCTGGAAAAGTGCTCATTGAACAACGGTAAGATGCTTATGTACCGCTTAAGATCTCAAGCACCACGAAAGAGCGCAGCTCGCCGTTGGGGTCGGGTTCTGCGGGAATTCCGAAGTTGAAAGTTCCGGATATGCGTGATTTCGGACCTCTGACAGTACATGATAACGGTGATGACACTGTTATCGGATTTTGGCGGTGGGGATCTTGAACTTTTCAGTTTTTCCTGTTGGTTTTGGACTTTATCAAGCCGATTCCTTTGCTTCGTTCATCGTTCACGCCGGAATCGTCAGCCGTTCGCTCTCGCTACACTGTTATGGAAGTACAGTACCGTATTCCATTAAAAGGGATACATGATCCAACATGGATCGAATTCCAGCTGGTCGATTAAACGATTTATCCTGAGGCGGCTGTTTGGCCGCGCCAAGGTGTAGGTCAGTCAGGCTTTCGTTCATTCAGTTGGGGCCTGTCGTATTCCGACGGGCTGGCGGTTTCCTTCGAGCGAGGTGTGGTTGCTGCCGCCGTCGCTGTTTTGTCACATCAATGGCTCTTCCAGGAAGCCCAATGGAATGTTCGTTCAAAAAGCCAAGCTAAGAGTCAGTCAGTCAAACGCGCTGGCAGACGGGCAGCGGGCCGGCGACCGGCGGGCGCAAAACCCTGTACTAGCGGCGGCGACAACGCGACTCGGCTGGAGAGACGACGGCGTCGGTGGCGGCGGCATGTTAATGTTGCTCTATAGTTTCAGCGGAAACGTGAATGTCAAGGCGAGTCTAGCAGCTAGTCGGCCAGCGGGCCGAGCACTCATCGAGCGAGTAAGAAAGCGAACCAGCCAGAAAAAGGGAGAAAGGCGCCTAGCATAAGCCTGCCTGGGCCTGTTCGAGAGAGTGACGGACCTCGGTCGTTCAATCTTTACCAATCACTTGGACAAATTGGAGGCTTCTCCCACAGCTGATACCCGAATGACATCGAAGCTGGGGATCGGAAGATGAGCCGCACTCCGACCCAAGAGGGACTGCTTCGATCCAGTCCGGCGCCAAACATCCACGCAGTACTGCGTCAATTACTGCGTAGTATTTCGGACCTACTGAGTCCGGTTCATTTCCGATATATTTTCGGTGTCCCGTATCCCTGCTCTGGAGGAGCGGGATCGGATACCGCTGCCGGAGATCACAGGCGAGGAGGGAAATAGCTTCTCGAATGTGGTGGGTCGTTGAGTACTCGCAAAACGATTCCGCGGGATTTTCTCAGTGGAGATCATTCAGCCCGCCCGCAGCAAGATCGTAAACAATTCTCAGAAATCATGGCATTTCAACGGACGCCGAAAGTATGCCAGGAGAAAGTGAGGGTGGGATTTCCACGCTCGTCGGTCTGCTTGACACTCGCCTATTCCACTGACTTTCGCGACTGCTCTTCCGTTCTTGGAATTCTCGGCGAGGAAACAGGGTATGAGGAAAAAATGTGGATACGGAGGAAACTCGATGAAGTCCGATTCCGAGAGCATGGTAAACTCAGGATTTACTTACCACCGGGATCCTGGGTACCAATCTGGAAACGCAATCGAGGCCCGCCAGCAAAGGCTGCGGCCCAAGATCCGATGATGGCAACGATTGCTGCGCCCGCCGCTGCCACTAATCATCATATCAGATGCGATGCGCTTCTACATATACCTAGACAGCCAAGTTGGCTACCTTAAACGAACGGCAGACAACGTCAGCTCGAGAGCGGGCTTCTGGCCGGGCATGCTAGCAGGTCGGCCGGCCTAGCGAACGAGCAGGATGCTTCTCCCGATCGCGGTGTCCTATCAATATTGGAACGAGGTTAACGTGTTCTGTCACGCAGCTACGAGAGGAGCATCAGCGCTCGCATGTGCTTGAAGCGATGTCTCGGTTGTTACCCTGTTCGTTAGTCAGTGCTTTTGACCGCTCGTTGATCTGGTCATACTGCGCTCTTCATTCATGCGTTGCAGCGATGTTCGGATGGGAATATCGTTGGTCCATCATATATAGTCGTTCTCGATCTTCTATCGCTCATGAATTCTCTCCCAAGGGAACGGGGACGGAGGGGGGGTCTGAGGATTCTTATCGACGAATGACGCATCCGGGACGGCGCAGCGGTCTGATCTCCGTCGTGGATGTTGTCATTGGTTTTCTGTCGAGCATCTGGCGCGGCTTCCAGGGAGGAAAAGTTCAGAAAAGAAGTGTGAAAAGGGGCAGAAACAATGCCGAATGCCAGAACTGGAGTCCGAGCTCGCAGCTTCTAGTTCAGTTGGAATGCGGCCTGCGTATCCGCGACACTAATAATCCGGTGGCGTCCGCGTGACGTTTCCTGCTCGTCCGCACTCCGTACGCTTGTTATACCGGTTGAGCGAGCGCAGCTCGTGGTGTCGGTAGTGGTAACAACGGCGGCACTGTCTCTTGTCATAGTGTTGAATGTCGCCGGGCAGAGCCGAGCGAGCCTCAGGTCGGACGATAATAGATTCTAGAGAAAAGTTTTATCATCACTCTATTCTTAGCTCAGAGTCTACTACCGTACGGCGTTCTCCGAATAGAATGGCGAAACGATGCAACGATGAACTCAGTCTGTCAGCGAGGAACGCGTCGCTCGCAGACGAGAAGCTTCATTTCCTACATGCCCGGGCATGTTCCCAGAAAGGTTTCTGGCACCTTCCAATCAGAGATCAAACAGATCGCGAGCGTTCCCGTACTGCGCCATTCCGAACGGCGGAAGTTGTGTGCGGGGACTGGTTCTCGTCAAGCGTCTTGTTGGGTTTATCCGGTTCGCCTGTCTACACGGGTAACGGTGTTTTTTTTTTTTTGGAATATCAGCGACCGGTTGAGCGTGGTACATGTGACTTGTTCCTTGTTCGTCCAAGACGCATTCTTTTCGATGCGACGGTCGAAACTCGTTGCTTGAAAGCTAGGCGATCGGCCTGGCCACGAGCGATCCAGCAGGCCGTACCAACGGCGTCGGCGCCGCTGACTGAGGCCAACGCCCAACTGCAACTCTCTCTTGCGTCGTACACCGATTTATGTCCGAACTGGTTCTTCACCGGCGAGACTACGTTGACGACGTCATCCATAATCTGTGGTGACGCAAAGCTGCTGCCGATGTTCTGAGCGGGCCGTCGTCTGCGGCGGCAGCTATCGTGTCAGGCCAAGGGAGTAAAAGCGCGGCTTCTTCGCGAATTCTCTTCATTCTCAGAAATGTATACACACACGGGCGCATTTGTTAACGTTGCTAAAGCTGCGGTCTGGGCAGACATTCGCCCGGCGGGAGCGGGTACCATACCCGGACGGACCTCATTGACGAAATCGGACCTGTATTCAAGCGAACAACTGGAGACGAACTCTCTCTGACTCCCTGATCGATTCGATGATCGCCACCGGCTTCGCGAGGCGATTGAAAGAGATCGTCTAGCGACGGCGACCTCTGAGTAATCTAGAATCCCACTTTCATCGCGTCGAATTGACTGGCGCGAGAAGACTCGGAAGCCCGCCGATCGAATCCACGACTCGGTTGCATGGGAACAGCCTCGGAACCGGACAAACTCTTAGCCTCAAGCTGAAGATAGGAGACATTTCTTCTGATGGGCTCGATCAGCTTTGATGGACAATGAGATGAATCCGCCTAGATCGCCACTGGGCCCTCCAGGCTGACTAGGCCATGGCCTGGAGTGGTAGAATTTTGCCGAACCGCGAGGCGGAAACTCCTGTGTACGCGCGAAATCCTCACGCGGGGAAGTCTCGAGTAAACAATTGCACCGGCATACTGGTCATCGAAATTAAGCGCGATGACGTTTCGACCTGGCGCCAAACAGTCGACTCAGTAGCGGCGAGTTCTCAGGGAAACCTCAACCAATGACGGGCGGAAAAATAGAGGCCAGGAATTCAGGAACATTGGGTGAGTCGAGGGCCCGATTCACTTCAAAATTGAGGGAGGAAATGAGTGACGACCTGCAATGAAGGTGATCAATTCTAGGAGTCGGGTTCATTCTTTCATTCATAACTTTTTTCCGGACTACGGAAAACGCAAAGACGCTTATGACGAAGTCAACTTCGAGCAACGTATTCAACTCAGTAGCGTAGCCAGAATTCCTTCTGAAGGAGGGAGGCTTGAACTTCTCTTGTTTAGGGGAAATCTTATTGGGAATTTCTCGGAGAGTCAGGGGAAAATCGTTGAGTCCGATAACACGAGCTCAGGAATTCGGGAGAATGGAGGGAGGGCTGGACTATGTCAATGATGTCTACATGGAACATCTCATTCATGGAAAAATCCGGGGGGTTCAACATAATTGTCACAAGATCAGCTTGATATTCGAGGCATCATTCATTTGGTACCTTCCATGGATACCAGGGTGGATCGAGGGACAGCTCGATGGATGATGCTCTATCGCTGAGAGGGCTGAGCAATTCCGGCATGGATCACCAACTCTTCCATCACCTCATACGAATGAACAATAAGGAAGTGTGATTCCTGCTCGTCTTCTCTCTTTGAAATGAACGCGATCGGCGGTCTATCCCATCTGCCTGATTTCGGTCGCTATTTCCCATCGCCCCTTCGTTCGATTCTGAGGAAGAACAGCACGAACATCTCCTCGTTGGACCGATATGCGCGTCTTTGCTCATCGCCGAGTCTTGCACATTCACTCGCCTCCCTTGGGAAAGTTGAGAGGTAGAATGTTCCGAAAAAGTCGGACCACTTAGCGGGGCGATGATGGCGTGGCGAGGTGTTTTCCTTCGCGAATCACATCCGGTAAGTTTCACGAGATACTGACGCACTGGAGGGAGAAGAATGAACAGAGATACTCTGGGAATGACACGAAAGACTAAAAGCCCCTGGCATGAGGTATATTGCGCATGTTTGGGTTCATTGTCTTCAGGGGGTCCGTGGGACAGGCTGACCCGAAAATCCTTGCTCATAGCATGAAACTCGAGAACGCACTGAAACGTTGATGGGAATCAGTCCTCCACGCTCGATCCCTTACGGGGACGGAATGAATCGGAGAAGGAAATACGTTCGACTAGTGGACGACAGTCGCAAAATCTGTAACGTGAGTTTGAGCGAGACTTTTTCGGAGCGAACGAGGAAGCTTGAATGAAAGTGCTCCTCGTTTCTACACGAGTTGGCTCGAGATCATGGTAGAACGCACGCTGTCTATTGCGATGGGAAAATGGACGAATGGGGCCGTAAGTTTCTAGCGGGGGTCCGGAATCGCTCCAGAGGACATATGTGATCCGAACTGCGCAGCTCTCCTGGCCTCAATCCTTCCTCGATTGAGCGCGGGTGAATTTTCACAGTCCTCAGGGCGAAAAACTGTGTGAAAAACTCTAACTGGAGAGGGATGGATTAAACTGCCTGTCGAGCAGTGTTAGTTTCAGCCCATACGTTCATTTTTGAGGAACCGCCGAGAGTACCATCGACTTGCACTCGGCTATGCCTTCTCGTTCTGCCGGATTCGAACGGAAGCACGTCTATTTCGAATAAAAATTCAATGAACGAGCGTTTCGAGTTCGCTGAACCATTCCGGTGAGAAATATAGAAAACGTGCAGATTCTGAGAAAGAAGAAGTTTCTGCGTACTCATGCAGATTACAGCCCTCAGGGTTCAGGAAAGGACTCACTGAGGAGTTTCTCCCGGGGGATGTTCTCAGTCCGACTTTCTGAAACCACTTCACGCCGCTCTCCGTGTCTTGGGCCTACTCTGCCTGTTGAGCTTCATGGGGCCTTCACCGGTGCGGAGACAGGGCGATCCGACCTCCGGCCGGAGCCGTCGCCGCGAACCATGGAACCGGCTAAATCGGCCACGGTATCTCGTTCTACGTTGCCCTCGCCCCGTCAGAGCAATGTCATTCCCAGCAGCTGAACGAGCTTCTCGTCATAGGGGAGCCTTTTCGAGACTCCATACCAGATCTACTCCAGTTTCCGTCCGGATAGTGGTTTCCGTGGGAAATTCCGGTCTTAGGTCGAGTGCGTTCAAACGGGATTTGCTCTTCGAAGTACCGCGTTCCCTGCGCGAAAAACAGAGCGGTCATTCTCGTGCCGCATTCTCGTGAAGAGTTCCCTGAGCTCGAGCAGGTTTGAAAGACGTTTGACGGTTCAGCAATCTGGTCCATCGAGTCCGAACTCCACTCCTGGCGAAGCTCTGATGAGAAGTCCTCTGATAATATTCCCGGACGAAGGACTTCGCCTGTAGGTACGGGGGCGGCATTTTTCCCAGCTTAACGGCCCCGGTGAATGCGTTCGACTGGCTTCGTGAACACACACACACGGCTGATTCATGCTGCGGAACCCAAAACCAATTGTAGAAACCCGTGAGAAGGAAGAGTAGAAAGACGTCGCAAAGCCGCGGACTTCGAGAGAATAATTCGACACCGTCGGATCTGAAAAGTGATCTGATCTAAGACTGGCGTCTGCGCCGAGAACTAACGGCTATCGCTATCGATGCCTGTCGGGCGATCAGGGTCAGGAAACCGGCCCTGAGAGGGAACGACTGAATTTTCGGGGAAGTCAGCGGATGGTCCAGGGCGGATCATGACCCGAGACGCTAATGAAATTTTTCCACAGCCGTATCGCTGCAACCGCTACCAGCTGGATGGTGGTTTCTGTCGTCGCTCTTTCGGCATAACGAGGTGGTATTGCCGCTGCCGCCGTCATCGCCACGGTTTCTGAATGAACGTGGCTGAACGTAGTACGATGAGCCATCATTTGAATGAACACTCGGTTTGCTCGCCAACAAAGAACGCATGATAATTAGCGTTGTGTTCATCCGGAGTCGCTCATTTTTGCGCCAAACTTCCCGAACGGCATCCGCGAGGAGCGTTGCCTCGCTACAGATAACCGACGACAATCGACCAGAGCCGAAACTGAAGAAACGAGCTCGCAAATCGCTGTATGACCCGGAGGTAGCGAGATAAGACGAATGTGTCGATGTCGGTCTTCGAGTCTGGAAGAACATTCCAGGACCCTCGGAGCAGGTGCGCACCAGCCTCCGGGAGTTTGAGGCAATGGGAGACTCAAATCCTGTCGATTCCGGACGAAATGAGCTTCCTGCCGCCGTTAGTACGATGCTCAGATCCGTTATTCTGTTGTTTCATTAGATGTTGGAGAGCTGCTCCGCTTTGCCTGCAAGCGCCTCCTGAACGCAGCGTTGACAGTATACCGTTGTACCTGTACGACCAACGCCAGCGGTCGCTGCGCAACGGGCGGATGAACGAAGCAACTAAGCGACTGAAGGACGGATGAACGGAACGACTGGCGAGCCAACCAATCAGCCAAGAGGAAGATAGACAGTTGCAAAAAATGGAAACTTTGTAACTTAACTTGTTGGCGCCGGAGGAAGACATTTTCTTGTGTTTCTGAATGCGCGCCGCGAGCGACTCACTCGTCCGAGGAAACAGTGACTGAGTGTCCGAAACGTCGACAAACGAAGCGAGACTCTTCAAATCAGAGTTTGATTGGAGGGATTCCTCTCGCCGTCGCGCCCAATCTGGCTGGAATTTCGGATTCCTCAGTCACTTGACCCTCTCATCTCAAAAGTTCCGACTGAG
Organism: Phytoseiulus persimilis; assembly: GCA_037576195.1. Taxonomy (NCBI): domain Eukaryota; kingdom Metazoa; phylum Arthropoda; class Arachnida; order Mesostigmata; family Phytoseiidae; genus Phytoseiulus; species Phytoseiulus persimilis. The sequence goes on from CM075103.1 coordinate 7,300,620, forward strand.
CTAGATCTACCCCGGCGAGCGGCTCCGTTCTTCTCCGAAGGAACGGCATCGGAGTTTCCGGAGCCGACTTCGAAGTCGTCGCCGACGTTGACGACGACAGGGAGGAAAACGAGCCGCTACGGGAATGTTGAGGCCCGAGAAAGGCGAACCGCTTTCTTTAAAGCCTTTCACTGCTCGTAATGTATTAGATTAGAGCGACAGCAGATTTTCTTCCTTTTTCTGAGACGTTGATTTATTCATCTTTATCATTCCATAGGTATTTTTTCTCTTCTCCCCTCCACTGATATCATCATTATCACGGTAATCATGCGGTCGTCGTTGCGATAAGAGAACCTGACGGGGGAACGGTCAAACTCACCGACTGTCAGCCTGACTAACTGCCGAACTGGCGGTGTTTTTGGGAGGAAACGACGCAGACAGTAGAAAATGGAGGCCGCAAAAATCACTGGACTTGACTCGTTGGGAAAAATTATCACTCGACCCGATCGAAAGATCTCCATGCCCGACGTTCTTGCCAACGAGATTCGCCATCATGATCTTCATCAAGACAACTCCGCACTGCCCTTCAGCGAATAACTTCGCCCAGACGTCCGGGCGGCGAACTTCGTGAACCAGAATCATGCGCAAGTGTCCTGCTAAGTTTTGCGTTTCACCGCGACCGAAACATCCTGACTTCGCCGCCATCTTGAAACTCCAATGTCGAGGTGTGCGACCGACCGGGAGAACAACGAAACCGGGCTTTTTCTCAGCAATTTAATTACTTGACAAATCGCTCCAAGCACAGAAAGTTTCACCTCCGAGAGAATCGGCCCGGACTCGGGGTTCGACTCCCGGCGAAGTTTCGCAAAATCGCACGATCCTGCTCACGCCCGCCACAGTCACCACTCGCTTGAGTTCTGTTCCAGACGCTGAGAATCGGCAAGTCGAAGAGCCGTCCGTCAATTAGGGAATAATTGGCGACATTCTTGTTGTAAGGTCATGTTCGGACATGTTCCGGAGATTTGGTGGCGGCGCACGAGACGTTCGGGAGCGCGAGAGCTCCGATCTGCTCGCCTGTTCGCGTTCGCTAACAATCCGTCGGAATCGAAAGAGTGAAGAAACTGAGCTGTGTCGTGAAGACTGCTCGATCCACCCAACGATCTATCTACCTCGACCGCGAACGTCAAACCGAAGTATCAAGTGGTTGAATAGGTGGATGAGTGTATGATGGAACAGGTGAGCAGGCGATTGAAGTCGCCACCGATGGAAACGAAGGGCTTCGGCGAACTTCAGCATTGTTGTCCGGAGCGTGCCGCGGGCTCCGTTGACGCCGCCACAATCGAGCCACGATTCAACGTAACGATCACATCGCTCACGACCGATATAGCTCATTAGGCAATTTGAAGCTAATCCGTCATTGAATGCCCCTATCGATTGATCAAACGAGCGAGCAAGCGAGCCGGTCGGCCGCGAGTGTGTGAACGAGCGTCCTACTGAAACACCCGTGAGCCCCGTGAATCTGTTCGTCCCAGCAGATTGCTCATTCGCCCAGAAAGTGGGTCTGAGAACCCTGTCCGATCCGCGCTCCCGACACCTCGACGTTCCGATGAGAATCGATCGCAGCGCTCGGATCGTTTCCTTTCCGACTCCAGAGCCCGGGCTCGGACCCCAGGATCGGGACCCGCTCCGGCACCACCGCGTGATCCTTGGCGACCCAAGGAGTCCCAAACGATCGACCTCGGACGACTCGAACAGCAGCGCCAGAAGGCGAACGAAAACTCCGACACGCAGCTTGTCGATACGGCGTCGCCGCCGCTTCGTCGTTGTGAGTACGCGCGGCGGCCGCGCGAGTGAAAGCGGCGGGAACGGCAGCGAAATAGAAGAAAATATAGGAGAAGAAAGCGACGACATCGAGTGAGATGCGCGTCGGGCCTTCACCCCACGTGCTCTCCGTGAAGTTTGAAGCAGCGGCGGTGGTGAGCCCGGCCGCGTCCAGCCGTCGTGAAGCCACGATGAAGTGACGGGCTGGAATCAAGACTGTGATTCGCTTGCAAATGCATCCAGTCGTTGCTTCTGTGCTGGTAGGCCGGCCGGTCAACTCTCTTCCTGCGGCGAACAGGCAGAGCCAACAGCAGCGGCGGCCGCAGCAGTGAATGTCCCTTTTGGCGCGTTTCCAGATCCACGTCGAAGCGAGCTAAGCAAGAGGGAACGCTGCGCACTGGAACCAGGGTGGAAAAAACAGGGAACCTGTCTCTGTGATTAAAAGGAAAGGGAGCGACACACAGACAGACAAAGAACCGACCGACCGACCGAAAAAAGCGAACCGACGAACTCGGCGACATTCGCGAGTCATGACAGCGTAATTTCTTAACATCGCTCCTCTGGATATCGGCGAGAGTGAACACAACAGGGACATCTGTCAAGCGAACGAGCTTCCTGGCCTTCCACGGCTCGAACCGATAATGCCTTGCGCACCTTCTAGAGCGCTGAGGTATGCAGGACTCACTCGCGATGACTCATTCCACCCTGCAGGGATCATCCCTCTCGACCATGATCCTCCACCACGGAACTATTTCCCGGACCTCGGGTGAAGTTTCGATGGAAGGCTCCGAGTTCTTTTTCTAATTCTCGGATGAGCCCAGAACGAGGTCGGGACACGCGGGAACATGTACGTACGACTTTTGTTTGGAAATAGTGTGATGATTCGGAAGTCGTCGATTCAGTTTTCCATGCTCAAGGTCACTCTGAGATTCTTTCGCAGCTCAGGAGGGCTAGTTTGGGCTACGTAGGCGAAACGGCGTAGAACAGCGGGCCAGCTTCTCGACGTTTTGCACAAATGCGAGCGGTCCGGCGTGCTAGTCCGTTCAGTGGCGTCTGATCACCGGGAGGACGATGACATGGAGAATAGAGCAGAATAATGAGTGAAAGATGAGTCGTTCAGTGTTTTGGTAGATCAGGTCTTATCATGTAGAGCCGCGGCAATCGTATGGTTGTTCTCGTCGACGGATGATCACCGAGCCTGAAGTCGTCGTCAGGCCTCGGGCTCTATTGTGATATTTTATCTGGAATTCCATGAGGAGGGCTGACTCGCCTTCAATGTCTTCGAGGGCCCAAGTGAAGCGCTCCCATTGGGACACATCCACAACTCTGAGGCTTTCCTCCACACGGCGGACGATTTGGCGGTGTCGTGTTCCGCCGTTTCGGCAACCTAGTGTTCTTGATGTCTCGAATGGAGTCGTCTGAGAACATGAATTATACTCACGAAGGTTCGCTGAAGAATGCTTCGATTCGTTCGAAGTTCCCGCTGTGAGCGCTGCCGAGGGTTCGGGTGGTGGTTCCCATCGCGCCGCATTTCCTGCTGCCACAGCTCATGGCTGGAGGCTCACTCTTGACCTCCAATGCACGACCAGAAACGCATATCCCGTCAATCTTCCTGATACTGACGCTCGGACGACTGCCATGCTCTCAGTCGGGAATGCACCGGCAAGCAGCACCGCTCGATCCACCGAACCTCGATCGGCAAAACCGATTCGTCCGTTTTCTGCGGCCCACGCGTCCTGATTGCCTCTTTCCTGTTCTGAGATTCGGACTCTCCTGGTGTCGCTCCCGATCGGCGTCCAATCTTATCTGTTTCCGCTCCTCCGCCTCCGAAGACCCCATCTGGCTCTGCTGTCGCGTGGTCTTCGAGCTCTCTGCCCTCATCTGATCCGCGTGGGCGGCATCTCCAACAAAGCTGTCGCCCCCGGTGAAATTGTTTGAGCTCGCCCCCTCATCGCACTTCAGCCGGCGAGTTGAACATCGTTGCCGGAAGTCGAAATTTCCGTCTGTTATTCCCGATCCGGCTCATATGACGGTGAAGACAACGAAGTTCAATAGAAACCCACGAAATCCGTGCCGAAAGACTCTGAACTCCGAGTTTCAGGATCATCGGCGGCATCAGCCCGAGTCCATACGAGGTGACGAAGATGCAGACATACTTCGCCTTCCCCTGGTTCAGACAGTTGATGTAGCTAATGAGTGCAATAAACGCCCGTCCCAACGCAGACGCCGCTGCCAGTGAATTTTGTTCGTTATGGGAGTCATTTCAGGTGGAAGGTGGAGCTTCTTCGTCATCCTGGCAAATCGTTGTGCTGGAATCGTCGTGCTGTTCTCGTTGGAGTTGCCACGATTCACGGCACAAAATAACGCCGTCGAGATCGAAAAAGACAACTTCGGAATTCAGGAAGATCCTCGCGAGAGCTCGCAGAAGGTCCCCGGAGCTTGATTCGAACCCCCTTCTGGACTCCAGGAGAACGAAAACGAAACTGGGGATCCAGATTGACGCTAGCCGAAGTCTGCCGCGCGTGAGAAGCATGACAACACTTGAATGACGCTCACAAAGAAACTCCAACGGAGAGAGAACCCATCGGAGCTCGGTTCAATTCGATAAGCGCACATATCGCTTCCGTGTGACTTTCTTCGGGGGTTTCGTTCCTTCAGCCATTCGTCTGTCCTGGCTGGCTCGGCTGCCCGACGTTCGTTGATTCATTCTCAGTGCGCAGCGATTCGCGATTTCAGTGGCAGAAAGGAATGGCAACCGCGGCAGCGACGGCAGCAGCCACGGCGGCGGCGGTGGCGGCGGTGGCAGGGAATGACGCCGAATCCGGCGGAGGGGCAACGGCCTGGCCTTGACGTGCTGCGTAAGTCGCGAAAGAATTCCAAAGCCGCGGAATAGTGATGCCGGCCAGAATCGCAAACAACGCGTCCAGAAGTGAAAGCAACAGAGGGACCGACGAATAGACGCTTCTTGCTCGTTCGTTCTACGCTCAGCAAGCCGGTCTTGTCAGGTTTCAGGAATAATGTGCGCAAGCGCGCCTATTTCAAGGCTGCGAGATACGCGAGCAGACGACATACGCAACTGGGTCGAAAATGAGAGTGCTCTTCGATGTGGCCGTGCGATCAGGAGTAACAGTAACATTTCTGGAATTCCGAAAGAGCGGCCGGAATCCTCAGCCTCCGTTTGTTCGCAACCCTAATATTTTCATTCCCACGATGACTCAATCGACTGGAGGAGTTCTAGACATTCGCTTCCGAAGCCCCGAAACTCGCAAATCCATGCGTCGGCACGTACATACACCTTTTGTACACCACTTCAACCTTCTCTCGATATCATCAGGCACTGGCTACAGTGGCGTAGCCAGAATTTTCCCTGGGGGAGGGGAGGCTGAACTTTTACTCCGTCCGCCTACCGTCCACACATTCCTCAACACCCATGGGAGACCTTCTCTCCATCTTCCTCCAAACCATTCACAGGGAATATATGGAATCTATCTGTTGAAGGGGAAATTCGTCTTCATCGTCACACTAGCTAGAATGCTCCGTTGTACCTCAGCACTATCCATGTATGGAGTCGAATGGGAACGGTAGGATCAACTTGTCAACAACAGCAGCACAGCTAACGTTCGACCAGAAATCTCAGAAGCGATGCGTAGAGGCTTCCGTTCCTCATGTTATTTGGGATCGATGATCTTCATTGGTCGCCTCTATCATATCAAATCATGTATTGCCCGGTTTCCAAAGGCTAGAGAATCAAAATTAGTCCCGGAAGCTCGAACAGTTCAGTATAAGCTCGAAAGTTTGGGGGAGGGGGGCTGAAGCCCGCTCAGCCCCCCTGGCTACGCTTGAGTCCTGAAACTGCTCATTCATTTCAGAAGAATAATTACAGCTCCACGACTAAGGAAGCTTCGAACGGAAACTTCTCTGAAGGAAATCGAAATTCCAGAACTGCGATTCGTCTGATTCCGGGGAGCAACAGCGCCCTCGGGATCTACGAATCCTGGAGAGCACAGAAAACTTTGGGGAACGCTCCTAGGACCAAGCTCAGATGATCTTCAGTGATTCGCTCGTGATCCCGAGACTGGTGCCGTCGTCGTCGCTGTTGGTGGTGTGAAACGCTTCTGAGTTCCAACAGGCAGAATCCCTCGGTGTCTGACCACAATCGAATGGGCGGACTGACTGACAGGCAGCCAAGCAGCCCGCCCGCAGCAGCGGCCGAAGTCGCAAACGAACAAACCGCGACAACGAGACCCGATTCCAGTGGACTGGACTGCTTACCAGCTTGCCAAGCTGCTTGGCCCACCCGTCTACTTCTTCACCAGCTTCCCTCCAGCCGGTTGGTCGTGCGTCTTTCCGGTCGTCTATTTGTTTGACTGACCGAGCGACGGACGTACCGACAGGTGAGCACGGTCCGTCGTCTTAGTCGGACGTATCTGTAGCGTCGCGCCGGTTTTCTGGCGCCTACAACTGACGTTTCCAGCTTCGACGGTCATTGTAGTGGTTATGGAAGTAGTGGATTCGGCGGCGGTGGCACGAATCGACGTCGGGCCGAGTTGTTTGCAAACTAGAAGATGCGCAGTGTCGAACATCTCAAACCTAACAACAGATCAATGCACCGAACCGACGAGCGGGTGAACTACGCGGGGACGCGAGCGAAAACCCAGACAACGAGCGGTCGGACGTAGTGGCCGGCCGATGCCTCCTCGGATGGACAACGCGCGGGATCGACGACGTTTTGTGCTCAACAAATATCCCCGAACAATGTTTGTCGTCGAGTGTTTCGTTGCTAGTTTGCTTGTTGTCGGCGGCCCGATACGGCTCGCATTCTTCTCGTCGTCCTTCGTTTTTCGCTCGTGAATCGTCGGACGTAACGATGATGAGGCAGAAAATTGTAGTGACTCGAAATACAGTTAAACGCTGAGCCGGCCAACGAGCAGACCTCGGAGCCCCTGCTAGACTCTAGTCGGACGAGCGCGATACGGATAAATGACAAATATTCCTCCTACCGAGTAAGTGCCGGCGATTATTGAATCGGCTCACTCGGGCAGACGCGCCATGCACCATTCTGCGCTCGCCGTTTTCTCCCTGCGAGTCCAATAGAAACATGAAACCGATCGTAGGAGAGATGGGAACGAAAGCATCCGACGGGGAGGCCTTCATGACGACAAGGAGAAAACGAAGTGAGGAGAAGGAGCAAGCGGACTAGGTTTAGCTACCAATGCGCAACTCGTTCCGATCTACGGTTTTCTGAACAAGCACAGACGTTCCCCGGACTGGAATAATTGAAAATTAAGCAGCGGCTGCGGTCGTTTTTGTTTCACGGTCGATGTCACTCTGTTGATAGCCGTCGCAAATAGATACTTTTGTCACAGAAACTGCAACAGCGGCGGCCACGGCATTGACGACCAGGACAAATGTCATCAGCAGACAACCATTTGCCGGTTGTACACGCCGCGCTCACATTCCCCTCGGTTTCTCATCGTCGTTTACGCTCGCGCGAATTCTTCGGCGTCGACTTCTGTCGCCGCTGAAACTCCGTTCGCCCCGCTGTGGCATCATAAAACCTCCACAGAAGCGTCCTGGACGCTGTTCGGTCGGGTTCAGGACGGGCTGCAAGCGTCCCTGCTCATGCAAGCGGGCTCGAGGTCCGCTTCCCTCGATGGTCACCGGTTCGGAATCCCCGTTCCAAATCCAGTCCCGACCCTTCAGGTTAGCAAGCTCCTCACCGGTGGGACCAGCTTGCTGCGGAGCGGAGGCCCGATCCCAGCGTGCTCTGTTTTATAACTGTTGCCTCCGCTGACGCCGCGCCGTTGTCGTCGCACCAGACGTAAGAACGTATTTCAGAAGTGTCAGTCTTTGTCGTCCGGCTGCGGTGGGGCAGCCGTCGAATGTGAGTCAGCAGCAAGGAAAACAATGAAAAATGGGGAGAGGAGGCGAAAGGAACGATTCGTAACCCACTTCTCGAGAGCTCCTTGAAGGTGATCGTCATTTCGCATTGGTTTCCCAGGAGGGTGAGGAGTCTGATCATCTCTCCGGGGATCCTTACGCCAACTTGAGACTGGTCTGTTCTGATCTTTTTCCTGATCATGATTCCGGTGTCAAGGAAGCGCCAAGTGAACACTTTTTTTCGCATCCATGCGCCTTGGATCCGCCGCTCGCAGCGCCTTCCGGGCACCTAGGTACTCACTCTGAAGGAAATCCGAGAAGAGCCGCGCGTACACGGAAAGCTTCGCCTGAAGTTGAGATCAAGTCATGAGGGATAACTTTCACTCTCAACTCGGAACAGAACAATGGAATTACGGATTCGTCTCATCAGGGTGCTGCCAGGCACCGCCTTAACAATCCTCGTCTCAAGTTTGAGCGATCACGGAAAGAAATATCAAGCGCACGCGGGAAGACGGAAGCTTCGTACGACTATCTGAAGCCCCGCTGGACCCTCTCCGATGAGTTGAACGTCAACGGAACTCGACTCCGGACTCTCTCGAGCCGCTGATTTTCTTTATTGCGTCAGACACAAAGACCGCCGTATGCTGGTCTGATGACGCGCAGTTTGGTCCTCTCGATTTCGCTCTCAATAAAGTTTTCTGCTCCCGTTAATCACTCGCTCGGCCAGCCGGAGGATCGTCTGGAGGGAATCGTATTCACCGAACACCCACTCAGCGGGCAGGCGGAGCCCGTATTCTGCATTCTGTGTCGCAGAGAACTTACTCGTGTCTAGCTCGCTCGCTGTACTTAACGTTGTACCTTGGAGGCCCCCGGTGAAATGCCGTGATTGCCGGATTAAAGACGTATTGCCAATTAAATTTAAGCCCACAAGCTGCTCCCATCTTTTTTCGGTTGGCGATAGTGCGCTCACGACGACGACGAAACGACGCTTACCAAGAAACAAGAAAAGAAGCCGATTTCCTCAAAATTCTTGGACGCTAGCCGCTGACGCGGCTTCGGGATCGCCTCACGTCGCCTCCGGAATCCTTCCCGAACCGTTCTTGGACTTTCCGCATGAACTCCACTCCCCCGTTCGCGAGGAGAACGCCGTTCCCTCAACATGGCTGGGCTCGATCGTGTCCCTATCCGGAGGTCCCGGCGACAAGCCAACGCTCGAGGGATCCAGCGCGCACTGAGCCCTCTGGTCTCGAAGCACTTTTTGTGACCTCGCCGCTCGATTTTTCAGACCTCTCGGATCGATTTCCCAAATTGAGAGTGGCACCGCGTCCGAACGGCGCATCGAGGTGGTTGAAATGGCAAATGGAGCGCTATGATCACCAGATCAAGCGCAATTGAACTCCGCGATGGAAACTCGGTCACGCGCGAAACATTAGGCATCAACCACTTCGTTAAACAAGATCCCTGAAAAAATAACTGAGCGCTTCACGGCGTTCATGAGGCCTGCACGCACGTGCGCGCCCGCACATCATTAGCACGCGATGGGTAGCGCTTGTTGTTGATAAGTTGAACGGGCGCCGGTATAGAGATTAACAGTTATGCGGTCTTCAAGTTCACTGAGAGCCGCTCCCCCAGGGAACAGTGCGCTTGTTGACTGTTTCGCCACCCGACCCGTCCACGTCCATCCACTTGCCTGCGTAGCCGCGCGGTCCCCGTCGGGCGCGCGCGTCTACTCCGCGGCCGTTCCGTCCTCGTTTCATTATACGACTTTGTTGTTTCTGTCTCTGGTGATGCTGTTAATGAAGTTGTTGACGGGCAGACGGAAGAGGTGTTGGACGAGGTGTCGTGACGGCAGCGCAAACAATGTGGATGCGACGCCGTTCTACCACAGGGAAGCCGCTAGCCGGTGCGTCGGCGATCGCCGCGGCTTCGGTCGCACGAGGAGCCTACGAGGCGGCCGTCGCCGTCGTCTCACTGGCAGAAGCAACGGCGATCGCAGCCCCAGTAACGGAGGGCGACCGTAAACACAGGAGGTGCCATCATTAAAAGTGAATCTTAAATCTTCTCTCTACTTGCTCCGTCTACCTGGCATCGTCGGCATCGTCGGCTACAGGTTGAGTTCTGAAGAAGCTTGTTTGGCGACGATCGGCAGACCAACCGCTTGGGGGCCCTCCCGTTAATGCCTTGGCTGTAGTTGCCGCCGCCGTCGTTGCTGCTGCCGCCGCCGTCGTTGCTGCTGCCGCCGCCGTCGTTGCTGCTGCTGCCGCCGCCGTCGTTGCTGCTGCCGCCGCCGTCGTTGCTGCTGCTGCCGCCGCCGCCCGTGGTAGTGTTGCTGCCGCTGGAGGCGAGCGGTGGAGGCAGTGGTCTGATCCGCCTTCCGAGCTGGCCTTGAACTTGGCCTTCCCGGGGACTCAGTTCTAGAAAACATCCCTGTAGGCCATGTGGCTCCCTTCTGGGCCGCCGTCGCCGGCGGCCGAGATTACTCAGAGACGAACGACGACGGAGAGAAAGACGAATGGACAAACAGACAGATTGGAAGCTGCGCGTTGTATTCACCGCCGCATTCACTTCAGATGGGTTCGTTAGACGTTAGACGGTCGGTCGGCCGTCACACGGATCAACTCGAGATTTATCTTCGGTCTGGCGCTCGCTCTTATCGAATCTGTCGACGAGCGAGCGAGCGGACCTGCCGGCCGGCCAGCCAGCCAGCCTGCCAGCCAACAACCCGCTAGCTCCAATTCAAATCAGGCCGTACTGAATTCGCGGGTAGTCTCGTCTTTTCTCGCATTCAAATTCATTCACCGGCGAAACCGCAGCTTCTCACGAGACCGGCCGCGGCGTGGGGGTTCAACGAATCATTCCATTCGAGTCGGCTCTGTGTCACTTTACAGACGATTCGCCAAAACCGGCAGCGAACTTCAGTGAAGCTTCGAAAACCCAGTTACTCACGACGAGCGACATCGATGTTTGATCGAAATTCAGGCCCGGGCGTTCGCGACGGAACCCCAGATCTGAGGGGTTCCGTCACGGAAACGCCTCGCTACGGGGAAGAGAAACTCATCTCCGCTCCGCTTTCGGCCGGAACGGATTCACGAGTTTTACGGCGCTTTCCAACGAAACGGAATCTGGACCTGATTCATGGATGAATAGTACTTTCTCCCGCAGGGATGGCCGCTGAATGAGCATCTCGTGGGCGTGGAATGACCAGAGAATTCTGCGAACCGGCCAAACCGACCACATCAGCAGAACGTTCGAAACATGGTGCGTTCACCCATTCGTTTGCCAGCTTCGCTCACTGGCTCGTTAGCTCGTCCGCTTCCTACCGTTAGAGGAAGCGGAACAAAAACTGTGGAATCCTCATCCAACATTTCAATATCTTCGAAATGCGACAGAGGCACCGTTGTCCCAGACATCTCGAAATGGTAGTTTCCCGTTTTCGCCTCCGGTGCGAAATTTCCCATTCTCACTGCGAGCATCGCGACCTCATCAGGAGGATTCAATATTTTCGAGGCCGTCCGACAATGGGTATCGTGCCCGGCGGCGTAAATGAAGCCCGAATAATAATCAGATTAATCCTCCGAGCCACCCATCTCTGAACGACAGCGCTGAGTCGCTCGCTCGTTCAGCTCAAGAATTGAGGTGGTGTTCGACAAAATGGACACCGAATGTTATCCTACTCGGTCGTTTCGGCGGCAGCATCAACAGCTTTTCTCTCGCGGGCTTGCGGTATCATTGCTAATGCCTCGATGTGCTGCCGACTGCAGTCCGAAGCTTCGGTCGTTAGAAACTGTTTGCAGCCGTGGAGAGTCAGAGCTATGGTGATTTCGAGGAGGAGGAATGCACGAATTCAGGGAAAAGGACCCGAGCGAGGTCTACCGCGAACTCGATTCTAAATCAGAACTCCAATCTCCACTTCGATCCCCCGGTGAGTTCCTGGTTTTAACACCGAAATGCTGCAGAGAACTCTCATTGTTCCGATCTGATTGGCGCCTGACCGAGCGCCCCATAGCCCTGCATGCTTACCTGAATCATTTGGGGAGGTAGGTAGATTCCGCTCTCCCTCAACAATAAATGGCATACTGAGGTGTTATTCCAGCGTCAGCCCACGGTCGATCGCTCTAACCGAGCTCTGACCAACTAACGAATGCAGGCTTGTTTTGAGGAACTGTAACCAGACAAAGCTCCGCCATAACTTCCCGAGTCTCACTGGATAAGCCAGCTAGCGACCTCTGCTCCCCGGCTGGAATACTTGGTGAAAAAAAAAGTTTCTTGTCTTTTGGGTATAAAATGTTGTATAGTTTATTTGAAATTATGTTTTTGTTTTTGTTTTTTTCGCAGAAGAAACAACTCGCCAGTCCGCCGATTTTCGATCAGAATTTCGTTTCCCATCAATTCGTACAATTTGTATGTTGCTCTGTATCTCTCCCTGCTTTCGGTAACGCTCAGTTTGTCGCTTGTTTATACAAAAACTTTAAGGCACAAATTACAATCAATAGATGCGCGTATCGATGTTGTTTCAGCATTATCTCCCATTTAATAATAATCAGAATCATCATCCAAATATTCCAATATTGATCGAGCTAATAATGGTGATTCGACAGCACATGGTTCTACCCATATAATATCAATAATACAATCATTCGTCGTAATCATACATGACGTTCGGGTAATGCTCGTGTTACCGATCGTTCCAGTCGCATCATCGACTTCTTGTATTCCGACTGATTGATTGATTGATTCATTGAAACATTGACCGACCAATCGATCGACGAAATTTTATGCAGGAAACTCGAAGAGCCCACAGTGGTTCTCAACTGCTAGTCATGGCAAGACTCAAATCCAGCGCGTGCCGAATTCAAGCCTCGAATCCCAGGTAATTCACGCTGCAATTCGTCATTCTCTTGGAGTGCAGTTTGACTGTCGGCAGCTTTTCTGTGCGCATGGCTTGACTCTTCGTCTCCGTGTTGATGTCCAAGGTTCACACGTTTCATTTGAATCAATCAATTATCAATTGGGGGTTGGTGGTGGTTGTAAAGGTGCCGGTGATCGTCCTCATCATTTCTATTCATGCTGAGGGACTTGAGCAGATTGTGTTGCCAAGCGGCGAGAACTGCAGTTGGTCACTATTATGTTCACACTTTCACACAAGCACACGATAAAACCTCCCCGAAAGGAAGCTACCCAACTGCAGCTCTGCCTTGCTTGATATCCTTCTATCAATCGTCATCCTCCGTTCGCTTCTGGTGATTGATCTTGGGACCGACCATCGATTGAACGAGACCTTCACAAAAATTTACGGTCCGTACGTCAGAGAGGAGAAAAGTCTCATGGACGAATCTCGATCCGCCAGTCGACTGGCCAAGAATTGAGTGAGTCGTCTTTAAGAGAAATTTCGGGCTCGTCAAACCGGAGTCGATCGGTGAACGTGTGTTTGGTATTTGCAAATTTGACAAAATTAGACAATTTGGGCTGGCATGGCAATTAGATTCGATGGAATTTTACACTGGACAAGCGTGTGTTAAATACAAGAAGACAATAGCTGCTGTTCGTAAGGAGGAGGGTGACGGCATTTGGTTCGGGAGGGAAGGGGGGGGTCTGCGTCGGCCAATGTCCAGCGAAAAAGCTATGGACGAACTGCACAACGGAATCCCGATGGAACCCATTTTCAGGCTAGTTGAATCCATCGATGAATGGCAACAGACAGAATCGATGAAAGATTGGATTGATGAGGAGGTGGTTGATTAGTGATTTGAGAACGAATGTTTCACTGCATTCAACAGCTTGTCTAAAATGCCTGACACGAGGCTATGATCGGAGCAAATCACAGTTCCAATGCCTTGGTGTAAAACGGCATCTCGCATCACAAGAACTCATAACCCCTCAACAGCGCTCGTCTCTGATCAGAGTTTCGAAGGTAGCCAATGCTTGTCCCATTAATGTCGATGAGGACAGATCGTTTTCAGAGGCCGAATCATTGATTCCGGCGGTTTTTCGCCAGTGCAGCCAATGAGTCCGCAGAACGTGGGAATCACGGATTCTCAGGGACCGGTCTGAGTTCTTCAACTCATTCCTGGATGGTCAACGAACCGCAGGAGTTTCAGACCCGCGATTAACGGTGTCTGATCTCTTTCGAACTAGATTCAAAGGCCAAGAGAAACTCACTTCCGTCAGATTGATTCCGCCAGCAGTTCACACTTGATGTCTCGGATCCCCGATGATGGTTTCGCTTTTGGTTCCTGCGATGCTCGAACTAACCCATTCGCGCCCTCTCCCTCCATTCCTCTCTAGTCATCAAGGTCAAACAAGGTAATAGTCATGACGATAGTAATATATCCGATGATATGCTTCACGTGAGCACTAGCTCAAGTGTTCAATGACAATGAATCGAGGTGATCCTAATTGTTGTTGTCGAGAGAGTCTGCTCCTCACGAATGGATCATCCTTCTCAATGTATCATTGTATATAATTATTATACCCATTAGAGTATATCTATATATATTTATATCCATATTTGTTTATGTACCTCGATCGATATCAATGCTAATAGTAGCTGTTTTACTATAATGTTCATTCGTAGAGGATGTTTCCCCTGGGGTTGCCTTTAGTTTACAGTGGATGTCTCTCCTGACTCTCGGCTGCTTGTCGGCCCTTGGTATGTCTGTCTGAAGTTTGTCTGTAAATTGTTTTGTATATTCACCTGTTCATGTTTGTTTCCGTTGTCGGTGTGCTTCGTCTTTATCTGATTGATTCTCTGAGCTGTGGTGTTTGTACAAAAGTGACGTCAGGACAGCCGCTGTCGTCCACCGACGGGTTGCGACAATGACCGCCGATTCGAGATGCAAGACTAGTAGGGATTCGTGAGTCCTTAGAAGACATATCGTTTATTTCAATGACGCAGCGTCAAAAACTCGAAATTTTGTGGTTGTCGTTCAGAGGTTTTTACGCAGAAGAGCCAGTCCCCTCGAAGGATGGGATTGAGGAAACTACGGTTTGGTGATGATCGCTGACGACATCTGGTGCAACGTCGAAACACAATCTCATTTTCAAAAGTTGAATCCTTCTGCCCTGTCGTTATAGTCATCAGTTCTCTCCCGAAATTAGCTCACGATTCTCGGAAATTCTCTCGAAGCTCTCGCGTTTCTTCATCAAAAACCGAAGAGGGGTCTCCGCTGGTTTGCTCCAGCAGCAAGCGAAATGAAATTGACAATGATACGAGGTTACTTTTCTCTCCTTCCGGTCCCACCTCGGAACGATCATCCCCCGTAACCATATGCGGGGCTGGACAGATGATTGTGCGAACGAGCGATCACCGAATATCGTCACTATCATTACCAGCAGCAACAACAACAGTTGTAGGACTCTGACCAGGAAAGGATCGGAAGGATGCGCGGAGGTTGAACGCCCGAACTGGAGGGCTGATTGAACTGCTTCGGCCCTTGACAAACAGTTCCTGCAGCTGTTTCTTCCACCGCAACGATCTCTCTCCATACACCAGAACAGACAAACGAGCCGAAAAGAGAAAAAGAGGGCTAGGACCACAGTGTTCGTCGCAAAGCTCAATGAACGGATGAGAGAAGTGTGGACCAGCCGGCTGGCTACTCCAATACGTCGTCCGATCCTTTCCTGGGTCTTTTATCGGAGAAGATATTTTGTTATAATATATCATATGTGTATAGAATATAATGTGTAATAGAATATCTTAATGCACATTTAGCATGAGAAATATAAACAGTCGCAGACGCGGCGCGGTTGCTGCCTGCCCATGTTGGATTTGCCTTTTCGTTTTGTCGTTTTCTGGACTTTTGACCACCTGTCTTCCTATGTCCTGTTCCGATTCGCCTCTCTTCTTCAGAATCAGCCGAACCGCGGTTCTTGCCGGCGGAAAGGACAGAGGTCTTGTTTTTCTTTCTTTCTTTTTTTTTTCTCCATCTCCTTTCGGCGAAGCATGCAAGCAGCTCCACTTCGCTGCTGACATCAACCAAACTCAGTTTGCTGTTGGTCAAGTTGCCTACTAAGACTGATAAGGTTGGATCTCTCTTCCGCATGATGTTTTTTTTTGGGGTCTTTCTCTCGGACAGACGGTCAGCCCCAGTGGACACACTTTCAAGCACGCACTTTAAGGCACACGATAAAAGGACTCAGGCAGCAAAGGCAGAGCGTAGGCTAGATGGTATCCGTATTTGTTGTTGCTGTTGTTGTGTTTTCGTAATAGTGGTAGTAGTTGTCGTAGCAGTAGATAATAGTTATAGTTAAAGTGGTAGTTATAGTTATAGTTGTAGTAGTTTTTCTTCCGGTTGTTGTTGTCGTTGTTGTTGTTGAAATTACGATAGAATAGTGGTAGTTACGTACTCAGCTGTTTAACTTGATTCGAAATTCTTCGAGTTGCTTGCTGTCTTCATAGCTGTTAATGTCGCTCCTTGTTGTCGTCCATGCTCGACAATACCGACGAGAATGGCGATGAAGATGTTGCTCACCACGGCGGCGCATTAGCGATGACAAAAGCTCTTCAGAGCTCTATCCACCTGACCGCAGCTCCCGTTGACGACTTCTTCATCACCACCGTCACTCGATCTACTCATATGAACGATGATAACATGACCGCTCTACTATATGGTAGTTATATCATAGTGTAGTTATGGTGATTTAGTAATGGTAGTTTTTGTTGTTGTTTCCTTGTTGTTGCTGTTGGATCCGTTTATATTGGTGTTTGTTTGTTTGTTGTATAATTACTGCTCATATGTACATTCTATGTATACAAATTTGTATACGGTTCGCGCCCTGCTGGGTTTAGCTAATTGCTTAGTCGTTTGCACGCTCGATCTGTCTGTCGATGGTTTATCTCTCTTTTATCCTCTCTCAGTCCACACGCTCCACGAGCTCTAGTAAAGTCGAAGCTACTCAGCCCTGTTTGGCTCAGTACAGGGTATTCTGCTGAAGTTTGCACATCGAGCGGGTTGGCGACAAAACGCTCGACTTCGACCCGGCGCAAGCTGACAGCGCCCGAATTCAGAAAGGAGAATCTCCACGCTGGGAGCAATGCAAACAGGGACAATCGCAACAGCTCAATTGGGAAACTTGAAAAAGCCTAGCATCATTTGTCATATGTACAAACTAGATTATTTCATATCTATATCTTATACCACCGTAGAATATAGTTAGCCTAACTAAACACCAAACCCTCTTTCGCACCGCTTGCTTAGTTAGCAATCGAAACTCAGCTCACTCGGTTCGCTTACTTGCTCACGAAGTTATTCTGATTGATCAAAAAACCGATTCATCCAGCAAGCCACCACCTTTGAGACAGACGATCAATGTTGGCTTTCCATCGAACGTTTGCCGAATGAACTCTTCCTCCCCACAACGGAAGACAACCACAGACAAGTACTGTGGCACGCGTGAATGCTGGCCTGCATGTCAGCCCACAGTTTCGGTTTCCTTCTCGTTCGAAGCTCCGCGCCGTGTAGTGAATGATGACCTCACGTTTCACACAACTGCATGGACTGCTCGTCCAACCAACTCGCGCAGAATAATCGATATGTCGTCTCCGAGCTCCACCGAGAGTTCGGATGGATTTCCTCGGATAGCGCGGCAGCATTCGAAAATGAATGGATCAGAGCTTCCCGAAAAAGGAAGGCTAAAAAAGAGATCTAATCGTCGTCACTTCAATCCGCTGGCTGAGCAGAGAATCGCTCGGGGTTTAGACGGAAAAAAATTGTTCCATACATTACTTCGAATTTCTGCATTCAAAGGGAAAGGAAAAAATAGTGATGGAGATACTTTGTCCGCGGATTCCACATCGAAATTCAGAGTCGGTACAAGTTTACAACGATCTTTGTCGTAAACGTAATCAAGTGAGAACAAACCAAAAAAAATTCACAGACGCAAGGAACTTTCGAAATCGAGAGAGCCGAGAGAAAATGTGGAGCCGTATCGCCCGCTCATCAGACGGCTTTTCTTCTAGATGCTGCGGCATCATTGCCGCGGATATATTCGTCGATCGGTGATCGGAATCTCCGCGGAGTGTGCCTAGTAGATGAGGGATTCGAACAATCTAAGGTTAAATACAGCTGCTTGTCGTTCAAGACGAACGAACGAAACAAAGCTCGATTGGTGTCCGCCGCTCCGCGCTTGGCAGAAGCCACGACACGCCGCAAAAGGGTATCACGGTGCAGCGCAAGTGAAACGCGTACGCATAACTGTCGACTCTTCGTGCGTGTCCCAATGCAGTGGCACGAGCGTTCATCGTCGCCTAACGTGGTGATGATCACTCACCAGCAGCGTTCATCGTTGTGGTATTTCTCGATCGAGTGAAGATCAGCCCGGCGCACAGAACGATCGATTCGTTCATCCATCCATCGTGAACGCAGGTCATCACCTCTGGAGTCGGCAGTTGTTGCTTGGTTTCACACCGCACACACGACCATGGATCAATCAATAAAGCTTTCCATCAATTAATACACGCTCGCGTGCGTGTTCGTGTGTTCTCGTATGTGTGTACGTGTGTCTGTGAAATTTCTATTTGTTGTTTGTTATTCCGCTCCACTAGAGTCGGCCTCACCGGCGTCCACCACAAATGTACAGAATTTATATACGGGACGACGGGGGCCGACGACGCAGGATGCAGACAGTCCGAGCGCGCCGTGGAAAAACTCCCCACATCCGTCGGTGTTTTTCAGCTTTCGAGGCCGCGAGCGTGTCCGTCCCTCAGTTGACAGTCCTGTGCTCTCGCACACTCGCAACCACTTGGAGGTGACATAATGACAAGCGGATGACTCCTCAGTCTGGCAAAACAAGCAGCTCGAGAAAAGCCCGCTCTTCTGTCGTGATCCTCGTTCAACCAACGTAAAGCTATGCCGGTCGGGACAGCTCGCGCTTCTTTTCTGCGTCAGTGTTGTCGTCATCTGGCATAACACAAGCGCGCGCAGGTCGTCTGCATCCTCCAGCTAACTCACTATGAACCAGCAGGGCGCGCGCAAATCAACTAATAATTACAATGACCGTTTGGTGATCGGGGAAATGAGAAAAAAATGCAGACAAAAAATATGATGTGGTAATGGTAGTGATAATTATGATGGTAATAATAATCTACGAAAAGAGACAACATCTAGCCTTTCTCTCCTTACACCGGCACTGTTCGCATCGAGTTGAGGCTCAGACTACTGCTACGCTGCTGATAGTGTGGCTGCAGGTGCTGCTGGTGTTGCTGATGTTGTTGCTTCTGCCGTAGAGAATAGAGGGTTTGCTGAAGTCGCTTGTTCCGCTCGGCGGCGAGCTTCTTCTGGGTCTCAGCGCTCTTCAAATCCTGCTGGAGCCGCTTGGAGTACTCGGCTGCCTTGGCGAGGATGACGACTTTGGCGGCTTTCGGGCAGCTCGAAACTTCGGGAACGAGCTCTCGCAGCCTTTGGAAAGCCGATCTGCGCGACAGGAAAAAAAAACGAAACCGTTTTTAGGCTCCTCGTGATCGACGCTACACCACAGCGTCCGAAGAGCGCGCTGTCAAAAACCAGTACTGACCTCAGGTCGTCTCTCCGCTTGCGCTCCATCGAGTTGTGCTCCCTTCGCTTCTCGGGATCTTCGACGTCGGAAACTCGATTCGCGGCGTTGTTGTTTCGGCCCGCTTTCGAACGACTAGTAGGCGCGGTGTTCTCGCTCTTCCGCTTTCTGCGGTGGTCGCTACCGCCGCGCGTAGAGTGCTGTGGCTGAGCCTCCAGGAATGACGCGCTCCGATTCGTTGGCTGCACGATTCGGCCTGAAGACGTCACCTAAAAATCACGAAGATAACAGAGCTCCGTTAGTGCGTGCTGATAACGCCGCGCTGCGTCGTCTGTCCCCCATTCCGTCTGATTCAGATGGTCTTCACCGCCCGAACCGCCAAGATAGCGAGGCTGTGTCTTGAGCTGAACGAAGGTCTTCAGAGCCACAGAGAAGAAAGAAATATCAGGTTGGTCGAGGGTCGAAGAAGAGACCTTGGAGAGAGCGACGAAGACTCACCTTGGGCATGGGGTACTCGATGGGTCCGGCAGCGATGGTGGGCTGGGGGCTCTGCACCGGAGTGAGAAGATACGGCGTCGCGGGAGTTGTTGCCGAATTCTTCTGTTTCCTCTGCTTGTGTGCGGCAGCCCTCTGCAAGTTCCTTGTCTTGAGCAGCGAGCGCTCTGACGAAGCTGCGTGCGCCGCCAAACTCCTCTGGTGCGCTCGGATCGGGCCCGACTGCACCGATACCACATCGATCTCTTCTTCTTCTTCGATAGTCTCCGACTCGGTTTCTTCCGACTCATCTGTAACAACGGAACAGACTTCTCTTGGCGTAAAAAAGCTGTTCTCAATCGACCCTAAAGACCTGAAATGTAATTCACTCCAAACAGTCCGCAACATCACCGAACTTGACCAGAGGGAAACTGCCGAAACAGAACAAGACTGGTGTAAATGTCTTGCAGAGACAGATCCTCGACGTTCTCGGCATATGGACGTTGCGAGAGAGCGGCGGAGAGCATCATCGTGAAGGAGGAAACAGGCTCAAAATCCACGGCACTTTGTCTTCAGCTAAGCATACGGAGTGGTGCATGCGGTATCAACCTGCGGCCCACATTCTTTCGCCTTCTTTTTGCACCGAGTTGTTCGTATTTTTTAGGTCCCATTGTGTTGATTCGGCTCGAGCTCGTTCGAATGCTCGATCTCTTCTTCAGCATGCTTGGCCACTGATGTCGCGACGGTTGACAGTTGTCATCCATTCCACTCTGCGGTGAAGCCGAAGACGGATTCCCGCCAGCCAGCCATCCCGCCAGCAAGAAAGGAAGAAACAACCAACCAGCCGAGCAGGCAACAAGACACAGCACTTTCTCTACGAGAGGCAGCATCGGCTGGCGATGCCCGTTCCGTTCCATGGTCTTCCTCCTTTATCTTCCCCGGCCTTATTTTAGCGATCTTCCTTTTTCTCTGTTTGAGGCGGCCATCCATCGAGTCACTCATTCGCTCGGTGAGGGGGAAAGACTAGGTGGGGAAAACCTATTTTTAGAACAACCCTACCGGGTAGTCAGCTGAACCACAAACCCGAGATGGCAGCGACATGTCGTCGTTTCCGTTGAGCATGCGTGTTCGAGCACTCCGCGGAACTTCCCTCGACTCTCAACCGCGCGTCCTAATCACGCGCATTCTCGACCCGCTGGCCTCAGCATTCATGTTCCCGCGCGCTGCTCTTCTCAATGAGCGCTGTCGCGGCCGAATCATGTCCTGTCGCAGCATGGGTCCGCCGCCGCCCATGGCGTTGCACTTCGATCCGATGTTGCAGGAATGGCCGGAGAGGATGTTCCAACACAAGAGTTTGCAACGGAAGCGAGCGCCCACTCGAACGGCGATCACACAATAGTCACTCCCCGCCCTCTCCTCCCCTTCGTGAGAGCCACTCCGAGAGCGACCGCAGGACATGCCACTCCGAATCAGATAAGGAGCTTTGCGGGGAGAAGAAACGCACGACCATGAATCATGATGATATTCGTCTTCTATGCGCTCGAGATTGGAGGGAACATTGAGGCCTTGGACTTCCCATGGCATGCGCCGCATGTCCATTCCCGAGGATGTCTCTCGGACGGGTGCTAGACCCTGTTAGAGCATGATTTGTTTCTCCCCCTCGCTTATTATTATTCTTCTTCTAGGCGTCGTCGTCGACCTCTGTCACCGATGGCCGTTGTCGCACACTTGATCGAAAGCAAGCAGGGCCAGAGGGAGGGATCAGGCCTCGGCACCAGCCATGTGAATCAATGTGTCGTTCATGTGCGGCGCGTGCCTCTCCAGAATCACGAGAATAAGAAAGCGGGCCATCAGAGGAGAAATCTCAACGGTCCATGCGATTTGAGCCACTAGAACGGAACAGCGGGACATCTTCGGAATCGATGCGATGATGCCTCCGAGTCGATCGACAGCGAACCATGCCGAGTATTCGCCGAGGGAACGTTTCAGCGCCCCGGCCGCGTAAGACTCATTACTGTGTCCGACGTCGTCGTCGTTGCTGCGTCAGCAAGGGTAATGAATGCTCTCTTATTCGATTCCTCTTCTGTCTATCTGTGACTACGGCTGCCGTTGATTTCAGCGGCCGGCTCACTCGGAAAGCTGGCTGGTGCGTGAGGTCCGCTCTAATCAAGAGGCGAGAATCACGCAGCGAAGACATAAATCATCTAATTTCCGTCGTTTAAGAAACAAACCGAGGAGAAACAAAGGTTGTTATGAGTGCAGCTGAGCGCTGACTGGAAGAAGATGCTGGTTGGTGGCTCCTCCGCCTGTAGGAGGTTGCCGGAGCGGCAGCGGAGTTGAATCAACAATCTGGCGATAGCCTCTTGACATCACGAGTCGCCCGCCACCACCAGCCCATCTTTTCTTTTCCGAGTCCTCGCTGTTTTTTCTTCTTTCATCGAGCTGTCTGCCGAATCAAGCGGTCACTCAGCGGAGGAGAATCGCGAAGAGTTCTCGAACATCGACCCTTGTCGCCCGCTAATCCTCGTTGCCTTTGATGAATCTGAAGCAAAGTGACGGCTGCCTTTTGAGCGAACGTCAAACCCCGCTCGTTCGCCTACTAACTGACCGACCGACCGACCGACCGATTCAATCGACGACGAGCCGGCGAAACGGATGCGCGACCCAGGCAGACTCGTCGCGAGCCGATGGAATGACTCGCTAACCTTGAGAAGAGTCGTTTACCTGTCTGGCGGCCGGTCGCCTATCGTTCCCGCTCACGCTGGGCCAACTTCTTGTTGGAAGCGCAGTCGGACAGTTATATGCACTACATGAGAAACGGAGATAGAAAGTATGATTCGAGCCGTCTCGGGACTGGCTACCCAGTTGACCTGCCCGACCGCTCTGGTGCCCGCCCGCCAAACAGGCCGAATGCCGGGCCCGAAGTGCGCCGGGGGGCGCTTCTCGCTAGCGTCTAACCGCAGACAGATGCTCTCGTGTCTGAGGCGTATTCGCGTCTAGCTCGGTGCCTTTCTGTTCCGCTCGTGAGACAGCGCGCGCGGTAGCCGCATCGTTTCAGAGCGATCTACGCTTCTACGGTGAGAGTCGCGTTCACGTGGACTTCTATTGTCCGAGGTGGCAAGAGCCGTCCACACAGAAGCCCGGGAGCCGCTCCGTTGGCTTTCGATTCCTTGCCTCAGGAGTCGATCGACAAAAGTGCACCCCACGCAGAGTATTGTCCGTTTCGAGAATAGGATCGCTTAGCGACAATAGGCGTACGGCAGCGTTCCCGCACGGTTTGAGGACTCGGAGCGCAGCTCGTTGGCCCCTGGCCGCTCAGGAGCTGCGTTTGGCAGCTGATGGACAACCGGCACAGCCTCCGCTGGTGTCGTTTGGCCTGGACGATGGCCCGGGTCGTGGCGGCGGCAGTAGTAGTTTCGGGAGAGGTCCCCGCTCGGTGCTGTATCGGTTCCCCCGTTCCCTCTGTCCGTTCAATTAAAAACACGTGCGTTGCCTCATTTTCTTTCGTCTTGCTCAGCCTTATTCCCATCGCCGGCTTTCGGAGCCCCGCAGCCTTCCCGCCGCCCGGAGTTTCCTTCCCCCGACGGTCGTCATCGGCGGCGGTGGTCGCAGCGGCGGAGCCAGCAAATGGAAGTGAAGAAGAAAGGAACTGATGGTGATCTCCAAGAATAACTCGGTCCCTGCGTTCGGCGCCACCTCATCTCCATTATCGGTCGGACGGACGGTCGGCCGGACGACGCGCAGACGGGCGGCCGGGGAGGGAGGCCACTCGGAGAGTTAAAACAATTCCCACTTCTCCGGCAATTCTTCCCCCGTCTTTCATTTCGTCCGATCGTTTCATTCGTTCGGCTTCGCAGCCACTTGCGTCGCTCGCTAGACTCGTCTGTCCCACCGGCGCGGATCGATCCCCTTCGGAAGTTCCCTCGATTTGATTTTGAGCGAGCCGAGTCGCATTGGAAGACGGGACACTATTCCAAAGTGTTCGTCCTCCGCTTGTCTCAGACCAATGAGCCGCTGCGAGCGGAATAGACGACAAAAAGACAAGACCACCACAGAGGCACTTCACGCATGTGTGCGTGCGCGATAATTGGAAACTGTTCGAAAACTGGAACCGTGAACGGTCCTGTCCGAGAGAGGCGCACAGACCGAACGTCTCACATGTCCGCGTTACCCTCTCAATCTTAGTCTATTGAGCAAAGCCCAAGCAAGCTCTGTCGGGAGAAAGCTCGCTAAATCGTTCAACCAGAGCAGAGCCGCGAGAGGACGGAAGGATCAGTGCTGCTGCTTGATGAAAGGACTCTCACGGATCGAAGATCGTGGTGCGCTTTGGCGTGCCTTCTTGATTTGTTGCTCCGCTCGTCGGACTTCTCGTTAGTTGGTCGCACAGTTCGGCTCCTGCTGTTGCTAACGCTAACTGACTAATCAGCCGATGCGTTCGCCAGAGCGACTGCATCGTGGTGCCCCCCGTTAGTCGCCTCAAGAGAAGAAGCGACACTCGCTCACTCGAGCAGGCAAGCAAGTCCGCGCCAGAAATACTGTTCGTGTGGCCATTTCGTCGTCGTCCCCCTCCCCCGAATCCGCTGATTTAGCTCGATTTCGGGGGGAGCAAGTCTGATTGCAGCGGCTCGGAGTGAAGCGACGGCCCTCCGGACCGAATTAGCGAGGACGTCAGCGGGAGAAGGTCTCCACCCCGACGAGGGATGCATACGCTGTTCATTCCCGGGCCTACTTGACCTACACCTGCTGAAAAATCGTCTGCATCGAGAATAACACGAGCAAGCAACTTACCGGATTCGGAGGTGGCATCAGAGAGGTCGTACTGCTCCTCAGACCAGAGGGGCTTCGCGGCCGGCGTGGCTGGAGTGGCGACTGTGATTTGGGGAGCGGGGATCTCCTCCACCGGCGGCGGCGGTGGCGGCGGCGGCTGCGGCTGCTCCTGTTCGGGCTGATAGTAGCTGTGGTCGGCATGCGGCGTGTAGCCCATCACTGCCGAGGGATCAACGAAGTCGCTCACGTGGGAGGGGGGTTCCGGTTTCGCTTCCGGGATCGCAATTCCACTGGTCCTCAACGGCGACGATGCCGGCGTCAACAGATGAATGTCTGAGTTCTCCGACGAATAACGAATGCGCTGCTTGCAGGTGGTGTCGCACTTTCCCGACCACATGCAGTCGTGACGAACTTCTTGAGAGCTCCTTGAATCCTCTGGTGACAGCTCATGGTGTGGGACCACGCCGTGCCACGCGCCGGTCGCGAGCAAGTCATCCACGAGGGGACACAAGTCCAGCTCCATGCCCTCCAAAAGATCCAGGGCGGCTGCTTCTCCCATCAGCTCATCGAACTGGTCTCTGAGCTCATCGTCGAGAGCGTTAGAGCCGTTCTCCGGCGACCGAGGCGGCGTCGGGAGCGTACTGCTCGGCCACTCCTCATCCAGGGCCAGGTTTTGACAAATGAAAAAGTCGTTCTTCGCTGCTTGAAGCATATTTTGAGCGTTGTTGATATAGTTGTGACTGTGAGCGCCGCTAGGGTAGCAGTTCCTCTGCTGACTGTTTTCGCCACTGTCACTCGAGGCGCAGATCATAAAATCGTCTACGAAACCTGTTTGATCTGTCACAGAACCGACGTGAATTTCTGAGATCATCTCATCGAAGGAACTGGGTCTGCTGAAACGAGAAAATCGACGCGGAAATTAGTCACCGACTCGGAAACGGTTCAACTTACGTTCGAAGATTGTTTCGTCGCACGCACACACGATAACACTAACTCAAATGAGAGCGGTGAGCGAAACCTCGTCGCGGACCACCGAGGAGGCATAAGTGGTACAACAAATCAGCATTTATACCGCGCGGCATTCGAGCAACCGCCGTACACCGATCCGGATTGCATGCAGACGCCGACATCTAGTTGACGTCCCGCGCGAGGTGTCGTCAGAACCGTGACTCGCGGAGGATTCTAGCGCGTCAGTGAACGAGGACAGCGGAATCTCGCTAAGCACTTTGTATAGCGTTGGGAATCTCATAAATAGCTAAACTCCCGGGGCATGAACTCGGGTGGGTGAGATCTTTCGAAAAATAACCTGGACATCGTATGAGCAGCGTTATTCAGAGCTCACTCACAAGAGTCTTTTCGGACGTCTAGATCATCAGAAATATCGAGACGCTGACGTCGTATCAAACAGCAGATGTGCACTGAGAGTGTTGCACAAGAGGAAAAAACTTTCCTCACACTCAAAACTCAAAGAATATCCCTTTCATACTTCGATATTGGCCCAAATGTATGACCATCCCAGAACTCAGTCATGTCCCTCTGCCGTCTAGACATCGAGTGAACTTTGATTCACCAAATCGCCGCAGAGGGGCGCCACAGTCAGTGCGACTCTTTCCGAATTTTCGTTAGGGTGCTTTAGCGGCGCATGGCTGGCGAGACGACCGGGCCTTGTGGCGGCTCGGTTGATGGCCCGCTAGAGCTCAGAGCGGCGCAGGCAACACTGGCGCCACGCCGTTGAGCGAGCCTCGGACCGGCCCGCCGGCCGGCAGCGGGCGGCCCGGGCCACCGGGACATATGCTAGCAAAGGAGGAGATGCTTCTCACGGCACTCCAGTATGGGAGACTATGGAAAGACCTTGCGAAGTCAGAGTTCAGACTCGGAATCAAGAATTCGGCCGCTCCCTGTCAGCCGACCCGACATGGGTTCTCTGGTTGGGGAGCCCCAGAGCGATAGGAGTGCGCGGAACGCTTTAAACCATGATCGCGCACCCGGTGTGCTCACCTGCTGGCTCCAAAACCATACGCAACTGAATTCTCCAACGGAATGCTCGACTTGGTAACACCGTCAAAGATCACGACGTTTTTCGAGAGAATGTCGCGCTCGGAAGAAGCAGCGACATCACAGGAAAACCTCCACAAGAAAAATCATGACGTCAACCGATAACCTAACATATGGCGTGCGGAGGAAAATCAACACGAACAAAACCTCCTCGATCAGGGAGACAATGCTGGACATAGTTGCCACCGTCTTCTTCCAGATACGGCGAAGTAGCCGAGGATAGAATCGACTGGATCGGTCCCAAAACTTAGCGCTTAGCGGACCCTGACGGATCATTCTAACGCTTAGCGTGAAGCCGACTATCGGAAGAGCGCCTCAACGCCGATGGAGTGCACCGTGTGATCGGCTGCTCCGGATGAAAGACAGAGCAACATATTTGGGGACGAATGTCAACCAGCCCCTGGGCTCTGATTTCAAGTAGTCGGCCCAGGACACCAATACGGAAAAGGGACGTGAAAACCGGTCCTGCCGTCGACGACAACCAAGACGACGAGGACAACCCGGATGGAGATGTCGGTGAAGAGGATGCCCGCCACGAAAACGACAATGACATTCACACTAACGACGGCGACGACGAAGGTGATGACAACAACAGCTGTAACAGCTGTAACACTAACACAGTATCCAGCGGGCGAATTTGGAGCGGTGATGTAGAGATGATGGCTGTTGTCAACCTCTTGATGTAACTTCACGCAACGAACAGAACGAACTGACGAACAGATATACCGACGAATCGGTCACGGTATCGATTCCGGCTTGGTAATTTCCTGATTCAAGTTCAACGTAATCCGTTTGGTGGTCCGTCGAATGTGCTTCACACACAGGTCCTCTAGTCACTGTTCAACTTATAGTCTACCACTCAGTAGTTTGTTCCGGATCCGTTCTGACCTTTTCAGTCTTAGCGCCGAACCCACAACTGTAGTCGGTCGACGTAGTCGGAGGACTGCCTGTCTCACTGACTAACCGAAAGACAGTTTGGTCGACCAACAACCGGCAGAGACTGGCCGCGCAAGACGGATCGGGAGACCGCCGTTTGTGAGTGTGCCAACGAGAGAGACCGGCGACCAACACTGTGCTGATCGTGCCGGCTCACGGCGGCAGCGGCAAGAGCAGCAGCAGCAGCAGTAATATCAGTCGCAGAAGTTATACTGTTCCGACTGCCGTTACTGATGGTCGCTTACTTATGTCAGTGAGGGATAATTCCAGGGTCCGGCCACGAATCGAACCAAGGAACTCTGCATGGCAAGACAAACGCTCAACCACCAGACTATCCCACTTGACCTACCTGCTACTGATGGTAGAGATGGTTGTGGAGATGGCGGCGGTCGCGGCGGCAATAGTAGTAGCGGCGGCGACTTGGCGCACAGCACGCACACAACAACAACGATGATGACGACAACGACGACGACGGAAGCGACGACGACGGACGACCAACGAGACGAACGACGGCCAGGCCGAGAATGAAGAGCTTGCCGCCGCGACCGCCACTCAAAATACCGACCGGCCCGTCGTGGATCCCTCGCCACTTCTGCCGCTGACGACGTACTCCAACTGGAAATACGCGTTTTTTGAAGCCGGTTGCGCAACAAACCTGTTTACCAGAACAGGACAAAGTTTTTGCTCGTTGGGTTTTTGCGTGTCATTGCGGGAATTTGCAAAGTACAGCGTGATAACGCGGATCTCGTTTGCGTTGTGGCGGTCCGGTGATGCGGCCGGAGAGGCGAGAGGCGATCCAAGGCCCGCGATTGGTCGATCGGAAAGGAGGCAGGCAGGCAGCAGGGTGACTAGACGGCTGGCTGGGTAACTGGCTGGCTGGAGGGTCGCTTGCTCTGCCTGGCTTGTCGTTTCCTACCGGTATAGCCGGCTAGCAAGGCATTCGAACGGCGCGCATCATGCTTGCTTGGAGCAGCTGTAGGATGCCGGCCGGCGGCCCGCCGGCTCTTCTTCTGCTTCATGGCGCGACGTCTTCTCGTTGGATTATTTCGTTTATTTTGCGAACGAAGTTGTCCGGATGAATCACTGAAAACCCAATGGCTGCATTGCGCGACTTGTACATCCAAGCAATGCTGCAATACGCGGGAAAACAGAGCAGCGTCGGGCCATTCCCACGGCTGAGCAAAGTGCTGCGCTAGGCGAACTCCGAGGGAGACGGTAATCCACTGGGCGGGTTTCGCGGAGCAATCGCCGAAATCTGCGCGCTCCGGTCTTATGAAGTAGCGCGGAAGTCGCTTAGTGCAAGCCACGGTCGGCGTCTCAGGTCGACTTCCTCCGTCACTGGTTCGCGCGATCAGATGAATGAAAACGAGAAGTTCGAAATCAACGGGCAGTATCGTCAGGGAAAACATCTTGGGAAGTCCACCCTTTCACTTTTCAAAATAAATTCGACTCAAAGAGCCTCACAAGAATTGATCGATGAAGTAGAATTTCATACATTTTCAATCAGCTATTGAACTAGACGATCATCGTTCGTCTAATAACGTCCCCATCACGAAGCTCTCGACGAGGAGAACTTCCCCCAAAAAAAGCGCTCGACACGAGTTGGATTGCCAAAGATGCGAAGATGCAGGTCTCCGCCTGCTCCTCCATTCGGGCTCTCGGCTGATCGAAGCCCTTCAGCTCAATAAAAGCAGTATTCCCAACGAAGCGGGATGTACGTTTGAGCTCGATTGTATTCCCGCAATACTCTTTAATCATTCAGTCTGACCAGCCGTTGTCAGTTCGTCTGTCAGTGCCTTTCTGGCTGCGCGATCGCTTGACCGCCCGCTTGCCGTCGACGCCGTTACCACTATTACCACCCGGACGGATCGGATAAAGGGACGAACAGACGGATAGACGCACGCACCGACGGTCGGATGGACGTACAGACGAACGGAGAAGCATGACTCAGAGAAAGAGGAAGAGTTCTCAGAACGGTAAAAGAGCAAACAAATCTCTACTATTCACGGAAAGCCACCGACGACTAAGCAACCACCACCCATAACCAACCGCGTCGATAGCCGTCTAACTACTTCATTCCGCTCCCTCAGAAACTCGTTCGCCCGGGAGACATTGAGTCGATTGCTTTGGCATTTAGAGGCTCGGAATTTCCCTGAAGATAAATCTGTAGATTGGGTCCTCCAATGGCATCTCGGTTGATCCTTCGTCGGATGGGTTCATGGCTCAGAGCTCGGGAATTTGGCGTGCACCAGTCCACTTTTCCAGACCGTCGGTCAGTTGATGAGCGAGTTACTCAGCTGGTAACTTGATAATCAGAGGAGCAGCGGTAGCAAGCTCGTAAGCCGCACATATGCTCAATCGGCCCACCAACTTCCTAGTCGACGCTGAGCTAGTCTAAATTAGGTCTTTGAGAGCGTAGGGAACAAAATCAAAATAAATAAATCATGGCTTCGAGGTAAAATCCCGGAAAAGAACCCAAACTGAGTGCGATTCTCCCGAGTTTCTGACACTGGCGCTTCTTCGGATTCTTTGCACAGACACGGGCGCCGTTGTCGGTGTTAGAGCCGCACACCATAAGAGAAAATCCGAAAAAGTGAAAGCTTTCGGAAGCGCCACCAGGTGGCGCTCCATGTCCAATGTGTGACTACAACCTGCTCAGACCGAACTCGATTGAATGCTCGGTCCGGTTTGCGTGTCAAGCAATTCGGATTACGAGACTGTGTTCAGGAGGGCGTTCTGCCTCACGTTGATGAAAAACCGCTTCACTGCGAGTCCCACAGTTCGAAAACGCCTGTTCGCCTAGAGCAGGCCAGACAGGAACGCTGCTGCTGCTGCTGGCGATGGTGGTGGCGGCGGCGGCGACAGCGCGGACAGCAGACGGCCGGGCTTACGAATCGACGAAGAACTCGCGAACGAACAGTCATTTGCGGGATTCCAGACACACAAGCTGACTGACTGTTCGACGTACGGATCTACGCCGAAGGTTTAGCGAAACCCATGCAGGAAGAGATTCTACGCCAGCCGGGCGGCGTCATGGAGTTGCCGGCAGTCTAACGAACGGAGGAGGCAAGTCTGGGCAGTAGCAGCAGTTCCTCCGTCGAGAGCGAATCCACCACGACTACCGGCACGGTGAACATCGGCAGCGCACACTCGATCGAAAACAACCGACTCTTCCGAAACTAGTCCGACCTCAGAGGATCCGTCCGTGTGTCTGTTTGTCTTAGTGACCGCGGTCCTGATGCTCTTGCGAATCTGATCGTGTACTGCTGTTGCTGTCGTCGTTGCGCTGTTCGCAGTCTCTTCCCGATGTCGTTTTTGTACTCTCGGACTCTGCCGTTGTCGTCGTCGTTGCTCCACCGCCTAACTCTGTTAGGAGTTGCTGCGTCCGTAGAATACCGCCGGAACTCGGCCTTTGTACAATATTCTCCCCAACTATTCTCCGGGCGTTCTATTCGTCGACGACTCGTAGTTGTTTCGCAACGGAAAATCGGTCAGCCGACTTGCGGGGCTGGATTCCAGCCCTATATCCCGGGTTGATAACGGAGCGATAGTTAGGCTCGGAAGAGGGTGAGGGGAGCGCGTACGACCAAAGAGCATAAAGTGGAGCATTCAGGACCCCACGCAGCTGTTCGTGTCCCTTCCAGCGGCGTGGAATAGCGAGGCAAGGGAGTATTTCGGCAGGAGGATCGGCAGAGTAACGCAATCGGGAGATTGTGGGTCAAATCCACGGGGATCCATCCACCACAGCGGTCCCTCAAGGCGATCTACTTTGGCGTGACCTTTCCACTGGATGCTAAGCGTACCATACAGACTCGGCGCGGGGGCGGGAAAGGTGAACGAGGTTCCGAGTGAATTATCCTAACGAGGGATCCCATTCCGTGTTCTGATCGCGGTCCGCGAAATACGGACGTGGCAACAACATCCACCAGCGACACTGTGTACAGAAGCAACACGTAATCACCGCTTCACTCAAACAGCCGCACTCACACATGGATTAACAGACACCATTTGCTCAATGTTCCAAAGAGATAACAACAACAGCGACAACAAGGAGAGCAGCGGCCCGGACTCTGCGACAAAAAAGCGAGTCTCGACAAGACAGAACCCACAAGGCTGAGATGCGGAGTCGGAACTGAGCTACGGACCCGAGAGGAGTTCAGAATCCCAACAACTGATGAGCCGGTTCGATTCATGGGCGATCAGGTGGAGAACACCCCCGCCAGCACCGAGCTCGAGTCCGATCAGGAATTCTGCGCGACGTGGATTGGATGGATCCCTGTGCGGAATGAGCCGCGAGCTCGCTGAGTGCCCGGGTCCAGTGGAAGTTATGCAAAGCCCCGGCTGCAGCCGAGAACAGAGCCAGCGTTGGCGTAAGCTGAATATGTTCAGTCATTCGGGGGATCCCCCTCAAAGCAGTGTCGATGTTCGTTCGGGCTCGATGCGAGATGCAAAGACACACTGAGCCCTTATGAGATCAAAAACTGAGGCAAACTCATCCCAGGGGAACATCAACCGAGCCGCGGAGGTCCTCGAATCAAAACTCGGACCTCTCCGCGAGTTCCGGCTCTGAAACCGAGCGGATGAACACACTTGATAGAAGAAGGCAGAGTCGAAGCGAGTGTTCGGACGACCACACTCGGTTGCGAAGTCCAATCGGCAAACAAAAAAAATCCGGCCGTGCGCGCGTAGCTGCAACATGTCGTGGACGAGTTCGATGACTACTTCAGGTTTGGAAAACACTGCGGCCACTCAAGATCAGCTGTCCTCGCACTCTGGACGTTTGGCACACTGAGAGCGAAGAGCAGCTGTTGGGATCTGACGAACCGAGGCGCGCGACAGTGTCCGAGGTTGCCGTCCGCTCGGCCGACCGACGAACAAGAATTGAAATCGCAACTTACAGCGGTTCGAACGGCAGACTGCACTCCCAGATCTCCATGATCGGTTTGGTTTCTGTCCGGAAATGTGCTATCGCAGCGAATCTCGAGAAAACGCAAGAACGAGCAATCCAAGGTTATTCCGGACAGGGATGACGTCTGCAAAAAAGTCACGGCTTACGGGCGTGTTTGAACGCGTACGTCGCACGGTAATGTCGTACGTGGCGCATAAGTGCACATCTCTGTTTTCGTTCTCTCGAACACAAACAGAGCGGTCGGCGGCCGCTCCTCAGTGAGGACGACATACGAAACCGAGCTGGACTCTTCGGAGGAGTTCCCCGCGCAGCGTTCGAAGCCTTTCGACGATATGCGTGAACTCCAGACAAGTTCACAGGTGTCCTGCCGCCGTACTCACAGACTGTTCCCGGTGAGGAGTCGACAGGAGTGTTTTTTTTTTCCAGAGTCTGCGCGAAGAGCTCTCACAGCATCAACGCCGAAGCGGCAATTTCGCGGGGCTCTGAAGTTTCTTGAAGGCCGTTGTGGGCGTCGCTGAGCAGACGAATCTGGACTACACTCGAGCGTCCGTGCACTGGAGACTCGGTTGCGTGCGTAGAATACAGCAAAATGTGAATTTCTGCATCCTTGGCGAGAGTTGTGCCCTCACAAGAGGCGCCAGAAAGCCCGCAAACAAGCAGAACTGCCTCCCCCGACCGGGACTGCACTCCTTCCACATTGTTTTCGAAGCAGCGAAATTGATGCGGCTCATCATTGGTGCGGATCAGGTCGGGGCAAATTGAACAGCTGAAATCCCAAAGAAGAAGTGCCGCGACTGATTCCGAGTACGAACTCTCATCTGGTCGAGCAGCGGCTCGAAGGGGTTCGATCCTCAGGGGATGCTACTTAGAAAAATTCGATCGCAGCGTGGGCGGCGGCGGCAGCACGACCGATCAGCTCGCGGTCGCACCGAGTGGCCGCGGGACCGACCGCATCTCGATAACTTGTAGTCGAATTTCGCTCCCTTCGAAAGCTGTGTACAGTTTCGAGTGCACAGGACGATGTTCCCGGTACGGCCGCCGTCCGACAAGGTTGCACGCTTCTCCGATGAATCGATTGAAAGATGAAAAGTCGAATATTCCACTCGCGAAGAGCTCCGATCGCTGTCAGCGGGAGGAGTTTCCCCGCAGGGCTCCGACAGATCCTCGATCTGGAAAGCTGGTTGGAGTCGGATGCTCGCCGAACGCGCGGCAGCAAAGGTTGCCGATGAATCATACACTGACAAGGAGAAGCTGAACTAATGACGAATGCGATGACGCTGAGCATGTGCTTGACGACACTGTTATTCGGTGCGTTTTCGCATGGTCTTTACTGGCGCGCGGAGTTGCCGTCACCCGGGAGCTGCGCGGGCTCGTTTTCCTCAGCGGATTTCCCCGAAAGTTGCGATGGCCGAAGCCACCACAGAGTGGATGGGTTGGCCTCTGGAAGATGCGGGGACGACTCTAGAGAACGATTTCCGCGCGTGCGTCCAATCGGTTCGGACCGACGAAGTCATCTCGTTCGTGCCACAGAGCAGGACTTTAGCACTTGAGCCACACATCGGGCTCACTACAAACGCCAACGGGCGCCGAGTTCACATCGCTCGAGTTTCGGATGTTGGAGGCGAGGTCGTGTTCATCGATATACATTGTTTCGGTCTGAGACAGTTTGTGTGTTTAGAGTAGCCTGCCATCGGATCGACCTACCGACTGACTCGGTTGCCTTGTCGCTCCGTCCGTCCGTCAGTTTGTATGTCTGTAAATCCGTTGGATGGTGCGTGTTGCGTGCACGCAGCCAGGCGAGCATTCATTCGAGCAGGCAGGCAAGTGAGCAAGCGGGAAAGCAGGCAGCATTTCGTCTTGTCACGGCCCGTCAACATGATAACTGGAACTGTCAGAAAGCACTCGTCTTGGGTGGCGGCGGTCGCTCGTGAGATTTGATGTTGGTGCTGGCGACGGTGTCGTTCTCTCGGTCCTAGGTGTCGTCTAACGATAGTCGTCGTGCTAGCACTGTTACGCTTACTGCTGACTATTGCTCTTCGCGCTGTTAAGCCGCTACCATAACTGACTAATATCCCTCCTTCCACTAAAACGTCAGTCCCCAACAATCAATTATTGATTTCGCCGCTTCCGAACGCTGCCCTCGTCTCAGCTGTTACCCCCGCGGCAGAGCGGCACGATAGAGCGCCGCTCGGCGACAGGTTTCGGACCCGATTCCCCGGGGAGGTTTCTCGAGGAGATTCCACGCTCGCGGTCCGACGAGCGGGCTGCCCCGTGTTCCCGACATTGTTCTTTAATCCGAATCGATCATTTCTTGGGGGATCTTCTGCGATCGGAACGATAAACTGCAAGTGCGGGGAGAGATCGCGATTTAATGAAGAAAAATTCTGTTCTTCAAAACCGCTGCTTGCCCATCGATGCTCTAGTCGCCCCTCTCCGGCGAACAATCAGACCGGGCTGCTTCGTGTTCTTCTCCGGTCCCATTAGTCGTGGGTTTGACTTCCCCGCCCGTCTTGTCTCTCGCTCTCGGAACGCTCAGTCTGTCCCTGGCGTCGTTTTGAGATTGTTGTTCTGCATGCCCCCCCCCCCCCCCCCCCCCCGTTAGCCCGGCTTCCCCTGAACAAACTCACGGCCGGCGAGCTCTTGCTGTCCGAGAGTTCCCCGCCGTCCGTGCACGGCGCCGAGACAACGAACACCCGAACCATGCCGCGCTCGTTTGATTTAGAAGTCGCCTCTTCCAGAAGCGCCTTCCATCCGCCATTTTTTTCTACACGCCATTCTTCCTCTACTTCCACGCTCGGCGCTGGAGCTGCTCTTGACGAATGTTATTCCCTCGTCCCACACTCAGCGACGTCACCGGATGGACAATTATTTCATCGCGATCGCTGTGACGCGGCTTGGTTTCGTCTGGCACTGATGATACGGGACGCGAATGATGAATCCCCGTTCATCCGATATTCGACAAGTTCAGATTGCTGAAGATTCCTTTCCGCGAATCTCTCTCTATCAGTGTGAAAATCGCTCGTCGCGGCCCATAAAGCAGCGGTGGTGGAGTTCGAGCACCCAGAGAGCGCGTCTGAGGCGACAGCCATGAGTAGGCCAAACACCGACGAAGCATAGCAGGCAGGCTGGGGTCTTTCCAGGACGGGTTCCGTCCGGCGGTGTTGAGATCGTTCCGCGTTGGAACAATGCATAGTTGGATTCATGTTTTTCGCTTTGGACCTCAGACCTCGAGAGATCTGGAAGAAATCTGAAAGACTCCGGCATCGAAATCGGCCTTGGTCACTGATGAACTTGGAGCGCGTGCTGCAGAAGACAACGAAGCGGTTTGCGACATTCGTGCTTTCTAGACGAAGTTCGCTCTGCGAGGAGCAGTTCGAGTCCGGGTGGCTGGGGATACCCGGAAGAGAGTGCCATCCACGCTGCGGTAGATCAGGGGGAATCGACACGTAACTTCGTCCTTGGGTATCAAAATCACGAGGGGCACAGACTGAGAAGTCGTTCCATTGCCCAGATCTTCTACACTTCTGAACAGCCTCGTATGTTGCGAAATTCGTCACCGCCATGTCCGACCGGGCCGCGGCTCTTACGCGCCCCGGGTGCCTTGAGGAGCGTGACGCAGAGTTCGATCGCTGAAAATTCTCACCCCACGCCAAACTTCTCTATAGTAGCCGTACTCGACTGTCAGATCTGCCAAGGTCGATGTATTTCGAGGAGCGGATCGAGTCCCGACCAAGCTCCTGGGAACGTCATTCTTTTTATCATTCAATGTCGAGCTGGATCTTCGAGTTGCTTGGGCTCTCACCGCTTGGAAGTGATATTTTCCCCTGGCGGATGAACTGTCGATGCGAATCCCGACCGTGACGAGATACGAACTTGGGGTTCACGCTCTTCACTTCACTGCCGGGACCGAGCCTTGGATTCAAAAATCGCGCGCCCTTGTCTGGAGATCTCAGGAGCTGAGAATCTCAGGACGTGAGACAAGCATCGGGAGCTCTTATTGTTGATTGCGTTCTGCAATGCTCTGGGAGGGATTCGGGTGATAGTTAACACCACGGTATGTAGATATTGTAGCAGCGCACGATCGATTCGGGGCGCGCAAGCGCGTCATTGTGTGCTTCCGCGGCAACGCAGCAACCGAGTGTTCCTGTCGGAAGTAACAAACAGCAGTGCTCCTCTGACCGCTACTTTCCATTTTCGAACAATCTGTTATGATGAAAAAAAAAAGGAGGCAGTCTCTCTTGCTGGCGAGCGCAACCAGACACGTCGAGTCAAAAACGTCGACCTGCCTCTGTTATGTAGTATGATACATGTAACGAGGTGAGTCCTCGTATGGCGGCTCCGCTCGCCAGAACATGTTATTCCCAGCCTGCTTCTCTCCTCTCCAACGTTGCATGCCGGCCGTTCCGATCACCTCATGGAAATCACCGGGATCTCCACACAGAGATAGAACGCGATTGTTTCCGGGAATCATTCGACTCTACCGTCGCGTTGAGAACGAGGACACACCCTGGGGGAGAAGATGCGAACGGCCTTGAATACATACTTGGACAAGAAACAAGAAGCCTCCGTAGCTATCGGGGGATCCAGTGGAAGGCGTGAGATAGCATGAGATCCTCAATCGAGACGATGCATGATGTCATCAGCCGAGCTCAAAGCCGAGCAGAGGTGGAACTCGGCCGCCCTCGAGCTTCGACTCCCGCGTCCCCGATCCGCCCGTGTTGACCGAGATGGAACTTCGAGCTCCGACCGACCGGCTCCACCGATCGGCCTGGGAGCATTCCTCTCTATTTTCTGAT
The DNA here is from genome assembly GCA_037576195.1 of Phytoseiulus persimilis. Lineage (NCBI taxonomy): Eukaryota > Metazoa > Arthropoda > Arachnida > Mesostigmata > Phytoseiidae > Phytoseiulus > Phytoseiulus persimilis. The sequence goes on from CM075103.1 coordinate 7,337,727, forward strand.
CTGATTCCCGAAACAAATGAGGACTGAGTTCCGGTGCGCGAATAAACGTTCCCAGCTCGCGTCCGCCCACCCTAAACAGTCGCTGTCAGGTTGATCGATTTCCAACAGCTGCAGATACTTCCGCCGCATTTTCCCGGAAGGTCAGCCCCTCGAATTCCTCCATTTTTGAGGAAGCCTGGAGGCAGTGAATACGACTTCAGGAAAGATGACAATTCCAGGAACCCTTGACTCTCGCTGCTCGTTCGTGAAGCGGTATCGTTTCGTCGGGAAAACTACAGCCGCCTGCTGGAAATCCAGCATTACACTGCAGGCGAACAGTCGGCTATCGGTAGCGAGACTGCTAGCGAGCTGTGGGTCGGATGGACAATCGGACGGTCACTTGCTGAACTGCCTCCGTCGCCCGGGGCTCAGAAGCCTCTGGCCACGAAACACTCAAGCGGTACGCATTTTTCTCTTTCAGGATCCACCCATCTGGAGCATCGCTGCTATGGCGGCGTACGCTGCCGCCGCTGCCGGTCTTCACGCAGGACAAAACAAGATCATTAAGCGGATCGAACAAACCAACCGACTGGGCGCTTCTGGCCGTTAGAGAGGAGTTTTCATGAAACGCGCCCACCCGGGAAGACACATGTCGTTGACGACCTATCCGAGTCGGCTTTGCGTTCCGAGCTTGCCGCTTGGCGTTCCCACGTTCGGAAAATGTTCCCGGATGAAAGTTGCTCCAAACTATCGCCTCCCCCGCGAACTCCTCCCTGGGAAATTCGTTGCCTGTTGTCAGTTTCTCGTTTCCGATAAACCGTATCTAGTCCATCGAGAACTCCGACCACCAGACGCAAACGCAGAAGCGAACTCGACCGCCACAAACCGCCACCCCCATCGGAGTCAGAAAGGTGTGTGCTCATCGGTTTCAGTGAACTCGTGCAGCACACAGCGGACGAGAGAGCTCCTGAATCCAAAGGAGCTCACCGTGCCACTCGGTCAGCGGCCCGCTCGGTACCGGCTCGTCTGGATCAGTCGTCGAATTGAGCGCGAACGACCGCCGAGAGACGCTCGATGGCTTTCGAGTGACCGTGCTGAGACAACAGATACGCTTTCAAACGTGATCGTTACGCATGCGGGAGCGTCACAACAGAACAGTGTGTGTCACGTGTTTTCGCTCGAGCTCATCGGCGGCTGGGCTGACCGAGGCGTCTGAACGCGCGACCGGTAGCCGTAACCTTGGACGTTTCTCGCACCACGTCGACAGAGAAGATGGCGTTGAGTTCCCCCTCATTCAGTCGCGGAGGCATCTGTGAGCATCATTCGATTTGTCGATTCCTCCTCTTTCTTGATGGTTCTCATAGTCTGCCGGTCGCCGCGCTTTCGTTGGTTAGTTCGTTGGAACCGCCGTCGCCGACTTCGTGAATAGTGCCTGCGGCTTCATTCAAACTCGCACCCCACTTCCACGTACTTGATCCTAGCGTGCTGCGTGCATTCTTTACCTCGAAAGCTCAAACTTTTTCAGAATAAAGTCGCATCGTTTCCGCGCTCCGAATTCTTTTCGGCCGACCACCGAAAACCGGCGGCAGTGGTGAAAAACACGCCGGCCACGCATCGAAACGAAATCTGACGAAGGCCCGCCACGGGAGCTATCGTTACAGCAATTAATAGAATGGGCTTCGGACAGGAAAACACCCTTTCGTTGCCTTCATGCACACGGCTAGGCTGGCCGGCAAGCTGTTGCCCTGCCGGACAGCTGACTGGCTCCCTGATGGCACTGACCAACTGACGGACGAACTGGGGTCGCACATGGCACGTGGAAGGTCTTCCGTTCAGACACAACCGGCGCCTGAACCGCGGCGATGGCTGTACACAAACTGGTATCATGATGAAACCGGCGCCCGGCCGGGAAAGCGGCCACTCAGCTGACGGGGCTCCAGAAAATATTTTAGAAAGCGAACAAACGATCGGATTGTCAACATTCCGAGTTCGCTCCAATTCCGAACGCGTCCGCTTCCATGATACCGTTACGAGCTGCTCCGGCGGCGGTCCGGTGCAGGCCTTCTCCGAGAACCGGAATGAGGGAGGGAAGGAGCGATCCAGGAGACAATAATCCGCGGAAATCGGGACTGAACGTCCAGAGGTCCGAGCTCGGGGGTGGGGGGCGGAGGAGATGGCGGAATTCGTCGCGTCGGGCAAGTGTGGCGGCTCCGGCGATTCGGACGAAACTGCGCAAACAGAAGCTGCGAGAATAAATCGAAACGTAGGCCCGAGAGAAAAAAAAAAACGTTACCGGAGACGATTGGATCTCCGGCTCAAAACTCAATAACCGATCCGACCCTGACAAAACAATCTCGAGAGCCCATTCAAAACTCGAGCGCCGATCTCGCCAACCGACGACAGCGCGCTCCCGAGCTGCGCTCGCAAGTGCTGCTCGGGATCGTTGAGTCGATGAATAGACTGGAGGATGGCGTCACGCATTCTTCGGATGCTGGGGGTTTCGGATCCAAATTAGCAGCCCGGCGAACAAATCCGCGGCGGGCTGAGCCAACAGAACGCCGCATGTTCCTCGACGCCCGGACTTCAACACCTGTTCCCAAGGCACGCAACACGGCAATCTCCGTGAGGAACGAACGAAGATAACGAAGTGAAGATAGCTCGATGATTGACGCGCTGATCAACGAAAATCGGGAACAAGATGAACCGAGCGATCGTGGTGCCGAGACCTCCACCGGGTTCGGGACCTCGGTGCGGAGAGCTTGCCCGAATGTTTCGACCGTGCAGGTGCGGCTTCATTGCGTCATTTGAAGTCGGTTCGATCGATGTCTGAATTAGGGACGCCCTCTAAACGACGCTGCGCTGCGACGCGCGACTTCGGTCAGTCGGGGAATCGCTGACGGGGCGAATGCTGGGGTTTCATGAGGACTCGACCTGTCCCACTTGATTCCATGGTCCTGAACGTGCCGTAACTTCCGATGGAATAAGCAGAAGCGGTTCCTGGAGCGCTAGATTGGGAGAGTGATGGACGCCGAGGGAGACGGCGGAGGAGAAGCTCGAAGTACAACAAGAAGAAGGCCCGGAGGAATAGAATAGAAGCTAGCTAATCCATTTTGTCGCACAATGTTATTTTCTCTCGTTGGAAGGGTCCGTGTGATTTTTTTGTCCGCCAGAGTCGCGTCGGCTGCACCTGATTTCGGCAGTGACAGTTGGTTCCATTTACCTGTCCGATACAAGCTCCCGGTTGCAGCTCGTGCCTGTGAGTATGATCGAGGCGGGATGAGATTATTTTTTGGGGCAGGGCGAGCGCGACAGCGGCGTCGATCGTGCGACCGATGGAGGAACATCTAACTGGAAGGAGTGCGGAGAAGAGACTTTCGGTGAGCGCGCACACTCGCATGCATCTCGACGAGGACACTTAGCTTCTCGGCCGGGTTGCTTGGCAGACCACTCGGTAAGCGCCTCGGCGAACTGGTTACCTACTGGCGAGCTGATTAGCTGCCGCTCCCCGCCCGGTAGGTCTCGTCACGAGACTCCCGTGGCCACAGTAGAGATGATCTTTCACAAAAAAAGCTCCATAAAAAAACACCAAGCTCGTCCTCGTCGTAATTGTCATGTCACGTACAACGACTCACTCTGCATCGAGGCTACCGAAAGCGACACGCGGCTCGCATTTCCAAGACGAGCGACCCGAGTCGGAGTCAACTGGTGCTAGAGTTCAAGCTCGGGGGCAAGTCGGAGGACCGTCGGACAGCAGTGTTCGATTTCGGCGAATGTGGGATTCAGGAACGCAAATCCCCAGGATATACCTTCGGACCGACGAGGGAACCGGACGAGTCGATCGATTACACGTCCCCCTCGGAGGCGATTCAACCCACCTGTTGATTGAACTGAGAGGCCTAATTGGGAGGTGAAATTATGGAAAACCAAGTGAGCAACACAGCGACCGAGTGGATGACGGACTGTCTGACGAACAGCAGTAGTCTGACTACGATCTGCAGTCATGATCCGAAAGAGAAATGATCCAATTAGTAATGGGCAGAACGACTTGGTTAACCTGGTCAGTCGCCCCTTCCTAATTGGATAGCTGCAACGCTGTCTGCTACCTGTCGTGTATGTATAGATGTCCGGCTCTCGCCGTGCTCTCCCGCCACGGATCCAGGACTGAGCGCTCCATGCCCCGGACACTCGATGTATCGCATGTGGCGATCAGGGAAACTCGAGGGCCGGCGAACCTCTTTTCGTAAAGATTCCCGAGGGCTGGCCGGCCGACCGACCGAGACAGTTTTTCCCCAAAACTGCAGGGAGCGGGCTCGGTTGCCAGCCAGCCAGCGAATCAATCCGGCGACGGAGCGAGCAGACACGCAGAACATCGAGCAAGCACGCGGACGGCAGGACGAACGGCTGGGAGTCGGTCGGTCAAGTTGGCTCGCAGCGAACTGCCGGCAACGAAAGCAGCCCCATCGGTGAGTTGTGCACGCCGCAGCCATTAGCTGTCAGGGACTCAAACGGCTTAAGCATCTCACGAAAACCCGCAATGATCCTTCAACGAGGTGCAAATGGCAGCTAGCTGTTTGGCTGTCTGCCCGATTCGCCAGTGGGTCGGATGCACGCCTCCGCCGGCCGTTCTCCGACAAAACGATAGCCAGCTCATGGGAAAATCTAATAGGCGCGCTGAATCGTTCGCCGCGCTTCCAATAGATTAGTCCCAATATCATGTCACGGGCTTGTCACGTTCACGGTGCACGGAATACTTCGCTCTCCCGTCTGTCCTGCTGTCAGAGCCGGGAGGTTTCCTCTCGGCCGACACCGGAATGCCGACAGTGCACGAACGGAGTTCAAAAGTCAGGGTTCGATTGTTCCGCGGGCATCCTCAAAAGCCCGACTCGACGTCAGCGCGACTCGTCGGGTTCGATCCGATCCGAATTCCATCGAGAGCTTGTTTCTCTGCTAGTGGATCGGCGTCGCGGTGAGCAGGATCTTGCCCGGGCAGAGTCCGCCCTTCTTCGGAACGGGTTCACTAGGCGTTCTGAAAACAAGCTCCACCGGTCTCCTAAGCCTCGACCAGGTCCGTCGAATTCCCGCACGTTCCCCAGTCGGCCGGGGTCTCGATCCCGACGTTTGCGGAGGCGGGCTTCTGGCTCCCGAGCCAGCTTTGACCTTTTCTCTCAGTCACCATTCACGACGTAACGTTCGCTTCAGAAAGCAGACGTTGAGCGCTCTACTTGTTTATTCAATGCTTTCACCAGCACCACAACACTCACTCAATCGCGCACACACACGAGCTTAGCTTGTAAAACCACGTAAAGTTGCGTCGACGATTCCATGAACGAAAAGAGGATCGGTGGTTTCGATCGATCGTGTAGCTGCTCCTGAGCTAAAGGTGAGCTGTAGGTATGCTCGAGACGGGGATGTGGCTCGGCATAGCAATACAGTCTTTAATCATCGAATCGGAGGCGTAGTTTCGTCCCAGTAGCGTCAGCAGCAGTTCAACCCTCCCTGCGTGAGAGAGCTTAGGTGTCTCAGCAAACAGCCGCCGCAGCAGCATCTCAACAACCGGAAAAAACCATCATAGTAACAAAGTAGCAGAGCAACGTTCTACCGACAACAAATGATCATCAACATACATGTTGCCGGAGGGCTACCCAGCGTGACACGGGAACCCATGACTCGGACGCGGTGGACCGGAGTCGAGATGTGCATGCCGGTCGTTCGTCACGCATTCTCCCGGAGACGCGGTTATACCTCCGGGTTTTCGGTTCCGTTGCCTCCGAGGACGAACCGGAGTTCCCCTGCTGTTCCGGAGCCAAGCCGCTGGATGGTGAGGGTGCGGAAACAATCACGCGGTACACTCGACGTCAGCATTGCGTCTCGAGTTCGGAGAAGGTTCACTTCCCTTCGCTCCGTGGGAACTCGACGCCGGGGACTCGGAAGCCTCTTCCGAGCGAGGTCAGAACCACGAGCACCTCCACAAATCATGAACACTCGGTCGGGTGTTTCGGTGATCCATTTCTGTTTGATGGAGTGCAAATCTCCCACTCGACATCGTTTGGGGGAGGGGCGGGGGAACGAAGAGGCGATGTGGTGTTTGTTTCTATCGAACTGCCTCTACAATGAGAGGCCACCGGCGGTGATGAGGCATTTTCCAGATGTTCCAGCCGCTGCAGCGCCGGAAAACCTACTCGCGGCCGCCATGGTGAGCTTGAGGAGACTCCGCTTCCCCGGACGAATTTGAATGAATGACGTCAACGACAGATACCATTTTTCATTTCGCCAAACGATGTCTCCCCCTGATCTACTCGCTATCTCGCCTGCTGCTAGCCGTTAGTCGCTGGGACGGCTCATCGCTCCGGTCGGGCTCGACTACTGTGAATCGAGCCCAACTCGACGCGTCCGTTTACCTGGCGAGCCAGGCAGACGGGCTGGCTGGCTGGGGTCGGCGGCGATGGTTCCAGGAGCATTGGGAAGATGAAAACGACGTTCGGAGAGCTCTCTCTCTCTCTCATTTTCACTCTCAGTTCTGCCTGCTTGGCACCCGGCGAGCAGTCGGACCAGGCTGCTCCTTCCGGAGGATTCGGAAGCCACAGACAGAACGAGGAATCTTGTTCCTATTGTCTCGGGTTTTTTTCCGGTGTTTCTCCCTCGCCGGTCTCTGTTCCCTGGCTCGACGTTGTTCCCGCGTCCTCGGATTGTGCTCGTCCTCTCCTGCTCAGCCCGAATGACTGAACACCGTCGATCCGTGTGCCGATAGCAACGAGTCAAGTCATCTTTAGACATCACTACTACCACTAGGTCTTTTGTTGTTCGGCGGCTAATTGCTCCGATAACATCGATGATTCTGTAGCGTCTGGGAAGCACTGGATCATGTTTAACACAATGTGTGTGTGCGGATGCGTCCGTGCGTGTGGTTCCACCGAAAACCCATGGAAGATCACCGGTAGCCGGTGAAAAAATCGACCAGTCCACCGGCGAATCGACCCAACCGACGCGATCGAACGGCCCACGGAAGGACCGACGAATTCCTGGGATTATTTGACGATTCAGAAAGTGAACCGGAGCGCTTCTGCGCTGGGACTCCAATCGGATGCCGCTGCGAAGATAACCGACGCCATCGTCCTGAGATTCCTCGAAGTTTTCCCAATGAAGGTGAAAGAATTGAATGAATCGGTCGAGAAGTCTCGCGCATTCGGCGCAGTTGATCGGAAACCTCAAGAATGCGGGTGTGAAGATGCACGTCGGCCGGTGTGTGCACGTATCGAGTCCTTGTGTGGCAGCTTCTCCTCTACGCAGCGCTCGCGTGCATGAAGCACGACCTTCTAGGCCCAACTTGGAGGGATTTATGGTTTTGTGTCAATTCATGAAGGAGGAGAGTTTCCAAGCCGGCTCAGTAACCGCGAACTTCCCTCGTTTGTGACATTCTCGCTTCAGCGTGGACACAGCCGTCATTCTCGATTCTGCCCCAGCTTTCGCCCGGCTTGGAAGATCCCCGTTTTCCTTTCGCCAGGTTCGATAGTTTCTTTAGTATCAGTGACCCGAAACCACGACTTTCTCCAAGTTCGGTCTGAATACTCGGCGGATGAGTTTCGTTCCGCACCGGCGATCACGCATTCTCGACGCATCCGAGAGGATGTTTCCCAAATCTTTCGGAGTCGACTCGGGTAACGACCATTTTCGAGATAGATCATCGTCCGAGATGATCTCATCCAAATATCCGAGCATATCGACCGAATCCAGGAATCAAACGAATACAGGGCACTGAAGCTCTCCTAACCTCCGAGCAAATGATCGACGGTACCGTGATTGAGGACTTTTGAGCCATACGTTCGCCAGTCCGATACGTTTACGTTCATCAACATCGTTCACCTTCAACTCCGCGGCTGCGCGCGGCCGTCGGGCACCGGGTCCGACAGGCTGTCAGACTCGCTCATGATCGCGATGCTTGCAGATCGTGTTTCGGAAACGATCCGGGCAAGTATCTCTGCGATTTCGCGAAGCATTCGTTTCTGTTGACGCGGGGAGGTGCGGAACCCTCCTCTAGCTGAGGGTGGAGGATTCGAGAACAGTTGGGAGTCGGTTCGTCCGCTGCGTGGAGTCACCCATCCAGGAAGCGACCGACAAGTCATACAAATCATGCGCGGTGTCCGTTGAACGGTACCGGTACTGAAACCTGCTATTCGGGCGCTAACCCCGGTTCTGGACGGGGATTACGAGGGTTCGAAACCGAAATCGTTGAGGGAAGTGTCGGACGCTGTACAGTGTCGGCCACCATTTCACAATATCCTGGCGAGAGTAGAGAAATACGCTCCTTCTCCACCTGTTTCCCGGTCTCCGTTTGAAGCTCGCCAACAATAGGTGAGAGTCAACAAAGCTCACGGAGCATTACGCCATTTGAACACGAATTGAATTCAAGCTTTTGGAACAGTGGTCACTATCGCGACTTCGTTGTCATCGCCTGAATGGCGATCGTTCCAGGGTGCTTTGCCAGAGAGCGCCCGTCGTAGAGAGAGACAACAGGGCCCGACTTCGGCGTCGCTGTTTTTCGACTTTCGAACGACTCGATCTCGTCGAAGATCGAGTCTCCAGTGAAACGAACGCCCGCGGCTAACAGTCATTGGTGCTGCGAGATCCAGCGAGATCGTAACAGTCGTCGCTGACAGCTCTGGATCGAGCGGAGCAACGATGAAATTCAGTATTGATCCAATAAACGGTTAATATTTCACCCAGAGCTCGGTCGATCGCTCCCAGCGTTGACAGCTTGTTGCAGATTTGCTCGGACAAACGGACCCGTCCCAGTCAGTGCCAACAGCGAGGGGACAGATACGGGACAAGAACATTTCATCCGAGGTTGGTTACGAAACTTTGAGCGTATCGCGCATAAATCATGATCTTCAATGAAGCTCGGGAAGAGTGGCTCGCTCGTATGTCTACGATGACAAGGAGCGTCTTCGGTGCTGGCGGTGGATCATAGACGAACTCGTTGTGGATGAACGCGCCGAAAGTCGGAGCGAGGCCTGGAGCAGGTGGCCTCAACTCTTCTGATGCAGCCAACGACACCTTGCCCGAGTCGGCCGAGGAGCCGCCGAAGGCGTTCGTCCGCTCGGAGCCCCGAGGCATGAGTTCCTCGAAGGCACGCCGGAAGTTTGCTCTTGTACCGTGCTGGTCGGCCGGTCCTTCTAGTTCCGGCTAGCCAGCGGAGGCGAGAGGAGGAAAAACAACAACAACAGAAAAGTAGCGGGGAAACCGTCGCTAGTGTTTGTGACAGCGGTGATGATGCCGAATCAAGCATCATCAAAAGGGAAAGAGGCCAGTCAGATACCATGTTTGTCTACTACTACACGAACAACAACAGACACCCATTCACGCCATCATCGCGGGCTTACATGTTCCTCACCTGATGCTTCTTTCCGCGTTCATACAAAGCGACGTCCCTCTCCTAGAACTTTCTCCGTGAGCAGGTGATGTCATACGGCGAGCCTGATGGACTAGGTCTCAAGTTTCATGCTCTGATCGGTCGGTCAGTTCCGACTTCGAAAGTGGGTGAACCTGCGAGCGGTTCCCGCCTCGATCGTCCCTCGGTTCCTCGATCCCGGTTGAACCAGATCCCAGCTGGAGCTCAGCCCTCGGATGAGCGATGGCGTCACGGTTTTCCACACACTCTGCGCTCTCTGGGCGGGAATCGAGCGGTTTCGATTTTCATCCTTCCACGGACAACCGTAACGGAAGTAACATTGTTCACCTCCACGGACTCGACGAATGAAATCGAATGCGTTCATCGCGCCCGTCTCGAACTCCAGTAGCTGACAAGCTTGTCGGACGCGCGGAGGGTCAGAGCGCCACCTAATCCTTAGAGAAGCTCTTGTCGAAGCCGGAGTTTGCGGTTCGGAATTCCATCCAGATTGCCAGCTCCGGGAAGGCCAGACTTGCGGCCGGTGTGACTTCCTCCGACGAGGCTTGCTGTTCATCGAAGTACAGTCGGAATCGCGTGGAATTAATCATGTGATGCCGGCCCACATAAGCTACGTGGTCGTGGTGTTGGCTCCATGAATGCAGAGCGCATCGAACGCCGACTTTGCCCGCATCAGCATCATTCGAAGCATAGAGTAATCACTGAGTTGATAAGTTAATAAATGGGGGAGCATCCGGACGGACTCGCCACTGGACAACCGCTCGGGTTTTCTTCTTTTTCTCCTTTAATCTAAAATTATTAGGCGTCTTCCACGGGCGACGTCAATGGTTGCCGACGCGACGAAATCCGACGCTAGTGTCTGCAGAAATTCTGTGGACTCTGCAGGTAGGCAAGCAAGCAAGCAGGCAGGCGGGCGGGCAGGCAGGCAGGCAAGCCAGCCGGGTCCCTTTCTCTTATCGCCGCGTTATCCTTCTTCCCATGTCTACGGCGGAGCTGTGGGGACGGCGGCGGGTACACAAACCGAGGAAGACGTCTAGTTACGCCTACCACTGAAAGATTTGACATGGCATCGCATGCAGTAGGGGCTTTTAGAGCGAACCGGCAAGAGCGCGATCCTGCGCGTTGCTCGGTTGGCTCGCGAGGAGTCAAGTCGTCCGGTGGTATCTTAGTTGTGAAGAGGCACTTAAGAAACGGGCGCAGAAGACGAGAAATGTAACTTCGTTTCAGATACAGTCACTGAGGCGATGCTTTGCTGTAAAGGACTCAGCAGACCGTGGTTCGTTCGTTCGCTCGCTCGCTGCTTTTTTTCGCCAGGCCGTAGGCCGAAATTCGATGACGAGCGTCTCGACTTCATCGAGCTTAATGAACTTCTGACACGAACCCTTGAGCGCGGCAGAGACAGACTGAGACGAAACTCTGAGTGAACGGCGGCAGTATTGGATCCACGCACATCACGCCGCGGATCTATGAAGCGCACTCACTCGGCTGCGGAGCCCAGCTCCAGGGAGAGGCTGGAATCCGTTTTCTCGTTCTAGGGGCTTCCGGGAAGTCTCCTGAACAATGTGCTGAACATGGATCAGAACTTCTCCTGTGGAAAAGTCATGAGGTAGTTGGTGAAGACTCGACCCACGCGGATGTTCGTGGCTATCGCTTTCTGCCTCGAAATTCTGGTCCTGGTCAAGTTCCTCTCCCGAGAAGAGGAGGGAAGTTTCATAAACAGAATTTTCTCGGTTTGTTCATTCCGACCAGATCTGAATGGGAAGAAGTCTGTAGAGAGATCGTAGCTCTCAATTTCAACCTGTTTGACCTGAAAATTGACACCCTTGGGACGGTTGCCAACCTTCGGAACAGGGTGTTGCGTGCCTCTCGCTGAAGGAAGGGTCCGAATCGTTGGGTTGGAGACCACGAACGTTGCTTGCTGTGATCGCATGAGAAGTCAGATGGATGGATGTACGGGCGGACGGACGGCCCGAGCAAAGAGCACAGGATGGCATGATGTTCGACTGGTCAATAACTGTTGTTGTTGTTGTTGTTGTTGTTGGAGTTGTTCTAATTTCAAGCGCCCCTGCCAACGTTCTCACTACTCTTAATGATAAGTTAATGTGTTGGGAAGTAATGGCCCCACGGTAAATGATCTTCTTCTCGAATCATGCCCACATCGGTCAGAGAAGCTGCTGCAGCAGTGCTTTTGCTCTATCCGTTGCTTGCCTTCAAAAAGTCCGTTTGTGCCTGTCCGCTCGGCTGTCGGTGCTGCCATTTCCTTAGCTTGGCCGGCCGGCCTGCTGTCGGATCCGCGGGCTGACCAGCCGACGCGCTGCCGAGCTAGCTGTCGATCATCACAGTTGCCTTCCCAGCTGTCGTCAAGGCGAGGTATCAGAGCTTCTAATTGACCGATTGACTGAGAAAGTACCCTGAACTGGCGCGTGTGAAGAACCCTTCCTCGGAACGCACTCCAGAAAGGTACTGAGCTCGTCACACATATGGCTCGGCACAATTCTTGAGAGGTGAAGATCTGAATCATATTTCCAGATGCAGAATTTCGCTCCGTGGACGATTTCACCGACGTTGAAATTCGCTATATTTCTACACGAACAAAAAAAAAAGAAAACAAAGTTCTTTGTACTTGATTCTCCGCCTACGACACAAATCAAATCATTAGAGCGTTGCAACCTCTGCTCTTCGAGCGATCCTGCCGCTTGGATGATCGACGATAGGATCCGCCTGCATCCTGCTGCCGCCAAAGCCAATCGAAATCTGGAGAGAAAGTTGGAGGATTTCGAGAAAAAATCCGCGTCGACGAGACAAGCACAACAATCGTCATACCATCGCACATCCCGTTCCGGGGGGAGTATAGGTTGCGGATTTCACAGCAGAGTTTGAAGAGAAAAACGCTCAAATAGCTTGCCTATCATATCATAATGGTCAGCGTCGTCATCCTCCTCCTCTTCATAGCTCCCGTAATCTTGGTGGTCGCGTTGGACCCACTTTTGTGAGTGCGCTCTCCTTTGATGACGCTTTCTCTCCTCCCAAAGTACCTTCGAGGGAACACAACTCCTTGTACATCCGCCCTCTTGGAGAGCACAATCGGAAAAGAGCGAACCTTAAATTCTATTGAGCTTTAGATGGGCTCATCGAGAGCTGATTCACTGATTGATAGCCTTATTCTCCTCATCGGCGTTCCCCAAGAATGCGCGGAGTCATTCTCACACTCGATGACAGTTTATTGGACCCTCATACGTCTGCGACGGGTTGACCTTGCGACGTCAGTGAGCCTCCTTCCGTTTTACAGGAACTAAAAGGACGCCACACTATGGAGTGAGTCGAGTTTTTTCCTCTGAACTGCTCACGATCAGCCTCTACGCTGACTGCGGAAAAGCGACGGTTGGCTGTGTCAGCGCCGGCAAGGTGAACGCCGCAGCGACCAGATGGCATAGTGTCGTCCAGACCAACTAGGCCGAGCCTTGTTGGAGCCATCCCGCTCCAGAGGGGATCGGCGTCTAGTCTAGGTCAAGCAGACCTCGCCTGGCCCGGTATGAGCAAGGTTAGCATCTCGCGCCGTTACGTCGCCACGATACCGAACAGTTCAAGTCAATCTTTCAGGCCGTTGGCAAGGGTGACTAGGTTGAGCCCACTTCACGGGCCACAAAAATCGTTGCTGCGTCGATCGTCACCTGACATCAGAGCCCTTTGAATGTTTCCATAACCAGCTGCAGAAGCTATTAATGAGAGTGATAATAATAGCGGCGATGCTGCTGCCTCGTTCGATACGTTCTCGGTCGGTGAAGTGCGATTCCAACGTTCCCGGATGTGTCAGAGTCCTCGGTTGTAAAGATAGGGCGCAGTTGTGCACATACAATGTGTCTTTTTCCAACGTACTCTGACAGCGACGTATCTAAAACATGTTGGGATCTGAAAGACGCCTGGAAGGGGCCGCTCTCGGACTGCCATCTCGCCTTCAGTCCAAGTACGACGGTCCATATTCGAGCGAGGAATTTTATTTTCGTGAGGATTCGTAGTCCAAAGCGAGATAGTGGTCAGTATTTGGCGGTCTTCCTTGCGGTCGCGTAGCGGCAAGAATGGGAGTTCTGCTGTTTTGGATGTTACTGCGCAAAAGTGACATCACATCTACAGCACCAACTCTCTGTCCGAGATGGACTCGCCTTTAAGACAATTGATTTTATCACCCCGAAGAGGCACACGAGGACTTAGTAATCTCTTGGACCGCTTGGACAGCTCTTCCATCCACCCATCGAGCCCGGCTAGCAGCCACACATCCAGCGGGCAGCCAGTCAGCCACGCATCCAATCTCGGCTCGAAATCTCAGGAGGTGTTGCCAATGCTTGAGGATCTCGAAGCATCAAACTCGAATGGCAATGGAAGAGATTGTCACGATAGATTTGTTTCTTTTCCTTTCTCTGGTGGAGAAGCACTCGCCGTTTCCACAATTGTCGCCAGTCCAAGCGCCAAAGGCGATGTTAGTCACGATGATGCCAGAGGTGTGTAATGCAAATCGCAGCCGAAGAGATTTCTTCTTGGAAATTGCAAGATATCGGGTAATCGCTCAAGGCGCTTTCTCTTACTGCGCATCTGCTCCAATAAGATCCTTTCGAGGACTTATCGGGCGGCTCGTGGTTTCCTGACGCGTTTGAGCCCGCACAAGAGCTGGTGAACTCCTCGAGGGCGCGCTCTTTTCGTGCGAGAATTTCGTGCGCTTCCTCGAGATCTCGAGCCTGGAGGAGGAATCTCGTCAAGAGTTGATTTCTTCGACGACGGAACAGACGGACGCCCAGCTAACCAACGGGTTGAAGCTGGCTGAGTTGAAGGAGGGAGCTCATCTTCCACCGTCAAGAACTTGAAGCGCAGAGGGACAAGGGGAGAAATGTATTCAAGGTAAGCGGGAGCTTGGGTCGAGCACGGAAGAACCTCAGGAGACGGGATCGTGTTCCCGAACATAAGGATTCGGGGGAACGCGGCGACGAAGAAAAGGAAGCGGAATGGGAGGAAACCCGCCGAGGAAAGGGGTCTACAGCTATAGAGTTTCGTTTTCTGATGGCTACCAGGTGTAGCGAGTGATTTATGAAGAGTTAAATAAATTTCTCTCGTCTTTCGGAATTACTGAAATTACCGCGTCTTGTCGTTCTTCTCGGGCCGTGGCTTGCCCAGATCTTTTCCTTACCCGTTTTTCACCTTGTTTGATGTTGCTCTTGTTGCTGTTGTTATGTGAGGTTCAGCCCGGAGTAAAGCGTTTATGTCGCTCATGAATCAGGTACCACAGTGAAAAACATAGAGACGGAGTCCCATCCTGCGGGGAATTCAACAAGAAAAGGGAAAGAAGACTGGCCGTCGATTAAGCCCGCTGAATATTCTCGATAATCCTCCGAGTGGTTTACTTGTGTAACATCAGGCCAGAAGTCACGCAAAGATTGTGACACATCTTGTCATCAGTACCTATCTGTCATAATGAATCGGTTCTGCTCACAAATCGATTGCAATACTGGAAGCCTTCGTCGGGAGAGCCCTCTCCACTTTTCCTTCTGAGCGCCGCGTTCTATTTCTACATCGACATCAGTGATTCCGACCCGTATCGTTATAATATGGATAGAAAAAGAATCCTCACACGAGAAGCTGAGCCATGATCACCTCTAGGAGGCGTTAGAGCGCCCTGAGCGCTTTCTGGAGCTCTTCGCTGGGCGTCCTCAACAATGACAGACTTCACAACGATCGTTGACGAATCGAAAACTACCAAAAGATTGATGATGTTCGGGAAATTCGGTATTTGAGGAGAACTTGTCATTCCTTGGGGGAACACGAGTTTTCGAGAAAATCTCAGAGAAATTCGCGCGGCGGGAAAGTCCTCAACGGCTTGGCAACATTTGTAAGGATGTTCTCGTCGAGGTTCGACAAAATCAGCCGTGCTTCTCGTAGAGCTCTAGAATATGAGTATCGAGAGTATCACTGTTGTTTATGACTAGCGAAGAGCACGGTAGCATTGGATACATTCGCTCGAACGAGAGGTGCTGTGGTATCGATTGATTCGGCGGCGACGGTTTTCTTTTTCGTAAAGAGACCGCTGGTCAAATAATGGAGTTCCGCGCCGGAGGAGTTCATAGAGGGCTTTGTCTGATTGCGAGGTTCCGTGTTTTCTGGCGGGAGACTCAACGGTGACACGCTACTGTTCGCCCGACTTTCGCCTCGTCCGAGTCTCTGTTCATCCGCAAGTTCGCCCGGTCCTCGATCGCACGGTCGGTCTCACTGCCTGACGGACTGACCGAGCGGTCTCAGAATCAACAGCTCCACCGAATCAAACAGCTGCTATAATACAGTCGCGTGCGGACTCCGTTTCCTCAGAATAGACTTCATTTTCTGTTCGCCAGTCCTGTTCTACCATATCTGTCCGACATTCCGGTTGTCCGAGTCTCACGAGGGTTGAGGCGTCTTCGTCGGCGACCGTTTGAAAGAGCCGAGGCCAATCTTGACGCATGAGAACACCAGTCGCCACCGCCTTCTGATCCCCGAATCGAATTAATTCGCGTCAAACTTCGAGCTCTTCAGTACCATCGAGTCAATCAGCGATTGTGATTCGTTCCAAGATCGGTTCGGGCTGCTTCCCTCGCGATTTTCACAGGGAAAAGCAAGCAAAGCTCTTCGAACACGCCGGACCATACCCCTGAAGCACGGCATTCGTTGACTGCCCCTGACTTGATTGTCGAAAAAAAAAGCTGCGCTTCAGGAAAATGGGAGTCACTTCTCTGAAAGTTATGACTGAACCGTCCAGAGCCCTTGTATCGATTCGATCGCGGTCTTTGTGAGTTTCTACATCGCACACAATCTCTCCGACAAAAGGAGATTCATGATTAATTATCGCGCAGAATGCCACAGACGCCATTCTGGGCGAGGCCTTCGAAGGAAGAAGCCGCCGTTGTCGCTGCCGTGCCCGCCGATGTACATGGGGCTGAAACCGCCACCGAAACATGACCGATGATCAGGTATACGCGCGAGTGATGATAAACAAATATGACTTCGACCATAACTCATCTGAAATCGTAGCCAGAGCTCCAGACGACCTACAGCGTAACAATGAGCTGCTACATAGTGTCTCCGTTGATCCGTTGCCGATTACCGAGTCGTTCCTCTTAATCTCTGGTCCGCGGTCGTGTGGTGAATGCCGGCGTGGAACAAGGAAACTGCCGGTCGGGCCGCACGATCAGACCAGCCGGAATTTCAAGGCGTCTCATCGAGGAAGCGGGGAAACAATAAGCCATCGTCTGAGCCGTAGACCGGTCTGACTCTCGAGCGTACCACTGTCTTTGACAGAGAGTCTCTTGAAGCAAATCGGATCATTTCCGGTCTGCAGTCGTGGGAGTGAGCGATTCCTCGAATGCCCCGAAAACTCCGGCCGGGACTCAGGAGAGCTTAAGGAACCGGCTTGGAAAGGGACGGCCGGCGGGGAACGAGTACCCGGAGGGGACGGAGAAGGTCGAGGAGCGCGGGCGTTTCCAAGGCCAGAATTGGCGTCTGCAAGCCTTTGAGTCAGTGAAAGATTCCAGGACATCGAGGGAATATTTACGATGCCATAAATTCCAGCTGATTGCTGCTCTCATTCAGCCGACATTACGATATTTTCCGTCAGCGGGTTCGTGATAGTGACTTTGTTGAAGACAGCTTTCACGTTTCCCCTATCCAAAGTCGTCGGCCCACCGCTTGCAGACTCGAGATTGCTCGTCAAAGTCCACGGCCTGGAATTCCTCCCACCGCATCCAGAGACGCCATGAGTCACAGCGAAACTTATTCAATCATCGCGGAGTTTCCGTCGAGAGTGGTCGGTGTTCGAGGACCAACTCCGAGGGAAGTCGGTTCGATGTTGTTCTTTCATGGAGCGGCGGATAGCTGAACGCGTGGAGCTTTCCATCCTGAACCTGAGGACCATCGGATGCCCTTCGTTTGAGAATGTGATCTGAACCCCATCCGGAGGAAATTCGAGCTCGAGATCCCACTGACCGATGTGGCTCCATTTTGTTTGCGAGTCGCTCATAAGCGACTCCGTCTCTACCTGAAAGAAATCTGCTATTCGAACCAGTGAACATCGGCAAGAAGCTTGATACTCGGGAAGCTCCCCGATATGGCGGAGACTTTTCAGATTGAATGAGGCTCGAGCGCGTTCTACGAGCAGGACATGCCGAGCAAGGTCTCGAGCTCTAGACTCCCATCGCAGTCCGAAGAGGACGGTGAGATTCTACTGATTGGATCAGCAGAGTCCCAGATTGGATACCGCGCTTGCTCGCCAGGACAGATCTTCGAATTAGTCAGTGTCCACCATCGAAACTCCGAGCAGCTGATATGCTTCCCCTCGGAAAACGCCGAGCAGCCCGACCATTTTCGGGAGCCCGGAGTAAGTCGAAGTCTCCGCTGTGCCTCCCGGTTTCGGTCCCGCCGTCCTGAAAAAAACACCAGGCACAACTCTGTGGCGTTTCTCACTCTTTCCTGGAACCAACGAACGATACCGAGTAGCGGGAGGTGAGTTCATTCAACACTATGCGGATGGACAGCTGGGATCGAAAAATGGGAATTCAAGCAGGTGGTGGATCATTCCGCCTGCGGTCGCAGATTGTCGGAGCGCGTCGCCGTCCGCGCCGCTTATGCGATATCGATCGGAAGACGTCGAGAAGACAATGAGCGAGGAACGATGCCCTCTGATCAGAGCTCTCTGGCTGTCATTTTTTATCGCTTCGATTCTCAGAGACCTTGGCGAAACACTCAGAGGGTGGCAGTCACACTGCCGCCGCGAGCGGTAGTGGCGTTGGCGGATGAGGTGTCGCCTACTGTCGGACCTCTGAAGCGCACCTCGCGGGAAGGCCGCGGTTGATTGACCCGTTTGATCGTAACAGTTTCGTCTTGTCGTCTCCGCGGAGCGTTCAACCCCACCGGAGATCTCTCTTGACGACCTTGGAGCTCAGCTTGGGAACGTGGGATTTCACTCGAAAACTGCGTTGCGTTCTTCCAAAGGCAGCTCCGGAAGGAAACATTTTTTTCGTGAGGGTCGTTTGAAAAACGCCGCGGGATCTTTTGAGGGCGAATAAAACCCGAGACAAGACAAAGCGTCAGCGCGGCAGAGGTTAAAGTCCACCGGACTCGGAGTCCAAGGACACAAGTTCGCGAAGAGACGCAGGGGCTTCCTGGCCTCGGCTCGAATCTGTCGCAGTTCGTTAACCTCGCGAATTACTCACTGAGCCCGCCGCTCGCAGCTAGCGCATGTATGTATGTGTGAGGCAAATATTAATTTTGCACCTCTTATGATGTTGTGTTTGTTTTTGTGTGAGCGCGTTTTTCCCCTCTTCTCAGACGCGGCAACATGATTCGCCTTCGTGTCTCCAACTCTATCCGAGTTTCATCGTGACACCGGGTTCAGCTCCTCCTGGCTGAAGTCAACTACGAAGAAGTTGGGGAAAAATCGGATCCGAGAAAATGCCGTCTCAAAACCAAGTTCCGGTCTCCTGGAACCTGAACTCCGACTTGAACCCTGAGGACGCTGATTCCATGATGCAAACTTCGAGAGCCCCACAACAGAACCGTGCTGTGTGAGTTGGTAGAGCCATGAGTCTCTAACGTTTCCCTCATTCTCGGACTGATTCGGTATTTTGGTTTCAAGGAGCGCCGTGACGTCGTTGCTCCAGCTCGGGGCTCTGACCCTGGCTCCGGCGCCAGGGAACATTGCGTCCTCGGCATTGATGATGATTTTCGAATTCCGCCCGTCGCCAGTCCGCGAGTTTGAGAGACTGCGTTCGACTGTCTGTGTGTGCGTGTTGGTCGTGAGATCGAAAGCAAGGCTGTTCCCTCCGCGGCCACATCTAGCGGACTGGAGATAATTTTTGTCCACAAAGGACACGAAAAGAAAAAGAAACTTTGTCTCGTTTGCAGGTTATCCGCCTCCCCATCCGTCTGTTTGTCCGTCCGTTCGCTTCATCGGTCCACGAGTCCGACTGTAGTTCCGTCGGCTGTTTCCATTCGACTATCTTCGATGACGGCAGAGGCGAGCTTTTCGAGTTACCTTCAATGCTCGCGACAGAACGTTATTGGCCAAGATACGGCGGAGTGCGGACGGACAGACGGACTGGACAAACGAACCGACGGACTGGACGAACAGACGGACGCGCAAACGGATGGAGGGACAAACAGAGGGTCCGAAAGACATGTAAACTGAACACAAATACAGGAGCTCGTCGCCGACATCGTTGTATCGAGTTACTCTCCTGGATCGAGAGGAGTAGGGAGCTCTCGATCGCCCCGATGTCTTTCTCGAGGTCATCGTCGGGGATACTACTCGCAGCGGTCGTCGTTGGTTCTCTTGCCGGTGTCGCGGGAAGATAGAGCGCGACCGGCAGTGCTCACAGCTGTGGGTGGAGACGGCACAGTTGTTTGAGGAATTCGATGCATACAGTGGCAACGAAACATCGTTTACTCGTTTCAATCACGCGCGCGGATCTATGCACAGGTATCTGTTCAGTTTTCGGATTAGGCCGTTACTTCTAGATCAGCTGTCCGCCGCAAACCCGATTCGGAGAGCGCTGGCTGGTTTCAGCGACTGGTTAAACGCAAAGCGTTCATGAGAGAAACGACAGCACGGCCGTCACGTTGGCGGCGACGTCGACGCTAACACTAAAGCCAACTTCGCTTGCGAAAACTGTGAGGCGGCTGTCGCCGCCGATGGCCTCCCAGCCTAGTGGCCTATCCCGTCCCTACACACAATGAGCCCAGAGTCACTCACACTACCGATCCATCACAGAACGGTTGACGTTTCAATACGCGTTTGTAGAAACAGAAAAGCCTCCGGAACCCGTGAGCTCGGCAGGCAGGCCACCAGGGCGGCAGTCAGGCCAACGGGATTTATTGTTATTGTTATTGTGAGTGTGTGCGCGCGCGCCTGGCCGCCGCCGCGGTAGCCAGGTTCCAACGACCGGTAGATCGTCGGCCTATCTCGCGCCTGCCCGCCGCCCTATATACTCGCAACTTTGTATTTGCTTGACGCAGCGCGAGCTACTTCGTGAACGCCGCCGAGAGGAGCAACGTACGGTGTGGCTAGCGGCGGATGTAGCGACAGACGGACAGACGTGCTGGCTCACTGACGGATCGGCGGAGAAACGCATGGAGGGCCGGTTGTGAGGCCGAACCGAGGGCAGGAGGGCGGACGAATTTCACGAAGGCCTCGGAAGAGAAAGAGAATCTCCCAACCAAGTTACGGACCAACGGTAAGGCAGTCAGGACGGTCAGGGAAGACGACAGTAATGCAGGCGGGAAGGCGAAACAGGGACTGGCAACCAGGCAGGCGAAAGGGCGAGCTAACCGAGCACCATTGAGGACAATGCGTCGTACTGTAATTTATGGGGAAATTGCTAGACCGTAGCGTCAGAGACTTATTGTCGTCGTCGTCGTCGTCGTGCTCACAGTCGTCGACACAGACGACAACGCCGCTCGCATACACATATAGACGACAGACACACCTAAACGACGAACGCGAGCTATGGGCGCTCGCTCGGCTGTCACGTGTTGGTCGCGGCTTGCCGTCATTCACTCAGTGCGCCAGTTCGGAAAAAGGCTTTCCTTGCTGTTCACCTTCGGAAACGCCATTTCCTTAAAGGGCGAACTTGTATCTTAGTTCCCGTCGTACCGACTCGATCGAGATGCCCGCTGCCGACCCCCCTCATCCTTCACGCGAAGGCAGAATTCCCGCTCTTTCCGGGAGGCTTGTAACGAGATCCCAACTTGGAAGACTTGGATATCGACTGAAAGATGTCTGAGAGCGGAACTTTTTATATATATATTTTTTTCTTCTCTGTTTTTTCTTTTTTCCATTTTTTCTTATTTTCCTATTTTTTTTTCATTTTTCTTCTTTTCTTCTTTTTTCCCGTTTTTTTCTCTATTTCTTCTTTTTTTTTTGGTCGAGAGACTCATAATGGGAATGCCTGGAAGCTTCTTCGATGGCTTTGGGCCGGTCCCCCATGAGCATCGTGAATGGAGAAAGAAGTCGGCCACCGAGGATGGGTGTACCATAAATGAACGGATGATAAGCGATTACAGCTGGAGACAACTGTCAGGTGAGGAGAGCTGTCACGGTGTACCAGGGTACAACGGTCTCAGGCGGTGGATGCAATCACACTTGACTCGGCTGGCAAAACTCGACGTCTCAGCTATTTGCCGGTGGTGATAGAGTTTGATGGTGGGAGTAGATTGCCTACAAAGAACTTTTGTCCTCCTCCCGCGGACACAAAGACTCATCCAGACAGGCAGACATCTACAGCCCATCGGCAGACGAACAGACCGCTGGCTGTCTGCGTGCGTGCGTGCGAGCCTCCCTCGCTGGCGGGCTCGCGCGCGCGCTCGTCTTGCCGCCCACCCCTGTGATCTGAGAGTACTGTAAAAGAAGAAGCGGCGGCGGCAGTGCCAGCGGAATTCTAATACACGCTCTCCCTCGGGGCGAGAAGCAAACTATGCGACCGGCTTGCGACACTGAGAGTTCGTCAACCAGCAGCGTGCGAAGCCGCCCACTCAACTGAGGAAATCGCATCCCTGACTTGCATTGGCGTATTTCAGGCGGATTTTTTTCTGTAGCTCAAAAGTCACGTGAAAGACTTGCGTCTATTTGAATCACCCCAGCCCGACCCGCCATTGCTGGGTACGCCCCCGCCCCCAGGTAGGCGCAACGTGCTCGCGGTGAGGCCGAAGCAACACCCACGCGCTGTCTTACAGGAGCGGCAACTCAGTCCTTGTCGGCGAATTTTCGGACCCCTCGAGCAGTCTCGCACAGTTCTTAGGAAACGTTCACTTGTCGTCTATTATCAAGGAAGCCCGCTCAAAGTCACCGATACGTGTTCACGCGTCTCTCGGCGCGCGCTCCGAGACCCTGTGAGTGATCTCTTTGGTGAGCGACCTTCAATTTCCGCTTTTTTTCTCTTACTTTGAGGACATGCTCGTCTGAGCTGCCACATGCTACAAAACCCGAAGGTCGCGCAGTCTGCTCGAGCTGGAGGAAGAATGCCCACTCGTCCTCCCATACGTTAGCCCGTTTGTCTAAACGACCGACCGACCGACCGGCCGTAAGGCCGGCTGCCTGCGAACCCGTCTGTCTATCGCTCGCTCGGTCAGTCGTTCGTTCAGTCAGTTAGTTTGTTGCTTGGTCGGTCGGTGTTTGCGGCCAGCAGACAGTGGCCTTCCTTCCGCCGCCGCAGCTGCCCCTACGTAAGAGAACGGCGAGGAAGTTCGCCTCCTCGAGGCTTCCTCTGCGTCCAGAGCATCTACGAAAGGCGCTTCCTGCAACGGTCGCTAATCTCGCTGAACCATCCTGACCGAAGCTCGCACCGGCAGCAAATCACACGTACATCACAAGAGGGGTCGGAGCAACACACTGGTCGGTATTTAGTCTGGGACCAATTCGTTAATTATTCCTCATCTCCTAACAGAGCTCGGGGAGAGAAAGAAGACTCGATCCGGGATCTGGGCCAGTGCAAGCAACTGCATTCACTCTGGCCGCAAAACTGTCTTCATTGTTCTGGAACACGATTGCTACAAAAATCGTGAAGCCCACCTAGCTTCAATTCTTGCGTTCGTTCACTGCCTCCACCGCTCTGCAAATTGAATGAATGTGCAACACCATCAAAAACAAGATGTCAGTCGAGAAGAATGAAAGATTCGCCTCTTCGAACTATGTATACAAACTCGCCGGCATGGTGAGCCAGTCGGCTAGCTACGCCGGCAGGCAGGCACATTTATTCAGCCGGCACAACCAGTAGCGAGCAGTCAACCAGCCGAGCAAGCAGTCAAACTCTGTCGCGGCGAGTATCTCCCGCTGTCGATCATAAGAGCAACAACTTTGTAACCATTTTGCACGGGAACCCTGACGGCCTGACCGCACGAGTGCCTGGTAGGCCCGCCGGCGGGCCGGCGACCTCTCCGCGCGCCCAGGAGCACGTTGAGTTTGTGCGGGTAGAACAGCCAGCCGGGCAGGTTAGCTCTGTCACAGGTGTGACAGCAGATTAGCTTCGAACTTCGAGCAGATTAGCGACAGCGGCGGAGCACCGAAGATCTGGAAGGCGAGCTCTGCTTCGCTCGGCGGCCTTCCGGCGAAAGCGCGGTTTCGATGAGCTCCCCTTCGCGTGGCCGGTGTGGCACGCGATCAAATCGACGACCAGTGGTGTCTCATTCGACACCGATCCCCCTAGAATATCACGACACTGCGGACCGGAACGAGTGAATGTTCGATTTCTTACCAGGCTTCTGAACGATTCAGTTAGTTTTATCTTGGGTTTGATCATCGAGTTCCGGTGACAGGAACTGGCAGTGTGTCTCATTGAGCTCGGTGACGCTCCCGTATCTCGTAACGTGTTACGATGCTCCTTCGCAACCACTTTACCACTCGTCGTCACCTCTCTCCCACTCATCTTTGTCCGTCGGGGCAGCCGAGCCAGAAGCCGACTCGAAGAGGATGTGAACTGGCTGGCACAAATAGAAAAGATGTCGGCTATCTTCGGGGACCGGTCCGATCCCCGGCGTTTTTCGTGCGACTCCCAGCAACCCGACCAAGATATATCCCGAGCGCGGGACTGATCCCACTCCAAGATGCCGAGCCCAAAAACAGCTCCGCGGCACTCGATACCGCAGAGGCGTGCCCTCTTAGTGGATGTTACATGCTTTGATGTCGTTGGTTTCGGCACGACGAGGGATGTCCCTCCGATCCCGAGTGGGAATTCCACCCGACACTATCTCCAATCCATCAATCGTTCCATCGGATGCTAACCCGTTTTGCTAAATGTGCGGATCTCCTTCGTATAGCCTTTGATCCCTTGTGGCTCGCCGAGTTCTGGGATGAGGTTCTGATCTCCGCTCGCAGGGGACCCGGTCTCCTGCGTGCTCGGTGTTCCGCCGGCTTCCTCTCCGACCGGGGAAAAAAAGCTCGTTCGCGCGAGCGCGTTCGCAGCCTGACGCGGTTTGCGAAGAACTCGCGTCGCGAGGAAGCCGCGGAGTGCTTTTGATGCCTGGCGGTAATGGCTGGCTTAGGCGAGGTCTACCACAGTCTGTCTATCTTCCGTACTCCCTCCACCAGGATGGATCCTACGTCAGTCTGAAGAGAACTCTTCGTTCTCGCTCACAGGCTCACGGTGCTCAAGGCATACTCTCAACCAGCTCCCCGAATTACCGCTTCCAGCCTCGTCGGGGTTCGAACTCCGTCGAGGTTAGGCGCTAAGCGTTAAGCGGGCTGATCGTGAACTCCGGGAGCGGTGAATCGGATGATGATTTGGACACGAATGTCCTTGGAGCGATCGAGTCCTCCGATACGAAAGTGAAACCGGGTTCCCATGAAGCTTCGCTCCGTCGGCAGTTTTCCTGGACGGAAGCATCCGACACGACAAGTACGAATCCGGAGAATAGCCGTGGGCAAGAATGTGGGGCTGGATTTTTGGCGAGTTTCCTGCTCAGAAAAAGGAAACATTCAATGCTCAATGGTGTAGCAAATTGCGTGCGGTGGGAACTGTGCACTTCGCCGCTGGGTCATTCTGGGAAGCGATCGCAGTCCGAAGGTTGTTCAGATTACGTTTGATCGATCGGATTGAATTGATTGAGGAAAACTCGGAACCAGTCAGGGGCTTTGAATCTGGTTCCGAGCTGGTTAGCGTTATCCGTTTGATTCGTCCCTACCCTGCGACGGGGGACCTTGCTTAGCAGCGGCGATGACTCGGGACGGCAGCACCGGGGAAGTCTGATCTGCAGGGTTCTCAGTCGCTCTCGGGATCAGCAGCCTCGTCTCGCGGTTGTTAACTTCTTCGAGTTCGACGGTGTGTCGGTCGATTAATACTGAACCACTATTAGCATCTTGAATGAGCAAGCGCCTCGGAGAGGATTGAGTCACTGTCTGAGCTCGTCGGCTGGTTGCTCGCGGCCGCCCTTCTCCCCCTCCCCCCTCCTTCCCGGCCCAGGCTCAGCCGCGTGGTCTACTCGCTCGTTCGGCTTGTCAATGAACAGCAACAGAACAGCAGATCAAGGAGACACAAACGAAGCGAACGGGTGAGATAGAACTACCTCTGAAGGATGAAATGACAAAGAGTCTGCCTGACAGAGCGCGAGAGAGAGAGCGTGCTAGCGAGCACGCTGGCGAGTGGCCGCGGATGGAGAACTGCATTTTATGGAGTCGATGTACACACCATTTAACCCGATGCTTCCTACCTTCGTTGCTTCGTGGAGCTTGAGTGCGCGCAGCTGGCCCTCTTGTAGGAGTTTTCCAAATACAGCGTTGGTGAACTTTGCCGGCTGCGTGCGCACAAGCGCAAGTTGGCCGCACGAGAGACTTTGCACGCGTTGAGAGACACCCCGGGCTTCCACCTGACTCTAACGCGAGGGAATCACTTCGGCATCTTCCGACTTCCGGCGTGCCACGAGCGGGTAGGCGAATTCCGTCAAAATTTTCGGCGACATTCACCCAGCGACATTTTCCTTGGAGGGACATTGTGGAGCACTTTGGCGAGCTAAGCAGAAAATTCTGCGCTGACCCCCTTCTGACCAATCATCAAGCGCCTGAATATCCAGCCCAAGAGTGCTGACAGCGAGTCATCGTTGAGATTCATTAGGTTTTGAGGAAGCTCGAACCCGCGTCCAGGACATGTGATTAGCATTCGCCAGAAGTATGGCGTTGCACCTTCCCGAGTGCATTGGCTCGAACGATTGTGCTCGCCGGCCGGGAATGCAACATTAATAAACTCCCTCGCATCCGACCGAGGCTTGTTTGGAATTCGCTTGGCTGTGCCGGATTAATGACTCGGTGCCTTCAGTATCGGATGAATGATCCCCCCATTCTCAGGCTCGGCAGGATCCCGGGAGTGTGTTCGTGGTGGCGAAGGGAGATTGATCAAGCCTGGAATCCGCTCGGCTATGACTGAGCTCGATCGCGTCGCCCTCGACGGCCTCCATACGGCCTGATGATTGTCACGTCAGAGTCCTTCGGGGCCTGCTTGCCGCAGCCGTCCCAGTAGTTGTACTAGTGATGTGACTGACCTCAGAGATAGACGGCGCTCTCCGCCGCTGAATCTGAAATTAGAGACAAAGGGTGGGAGAAGATCGTAACCTCAAACCGGAGCGAGCAAGCGCGAGTGAACGACCGATTGAGCAAAACGAACCGGCGAGAGAGCGAGCCGTGCATTCATCAATCGACATCTTGAAACCACTGCCGTTACGCCTCACCGCCATCGACGGTTGCCAAAGGAAGTTGATCTTGACAGTCGCAGGGTTATCGCCGTGAAAGAATGTGCGGAAACGAAGACCTCCTCCGCTTCCAGCGCGAAAATGGACCGTTATCTGACACGTGTAGATTCGCGGACTCATTCTCCCGCTCTCAAATCGTGGAATCGGCGCCGTTCGCTGGGACGGGGCTACTTCGAAGATGCCGCTGCTGCCGATTCGAGGCTGTTCCCTCAGACCACCGGGAACACGTTCGTTACGGCCGTGATCCGCGCTTATCGCGGAACAGCGAATCCACGGCGAGGGGCGCCTTTGGCTAGACTAGGATAGTTGAGCAATAAGTATCAATGTTCACTGGCATCCGACCGCGGCGCGTGAGGTCAACGACACCTTCACGGCCCGCTCTGCCAGCCCAGGAGGTCGACCGTAGGCCACGGGCCTGTTTCAAGCGGGCCTGCGCCGCTGACTCGTGATGAGAGCCGAGCGGCGGACGGGGAGCTGGCTCCGGAGTCGGCTCCCATCAATCGCACAAATCAATCGGAGCGCGATCGCTTCCCCGTCACAGCCAAGAGTCCGATCGTGCAAAACTGGACTCGTAGCTCAGATTCCTCAGAAACGCTCGTGGGCCGCCGTTCGCAACATCGAAATGCTTCATTTGTTCTTCAGATTCAAGGTCTCCGAAAGCGTTAGCAAACCAGCCGGAAAATCTCAGGCCTCTGCAGTTCCCGAGACCAACATCGTATATCACCAACGGGCCGAGCGCGCGTCTCGTCTCGCTCGCAGTGAAAGCATTCGCCGCCTCCGTCAGCGGGTCGTTCCCGCAACAAGCTATCCCGCAAACGCGCGGGAAAGACGCAGCAACCGACCTCGACGGAGGAATCTTCCTTCTCCGTCGTAGACGCCGACGGTCGCCGCTTCAGGAAAATAACGAGGTGGTTGGTGTCAGTGGCGGCTGCGACGTGCCGACGTCTTTTGAGCATCGGTGTGTTCGAGCGAACCGTCAGACTCTAGCAGCAGGTCAGCACGGAACCGGGTTGTACTCGTGCAATGTATCTAGGTCAAGACAGGCCCGACGACTCGCGCTCATGTCGTTTCAAAACCTCGGACCAGATAGTTGATCGTCGGGCTGCCAGACTCGGGCTCGGAACCCGCTCTCTGTCGAATGCCTTCGAATTAGTCCACGGCGCCGAGGGAGCACCGGGCTCCCGCAACAGGTGAGCGAAACCCGAAGACCGGCCGGAACTAGGACAGGAACGATGAGTGGAACCTGTTGCTAGGCCAAGTAGTCGCCATGATCCGGAGCTCTGTCGTGCAGATCAGACTCTCGAAGGATGGTGAAACTCATAACGTGGAACCGTGTTTCGGCAACGTCTCCCGAAGTCGGTCGAGTCTCGAGCCACATGAACTCGGCCCAAAAAAACGAAAATCCCTCTGCCTCGCTCGATCTCCCCTGAATTTCCTCTGAATCACAATAGCTTTTTAGACCGGCAGCGGGAACGTTGAAATTGCTAAACGAGATCTGTCTCGCATCGCATCCTTAAACTAACAGGTCGATGTGCACTAGTTGGCCTCTTTTCCCGGCCAGGGCACGGAAGACGAGCGCAGCGAGCTCTCCGATTCTGAGCGAATGAACTAAGAATAGATGAAGCTTCATGAAGTTGATGCTCGCCGAGACAATGCCTTTCATCGGGCCGCACACTCCGTGCGCTCACTCTTGCACGTTCGCTCACGTACAGATTGTATTTCCTCGCTGGCAGCTCACATCCCTGTTGGTTGGATAGAAAACACCGGCATTTTCATGAAGTTAGTTTTTGCCACTCGGTCCGACGGTTTTTTCGAGGTGGCGACGGTCGTGGCTCCGGTGATAACGACGGTGGTGGAGATGGTCAACCCGGCACAGATAGAACCCGTTTACCCCAATCCGGACGATTCCGGCTCAGAATAATTGCCGTTCTCGAGACCCTAAATTTTTTTAACAGCCAAAAAGATCGCTCTGCATCCGCCTATAATTTTGGGTGTTTCAGTTTCGGGCAAATGGATGGTCAGTAACTGGGATCCCAGAATGTTTCGCATCCATGCGGCCTGGCGTCGTTGTTTCTGCGCACTGATCGTGACGATGACGACGGCGGCGGCGTTGATGCCGTAACGACGAGGCAACATTGGTGATATCGCGGCTGGTGCAAGCAAATCAATCGGAGTTGCTCTCCAGTCTCTAATTATCGCCCGCCAGAAACTACCTTCATTATTTCCGAACTGCCGCTCCTGTCGAGCGGCGGGGAGGGCGAAAGTATCAACAACAACAGCAACAGTATTTCAGTGAGAGCGTGTAATTAGTTGTTGTACATGGCTGATTACAACTAATTTCCGCAGGGATGCATTCGCAAACTACATGCACCAAGAGAAATGCGTCAGATCAGGAGTTTCGTCGAGATCCGGGCGACAAGAAACGGGCTAGCCGCGGCGGGGCGAATCCAGATCCGAGAACCAAACGCTCCCCGGGGCCTGGAACCTCGAGGGAGTTGGTCAGGAATCCCTGCCAACAACAGAGAACCGGTTGACAGGAAATCTGTGGATGTCAACGAGCCGGCCGGCCGGACGGCCAGCCCGACCTGACGGTGAAACACAGTGATGTCGAAATTCCTCATCGTGTCCCGTCCCTACTGCCTCCAGATGATTTGCACATACAGTGGCGATCGACGGCTGAGATAGCGAAAGGAGTCAACGCCTGCCTCGCAGTCAGATACAACGATAGTGAAATGCAAAGAAGCGGTGCACCCACCTCAATGCAATGTCCGATCTCCTGGTCCCGCGTTCGTCTGACTGAGACATAACAGCGGCGGTTCAAACCGTGCGAATAGCGACAACGACGACGACGATGATGATCTGGCAGGTGATTTTCATGAGTCAGCAGGTTGCGCGACGCCGATCTCACCTCGTTCTCTTGAGCTCTTCTCTGCCTCCCTCTCTCCCTCCGGTCCAGACCGACCGACCGTCCTGACTGGGACGGCCTCGTTGCGGAAGAAAAACCCGTGAGATTGAATGGGGATGCCTTGGATCCCATTGTCGAGTGCGGGGTGCATTCGCCCTCTCGTCGAACGGGTTTAATGAACGTACGGTTTTGACTCGTTCGGCGCGCTCCTCGCGCATTCGACGTCGCCAGCACATGATGGCTCGAGAGGCAGACTGAGTTCAGTGATCTTGATTCGTGGTGTCATCACCGTGGTGTCAGCGATGGCGACCTCCCCGTCTGTGGGCGAAGAAGCAAAACGTCGTTGTCACGAGACGTGGGAGGACGTGTCTCGTGCGCTTCAGGCCAGGCAATCCACGTACGCTCGCAATATCATCCGACTAGGACATCGAGACGCGAGCCACCTCAGCGTGGTGCACGCTCAAAGGCACCTCTTCCGACTCGATCCCTCATTCTTTGTCCTCGGACGTGTAATAAGTCCGAATCGGAGAATTTACGGAAAGAGGGCTCACGGCGGCGGGATACGATTCAGGATCTCAGACAGTGACGGCGGCGCTCGAAATACAAACTCGTCCGTGCTCCCATTGAAACGATAATCTCAGACATACTTAGATATTTCTCGATCCAAGCTGGGTTCTCAGAGCAGCTCAACCGGCGTAGCGGGTTTAATTCGTACTAGATCTTCCCTGCTCGGATCGATGGACAGACTATCCAGAAATGGAATCGCGAGACGATTGATCCACTCTATGCTTCGTTCCGCCACTCAGCTGATTCCCATTGGCTACTGGACAACTCTTCATCTTCCAGGGAAAATCAGTGGGCAGGAAGTTCGTACCGGAGGTCAGGTGGGCAGGCTCGTGTCGAGAAGCAACAGAATCACACAATTCCCAAATGCCTGCGTACGTTCCTGGATGGTCGTTCTGGATGGCCAGGGTTCCAGCGTGCGGTCCCTTCCTTCGACCGCCGGCCTGCCCGGAATTCATCCACACGTTCAAGCGTATTTCATGGTTCACCTAAATGGTCCCCCTGCCTGTCCCGCGAAGAACACTAAAAACTCGCACAGCGGGTCAGCCTAATGGCCTCTCTGCGAATTTATGAGATTCGGACACAGATTGGGAACCCTGCAGAACGTTCAGGTCCCTCAGCGCTCTTCATGGTGCTTTTTGAGATGATCATCGAACGACGGGCTGGCGACGTGCGCTCGAGCTCCCGTTAGTCGGTCACTTCCCTCCGTGCCCTGTTTCTTCCCCTTGAGTGGAAGTGAATTATGATGATGTAGTTTCGCAGTTAAATGAAGCCGTTTAGCGGATTCGGTCTGGGCGCTGGTACTTTCACAGTTGTGGGCACGCAAAATTGTTTCGTGATGCTTGTACTATTAGGCTTGTACTATTATCCGCTCGTCTTTCGCTCGTTGACCAGCCAGGCTGAGTTATGATCGGCAGGATAAGTGAATTAATCGTCGTCCTGCCTCAGAAACAACAGGCTCTTTGCGACGCGGGCGGTGGTTCTGGTTGAACGAAGTGGCTGCAAGAACGAATTCCCAGCGCAGTGCCGAGAGGAATTTTTAATTAGTTTCATAACTCAATCTCAGGTTCGGGCTGAGGCTGTATCCGCAAGCAGTGGCTCTCATCATCGCCGCCGTGGACGAAGTAGGAGTCGAACGGGAGAATAAAAATCACTCGAGCCGTGTTGACAACGTTGGAAGCCGGCTAGACCGGGATATACGGGAAGAGGGAGAGGGGGGAAGAGAGTGAGAGAAGGGTGAAGAGGGAGAGGGGGCAAGAGAGGTCGGAATCGCGTCTGGATGGAACTCTGCCCGCCGATAACTCTCATGAATCAGAGTCTTGCTGGGCTCACTGGGCAGGAAGCTATGCCCACACCGGACTAACGCAGGTATGAGAGAACACAATGCGGGACTCCGGGACTTTGAGACACCTGTCGATCTTTCCGCTCGGCTTTTCTCAACTCCATTGTGCTTTCGATCGTCGCTGATTCGCGACAGGTCCCTTGCGAAGTATCAACAGATACTCGTCAAGACATCGATGTTCGGAAACGCAGGCGGAGGAGTCCCTCTCCAGAGACCGACGAAAACTCAAGGTGTACACATTCAGAGCTCGAGTTCGCTCGCGACAGAACGCTCGTTCACAGTCCTAAATACGTACTGTAGTGATGCCAGTATGTACTCGTGTGAAGGGAAGGCGCCCGGCGCCTTGTTGACTTCCATGGCCTCCCTCGGAAGGATCATTGATATCTCCTGAGCGCAACATTGAAAATACACAAAAATTAATTCACACAGGCGGAA
Source organism: Phytoseiulus persimilis (assembly GCA_037576195.1). Classification (NCBI taxonomy): domain Eukaryota; kingdom Metazoa; phylum Arthropoda; class Arachnida; order Mesostigmata; family Phytoseiidae; genus Phytoseiulus; species Phytoseiulus persimilis. Next base: position 7,369,596 of record CM075103.1, read on the forward strand.
AACAAGTTTTTATTAACAACCATGTGTTCGTGCTCACTAGCGATGAGGCAGTGAGACAGCGCTACCTTCGGAGTGAGTGAGATGAATTGAGAAAGATGGAAAGTGAAATGGATTATGAAAGGTAGGGACTGGAAAGGAAAGAAGACAATCGCGCAGACTAACGGACCGACGAATGTCAAACACATTAGTGAGCGAGCAAGCGCGCCAGCCAGTCATCCAGGCCGACCGCCCAACCGAAAGGACCGCCGGCCGGCCGAGCGGCAGGGAGACGGCCTGGCTGGTCGACAGGCAGGCAGCGAGCTGAGCGATTCGATCCGAGCCGATCTAAAAATAGGGATTGCTTTGGACAACTTTCTAGCGCCTATGGCCAGAAACGAGAGCGGGCGGGCGGGCGAGCAACGGCGAACGCGACGTTCAAATAGAAGAGCTTGGGATTCGTTCTGCTCGAGGATCGATGCATGCGTGAATTGAGCTCGGCCACCTCGACAATACATATGAGCGCATCGATCGAATCGCCCATGACCATCCTTCGGATAGAAGTGACTTCCGCGATCCCATTGGAAATCCACAACGGTGCGATACCGACAACACGTCGAAGCGACCACGAATGCTCGGAATTCCACCCGAACACCTTCGATGGAGTTCCTGTTCCACAAGCGAATGATCCTCGCAAAGTTCCCGAAACGGAATGCCGGGACGGCGTGGATTGGGCGAGTGATGATCCGTGGCTGCGGCGGCAACGATGGTAGCGTCAATTGCTCGCATGCCACTCGCCAGCCGGTCGGCGAGTGGCACTGCTTGTCAAGATATCAATTCGTTCGATCAATCCATGAATCGGGCGAAAGCGGACTGCCCGGATTGCAGAGCTCGCGGATTGTGCGAAATCGCGACTTCTGGTTCGGGCAAGAACCGAGAGTGTGGGGAGCCACCACGACAGCAGGCACTCTCCAGCTCCGGCTTTCCAGTCGTGAGGCGCTGGAGTCGCTCCGAAACTCCTCCGAGAAGTCTCCCCCGAAGTTGTGTTGGAAAATGAAAGGTGCTCGTTCGTTGTCTAATCTTATCAGCGGTTCCATTCCATAAATATGTGCATTAGTTTTGCTATGCACCCTTCCCGTGGCGACGGAGTACTTCATCGAGGGGACGCATCGCCGCCTACGCCGCGTGTGCTCTGCAACCAGCTCTGCCAGCTGACGGACTTCATCCTTTTGTCGCTGTCTGGCCGCGCTCGCTTTCGTTCATTGGTCGCTGCGCCACTTCCTCTCGGTGGACGAGCTTCCTCTCGCAGCGCAGTGTCTGACTACTGTGATATGCGAGGGCTTTGCGACGAGAAGTTTGGATGCAGCTTTTGCACCGGGGCGGGAACGCCGCGCAGACGGCAGAGGGAAACGACTGCGGCGGCGACAGCAGCAGCAGGAGATAAAGGGTTTAGAGTTGAACTTCAGATGAGCAAGCAGCCACCTCCGAGGCCGTCCTTTCAAATGAAGAAACGGAGCTCAACGCCAGGAGGACTGCCGCGGCAGAAGCGACCTGAACGGCGAAGAGGATTTCTCGCCGGCTTGGAAACCTGTCGGGGCGTTTCAGGAGTGTAGAGGGAAACGAACGGGAAAAAAAGAAAACTGCTGAACCCGGCTGCGATGTTGTCACAAAACCTCCTGAAGGCGTTTCTCAGTAACGTGGCTCGAAAGATTGACGCTTTCGTGCAGATCATCGAAAGCATTCAGCGTCTCCGGAGCTATCTACCGACTGAAGGAGGTACCCTTCCCCCGTTTCCATGCGGAACTTTGCCGGCGCCGGCGAATTCTCCTCGGATCACAACTGGTTTCTGCCTGAATGTCCGCCTGAACGCCATAACTGCAGTGACGATAAACGTCACCGGCTCGGCGTCCTGTTGCGGCACAATCCCTCGCCGGAACCCTGGGATAAATGCGTCCGTTCTGCTAACTGCCGCCGAGACTTCATCGATGAAGAGATCTTCAAAAGATCTGACGCCGCGGTGTCACTCAGACCTGTGGGGTGCTCTGCTGGCCGCGTCGTCTTGGGCGTTCTCAGCCACTGATGAAAGGATTAACAGCGGGAGGGAAAACATCCGTCTCGGGTTTTTACGCAAGGCGCCAGCGATCTCCGGAGGAGAGTCGACGAGAAGCATCATGTTCATTCAGTCTGTTTGTCCACTGCCTGGAGCGGGCCTTGCGCTCGTGGCTGGACGATAACTCCAGCTGGCAGTCTTTTCTGTCGTTTTTTTTTTGTTTCGCATGAGAATATTGGAAGTGTTTGAATATTCATCCTGTGTGAATAAAATCATTCGATGCAGACTCAGCTGGAGCGGGATCAACGATCACTCCAACGACAGTTCGCTCCTGGATTCAACAGGCGATCCCATCTGAGTTCGGCTCCAAAATCCACCGGCTCGGCTCGATCTTCGAAAGTTCGGTTTCGATCTTTCTCGCTGTAAATAATGCGACTTCGCTCCGACTTCGTGACTGGCTGACACGGATCTGCAGACGACCATTTGAGAGGATTAATTTGCAGGATTAGTATTCCCGCTTTCTGAGTGTTTCACAATCAAAACACTTTGTGACCGCCGATTAAATATGGAAACATTCTCCGAGCGGGATGGTTACGTGTGTTTGATGTTTTTCCCTTGTAAAGTGGGCGCGAGCAAACAATGCTTGTGCGCACAACAACCGATCGCAAACTTCGTTTCGGAAACAAATCCGAAGCACCCGCTGAATGCGGCGCGAATTAATGTCCAAAACCCGTAGTCCAGTTCCACGACTGTTTTTGGAATTTCCATCGGAGCGCTTCGATACAAAAACAAATCGAAACAAAAATCCGAGCCCTCGGAAATGGATTCTGAATGTTCCCGCGTGGAGCTCGTTGAAACCGAATCCGGGTGCTTGGCTAAGCGGAGTGTTTTGCGGCCGCGAAGCCCCGCCGCCGAATTGATCCCAGTTCAGACGTCCGGTTTCGGTGCAGGGCCGGAGTCCCAGGGCCTGGCCTCTCGGACAACTCTCGGCGAATCTCTCACCGAATCACCCAATCAGCGAATCACTGATTCGGCGGGTAAGTGACCCAAGAGTGCAAGACCGGGTGTTCAGGCTCATTTCCCATCGCGGGTCAGCCCGAGAACCCTCCGAGGAGATGATCAGAACAGATTCGAGATCTGTTCGCATTTAACACCTAATTAATAAGCGCTGACGCCTAAAAACACACTCAGGCGTTCACGAACAGAGGAAACGACCAGCGGTGTCTCGAACGGACGACGACGACGCGGCCCGGCTGTCGACTGATGGCAAGTTGGCCGTAGGTGGCGATGCCGCCCGCCATTGCTGATTTTTTGTAGTTTTTCTTTATTTTTAAGGATGGCTAAGCCTGTCTAGTTGGCCGACTGGTTGGAAGCTCACCTCTGTCTGCTCCTATATCTTTCTCTCAAGAAAAACTTTGGGAGACCTAGTCGACATGTCGTCCGACCCTGTCGCGGTGTCTTGAAACAATATTTTTTATGCATAACGCAAGAGATCAGTACCAGCTAAATGGCTCGGTGTTGGTTTGCGTGCATGCGCGCGCGCGCGCGAGCCTGGCTGCCGGCCTGAGATCCTCTCTGCTGAAAAAATCGCCTAACGAAAACTTGCTCGGCCGTAACCACGACTCGTCGAGCCGGCCGTCGGAGCCATCGCCGCGAGTCTGCTGCTGCTGGTGCCGTTTAACTCTGAATTTAGCCGAGTATTGGCTGAGAATAGTTGCTCTGCAGCCACCTTCTCCGTTTAATAGGTCATCGCCCGGAACAGGCCGAAGTCGTTGGCGGTGATGGTCTCAGTCCTGGCCGCAGTTGTGGTGGGCCTTTTATAGCCAAGCACAAAGACTTCATTTTCGCAGCGGGGGCGGCGGCGGCGGCGACAGAAAGCACGGAAAAGACGACGAAGTTTGTCATCGAATTCGCCGTCCCAATAGCGAGGACTCGACTCACCTCGCAAGCTGCAACGCCAGACAGCCAGTCGAGTCAAAAGTCGAGCCACCCGGTCGGCCTCTTTGCTCACCCGCCGATGTCAAGCGGAGCGAGCTCACGGATCTTTCGACGATAGGCAGAAGATACATCGTAGCTCCGATCCCGGCCAGCGAGCACACTGCTCTTCGAAACCGCTTAATCCGCTGGAAATCTCAAAGATTGTTTTCCTCATCTGACGCCAGCACCTCGACGAACCACCGCGCCCCAATGCTTAGGGCAGCCAGGCTGCCCAGAACTGAGAGAGACTCCGCGCCTGAATCTCGACACAATGTTCTAATCTGATCACGTCATTGACGAGACCTTAGGCGAGAGAGTTCTTTCACCTCTCGGACCAGACGAGCTGAGCGCGCAGTTTTAGACTCGAACTCGAGCCCACGGGTGTTGAGGGAGTGCACGACCTTGCGAACTTGTCTCCCCGACGTTAATTAGACACTGACTGCTTGAGCGACGTCTCGCGGTCTCCGATTCAATCGTGATACCTTCAAGTGTGGGCTTTTGGGAACTTCTCGACGAGCACGATCGAAAGAACACATACACGGAACACGACGACCGAATCGAACGTTTCGTCGTTCGGATCTCTCGAAAGGCTTGCTCGTGTTGTTCTGACATTGCTTTGTCTTCGGCGCTGACTCTTTAATGATCTCCGATGGCGAGCTTCCCATGGCTTCGGCGCTATGCAGCTCATAAACGCCGGCGATGTATTATTAGACGGGCCTTGTCGCTCACGAAAGGCACAAAGTACCACACGCATCTGAACATCACGAGGGTGACAGACGAGTCCGGGCAAAAAGCTCTCGAGATCGGTACGGAGTCCCCCCAACATGCATCCGCTCCAATCGTGATGAGCTGCGGGAAAGATGGAAGCTTGACGCAATGATTCGCATCGAGCGAACCCGGGAAGAGGACCGAGAAGTCTCGAACGCTTGAGAGCTATGTCATCGAGGAACCACAATTGAACGAATGATCCACAGCGAGCTCTGCACCCGTTCCAGGATCATGGCCGGGACTCGAATCAGAACGAACGTCGATGAATAATATGATGCAGGGCTCAGAACAGCGATGGTAAGCTCTCGTTCGCAAGCACTTGACATGCCAACAGGCTGTCAAGGGTGATTCGCCGTCACCTAGCATCCGTCCGTCACAGAAGTCGCGCCCAGAACCCCGAGGCTCTCACACGACAACTATCTCATCATACCGTTGACACGAGCTACTCGAGTTTTGGATGTGGTTTTTATTACGACGCTCTTTAACCTTTTTTTTTCTTTTATCGGTGGACGGTCCACACGTGAACGAGCGTCCCCTCCTTGAGCCCTCTTGGAAGTCGGGCGAGCCGTTCTCTCGCCGCCGTTAACCCAGCGGCTCCTCCACTGGCTGTATCGACTCGACTTCTTAGTCATCGTCGATATTCGAATCGGCGTTGATACTGTTTGTGTCGCTGGAGTCATCTGTCGAACGACAGCGTCGGCGGAGGGTTTTCGGGAAGGAGTTCCACTGAACTCAGTTTTCACGCAGCTGTTCAAGCTGCATCAATAGACACGCGTGCAACTCGTTGCGTGCGAGAGTTTGCCCCAATCGTTCCGAGAGCCAAGTAGAGCAGGGGAGTTTTCTTTTATTCCAATTGTGTTCGTGAGCGCCCAGCACCCACTTGAACGGAGCGTCGTGAGCGTGTGCCTCATCCCAAGCTGGGTCCCTTCCTGTGGACGAGTGAATACGAACGGCGACGAACAAGTAGTTCTCGCCCACGGAACGCGTCGCATTGTACCGTTCAAGCGGCATTCCATTTTGAGTCGCGTCCTGGAGCCTCAGTTCCACAGAGGAAACCTCCCGATATCCGTGTTTTTCGTTGTCGATCAATTAATGTTCTCGGCTGCTGGTCATCATTTGATCAACCGATTCTCCGTGGCCTGGACAGAGGGGGCCGTCTGTTCCTTTTTTCCTCACATTTTAATCCATTTCCCAGATATGGGAGCATTAGCGAAACCGTGTTTGAAATCAAAACTTGGAGGTGATTGAGGGGATGCTTCTTGGTTATCGGGATTTCGAGCTGGAGGGGTAATCCTTGCTCATTGATGGAATGCCCCAGGTGGTGGACCCATGTGCCTACTTGCAGAAGAACTTCCTTTTCGGGATTTCCATGAATCTTTTGGAGGGACTCACCCCATCTCTGACCCACAATGGGCACGCAAAACATGGCCTGGCCTCTGAGGCCGCCAATTTACCTCGTAGAGAAAAGCTCCAACCGTGGATTAGTCATTTGTGATCGGGACGATCATAAGGGAAAGCTGAGCCTTATGGAGAAAGGATGCGGACGACTCCCCGCTCATATACGAGGGGAAGGAGTATGCACGCGGGAAGAACTTCGGGCCACCCATTTTTCGTCCCGGGACGAAGCTGCTGATCGAGAACTTCGGTGAGAATCCATGACTAGTATCGTCTGAGGAAATCTCCCAGTTCCAGGTATTCTCCAGATTTCCCGAAGAAAATCGCGGATCAACGGTGAACCCATTCGATGGTCCGCCCAAAAGCGGGAGGAGGCTCTTCGATGCATAGGGGTTGCATGGGAACTCGAAATCTTAATAAAGAACTTTTGGTTGTTAGGGAGCGCTGTGGAATGAGATCTGCGACCAGTTGCGTCGACTGGAGACCAAATACCTAATTCGAGTTCGGGTCTGCGTGCAGGAGAACCTCGGTCTGTGGGTTTCCTGGGCGGGCTCTTACAAGCGATCGAAGCGTCCGATACAATTTGTACTTGATATTTATGATTGATTGCGTGGTGAATATTTCAATAGCCTCGTTTGCAAGAGACCTACCGACTTGAGAGAGATTCAGACACCGAGGTAGAGACACCGTGAACGACTGGCTAGTCGAAAGTGATCCTGGACCAATATCAGGAGTCCTGGGTCCTTTTGTTTGGGTGAGTGGTTACCGCGGAGGCTCCGGCTACAACCTCTTCGCCGCTGAGTGTCGAACATCCAGATAGAGGGAGAGGCTAATGCTGTCCCAAACTTAAGTCGGCTCGGGCGAGTTGAGCGACTGCTGCGGCGGGGGAGCATCGCCAACGAAACCGGCGGTCATTGTCATCGACAACTCGGAGATCCTTAACGACAGGGAAGGCAGAATAATTTTTCTTAGCGATGGTTTTTTGTTTTCGCTTGGTCTGTCAGAGTTGGGGTCGTTCGTCCATCCGTCAGTTTCTTGTTTCTGCTCGTTTCTGTCGAGGCTTCGAGTTCTCGTGTCGGCCTCCGAGAGTTACTATGTTGCGCTCGCCGTTGCCTAAAACAAGGCGAGAATTATCGCAAACGATGCCTTGCAGCAGCAGCTTCTTCTTCTCTCATCGGTTCTCTCACTTACTCACAACGGATGCTGCTGTTGCTGCTGGTCGGAGATATTTATCTTCGAGTCAGCCTTGCCACAGCTCTGAGCTACTCGAAATAACAAACGAAAATGAGAGTGAACTTGAGCTTACCACACGGACACACACGCACAAAAAAATCAAACTAAAAATATCCAGATCATTACTACCGTTCTCTTTAACAAAAGCCAAGACTACTGTCACGGCACCTCAACTCCGAGTCGGTCTGTCCGTGGCGTTCGTTCTTCGTCGTCGTTGTCTCGCACTACTGTCATGGGCTGAGGGATGTCAACATTGTCGTGACAGACCCGATGTGGGTTTCTGCGCGATGCCCGATCGCATTTCATGGAACCTCAGTGAGGACGGGGTTGAGTTCCTCGCAGGCGACTTTTACGCAGCCGGACTGTCGGAGCAGGGTTCCAGAGCTTCGAGTTGTCCTCGAGGAAGTCACGTGGTCCAACGTGGTGAGCGTCTTGAGCTAAGGAGGACCGTTTGATCCTGCACCTGTTGGCTAGCTCGTCTAGAGCTCCAGCTGAAAAGTATCGAGACCCTGAGATCCGCAGACCAAAAGTGACATCGTTTGACGGACATCCTCGAATCATCGAGTGAGCCACCTACCGCTGCTTAGGCTATGTGTCTTCTGTTTCCGGCCACATGGCGCCAGCGGAGAGCCCCTCGAAATTTTCGGAAGAACTTTTCCCTTTTTCGTCGTCGTCGTCGTCTCCGTCGGTTGACACTTTTTCACCACCTTTGCTCAACTGGCAGGAGACCGGAGTAGTCTGCCGTCCAGGTGAGCAAATTAAGTTTCCTTCTTCTCCCTCTTGGAGCCTTCATTAATCAGCGGATGGACCGTCCAGCCTTTGACTGACTGCTTGGCGGCCTGCCCGCTCGGCTCGTCGCGCGCTCAGCTCCTCAAAAAGCTCGGCCGGCTGACTATACGTTGCTAACGGTTCCTTGGTGCCAGCACGCTGGTTAGCCGCCTCTACAACAACAATGACAGCGAGGGCGGCAGCCGGGAACCGGGAGAGTTTGCTCTCGCTGCTTCCATTTTCCCCGGCGGCCTCCACCGTCGTTCGGGGAAACGGTTCAGGCAGAACTGTCCCCTAATCGCAAAATTGAGTTTCGATCGAGGACGAAACTCCGACGATCTCAGGGGAGGAAAGCTTAACGCGAAGCCGCCCCGGAGAGTTCCGCGCCTGAGGTTAAGATTTCGACCGGCATTCGGCGCTGAAGTCAGATGTTGACGCCGCTTTCGAGACCTTCACAAGGCGCCGGCGTGACTTCGGCCTGCAGGCAGCGGATTTGTGGATCCGCCACTGAGCAGGACCGCCACATACAGGCTGCGCGAGCTCTCGGCGGAACACATTCGAAACGGCCAGCGCATCCGGCATATGCACATACGTTCGACTCATTGTCCGTAGTGACAGAGGTTTTGTCACGCCGTGTCATTTATTCATTTGATGACGGCGGTTCTGAGTGAGTTGAGAGATTTCAGCCGGCGCGCGGCCCGATGAACGGCAACCGAAAGAGCCACCAACGAACTCTGTCATCATCGGCAACAACAATTGTGCTGAATGGCTGCCGGCTCCCGAGCCGACGGGCCCGTGGAGGGCCAGACCTGCGCGGGAGAATGGATGGGGCAAACAAACCTGAAATGAGGATCCAAACAGATAAAGCGACGCTCGTTCGCTCACTCGCAACAAATCTCGAGCAATCATCCAACACATCCTGTTGGAGATATTAAATTACGTATTTTATCGCTGCTCCTTCTGAACGCTGTCCTGCTGCCTTTACCCTACAAGGCCATTCCCCGGAACCTCTTCGTTCCGCGCTCTTTCAGCCAGGGGTACCCCTGATTCACTTCCAATTCCCTCTCAGAACCAGATGAAGTTCACTTCGAGACCTGCCTCGTGAGCATTGGAAGTCATGACGCTGTACTTGACCGTTACATCAATGCTTCTCTCTCGGTTTCAGTGCGTCTCTTTGTTCCTTATTTATTTCGTTTCGTTTCGACCGTTCTCGAAAAGCATGGTTCCCGATACTGGGTTCGATCAGCTGAGGTCCCCCTCGAAGTCCTCCGGAGAGAAACTAGTCGTTCCGGCGTTTGAAAGGATCTAGGAGTCAATCGAACGCGCGGCCGGCTCGAATCAAACATTAATCAATAACAATAAGCACGAGTATTCAGACCGGCTGCGGCGGCCGAACCTGAAGAGAATTCGGAGTGGGTGAAATGAGTGCCGATCATTCGAACGAGTGTCTGAATGAGCGGACAACATTGGCAGGGGAATAGTGATGGTGGCCGAGCAAGAAAAAAGGCACGCAGACAAAAGGTCCGTGAAAGAGAAAATACGAAGAAGGGCGCGCGGGAGACGGCGGCGAAACAGGGAAAGGTTCAGCAAATCGTAGTTCCTTTTTACGATTGCCTCCGTCCGTCGCATCGTTGTGAACTGGTGCAGGTGTCGAAATGTGTTCCTTTCGACTTTCCTCACTCCTAAGTCATTGTATTATTCGACCACAACCGAGGGCTGCGGCGCCAAACACATCTCGCCGCCCGTTGAGCGCCTAATAGCTTTTAAACATAGCGTGTCTTTCTTCAGTCCTTCTAAATTTCCTGGCGCGATGTGCCTGGTCGTGGCCGTCGTATTCTTTGACTTCTCTCGCGCGATGTCTCCGTTTCCTATCGCGCTTCTCGTTCCTGTCGGTCCTCCAACCGTAACGATCCCAGCCAACCTCTCCACTAGACTCGACCTGGAGTGGCTGCCTGTCCACCCGCGGTCCAGGCCCGCGGACCCTCGAGTAAGTGGCTCCCCGTCACCCCCGCGGCCGCCGACACTTCTTTCAACTTCGCGCTCACTTTCGAGTGGTTCGCTGAAAAGGAAGGAGCTCTTCGCTTTGAGTCGCTTATTAGTCGCTTGCATGACAATTCCAGTCGAGTTCAAGTACGCCCCCAGTTTGAGGGTATCATGCCTCGAGTGCCTTGGCCAACTCTACTTTCTTTTTGAAAGGTGAAGGGGGAAAGGGGGGAGGGCAGGCGAGTTCCAGAAGGTCGGCCCCGGCTCGGCGCTCACAACCGCGACGAATACAGTGTTTTGTTCCATCAACATTCATTCAGTAGTTGTGTTTCTAGCCGCGGCAGCAATGCAGAGGAAGATCTCATATATCTATTTTAAGGATCGAGCCGAAAGAGGAGCCGAGACGAACCATTACGGAATTATAGTCGCTCGCATGCATGCACCAGGAGAAGGAGCGAAAGCTCGAAGACACACGAGCCACACACAGAAGAACACTCACAAAACATAATCGTGGTCGGTGAGCAGCACTTGGCACTCGGAGAATTCTTCACGAGCGATTTTTTTCATTCCATCGTGACCTGATGCTGCAGCCGCGCGCCGTCCCTTCTCGTTCCCCGAGAGCGATTCTTTAAATAGAGGGACTGTTGTAATATACGACTTGACCTGGAACGACTGTAGCACGTCATCTAGCATACAACTCCGATTCGATTGACGTCCGCTTGAGCGATCCCGGTGATCATCTCTGGCTCAAGTCAAGTTCCAGGTCTACAGCTGATTGAGATACCAAATTTTCCAAACACTTCTCCGGAGGATTGAGGCTGGTTGGATTTTCTCTTCCGCGTCCACTTTCCGCTATTCTGCTCGCTGTGTGACTTTCTCTATCATTTCTCTCTCTTTCCCCATCACCCCCTCTCTCTCTTTCCCTATCTCTCTCTCTCTCTCGAGTATCCTCATAAGACCCCAGAATGGTACCTCAGATCAGCCGCGGGGTGGGAGTGCTCGCCTATCCGGGTATCGGTTTCCGAAATCTGAGACGAGTTCAGATTATAACCGGGGAGCTAAAGGCTTGCGGGTTTCGTGTTATGGTCGGCGTTTTAGGTTTCCGGCATCATGTAACGCGGCCGCAGGTTCACGCGACCTTGTCCCAACGGTCGGCTCAGACCCGCTTATGCGTGGATAGACTTCCCGATTGTTCTCGTAATAAGAGTATCGAGTGTTGTTGGCCTCGTCAGCAGTGATACCTCCGATTCGTAACAATGTATTGTGGTGCCGCCCTGGCGAGTCTCGCGTCTTGACTTTGACACTGGCTGCAGCGGATTAACGCGACAACTTCCGAGAGAGACGAAAAGGTTCCGTCGTTGAGGGTTGGTACCGGAGAGTTCTGCGAGACCACCCGAACATGGTGGAGCTGAAGTCTTCTGTGCGCTTCGCTAAATCGGTAGAACTTTTTGAGACGATGAACGGAACGAAGAGAACGGTCACCGGATCGAGGAAAGACGGAGTGGGAGCAAAACGAACGTTAAGTAGAGTGTTGTGGTAAAATGTTGTGCCTTTCACCCTCGAGTGGATTCACTTAATGGAGCAGCAGCAGTGACGGCTGCCTGGTTCAAGCCAACGAGTCGTTACGAACAGATCGCTGGGCTCTGAATCTAATTTTAGTCCGAGCATTGAAGGATTGAGAGCAGTCAGAGGGGAGAAACATTTCCGACATTTGACAAACTCTCGGACCGACAGAATGACTGAGCGACCGAGGGAGGATATGTCAGTGAGTTCTGAGCCGACCGAGCCCACCGTAAAGTAGTACAATGGCCGGAGCTCGGGGCTGCTACGAGGACTCAACGAGGACCTGGAGCAGATCGGCTGCGAATCAACGGCGGGGAAGGAGCTCCACCATGGCTGGCTACGAAGGAGGGGATGTCGGGAACGGGCAGGAGCTGTGGAAGCCGGGGGAAGGAGATGGAAAAAGACGACAAGGAGCTTAATCTTGTTACCAAGTAGCGAAATTGAACATATACCGCGCAAGCAGCAATGCATTAGTTGTGAACGAAGTCGATGCACACGCCTTCTTTTCCTATGTGCTAGGCAGCCGCCGCCGCTACGACCCAATTGGAGGGCTAAAGGCTTTCTGGTTGCGAGCCCAGATTGATTTCCTGTCACCGTGCGGTCGCTCGGTCGTTTTGTGGAGCTCCAAGCTGGAGAGAGGAAGAGAACGAAGACCTAATTTGCTCACGCGGCCCAACGGACGCGAGTGCCGTACTCCGGAGCTAAGGTAGCTGGAGCCCCGCGATATTCACAGCGAGGACGCCACTGTAACGCATTCGCACAAGACTCGTGAGAGGGGAGCGATCGAGATGAGAGAACGGCGGAGAACTCATTCCTCGTCTCACGGAGACGCTCTAGATGAAGTTCGAACGGATGAGCATGGTTACTTTCCGGCAAGCTCGAGCGAGAATCCCTGCTCGTTATTCTCGTTCCATTACTTTTTTTTTTCTCGCTGCGTTCGCTCCTCTTTCTGATGAAAGAAATAGAGCGTCTCCCTCCTACTCCTCGCTACATTATTGCACTGTTTCCCGGGGTTGAGTCCAGGTTTCCTGCAGCCACGGCTGTCTTTCAGCTTCTCGTCAGATCTGACTCTTGTTTTTTCTTCGCACCCATATCGTTTTCGTGTTTTTCTTTGCTCTTTCCGCACACCACTATATACCTAGCGTGGTTCTTGGCCGACCGAGAGTCCTGTCCGCTCGACGGGAAGGACGAAGCTTCTCGTAATAAGGGGATAGTTACCAAAAGGAAGAGGGATCGACGAGCACAGCAACGAACACCCTGCCAGTCGGGAGGATGAGGCAATCTCCTCCAGATTGTCACTCCTGGTGTTTGTTGTTATTTCTAGGACCACACGCGCATCAGTGGCAGCAGCCGCTGCTGCAGCAACAGCGGTCGAAGCTTTACCAACCCTGAGCGCAGCTCCGCTAGCGTCACGCATGGCAAGGTAACCTTCCGAGTGAAGTACTAGTGCATGAGCGTACGAAGTAAACCAATGTACTCTTTGTGATTTTCGGAGCTAGGATGTTCAGGCATAGATCATTTCATACACCCCATCGATCCATAGGGATAGATGGGATGTATGAAATGTATCTATCCCTATGGATAGATGGGATGGATGAGTCTTTGATGGCTGAGCTTATCTGTTTTCTCGGCAATAATGCATATTCCATCAATCTATCCACGCATCTGTCCATGGATTGATGGATGATGATCGATGAAATATGCCCGAACTTCGCAGCTCTACTGATTTTGTTCTCATTGTTCGTGGGCTGGCCGCTGGAGGCATTCTAGGGGAGATCTTCTTTTCCGAAGCAAATCTGTGGGATTCGTCAACTTTGAGCTCAACGAACGTGTAATGAATTTGAGTTCTCATCAAACCCTGTCCGAAGTTTATGTCAGTGAGGTCTGATAGGCCGGCGAGGTCTGACGGAAATTACTGCTCGCACCCAGCAGACTTCGGAGGCTTTGGGCTACAGCAACGAGTTTCAAAATTGTCCGTTTGACTCAACGTGTGGAGAGAGCTCCGATCTCAGCGGGAGAGCTCATGGAAACATTTCCGCTGACTCACTTTTCGAACACTGTCCGCGGAAAGATTCTCTTTGGTGGAGCCGCGGCTCGTTGGAAGCTGAGCAGGTGATAACCGGGAATGAAATACACATAGAGAACGTTTCCAACTCGAATGTTAGCGTTCAGGCCTTCAAACCTGGCTCCCCAAGAGCACCCCCAGGCTGTGTTAATCGCTAAGGTCTTCCTTTCCTTTGATCCAGCCCACGCGTCGTTTTTTTCGAACATGAACATGCGTTTGAATCAGAAACATAGAGAACCCAACCTGACCTGTCGATCGAATGCGGTCTCGCTCGGAACAATTCCCGCACATTTGTATCTTTTCTCTCGATAGCTCATTCGTAGCACCTCTGGAGAGGCCGAAGAGAAACAGTAGAAGGGCCGGAATGCTTGCTGGCTCGACGCACGGTTAGAACAGGGAGCGAAACTCGGAGAGGTGCAGGAATGATCAACTCGCAGTTCACAAACACGTCAATGCCTGCCCTGACCCTATCCCGGGCGTTTCTGACATGCGCGAACTTTTCGCAGTCGGTTTGTAGCATCCGCTTGGCTTATGGGGAACCCGTCGTCGGGCCGAGCCCGAACCGCGTCGGGGATTTCAAGTCGGCTTCACGTCGAGACGCCGCTGATGACGATTGGGGCCCTGAGCGAATTCAGCTTGCGCCGCCGCTATCGCAGAGTTGTTTCTTCCATTTTCATTTTCTCCGCTGTTATCCCCTCGTTCCCCACCTGAAGACATCGTGATGAGCGAGAAGACGCTCCGCTTTACACACCTTCCGAGGGTTTCCACTGCTGTCCTGATGTCCCTGGCGTTGAAAATGTCCTTTTCGAGTGGGACGGTGTTGGTCGCGAGACCGCAGTCGGAATGGAGGAAGGCCGCCCGCTTCTTCGCTTCAATTCTTTTGTTGCTGACACCGCCGCCACCGCCGCCATGCATTTGACTTGTCTTGCCTGACACTGAAACTAATGGTTTCCTCTCTTAAAATATCCCAACACTCTTCGGCGTTCAACAGACATGAATCTTTCGGCCTTCTCAAGGGTTGGCCGGCGCGTCTGACGCCTGTCGGTATCTCGGTGGGCCGCCACGATCCAGGGCGCTCAATCTTTCAATGAAGACGGGTCATTAGGGTGGAATTCCGCCGAGCTCTAATCTGGACAGTGCTCGGTCCGCCGAGATATCATCCCAGCCCGATACCGCGGATTCAAGCGGCTCGATTTCATGACTTTCCTCCGGCGGGAATGCTCCTCTCCTCCAATCGACTCAAGGGGTTGAGAGGGAGGCCGGTCGGTTTCCAGGCGGAACTGACGAACGCATCAGCTTGCTAACCAACCCGCAAGTTCGCTCCGACGGAGCAACGTCGCGAGTTATCGACCGATCATCTAATGAACTGAACGACAGACCCAACGTCCACTCTGTCCGTCTGTGAGACAAACGGAAAGTTTGAATCGGTCCAGTGAAATCGTTCAGCCAAGGTGCTTGTTGCTAGATGCTGCTGAGCAGATATGAGACATAGACGAGCGGTACAATTATTTCTACAAATTATGGCATGGCTAAGCTGTCGCAAACGATGTGTTGTGAGAATGTTGCCGGAGGTGCTCGGTTTCGCTCGAGCCAGCGCTCGATCCCGAGACACTAAATTTGGTCATTATCGTACTGATTGGATGTGCGCGACATCAACACGACGACTTTTGGCCCGAAGGTGAACGCGCTCGCGGGACAGAACATTCTGCACCGCCGCTTCACGGGTCGCCGGTCTGCGTTGTCGTCGAAAGTGACTTCAGACACGTCAATCACGGAATGCAAGATCTGCCTTATCGATCACTGATTCTAGTCCGAATGCTTCTTCATCGATTGCTCACTCTAGTCCACAAGGCTCTCGGCCGGGCGGTTAAGGTGGTCAGAGCGGGTCCGCGTGCACCGCTCCGGGGTGCCAGAAAATTCCTCGTTCGGAAATGGTTATTGGCTGAGAACGAAACGGCTCTTGTCACGCTAATTGAGTGTGAAGCGAGAGGAATAATGGGATCAGTCCGGCTTGTGCGCGAGTAAACAATCGGCGCTCTTGTGTCCTGAAAATCCTGGAGTTATCAGGCCAAAGGGGCGCAGCCCCCGAGGGCCTTCGGTGGGGGAGCGCAGCAAAGTGAAGGGAGTGGCAGCGGAGGGGTGCAAAATAGCTGCAGGGAGCATTCGAATGTTACAATTGTCGACATCTTCGCTCTCTTGGATATCCTCAGAAGCAGTCGGAGCTTGTCAGGTGGGAGAGAGTTTGAGAGTCCATTTGACGAACATTCAGCTCAGGATCGGATTCGAGCCGTAACGGGAAGACACCATCGTTCGTCACCAATTCTATCACGATCAGGGGGGAGTCGATTCCCGGAAGAAACGAGGCTGGGCGACGGTTTCGAAACGAGAACAAGACGTCATGGGAGGAGTGCTGCAGAAACCGCCGCGGAGCGCCGGCGCTGGGGTCCACGTTAAGGTTGACGTTGAGGCTTTGCTGGGAGGATCGGCTGAACCGTATCGTTCTCAAAAAGTCGCGAAGGAGCTCAGACTCCGTCTGGGAATTTTCCGCCCCTGAAAATTTGTCGCCCTGGGCTACAGCCATCTAAACCCTCATGGAAATCGAGTTTCCTCCCAGCAGAAGGTTCAGGATCTAAAACGTAAGTAGTTCTTCTCAAAATTTGAAGCGAACGCCGTTCTGCCATAGCATGGGGGACACTCAAGCTATGGCGGACGAGAGAGAAAGAGAGTGGGCAGCAGACGAGGTCTGTGCGATGGCACAAGAACCCTCCAGAAGAAACACCCGTCAGGCTTCCGGGCCGAAATGAAGATCTGTGGGTTCGGCATTTTGAGAATGTTGTTGTAACGGTTCTTGCGGCAAAGAGCTCCACTGTCAGCTCCACAGCCGAGTGAAATCTGAGCTATGCAGGCTGAAACCAAGTTCCACCTCTCTGATTACGCTCATTTTCGCCGATTCCGTCCACCTGGACTCATGGTCGACGGCCGTTAGTATTAAATACTCTGTGTGGGTAAGAGGAACGAACTGTAACCAAACAGCCGAGGTAGATCAATAGGTCTGAACGCTCTACTGACGAACTGGGAAGCTGTCAACAACAGCTAGCGAGGATCAGCGCGGCGAGCAGTCGACGACTCGCTCCTCTGAGTTGTCTTGCCTGCTCCCAACAGTTTTGCTTGATTCTTCTCTTTTTGGCCGTTCTCGGTCCTAAGCACCCCTTGGCCAAGCGGTCGGATTCGGGAGGCGAGCGACCCGGCCGGCCCTCAGGCGAGCGGGCGATGGCTGGGCCGCAGGGCCTAAATCACTTCCAGGAACCGGTCGACTCCTTCCCCCCTCTCCCCCTCCCCCTCCGTCCAAGTTCATGGCCATTCGTCGTGGGTGTCGGCGGAGATGGCAGCAGCGCAGGGCCCAGCGCCCTCTAGAGTCGTTGTCCACTTATTGCGAAATGTTGCTGCTGCCATGCAATCCACTCGCTCAGTGATGGTTGTAGTGTCGTTATCAGCACTGAGTCGGAGGCGACGACGACGTCAGCGACAACGACAGCGGCGGCGCCCGCGACAACAGGCGGCGCTCAGTTGAGTGGACGCAACCACTTTCAGCCGAACGAGAGCATAGTGAATTATTCGCCAGAACCCATGGATCACCGTCATCGAGAGCAGGGGCGTACCCAGCTTTTTTTTTCGGGGGGGGGGGGGGCAAGGATGTGATGATGATGATCATTAGAGCTCCCATATGACCGGACATTTTTTTTGCGAAAAACGGACATTTTTTTTGCGAAAAACGGACATTTTTTTTGCGAAAAACTGACATTTTGCCTGAAACCGTGCAAGGAGGCGGACATGCAAATTTCGGCCTTTCTCCAGATAAATTGAGCATTTGAGAGTGTTGAATGAGCACCCCTTTTATCGGACTACCTTAGTTACGGTCACAGGCTTTTTATTCGTCAAAAAGTAGGTTCGCATAAACTGTATCGATAAGGGCCTCTTTGTGTTCGATCGTGACAAGCTATGTCTCCTGTCCGAAAAAAGGTTCTTGTACATGGAAAAGAAACGGGTCATCGACGTAGGGTTTCAGCGAGAGCTGTCCGCAGGTTTTACTTTTATCTTCGAGACGAACAATCTGATTTCCTCAAAATTCCCATGAGGGTGGAATGCGGTGCTCAGAAATGTACCCAGCGTGTAATCACTGGCTCAGGGGGTTTCATATCGACGAGGCCGCCAGAGGGCATTACCTCCATCGCTCCGCACATAAAGAGCGAGGATCGATATTCCGGCTGCTGGAAAACCGCTCTTCACTCATCCCCTTACAATCCCGGAATCATTTCGCGCTCTGTTGCCCGGAACCCATCGATTTTTTCGATGGGGAAATTCATTCAAAGTCATGGTTGGCCACTCGATCTGTGAGCCTGAAAACCGGACATTTACTCGGTTGCTCAAGAAAACCGGACAAACGGACGGAAAAGGACATGTCCGGTCATATGGGAGCTTTAGTGATCATCGTCTCTAGATTTCCATGACGCATCATGGCCCCCTCGCCCCCCCCCCCCCCTGGGTACGCCACTGATCGAGAGGTTCTACGACCGCGGCGGTAACGGCGCGGCGTCGGACTACTACTCGCGGCCTCCAATCGAGACCTCCATTCAACGTTCGTGCTGGCGGCTTGACCTCTGAGGTGGCCAACTCGGTGAAGAACGGCAAAGGATCGATGAATTGTATTTCCGTCATCGGGTCTCTCGGTCTGCTATGTCTGGATCTCAGAGTAGCCGGATCGCGACCGCGCAGAAGAGCCACGAGAACAACAGGAGCACCAAAATGGGAAGATAAACGGTGAATAATGAAAACAGAAACGATGGAGGCGTTATCCGATGAATATCGAAACAATCGACTCCGTTCCATCGACGTTATTGAATTGATTGGCGGCGTTCTCTTCTCTGATTCCTCGCTCGATCTGGCGGTTGCGCGGAAACTGTTCTTCGACAGCACTTTCGTCGAGGATCTCGGATCAGGGAAAACGGAACCTAACTGGCACACGCCTCATTCTCCACCCTGAATGGCATGACGTCGAAATCATGACAAATCCGCTCGAAGCTCATAAAAGCAGCGTCTCCGATTCGCGGGAGGAGCGAGGGCGTTGAGTCGCGTTCGCGATTCAAACTCGACCGGGCAGGATCGGTTGGAAAAGCGCTTGTTTGAAGGAGGGAAAGAAAACAGTCTTGCTGCGAAACGCTACCCTTTCGTCAAAGTCGGGCGCTTCGTTGGACGTTGGCTTCTGGAGCCCCGAGCGAAATTTGCTGCTTGCCGGTGGTGGCGTTCCCCACGATTTGCGGGAAACGCGACTGATCAGGCGAGCGGCTGACAATGACCGTCGTTCTTCTCTTTTTTCTGTTTCCATCGATACGACAGGGTGGGCATCGTTTGATCACGCGGTTCGATCTGAAAGCGTCCGAACGCTCCGGAATTTCCGTTTGCGTCTCGTGCATCACGGGTCGTTCGGAAAGGAGACGCTGTCCAGGGAACGCCGCTCTCGCGGGAAAGCCGGAAACGTTCTCCCAGCGTTTCGAGACCGCCTTGGTCCGCGTCCTACGACGACGAGAGCAGATTGGCGGGAGGGACCTCCCACGTGTCTGGATGATCCGAATCGAGCGAGCATCAGATGATCGTCCCATGATATCTGACGTCGTTGCAACAAACGATTTTGTATTAATGTCCGATGGCCTAATAGAGGGATTTCGTTCCTGCGGAAGCGCCATGACACCTCCTCCGATGATGATGCAGGAGACGGGCACGAGACGCGCCGAAGCGACCCAACCCATCTGCCGAACCTGGCGCAGGTAGCAATCAGCGCACGGCAATCAACAGAGCCACAACGCAGTGAACGAATCCGCGCATGGAACTTCGTCGGCAGCATTCCGAACAGTTGGCCCACAAACAGAAACCCCAATCCGGCTCCGCGGCCAGCTCGAGATCCACGATACACAAAGCACGAGACGTGCCCTCGATCCCGCACTCCGAGACACAGCAGACTCTCGACGTGCTCTCCCCAAGTCGAATGAATAACGGTCAGAAAGAGTCCGGAGTTTGTTTGGGAACGAGGTTGTTTTCACGAGGCTCTCGCAAGCATGCGCAGAGGCCGCGAGATATCTCCATGGAAGAGTCTCGAATAGTCTCCCGCTCAGTCGAATCGGAGCGAAAAAGATAAAAGCCCACTCCCCCTGAAACTTGGTCTATTTCCGAAATGACGCACGAGGCAAAGATAAGGTCAGCTGGCTCGAACGCCAGGCCTCCTTCGGAAGGTAGATTTACAACGCCAGTATTTTTGCGTGGCTCTCATTATTCGAGACATCTTAGCAAGCCGCTGTCATAAATTAAATCTGAGCTTCCACGTCAGTGTTTCGCAGCCGTAATGCTTCTTCCAGTTTTATTGACTCGAGACAGCGGAGGTCCGACTGTTGCTCTTTCGACAGTATCTGTCTGCTGAGAGCTCTGAGTGATGAGTGTTCGGTTGCGCACCGTCTGGATTGAAATAAAGAATGGAGAGGAAAATCCGACTCGCATTAATGGACTTTCGGACGTCAACCGCCCGGAGACCATTGTGCTAAACGTCATCCAGAAGTCGGCGGCGATGAGACCCTCGAGGCGCCTCCGAGCTCGCTCGCCTTCCTTTGAGCCGCGGCTGGACGATCGCAGACTTCAGGAGGCATTGTTGGTGGTTCATTCCGCCGACAGGCCGATTCCTCTAGGTGGCTCTTTGTCTGCTCTCAGATTCATTCAATCATAGTATCTTGTTTCTTTGACGTCAAACGGCTTGGAGGGAGGACAGCCGCCAAACGGGACCCGCCGACTCCAGGACGGCTGCGTATTGATCACCATCGACTATGCTCAACGGCGGCAACCTATTTGCGGACCACAAATGAAAGAGCAAGCAGTCGATGCAGCTCAAGCGCGGAGAGAGAGAGAGAGGGAGCTTTCGACCATTACGATGATCGCTCCGATCGGAAAACGAGCAGCGTGCACTCTTTGAACGGTCTGCCTCAGGTTTGCTTGCCAATTCGCCTCACTTACTGAACGCTCTTCCTCTCCCTTCCCGAAGCCTTTGATGCCTCGTGATTTTCCAGCTTCTGCTCGTGCCGGGCTTACTTGACGACTGGTCGCTTGACTAGTGAAGTTCGGCAGCGACGACGACGGCAACTGTGCCGCGATGGAGGCAATTTCTTCTGGAATGGTGACAAGCGATTGTCAACGGCTAACTGGACGACGCTTCTCGTGTGTATACGTGCGCGTGCGTGTGTGTGTGTGTGTTTGATTGACAAATTGTGTTGATCTTCGCGCAGAGATCGGCTGCAGCAGCCGTCGTCGTTTTCATATTCTTCTCTTTTTTTTCTGGCTCGGCTGGCCAACTCCGAGTGCATACGGAGCATTCATAGTGGGAATCCAACGATCAAGTACGGTGACTGATCGGAATCGGCTATTCGATTTCTCGCTGGAGTTCGTCGCTGGACATCGCGCAGCCCATGTAGTCGCAGTGATTTCTAGAGCCAATGCATCCTACGGAGAATCCGTGATCCCGTGCACGACCGAGTTCTCAGAACGCCCCTCCTGTCCCTCTCCCTCATTTGACACCTCGCCCCCCCCTCCTCTAGCCTCGCCTTCTCTCCACCACTTCCGTTTCAAAGGACAGGTCCACGGGGAAAACTGATGGTACCTGACCCCCCCCCCCCCCCGCCGTGGTCGGCGTTCGGCGGCGGAAAGTGACCATTCCCAAAGTGCCGGTTCGATGTGGTTAAAAAAAAATATGGTCGGACATGTTCAGAATGTGAGAAGGAAAAAACTGCTTCTTAGTCTTCCGCTCTCTATCAGCTGCAATAATTCAACAGCACGCGAGTCGGAACGAATGGAGCACAAGGCTCGAACTTATCAGCTCAAAGCCATTGAAACGCGAGTTTAGGACCGACTTGTTAGGAAAAAAATGTCACGGCTCCATCGGTGAAAGTTTCATCCCAAAATCGAATAAGTCAGGCCAGCGACTTGGTCCGTACCCGAGTCTGCGACTAAACTTCTCGGAACAGCAAGGTCCTCGGGCAGACTGTTGAAGTTCCCTGCGACTCAAATGCAAGTTTGAAGCGGGGACTGCTGAGTAATTTGTTGGCGGAGCGCAGAACTGAAACAGAACCGAACAAACCATTTTGACGACTAACTCGATCAGCATGTCCGCCCGTCACTCACAATCAGTCAGTCCGTTTTGTGTGTCCGTCAGTCGGTCGGTCGGGAGGTCCAACGACGAGCTCGCGTTGTGACGACGCTTCGTCTGTTCGAGCCATGCTCTTACTTTACATCGACCAATTGAAAAAATATGGCGCGCAGCAGAAGTTTTCGGCTGCTGCGACCGCTGCCGTCTGAATTCATCTGTCAATTTCTGAAAAAAAAATCGAACAACAAGATGAAGAGCCGAAAAAACATCAGATATAAGGAGGAGACGAAAACGAAGAAAAACAGCGACCCGATCATCGAACCGAGGCAACGAGTCGAGCCGAAGCCACCGGAGTCAGGCTGACTCCACCGGTCAGCCTGCTTGGCAAGGAGGCATGGTAAGCAAGAAAGCGCCGAAAATTCTGACAGTAATTGCTGTCCAGACGCAGTCGAAGCCATTGAACACTGTGTCTGGCAGAGCTGAGCGACCTACCTGCCGCTCGCCTTGTTGTTTGCCTGCCTGCCCGCCTGCTTGCCTCCTGTCAAGTGATGGTCGGCTTCGCTTGCCATTCGGCCAAAGCAATGAACCGCAGTTACAACTCAACTTGACCGAGCTGATGGTTCGCTGCATGATTCCCGGTTCCGCATTCGGATATTCCTGGCAGTCCGAGAGTCTAGATCTGCGTCAGACGCCGTCAGTTATAACAGTGAGGGAACTGGTTGAGGAACGGGGGGTGGCTAAGTTTGACGACCCCCCCCCCTAGATTGTCTGCTCGTTTCCGCGACATTGTTAACGATTACGCTCGAAATTTTCGGAACGGTGGCTGCAGAGCATGCTCTCATCACAGGATACTACTCCCGCGATGTGTCGTTCCACGACCGCGAGCGCTATTCGGGCCGTCGAGAGTCCCCCACGGGGGAGTGAGACCCTCTGCGGATGCTCGGAGCGACATCCTCTCTGGCTGTTGAACTCACATCGGAGCTCCGAGGTCGATACGTTCAGGACAAGGAACGATTGACCAACGCCAGGACTCTCGAATCCACAAACACGGCCCGGGTTGTCGTTGAAAATCAGCTCACAGACGACACGCGTTCGACGGTGGAGTTTGTCCATTGAGCTGATGAACGCAATGGAACTCAGTGGGATGGACGGTCGAATGGCAAGAAACGATCGACAATTCACTCCGTGACGGACATCCCCGAAAGCTGAGGCCCATTCGGATCAAGAACTTGATGACTCATTGGGCGCGCTGCAAGCAGAAGTTTAGGCAGCGCTCTCGAATTCGTTCTATTTGACTCTCATTGGCACGCGGGCCACCGCCCCGAAACGTTCCTCGAGACGAGAGAGAGAGAGAGGATGTGAACGAATCCCGGAGGGAAACTCAGGAAAGCCATTTGATAGGCCAACTTCGCGTCACAAATTCAATTCCCCACAAGAGACCGCTCAGGCCCGTATCACCAGCTGCTCCTGTGGATCTTCGGTTGTGGTTACTCCCGTCACCGAACTTCGGTATCGATGATTCTCTCGTGCGATACGGTGGGAGCTGAGCAAGGCCATCTCGAAGGATTTGTGGTTCTCGCGGAGAGTGAAACTCTCAGTCGCATGAACTGGCGAGAGCATCCTTCGAGAGGAAGTTGAACCCCACCGTATTCTCCACAGCTGTTATGAACAGATTATAACATCCGTGGATCTCGGGACGATTTCCCGGTTCCGATTAGAGCACGGCCGTCACCTCGAGATGAGTTGCGTTCCGATTCTAGTCCATAACACGGGCGATTGCCATCGCGTTTCGAAACGAAGCGGGGCGTGCGACTCCCGCCTTCCAAGAGCGAAGGCTTGGACGACAGTGCCCGCACGTGTTTTACACGTTTTTCTCAACGATCGCCCACATGTGCGACGAACGGCGTGAGGCCTGAGGACATGAGATCTGAGCCGGCTCCTCTTTATTCCTCCATATGGCAGCGGACGCGAGCGCTTGGAGGCCGGGAATAAGTCGTCCGATCGACGGGTTCACACACCGATGTACGCGACAGAGAATCAGACGACTGGACGTAATAGTGCTGCCAGCAAGCTGACCATAGAAGCAGGACGGCCCGCGCACAGGATGCCGGTCTGCCCACGAGCGTCGGCTATATGCTAACTGCAAAAACCAAGAGGAATCGCTGGAGGGAAGGAAGAGAGAGACGTCATATTTCGCGAGCAAATGTCGAAATTTGGAAAACCTCTTCCATACTGAGCAGGTTGGACCTGAAGCGTTCGGCAGCTGACGCGTCGGGCTCATCTCAATCCAAGCGGTCGGATGCGGAGCAATGAAAAATTTTCTGCTTGACGTCGCATGTTATTCCTTGGACTCTACTCCTGTCCTTCCGGTCGCTATTCAGCATCAGTCGGCAGCAACGAAATAATCATCGGCACCGGCAGGAGCTCAGGTTCCTGATCGATTCGGATACTGTCCTGGTTACCCTTGACACACATCTGTGTTTTTCCCTCGCAACCATATGCTCTCCAGTCACAGCGCCTTTTGTTTTTTCGCCTTTGTGTAGGGTGCTGAAACATCGGACCAGGGAGGGAGAAAGACTAGTTACGTAAAGGGAGGGTATCCGGGCTGCCAGACAACCCCGGCGGTCCGCCCAGTCGAGCCTCCCCCCTCCTCGCCCCTTCAGCTGGCCCTACTATCACTTCGCCGGCTTCCTCCACCCACGGCCGAACGTCAGGAGCAAGGGAGACCGACGCGACGAAGAGGGAGAAGGACGACCAGCTACCCTCCTTCGCTGGTCGGTGCTTCCTCCCTCGCTTTCCACGTTGCTGGTTCCAATCAGGAGCGGCGGCGAAGGCGGCGGCGGCGGCTAGCGAGGGCACTGAACCGGGTCGTCGGGATCCTCTTTCGCCCTCCTGAACAGCGAGACAGGCCTCAGGAGGAGAACCCCGTCGAGAGGGAAAACGAACCAGACAGGCTCACATGCAAGCAAACGCCCACGAAAAAGAGGCCATTGAGTCTATGCCGCTCATTCGCGCGGGGAACACCCTTCAGAGTCATGGACGATGGTAACTCGACAATTTCGATCGAGTTCCCTCTTTGTGACGCGTTGCTCCCGCGTGGACAATTGACACCTCACTCGTCGTAAACCAGGCGCTCGTTGGCTGGAATCGAATTCCAGGGCCGGTCAACAGCCTTGGTGGGCCATACGTTGCGGTGAAGGGCCGGGGCGGACTGACCAGGACGGGGAAACGTGGTCGGCCCCTCTGCCGGACTGAACCGATTGCCCAACCACCCCTCGCGACCTCGATTCGGCGTTCAATGTGTCGGGCCGACCGGACGAACGCGGATGACCTTGAACGAGGACAGTGATCTCTTGAAGGCGGCACGAGCCGTCTGGGAAAGGGACCCAGACAGACGGCAGAGAAGAAGTAGTTGCATTAGCAGCCCCATCTCTCCGACCCAGCGAGCCCAGCCAGAGCCCCTCCGTTCTCCCACCCACGTATTTTCCCCTCCGCCCCTCCCTCCCTCCGTCTCCCCTCCCACGTATTTCCCGTCCGCCGACGTTCCAGACCAGACGACCAGACAACACAGACTCCGACTGCAGACGGCGGCTGCAGTTCCCTTTCCATCGCGGCCAGCCGGTCTGCAAGCGAATCGAGGCGCTTGAGGAACGAGCCGCGCGGTGCAAGCCGAGCGCGAGTCGGAGAAATGACGGGACGCCAGATGATTGCAACATGACTTCGCATGATTCATTCCACCCTTCGAGTTCAATGTTATCCTCATGTTGCTCGGGATCGCCCTGTCCATCATGGACCCCCTCCACCTCCGCTGGAGTCTTCGTTTCCGCACGAGCCCGGGAACATCGCGGATGGGCAACCCTCGTGACGGTGCTTTCCGTCCGCAATGTGGGCCCGCAAGCCCGTTTCAGGGATTCAACTCGCTGTCAAGAAACTGCTTCGCTCTCCAGAGTTCTCTCTTGTCTCAACGTGCGTCGTCTCTGCTTGCGAGTGTCAAACCAGCAATCAGGGAAGCATGCGCCTGGCTGGGTCGTCCTACCGCGCTCAACCCCGGCTCAGAAATCATCGGAAAGGAGTCTAGGAACGATTGAGTTTGAATTCGTGATCACTCAACGACCGGTTCGGGTCTACAAAGATCCGGACTCGCGGTGCCTTACCTACTCAACAACCTTCCTACGCGAAAGTCTGTCGAGAGCCGCCTGTCCGGACTCGGCTGGACATCGAACGCAGCCCGCCCGCCCAGCCGGGGTGGGTACGTAGGCCACAGGCCATCGGCACGAAAAGAACGACGGCGACCTGCGCAGTCATTTGGCCAATCACGGCTCAAATCGTCGGAGCGACTCAGACCGCGCTGGCACGTGATGGTCTCAAACGAATCGCTGTAGTAATCGAACTCGGCCGTTGCCTACTCGCATGGCTGGACCGGTCGGATAGCGAGCAGCTTTGTGGCCGCAAGCCCGTGCCGGCCGCTGAATGCCGACTCGCCAATCGGATCGCTATGATCTCCATATCGTCGTAGAGGATCGCGCCACGTTCACACGGCGTGAAAACCATCACCCCGGGCTCGGTTAATGCCGCCGCCGCCGCCGCCCTTCGGTCGTTAGGGCTTTGCTTCGATCAATCGTTCGATCACATCCATCCGGCGACCGTCCATGGAATCAATGAATCGATCCACGCACACCTGAACATTTCTAATT
The DNA here is from genome assembly GCA_037576195.1 of Phytoseiulus persimilis. Classification (NCBI taxonomy): domain Eukaryota; kingdom Metazoa; phylum Arthropoda; class Arachnida; order Mesostigmata; family Phytoseiidae; genus Phytoseiulus; species Phytoseiulus persimilis. Next base: position 7,396,247 of record CM075103.1, read on the forward strand.
GCGGAGGCCTGGACTATGGCAGGGTGGGTAGCGGCGGCGGTGGATTTCGCATGGGTACGATAGGCGCACTTTGTTATGCATGTACGTCTATAAACGATTCGTGTAAATTTTCCATTGTAGCCGTCGCAACGACAAAACAACCCCGAGCAGAACGGCTGCGACATGCTGAGTCCATCGAGTTTCTTTTGTTACGGAGGAGAACATCGTTGTTCCGCTCGGCTCAGTCGATTCATCAATCTGTCGCTCGATTCTATCCTCAGCACAAGTTGACAATAGACAGAGCTGGTCGCGGACCCACCGACCGACGCAGAGCAGGGCAGACCGAATGCAGGGCAATAGATAGCATAAGATATTCGAAACCGGGGCTAAGTATAGATGAGCTTTTCTTCTTCCCCTCCGCCAATGAAGCATTCCAACAACTTCGACGACGCTCCGTTCGAAAACGCTTTTCTGAACCGAGATGTTCTCGTGAGCTGAGTTTCGTTGTTGCAAATGACAGTTTCCATCGTTTTCGTCGCCGCCTCTGCTGTGCTGCCGCTCCCGCTGCTGTGGCCGTTCTCGTCGCCGGTGGCAATGTCGATAAGAGAGAGATATATTATAGAGAGAGTAAGTGGAAGAATGATATGAATTATACAGCAGCCGCATCGTCAGTGAGGGATCATCGGCCTACCTGAACAATGGAATCAGCTGAGTGTGGAGGGCGGGCGGGCTGGCCGGCCGGCCGTCCACTTGGTCGCCTGGCCGGCCAACGACGCTGCTTCTGCAGTGTGACCAACAAGCAGGAGGAAACACACAACACAACTGGTTTTATTGCTTGATGAGCAGCGACGAGTGTTTGCAACCATTCCCCGATCGCTCGGCTGCTATTCGAATCCCTCGACAAACCTCTTCGCGAAAAATCAAAGGGCCTCGAGCGTTCATTCCTGAGGAAATTCAACGAAAGCGGAATTGGATTTGCGGGGGACAGCTAAGCGGATCCCGCGAAAACCGGGATCACCCCTCGAAAACTCGATCGCGCACTCTTCCCTGAGGCCCACTTGCTGCAGCTCTCGAGCCTGTGAGTCTTCCGCCCGCACAGGGTAAGGCGGGAAAAGTTAAGCTAGAGAAGTTTGCTCACTCATTGCCAGTAAAAGTCCGCTGCTTTTACGTTGCGCAATGCGATGCAGCAGAGCGAATCCACCAGAACTGAGGCGGCAGCCGCGGAGAACAGAACATTTGCTCACGCAGATTTCTTACGCATCGGGATGGCTCGCACACGTCGTATAAATCTAAACACTGAATATATTTGAGGATGCCATAATCAGATATAGTTTCTCGCGTTCATGCACTTGATGGCTAGTTGTGAGATGATGACAGTCTTTCGCATGCGAGCTGCTGCGTCTCCCGTAATCAAGTACAGTCGAGTCCCGAAGTCGACTCGGAAGTTTTCAACTGCGAAACGTGGAAGCGACAAACCCACAGGGCGCAGTCATCTCGTCACTAAGATCGATTTCCCTCAGAAACAAAGCGGGCACGTAGTCAGGAATCTGTCTGTCGCAGTTGAGAATCAACCCCGGATTCCCGCTAGCCTGGTTTCCTGATCAGCCATAGAGTCAACCGTGGCCACAACGAAAGAACTTGACGATGCCAAGCACCCGGATGAGAGAAGAAACTCGGCTCCACGACTCCGCCGTCGAATTCCCGACGTTTCCGGTGAGCGGTCGCATCCCGCCAGCCAGGCATCCCCTAACGGCTAGATCCGTCCGAAGAGACGCGGCCGATCATCAACACGAAACGATACAAACACAGATCCGAGCGCACAATTCCTCCAGTGGTTGGGTCGTTCTTATCAAAAACGACTGCTCCCGCAGGCCACGGATGGCCTTGCCCGTATAAAACGACGAGACGGAAAATTATCAATTTTATTTCCTCACGAAGATAAGGGTTTTTCAGTTCTACAGTATCCGAGCGCGCGCGCAATGGATGCGGCGACGAGTCAGCGGGTCCGCAGCGATATCGCTCTGCGGTCATAAATCCGCGCGACCTGGCGGGCCGCTGCCGCGAACAGCTACGCGAGTGGGAAAGGTGAACGTGGAGGGCATCCATTCACGCATCGTTCGGATCGTTTCGTCTGTGGAGGCGAGTATGCGCGAAAATAGCCAGGTCGACGACGAGGGCTCTTCATCAAACAACCGAGATTCCGACCTCAAGGCAAACAATGAATGAATCGTCGCTGACCGGATGAATCGGCGTGTGAGTGACGTATGCCAGTCCCTCTAGAAAGAGGCTATCGAGAAGCTGCTTCCTCCACCGGTTCGCTGTAGATTTGATAGCCACTAACGAGTTGCGTGTTTTGATAGCTGCTTCTGAACGACCCACTCTCGGGGAACTTGAGGACAGATCGCCTTGAGGACACCTCACCGGCCCAGGTGCTGTACCCACACAGCTCCGAGACAAACAAAGCGACCGATGACTGACCGGTGGCTGGGTCGGTCAAGCGAGCAACTAGTCCGTTCGGAGACCAGCGAACTCCTCGCTATCTCTCACCGACCGCAAGGGGATGGAACGAGATAAGGATAAATCAGAGTGCATGCCGTCTGACAGCCCTTCAACAACGAATCTCGAGATCTGAGCTGATCACATATGATCCGGAGACCACCCCGCCCGCCCGCTCCGAATCATTATGAGCCTAATCTTCGATAAGAGATGTCTGAACACAAATTTTCCTCCGAGGCTCTTCATCGGGAATCCGTCGAGGATGACCAACTATCGCATTTCATCCCGCGGGAAAAAAGGCTGCATGCTCGCTCTGCATCACTGAATGCGTTCATCCGCCGGAGGGATGCGTCGGCGCCGGACGGTTCAGGCAGCAGGAGTGAGAAATTCCAAGCTCGTCCCCCGTCTGGGAGTCTGTATTCCGAGGCCGCGGCCCCGAGCTCGCATGCACCTGCACCGTCCCGGCTCCACTTATTAATTGAAATACCGATGAAAAGCACTCGCTCCTTCGGCCGTAAAAAAAAAAGCATCACCAGCGATACTTTCGAGAGCTGGCTGACGGGAAGCCATCCGGATGGGGGGTGGGGGAAGGGGGCGAGCGAAGAGGGCGAGCGAAGAGGGAGAACAACTACCACAACAAATGAGGTGAGAAACTACGGCCACGACGGTTGGAAAGCGGCAGCCGGCTGGAATCACGAGCATCGAAGGCTTCGATATGAACGGCCAGAAGTAGTGGTTGTAGTAGTCCCGGAGCCATAAACACGTCGCCGTGTTTGTTTCCGAGCGGACACGACGCGGTCGCATGTCCAGGTGGTGGTTTCGCGTCCACGCGAGAGTCCATGGCGGGAAACTCTACCCCGAAACCACAATCGGTAATTTGTTCCTGCCTCCCTCGGCCATGGAAATAAGGCCGGCTGTGAGCTCGAGCCGGCGACCCATCGAGCGGTCAACAAGCTGCAGAGGGGACCGTCCCGAAAGCCTTTGGAACTCTCGCAGCGAGCGAAACACCATCCAGCTGCTTGTTCGTGTCTCCCTGACGTGTTTATGGCATAGACACAGCGTGGTCGTCGTCGATGACGACGACGGAGTATGATAATTGGAAGAGCTCTCACTCCACCCAGATGCTTAAGGAACAGCCGCATGTCACACTATTGTGTTCCAGGGGCCACTTAGATGATATGCGGATACATTCTAACAGTGCTCGATGTTGTGGATCTTGGACAGCCTGATGCGATCCGGCGGCACAGGACCTAATGTACGAGAAGTTCTTCGTGAGGAGTTCTTCGCAGGTCTCGGCGCCTACTGTAACTTCCCTTGCAGAGTCGACCAAGTTCGCGCCGGTCCTGAGCGGCTCAGTTGTCTTCAGCGGCGAACTAGCTGTGCTCTCCGAATGTACGACTCATGAGGGAAATATTCCCCCTGAATGAGGTCTCTTAGGTCGGAATCAGTGCCCTGATACGAAAGCGTGGCGGAAAGTCCTCGGAACGGGAACATTAAGAATCGTAAGAAGGAAGAAATCGCTCATGGAGTGCACACTGCTGCTTCTGTTCTTGGGTCGAAACGATAGTTTAGACGTTGCCCGGGGACACGACTCCAGTGCCGACCGCGAGTTTGGAGCAGAGAACAAATGGCAAGACGCTGTGACACATGATCAGACTGAAAGAGGAGATTCATTCCAAGGAACGGCCGGCCTGCGTGTCCCCTGCTCGTGGCCAACTCGACAAGCCATCTGACGAACGGACGTACTGAATTCCTTGTTGGTCCACTGCGAACGCTACGGCTAAATCAACGAGAACATGGCAGATTTGCCCGTGCGTTCCTCTGTTCTGTCGAGTCCTCTTCGAGTGAATCAAGTTCAAGACGAGAGAGGCACCTGAGAGCCGAATCACTGGAGCCCACGAATGTCGGACCGGGTCGCATGCACAGACGGTTCAAGGTCTAGCCGAGCGCTCACACCGGACGGAAAATCTCCTCGAGACTTTCGTTGTTGTGTCAAGCTCGCGGGACGGTCCCGCAAGGCTGGAGAGCAGTGCCCGGGGTCTTTTCATTCTTTTCCTCTTCTACTTTCGTTTCTTTCGTCGTTACTTTGTCACTTTGAAATATTGCGCCAAACGCCGATTCTCCTCCTCGTCGTCGTCGTCACCAACGCCGCCGCCCCTGCTGTTGGCGTTGTCGGCCTTCGGGGAGAGCGCAGGCTCCGTTCTCCCTATAAGGCCTGCCGCCAATATGAACTTTAAAGGCATACCCAACCAACAGCCTACAAACCAACGGCCCCACTAACAGAGCAAACAACGGGACCATGTTGAGCACCGACGAGCAAAAACGTGGTCGCTTCGGATGAATTGTTTCAGCAATCGCTTCCGAGTAATTCTGCCGCGACCGTGAACGAAACCACCGAATCATCGGGAAGTCACAGCGGACTCGCAAAACCTCCGTGCCGTAAACAGAGACTCCGAATCCAGTCCGAACCGGCCTGATGTCCCACGAGTTGAGCATTCCAGATTGCCCCTGTCACCCCCCTGTTCGACTTCTGGGGCACGTTCTGTTCTGTTTCTCTCTCTCTCTCTCTTTCCTTTCGATCTCATGAGACAAACAGATTGAGCTGCGGTGCGCGCTCGGTCATTTCGAGAGATGTCCCACACTCATCATCGGAATCAATAGAAAGAAGCCGAACGTGATCCTCCTCAGTGATCAGACGTTTGTGGCTCACGACTGCCGGAGGAGATCGATCAGCACTTAGCCCGAGTATCATAGCTCTGAGTCGTTCTCTTTATCGCTTTCGAAGGCTTCTATTTGCCTCCTGGAGGTGTTCCTCGGCGATGCCCTTACGTGTCCATAAGTTTATGTCCCGAGTCATGTGACGGTCCGAGGATGGGATATTCAGATTCGATCGTGAGCAGCGAATTCCGGACGAAATCGGACAGCGTTCTGAATGTAGTGAGCCGAACCGACACACTTCGGAATTCCGAAGAAAAACAAAACCCGAGGAAAACATCAGAAACCTTAGTCAAGCTGCGCCGCCTGCCCTCCTCATAGCCCTCTCGTTTTTCGACGCTGACGCCGGCCGCGTCGTCTCCTTCCTCCAGCAGTGGCGAGCTCGGGTCCCAGGGGTGCCAATTAGAGCTTTGGCTCACTGGCAGAGACTCTTATTGGATCACTGGGAGACGATTCCATGAGTTTTTGCCCGTTTCCAAACAAAACGTTTTTGAAAACTCTCCGTCACGCTTGCTCAAGGTTCGTTTTGCCTGTGACTCGTCGGAGAGCGCGGTTCTACTTGCTCGGATCAAGCCCTGTGGTGGAAACGACGCCGGGTCGCTTTTCTATGTTCTTCCCACGAGAACTCCCCGATTCCCCGAACGACGCCGGAAATTTTTGTTTTCTATATCCTCATCGCCCCATCGTAGATTGAGGTTCAGATGTCGAGAACTCGTTCATAACTTGACTGAAACGCAGAGCCAATTCAGCCCAGGACAACTATCCGCGGATTACAACGATGGATTTAGGAGACAGCCGCCCCAATTACAGTTTAACGTCGAATATATCAACTTCGGCGACTTCGAATTCGATTCATTCTATCGGCATTCACCCTCACCGTGAATGCTGTTTGTAACGAAAATTTATCGCCATCAATCCGATCTGAAATGGAAGCCGAATGCCGGGAATGAACAAGCGCTCGGGCATCCTGCATGTGGACCGATTTTCCGAGGGCGAGCTCCTCACGTATCGAGCCTGCAAATCGAGACTGACGAACTTTTATGCCTAAATTTCAACTAGCGCTCTGAATCCCGCTGGTCTCCATCGCCTTTGAGTGGATGGCGTTGTTCCTATGTGGCTGGCTGGAGTATCACTTGCCGCATCCCGTATGTTACGCACTGTAACTCAGCGAATTCGCGCGCGTTCGAATGAGCGCGTCGTCCAAAATCGAAATATTCGTTAGGGCAGCTTCAAATGGGTCTCATTCATTTCGGATTCCTGTGGTTTTTGTCGATAACTTTTCCAGATTCAACATGCATCTTTATTCGATGAACGCGAGAATTTAGACACGAATGCGCTCCGTAGTCGGCGATGAACGCCCCAGAAATCGCCAAATCGAGCGTCGAACCGTCGGATCGCGGGAGACAAATGCGACTCATTCTGTTCTGAATGCTAACGATCGGAGAGAAATTTGCGGTTTTCAGCGAAATTCCGAAAGCTGCATCGAGCCTTGCGATTCGCGTCTGTTAACAGGTTGTTGCCGCCGCGCCAATAGACGTGATTCTGTTCCGGCGAGAAAATAAGAAAAGCGCGAAAATCAGCCGAACGACCAGCTTTCCGGCATACCAGATGGCAAGCGACCTAGGTTCGTCTATCACCTGCACTTATTAGCAGCAGTCGCGGAAACGACTCGCCAAAAAGGAACCTAGAGGCAAACTGGGAAATGACAAAGCGGATTTGCCACTGGAACCTCGGCACAACTGTGAGAGCGCGTTGAACTTGACGTGTTACCGCACTTGGTAACGGACAGAAAAAAAAGTTTTTAGCTCGAACCAGGCTGAGCCAAGCCAATAAATCCTCTCCTCTTCTAGAAATGCACAAGATGGGAGCGCCTGGGAAATCTGATGAATTCCGCAAAATTCGACTCGTCAGCAGCTCGAAATGAGAACGTGAAAAGTGTGAATCCGTGGAAATAATTAGCTGCTTTAGCTCGGTTGGGATCGGACCCCAAGTTCTAATGAGAAAATATTCCGTCGGTTCTCGGTTTGTTCTCGTTCGTTCGAATTCTCTGTCGGAAGGTGACGTTCTCTAACTTTACCAGCGTCAAGGTGACTTGCTGACGTTGGGATCCCGGATCGAGGTGGCAGTGCAGCCAGCGCCGTCCGAAAAGTGGAGCAGCGGAGGACGAAGTACCTTTGAATTCTACGAGGAAAACACTCCTTCAAACTGCGAACGGTTACTGAATCGCCACTCATGTATTTTCGTAAGACGATAAATCTCGTCGAACATTAATATCACTACAAACGGTCTGATAGAAGTATAGGGGGCGGAATGCAGAAGCAGCTTCGATTTTTCGGCAGTATCAGCATGACCAAATGATGTTTTCAGTCGTTTGCTCGCTCGTTGGTCCGACCAGAGACAGAGAAACTAATCATTGTTCAAGTGGCTCGAAATGCGTTTTGCTCGGTAATAAATAATAAGAAGTACCTCATGAGATACTGGCAACGGGGAATCCGCTCATTGATCTTCCTCATGGATGCAATAAATAAAACAGCAAAGGTATAGATGGCTCACAAAATGGTGCTGCATCCACACACAAACAAACTGAGAGTCGCGCACACACAGTGATTACCCGCTGAAAGTGTGTTCCCGTTCGGCATGTTCCATAAGTGAGTAACTTCTGCCAATTCCAGGTTTTTCTGTTTCTTTGATTACATATCCTGATGCGCTCTGTGGACCATCCTCCTAATTGAACCTGGAGAGGAAAGAAACCCTCTCGAAGGGAGTGATGACGGCGACTCCTGCCAGGCGACCCGTCGTTTTCGTCGAAGTTGCGTACGCTCCGCCGGTGCGTGAGTTCCAGTATGGCACCCTCCACGCTGGACGTATAACGCGATTAGTAACGCGCGTTCCGGTCCGTTTTATTCGGTCGGTGTTTCCAATCCAGACGTTTGTCAGTATGTTTCCACGGAGTGTATATAGCTCCTGCGAAATTCCCCTCAGGCCGTTCACGTTCTTCTGTCTGCCAGGAGTGAAGCAGGCATTCAGCCACCCTTTCTCTCCGGTGTTCGGCGCGTCCTTGGCTGGGGCTGTTCACCTCTCCGTGGTTCCCTTCATCCACTGGCGGCACTGGCCTCGGCGGTGCTGGCGGGCGAACTCGGCAGCGAGCGAGCGAGCGAGCTAGCAAGCAACCCGTCAGCCAGTCCGCAAGAGCAAGCGGCTGAGCAACAGCTGATCGAAACGGCGGCGTGCCGATGGGCGCCAAGACGATTCTACACTTTCGGTGGGAGCGTATGGGGGGCCCGGAGTTCGCACCCATGGCTCGGAGCCTCGATCCGGGCCTGGACTGCGAGGTCGCCGGCAGGAGCAACGGGGCCGGAGAAAGCGGCCGAAAGCCGACCGACTCGACAGCAAACAGCTGTGCGGTATAAACAAAGCGGCATGACTCGCACGGCGCCCGCCGGCCGACCGGCCAGCCGTCTGTCTGGCGGGCTTGCGGGCTGGCTCTGCTCGACCGAGCTCGGACCGACCCGCGCATCAGTGAGGGCTGAGCACCGACGAGAGTTGAAGGTCACGGTGACGCCACGTACATCAGACTCCGTATTTCCTAACGCATGCGAATTCGAAGAACGCGCTCGCTCGCGCACCCAGGAGTGAGTTCTGAATTCTTGCAGGCGGATGACGTTGCTCGCGAATCTTCTTCTGAATCACGGAGCTGGAATTTCGTGAGTGGGGAACTCGTTTGCTGTCGGTATAGAGTCAGCTGCAGCGTTCAAATTCGCGGAATAGGGGCTAGAACCGGGATTCCTCTCGGATAAACAGTCGCAACTTGTCAAGCGTTCTCGGCTGCGGGAGAAGAAATCCTCCGAGACAGCGGACACTCGCTTCAAGCGGTCGGTTGTTGATTACACGGTTGGGGTCGGTTCCAGTGGCTGATCGACGGAACATACTCCGCGGCGTATCGCTCTTCTTCGAAACTTCAACGAACCCTCAGGAATCTGGAATTACAAGCTACTGGGGCGATCAACGTCGTGACTCATCGAATAAATCAATGACGCCGTCGACCACGACGACGACGTCGTTCTTCTGCTACCCGTAGCGGTCTCTTAGAGACCTTCTCGTGCGGAGTTCGCTGTGGCTCGACGCTCGCTATGAAGCTTTTTGTCTGCGCAGATGAACGTGGCCGAGGTGCGCAGTAGAGCGGATTCGCTTCGCGATGGGCTTTGTCGGAACACGTTTAACTCAGAGATTCGGGCAAGCCGATCATGACTCACGGAATTCCGCATTGGGTATAGGACTCTCAGCCTGAGAAGGAGCGAAACGGTTGGCCGCGTCGTTCAGTTACGCTCGCCAGAATTTCTGATTGATTTTGCGGTTGCGATCGATCTCCGCGAAATGAATGAAAGGCAACGTTCCGATCGAGTTTCCTGAACACCTTTTCCAGCGAATGTGGCGCCCTCTATGGAAACTGCTGGAGTAGGAGTTTGCCCAGTATCGCAGATCTATTTGTCCGGCCAAGCGTCTACCGACCGGCCTCTCCCGAGCTTGAGCTCTCCCTTACATCCACAATAGAATACTCAGAACGTGTGGCGGAGACGCTGTCGGTAGTCAACTGCGTAGTCCTTGGGGCAAGTCCTGGCAACTTATTTATATCGTTCGTGTGTGCAAGCATGCTCTGACTCACAGGCTGTTCCTCTGAAAGGGCGAAACGCGAGCGCTCCGCAAAGGTCGAATCATCGAAACAACTTCAAAGAACACGGAGCGAAAATGGCTCCGATAAAGCACATGCGGGAGTCTCAGAACTAGAGGTTATGCCTCCTCCAGATTCTCCCGTCGGGTCGGATCTGACCCGCTTTGGATCCAAACGGCGCCGGCTTCGAATTTCCAGAAATACGTCGTTGGAGCGATCGTCGCTCTCACTCAGTAGCTCTGGCGCTATCCCACGACGCGCAGAAGAGAGATACGTACCGACTACGCCGATAGGAAAGAAACCGCACTGGCAGCAACTCTCCCCGGCGAGAACTTGCGGTACGTTAATTCTCCGCGCAGGAATCATCGGCTCCTCGAAGTGTCGGTTTGTTGACAAAGCGCGATGTTAACGCTAACCGGTAGCCGTGAGCCGAGGGCGATCGCGCGTAACGCCATCAAGGTCTGACGGGGCATCGGCCGAGGAAGGTTGGAAGTCTCTCTGCTGTACTGTCATCGTCCGGAGCCAATTCGAAGACAACAACATGACTAGCTTCGCAGCCAGCTGGAGCCAGTTGTCTCGCGCGCGCCGGCGCCGTGCAGTATGCACGATACATGTAACGATTCCGCGAGACCGTCTGCAGGCAACTCTGTACATTATGGCTTCGGTTTTGAATTAATCACCAGCGGCGACGAGTTCCTCATCCGTCACCGTTGTTTGCGGGAGAACTCGTCACAATCAGCGTTGCGGGTAGAGCGAGCTGCGAGGTAGCTGACAGGGCGACTCGTCGTCGTGCCCGCCGACGGGGCAACGGCCTGGGTTTAAGTGCCAGTCAAGGTTGTACAGACGCTCGCGCTCACTCGATTCTCGTGCCGCCCTATCGCATTATTTCGTTGCATCAACTGTCGCTTCAGAAGCCAGCAAGAGATCCCTATTGTCTGTATGTTCGTAAGACATGTATGCACACGTTCGGGTCTTTGGCCCCTCGTGCACTCGCAGTGGCCGTGCAATACAACGTGGAACATATGTATTTGTCATCTGCTCGTGTATTCTGCCAATCACTCAGCCGGAATATTTTTCCGAGCGCGTCTGATGGTGAGCGGGCAGGTCGGTCGGTCAACAACACCGCCGATCTCGATAGAATCGATTCCGACACATTCGTCCGGAACTCGGGTTCGCAAGAGCCACGATGTGCCGCGATTCTCTTGTTCCGGTTCCGTGCGAGCTCGATTCGGCCATTCTATTCCGTCCTGGTTCCAGCCCCCAGCCCCCAGCTCCCTGCGAGAGGAGAAAGAGAGAGACAAACCACGCACACATCGAAAGCCCGAACGAGGAGCTGGTCACTGGAGTGGCGGCAGAGGTTTCGATTCCAAGTTGGAACGAACAGCATTGTGGAGTTCTCAGAAAGTGCTGATCGGGCGGGGGCTCCCTGGATAGTTTGTTTCGGTTCGGAATGCTGTCTATTTGTGGGAAGCGATCGCTATAAAGGTATGCTGGGATCTGAGCCAACTCAAACAGTCGTATTAAAAATAGCGGTGTTGGCGGCCGCGGCGCCATAATTACGTCATGATGTCACGTCACAGCGACGTCACTCGTTAGATGTAGAACCCCTCGTGAAACTTTGACGCTGGAACGAGGAGACCGAAGCCCCAGGGCCGCGGAGAAGGTCCCTGTTTCCGGATTCCTCCGTCGTACGGCGACGAGATTCTTTGATCTGGTGTCATCATCTAGGCGAAGGGACTCTCAGGAAGCGAGCTAATCTTGGTGATCAAAGCCTTCGACAAATCGGGGACTGTTGTCAAGCTGGCCCGCAGTAATGCCACCGGAAACGAGAACCCTCGACACGGATCCTATGGAGAGCCACGGTGATACTCTTGTTGACTTTTCCATCAATCGGAGTCCGTCCGTTCCGGCGTCAGAACCATCTGTTCAGTTGGTCCAGTTGGAGATCCGACCTTTTCGTAGTGACGGCGGTAAGGGTGGGTGGGTGGTAAATGATGAGCTCCATGGAGCGACCCCACCCTACGAGGGAAACGGGAGATGGCCGATAGCTGAGTCAGGAAAAGCGTAGAGGGAAACACTGAGGGAAAGAACCGCCAGAGAAGGGAGGGTGGAACAGGAACGAGATCAGGGTTCAAGGACAGGGTCACTCTCGCCCGAGTGGCGTGCCTGCCCGCGTGCCATCGGCGGACAGCCCCGATAGCTGAATCCTTTCCCACCCGCCAAAGGCTTCGCTGGGAGCAGGCGAACGACTGGGTGGGGTATGCCTCCTCGCTCAGGGCCTGTATCGCTTACCGCCCCTTGTCGTCGGCTCTCTAGCTGAACATCGTGCGAAGCGGTTTTGGCTTCTTGGGGAGCGACGCGAAACCCATGCCTTGGACCTCTCGGGCGTGGGCCGGACGAGCTCTGTGGCCTCGAGACCATCCTATTGCAGGGCGCTCGTGTAACGTTGCGACACCATACGGGCATGGGATGAAGGGCTCTGTATTGAGGAAAAAACAGAAGTGCTCATTACGAAACCTCACCGCACCACCGAGCCACCCGCCCGGGCCGACAGCCCGCCCGTTCACCCGCCGGATCGGTTTAGCTTGGTTCAAGATAGCCGGGACGTTCTCCCAGTGATCGCCTGCCTCCCGGGTAGGGAACTTCTCCAACATGGAGAAAAATCGCATGGATTACGAGCTTCTGAATTTCCATACAGGTTCCGTGACGAGTAGGAACCTTTGCCAGGGATTGATCCATTTCTCCGATCGAAGGCACTTCATGAGAACGGTCAGGATTCCGTGAGTGGGGAAAGAGCGGCTGGAGCGAGTTCCATCGCGGAAATCGGATGTGTCTCCATGAGGGCTTATTGCCCCTGCGCGTAACAAGCGAAGGAAACATCTGGATTGCGTTGCCATGGAAGCAATTCGAGGTTCTGGATGAATTTCCACAGCGAGGAAGCTCAGGCAGGATCGACCAGGAGCGGAGATGCTGTCGACGACGTCGACCAGGAACCCAAGCTCTTGAGTGGCTCTCCCGCCGAGGCAGCGGAGGAAATCGCAAAACCAAGTTCGTTGGAGCTGATAGGCAGTGAATGACCGACATAAATGGAAACTCCTACCGTCATAACGTTCGGATTTGTTCCCTATAAAGACCCAACACATCCACCGACGTAGGAGCGAGGGGATGCCAATTGGCCGCGTTGATGTGGCAGGGGTGAGAAAGGAAGGCGCCGTCCGGATTTCTGCGCGACCGGACCCGGCGCGATGCTCGATTCGATGATGATGGAAGAGATCATCATCATCATCGCCGTGTATGTATCTTCATGAGCGGGCGCTCGATGATTCTATCAAGCCTTTTCCAGTCGAGTTGCCAATCAACCCGTTGATAAATGTTCTAAGCCCTCCAGTGTTTGATGAAGACTCCGCTCGGGAACATTCTACTGCGCTCGATCTTTTGTTCGCAGATGTTATTTATCGATATTCACAAATTAATAGGAGCGTTTCGCTTTTGCGGCCGCCAGTAGCGGTGCGCAAGTACGGTGCGACGAGACCACGATGCCGGACAATGATCGTGGCGTTGCGTGGCTTCCAGAGCCAGGGCTCCCCAAGCCGCGCACTGGGTGTGTCCGCGCATGAAGCTGTTGATAGCGTCGCATGTTTAATGCCATCAACGAAGTATAAGCGAGAACATCGTTTTATGGCAGCTCCATAAAAGCTGTTCGATTCACCTGCTGGACTGATACTGTCTCTGCGCGTCTCGAACTATCGGAACATTGGTTCGGACATCACACGAGAACTGGAAAAATTCGCATACTCATACATAGACCACTGAGGTGCTCCCCGTCCTCGTCCCCTCCGTAATGAGCGATTTCAGCGGTTGTCCGTGGTTCAGTTTCGACGACTGCCGTCTGTTACAAGGCGGAATCGTTGGCGAGCATCCCGGAAGTTTGCGCCGTCTCGAAAGATCGAACGCAAGTCACCATTTGATCTAGTCGGACCACAACCCCCGACGCTACGCAGCTGTGAGAGTCACCGTTTGCTCAGAAAACTCACAAGGGCTTCTTGTTTGCTCGTCCATCGGTCCGAGAAAGTTCGCTTGCAGGAGGAGGGAACGGACTGAATCAAAAACTCAAGTGCATGCGGAAGATGACGTTCCCCTCTGGAACGAACGTTTGCGCTGTTGAACTACGAAGTGGAATGTGAGGAAGCTCCGGCTCCCTCAACACCTGCACCTCCAGTATTCGAACCGTTTGCGAGGAAAATTCGGATGCGACGTTCCCGCCGCTAAGCCCGTCGTGATCAGGTCGTGTCTTCGGACAGGCGAACGGAGGGACGAAAGGGGTGACATACCATTACACCACAAGCGGGAGGACAGGACATCGTCAGGCGGAGGAGCAGCAGGAAAAGGACATATAACAGCCTCAACGCTTGGTCCCTAGAGAGGCTGATGTCTCAAGCAATGGGCTCGCGGATTCCAAAAGGCTTACTCCGCACTCTGCTGCTGCGTGCCGGCGTGCGTTCGTTCCCGCAAGGACGATGTATCAAGCGACTGACAAGCAGCATCCCCTGGAAGCTGAGACCAGGAGAAGGAATTAAATGATTCTTTTCCTTTCGCCATCGATCCATTGCTGAGCCTTGGCCGGCATACCGGCCAGGCTCCCCCGCCCTTCCCCGCCTCCAACCATTACCCCCGCATCGCCCCGGGTTTTCGTTGCTGACTCAAAGAGTCCATCCAGCTCCGGATTCACCTCGCAGTCGATGCTATATTTCAAGTCACAAATGCCGAATACTCGACCGACTCAGCCAAACCACAGGGTTGCCCGCTCGACAGACCGACCAACCAGCCAATTGATCGGCCGAATGACCCACTGGCTGGTTCGGTCGGTCGGTCTGTCTGTCACCCCCCAGCTAGGCACCAAGGGATCATCACAGAGACACTGGCGGATTTTTGCCGGCTGATCGCTCGCGACGGTGCACCCAGTCCATTCTGTGGGAGCAAATCCTGCGTCTATCGATTTCGGCACGTAGAATGGCTTCAGAGAGCACACCACGACGGCGCAGCCGACTGTGGCACCTGTGGTCGGTCGCGCTGGGGAAGAATCTTTCTTGAGAATAAATGGGAGATTTCAAAGACAACGACGAACCTTCATCTTCCGGGAGCTGGGGGAAAAGTGGACGCAGCTTATGGCAACTGACTAAGATCAACGGACATTCGGGGGATTGGAAACATTTTCGGCCTTAATCCTCTGCTTCGTTGGATGTTCCGTGCACCCTAAAGGAAAATGGGCTTCCGAACGGGTTTCCGGAGGGGGGCCCCGAAAGTGGGTCCTGAAAGGGGTTTCTGGAGGAGAGGCCCTAACACCGGCGGAATGTGACGAACAGGAACCGTGAGCGGAATGTCCACTTTATGGATCAGCGAAAGACGAGACCCGACGGGAATCGAAACGAGGAAGGACAGCGCGAGGGTGGAGGTAGATTCGAGCCGACATCGTTCCCTTAGAGAATTCTCTCTGTCTCCGAGCTCGGCTTGCGCCGAGGGTCTGACGTGCCGCCCGGCAAATCACCCCATTCCTTCCCGTGATATTTGCGGAGAGGGAATATCCTCATGGAACCTGCAGTTTCCTCGGGTGTCAACAAGGAACGTTTCAAGTCTTTCTCGAGCGCGGTTGTCGCCGGTACCGCGCCGGAAAGCTACTGCGTATGGGGGATATACTTCGATGTAGTCTCCGCCTCGAAGTCGAATTCGCTCCCCGCTATCTCCGGGCGAGTTGGCCTTCCCGGCTCTTCCACTACGTTTCCAGATGGATAACGGCTGGGGGATGATATTGGGGCAAGGTGGAAGGGGGAGGGGGGGGGGGGGGGGGATCCCGTCGCAAGCATCCCCGATGTCCCGATCTGAGATCTATAACAAATATTGCTTTCAAGAGACTCACTGATCGCGTAGCTCATCAGATATTCCGACTCTCCTCCGAAACATCATCGATTTCCGGGAGTTTGAACTGGCAAACAAACACTCAGAATACACCTGGCAACAGAGTTTCCCGAAGCGAGCCTAGCGTCAGTGGATCATGCAGCTCTGGAACGTTGAGATGAATCTCATTAGATCTCGACGCTAGCTCTGTCCGTGAACGAAACCCCCCTGCAAGCTGGTACGACCGGCAAGGGGCCGTCGCATCTGCTTTGTCTGTGTCGGAGCAAACACTCTCCTCCCACTCTGTTAATGGCCAAACGAATTTATTCTCTTTTTTAGGTTGTTCCACAAAAAAATCTACATCACCACAAATCAGTTTACGAAAAAAGCAGCTCGCACGCAGAGCCAGACGCACGCGTTGAGTTCGAAGAAAGGAGTAAAAAAAGATCACTACAACTTATCGCGCCATGGAGAACGGGTTGTTTGGAACAGGTGATTTTTTGCCCGCGCCTGGAGCTCGCAAATTTAGCCGAGAGGGTCGGAAAACCCCTGGTCGCATCTGTGGAACAAGCGCGAGTTGATGAGCACGACGCTATCAAAGAGTCCGTGAGTTTGATGCGGGTTGGAGCCGTGGAGGGGATGACAGCCTTCTCGGAGTCCGCCTTGACGAGATGATATCGGGTTTGGAAACTAGGGCGCAACCTCAGTGCGGTGACGAAACTCGAGAGGAACCTTGTCCAGGTCGTGTTGCTCAACGGCATCGATCCGCCGACGAGAATCGGGCGGCGAGTTACGCGAAAGGCGCAAATTGTGCGTCGACGAAGTCGAATGTACGCCGGCCTTCGTGTGAGTTCGATTGATGTGGCTTTGATTTCTTTGTTTCTGAAGCGGCCCGACGCGATCGGTTGTTGCTGGTGGCTTGCCGACTGGCTGGCTGGCGCTGCAACCGCCGCCACCACCGCCGCTGTTGTGTCTACGGGGCTGTTTCCGTTGAGCTGTCACACTTTCGAGTGAAGCAAACGATTTCCCACAGTTTACATTCTTTTCTTCGGAGTACGGAGTCTCTGTGCGAGAATAACAGCCGCCGTGGCCACCGACGGCGACCGCAGAAACGTAAACGACAAAGCGGGAAGTTCCAGCTCTCTATGATCCCGTCGGGGTGACGTAGCATGACGCTCGATGAGAAGCCGGCATTTCGAATTGTGAGTAACATCTGGAACGACATCGGCAGCTCCAGCCGCAGCTTTTGACGTCCGCCGCAATCGTCGTTCATGGGAGTTGGCGTCATTCACTCGACGCGGAACCGGGCGGCCGCTAAGTCGGACGTCCTGAGACACAGACCGAGCCATCCTGGTTCCTCAACGTCGTGCCCCTGGCGGGCGTGCCGCTGGAGCCGTTACAACCCGACGGGGATCGGCTTTACCTAATTTCTCCATTTCGTCCTCACGTCACAGTTCGGAACCTCGGGAGAACGAACGACACCAGAAGGGAAGCTCGAGTGGTCCTCTCATCTCTGTGGGTCTCTCCGCACGAATCGGGAGTCTAGCCGGATTGAGCCGAGGCTCCGGAAAGAACGTTGACCACCTGATGGGACGGTGATTCGTGTCCAAAGTGAATTCTGAAATCCACTGAAATTTCAAAGTTTCGTCGAACACGGTCAGGAAGTGGACAGATTCTCTGAGCGCGTACCTCTGCCGGACTTGCCAGCAGCTGGCTCGCTGCCGAAAGTGACCACCGGCTAACTAGGTCCGTCGATGATAAGCTCTTAGAGGAAATTCGGTCGGCAATCCCGTAATTTTGCCCGAGATTTCTGGGATTTTCCCCGAGCCAGCTATTCAAGCTCAAAGCCAACGCCCCTTCTGGCCCTTCAGTCGTAGCTCTCCTGTATTCGAGTCTAGCTCCGACAAGCTCTCGGAACGGCAAGGTCGGAACCATGAGCGGAAAATGTCGGAAAATAGGGATCATGTCGATCGAGAATGAACGAGTGGTTCGCGCGGCACAGGCATCGAGACCCTTTCTTTCAACAGGAGGCATACGGAACGTGATCGTTACCCGCTCGATCCAGGTTAGGCAGGAGCACTCCCCTCTGCCCCATGCGACGAATCTGTGGAGAAAACGGAACACCGGAAGTCCTGGCGCCCACTTGAGAAAAGGATGCGTGCTTGTTCGCAGCCACATGTGAGCCCACGGGCATCGATTGACTTGTGTATCGATCAATCGAAGCGGGTCAAGTGGTTTCCACTTCCTGAAAAGCTCACCCGCCCTTGACCTGAAATCCAAGAGGGAACTCGTAGCGTCCGGCAAGCAAACCCGCATTGGCGTCCACGCAGACCCTAAGCTTCGGGGAGATCTTCGCCAAGTCGCTCGCACCGGGTCGATCTCCTAATGATGGCATGTCAAGGCCCAGGAGTCTCAAGTTTTCAGTGACGAGGAGCGATCTCAGGAAGAACTTCACGGGGAGCACAGGCTCCTCATGACAATGTCCGGAATCGCGGAGGGCTTCCCGAAACGAGCGGAGCTCATTTGTTGCGCTTTTATGCTCCTACGTACGATGGCCTTCGCAGCACTGCCCGTCTTCCCAGTCGATCGGTGGGAAAGTCAGTCTACCTGTCAGTCGATTTCTCCATCTGCTCCTCCACGTCGATGGCTAGTTGTCTCGAGGACAGCAGCAGCATGGAGAGTGGTACTGATGTTGTTTAGCATATTGATTGAACGGCCAATTCAGTTCGAACGAGAGAACTCGACGAGGAGAATAGAATTACGAGCAGCCTTCTACTCGACCGTCGGCTGGTGGTCGCCCACCCGCCCGCTCATTGACCTGATGTCGTCCAGGACACTCGATGGGGATGTCGTGGAATGAGGGCGAGGAGGAAGATGAGGACGGAATGATCAAGACGGAATGATGAACAACAACCGCGGACGGCTGGCTATCTGTCGAGGCAGGCAGGTCACGCGTTGAAGTTCTGTTGTTCACGTCATCCAATCCAGTGGTATGCCCACGCTGATCGCTCACTTGATGAAGCACTCCAGACAAGAGCCTTCTAATTATTCCTTCGGGGCGAAAGCGGGTGCGAACCCCCGACCGCCGTTCAACAAAGGTGGGCCGATGCTGTTTGTTGCACCGAGGAACCGAGCGCGTCGTGGACAACGCGCCGCGAAGACAAAATTTCAGTGCATTCCTCGCCGGCGACGAATGATTAACGAGTTCTCTTCGAGTATCGGTTTACAGCCTACCAAACAAACGGCATGTCAGCCGCACCGCCAGATTGACTGGCGAGCGAGCCCAGAAGCGATCCGACAAGAGTTTCAGCTCAGGGCCAACTGCAGCATACCACGGGCGCTAGACACATCAAACCGGGAAGCTGCTGCAACAACGAGAAAGAAACGCAGACATTTCAGAGAGATTCAAAGTCACTGTCCCGAGCCGTGGGAGAGAGAAAACATTCGAACAAGTGCAAACGCGTTCCTGCGTGCCCGGCCCGCTGGTACACCTGGATGCGTGCGTGTTCACTCGTTCGCTCCAACTCTCGAAACTTCAACTGCTGCTCAACAGGAAGAGAGTGATTGAACATTGCGGCTGGTTGCACAGATGTAAAAATATTCGACCGCGGGATCTGTCGCCGCGGAATGTTAACCATAATGAGCAGCGCTGCACTAAATCACTGGTGGCTGCTTTTCCTCGTTCTCTCGTTTCGTCCGAATCGCTTCCTGCCTGTGGCGCGCGTTCCCACTTCTGCCGCGTACTCGGAAACCTCAGTAGTCGGTCTGGTTTCCCGCGCCGCGTCATCCGAGCTCTCGGAAACATGTGTTGCGGTCGAGTGCCGATCCGACATGCGGCATCGGGCGGAGCAGTTCTGAAGAATGCGCTCAGAGTGCCACGACGATCGGCAGTGTATACGCTGGGATCGCGAACAAAGCGGCTCGCCGCGTGTGACTCCTTCAGCGTGACATTGTCCGACTTCATCTTCGGAGTGCGCTCGTGATCGACAGCTCAATTGGACCGGTAGTCGGTTCGGATGTCATCGTGCACGTGCGCCCGAACGTACCTGCTGTACAGTACCTGCTCGTACGTTCCGCCGACAATGTTTGCGTTCCTGAATTTTCGGGTGTACGAGAAGAGTTCCCGGAACTAACATCCGACAACGGCCGTCGACCACAGCGGAGAATGGCGAGCTCGTCCTCCGCTAACGCTGCTCTCTCGGCACTGTCTTCACGATCGGCGGGCCAGCACAATACCATTTGAATATTTTTTTCATCTGTGCGGCGCTGTAAGTGCCTGACTCCGTTGGCTGACTGCGCGCACCCGCGCGTTGTTGTTGTCATGTCATGTCTGCTCTGATGGAAGCTCGATAGATTTATCGCTTTCATTAGATGGAAACATTCACATGAGCGGAAGACAAATACTCAACTCATTCATTCTGTTTGGAACTGCTCCGTAGAATTTATCGATCCGAGCCGCTCATGGATGCTGGGTGAGCCGTCGACCAACGCCGGCCGATCGAAGGGAGGTTGAATCGACGCAGCTCCCTAACGCGCGTAATCCGGACTCTCGAGGTGGCGACATCGAGATTGCGTGTACAGTCGGCCTCTCATTCAATCGAGACGTCTGGGGCAGCCGGCCCATCCATCAAGGAGAGCGTTATTCGTATCAGATGCGTGTTTTGATTTCCGACACATGTTTCGGCGTTTCGCTGCTGCGACATTCATTTTCCAGAGATTGCCGAACATGATCCGTCACCGCTGAGTGCAGCGTTGGAGCTCGTGCTCCACTGAATCGAACACGAGTCTGCGTTATCGTCTGCCGGATCACCTGATGGTCGCGTCAGAAGCTGTTCGATGTAGCGGTCAGAAGCCATGGCGCAAACTGAGCTCGTTTTTCCTCGTGTCCAGACCTCGCGAAACGGCGGCAACAACTCCGACCCAGACGCTGAAGAATATTGTCCAGGCGGTCGGACGGGGTGACCAAGCGGCGAGATTGCACCGCTCAAAACTTGTTGATTACGAGGATCTGTTTGCTGTCGTGCGGGCCATCCCGAGTCCGATCATTCTCTGTATTCCTTTCGTTCGTTCGGCCCGCCGACTCCATCTTCCTGTACATACCGTTCGCTGGCTGGTTCGCTCTCACTCGTGTTGTCCCTCGTCCACACTTGAGTTGAGTCAACATGTTCACGATGTTCGTGGCACAGACGAGGGTGGAGTAGGAGCTGTCACCTGAGGAGGCGATGCACTGCCCGTCTGACGGCAGCTCGGACCGCGGGCTCAATTGAGTGCATCCGAAAAAAACGTCGGATAAACATGATTAGCTCGACCACCCAACGCATCGGACTGCGCTTTCAGCAATTTTCTCGCCGGGATCGCGCCGCGCTGGGACCAAGATCGTGCTCGAAGTAGATAGACCGATCGTACTATCGATGGATCATATCATCTCGTGGAGGCTGATTTCCGAATGGAACAACCGGGGTCTGGTCCAGGTTTCCTTCGTTTTCTCGGCTCGAGACGAATTCGCGGACTCGATTTCGCGACTTCGGCTTATCCTTCGGGCCTTCCTCTGTCCTTTTCGCAGAAACGCTCGGCGGACTCCCCCGGAGAAGAGCCGAGGACAAAACGGCAGAGATGACTTGAGGCCCTCGAAGAAAACATCCGCAACGCAATAACACTCAGAGCGATGACTCTTTTTGAGAGCCGTAGTATATTTAGATTTACGTTCTGGTCCACTCTGCAGAGGGTGTTATTTCAGCCCGGACCAAAAACCAGTCTACGTGGCTACGTTGTAACAACTCGACGAGTTCAAGGCTGGACATCGTGCCGCCACAGCCTGGAGCGTTCAAGAGTCGGTCAGCGGGTTAGTAGTGGAAGGTGGATCGCGACTGGCTTTCGTGGCGGCGGCTGCGACGACGGACAAGGAAATGCAGCTGGGCCTTTGACGACGCTACGCTGGATCGCAGAGCGGCTTACTCACCTATCGAGCGAGTACTGATAGCCAACTCGAAGGCGTTTCGCAGGCCTTTGCATGCTGCGTCGTCGAGGCGCCATGACCGAGACGGCGGAACGACGTGAGCAGCGGCGGCAACAATGACGGTGGCAACTGCAGCTCCTGCCGCCAACTTGAAGACTCTGTCCGACTTGGGAGCTTTTGTGCGTGGAATTTCGTCGCTGCGGCATGCCAACGTGTGTCAACTCGGCGGCGAGGTCACACATCAAAAAGTGTCCTTTCTTCTATTCGAGCGCTTGGGCGAACTCCGCGACCATCGCAACCCGGCAACGGATGCACTGCGTGACGCATGCACGACTGCTGGCGGCTCAATAGCCGGAATCGGTCATTCTTTTCAGAGTGGGCGAGATCAGCTGCGTTCCCACTTGGAAGAAAATCTACTCCGATTCGCTAAGGTGCGCTTGGACTCCGCTCCGTCTCATGGGTTCGCCCGGGTGCCGGGGAGCATTGTCTTCCGATGAATCTGGAAAAAGCTGACAATGAGAGTTATTCATGGCCTTTTTCCGCCGAGCAGCCGTTGGTCTGTCAGTGGAAGCAGCGGCGACCGCTTTGAACGGCCAGGCCCGAAGCGTAACTAGAAGATGGCCTATGCACTTTTACGTCTTTAGACTATTTACGCCCTGCCAAGATCGGACAAGGCCGTAGCAGACACGTGCGGTCAGGCCTTTCGGTGAAACGCGCCAAAACTCGACGAGACCGCTCGCCGCTTGTTATGATGTGGTTACGTAGGTCTTCTAGTGGTTTTGGTTCTGATCCTGGGTGTGGGCGCGAAATCGTTTCGTTTCTCGGACAGCGACCTTATCGAGAGTCGGCGGTAATTTCCCCTGGAACAACTGAGCGACTTCCCGCTTAGTTTCAGGAACAAAAAGGTCGACCTCCGACGCTCGGCGCGTGAAGACATGTCGCTCCCAGGAACACTACCCCCGAGGAGCTCCCTCGGTCGCGGTTCGAGTGCATTGACCAGATTGGCTAGATGACCGGTCGTCCACCAGGAATTATTCCATGAACGACTGGAGGCTCTTGTGCATATAGAAAGCTCCGGTTCGTGGGAGCATTGCCTGGCCTCAAGTGCTTTTGACACCCGTTGTTGGTGTCGCTCACGTCCTGCACGAATCGGTCTCAACAGGACGATGCGAGCGACAAGCGGATTCACACAAACACACACACACAACTTACCGACCGCGCGCCTAAACACAACAAGCCCGGGAGCTGCTGAAAACAATCCAAACAGTCCTGATGGAATAACTAGAGCGATCTGTCCTGGGTTAGTCCCGATCGGAAGGCTCTCCTCGTACGAAACCTATCCCAGTCGAGCGTGTGGCTCGGAGTGAGATGATTGGTTTCATTCAATTTCGGCCAATTTGTTACTTTGTCGCAGCAGCAGCAGCCGGTCAAGGTAGGGGTCTGCCGCGCGAAACCACTCAGCTCGAACTCCGAACTCGCTCCGATATTGCCGGCGGTGATCATCGTCGTCGTCGTCGTCGTCGTCCTTCTGAAGCGTATCCTGGTAGGCGGAACCGACGCCGTACGAGTCCGAAGCACTTAGCTACGGGTAACCCGCCTCGCATTCAGATTCGGCTGAGCATCAGGTCAATGAGGCTCGCTCGGAGTTCCGATGCGATTAGAGGGACCGAAAAATGAGGCAAGAGAAACGCGTTGTCGGGTCCGGTACCAGAGGCAACACCACGAAGATCAACTCGAGGTTTTACTCCGAGCCCCTTATGATAGGGGAGCTATGCGTTTGTGGAACTCGTGCAGTTTTTGATCGCTAATTTTTTTCCGCTCCGCTCGTCCCATTTCCGCGAAACTTCGCAGCCTTCCTCTCGGCTGAATAGTTCGATTGCTCGAATATCGCCATGATTAGAGTCATGATGTCGACGGTGAGTTGCACGATGATTCGATACGAATTAGCCGTTCTGACAATGGGCGATAATAGCGAGATAATTATTGTAGCGGCGATGTCCTGTCCTGCGAAGAGGTGGGAGAAAGGGGCGCGAGAGGAAAAGTCGGGAAAAGGCCGAAGAACCGGCAGCAACAAATTACATTTTCAATCGGCTCATTTTGCTGGCTGTATCGCCACGCCTTCTTCTGCGGCTGGTGATGGTGGCACTGTGGCCAGGGTTTGCACGCCTCGGTTTTGACTTTTTATCTTGACTGCCATTGAAGAGGTTTTTTTTTCTTTTTGTTCATTCGTTCGCTCTGACCTGAGCAGGAGGACGAGGAAAAGACCGCCTGCACTTATCACGCATCTGCCACGACCGCGAAAACTTTCATGCTGTCACAAAGTTCAGCGCAGCAGCAGCGTCGTTGTCGCATATGCCTTGCAGATTTCGGGGGCGGTCCCGCTCGATGGAAGTTGTTACCGGCTCGGGCATTCTCCGGCTCCGGGATCGAATCGCTCTCAACGGACGAACGGCTCCGAGTTCCGCAGAAGATTCAGGTCCAAGCCAGTCCATACCCTCTCGCTCCCGCGTGAAATCGCAGTGTTCACTCGGAACGCGCCCGTACACGTTCACCACGGACGGCTCAGGTTTTTTTTTCGCTTGTTTGCCTGCCGGCTCGACCGCTTGTTAGGGGGACTTCTTTTCGTGCGAGTAATTCGACCAAAACGTCAGTTAGTCATGTCGATACTAACAACTGTGCTGCCTCTCAGACGACTGCCCGGCTATCAGGTAGCCGAACCCCTCAGTCGATATACGTTCGAGAGGTTTTCTGCTCGTTCAATTGTTGGTGGTTCGTTTTTGCCTCCTCCTCCTCCTCCTGGTCGTCGTCGTCGAAATGTCATCATTAGAATTGAGACGAAAGCTTGCGGAACTAATCCAGCTGCCTACGAGCACGCGACAAACTTGTTGTCCGCGTCGCCTGCGGCGGAGACTCGCTCGGTCACTCCGTCCCGCGTTCGTCCGCCTGTTGGTTAGCCAGTCAGTTAGTTAGGTTGAATGGTTCGGATCTGGGTTGCATGGCTTCATAAATTGTTTGTAGCCGGGCCACACCTGGTAATTTAATTGTCGTCGTCGTCGACAAAGACGATACTGCCGCGCCGCGGCAATTACTGTGGTGCGAGTCCTTTCTAGCACGCGGACAACAACCGATGTGGTTGTCTCTCTAATTCGAGTGAATCGTTCCGGAAGCCTTGATGATCGCGAATCGTCGCGGGAGTTGGATAGCTTTACAGCTCCTTCTCTTCCTCGCTCCTGAGCTAGCCCGTTCCCCCCGCAGCGACGTTCTCCCCGGTGCGGGTCTCGCGCTGTCATTATTCTCCTCCCCATATACCTTATTCCCATAAACCCATTGATCACAATCACCGTGCGTCCGTTCCTCCGAGCTGTCGCTGAAGAGTCGCCCGCAGCCCCTGGTGTTGGAGTGGGCCCCCCGTATCACCCGCGCGCGCGTATCACGAGAGATAGATTCTCTAAAGAGCGGAGGAAAACACGCCTTCCCCCGATACCGATGAGCCCGTGGACTTTGGCATTCTCGAACTGTTCATACTTTGAGCTCTCGAACATTTACAGGAGCCTTGGCTGAGAATGAACGTACGCACACACGTTCTCGAAACAGTGTCCCGACAACTGCCGGCGCGGCGTCCCATTAACACGGCTTCCCCGACCGGAACGCGGGCTGTTTGTCCTCGAACGGCGATCTGGTAGGCCGCCGCGACAGGACCAAATCGGTCGGGCGAGACGAGGGGCGACGGGGAAAAGGCTTCCTCAATTGTAAACGGGAACGCAGCGACGACAAGTCTATTTGAGCAGCGAACAAGAGAAGAGACTACTGACTACCGTTGACGGTAATCGTAAACGGGGGGACAGTTGCTCGTAGATACCGTATCTTATCTCCCATGGTGAGCCTGAGAACCCCGATCTCCCGTTATTCATTTTTGCAGAGCCAGAATCACTCGCATGCCGTGACGAAGGCCGAACTCTTGGGGCCCCAGCTTGGATCTGTCGGATCTGGTCGAGCGATCCGGGCAGGAGGGAACCTGAGCCAAGCCACGGCGGCCTGAGTGAATCGGTTCCCCCGCTCGATGCGCGAGATTCTCGAGTTTGCGGGAGGACATCCGACAAACTCTTGATTCCTCTGGAAGCGAACTCTTGATGTAATTGAGACGAGCGCCGCGTCGACGTCGTAGACTGTACGTCACACGGAAATCGCGATGGTACCGGAAGTCTCGCTGCTTGAAACTGAATGATACCAAATGTAGCGGATCGATTGACCAGAATAGATGCTTGCATAGATACTCATTTTTGGGCTCTGGAGTGGCGGTCACGCTCCGGTGGGCGTCGCCGCCCACGATCACCGCCGCCGGTGACATCGGGGGTTGGGCGACGACCGCGATCCTGGCGGTCTTCCGTCGAAACGAGCCAGAGCTCTGTCTAATACTTCCGCGTCTGCAAGCGGGAGCTCTCTCGATAACGGTCGGGAACCGTCATCCTCCAATAGCTGTCCCATATTGGGAGATCACGTTTCCAGAAGAAATGATACTGCGTTCCGATCCTGGTTCCGGGTCAGATAGAGATCAACGTGGGGAAACAAATCGAATCGGCCTCAGATTTATCACCGGGACGGGAATTGCTGTTCTTTGACGCGGTTTTCGTTCTGGAAATCCGACCGTGATCTCTGCGCCCCCCCCCCCCCCCCCCCCCCCCCCCCCTCCCCCCGGGTAAAGCTTATTGCAAAGTTTCGAGCACATCCCGAGGTGTCAGACGCTCCGAGCCGACTTTGGCGGGAAATCATAGAGGAGCACCCCGCGGAAGTTGTCATTCTGCTCGGTTCGGACCGCTCAAGGATCGCAAAGCGTGAGATTGCTCAGAACGCGGAGCGAAATGGCCGGGATGCTCACGAATAACGGTTTTCCTCCCGGAGGTTTGGAGCTCCGACGCGGTATCTCCCGATCAGGTGCTTCCGGCGCGATGAATTTCTCGCGTGAAAAATCAAGCTGACTCAATGTAGAAGTCCGTCCAAGCTGGTTGAGAGCTCAAACAAGAGGTCCTCGGACGCGAGTTTGTCTTTGCGTGCGATTGGCACTTTGGCCGCTCGGGCAGATGGCGACCAAGTCATGATACGGATGGCGAAAGTCGGACAGCAGACCTTCTCTAAGAGACGCCGGAACGGCTGACAAAGTTCTGTAATGCGCCGCGGATGACGTGCAGCCGACCGTAAACTAATTTCCGATCGGACGAGGTGAGGTTGTCTAACTGACCGCCACCGCAACCGCCGCACTGCTGGAGCCGCAAGCGACGGACGGAGCGGCGCATTCGAAAACTGACCAAAGAACAAACAGAAGTCAGAGCAGCATGGAAGCGGCAAGCCTGGACGGGGATCAATCACAAGCTGCGAAACTTCTGGGACGAAGCAGCGGTGATCGCACGGACTTTTCCCTACGTGTTCGATGCCATCGTGAGCTTGTTCGTCTGGCCGCTGGGTCGCGGACGGACGCGTGCCAGAGGAGTGTGTTTGTTTATTTGCTTTGGCTTTGATGTTTCGTCGAACCAAATCGAAACCACTACGAGTCCCAAAGCTTGCGCCGCCAATCTAAAAGAAGAACGCGTTTCGATTTGGAGTGATTGGCATTTCTCGCCCGCTCCGCACTTGTGACCCAGCCATTCTCAATTAAGCAAAACCGTACTGCGTTCATCTCTGTCGCGGAGATCACCGCCGCCGCGGTCGTCGTTCATCGTCGCCGCCGCCAATGGATCCGCGACAAAATCGCCCATCAGGACCATGAGCAGACCGTTCGAGGATCAGAGAGTTCGCTCGTCGGCTCCAGGGATATGCGTCGATAATCCAGACCCAGCGCATGACACTCCAGCCTCGGCTCCAGCTGCTTGTCCGGAGCTCCCTCCGTGTCTGAGTGGCTCGCTGGCGGACTTTATCCGCGCTGTTCGTTCTTCCGCTGGTGCTCTCATCACGAGAAGAAAAACACAAAATGCAGACAAGAGACGCCTGGACGGCACGCGTTAACACTCCGCTTGACTGGTCATAGGGGTACAATCTTTTAATTACTGACACAGTCACAGCGTTATGAGCAGGCAGCGCTGTGGAAGCTGCCCGACCGCCCGCCTGTCCGCTTGGCTGTCTGCGCGCTCCATCCAGAACGGTGGTCCTGAGCAGACAGTGCCTCAACAAGTGATGCATGACGTCGACGACGGCTTAGATTGTGCCCCGCGGCGAAACCTCAAAATACAACCAGTCAGTTGCTCACTCAGCCCGAGCCTCCCCCGGTCATCTGTCTCATCGACTCGGTCGGAGTTCACCTCCTCCTCCCTCTGTGCGTCACCGGCGGGCATCCCAGTGAACCTCGCCAATCTCCGTTGTGATACGGCCGATCTCCTCCGGGACACCGTTGATCAGATCCTGGAATCTCCCGTTGCTGTGGAGAGCTTGCCTCGACGGCCACAGCTGCGACCCGAGCTCGATGAGGACGGAATCCGGGTTTGCTGATGAATGGACTTCAATTTCTGTGTACAAATGTTTCTTATCCAACCGGGTGACAAACTCACTGAGCTCGAACGCGTGCTGCCTCCCTTCTCGGCTCGAGCACTCGTTCCGCGGCTGACAAGCTGGTGAATTAGAGGGCGGTGAGGACCGCATCTCTCAGAAGTCTCAAAGCGCTTGCCTTCCTCCCTGGGCGCACTGTTGACGAGCGAACAGGCTTGCTTCGCGGGAGGGGCGTACGAAGCGAGGTCAAGGGGGTGGCATACCCGGGAACCGCCGATCGCAGGAGGATCCCGTTTGAGGGAGTCTGGGTGCTTCAGGGTTTCCAGGAGGTTCTGCCGATGGGTCGCTAGAGCTTCGGGAAACTCCATTCCAGTTGCTAATTTAGCGGGAACTACCCGAAAGCCGACGAAAAACCGTGAGGTTTAGAATCCTGGTTCTGAACCCCAATATCTAAGCAAGTTCTAAATGAATCTGATATGGTTCTTGATAAACGGTTCAACGAAACCAACGGAGAAGCTCCTGGAAGCCAATTCCTTGAATTTGAGGTTCCGAGATCGACGGCTTGCGCCGGGTCCAGCCCTATCGGGATGTGTTGATGGCAAGGTCCCCTTGTCGGTGTTTCCTGGTTATTCGGACAGAAAACGCTTGCCGGAAGATGCCCACAGATTTAGCGGCTAGTTGTCATATTCAGAGCCAATCACGAGTCGAGGCGCTTCGAAGACGGGATTCGTCAAAAGCGAACGTTCTCACCTGAGACGGGTTCAGTCTCCACTAGCGTTTGATTCGATTTCTGCTCGGCGCATCGAGAGCCGATAAGTGCATCTCTTTCGCACTGTCCGCTCTTCTGTACAACAGATGCACGAATTGATCTTCACGGGAGACGGAGATATTTGGTCGAATTACCTCAAGTGCGCGTCACAGCATCTGTTCCCGGGAAAATGAACGCTTGCTCGGGAAGTGGAGCAGGAATCGGAACTCCCATCAGGAATCAGTCTTTTGAGGTGGGGCTCAGCGTAGAAGCGGCTGAGTTCCGCGCTGACCCGCGGAGTTCCTCTGAGATCCCACGGAAGAACGTCAAGAATTCCGCGCTGGGATACTGATATTTCGGGGGCTCCGGTTTACGCGAACTGGCGCCAACTCGAAGGAACAAAGCGGTTCGACGACGCCGAAGTTTGAGACGAGCAGAAAGAAAGAGAACTTCGGTTATTTTTTTTTCGCAGACATCCGCTCGGGTCGAAGTGCCATCGGAAGAAGTAATTGTCAGACGGACCAGAACGGACCGGGCGAGCGCTGCAAGTAGAAAACAAATTGCTGCTCGATGGCCACAGATGATACAGAAACCGCATTATCACCTCACGTCATATCTTTAGAAAAGAATCAGAAGAGAAACGTCGAGTCGAGTTGTTACGATGGTTCTCGCTGACTCACTTCTCAATCTCAATACGTGAACGGGAGAGAAGAAACGGACCAGCTCGAGTGATCGCTTATTGGAATGATAAACGTGATAAATGAAGTCGAGATCCTGACGGAAAATTTTGCTACCAATTACCTAGGCAATTTCTTGCCGTGATTTTTCGTGGCCCACTCGCCCATTTTCATTCGCCAACACATACAGAAGCTCCTCTCGGGAGCACTCGGTGTAGAACACTCCTCACGACAGGCCCGCCGTGACATAGTGCGACTACGGGAGGGGAGGTTTCTTCCGCGGGGAACCTCGAGAGAGGCTCACGCAACCCGCTTCACTCGATCAATTCATTTCTCAATTCACTCCCTGATTCAGCACTCCGACGTCGATGGATTTTCCAGCTTCTGATTCAAGCGAAACCGCTTCCACGGGTTACAACTCCCAAGTTTCGTCACTCCCGCTCACTGCTCTCCTGTGAAGGAAGAGGGAAGCGACGAAATACTTGTTGCTCAGTCTGCATCATCCGATGAGGAATCAAGAACTCCAATCGGTGCGAGGGTTCAACACATTAGTTCTCAAAATTGGTTCTCCCATAGACTCCCGAGCCACTGGAGAGAGTATCGCTGAGCTTCTGACCTCAACACGAGCTTCAGTTTATGAGAAAGACGATCGTAGTTCTTAATTGCTCCGGGATTCCGAGCGAAAGCATCAATTCAGTGGAATCATATTCTCGAATCGCGCTCAAGTATATTTTGAGAACTCAGGTTGTGCGGGCCCGATCCGTCTGGAGATTCGCATATTCCTGGACTCCGCACTCTCCCCACCAGCGTCGAGCTTGAATCACCTCTCATCAAGAGTTCGAGTCGGCACATTCTCTCGGTGAGAGCATCTGGGACAGCGGAAAACGCTGCCTGCACGTAGTGGAAAAATCGACCCAGCGCAGGTATCGGATGTATCCTGAATGATCGCAGGGTTCGCGCCTCGTCGTTCCCATCGCCCTGAGCTGAGAAAATCTGGAAGCCCTTATTTTTGAGCCTATGTTGTGTGGGAAGCTTTGGAGTTACCAACTTGTTGGGTGTCTCGAGAAGGCAGGAAAGAGAGCTGAAATGAACAACACCGTGACCTACAGTCAATTTTCGCCGGATGGGAGTCCCTCTGATAGACATCGCATTCCTGAGAGACTTTTCCATTTGACTCCGCCGCCAAAACAATTGAGGACGTCTGGGAAGTGGGAAAACCCGACCCGTTGAGCCGTGCAAATCGAGATCATTCCGAATGAGTTTTCCAGTTGAATACATCCATAAAGTAATGCGATGAACGCTAATACTACAATACTTTAGCCTGCCCATAGGACATCTGATCGAGTTATTTGTCGAGGGGTGAAAAAATAACTTCATGGAGAGACTGATGTGTGCTCCCACTTTAGGGGGAGGGGTGAATCCACAGAGATGGAGATTTGTGACAGTTTTCGAACCCATGGTTTACACACACGTGCTGATGCAGGTTCGTGAATGCTCTCATGGAGGAAGGGAGCCGCCTTCGATCTGTGGGACTGCTTTCGGTTGCGTCCAGGAGGCGCTTGACGCGAGCAGCGAGCGAAAGTTCTCACAACGGGCACTCACAAACGTAAAACACATGTACACAGAAGAACACGCTCAAAAACGAACAGATACATAGATGGATGAACGAACAGGTGGTCTCGGCCGGCGGAGAAGTTTCACTTACGGTCACAGTTCGAACTCATCATCCTAATGTTTGTCAACTTCCGCCGAACAGATTCGCGTGATTGCTGATGATGCTACGCGAAATCTCGTGGAGATCACAAGCGGGAAACTATCGGCACTGCAGCCGTAGGAACCACCTGGTCGCAGTAGAGACAATCGAAGGAAATATTAATTTTTACAAGCGACTCAGTTAGACACGATAGTTAACAAATGGACATCCAGGACTTCTGACACCTCACATCGACGACATCGCTCGAGAATGAACGTTGCTCATGCGTGCGAACGTGGAACGGCTGGAGCATTCGTCGACGTTCGAATATCGGACAGAGGAGCATCTTGCGAATCGCAGAAGAAGTGCAGCTTGCGTGGAAACCGACCACACCGTATCTGGAAGCGTAAACGGTTGATGGACGACCTGTGACGACACCTCACGCAATGCCATGAGCGCGCTTCGGTCTTGATACATGCCCGAACGCTGGTTCTGGCTCGATGGTGTCGTCGTGTATTTCGCAGCATGCCTTCGGTGCTCCGGCTTGTCCGCTCGAGGTTCCGCTTGAGAGGTTGAATATCTGTTCGTCGCGGCCAGTCAGCCAGAACAATTTCATTTGTCCTCTCAAGCATCTAAACATCGGCTCTGATCGGCGAGAGAATGCGCTCGGATTCCCGCGGGCGGCGAATACTGTCAACACCATATTTCCCTCCATTGAGCTTGTAGAGTGAATCCGGAGCAGATCACGTCCGAAGAACTGAGCGGGGCGATCAGGAGCCACTCTTTTCTCTCGGAGATCAGCCGTCGGGGATGACGTCCGCCGGAATCTGAGTTTCGTAGGACACAGGGGTTCAAGCGAGCGATGGAGGCACGGGGTTTCCGATTTCGCCCTATCGAAAATTCTGATCTGTTCGGAAAAGCTCGGAACGGGTGAAGCCGCTCCCGTGGAAGGCTTCACCGTCGCCTCCGAGATATTCTCCAAGGATCCCCCCACAGCAGCGCATGTGCATCACGCATTCTCTGAAACCCCCATAACAAAAAAAAAGGATCCCCCCACAAACGGAACGATAAGGCGCCGGAAAATTCGAGCCAAAACCACTTTCCCATCAAGAACACAAAAGTTCGAACGATTGACAACCCGTCCGCTCGACGAGCAAACAAACAAACACACAGTCCCCGACTCCGAAAAGGGCCTGCGAGTAGGCAAGCGAGGGCCAAACATTGAGCCAGCGAGCGGTCACTGATCTCCAGCCATCTTGCTGGTTGCGTACAAAAAAAAAACTGATTATGTCATCTGTGCGTGATGGGACTCTTGCCGTTGTCGACAAGTTGTGAGGTGGTGATTCCCGAGCTGGGCAGAGTCAAACCGAGCCACGCTTTTCTCGAGGTCACCGGTCGAATCAATTTCGCGTTCATTCTCTTCCTCGCTGTGGTTGGTTAGTTTTTACGTTCATTCGTCTGAGGGCAACGTAGCTCCGTTAAAGGAAAGATTGTTGGTCGTTTACCCGCCTACCCTGCGGTGCATCCCTCCGCCTGTCTTTGTGAGAATCCGCGGCTCTGCGTGACACTCTGGTCTCGCGATGTGACATCGTCGGCCAACCCACTAAGCGCGGATCAGCAAGTGCCTACATGTCCACAGTTGGACCGTGGCCTGGACGCAGGACAGCCGGCTCGGCGTTCACGCGTGGCTAGCAAAGTAAGCGCGGGATTTGCGCCGAACTCACGTGGTCCTTCCGCGTGAGGCGGTCCGTCACGCCGAATGCGAGTTCAAAAGTAGTTCGAGGAACATCGGCGGAGCGTTCGTTAATCCTGGCCCAAGCGAGCACCCAAGGGCGGCTCGCGGTGATTCGAGGGAGAATTCAGAGTTCCGAGGCTGCCGGGCAGGGAGCGGCGGCGCCGATAAGATCGCTTCTACTCGCGTCAGCGATTCGGGTGCCAGGGGCATCACGAGTGGACCAGATAACAGAAAAGGTCGACGCGGCGCTGTACGCAACCTTGAACTTGAATTGGAAGCGAAAGGAAGTCAGAACAAACGGCATTGGTCTGTTGGCTGGCCGGCTCGGAGCGATACAGACAAAATAAAGGCGAAGACGGCGCCGGCAGCGAAGACGAAGAAGACGACGACGACAAAGAAGTGAAGTTCCAGCGAGAAACGAGCAGCTCGTAACTTTGTATCTGTTTTGGATTGCCTTGCCTCCAGCGTAAGTCGCCGTCTACATCGCGCGCGTAGAACTGCCCTTGAGTGGCGTTTTCTCGCTGAGCACGACGCGTGGTGGCCGGGACGGGTCGCGCTCTGGTTTCTTTGGGAACAATTCAGTTCTCGATTTATCATTCTCGTCGTCGACCCATTGAGCATCGCATTCGTTATCTTCCTCGCTAAATCATTCTACTGTCCCTTGGAGGGGCTCGTAGATCTGCTATGTTGAGCCCGGCCTGGAAGATGCGCGGGGCCGAGCTGGCTCCTGATGTCGTTCAGACTCCGCTAGTGATTCACAACGTCAATTTGGTATCAATGAGCGCTGAGGTGATGGAGCTTGATCTCATCGCAGTCAGAACGAAATCAACTCTTACGTCAGACAGCGCCAGTTGTGCCCCAAGCGGCTTCATGCCCGTGACGCCATCCCGAAACAGAACGCCACTGAGTGAGCGTACGTGCCGTAATAAATCTCCATGATTTTGCCATGGAGCAATAATCGAGCAAAATCTCAACGGCTCAATCTTTTTTTTTCTCAGATATTCCACGCCACGACATATTCGGATCTCATCCAAATGAATACATTGATAGAAGGATGCCTGAATTGTCAATGTGGTCGTTGGCTATTTCCAATCTACTCCATAGATCTGCTCGGGCATCCATGGATTAATGGATGGTCGATTGTATAGATAATACCGCAAAGCTGAAGTCATGGGTAGCGCCCGGAAGCTCGGTCTCTGATCACTTCATACCTTCCGTCCATACACACGTGGAGATAGATAAATTTACCCCCAGCTCTCTGGGCGACTGGGCATCATTCTCCCACCCATCCGTCGTCTGCCTATCCCCACATGGACGGATGGACGGTGAATAATGTATCGTGCATGAAATTTCAGGCTATAGTCACGACTCGAATAATCCGTTCGTATAGGTCGACTGTTGCATACAAGGATCGGAGAGTCCACGATTTTTCCCTGCAATTCAGAGACCGCACTCCCGAGCATTATTCATAAACTATTCTTACGATTCCGATCAAAACAATGAATTGATCGGATGGATAGGTCCATTTGTTCATATCGATCAACTCGGAAAATGAAATATCAGCTGTGTTGGAAGGGAGGAAATCTCCGGTTTTCATTGTCCGAGCGGTCGAGCCTCTAAACGCTTCTCTGGTACACATGGATGAGCTTCCTGATCCACACAGGAACAGTGCGTCACGGGGGGGGGGGGGATCCCAACAGGGGAACAGGAGCACAAAGTGCCAATAGTCGGGATCTCTTGGTTGGCCTTGGGGTGTTTGAATAATCATGATCGAGCTTCCAAGCTTCAGTCACGATCGATTCCACTCCTCCGATGTTGATGTGATCAGGAAGGGCTTTTTCGCAGTGGAGCTTATCGAGCCGGC
Organism: Phytoseiulus persimilis; assembly: GCA_037576195.1. Classification (NCBI taxonomy): domain Eukaryota; kingdom Metazoa; phylum Arthropoda; class Arachnida; order Mesostigmata; family Phytoseiidae; genus Phytoseiulus; species Phytoseiulus persimilis. Next base: position 7,431,145 of record CM075103.1, read on the forward strand.
ATCGAGAAACCAATCGGTCGGGGTGATGATTGCAGTCATCTTTCGGTCGCTTCAGTAGAAACCACGCGAGGTCAAACGGGAGTCGGATCACGAGACACTCTGTCGCCTCGGCTCTCAACGCCATCACTTCAGAGAGGACGCTGGATGGAGAAAAAAAAATAAAAGGAGCCACCATAAACATTCAAGCGACAGCGACATTGAACCCTACGTAGCTGACGGGGATCCCGTAGTCGCTGCAGCCGCCGTTGTCGCTGACGTCGGCGTCAGCAGCGGTGGCGAGGGTCAAAGCACTTTATAGTTTACGACGAGCGACCACCGAAGGAACTAGCAACGAGCGACGCGACGTCGATAAGAAATTCTAGGTAGCTGAATTCAGTGGTTTCGCTGTCGTCGTCATCATATGATCCCGGTGGCGTTTGTTCGCTGTTCTCGCAGTTGGGAGCAGAGCATTGTTGCGACGAAAGATTCGACGTCGACTCGTTCCGTAAAATTTCCTGTTCCAAGCCAGGTTCGCTGTAGAAAGTTTCCAACACTTCTTTCTCGGAGCTGATCTCCTTGTCGGAGTATCGCGGTCAGAGTTCCCATGTGAGATCCCGAGCTTTTTCTCTCTATCGAATTTTCGTCACATGATAATTTGTCGACGCATTGTTGATGCGAAAATAGAACACGAAACACATTCATCAGAAAACACGTCCATTAGCGGGCAGCAGCATTTGATCCCGGAATCTGAAACAGCGAAACTGGCACTTCTTCAAAAAGCAACGCGGTAGAGGACTTGAAATAACGCTTACGGATGCAGCGATGCAAGTCGCACCCTCCGGGAAGGGCCCTGAGGAACACGGCGGGTTAGAGAACTTTCTCGTTGGGACGTCAGAACGTTGGAGCTTCTCAGGGTCGGAAGAACGCAACGAAAATCTCACTTCTGGTGAGAGAGAGAGAGAGAGAGAAAGAGAGAGAGAGAGAGAGAGAGAGTCATATCAAGGAGATTTCGAGTACACATTCAACTGAGCGCTGGAGGTATTCTCTTGTTCTGTCCGCGTTCGTTCCCCGTCCGAAACACTATCGGCGAACGGAATCTTGGGGGAGGTCTAGGGAGACCTTGAAACTATCCTGGCGCCTTTCGCTCGAGAAAACACTAGAGCGGCGCGAACTCACTCCCTTCCAGACTTATACGGCTCATGGATGCTCAGACGGACGTACCCACGACGACGGCCGAGTGAGGGGCTGGCGAAAAGTTTCAACACTCAACTTGTTTACTAAGTCAACTTAATTGCCGAACATGAGAAGCGGCGGCAGTCTCCCTTCCCGGTGGTCCCAGAATGGAAGGGAGCCGTTGATAGCTCAGGATAGGAATATTTTCTGCCCGATAAAGGCGGTCGTTGGCCTAGCAATAAAACGTCCTCGAACACTAAAACCGCGCAGCCAACGTATTGCGACTTCCACCCGTTGCCGATGCAACGTCGTACGCGCACATGTATTACACTCGCACCGGCCGTCGGTGAGCACCGTCTCTAGCAAGAGACATTCTGTCACAAACAGACAACCGCAGACTCTCCTAAATCCCACGGGTCTTTCGGTGGGTACGAAGCTAATTCACGTCTTCCAGAACCGTTCCGGGAACGTTTTCTCGCGGCTCTGTTGTGCAATCTCTCCCCGGATCCAAACCTTCCCCGTCCGGTTCCTTGCCGGAAAAAAATATTCCAACATAAGACTCCCAGTTCGAAATGGACCTCGAGCTCAAAATCGCGGCCTGAGCAACGCGTTCGGCACGAGTTCCTGCGGAGTGCACTCTCTCATGGGCGATTGGGTGGGCGAGCCAGTTTCAATTTGCTTACCGTGGTCTCGAGGAACACGCAAATATTTTTCCAACGCTTTGTGGAGTTATTTTTGTTTCTGTTCTTCGTTCAGTAGCGAAGCGAGGAGAAATGTTCGGTTACTTTGAAATTTAACGAATCACTCTATCGGTCACTCGTTTCAGGGTTCGGGCAATATATCAGCCAGAGTCGCTCGGAGTCGAGAGGCAGCCCGGGCGCCCAGCCTTGGTCGACTGGGCGTCTGGAGAACTCATAAAATATGGTGTCATTTCCGAGCGCGAAACTTCCGCCAGACACTGAAGCGAACCCTGAGTAGCGACTCGATTCTCTAGAATTTGCAACTTCGAATCTTTGGTCAGAGCCGCGTACAAACATTTGGTGTGGGCTCACAGAGTGCTCTCCATCACTCAGTCAGTCCTACGCAGGCGAAAGTTGCTACTTTCGGATTAGCGACCGAACTCGGATAGACGCATCGTAAAACCAGATTGGAAACGTTGCATGCATTTCATCATCGCGCGGTGAGTGGTGTTCCATTGAGTCATCAAAATCACGCATAATCGAGGCAGAATGTAAGCATTCCCGACGTTGCGGATATTCTGAAACACGAGCGATTCAGTTTAGGTTCTGAGTTTGGGTTCCGTCTGCCTCTCCGAAGGTCGTCTGGCTCTTAAAAGCTAGACGAAGGACGCCACCCGATGTTTCTTTTTATTTTCAAGGAAACCTCTCCTAACCCGCCGGTTCCTCTCCTCTTCTAGGAACCGTCTTCAAACGGTTGCTCGTTGCTTCCGAAAGACGAGCCACACCTCCATGGGAAACCGCTCTGGAATCAGCGGAATTAGAGTTGAATTGCGACCCTTTCATAAATCCTGAAACATGCGCTTCGATGCTGCTGTCCAACGAATCGTAACATCGCATCTTCAAAGACGGTAGCGGCAGCAACCGATCGTAAAATCGATTTCGTAATCCAAGAAATGATTCTCCTCACTCGGACCATTCTCCATCGGGCCCGAACCACCCACGGCGGCGTTTTGTGTTTTGAGTTTCCATCTGATCCCGTGTTATCCGAGTGATTCAGAACCTCCGAAAACGACTTCAAGAAGAACACGAAAGGAAACACGCAGCGAAAACCGAAGAACCGTGCGGATTACGCGTCGATATTGGATATCAGAGCACAGTTCTACTTGCGCACTCCTCCGCGAAAGCTTGAGGAACAGCGACGGAGCTCTTCCGAAAACAAGATGGCGCCCCCAACAATATGCAGATCATGCTGATGGGCAAGATACTCCAGCTTTGTCGGTCACAATCTTCGTTAAAGTGTTGCCTTTTTCCCATCTGGATATCGTGTCGCTATCAACTGTCATCGAATCGTCCGCCTCCGCTTTTAAAGCAGCCGTCTCAGTTGCTTTGATGTAAATCAGTTTAATTTATGTTACAGACGCGAGCGGTTCGTTGGTCTCTCGTTCTGTCGGTCCAAGCCGTCGGTGACGAATGAGTGAGTAAGTGGGTGAGTGTGTATGTATGTATGCATGCATGCATGCGCACTCGGAAGAAGAGGTAGACAGATTCTGAGATATGGAGGTCAGTCCGGAGTGCTTTATCGGGTGTTCGGGGTGCACGCAGGCACCCGCCGGTTAAGGGTGTCGCGCGACCGCAGGCATTTCTCGCCTCTAGAATTCCGAGCTCTCTGACCACGTGTCTCGTCGTCGTCAGCGACAGAGACATATAGTTTCCGTCCGAGCCGACTGATAATAACCGAGAGTGTACTTCTCACCGTGGCACGGTGGCAGGGGATCGGAATGGTTTGCAAAGAAAACCTATTCTGAGGGCACGCAGTATCTCGGCCATTCTTCCCTCAAATTTCCTCTCTTCGTGAGTTGTTCCCCCAAAAAGAAAGACGTCCATCGCCTCCACGAGTACGCCTCGTTCGCCACCATTCTCAGCGCGAGTGAGCCCAGAGCATGGCGAAGGAGGCGCACCGAAGGCATTCCGTGTAGCAGAACGTTCCCCATCTCCTTGGGGCATGTTCGTCTCGTGATCCCGGCCTGGAGCCAACCCCCGAACGGAGCGGAGTCATCCAAGGTAAGCCAAGGCCGCCGCTCCCACAACCCCACGACCCTCAAGGAGAAGGAACGGGGCGGGGCAGAGCTGGTGGCGGTGCGACGAAAAATTTCCCCATTTTCCCCAAGACTCCCCCATTTTCGTCGAAACGAAATAAATGGGGGAATGGGGGATACTAGTCTGACGCAGACAACTGACGACAAAACTGCCGCCTTAAATGGGATGCTGCTCTCGCGTACAACGTCTCATCGGACTCTCCGCTTTGGCGGCCGAATTCGCAACGGGGCGGCCTTGCGCGGTGGCTTCTGAACCGCGGGCGAACGAGCGAGTCGACCAGCGCTGCGCTCAAGCAGCGAGAGACACTTCCCGTTCCCGATAAGGTTTACTGCGGCTTCAGCAGACCTGGGCGTGGTCCGTCGTTAAACTGTAGTTAACCGTTTTATATGAGCCCCTGTCTGCTGCATTTATAGTCAGGTTCCGACCTCCCCGCTGATGCAATGTACGCACTCGGAGTCGCGCTGGAGTCTGCATAACCGCTGCCGATTTCTCATCGGAGCCCCACGGCGGAGCCCTCACGTGACGACAGATCGCCGGTCGAAGATTCAACAGAACCTTGTTCGCCTCCACTTTCGTTTCTGACAAGTCCCAGATAACAACGGGTCTTCGCTGTCTGACAACGACGACAGAGCTCCATTCCCTCCCTCGATGTGGGTCTGCCGCTCCGGGGATGAATTCATGAGTGCCAGTTCGAAATCGTCGATTGAAGAAAGAAAGCGAAGCGAATCGGTGTGTGTCCTCGTGAGGCCTGCGCGTGAGCGTGGTCAGCATCAGGTGATTGACAACTTATCATAACGCTCGTCCTCGCCACTCTGAGACGATGAGGTTCACAACTGACTCAAAGTGAACAAAGGATCTAAGTGGCATCATCGGGTTCGACCGAAGCTCGATCGGATAATTACGAGTAGCGCAGACTGCCTGGATATCTAGCGGGCGGTGATCGACCGAACACGCAGCTCACGTGACCGCCTGGGAGGACGAGCTCGATCAAGAGATTGTCACCGATATTGACACGGAGGCTATGCGCTGGAGACATGAGGCAATTATCGATTTCCACCCTCTCACGTCTCCGCATTGATTTATGACGTAGCACGCAGGTTGCGTGCGTTGTGCACGTGGATGCGGCTGCGATGCACGACGCGCGTAGAGCTTGTGAGCCTTGCGATCGCCGTTCATAGTCGAGAAACCGTTGGGTACAACCTTGGGAACTGGGCGTCAGGAGTCCTCCTTTGAGCCTCTCAAACGAAGTCGGACAGCTCTTGGAGAGGTTTTTCCCACCCGGTGAGGGCCTTCAGGGTGGCGGCTTCTCGTACCCAAATCAATGTAGACGGTGCATACTCTAAAATCTGGATTAAAATGAGAACTTCGACGGCCGGACGACGCTCGTGTCCTCAAGGGTGCGTATGGGCGAGTGGCTGAAACCGTTTCAGCTACAACAAGATGACAGCCCTAATGGATGGAGCTCCCGCGAAACGCAGGCGACGGGAGCGACGATGAGTCCTGAAGACATGACGAAGGAACTCCCCCGCGGTCCAGTCACCGCTTCTCCTCCTCTATCTTCTAGAGTGGAGCCGGGCTCCTTCAGCGACTCCATGTCAGACCGGTAGCCGTCAGGAACGATCTGTACACAGCAGGCACCCTCGACCGACGGACCGACCGTCAGGAGATCAACTCAGTGTACCAGGAAACATCAGTGTAGACGGACCCGATTTCCATTATCGAACCACAAAAAGCGGCCAGCAACATCACGACGGCGACTACCATGCCTACTGCCGCTATCGTCTCGACGACCAAGACCAGCAGACACAATGCTTGGGGGAATGTTTCGATGCGCGATCCCTCGGAACGCCGGGAGTCTCGGTGATGTTCAAGGTTTCGACGCTGGGGTCCAACGCGGTCAGAATCACTGCGGGTTTCTCTCCTTGAGCTCGTACAAAACTCCCGCGGAAAATTCTGAGCGTCCGACATGACTGAACTCACTTCTTCTCCAAGGATATACCTCTGACCACCACCGGATGATCAGGGAGTGAAATCGGTTCGGTCTGGTGTCGGACCTCCGCCAACTCAGCTGAGGTGAGGTTGATAGAGAAACTGATCAGCGTCTGTTCGGTGTTTGCTCTGATTGTGTGGGAAGGTTGAACGGAGGCTCGCCACTGAATCGAATTTCGAAGCGTCTGGAGATGAGTGCCTTCCGTGACCGGTGTGATAAGAGTCGGACGCCGACCTAAAGTGTCGGATGTTTTGTTGCAGTGTTTTTTTATTGTCCATTCCATCTGCACTGCGAGGCTTTATTCTTTCGTTTTGGTGAATTTCCGTGTGTCGCACACCTCCATCCTGTGGAACGTGGCCCCGTTTGCGTAGCTTTGCCGCACGACTTCCCTAGACCGTACCCTTGGCTTCGACTCTCGGTGCGGATTTCGGGTCGTTGATTTTGAAGAGGAAAGACTGGAGATCGACGAGTACTCATATTTTTATTAGGGGCCTACTCGCACTCCCTCGAGTCCACGATGTGGCCAGTTCCGAGCTCTTGCGATCTGCATCCAACTTGTTGAGCTGTGCTGAGGGAGTTCGTTCGACATGAAGCCATTCGAATCGGAGCCCCCCGACGTTCCGCTCGGTCAATAGCTAAACGGCCCGATCCGAACCTGGTTGTAATAAAGAGTAGGATAATAATAACCCTAGCAGTCGCTCGGTAGTCGGACACTCTCTCAATCAGCGACTAATTTCGGCTTCAGTAATTTCTTTATCGCTCAGCTGCGGTGACGAGTCAGCTGGCGGGTCTCGGTGTCTCTGCGAGCGCCTCGTCCATGTTATCGACTGTCTATTTGTCCAGCACGTCCATCAAAATTTCCTGCCCACTTAACCATCCATCCATCCATCCGCCGGTCGGTCGGCCGCCCGCCCGGCCATCCATCCATCCGGCTATCCAACCACCCATCATCCTCGGGACGGTGCCGATCGGAATCCATCGGCGTTGGCACCGCTGCGACGACGACGACCACCAACGACTCCGCCACCACAACCACCTTGTATCGAAATTTGTCCAATTATTGGAACCCATTCGCGTGCTAGCATATGATAGACGCCTCATATATGTTTTGTGATTTATAGCGACTGTCTCGCTTGGTGTCAGCTGCTTTTGACCATCCGTTCGTTGGTTCGTTCGTTGGTCCGTCGAATTTCCGCGGAGGCCCTGCCGAATGTTCGGCCGACTCGTGAGTTCAGACTTTCATCATCATCGAGCTCATCAATACCATCATCAGCGTCAGTGCCAGCTACAGCAGCGGCATCAGCGAAATCGAAATCGTTATTTCTTCGTCATCGTCAGCAGTGGCGATGGAGGCGACGGGAGCTTCATCGGAAGCAGCATCCGAGCGGGTTAAGATGTTCATTGGAGCTACTGTGGTCACTGCGAGCAATCAGAAAGCGAGAGTGGGAGAGAAGAGGAACGAAGATTCATCCAGCGGAGAGAAAGTGACCGCCATGTGGCTGCAGCCACACGGAGAGATGCTCGAAACCAAAGTGAGACGTATTGGGACGAGCTTAAATGACAGGGCGGTGACTTCGGGAATCGTTCTCCACTTTTTTCGTGTTCATCGCCGTGAAAGCTGGCAGTGGATGTCGCGGTCGTTACCGCAGTTGTTGCCGTCGTCCGACAAGCTGCCTCGACGCTATCGGCGGGTTCGCAGACGCGCCGTCTCGGACCAGATGGGAGCTCGGAACAGTTCTTTCACTGAGGAATGAATCCTCCACACTGGAGGTGTCTCCATCACCTGCCACTGCCCGTGCGCTGCGTGTACGCAGTGATCAACATCGCGTTCCTGGTGTCGACGTCCAGGGAATCGACTCAGACCCGACGCTCGGGATGCCTACACTCAAGAGAGTGGTTTGCGGCGCAAAGACGTTTTTTTCAACTGCTTAGCTTCCTGATTCGTTTCAACCTGCTGTCGCTCATTGGATACGAAAGCTCGGAACTGGGACTTGCCCAATGAATTGATCGATCGATCGATCGTCCGCTAGCTCACCGGATCAGCCGCTCGATCGATTTACTGTTGACTCGAAAGACTTTCGGTGAATGTGGCCGAAGCTTCGTACAACTTCGTAAAGCTCGCGGACTGCGCTGCGGACGGCAATGGCAGTTTTTTTTTCTCGCCCAGGGAACGGTTTCATTCGCTCGCCAGAAAAAGAAGAGGGGCTCTGCCCAAATCAACTGACACTTCTCGATGCACGAGGGAAAGCGGAAACAATTCTCGGCCAAGCGGGCCAGTTCGAGTCGTGCCTTCCAAACTTTATTCCGATTGATTCGAGCTCACGAAATGCATCGCCGTTTCCGTGATAGCCTTATGATACCTATATAAATATATTGGCTCGGCAGAGAAGACGCTTGTTAGTTATTTCGCTGGTTGTTTCGACCGTTTCCTCGCCGACCGCGCGGGCCGGCACTCGGAGACAGAGCCAGTGCCCGCCCGGTGGAACAAACCCACGGGAAACAAATCACACACATTGCCACCATCAGAATTTCGAACACGTGCATCTCTTAATCGACACCACGCTCCGTCGGTGGAACGGCCGGTGGCTACCGGCGGGCTGCTACATCGTAATCGGAGGAACGGCCACGCGAATCGAGTCGGGGTGGAGGTCCCGAATTGACCTTCCCGACTCTTCCCAGCGCCCGGCGAGAAAGGCTCTCCTTCTGAAGGCTCAGCTCCGATTGATTGGCCCTCCTCAGTCCAGACACCGTCGTGGATTTATTCAAATCCTTCGGAGTCCATTGGAAGCGGACACTTTCGGTCTGCTCAAATCTTTCGAGAGACACCGATGCTCTCCGACAGGACACACTTTCAAGACGATGGTCACATGACCTCTTGACAAAGCCATGTAGAGCGTGAGGAGGCGGGATGGGAGGCGCTCGTCAAACGGAGGGAGGCTGTATTTGATCGAATTCCCCACAGTGGATCGTTCCCGATCGCAACGTGACATCGGTTTCCAATTTTGGCTGCCAGCAACGAATATCGTTTCTAAACAATCGTGGTCGACGAAACCTCCTCAACGGACTCACGGCGCGAGAGAGGTCTGAGTGGGAGAGGTAGCTGCCGGCGGGCTGAGAGCGGGCGCACCACCGGGCCTCCCGACGCGCGGGTCGCCCGCCCTGTGTTGGGATGGCGACGCTTCACAACCTCGACAGCGAGTTCGGAGAGGAAAGGTTCATGATCGTCCTCGGCTCTGGGGATTCCTGGACCGATGTTCACGAGATCGAGTTTTGAAAGTTCTCGCTTCGAGATGTCGTCGGCAACTCGAGGATCAGGGGGATCAGAATCGAGCGCACTACGAACACGAGGAGCGAAGTTCGTCTGGCGGCCGAAAACACGCGGAGAACATTCCATTAGTAGCGGTAGTGCTGACGGACGAAGCTTAGGGAAAGGCTCTCCAGCCAACGAGTCTGGAGGCTGATTTGCCACTCGGAGATCCCGGCCTCCACTCATCCGTTTGCATCGGATTTCATCGTTTTAGAGTACTCGCGCTCAGCGTCAGCCCAGCGGGTCGAGGATGGCGAGAGCGGGTCTCGAGATAAAGTTCGGCAGAGAAACTCAGAAGTTCAAAGGACCAGGAACAATTAGGCCTGCGGCGAATGTTCCTCCACGAAAAATAAGAACGCGCCGCTTCTCCCGCCGAGCGGAACCACTCGTGAGGGACGGTATCCACCGATTTTTTTCTAGAAGTTCTCTCAGGCGAAAGCTTATCAGTGTGGACGATAGCGGATGGGAGCCGGAATCATTCGAAAATGCCGAATGCGCATACATCACTGATTCGTTCCCGACTTTTGAGTGATAGTGGAGGTCGGAGGCGTTGGAAATGACGACGAAGATGCTCGGAGGCAGGACCAGCTCTGTTTATATAGCCGGTGATCTTGTCTGTCCTTATCTACAGCTCAGACATCTCCGAGGGGCCAGACAATGCCATTGATAAGCTATCAAGTCACACTCGGCAGAAACGCCACCAGTCGGGGTTGCTTCCTCTCTCGTCTGCGCGGTCTGTGAGTTTGCCCGTCTACGCACGACTTCGAACTCGTGAACCACCACCATCTATTCCTCTGTTGGACCAGCTATCCGTAAATTCACACCGAAACACGATCTCTCCGGGCTTTTCAGCCCCACAACTGGCGAGAATGAAGCGGCTCGTTCCCGACAGCGCTTCCTGGAAGATCCCGAATCGTCGAGGAGTGCCAGGAGGATTCATTCGTGGCGAGCTTCCAGGGGGAGGTATCACGGGCGGGGGAAAAAACACTAGATTTGACATTTGGGCCTCCAGCCGCACGGGTGCCAACTCTCGAGCGGAATCCGAGGCAATCGACAACAGTGTCGGTCGACACTGTTGTTGCGAAGCTATGGACCCCCGGTTCGGCGAGCACGCGCATTCACTTTGTCTGCGTTCGTACCTGTTCTGAGTCCAACCCTTTGGATCGCGAATCGAGCCGCTAAATAGAGAGGTGTAAGTATGATCGACGCGTCTGACGCACGCGATACACAAATTCTCTCACTCGCGTTCATTCATCCACATGTTTACACACGAGCGCAGAGAAAAGCTCCCACCTAACGGTACACTCGATAATTGAGATCATTATGGTTGGAGCTGAGCAGCTGCCTCTCCGGCTGCTGCACTGGGCGCCGAATGTTTGGCCGGTGGAGCATTGCCTTTAGGAGGATGACACGAGTTGTTTACGCGATTGGCGTGCTCGTGCTTTCTGTCATTCACTGTGCCTCGGTGGGTTATTACTACGCGTCAGTCGGTCGGTTGGTCGGCCCACCCTGTCGTTCATTCATCGTCGACAACACTAATGCGCGCTTGACAACCAAGGGTGTCGAACAGGAGCCGCCCGCCGATGGCCGTGGAACTCGCGGAATCGAACTCCAACTGCGTCCTCCGGGGAGCCTTCGAAGACGCGCCCCCGGAAATCAGAAATCGTTCGACCTTCCGGGAGCAGCATCGCCACATGCGAGATGAGTTCGATGTGGACTTCGTGTTCCTGGAAGTACTACCAAACGGAGAAACCTCTCTGAGTTCCCAGACACCCGGAGGCAGAGGAGAGAGTTTTAGAGGGTGCAAGCCCCTCACCAGCCAGGAATGCGCCAGGATTCCTGGTGCGTGCGACAGGCATTCCTCTCTCCTCTATAAACGCCAAAAAAAATCAGATTCACCAGTACGGATTGACTCACTAACTCATTCGCCAACTCTCCTTCGATTCGGTCACGGATTCGGTGACGGGTTCACGTCGGATAGAAATCGCCCCCCAGGCCGGTGCTCCAAAGCCGATGTCACGACCGCGCAGATTCCGAACCGCTCTGCTGGACAAGCGGCTCGCGTTTCTGTCCCGATGAACCGACGCGGTGGAATTCGCCGCCCTGAGAGGTTTCCTTTTCTATTGTCGCGTTCCGTTCCAGTAGTCGAGCAATAAATTCCGAGAGGAGCCTCATTCATTTCCGAAGATTTCGCAATCGGAAATGAGACAGAGACAACGCGAAGAACGATTGGGGACGATCGGCGATAACGCTCGTGCGGTCACATTCAAATTGAGACAGAACGCATTCCGGGAGGAGTATAATGAATCCGTGAACGAAGCTGGTTAGCGGCCACCGGCCCCATCATTCGACCGCCTGACGGGCGGTTTGCAACGTCGCCGGCCGCCGCAGTTGATCGAGTGGCACTGGAAGCCCGCTGTGAGCGCGCGCGAAATTCGAACTGGAGTCTATCAAACCTCCCCTCCCCCTTTCCTGCGCAACTCTGTTGCGATGAGTTCGAACCCGCCGAGCGCTCCGTTCCAAAATGCGGTGTATTTCGCTGAACTCTCAGAAGCTCTGAGGCGGTCCAGCAACGGAACCAAAAGGAAATCGTTCCATTCTGAACTGAATACGAGCTGATACAGCGGCGAAATTCAGCCCGAATCTCGTTGGAGAAAAATCGGAGGATTTCGATTAAAAATCACATTTCGTTTCTTTTCGGGCTCGAAAGTCCCCAACCGGAGAGAATGAATCAGTCAACGAACAGAATCGCGGGATATGTGGACAGAAAGGGCAAACAAGGGATCAATAGTCGCCGATGGGCAGTTTCTTCGTCAAATGGTTTCATTTTAATAGCCGGTACCTGTCAGCGTATCAATTTGCGTCGCTGCGACAGAGCCGGCGTCCACCGTCGGCTTGTGTGAGAGCCTAGTTGAGAATGATGACTTCTGGCGGCCCGTCGGATACAAGAGGGATTTCTTTCACGCTTTTTTCTCGTTCACAAAATCCCACAGTGAAACATCATCGGCGAAGAAGCGACCGGTGACGAGTCCAGTTCATTTCGCGATGTTGGCGGATTGTTATAGACGCTGATGATGGTGTTGTTGTAAATTTCGGTGGAATGTTCGTCGTCGTGTCATGAGTCGAAATACAAAGCAAACAAACGCCGACACCAGTTCGAAAGTTGAATGAGATGTCAAAATTGTTTCCAAAGGGACTGGGCCCGTGTCGGACGAGCAGCGTAACAATCGCTCAGCCAGTGAAACTCTGTGTTGCTTGTGGCGATTGATCAGAGCTGTTTCCTTTCACTGGTAACTTTGTAGCAAGTCATCCGACCAGCCAGCGAGTCATTCTGTGATCCAGCGCGCCGCCACTCCGTAAGTCGCTTGGTAGACAAAGAAATCGGCGGCTCGTTGACCGGCGCGAACACAGGCATCACAATGAGCATCAAAGTCTCTAGGTCCACGTAGAGTAGGCTTTGGGCAGGGAGGCAGCCGAAAGCTGGAAGGCCTCCTACCGTAGTATACGACTTTAAAATAAGTCCACCTCACAACAGGGCGGCATGTTCAATCGATGCGACGAACCCACTTCCGACACTTTGGCTGGACGAATCTCAACGCGCGAGGACGGACACATCCATCCTGTTCGAGCAATTTTCGGGAAGGGCCCAATTTCGCGGAATCGATTCCGGGAAACCATCGGACTCAAATCTCGCACAGCGCTCGATCTGAACATGTTTTCATGTTGCACATGGGAGCTTGTGCCTCGCAAGCGGTGTTCAGCTTCTTCCAACTATGACTTGGAAATGAAGTGATGTCTCCGCTGGAAAATTTCCACTGCTGCTGAGACGAACGGTTCCGACTGTTGGAATTCTTCCGGTGACGAGCAGACGGAAGACTCAGTAGCTCGCGTCGATTCGCTTAGCCTGGTCCCTAAATAGGTCAGCAATAGGTCCATTCTTGGGCTTGGTCTTCGATATTTCTTGGCTCGACACTTCAACGTCGAGTTCCGGCTTTCGGAACCGGATCTCGTTTGCAGCCTTTCGAGAGGCGCTACCTCTCAGAGATCTGGGCGCAACTCATGCTGATCTATATTTCGGCGTAGATTCCAGGCCCCGAATGCCGGCGCCGGTCGTCATTCTCTAACTCTATTCAGTTCTCCACGGAGTTGATGGTACTCGGGATGGTCTCGGACGATCCTGGTGCGTTTCCGCACTCTGGTCGGCGCAACATTTTCAGCCCAGATTTTCGGGGTCTCCGCACCTTCTTCCTCAGACTTGAGATTTCCTCTCGCACGTCCAGTCGAGATTCCATGTCCTCTTCGCCAGTATTTCGTCAAAACCGACAGTTTTTAGGAAGAAGAGGTTGTCATACGACGCCTGAGTTCCAACGCTGGGCGAGGGAGCTGCTCCAAGAGCTGAAGCGAAAAACGAGGACGAAGACGAGAATTTCGTTCCTTTGCCCGAGCCAGGATTATAGTTCTCTAACTCGACATAACAATGTGGTTCGAAGATGAACGTTCCTTGCTGTCGATGTTCGGAAGGCGGTTTTCAGTCGGCTCCTTCCCGCTCTTCACGACGTCGGAAGACCGAAGAGGACCGACCAATTGACCGGAGCAGCGAGCTTCAAGTTTTTCCCGTCGGACTCTTTGTTCTTCTGGAATCTCTGGATGGACGAGGAATAGCTCCTCCTCACTTGCAGAATCGCAATGCCGCTCGTGGACGAGTTTTTTGATGCCCCTCTAACGGGAGGCGCCCAGAGGGGTAGTGATTCCAACGGACATAAGAGCGAGTTTCGCCAAGAACGAGTCCGCAAGGATGTGATGATGATGATCATCATCATCGTCGCGAGTTTTTCATGACGCAATCACCATGGTTTTCAAACCTGCGAAGATTCTCCAGATGACACAGAATCTTCGCGGAACAATTTCGTCCATTGAAGTGGTATTTAATCCACCGTTCCCAATATTACCGAAGAGTTTTCTGGGGAGGGGGGATGTGTGCGTACCAAGTGCGTACCCCCCTGGGTACGCACTTGGTACTGCTCGCTGTCGATGTGAGGAAGATCCGATCCGAGAAGTCGCGGAGTGCATCTGATGAACAAAGAATACGGTATGAATTCGGCTTGGGGATTTTCCCACGAGCGCGGAACGCCGGTAAAGGTGGCGGGGACTTTTCGCTCGTCAGCTTTCCTTGATTGACCCGCGGGTTATCATGGGAGCATCGATGGATGGATGAAGAATTGATCGACGGATGGATGGATGGATCGGCAGTCCCACTCGATCGAGCGGTCGATCGGTCGATACGCCGAACCACCAACTCGATTCCGTTGAGAGCAAACACACGGGCGATGTTCGCATCAGACGGGACGGCATCAAAATATTCCAGTCGGGTTGGCGGGCGGTTCCCTATTTGCCTACCGTCTGGCTGCCGATCGGCCTTTACGTCGGTTACTCCGCTCATACTGAGAGCTCTTCTTGTCCCGCGATATTCCAGAACCATCTCCGTTCCGGAACGATTTGTCGTGTTAACGGAACGTACGCCGTCTGTCGATACCTACCGAGCATTTATGAGGCATTCTCATATGCAATGACTCTTCTTTCTGGCCATAATTGCCGCCGATGTGAAAACGGCAACAATTTATTCTGGCAGCAGCGAGTCGTAATGGAACGCCTGCGGAGATGACAACGAAGAGGATAGCGATGTCAAAGAGCTACACCGGACCGATGGCCCGGTCGCCTAGGTGTAGCCGGTTCCTACGTAGGCCCCTCGGGAATCCTGGATGATCTCGCTTGGAACACCAGAGCAGAGCTGAAATCGAGAGCGTTTCTCGCATAGTAGCGCTTCCCAGATTCATATTCGCGAGTAAACACCAAGTCAGGTGATCTCTGCGAGCTCAGGTAGATGCTGCGCGTCTAACGGGATGCGTTATCTCCTTAATCGCTTCGAAAATCACAGTTGGATAGTTCGATGAAAGACGTGCCGTAACGTTCATTTGCTATCACACGCAAGGCGATATAATTAGGACGATATGGATGAAATAATCGTCATCGTCGCCACCGCCGTAAAGATTGCGGTGAACGTTGAAGATGAAAAGGCTGCCTTGAAGGCCACGTTTTGGAACATTGTACCCAGTGAGCTTTCCGGCTGTCGATGCGGGTTTAGCAGACCTCCTATCGCGTCATGCTTGCCAACTTCTCTGGAGCTATAACCAAACCAGCGATTCCTAATCTTAGTACGTGTGACGTCAGCGCCAACGTGGCGCCTCCAGCTGATCGTGGCGCGTAAAAGCCTCCTCGTGCAGATGGCCATCTCGACCGAGGAGCGAACGCATCGACCTTTATAAGTGCAACGTTTAGCGATTCAGTTTGTTGACAACATGCCCCTTCCGTGGCGTGACTCCCGCATCGTTGCGAGCTTCAAAACTCGAAGCAGCGTGCTGCACCCCTCAGATCCTTACCTGAAAGCCCCCTCCCCTCTTTGGCGTTCCCCTTCTGTTCCCCAGCGACCCCCACCAAGACTGCGTTTCTTGACAACTATCCTGGTTTCGGGGACTCATCCTCGTTCTCCAAACGCTCCTCACCTCCACTGGAACTGTATGCTCCACTCCCTACTCCCCACCCCTTAAAGTTCCCTTGTGGGGATCCTCAGTGCAGCACTGCAA
The DNA here is from genome assembly GCA_037576195.1 of Phytoseiulus persimilis. Lineage (NCBI taxonomy): Eukaryota > Metazoa > Arthropoda > Arachnida > Mesostigmata > Phytoseiidae > Phytoseiulus > Phytoseiulus persimilis. Next base: position 7,447,012 of record CM075103.1, read on the forward strand.
GCATTCGATGATAGAGCTCACGAGGAGGGCTTTCACAAGCGATTTCTTCTTGAGCTGCTGACAGTTTGCGGAGAGTTCGCTGAACGAGTTTGCTCTTGAGGGCGTGTTTAGCTGCCTGGCTTTCAGCGCGATAACTGTGGCGCCAGCGGCAGCGATGGTTTCCAGCAAACGCACTCGACAATTAAGCTGTCAGCACCTCGGGGATAGTCCTACGGCAGGCTTCTCGAAATAGGTGTGCGGAAACAAGTAAATCTCTTGCTGACCTCTCGCTACCGGATACGAACTCTTTGATTTGAAACGAGTGAGTTCTCGAGCTTCGGGCTGAGCTGATCACTGGGCTTGTTATCGATACTTTCCACTTCAGCTTACGGAACAACTCTCTCCGTCTCCCTCTTATGCGCGCTCGCTGCTATCGCCGTAGCTCACCTAATTGATCCGAGCACACTTGACAGTCGACCGTTCGGTCCTAATTGGCAGTCCAGTTGATATGGAAGTTTTCGTTTTTCGTGCTTTCATAGAAGCTCTCGTCCGTAACTTCCTCCCATTGTTCTTCATAAGATCCTTAGTCGGACTCCACGGAAGCACTTGTGTCCGAGCCGAGATTCGCTGAAAGCTCCAACTGACAGCTTCCATTTGGAAACTCAAACACTTGTCTACTCATTTGATTTGCGAAATGTATTTCTCCGTTTCGGATGTGCTCGTCGTAAATCCTTCATCGCCGTTCGGCTGTCGGAGAGCGAAAAGAAGAGTATCCAAATGCCTAATTGTGGCATTAACAAAACTCGTCGTTCGTCTGGGAAATTTTCACTGGTCACAGCCAGTCGTAAAACTGATGTATTCGCCTGATAGTTCCGCTCGTTGCTTTAAGCACATAGATAGCATGCTCAGAAGTCAGAACATCATATTCGGCCGGCTCGCTTACGCTAATTGCTCGACGCAAATTTTTTCACTCGCTTTTCTCTACTTTTCCCTCCCGTACTCGATAGCGACTCCAGAACAATATCCAACCGAGTTCAGAAGTCCGAGTGTTTGCGCAGCAGCCGCGGCGTCGGCTTTCCGGCTCCACGAAAGGCTTTGTAATTCTACAGAAAAAAAAACTTCTGGAAAAGGACGAAGAAAAACACTTGAAAACCTTTTAAAGACCACCGGCCGACTCGGTTGGTTATAGTCCGGAGAAACCGCCGAGCTTGTTTCCAAGCCACTGGCTAGATCAGCCCGAAAATTGCGCCCGTGCTGAAAAAACAAGATGGCGTCCATACAGACGGAGTGTGCGCTCCAACATCGTCGTAGCTTCAACATCTTTGCAGGAAACCTCTGTGAGCCTCAACGCCTCCCCAAAGGAGTGTGAGCCTGGAATTACGGTGAATCCGGAACAGAGGAGGAGGGAAAGAAAAACAGCTAGGAGGGATCCGAAAGACTCGATCCACTTTCTGCGTACGAGGCGTCCGCTCGCGGTTGGAACAATGTTTCTGTGTTCGGTCATGGGCTCGGAAAGCAAACAGCTCCGACAGCCAGTTCATGAGCGCCGAATGAACGGGCGCCGCGCCACTACGGAATTCCGCCAGAAGGGTTGCGTGGGTGACTATACTTCCTGAGAAGCTCCGGCTCTGAGATGGAGGGAACGTTCGATATAGTAAAACAGTTTTTCTCTTCTTCCAAACGGCACGTGCTCCGGCGCAAGGCTTTCTCCCGTCGGTCGGCGGTTCGTTTGGTCAGTTGACTCTCACGCGCGGTGCTTATTTTATTTTCCTCTCGCGCTTCGGTCTAGTGGAGAACAAAACGTCTGTCGGTTCGCTAGCGAGCTGCCAATCAAAATGGCAAATATTCCGTTCATGATACCCCTCGGTCGAGCCGCGGCTGAGAGTGACGAAGATTAGTTTTGTCCGACTGGGTCGTTTTTTTCTGATCTGTACCAAGCGCTCCCAGTGAGTCAAGAACCCGGAGAAAATCGGAGCAGGGAACGAGCAGAACTTCAACGAACGAATTCTCGCTCTCGACCGAGCTCCATGGAAAGAGCGCGGGAGAAACGTGCCTCCAGAATCCGTTCCCTCGGCGGACGTATTTGGCAACGAGCTGATGATCGCCGCAGACGGCGAGACAGCGTAACACGGGATGGAACCGACGGTGACCCGCGTCGAAGAATCCGCCGGAAGTCTCTCCGCCCGCCTGTCCGGAAGCCGGTCGCTTGAAACCACATCGAGTTCGCTGATTCGTTCATCCCTCCCGCACTTGTTGTTCGCCGCCGACGTCGACAAGATTCGCGTCGGCGGCTGGCGGACCGTGACTGGGTACTGCGAGTTCCAGTTCAGGCTTTCAATTGTTTTCTCGATCGCGGACTCGGCGGGCGAACATGCGGGCTGCGGAGATCGAATTGATGGATGAGTGGATGGATGGAGAGACGGACTAGAATAGAAGGAATGGAACAATCGAGCGCGTCGGTGCGAACAACTCGCCGGCGGCTCGTGACCCCCCACCTGACGTGATATGTCACATGTTGTTGTTCTAATGAAGTGTTTTTCGAGCCGGATGTGACCGTAATTTCGAAACGAGCAGATGTCGCGGAGAACTTCCTAGGAGGATCGAACTCATAGAGGGCATCGAAAACCAGGCCGGAAATCGATTCGAGCTCGGATCCCTCGAGAATCGTTCAAATGGAACTGAGCGCCGTCGCAGGTTGCTCTCGTAGGTGTTGTCGTTACTCCCATCGCGGATTCGTTAAGAAATCCGTCCGGCAACGATTCCAGTTCGGAAGTCTCGCAGCCCACGAACAGCCAACGACCACGGCGGCGGCGGCGGCTCGGCATCCCGGCGCACAAGCCAGAGCGTCAACCGACCGGAACCGCCCAATGTAACCTGCACGCCTGAACCGCGTGGGAAACTTTTGTCCTCAACACATTCACTGAAAACTTTTTCTTTTGTTGTTCAATGGCTTCGATTACTAGCGACGACTCGATGCGGTGGTGGTTGTTTTGTCTCTTCAATAGTTGTTGTTACTGCGGCCGTGGCTGCTGCCGCACCGGCGTTGTCGTTGCTCAGATTCAGGTGATGATCGTTGTCGATGTTGGCGTTGTCAATTCAAAACAATGTCGTTATTTTCCTCTGATGTTCCGGCTGCTAACAACCGGCTGAGACACAGCTGTGGCACAAACAGACACCCCTCGAGGAAGCTGTTCCGATCCTTAAGATTTGGCAGCTCAGGAATAAGACCTCCATCTTCGTCGCGGCGGGGGGGATAGGCAGCACATGCCCGGATCTCAGTGAGTGGGAGGGGGGCTGATTCCGATACGGTTCTCCAAAACTGGAGATAGATACGTCGAGGTTCTCGTATCGATCGCCGTCCTCGAATGTAAAAAATGATGTTCCGTGTAGACATTGGCTCGGGACACACTGTCTCGGACCAATCATTGATGAGGTCAAATAATGCTGATCGGATCCATTCAGGGCGGAAAGTTTCGTACTTCAAGCCACTCGATTTTCACCTCGTATGCCGTTGCCAGCACCATTGGCACGGATATGTTTGGATGGAGCGCGACTTGCGGATGAAAAATTCATGATCTAATTATGTCTCCGGAGGGGAGAGCAACTAGACGATATAACGAACTGGCCACGGCCGTTGTGACGAACCGAACCAAAACCAACAACAAAAGGCACCATCAGGACTCCGTTCGAATCGACGCGCCCGACGGTTTTTTGGAAGCTTCGCGGTCCTCTTTTCCGTCAACTCCGTTCTTCGTAAGCGACCGTTTTCTAAAAATGATGCTCTTACTGTACTCCTCTATGAGGTTTCTGGGGCTGTTCCCTCGGAAGAGGACGATCTCCGCTCCGAGCCGCCCACCGCGAAGAAGTATTTTGGTTCTCGCACCCCCCCCCCTCCTCCTCCTTATCTCGGGCGAGTTCGTGAACACGGAAAATTTCCCGAGAAACCGAATCGTCGAACCGATTCGAGTAATGAGTGGAAGACTCTTCAATTTCGAGCGAAACGGATAGTTGTTCGTGGATGTCTGTCCACAGCTCCATAGGTAGATATCCCAACGGGTGATTAATGAGCAGGGCGCTTCGAATGCATCATACGAGGTGAAAAAATTATCGAATCAATCGATTAAACTTCAGCGATAATCTGAGTCGCCGTTGTCGGGAAACTTGGCCGAAGGGCTTATCGGTCACTCGAACCTGTTGATTCAATCAACGCAGCATTTGTTTCCAGGAATTTCGCTCTGACCAGCCGCATGGGAAAAAGAGAGAGAGGAACGCGTTCCATCGACAGCGTGTCTGTTGGATTCACGGCGTTTCCTCGGACGGCGATGGATTCAGCGAATATCCGAGGAATGTGTTGGGATGGGTGCTCCGTGCGAGAACTCCATCTTCAAGTGGAGACTCCTCTGAAGCCATCGAGGAGTGTCAACCCATCCCCTCTCCGCCGCTGGAGCGTTGAGTCCGTTTCCTTTTGACAGAAGACAAAACCCGGCTCTGGCCGAACCACCGTGAAGAGTTCCGGCGTCTCCGAGCAGGAGTAGTCGACCGTAAACTGCACGGCTATGAACCATAAACAGCTGTTCCAAGAACAATCTGGCTGTTTCAGTGGCTCGCTGGTTGGAATTTCAATTCCGCGCCTAAAGCGCATTGGAATTTCACCGATATTTTCCGTGGAATCCATTGCATAGGAATGCAGCAGCAGCGGCGGTGGCTATTCCGTTTCTGGAGATGCTGCTCGGCGCCGTGTTGTTGACCGAACGAAGCTTGTGAAAACCACGGACCCACGAATCAAGCGAGAATCCGAAAGACCGACCAAGCGACCAGCGGATCAAGCAAACGATTGAACACATTTCCCGCCACCACCACGACCGCCGGATAAACACTAAAAACAGCTGCGGATTCTCCCGCGTGGAGGAGAGCGATCCTACGAGAGATCCACCGAGAGGATTAACCTTTTGAAAGGATTCACCAAAAATTCGCTGCTCAAATTGAGCCCAGCCCCATTCGGGCACTCCGGAGACGAAAACCAGCGACTACAGCGAGTACAATCCGAGAATTCTCTCTACTCTTGAAGGGATTGAGGACTAGTTTCTCTCCGTTCTGTTCCGACCCTAGAAACGCTCCCGAACCTTCGAAGATGTTGAAGCGTTAGGAGAACGATCTGATTCCTCCAAAATGAGCAGAAGAAGAAGCGAACGTCTGAGCCGCCCAGACCTGTTTTTTATAAATACGTCGAAGAATTTACTTTTTCCCGCGGGGTGGAGGAGTAGACGTCGGCGGCACAGCCTTGCTGCCGATGGCTCGGCGGAGGAGGAAGGAAATCCAGGGAAAAAAGAGGAGAGCCCGAAAGCTGGACAAAAACAGAGAGCGGGGCCACATCAACGTTGCAGAATAAAGGAGAATTTTTTTGAATTTTTACTCCGTCCGATAGATGTTCATCGCGATCAGACGGTCAGCCGACCGACGATGAGGTTGTTCTTTGTTGGCGATATAGCATCGCATGCCTCATCTGATAGATGTCTTATTGTTTCTATCGACGGGCCGCTCCCCGCTGTCCGTTGTAACCGATCAAGGAGGCATCAACAGCGTTTCATGGTTCGTCCTTTCGCTCGTCGATAACAATGCGTGTATTACTGCGCGTCTTCTTCTAAATTAATAACCAGAAATAGGGTTTATCTAAAAATTTACCGCACTTAGCCGACCGTTGTCTGCTCTGCTCCCCGACCACGGATCGCGCTCAGCGGCTGTGAGCACCTTAGATACCGTGACAGGAATTCTATGAAGGACCCGTCGATTTCGGAGGGGAAACACGAAACTCAGATTTGGAGCAAAAAACTCAGATTTAGGATCCGGCGATCAGACAAGAAACCGATGGGGAGAAGTCACCGGTTTTTTTTACAGCTTCTCGATGGGACAATTATGCGAGAGCTCGCCAAAACGGCATCGAATCAAAAACTGATCATCCTTCTGGAAGCGTCCCTGCCGCGGAACTCCTTGCTCAAGCACCTCCGTTACATGTACTCCGCTCGGATCCGTATTCGATGCGGATCCGCACAATGATTCCCACGCATCTGGACTCTGGACTCTACCTGACGGGCCGCCGCCTGCTCTTCTGACGCGTTCGCTTGATCTCTCTGACTCCACAAAGGAGGCGAATGATTCGTCTGGGGATGTAATGCCGATTCAAAACGATTCCCTCCCCTTGCCATCGAGTTATTGAAGCTGAAATTCGAGCTGTGACCGACTTGAAGAAGAACGGGATTCGATGCATTCTAAAACAAAGCGTGGTCTGCTCTTCCTTTCTAAGACAGCGCGGCCCAAGAGACTATTCTCCCAAGTGAAGATTTGCCAGCGAACCGTCTTCGAGATAGCGACTCGGTGGCCGACTTGGTGGCACTCGCGGTGGAGAGCCATCAATCTGTGAATAACGTCGAGTTCTTCATTCCAGACACCAGAAACGCGAGGAAGAGGAGAGGTCTCCCCTGAAACCACCCCTTGGGGGGAATCTGATGAATAAACTTTTCAGAATGAATTTCCATCGCCGTGAGAACACGAATTTCCTCAAACTGTTTGGATCTAAGCGGCAGGAGGGGATGAACGTATCCCGACTCGTAGCTAGCGTTCGTCGACTCTTCACCGTTCCTTCTCAGCTCATGCACGGAACTTCACGGGACAGAAAAGCTTCGCAACCGCCGCATGAAAGCGTTCTGGTGGATTGACGCGAGCGGAGGATTCTCGAGCGGAGAAAGTGGTCGCCTAGGCGCGGAAAAATTTGATTTTCAGATTGATACATTCTTAGTCCGCATGAGAAATTGCCACAACTTTTCAGGCTCGGGACTCGATGTGGGACAGGTGCTTTCAAAGAGAAAGAAGGAAAGGAGGGAAGCACTACCTTCAGATATCTTTGACGAAAAACTTCTCAACATTCAGATGACTACGATGAAGAAGACGTCAGCCTTGTCTCAAAGATCAGGCGCCAGCGAATTTCTAATTCAATAGTTATTGGCGTGTTGTCGGAGCAACCTCTCATCCCGAAACCGATGCTCCGACCGGAGCTAAAACCTAGTCGGAATTATGTTCGAACGGGCACCGCGCAATGGCGCACACTCCTCGAACTCGGGTTGGAACACACTGACCCCCCGACTGTCGAATATGGATGACAATATCCTGAAGCATATCTCCGTCCTCGATCGAATTCGAGGACCAGGTACTCCACGGAAGCATTTCTGATCCATGTTGGGCGGAACAAATGTTCAAAACTCATAGGAGTTCGGTCGGACTGAGTTCGCAGCTATGCGGACCCGCCAGTGGACTGAATGTCAGTGTACCCAGAGTCTGGGTACGTTAGCTTCCGGAAGCGAGCATACCCTGGTTCTGCCTGCTCCTCATCGTGCTTCCTGCTCAGCGCAGGGTCTGAGTCATCGGCTAGCGGCGGACACTTGCGGGTTCATTCATCAAACTCCCCAATAAAGGCATTTTGTAGTAGAGCCAACAATTGAACAACCTGAAATTGCTCTCGAGCAAACATGCGGATCGGAGCCCAGATTGATTACGAGCCCGCTTGTTTGCGAAAATTATACGGGCTCTATCTGTCCACATAATGGGAGCGGAGCCGAGAGATAATTCATTGTTATGGCAGTGCCAGTAATTTCCGATGGAAAGGAATCACACATTAGCGCCGACAACCGACAGGTCGGCTGGACCTCTCGGTCGAAGATACGCGTTGAACGCGGGGGAGCAACCAAGGGGCGCGGGGTTCTGGCTGAAACATATCCTTCTAGCGAATCAGAGTTCCCCAAATATGATCGATCCTCTGCGGATTACTTCCGTGTTGTGGTTGCTACGTTCCGTTCCCTGTTCGTTCGAAACCGGCCTCTCTCAGCTGCACAATTCCGGAGCCCGGACTCTTGGAAAGGGGAGAGGATGGAACCGAAAGAGAGAAAGGGAAACGTTAGCAGGAAAACTGCCGCATGTCGAATCAGATCTCCTGGAGCATCCTCGGTCAGTCCGGTCCCAGGAAAATCGACCGTCCCGTTTCTTCCGTTACCGCAACATCCTTCACCGGTCACGAATGCTGAAGTAAATTTTCGGAGAACCGCAGAAATTTCGTAGGATTCCACGCCGCGCAGCACAAGATATAGGGCTCATCCATTCGTGATTATCTCGTTACTAATCGAGAGTGAACGATCATCGTTTATCACTCAGCGAGTTTTAATCCGCTTCTCCCACCGCAGTTGATCGACTCGCGATCCGTTATGCGCTCTCAAGGCAGTTTGAAGTCGTGCCGGAGCGAAACGGTATTTATCAGAAACGGAAAGCCGTGTTTTCCGTTCTTCCTCTTTGTTCTGTGAGAATATCGACGCGGAGTTTTCCCATAGAATCGCCGGCGGGCTTCATCCGGTGCTGGCCATAAGTGTGACTCCAAACCCTTCCGACACTTCTTCTGGGTTCGGAATTCAGGATTTCCTCCTTCCTCGAAACTTTCTCAAGGAGATCTGTCGATAATCCTGCGTTGAACGCGCTCAATCCCTCTGATTTCGAATCAATCAAGTCAAATCAGATGATCGCTTTCGACTGACTCAGTAGATTTCTTTCCTTCAGGCGGCGCGACGTCTCGAGGCCGAGGTCCCTGATTTGTGGAGTCCCATGCCCTCCAAGGGAATCGATTCACAGAATTCTGTAGGAGGGATTTCGGAGCAATCACGATGTCCGCTGCGACGTTCCGCTGTCTGATCTTTCGGGCGGTCATCGGTGACGTCATGAGCGCCCGTTTTTCGATGGGAACCTCACGAGCTCGACTCGAATCGTTTCGACGTCGACTGCACTGATAGTCGTAGTACACTCCGCCAAACGGGCTACCGGGAGCTCGTCACACTTGAACACGAAGGGAGAACGGGCCAACGCGTCGAGCGTACCGAACGAGGGACGAGTCAAACACTCTCGGACGAACAGACCGAATGACGGATTGATAGTCATGCCATCCAGCGATCACCTGGCCTCTGTGTTTAACCAGCCTAATAGAGAAAGTGGCGGCAGCTAAGTACAACAACGGCCAACGAGGAACGCTCACTGAACGGCAAGAGCTACGTGAAACTGAAACGGAAATCTGCGGCGCGCCTATGTATGCAGATTTGAGATCGGGCAAAATCCGAATCAGTGACAGCAAACCGGAGAAGCACTTCCTGTTGTGCATCGGAATAAAAAAAAAAAAAAACAAGCTCGCTGTGAGCAACTTGTCGAACAACGCTAGAATAGTGGCGTTTACTTTTTGCTTTCGCCGCAGCGCACTCGAATCTCATTTTTGACTCCGAGTCAAGGTGCGTGTGAAAGTTTACGCTATAGGAGGCGATGACGCTCGGAGTGCTGCCTGCCTCGAGAATTCCACAGACTCCGGTGTTCTTCTCCTCCTTTTTGGAGTTGTAATCAGGAAAATTCTCTTGAATCAAACCGCGATACAGTCCGGAACTTAATACCTCGGGGAGCTTCTAGGGAGGGGGATATCGCAACAAGCTCGTACCAGCTGTTCTTTAATCTGGTATCTAGCCCGGAAAATCGGACCGAGCTCTCGAGACATGCGCCAGAAGAATATACCGGCGGACAGAGGAAACAACCCTTGGAGATAGAGCGTCACGGTGGGGGTCAAACCCTTGGCTCAGGGACCGAAACCTGGCGAGAAGTCGGAAACGCGTTTTCTGGGCCCGGGACGGAGCTGTCGTACCAAGAGGAACCCAGGCTAGGGGTGTGAATTCTGAATCAGATTTCGTAAGTTTTGTACTCCGATCTAGACGCCTTATCCCATCCGGCAATAATATTAGTCAAAGATCGCTGTATGATCCAATGTTCCCACCAGCTAGATCTCCTTTTCAAGCATACTTCTCAAACATTGTAGCAACTATCGGCGGAACATCGTCGCTCGCGATGTCACGGTCGGATAGAGCTGGATCCGGCGGGACGGACGGCTTACCAGAATGTCCACGTCGTCGCTCTTTTCGAGAATAGCGTTACCAGTTCTAATGCATGGCAGTGTAAATAACTCCTGAATCTGTACAGAAGCTTTACTGGATTCGATGAATTCGAATGAGGTGGCCATTGAGGAGATTAGCCAGCTCGACTCCCTCATCGGTTGTGGGGCCAATGCAGAGTCGGGCTACTTGACTGGGACTCAGACCCTGGGCCACCTCGTCGATAGTCCGTCCTTGCCGTGCCGTTCTTTCCGGTGCGCTTCTCCGAGGATGCAACGCTCCGAGTCCGATTCCAGGTACTCGCCGGTCCAAGTCTTTCTCCGAATAATGCCTGCGGTGGAGATCGGACGTCATTACTTATCGAAATTCATAAATGCGGACACAGAGACTCGTTCATGGTGGAGCCTCTAACGGCGGACGCACGAACTCTGCGCGTTCGACGCAAGATATATCTCCTTCCATGATCGTCTGGCAGAGCTTGACATATTTAGATGAATTTACAACTTGTAATCCTCGAGAGTGTCAACATATTGTGCGAGAGAATCTTTCTCGACTGCGAATGGATGTGATTAACGACGTTTGTTGTAGACAGACGGTTCCAATCGATTCGTCAGAGTATCAGAAAATATTCACTGGCGGCAGATTATCACCCGTTATCTCAAGAATGAACGTTTCTTTGTTCTAGCCGGACGTACCACCGAAGCTGTTACTTTTGTTTTCTGGCGCGGTTCGGCCGTACCAGCAGAAAACAGGCGAATCTTCCAACTCCAAGTCTGCCGTTCCAAAATGGAAATACATAACTGGACGACACGATCTTTCAGAACAATGGCGAAGAACACACAGAAGACGAAGATACTCGAGCCTGTGCAATATCGTCCCTCTGAATACCCGCTGATTAGTTTCAAACGATTCAATCACCATCGATCTTCCCCCATTCACCATCCAGAAGCAAGAGCAGCACCAAGCGAGAGCACCACTTATCCACCCAGAGTCGTGTCATTAGATTCGATGGTATTTTTCCCCTTTTTTCTCTAGTATCTTTTTGTAATGTGTGCCGTCGGAGAATAAATAACGATAAGCCTTTTATTTTTGTGTTTGCATTCTGTGTTTATTCTTTACCGAACTCTACGGTGCTGGCTGACGCTGTCTACGCTACCGTCGAAAACGCCAACGGTCGCTCTTTGCAGTTTCTGAACTTTGAGCTCATTCATCTCGCAGGTCTACATTTTATCTTCGAGAAAGAATTTCAAGACACACAGCCAACGACAGACTTTGAGCGGAAAGACACCAACAGCCAACGTCTCGACCAACACCAGCGAAAGCGGTCGCAGAAGAGACATAAATTACTCTGAGCGGGCCGGCGAGCACGGAGGAATCGAAGATTTTGCTCCGGGAAATCATTAGCGGTTTTGAAGAGCTCGCGACCGATCACACGGTCTGTCGAATCATATTGTCGTTAGCTCTATGTCCCGATGCTTTCTTCAGAGCGTTTCCATCCGAACAGGAGCCTGATGGGAAATGGACGATGATGATCACAACACCCGCTCACGCGGACGACACCGGAATGTATACATAGTATACTTTCGTCCCTCGTGGTCGCTCGCGCGTCTGATCGGATAGGAATCGAAAACGACGACCAAAACGAGCACAATAACCCGTCACCCCGTCGTCGTCACCGGATTCATCGAAATTGATCAAGCCTAGGCTCTCTTTGAACATCAGTACTTGCGCACTTCCTCTCTTCACAATATCGTCATGGAGCATGGTAAGAAATGGTAATCGTGCCTAGCCGATGCATCATTGGAAATTTCGGTACCGAACGGAAACAGTAAACACAGGAATCTGCACGATCGATCCGAAATTTCCGAAAACATTTCAGATCCTCTGGAAGCGTTCCATCGAAGACCAGATGGAGCTTTCACGACGGCCTGGATTCTTCGAGGACGGATCCCGCCACGGTATCTGGGGTTGTGAGGGAGAGCGCGAGAAACTGAACATGGAGCACATTCAACACGGAGACAGACTTCGCGAACGAGTTAACCTACCTCACTCATATCTCGACTCAAAGAGATGAGCGCGAATGATGTGTGTTCTCTCAAGAAAATACATCAAACCCCTTCGGATGAGCCGCTACTGTGCTTCCCAAGAATCAGATTCCGAGTTCATACTGCTCTCAGATTATTTCGCCCTATCAGTGAATACTGAATGCCAGAATCCATGTGGCTCGGAGAGATTCCCTGCAGAGATGTCTAATACCTCGAACTAACCCATTCCATTCACTTCTTCATTTTGTTGACTTCGATCCATGGGTTGGAGAAGATTCCGAGGACTGCGAGGGTACGCTCTATGGTGTCGTTGATACGACGCATGCGTGAGCCATCTGAATGCGATAGTAGTAGCTCGCGGAATATCACAAGCGGAGTTCCATGCGGGAAGGGGAGTTCTTCCGATATTAATGACCTCGCTCTGAGGGGACAAGTGCACTTCGCCACAGCATGTTCGTCTGTTCAACGGTTCATTCAACGTCTATCTATCACTAGGAGTAAGATCCACGGTATCCAATGCTCCACGAGAGTGGGTGCGGCCCAACATGGAGGGCTCACTCGCGGATTGAGACGCCGAAAGACTCAGGGATTCAGGGGATTCTGTTCGAAGAATTACCCCCCGGAAACGGTTGCCGGGCCGACGTCGTTCCCAAAGCTTCCCTGCTGGAATTTTTCATATTTTCTCGACAAACGATCCGTAGAGATAGAGGTGCACACATAAGTTACCATCATATCTGATCGGATGGCGTCAGTGCGACGTGCTGGCTCGCTTGTTTCAAACTGCACGAGAATAAAAACACAAATCATGCCCTCATGATACGCTGGTTGATTTCTTTTACTCGCCCTCCCTTTGTATAGTTCCTCCGCTTCGCGCCACTTTCGGGGCAGCCCACTCCAGAGAAACGTCACCTTCGAATTGTTCGGCTCGCAATTGTTCTCCTTCCTTCCTCCTGCTCTAGAGGGGGTCGAACAAACCGAAGTTCTCATCCAATGGTTCGGAGCGGAAAGGCTCGAATCGTTTCGAGAGTCCTGGATGTTCTGGCGTATCAGAGTTTTTCAGCCGGAAATCTCTCCCCAGATCACAAGCAAACTATCTCCTGGGGAAACTGGGCCTCATCAACTCCCAAGCACGAACTACACTCGGTGAGTGGGTGAGCCCCGGAGATCGGAAATGAGGTTCCCATCTTAATTGAACCTCGTACTCTCCGGAGTTGACTTTTCCTCTTCTCCTCAGTGAGAAACTGAAGTTCGCATTGGAATCTCCGACTTCAAGATTCTCGCAGCTTGACGCACAAAGCATCCGAACTTGCGGACCCGCTGCCGGGGAGAGCGGGGAATGGGAGAAAGAATAACGTGATCAAGTCTCCCATACTGTCGCCGATCTTGGGAAAGCTAAACAGTCGTAACCTTGTGAGGTTGCGAAGGTTTTTGTGCGGCGACAGAGCTGCTAGCTCACCCGGTTTGTTTACCAAATGAACAATGTGTCCTGGATCGGAACAACAATGAATTGAAAATGCGACTATAAATTCTACAACTCACCAGTGGCCTACGAGAACTGTTGTTGTTGTTGTGGCGGTCGTCGTGGTGCTGATGTAGCGGCGGCTATTCGTCGACGTCGCCGCCGCCACCGCCGCCGTCGTGTTGAAAGCTCTGAGCTTCCCTAATGACTGTTTGGTCCGTTACGGCTTCCGTGGATTCCAAACAATGTTCATGGCCACTGTGCGGCCATTTCCCTACAAATGGATCGGTGAATCGTTCTCTGAGAAGAGGGAGAAGGAATAGCAGCGGTAAAAATAGGTAAATGGGCAGAGCAACGCCAGCGGACGGGCAATTTGAAAGTCACTCGATCGGCGGAGGTGACAGCCCGCCGTCCGTCGGCGAGGACCCCTCAGCACTCGGCTACCGTTAGGACCGCAAGGACAGGGAGCGGCTCCCCGTTCTTCCAACGACAACTTCCGCGAGGTTTGAAGAACAACCTGTTTCTGCAACTCACCGAGCCTCGTGGAACTCTCCCGGCGGTGCGAACTCGCTGTCCGAAGAGTTTCGGAGCCCAGACGGGCTAGACGTGGCACTGGGGAATAAATACGAGGACTCGGATCCAGTCAATGGAATTCCAGAAGATCAGCAAATTGAACTGTTTGTCAGCTTGGCTGCTCGTTGAACCAGTTACGAATATCCATTTTATTCTGATCCCATGAACAAACCGGTTGCGGACAGATCACATCGTCTGTCCGACAGTGCCAACGAACACTTGCGATTTAGTTATCAGCACTACACAAGACTTCTTTCTTTCCTTTTCCCACATTTTCTCCGTAGAAGAAGACCCCAGTCGGCCAGAACGAGACAAACGAAATCTCTTATTCCTGGTCGGGTTTGTGCAATGAGCCCGCTTCTGGAATATTGCTACAATTCTAGTTTGGATCATCGATTATTATCTGCCTCCGTCGGAATTCCTCGAGAATAACGTTCGTGTGTCGCGTGATAAGTTCGGATGGGTGCCCCATAATCCGGTCGGGTATTTCTTTTCCGTTTCCCCTCGGCCGGCTCCTTCGGACGACCTCTGTGCATCGAAGTGTTCACTTTTTGTTTTTCCATGCCGGGGAGGATTTCGTAGCCGAGTCAGTTTATGCTGCGTTATCATGTTTCCGTCGAGCTCTCTCCGCTCGGTTCGTCCGTCGGTTGGACCGTCTTCCTTCCACGGGAGGAAGCGTTACTTTGGCTCTGTCTGTTACGTTGGCGTTGCGAAGCTATCGTAAATCCTGCGACTGCCAGGAAGGCGAAAACCGATGGCAGAACAGAAGTACTCGACTTCGACTGGCGGCAGCCGAATCTCTGGCTCAGAACGGCAGCCACAACAACGGAATACCACGACAGCAGTGAAAGCCGAATAGGCAGCGGTTGCCGCATACAATGTTTCAAATATTGTGTCTGGACTCCGCCACGGCCCAGAGTAGCGAGCCGCGGCCGGACATTCAGTTGGTCGCCCAGGGAAGCGCTCTGGAATGATCACGGCTCATCGGTTGTTTCAGTCGCCGTTCCGTCGCAGTCGGACAGTCGAGTAGTTTTGTGTCATTTTGTAAACTACAAAACGTTCCAACGCGCGTCGAGTCCTCTCTGTGGATCGGATGCAGCTTTCGATTCGCAGCCACGATCATAGCAACGGACGCACCGGCGGACCGGCCACGACGGGAGGCATTTCAAAGCTTCTGAAAACGTCCGATATTTCTGTGAGGAGGAAAATCCTGGATGGGAGCCGTTAAGTCCCGAAAACGAGCTATCTCTCAACCGTTCAGAGCCCGGACGCCAGAGTATTTGTACTTCGCGGGTCGAATTCTTGAGCAGACCTAAGAGGTGGATGCGGGCCGCGCCATGTGTCCGCAATCCAGACGTTTCACGTCGTGGGTATCCAGATGTTCCGGAGAGAAACGAAATTTCCCCCTCGGAAGCCCGACTCCGATGGAGAATGAGGATTTGCTGCCTCTCACATTGACGTCATCTGTGCTCTGGAGTAGATTTCCGGTGGTATTTTGTTCCGGAAGATTGCTCCAATCGCATCAGACTCAATCCGGCCGAGGTCAGGAGCCTCTGGCTTCGGAGTTCATGATGGGAGAGGCGATGTTGCTTTGGTGTATCATGGCGTGACCGACAATCTTATCGAGTAGAATATGAGAACTATCGCCACCACACGTGCAGCTGCGTACCGCGGGCGCTTGCGCTCGCACTCCGACGATAGATCTCTTCGGGCATACGCCGGAGGAATGGATCTCTCGGGCCCGTGCTGCCGAGGGCCGACCGCCAGCCTGTCCCCCCCGCCTCCCTCCAGGAACGTATTCTCCAAAAGTTTGCGGTGAGTTGGCAGGAAAATCACTAGCCCCCAGAGGCCTCGAATAAGACAAGCACCCTTCTCTGCAGCTGTTGATTCCGATTCAGCCAAAATCGAATGAGGCTATGTTTTTTCGGTGGTATGTGACTGAGGCAAAGACACGCGATCGAAGCTCCAGAATTCGGTTTTGGAAAGGCTTCTGCCTGGATTATTACCATAACAAGCGTCTCAGCTCACGTTCGAGATCGCATTGACGAGCCGCGTGAGTTGTTCTCGTGAAGATTGAATCGGAACGCAAACAACTAAATGGAGTCGCTTTGGACAAACATTTCATGATGCCGATTGCCGAAGGAAATGCGCATTCACCAGAAGAAAATCGTAGCATCGAATTCGAAGGCCCGGAAATTTTATTGGCGTACGTAGGAATTGTTAGGAATCATTTGCTTGTTATATCTCCTGTCTACATCCTTATCAGACGTCGTATCATACGTGGCTACAATGTTAAAGTTTTCAGATGGAACGAAAACCAGTATTCAGCTGGTTGCATGAGTCGACCAGACACAACGAACGAATAAATAAGAAAAAACACACACAGATAAACTCCGTACGATTGCGAGCAGAGAGAAAATATCTACTGCCAGGTCCGGCAGGCGTTCTCCTTCCCCCTTTTGCGACGCCTGCCAGCACCTTCCGAACTTTTTTCTGAAGCAGGAGTTTGGGGGATTCGAGGACGAGACCAACCGAATTTTGATCGGAGCTTCCATAAATCGAATTTGGTCCCCAATTTCGGCCGGCTCATGTCTAGACACGGTTTTCCAGAATGGGATGAGGAACGCGGTCGCGAAATCCGCTTCTGACTCGGTGGTTGGCGACTTTAATGTCCGGATTACGGAACGAATCGTTGTATTTATGCAGATGCAAGTGCTCTGGGATCGGCATCGAGGCTTCGTCCGCGAACCAGTGCCAGAAGCGTGTGTCACTCCACGCACATCGTACGACAGCAATCTTCTGAACTTTTGTTGCTCATCTTGAATCTATCAGATCCGATTGGGTGGAATCGTCGTGTGCAGCGGTGTACCGCGGACGTTGGCGTTGCGTCGCTCGTTCGTCTCTGGAGTCGCTGGGTCGGGCGGACGGGCCGTCGCAATCGCCGTCCGTTTTCCGTATCGGAGTAATGATTTTACTATGCGGCGAACGTGGGCGGCTCCATTCACGCGGGTCGCTCATTCACAAAAATTCTCGTTCATTGATGTCGATCTTCGCTTACTACGACTGGCGCGGCTGCCTCGACTAGGGCCGTTGTAGCGGCTGGCACCGCTCGTCGCTCACCGCGGTTCAACATCGTGTGCAGTGTTGTTTTAACACCAGTGGTTTGCATTATTTCGTGCGGCTCGGCCTTCGCGTCATCTGCGGTCCGTCGTCGGGGCAATCAGACAGAATCAGGCGAATCGGGTCGACTGATTCCTCATGGCTGTGCTTTCCTAGCAGCTCCTCTCACGCCTCCATTTTTCCGGACGGGCGTACCGGTCGAGCGAATGATTCCGCCACAAGTCGGAATATCCGACGGATTTCTCACGGTTCGTTGACGGCTCGTGGGGAGAACTTTTTGAAATCCTTGATCCCAGGATAGGTTCTCCACTGAAAAGACTGATTTTGAATGTGCCGGGAAGATCTGCTGCTCGACTCGACCTTGGCGGTGGTATAACCGAGGTGCGAGGTTCGTAACTCCCGCCAAACTAGATATCGGCTTGTTCCGAGAATCACTCGGATTGGTCGGCGTTTATGGCATCGAGTAGCTTTCCTCGTGCGCTGTTTGTAGCTAAGTAACTCTGGGTCTGGGATTCTGAGTCAATGGCGCGGCTCAGCGCGCGTAAACAATGATTCAGTTTGTAAATGGACGAAAACGGATCTGCGGCGTTCGTGGACGCTCTCTACGAGGTCGAACGGCCGGCTGAGTGGACATCTTGCTTCCTCGCACGGCTAGCGGGAAAACGGGTGGCCAACTCTCACCTAATGACGGGAATCGAAGCGGCTGAGTATTTCCGGCGAATGCCTAACCGCCTGGCTGAGTGAGTGGTGTATTGAAAAAATTAATTTTTCTGCTCTGTTCTCCGAAGCAGTCGTCCGCTCGTTTTCGGTGTTCTCGAACACCCAAACGACACATCACATTCTCCATCAGATCGACGGACTCGCCGGACTCCTCTGTCGATGCGTAGTGATCATTGACTTCAACTCTCGGAATTTTGTCAGAATATGCATCCATCCCCGATTCTTTCCAATCGAGGCTCAGAGCCATGCTCTCGCACGTTGGCATGGATGCATCGCACGCATGCGTACAAACCCATCAAGTGCCACTCTCATACTTGACCAGTACATGAGTTCTCTCCTGCTGATTGGTATGAAAATTCCCTTCCTGTTTCCGACCGAAACGGCGTCCTCTACGTGGAAGCCTGCGGTTTGGACGGGCACGATCTGTTCTCTTCGCCGAATATTCAGAACATGAAAAACACTAACCAGATGCGAGCCATCCGACAAGTCCAATGGACCATAAACTAGATCCACGGGTTCGCGTAGGGCATAGGAGAGTAACAATGTGTCTTCCGTATGGGTATGGGAGCACACACGGAAGTGGGATGTGTTTGACCGTTAATTTGAAGTACGGCGACATGGCCTGACGCTTGCTGAATCTGGAGTGAAAAGCGGCCGACACTCAAGCGACAGACAGATAGAGTAGCAGAGGCATCTGCAACAGGAAAACAGTTTCCTGACACCTGGACCGCAGCTCACGCTCTATCTATTAGACTGCCGAACTGCCCCCTTCTAGTTCCGAGACCCGGGTTGCATCGATCCGTCCCAATTGGTTCGTTCAGGACTCCCGACCATCGATCCATCCACGCATCCGTGCGTCGATCAATCCCTTCGAACATTCATTCGATTTGATTGCTGAGCTCTTCTTCTACAGCAGGAACCGGTGTCACAACCGACATCGGGAGGCAGATGCGTCCGTTCACACTCCGAACGCTCACGGCGACTGCCGATTTCCGCTATGCGAGCTCAGCAGCAGAGGAGAAGAAGGAAAACCGGCGGCAGCGGAAGACACGGCGGAGAGACGTCCCCCGGTGGCCGCCAGGAACCAGCAACGGTTTTTTCCCCGTCCTGGTGGACGATCTCCATCCACGCTGACGAAGACCGAGGCAGGGGCGGCGGCAGACGGGGACAGAACATTTGTCAATAGTTTGACGAGCTGATGGCGTATTCCATCGAGATCTGAACAGACAATTCCGTCTCGGTTAATAAATTTCTAATCGAAGCAAATGACACCACACGTCCGTCGCATCGAAACCGGGCGGTCGAGCGACGACTGCGCTAATGGTGCCACATGGCATGTTAACATTTGCGAACGTTGGTTGGCTTTCCTTCCGGCGAGATTCCGTCGTTTCTGGCCGCTACGAGTAACCGTTCTCCGACAACACCTATAGCGCCATCTGGTTGTGGTCTGCGTAAACTCGGTTCCATGTTGGTGTTCCTCTCACTGCGCTCCAGGCTCGGAAACGCGTCGGCATTTCAGTCGATCGGTGGTTTGTGTTGACATTCTCGGGAGAGTGTCTGAAATCGAAATTGTTTCTGTGCTCGTCCCCGATTTTTCCAAAACTTGAGGAATGCCTCGCAACGGCGACCTTTGGACTCACGTAGGAGTCGTTGAGCGACGCGGAACTCCGGTTTCTCGAGCGGCTGAGACCATCAAAGCCTCCTTCTCGATCCTCGCGGAATTCTTCGCCAAAGTGGAATTCCGTGAAATGAGAAACACGACTATCTCGCGAATTGGAGCCCATAACGAAAAACGCAGGTGAACCCGTTCGGAAAACGAACGACTTCTTAATCTCTGGAAAGCGGTGGTTTCGGTGGTTTGGCGTTTGAAGGGATCACCCATGGGATGCGATGCGGTTCCTTCAGAGGAAGATATTCCTCATAAATTTCTGTGGAAAAAAGTTTGAACACGTAGCAGCCGCCATCGTTCTTATCACAAACGTTCCAGTGCATGTTGTTGCTTTCCGTTTTGATCGCTTCTCGGTTTCCCCGAATTCCGCTCGAATCGAAGCAGAGCTTTCCAAGATCTGATAGAGGACCCGTGACGTATACCGCCGACCCGCACCGGCTGGGCTCTGTTCTCTCCGACAAATAATTCGAAACTCGGAAATTCCGCGCCGACAAAAAAAAAAAGACTGGAGTTGAAGGCGATGTGACTCGACCCGATAACAGCCTCGATGCGATGAGCAGCTAAACTTTTGCAGATCGACGTACAGAAATTCTTAAGGGTGGTCAGGACGCGTTGATTCGTGAGAGGGGTCAACGGTAACTGAAGTAACGTTTCGGTGATTGACATCGCAAAGAACACGGCGGCTGTGGCACTCCCAATTTATTTCCAATATTCAATCAACAACGAGCGAAAGTGGTCGTCTCCGCTCCATAGATCACCGATGGGGCCTCCATGACGCAGCTCTTTATTTCAAGCAGTGCTGTTTGGCGGGCAGCGTAAATTGAGGAGGTAAGCACATCCTCGTCTACTTCGAAAACGTGAAGTACCAATCGTAGTTTTTCCTTGTTCGACTTACGAGCAGCGATCATTATTGATCGATGAAGGCCAGACTTGCTCGAACGATCGAGTCAGCTGTACACATATGAGACACTTTTTCTCGGACCGTTGTCTATGGCCAAGATAATCGCCAGCACGCATGCTCCGTGGAACGTTCGATGATGAGTCGGGGAGTTGGGTGGAAAGTCCCGCGAGCTTCATGAAGGATTTCGCAGGAGCTTGGAGCAAGAACTCTCTTGACCGTTCCCGCAACCACTAGCTCATAAGGCTTCCGCCATTCCAGCGAAACTCATCTTTCAGAACAAGAAAGTATCGGATTTCGACTTTGCGCGCTCAGATTCACGAGATTCAATAACGCTCCACTCGATTCGGCTGCCGTTCCGAATTTCTGTTCTCGGTCAATCAGTCGCTCGGTGCTTCGTATCGTAGGACCCAGGACTTGGTAGAGCAGGGCGCATTCTCCATTCGACTCGGCTGTCCTATCGGGTCCACAATAAACCAGATAGACTCGAACGGCATTCAGCTCGCCTACATAGCATCATCACCTAGGGGCATAATATCATTAATCAAGGAGAGAGCACTTAACCAGGCACATAAAGTTTTGATGTTTTTATTCCCCGTTCCGCCTGCGGACCGACCGACAGATTGGCGATGCAGACACCCCAGAGCTTTCATTCCGCGTGCTTTCGGAGAGCGCGCTGTTTGTTTCCAAATAGAAAGAAAGAACACCGTGGAGTGAACGCTGTGCATATCGATAAGATAAAGCAGTCGCTTTTCACTTCTGCCTCCCGTTTTATTGCTCATCGCCAACAGCAGAATTCATTGCGATCAAACAGTCAAGAGAGTTCTCTGCAAACATCATTAGGCTCCTGTTAATAAAGACAATGCGCCGCTGTCTATCCAAGCAGCCCGGCGTCGAGCATGTCGAGTAAGAAGATCAATCCGCAGGTGCAGCGGAACCCGTTTGTGTTCCCATAAAATACTCTTTGACCTTTCGAACTCCATGATCTTCGGAGAGAAAGAAAACTTTACGAGGTCTGTCTGGAACGATGTGACTGATCTGATTCATTCGAGCAGTCTACAAACGCTCTAGAACTGGAGGCTGCGCGGCCAACTATCGTAACCCATACGGCGCCATCCGACCACAGCGATTCCTGACCAGCCGCTTGGAGTGACTCACCCATTCCGAACTATAACCGCTCGATCCCGCACTCAGTGTTTCCCCCATGAGTCAAGCCGCGGAGCTCGGAGCATCTAGATGACGTTTCGAAATCCGATAGATCTGGCGCACGCTGGCAGAGTGAAGAGCGTAGTCGTAGATCGACGATCTGCGTCGTACGACAGACGTGCGTACAAGACAGAGATACAGTCCGACACTACGTTCTATCGCACATGAAACAACATCACGATCTCGGCATGAGTTCCATGACCCGAGCACGCAAGTCTCTCAACAAGAGCTACTCTTTGCACACGTGGGGATAAGAGAGTCACGATCTCAGAATGGAAGCGTTCGGGGCGGCTCGATGGAGTGAGAAAAATCAGGCTGTCATGGAGTCGGTCCCGATACCGCAAAATTAGACCGAAACCCCCCATCCGTTGTAGTCGGGAGACTTTCGTACGTTTCCTTTTCGTTTCATCGATTTTCCCGTCGATGCCCATGCGATGATTGAATCGATGGATGGATGATGTTTGGAAGTAGGCGCTTGTAGCGTAACTGTCTCCAACTCTCCAGATTTTCAGGAGGATCGTGACTATCGAACGCTATAAACGAGTGTCACCTCGAGTGAGTGACGCTCATGCGTTCTTGTGACGAAATGAATATCGGTCGGGAATTCATCCAGCGAACCGTTATGTCTGCTATCCATGGCGTACCGGTATTTCCAACAACGGCCGAACAGTCGACGCTGTCTACATCAAACGTGCAGGTTTGCGTTATTGAGCTGCCGAAACCCGGACTGAAATGACTTTTTAGGTCAAATGATGTGGTTGTTCCGAAGAGACACACTCGGGAAAGATGGAAATCGCGGGTTTCGCTTTATCCTCCGTCGATCGTGTTCGAACCAACGAGGAATTCGATGGGATCGGGCCCACAGTCCCCGCCCGAGACCGTGTTAGACAGAGGTCACGTCGTACGCTATCGCTGCGATCGACAGACCCTCCGTCAGAGACGAGTCGTGTCCGGGAATTTTTTTCCTGGACTGAGCTCGGCTGCCTCAGAAAATCGAAAAAAAAAACATCAACGGAAGAAGTGCGGGCCAAAAAGTGGGTATCATCACCGAGTTTCACAAGAACTCAACGGACTTGAGGCCGTGACATTTTCTCCGCAGTCTGTGCCGACGCTAATTCGCAAATGTTCCGAACGACGGCTCTGCATTTTCACTGCGCATCGTGATTTGGATATTCGCGCGACGCGAGTGATCCCTCGCGATCCATCAGTGCTCGGAAATCTTATCGGGATATATAAATACTCAGCCAGACGAGCCCAATCGAGTATCTGTGTGTTTGGCGCGTCCCAACGCCGGTTTCATGGAAGTATCTGTCCGTGTGTCTGGCTGTCTATCAGTGGAAATCGCGCACCAAAGTGCCAACGGCAGTAACCTTGAGTTTTGGCGCCAAACTGACGTCACAGCTCGGGGACCCGGATCACTGTTGCTGCTGTTGGCAGTGCTTTTGCGGAGAGTAGCCCTGATCTGGGTCAATGTTGAGGAGAACTTACACAACGATGGGACGAGAACAAACGAATCGCGTCGCTAAATTATGTAGCAGGCGAGCAGGCGCGCCGTCGTAGAGGAAGCTGTCCCTAACACGAAGCTTTTCGTGTACGGAACGCTACGGCAAGGTCTGGTGGCCGCGCGGATAGTTGGCTGGAACGCTGAAGGACGGAACTTAAGTGCTCTTAATGACCAAGTGCGTCACATCTGCTAGAACGAAACGTGCCGGAGAGCTCTAACGATCGGCCTGAACCTTAGATCGCTTTGTTGGCCGCTTGTCGGTCAACCCCTCGGGTCGTTGAGATCGATCGATAGCGAAACTTGCGGTGTCAGAGTTGAAACCCCCAGTGCCGCCCCGCTCCTTGAGGATGGCAACGGCGGAGGGAGAAGCGAAACCATTGAACGTTCGTGGCCATCCATTATCGCTCAGAATAATCAACGAATAGATGACCGAACCAACGAACGAATGAAGGTAGAGCAAACAGCGGATGTCAACTGATCGTCATTGAAACGCTCACATCGAGGCATACTCGTCATCGATCGGATGTTCTGCTTCTCTTTTTCTGACGACTCGGACCGGCCTGGACAGTAGCAGCTCGACCGGCATGGTCGTCGAAACACCCAGACGGTTCTAGGAGGAAGTGATTTTATCCGTCCAGTCGTTGTCGTTAATCACTGTCCATCGCTCTCCATCCCGCGAGAACATCGTGACTAAAAAATAAACAGAAGAGGAAAACGGTTTCTTCAACAGTTGAACAGTCGATGGGCAACTAAGATTTTCCTCCTCAGCGACGCTAACCAATCCTGGTGGCACGGTTGCACCGTCCCGGAAGAATCCGACATTGATCCCGATTTCCTTAAATCGTGTTGCATCACTATCTGTGCCGACGGCACCTAGCACCCGCGGTTTCGATTAATCTTCAGACAACGAGTGGGAACCCATATGGCTTCGATTATTTCCGTCCACATCGAGGAGGCGAGTGATATCGTCGAGTGGTGACCTCCAGCGTGAAAAATGGAAAATGTAAAATATCCGCTCGGGGTTCTCACTCCCGCCACAACGTTTCTGTGTCATTTCTCTTCCGTCTCCACGACTGCGTGGGTAATTCGAGGCGTGGAAATGAAATCTTCGCTTTTCTCTAGCATCAAGCTCCATCTCAATCTGATCAAGGAATGAGTTTTTTCTCGTCCACCCGGAGTTAGAGAGAAGTTTCTTCCGTTCCGTATTTCGAAAGAATTTCCAGAGCAGGTCCTACGAATTCCTGCGGTACGATCCATAGGAGTCTCCGCGAAAAGTCTTTCTATATGTGATCTCTCGATTGCTTCGTACCAACGGAAGATTCGAATTTCGTCAATAAATAGCTTGCTAGATCCGTTCGATCGCACATTTCGCCTCGGGACAAGCTGGTCGCGTCTGTTACATTCTGCTCAGAATCCATGAAAAGGTTGACGGGAAGATCGACGGCAAGAAAAGAAGGAAAAGAAAGATCAGGAAGCAGAAGTCAAAGCGCTTAGCACGGACCAGCCCAACATGCAGCAGCTTTTGCCGCGGCCAGAATCGCTTCACTGCAACAGCGGACGAACAACACGGAGAAGAAGATGCTTCTTCGACGTTGCTCACAGAAGTGACTAGCTGACCGCTGGCTTCGTCCATCCGCCAGCCTGTGTTCAGTTGATCCACCGGCGAGAGCGAGCGACAAGGTGGTGCCCACGGAGAACAATGCATGAAAAATGGGTATCATGTTCGGATTCGGAAGAAAAAAAATCAATTTGGGCGAAGCATTTGTGTTAATGGCTCCGATGGATGCGCGATCCTCATCCTCATGATCGTCATCTGGGTTCCAGTCAGACGCAGACCGTTTTCGGTCTGTCTGTCACGAACAGAAAGACAACAGACAGCCGCTTGGACTTAAACGAACAACAAAGAGATAGCCAGCCGAACAGTGCGTAAATCAGTCGATCAACGTCTGGACGGTTTTCTATTGTTCTGAAGTAGGCACTCGAATTCAGAAATCAGGTTCAGCCTCTCATCTGAAATTCGCCAACTAGAGTTTTTCCAAATTCCTCCGGGCACTCAATCTTCTCGCTGAACCACACGACCCCACGCGACCGGATCCGCTGAGGGTGAAACAACAACAAGACATTCAAGTCGCTGCCATTGATTAACAACCTCAAATAAGTTCCGTCGAAGCTGATGACAGAGCCAATCCGAAAGGATACCACTCAAGGTGGGCTTTCCCCTGCCGCCCCCCTCAATACGCCACTGGAAGCCCGTCGGAAATAAATGTTTGAGAAGACGAATCATCAAGAATCGTCGTTCGCGGACGAAGTTCCGCTCCATCACATTTACGATGACTTCATTTTGGAGTTCATTTCCGTATCATTTTATCGTGTCTCCGTTCAGCATTCATTTCTGTGAATCCGTACCGATCGCCGCCCGATCCTGCCCAAGCGTGTACGGTGATTGAACATCATTCGCTCGGAGTTGACTTCCTAAGTTTCGCTCTTCAATCAGTGGTTGACCTTTGTTTTCAATCCGCAACCATCATCGAAGCTTTTCCAAATGTTTGCTGATCCTAATAATCAATCGTTGTTGGTATGCTCCTCTCGTGATCAATTAGGTTCCGTCACCGTCGTTAATCACAACACACCACTGTGTTCATTACCAGCAAGGATGCACCTCCGGCCCGACGGCGGAAAATCCTCATCAAAAAGTTTAAATTGAATTGTCAGCGCAAGCGGCGGTGTAGATCATCCGAGCGAGGAGCGCTGTATTTTTTTTTTTTTCCCGCGGAGTCGTGACTGATCTTCTGTCGCCTTCATCATTCGAATGATAAGTACGTGAACGATTTCGCAACTGAGTTTGACAATTATACATGCGATCTTTCAAGTGCGATCCGTACAGCCGCTGATAGAATTGGCAAATCAATCTTGGAGCGGTCTCCCTGGGTTTTGTTCGAATAATTCCGTCCCCGCGTTTCCCTCTATCTGCCACACGACCGTGCTAACCTCAGGTACGGAAAAGTGCGTCAAACTCACGAGACGTGCGCCGTGATCTACGCGGTTAATGCTCACTCTGTGCCCGTCACTTATTCCAGAGTGCTCCTCGTCTTCCACCTCACGCGCGTTTCCGAGCGGAGGTTTCGACCCCAGACGGAAACGAGGGAAATCGCCGGACTCAGTGTCAAAACCCGGAGGGAGGAACACTGAGAAGCCCGATATCGTCGTCGGAGATCCGAACCCTCAGGAGCTCTGGAACCTATTCAGACACTCAATGACTCGCAGCAGAAGTGACGGCACCAGCCGTCTGCCGTAGTTTACCAAAGGTCACGAAAGGAATTCTCATCGCCGCTTCGGCGACGCGACGGCAACCGATCGTCGCCTTCAGAGGTAACACCGCCGACCAGAACGCTGATTCGCGACGGAGCGTCAAGGGACGCAGCAGCCGGGCCCTGCAGTCGGTGCTCCGCAGTCATGGCGTCAGACCTTCGAGAATTTTGGCGGGAAAAAAGCCCGCCAAAACCGACAGACCGATGCGCAGACGAATAGAAGTACCGTGTCTGGCTATTTAAACGAAGAAAGGAAGGATACCAATAGAGCAACGATAACCGCGATCAGAGACGCTCCTGGACGGCGCTGCGGTGCGTTTCAATCGAGTTCGTCATTCGAATTTATAGCTAGAGTGATCAATGAGAATTCGCGATAAGGAGTCCATGAGCTTCTCTGAATAATGGAGAAAACAACGGAGATCAGGGTCGTTGTCGATCCGCAACCGTTTGCCAGTCCTCATTCATTTCCGTCGGAGTACAAAATCCCCGACAGCGACGCATTCGGCATATGCAGAGCAATTCGTCCAGATGTATGTGCAGGAATCCGATTCGCGCGAGGATCCCGCGAACAATTTCGCTACGGCGCGCTGGACCGGATCCGAGCTAAACGACGAAAATCACGCGCGACAGACCCCTCCTTCCCGTTCCGTGGACTCCGTCTGTCGTGGCAGCGTTCGGCCCTTCGGTTCCGGTTCGTACATGTTTCCAGAGTCCATGGACTCGCAATGACTCAGCGCTTGGAAATTCTGGGCCCTTTGCGGCCAACAGCATCAGGAAGTCGGCACAGGAGGCAGATGGGAACGCTGCCCGGGAGACACGAGACAAAATGCACTGAAATTACAAACACTTGACAAAGCAACAGGCGCCATCGGTTCTCATCTGACCGCTCTGCTCGGCTTCCCGGTCAACTGAACAGATGGTCGGGTAGGTCTTGCCAGAGAAGGCGTAGAACGCGTGTCCCTTGATAAATGAAGCAAACGGGAGAGCATCATTCTGCCAAGCACTAAATATAGATTGGCGATCCCGTCGTCGACACTCCTGGCGCTCCTGCTGCTGTCGCCATTGTTGCTGCTGCTGCTGCTGCTGCTGCCGTTAGTGCTGTAGCTGCTTTTGCCACTGCTGCTGCCGGCTGTGACAGCTGCCGGTCACCTGTCAAGCCCGCAGCCCGAAAGGATAGCACGACATCGTACAACTGACAGAAATAAATTCCCCAAGACTGCTCCACTGGAAACAATCGAGGGGATCTGGTCGAATGCGTCCGCAAGGATCCGCGCTATCGAATGATTCTGACGGATGAGTTCCGGGCTCTCGAAGAACGTCGTTGGCCGCGATCCCATCGAACGTTCGTGAAACAGTCCGCAAGCTCCGTTGTTTCCAGATGCGGATGCGAATTTCAGGAGCAGGGAGGACATTGCGGACGAACTCCGGAGAACATTCGACACCATGATAGTCGGAAACAGGAAGGATTTTCCCAGATGGTCGCGATAGAGCTCTCGGAAAAGAGAACGGTGGGGATAATGACCGCGTCTCTCGGGATTTCTGCTTTTCCGTGGTCGATTAGTCGGAGCATATGCTAAAGTCACTCGGTCAAGAATGTGATCCAGGCTGATGACATCGAATTTTATGGGCCGATAACTGCCAGGGTGGATGCGGAAACACTCCAGCTGTTACCTAATGATTTTTGAGCGTGATTAAGAACGCGAGAATGTTTGCTGTGTCATAAGAAATCCGGGCGGAACGATCAAGCTCGCGAGCGGACTTCGTAACGACCAGCGCAAACCAGATGCGACTCACCCAAGGAAGATCCCAAATGTTCGATGGATGAGCCTCGCAGCGAATTGCGCTCGATGCTCCGCTGCGAAATCCGGAATACTGTTGAGGACGTCTCAAACCGAGATTCCGAAGATAAAAACACGAGCCGCCACCAATTCGTATCGCGAATCAGCTACTGGGTTTCAGTGCGAATGAATGTTTTCTGAATGGTTAGGAATGGTCCACATAGTTGATTATCGCATTCGTTCTCCCTCGTTGCCCGCATTCCGGTGAAGCACGCCATCATCGGGTCTCTGAGGAGGGAGCTATACGGTAACGCAATGTCTTGGGGTGTGTTTCTGAGTGCGTGTCCAGAATGCAAAATGATTCTACCATCAGGATCTTACGAGAGCCCTTCCTTGGAAACTCCCGCTCACATGTTTTGTCTTTCATTTCGCAGCCCGGCCGCCCAGCAGTTCAACTCTTCTTTAGTCCGGTGATCGTGTTCTATAGTCCGCTTCAGAAGACAGGAGTTCTACTACAAATCAGCATAAAACATCACACCTTCACTAGAATTTTCTGAACATGCAACCAGCACCTCTGGCTTGTTGGGTGTGATTTTCGTATTCTTTTTTTCTTTTTCGGTCGCCTTTCCGCCGTCTGTGGTATTGTCTCACCAGGAGCGTTATGATGTTATCATAAATCCTCAGCGAAACTCTTCCCCTGGACGCCTGACTTGAAGTTCGTGAATGGCGGCGACTAATTTGATGTTTTGTTGCTCGCAACCAAATGGCCGAAGCATTCTGCTCGACGCCTAGAAGAGCATAAACTGTGTTATGTCTTACGACTGTAGCGAGGGTTCTCCAGTGGGAACGAGGCGTCCGAACATAATTGAAAGGAACGGAAGATAGACAGACGTAACGACAGGAAAGATTAAAAAGAACGCCAACGGTCACCGGGGTTGCATCCAGGAGAGCTCCGAGATGAAAATCGAGCGATGAGGAACAACTCTCGGAAGGAGTTTTCGGAAAGTTGCCTTCCTCGCTTCACTTCGATGTTGCACCTAAATCATTCTTCGCATCCTGGACCTCATCTCGAACTCTCATCTCAATGAATGAATGAATGCATGCATGCTCTCAGGCCACGGCCGTTATCCTGCCGGGGGCGAAAGCTCTCCGTTTTTCTTGCTTACTCGCTGCTCTCGTCGACCCGATTGTTTACTTTCTCGCTTGCCTCTACATATGTATTGCAGCACTCGCTGCAACTGCCGTAGCGAAGTTCGGGCGACTTTTTTAAGTGAACTCCGGAAATTAACTCCTCGCGATTGTGAAAAGGAGTGCATGCGCTCGCGCGCGATTCTCTGCCCGCATCTCGGCCTACAACTCTGCCTCCAACGACTCTTCCGCGGGTCTGGCACGGGCCACTGCCAACTCGACTAGCTGCTGGATGCTCGTACGACTAGGGAACCGGTGACGGAAGCGTCGACCGGCGCTGACGGGGTTAGGTGGGGGCTCTGCAAACGTGGATGTGACAAACCGCTCAGCAGAACTAAGAAGCTACTTGAACCGCGGCAGGAAAAAGGAGGAACTCGCCCGTCGACGACATCTAATTTGATCATCCGTTGTCGGGTACCTCTCAGCGGCAAAGCAGCTGGTTTCGTTTTTTTTTTTTGTAGATTCTTCCACTGTGTGTCTATGTCTTTTGGATCGTCGTTGTCGTCGTCTAGGTGGCCTTTTCTACCCGCCGTCCTGTCCGTCTTTCGGCTCCACTGTACGAGAGTGGAGTTCGCTTTGCCGGGTCTGTCGGTATCAGTTTTTTCTTCAGGCAAGTCTTTATTGGGATCTCAAAACGGACTCTTTCACTTTACGAGACAACCGGCTGACGGGAATAAATCGTCGAAGATTCTTTCCTTTCGCTGTTCCTCGACTCTCGAACAGCCCGGAGGAAGGTTTGATGCCAACGATCTCGCAGCTGATTGTGATTTACGCTCGCAAGAGAGGATTCCAAGGTTGAAACCACAACGACAGATAGGCCCAGTGATACTGACTTACACGCGAATCAGACGAGAGCATTCGTGAACGAAGCCGTCCACGCTGTCACTCTGGGAAGGTCTCAGGATCATCATTCTGAGGGCAACGAATCGAATTTCTGGGGAACGTGTGATTGACGAGACGTTGCTGCCCAGTTCTGGGACCGAAAAGTCGCAAGCGCGCGCAATTTTGAATCGTTCCCAGTTCGCGGGAATCGGCGATTCGAACTCTCGAAAAATTTCCCTGCTGCTTTCTGATGGACGCTATGCTCCCCGATTCTTATGCATCTTGTGAGCTCGTTCCGATCCGGAAGACGGTTCTCTGTTTCCATGTCAAGGTTTAGGATTCGTCTTCTCTGAAGGATTCCGTTCCGATTCTTTCGAGCGATTATTCTCATCCGGATCTCGGATAATCTACAGTTGAGCACTCAACGGAGCCGTGCTACTGGTTTACTGGGCTTGGAGTTAATCACTAAATTGCTAATTTTGATCATTTATAGCACGACTACGACAGTAATGGATGGACCATCGGGTAATTGGCTTTCGCATATCATCCAACCATCGATTATCAGCTCGCTGGACCCAGCATGCTCTGAACTCCATGAATTTTGACCCCTCAAGACTCTGTAACTCCTTCGACAACGGATCGATCGGGTGTTTTCGAAACGACGATTCCATTACGGCCATGGCTTCTAGCGGTTCCCACGACGGCGATGACCGCTCGCAATAGGTGGCTGCCAACAAATAGATTTCAAGAGAATCGAAAACGGTCGTATGTCATAAGAAGCGGGAGCATGGCAACCCAACGCCTTTTTTGCCCAAAAAGAATAAATACGGTGTATGATACATTCGATGTTTGAGCACCTCTACCAATTCAGGTTATTGAGCTGACTCCGAAGCTGTTGTTCCGGTTTTTCACGTGCTTGTTCATCACGAGTTGAGTCGGGTCATCTATCGGGATCCAACCCGCGGCCCGAACCTCAAGGGGTTCGGCTCCCAGGGCATGTTTTTTTGAGGTTATTGATCGCGAAGATACGATTCTTCATTTCTCCCCTATCCCGACGCCTCCTACGGCGTTTCGCTCCCCACCAGCCGCAATCAGAATCAGTGCATTAAGTACGGCGTGATGAATACACTGATCGTTGTCGGAGACTTAGTAACGAGCCTTCACGCCGATGATGATCTCGTTGTTGTCGATGATGTTCGTTACCATCCCGCACCAAGCGTGGTAACAATGGCTGCTTAACTAAATGACGTTATTTCCTTGACGAGGAGGGTTAATTCGATTATTGACGACGCGTCAAGGAACAATGCGGCATGCATTACCTCGCAAGTCGGGGCCGCCGGTTGCTCGTGGAGCTCGAAACCATCCTCAACACTGAAGGTTTGTCGCGTGGCGGCCGAAACACCGCATACCGGGTTCCAGATTGTGCCTTCCGTTTGTCTGCGAGCCAGTTCGTCTGTGCGTCAGCCCGTCGAGCTTTCAATATGTCTTCTTCCCGAGTGTCTGCTCCCGGGTGCCAGACACTCACTCAGAGTGGCGATAGAACCGAACGGCCGATCGGTGAACCAGGCCGCAACGGTCCGACGTTGACTTGTCCTCCTCGGATATTAATACGGTATTGTGTCGAATTGCCTCATCAGTGTAGATCATCCTCTAAGCAGAACGAGACAGAGACAGCCGTACAAATTGCGAAAAGAGGAAGGAATCGAGCCCCGCGCGGAGAGAGGCGGACTCGCGAGCGAGCGAGCGGACGGACGGACGGACGGGCCCGCATAGATGGAACGATAGCCGGTTTGGCACCCTTGCTGCCAAGCATGCAGAAAAATAAATAAACTGTCACGCTGGTCAGACACCGACAGTCATTCCACAACGGTTAGCGATAGCAAGACAAGCATGTCATGGAATGCGGGACGTTGCGTGAAGCGAGCGGCTCTTCAAAATAGGCCACCGATGATGCTGCTGAGCCAGCCTAATTGAAATGCCAGGCCGATGTCGGCGGGTCTTCGGCGGGCGAAAAAAGAGTCACACGACGATAGCATCAAATCAGATCACAAGGATTTATCAAGTGGCCGACAACGAGCAATCTCTAAAGTCGCTCTCCAGGTCTCTGTCTCATCTATTTGGCCGCTCGGTGGGTCTCGGCTCTCGGGCGGTCCCGCGGCGGAGGCAAAAGGAGAGAAGACAACAGAGCGTGTTTCTATAGCACGGCGAACAACGAAATAAATAATGAACTTTGTCGGAAGAGCGACACCTCGATCTGAAGTTCATCAGCCTGGCCGGGGTCCTGAAACCTTCAGTCAGCCCAACGGCCTATCGGTCTGCTCTCCAACCTCGCTGAGTGACTGGTTGTCTGCCCGGTCGGTGCAATGATCTGCGCGGCGGGTCGTGAAACGACACCTGACCTAACGACGATTCAAGAATCTCCCGAACCGATTCGACAGTTGCACGCATGCGTGCGAGACAGGACAACACGCCCATGAACGACATCGTACAATTTACTCTTCCGTGCACACTTCGGTGGCAGGGTCTGAGTTCATGCTGGAAGTCCTACCGGCCGTGAGCCGGATTCCGAAACCACTCGACTCGAGTCCTATTTGCGAGATCTCGCGACAGTGAGAGAGAACTAGCGCAAACGCTCCCGCGGAACGAAGAATTTCCGACGAGGGCCACATCGTGCACGGGGACTCGAGAGCGAGAAACGCGGGAAGCCCGGCCAACTCCAGGAAACAGGCATGAGCCGAAGGCGGAGGAGCGCCTCGTGAACGCGAGGAATTGAAAAATCGCCTCCAGATTCGCGCGACTGATTCGTGTTTTGCCGCCGGTTTCGTGTTGTCTGAAAACAGACAAGAGCCGATCTTTGTCGTTCGTTGTTGTCGAGCTCTTTGATGATCGAGTTAAGAGTCGTCATTAGCGTGTCCATGGCATCCGTCCGCGGTCGGCTCTGGAAACACCGGGCTCGCACCTAAGCACTCGAGCCGCCGTGGTTTCGGGAATGACCGTTGTTGCTGTTGTCGTCATTTCGTTTTGGTGATTGTTGTTTCTAGTAGGATTGTGTGTTGTGCCAAGTTCACACCGTGTCCTCATTATTCCTCTTTTTCCGTTTGTTCGTTCGATGGTCTTTTCTCTCCAGAGATCGTCCCTCCGGCAGGCTCCGACAGGAACTACCGCCATCTTCAGCACAGTTGGGTGCTCGTGCACATCAACCGCGGCTACGGTGACAACAATGACGAGGCCGACGACGGCGACGACAACAACAACAACGAGCTACTACGACTACAACGAGGCACTAAAAGGTACTACGGGAACGCCATAAGCCAAAAGGACGGGTTGATGCCGGCTCGTTTGTTGATCTATGTTTTCTAATCATATTAAGACAGAGTATTCGCTTGCACAATGCTGTGTCAGTCTTTCCCGAGATATTTGTGGCGCTCGCACCGGTCAGGGTGCCAGGGTGGAAAACCCGAGTACGACGAAACGACGACGATGACAGCAAGGGAACAACGGGACCATGAACGAGAGGATAAAGACGGCCGTTGGCCGCGTCAAAGAATGAGGACTGTCGGTACCGCTCTACTCTAGGAGGGGGAGAGAGCGGGAACGATTCGCGCGGTCGGTCACGATCACTTTCGGCGAGTCCCGGCTGTCCTCGGAGGCATCTCCGAGCAAAACTTCGGACGAGAGGGTTCAAACGTGAGTTGCAGCGAGATCTTCCTGTTTCGTCATCGATGGCATAACACCCGCACTATTGGCTGCTGACAAAGGTTGTCGTCGACGGAGGAAGCAATTCACCTCTTGAGCGAGCTCGCGCCCGGCGGAATTCCTGCAGGCGCGACGATGGGCGCGCGTTCACCACG
The DNA here is from genome assembly GCA_037576195.1 of Phytoseiulus persimilis. Lineage (NCBI taxonomy): Eukaryota > Metazoa > Arthropoda > Arachnida > Mesostigmata > Phytoseiidae > Phytoseiulus > Phytoseiulus persimilis. Next base: position 7,481,088 of record CM075103.1, read on the forward strand.
ACTGCTCGGACAGAGGTCACAACGACCACAGCTGGAAGTTCCTCTCACCACAGTTCGACGGACATTTCGTATCTGCGAATGGTTTGAGGCTGCGCTCCCGAATTCGGAGTTGTCTCGCGTTCCTGGTGACATGATGATTCCAAACGGAAGCACGAACGGACGAAGACAACGAGGAGGGAAAGGAAAGAAGAGAGAACATTTGTCCGATGTGTTCGACGACATCTCGCAGCCGTCGTCGTCGTCGCTAACGCAGCAGTGGCCGCGCTCTTCGTCGTCCTTGTCATCCTATCCGTACGAGTGTGACCTACGGCCACATCCTGGACCCGCCCACCCACTCTCCGTTTCCCTTCATTTCCAGATCTCGAAAGCCCTACAGCGAGGTCTGGAAAGATCGGGCAGAGCGATTCTCAGGTGGCTCGTGTGAGAGGAGTAACCTATGCACGGGAAATGACCGAGTCGTTGATATCCCGGGTTTGGATTGGGGGGAACGAGGTCCTCCCTGATGCGGAGAATCCCGCGGAGGAAAACGCGTCTCCGATTGCTTCGACACGAGACGATCGCGGAGTCGGATGGTCGAGCAGAGAGGGATGCGCACGTCTCTGCGCTCTGGACTAGTGTTACCAGACGGACGCAAACTTTTCGCGTTAGCCACCGCGCAGTCATGGAGATCGGCGTAGGGGAATAATCGGCTGGAAGTTTGCAAGAGCGACTTGGTTGAAGAAAGGACTCAAGTGTAGGATTCACGTGAGGTTCTTTGCGCGGAAATTCGGAAACAGCTCGCACGCGAACTCGCGGTCTGAGGAGCACGAAGCCCGGGGGCAGGCGGTAATTTTGGCCTCCTCGCCGCGATGAATATCGTAGTAGGCAAGGGGGCCAGAGCTCCGAACAAAAGCGCTTCAGAAACTCCCGCGGCATTTTCGCTCCCTCCCGCGTTGATAGTTGAGCTCTTTTTCTTCTCATCTTTTCTTGGAAGCAATCTTCTTCCGGGACTTTCACTAGCTTACTATTTCCACGCAGAGCTCTCTGTTGTTTGTCTGTTTGTTTCAAGCGTTGGGGCCTTATACACAAACCGGATAAGCATGATGGTCATGATCTGGCAGTCGGACGGGGAACGAGGAGGAGAAAAAGAACTCAGCGAGAAAGCCGAGTAAGGAAAGAGAAGTGAAACGGAGAACGGATGTAACCAGCGTCTCCCTTGCTCAGGTCATTTATAATGACAACGCCCCTTCGCGACTTTAGATGGGAGGCGATTACGGAATCGAGAGCGCTCTCCCCGCTCGTTCAACTCTGAATAACTGGTTAAATGTCGTTCGGCATTGAGAGGCAGCAGGAAGTCACCGGCGACGTTCGCACAGTCAGAGGACTCGGCTCTGATGGAGCTGTCACACTCGAGGGCTCGAGCTCCGATGCTTCGCGTCATGATGTTCTGAACAGCAGCCACTTGTCCGACAGGAAATTTGATTTTTCTAGCAAAAAACAAGTTTAATGACTCCGATCTCTCTCACCCCCCCCCCCCCCCTGCTTCCCTATCATGAACAACATGGACTCGCAACGTTTTGTTCTCGCCATTGACGAGAACACCGAGCACAAGTTGCACAAGGGGACTCTGGTGGTGGTGGCTGGTCCGGGAATGAATTGAGCGACCGCGCGAGACGAGAAGCAGACAACAGTTTTTACAAAAGGAGGGAAAAAGCCAACCATACATCTTCTGTGTGGGCTAGTTACGCTCAGAATCCTACAGCTGTACATCATGTGTGACGGTGGGTGCTGCGGCTGCTGCCTCCGCCATATTGTGCATGCGCGCCTCGAGAGGTGAGCTTCGGAGATTATGAAACACAGAAACCACATTAATCAAGCTATAGGTCATAAGGTGTCGCCGATGACCGGGCGCGGCAGCAGAAATAAGTCGCACAAAGCCGACATGTCCTCGCGAGATCGAGGGAACAGGCATCGATTGCCACCTTGTTATGCCGCCAGCCGCTGCGGATCGAGGATGGCATCCGGCCCGGTCAACCCGAGTCCGATCGAAATGCAATCGGATGAAATCGGACACGAACCATTCGTAACCAACGAGACGCGGTGTGTTTGTGACACTAGACGCTGGCACCCGTCGGCTGCAACAACAACGCTTACCGAATAACTGGCGCGCAGCGAAGTAGCGACATAAGTTGCGTCAAGCCGACGAGGAATGTTTGGAATTTTCAACCTGTGCTCCACTTGCTGCCAGCGTGACTTCCGTAGAAAGCGGTCTGAACGAATTGTAGTCGTTCGTCCGTCCTTCTGCTTCATTTGTCCGCTCCTTGCGCTCTGTTCGATTGGCCAAACATCGGCCAACGACGACAGATGCACGAGACCTGCAATCGGAAAAAATCCACTCCGTTCGGTGTGGAGTGCAAAGATTAGCGCCAGACTGTAGTCGTCGTCGTCGTTTGCGCTTCTGTTGTCGTTCATTGTGGGGTGGTGGTGAGATGTTCCGATTCGCGGGCCCGTCTGTTTCTCCATCTGAGAGGTGACCGGGCCGCTCTCCTCCGTTTCTCGGTGTTTCTGGACCGAGCTCCTCCTTCTCTGCTTTGTCAGGTGGATTCCTCAGCGAGAGGAATTCCGCTGCCACTGAAGGGTTCGTTCGATATTCGGCACAATCAGCCGGTCAGAGAGATTTCTGGTTGCAAACGACGAACCAGTCAGTTAGTCAGCCAACCAGCCATTCGGTCGTTCGCTCGTTTGGTATGCTGCTGATGGTGACTTCTGTCATTCGCGAGCTTCTCCTCTCTCTTTGTATGATGCTTGATCTCAACCTGTGTCTGACAGTCCCCGGCTGTCGCATTACCTCGAGCCCGACACTGTTGTTGTCGTCATCTTCTCCTCGAAATTCTTCCGCTGAGAACAGGTTGTCGATGTGCTCTGTTCAATCGATCTTCGTGGTATTCATCCGCCGATCAGGACACTCAGCTGTTTCACCCTCTCTCATTTGTCGAGTGCGATTAAATTGGAACTGCGTCCAAATCCTCCAGAGCGTTCTACACTCTAGCCGGTTTCAAATCTGGAGGAGATTCACCCTATGGTAGAGACTTCTGGATTCTCGAACCTCGATGAATTCTCCAAGGCATCAATGTATCGGTCCTTGCAGGCCGTGAGTCTCTGCCTCTCCAGAACTTCATACCGAGAGGATCTCCGTCAAGTCCAGGAACGAAACTCTCATCCATTTCATCGAGGTATCCAGGACCTCAAGATCAATGGACAGCAGCAGTCGGAGGCGGCGAGATGGCGAAGCGGTTGGGGCAATAGGTTCCTCGCATTGAGATTGCCACCTATCACGCGACCCTATCGCTTGCACACTCGATTCGAGGAACATGACCACGGTTCGGGCAAATGCCGAAATAAACCGCTCAGGCCTGCCTCCCATCTCGCGCGTCCCTTTGGGGCGCGAAGACGTACTCGTCGAGACTCCTTCGGATGATCGGCATTCTCGCGTGAGGAACAGCACACTCGATCATGAGATTTGGTCGAATGCGTCTCTGTGATCCCAGCATGCATCGAGCGAGAAATCCACCTGTTCGTCCGAATTCTTTTTCGATGCCCAACGGTAGTACTCTAGCTCAGGCAGGGGCTAGTACTCCACGACTAACCCACACAGAAGGTTCTCCAAACGAGGGAAATGCTTTTGGCGCCTTTTTTCTCTCGAGTGTGTTGACCGTGATGATGAACGAAACGGGGCCGAGGGACGGGGAGGGGGGGGGGGGGGGGGCGGCAGGGAAGGGATGACAATGCCAACGAGGAATGTCTCAATACAGGTTGGCCTCGCCTACCCGGCTGCGCCATTCTCGTTCAAGCCTCCCTGCTCTCTCCGATTGCAGAAGCTCAGCTGGCCGAGAGTTTCGATTCGACAGAATAGCAATGGTCAAGCGAGAAATGGTGCTCTCCACCCCGAATCATTGCATTGTGCGAAGAGCCGTCTATGCCGGAGATGGCGATGCTTGTGGTGGAAGCTGCAACGCTCGGCGTTCGGCGCTGCTCGCATAAGTTTCATCTATCTAAGCGTCCAGCTTGTCTGTCTGCCTGCTTGCGCGCCAGCCAGCCAGCTGAACAGTCCTCCAGCGAGTCGACCCGTCAGACAGGCATGTAGGCATGCATGCCTGCATGCGAACACGAGACCAGAGACCATATGGACCCCAGATGATTGGACTACCCGCCAAGAAAAAAACCTTAGCGTTCGATCGAGAAGACCAACGCTAAGTCGCGCCCTTTCCCAACATACAGAGTCCTCCGCGACAGCAACGGAAATATCCGCTCCCCAAACACCGGACTCGAGCCTTCCACCGTCGTTCTGGAGGTTCTCCCTTCATCTTGGAACGAAAACTATTGTCAACCCGGCCATTCCAGCAGAGATTTGCCCTTTTCCCACGGAGTCTTCGTTTCAAATCCTCATGGAATTCGCGGCGACTGTTTTGAATATGCTGAGCTTTTCGAGTGGAAGCTATCCACTATGAGTTAGCGCGATAATTCGGAAAATCTTTCAGCGCAATAAAGAATTACTTTGATGCGAAAACGAAATAATGGAGGCCACGAGGAAGAGTTGAGCCTCGTGCTCGGGATAGGATCGCTCACGATACGCGCATCGTACGCATGACTCCCTTCATCGCAGAAGACAAACGATGTGATGAAGATCTGGTTGGTTGGTTTTTGCTTGATCTTGGACAGCCGAAAGCCCGCAACTCAGGAGCCGTTCCATCATTGACCGGCATCGAAACCAGCAGATTCGGATCGGGTTGTCGTCGGAGCGGCTTATCGAAATCAAAGCGCTCAATAATTAGTCAGTTAGAGGGGTAGCGATACGAAGATGAACTAACATGCTGGTGATTGCATGCACCGACTGACGAGCTCGAGGTGCAGACTAACGAACGCGCGCCGAGATGCCGGAGATTCGCTCAGTGGATCGGTCCATTGCGTTGAGTTGTTCAATCATTTCGTCACTTTTCTTGCAGACGAGTCACCGAATCAGAGTCGACAAATGATTTTTCCTTCATGTCCGAGCATCCACCTCGACCTCCTCTGCTTTTCGGAGGCGGTTTCGGGACAGTTTTCTGATCATATTCCCATGAGCGAACAGTCGCAACGGATTCCTACAAGAGGAGAACAGGAAAGCCGCGTCGTTGGGATCGCGGTATCCTACTGATGGACAACTACAACAACCTCACCTCAGTTGCTGAATGTACCGACCCGAGTCCGCCATATTGGATGGCGAGCACATGACGCGTAACCGCAAATCCGTATTTATCCGGAGGTTCGAGGACGATTCCAGCAGATGATGAGAAAATGAACAAGACTCTCGTTCCAATCGACGTTCCCGTCGGCAGTGAGGCCGACTACGACACCGGCAGCGCTCCGTTCAAAACGCTCGGAATGAACCGTTCGAGTCGAAGAATTTAACGGTTTTTCTCTTTTTCTTTCGGCCGCGTACATCGTTACGAACGGGGATGAAGTTTCGAACGTTCAAGTCGCAAAACTGCGATGACAATGAGGGGACTCCGAAGTTCGAGTGAGGTTGTGGGTGTGAAGCAAAGAGAGAGAAAGAAGACCCGGGGTCCGGAGAGTTCAAAATGAAGAGCTGAACAAAGAAGGGAAGGACGGAGAGAAATAAAGGAAATAGGAAGGAAGAAGAGTGAACGACCGACACAAGATAGCGAATTCAGCAACACAAAGACTCGAAACCACAGCCCAACGAACGTTCGTCGTTCTCCTTTCAAATTCATCTAAATTAAAATTTGGCAAGCCGCCTCTTCCTCCTTTTCGTTCCATCTTTCTCCACGCGGCCGGCTTGTTTCGTCATTGCTCTCGTGAAATCGGAGTGAGCCCCCCAGGAAAACAGGCTAGGAATTTGCACCGCCGATTCCGAATGATGTCGCGGCCGAACAAGTTTCAGGGTCAAATCGAGAAATATTAGGCCTAACGCTGAAGGGTTTCGTTTTGAAGGGCATCTCTCGCTCAGGAGCATCTCAAACATTAAGTTCGGCTCACAGAAAACAATATCCTCCGTTGTGGCATGAGCTCTAAGAATGCCATGGTCGTACAAGTTCGTCGTTTGGGGGTCGTCAGGGAAATTTCAATGCATTGATTTCTCGGTGATAAGAGTCTTGTCCTGTTGTCGTTCTCGTTGCTGTTGTGGCATGTTTCACTCACAAAGCGACATCTGGCGTGAAGCTCGTGAAATTCTTCGTGCCCTTCAATAGAGAATACCTGAATGCCAGAGTCGTTCGATGCAGCCGCATATTTCTGATGTTTCCGATTCTGCCGCTGAGCTTCCTGGCCGCATGCCTGTTGAACAGCAAATAGCCATCGAGAGCCAGTCGCAGCTCAAAACTGATAGCAGGTGCCGTTTTGAGAGAACAAGCGAACCCGATGTCTCTTTCCGCTGCGAGCGTGTCGGAAACCGAATTTCGGAGAAGGAGGGTCGGGACGGCTCAGGATCTCGGAAGGTTAGCAACGCGCGAAATCTCGTAATTGCTCAGTCAGCGGGCGCGGCGAGCGAGTCCGTTTAGGTGACATCCTGTGCAGAAGACGTGCTATTCGTTATTTTCTCAAGAGAAATTATTCTGAACGAAGGAATCAGCATCCATTGTGCACGAATTCATCGTAAAACCCTCGTTTCGTCCGACGAATGCAGAGCTTACGGATTAGCGCCCCGTCGAGCAATCGCACACAAAGATAACTCAGACCAGGGTACGCTAGGAGTCGTGATCAAGAAACTAAGGGCTCGCGACGGTTTGGCTTTTCCTAGAGCATCCCTTTCAAATTCTCAACACAAATAAGTTCCCTGCAGCGTTTCATTCGGCGTGAGTGAATAGTTGGGAAGACAGGCCTCGAGAGAGGATGGAAATCGGAGATCATGTCTCAGGAAGTAGGAGTCGCTCGTTTCACCTACCCTGTTCATACAAAGGGAACGATTGACCTCCTTGTTTGTGTTCACTCGTTATTCCTCGCAAAAATGTTCTTTGTCTGAACTGACACCGTGTCGATGAGGTTTTCGGCAGGCTGTCCCGGCGAGAATTCACTGGAACCTTGAGAGCGTGATCATTTCCGTTCCAGATGAGAAACCCTGAGACGAAGAGAAAATCGGTCTCGACAGCGATAGTGCGGAAACAGGTGTACCGTGGTTGGACCTATTTTCGGAAAAAAACATCTCATTCTGGAAAGAAAGAAAAGAAAACTGTAGATATTCCACTTCGTGACACAACTCGTAGGCATAACAAATCGAAAACACTCATCGGCTGACTCAGTCAGGGTTAAAAGAGCATCGAGCAACCGTGGAATGCGATCGAGCTCTTGAGATCTCTCAGCGGGTCAGCGGAACTCGCTCCCTTCTGGTGAGGAACGGCAACCCACCGACTCGCTCCTTCGAATCTGGTGAGCGCAGTTTCAGGCAGCTGGAGCAAGGGCTTCTCAGGCCATGACTCGAGAGAAGAGAGAAACATCGTTCACTTTTTCAGTGTCAATGGCGGCGTATTCGTGAACGATTCGGATGAGTCATACTTTCCAAAGAAAGCCAGTGGGAAAGGCACTCGGAGGAGGTTTTTCGCGGGATCGCGTTTGCGTAAAGAGGGCTCGTAACATACTTTAGTGGAATCATCTCGAACACTCAACATTTTCCGTTTCAAGACTATCTCTCCTCCACTGTGGACAACAATCAAGTGCCATAGGAACAGAACTATCTCATGGGCTATCCGTCGAATGCAGACTAACGGGAAGAACACCTTCGTCCGGCTAAAAAGCTTGGAGGCTGGCGAACAAGCAAAAACTACTCGAAATAGAAGTGATTGTCAAGCGTCCATCACTCAACGTCTTCCTTGTTGCGAAGCAGCGGGCAACACAGAGCCTCACTCTCTTCACCAGCAACAAACTACTACTGAACGAAATCATCGGAGTTCGCGCGACCTCCACCGCCTGAGCTAACACCACCCAGGCCAGGGGGCACGTCGGCAAAGCTCCACCAAGGCACGTTGGCACTCCCTGAATCGAGTAGATGAGGGAAGCGACGTCTAACGCGGGCAGCGAACGAGTCTGGAGCCGATTGGAGGGGGGAGGGGGAGTCCGCAGTTTCTAATTGAAAGAACGTTTTTTGTTTCGGGGTCTGTGTTAGGTCGCTCGCTCAATCGACCGGCTAGCTGCGCCTGACCAGCCAGCGCTATCGTGACTGACGAAAGACAGACAAACGAAGAAACAACGAAACCGATCTTCCATCATGATGTTTGACAATTCCCCTCCAAAGCGAATTGCTTCTCCTTCTCGCGAGCAGCCATGCTGCATGCATACAGCGCTCAGACAAAACAAATCCGAACGGATCTAAAGCTGCAACAGCAACAACAATCCTCTTTTGATTGATGGGACGACGCTGTTGCAGAAGACCAGATAGATAATCATAATCAGCTGGCGATGATGCGCCGCCGGTGAGCGAGTGACCCGAGAGACGAGCGTGTCAAACTCTGTTTCCGTTTCATGTTAACAATGTTCCTTTCAGAGGAAGCTCGTCGCGTCCAAGTTTTCTTTCTCCGAACGACCCACCCAGGCAGAGATACTTTGTTTCTGGAGGAAATTCTATCACTTTGTTGGATCTGCTGTTTTATCAAGCGTAATCACGCGGAACGGGTGAACAAGACGGATGAACAGCAGCAACCATGACGATCTCTTGGTCTACGTCGGGGAACGGTTATTAATCTCTCATGAATTCTGCTTCCTGCCGATCCATGACGACTTCGCATCCCTGGATACCGGCTCGACCGTTCGCGGGAGAGAACGGAATCTCGAGCCTTTCAAAAATCGCGCGGGAGGGTCTCTCGACCACGTGACCTCGCCGAGCGTTGGAATCCATGACGACGTTGAGTGCGAGCATCAGCAGGAAGTGGAGACGATTGGAAGGTAGGGAAAGCCTCGTGGAATGTGGCTGAGCTGCAATCTGCGCCGGGTCAGATAACCTTCTCGGAAAGCTTCGGTAACTGAATGAACCACTCGAGATAATTCTACTAGCTCTCTTCACCGACTGAGTGTGCCCGGGGATGACAAACAGGGCGGTCGTCACACAAAAACCCTCTGACGACCCTCGCGCGCTCTCTCGTCGGATCCGTCCTCGAAGAAACAAACGCGGGAACATTCATGCTGTGTTGAGTATTCGTAGAAGTTGTCACACCTTGCGTCATTGAAAACCAAGACCGACGGGAAATTGGGGTTCCCATTGACACAATTCTTCCTTGAGCGGCTCCATCCGAGACATCTCAAACTGTCGCGCCGAGGACTCGGAGAGGGAGAGTGCGAACTCCTCAGCGTGAGCGAGGAACAGTTCCTGCAACAGTTTCTCCGAGTCGGCCACATCGCGGTGTTGTTATGTAAACCACTCTCACCAGAAGATTGAGCGCGGGATTGGGTTCAGGTTACCGGAAAACGGCGGTTTTAATTTGGAGTTCGAGCCGGCCGGGGAAGCAATCCAGAGATTCGAGCGAACGGAGCCGCGCACGCCCGCTCTCTCCTCGAAGAGATGGGCAGCATAGTCGACTCATAGCAAATGGATTAGCATGACAATTCTCAAGCAGACAGCGCCCTGGTCTGCTTGAGAAAAGAACTGGGAGAGCAAAGAAGAGACCGTTTTGAGGGCTGGCTCACGAACCGAGCTATCGAGGCGATCTGCGAGCTCACCACCGTTGAATTTAGGATTCGGTGCTTTTCCGAGCTTTCCTTCCCGTTTTCCGCAGATATTTACGCTCCATTCATGAATGCATTCGCGAGGGGCGATTTGCACGCCTGCGTGCCTCCTTGCGTGCGTGCATATATACGAGGCTGAGTGAATTCCCCGTCGATCAGTCGCTCGGAACCGCAGACGTCGCCGCCGAACACTTGGCGCACATATCAAACAATGCAGCTCTTTCTGGACGCTTACACAACACGATTGATTAATTTGACTTTCGGACAACGCGGACGACAAGCTGACGAATTCAGGCTTTATGGGCTCTTTTGAATCTGAAAAGGATATGTGACTAACATTCCTAACGAGGACATGGACGCGGCTTTTGTCTCCTCGGATCACTGATGCGCTTTCTCACGTGACCGAAGGCTCGAGGCATTCGCGGACAAGGTTTGATGATCTGTGAGCTTCAGTCACGGGAGTTCGAACCAACTGAGCCGATCCCAGAGAAAAGGAGCCCGTTCCGAGAACGGGACGAAACAGAACTCTCGGCCTTGCAAAGTGTACGCACGATCGGCGGCAAGGTGTGCGTTACACCGGGAAACCCGACCGGAGCGGGCGGCGATATTTGTTTCGGAACGAATGCCGCTCCCGATCAAAGTTGAAACCGAGGCGGATTATGCAAATCGCCGTGAAAGTCTTGTCCAATCGCGATTTGGGTGTGGAATGTGTGCTGTGCAGACAGATTCGCGAACCGTCATTAGCACCTCGTTGGTCCGGGTTTTGTGAAATTCCCCCGGGTGCCCGATTCCAGGGACCCGATCGAAGTTCGAAGACGTCGGCCACACATTGTCCTCTTCTCTCGTTCGTTTGGGAGGGAAAACGGGTCCGATGTCGCTCCCAGCCGCTGGACGTTCGGCGGCTTCTCGTGGATTCCATATTTCTGTCCAGGCCCACAGACAGGCTAACGAAGAGGATGTAACCTCTGGCTTCGAGACGGAGATCCTCTGAGAAAGCGCCTGTTCCTCTCGTCCGCTCAGTCGACGCGAACCTGTGGGGCTGCTGTTGATTATGCTCAACTCAGCTGTCCTCTGACCGCGAGCCGAACTGAACATCCTCCACCATCATCGCCGTGCGGCTACAAAATACCGAGCTTGTAGCCATTCAGCCGGCTAACCAGCCATTCAACTCACTAACAGCCCGCGACGCAGGTGCCTCCTGGCTGAGCTGCAAACGAAATTTGATTCTCGCTCAATGGTATAGTGGGATGAAAGATCCCCCATGGCGTAGCCGGCTGCCTGGTTTTCCTCTTCTCATGCCTCTGTTCTCTCCGGCTCCTCAAACCGAATTTCTCTCGAGCAATCTCTCTGCCCCGCGTTCGGAATCACGGCGATGATCGAGTTCGGTGTTGCCGACTCGGAGATCGCTCTCACCTTCGCGGGAATTCGAACAATGAACGCGAACGAGAATTCTGCTAGATGCCTCCATCTAGCGACAGCCCGAAAATACACACCTCGCCGATCGGGGTCCCGCTTGGGCCACAATCGAGGTCGCAGAACCATCGGACCCACGTCAACCACGACCCCCCCGCCCTCCCGAACCCAAGAGTATCCACCGAGTGGGTCCCCTGTTTCTCTCACCGGAAACGCCGACTTCTTCCCGCCGGATCCATAGGTGTCGGCGAATACAGCAAATCCCGCTCGACCCGGCTTCGGTGACGGCCGCCAAAAGTTAATCGATTCAACCCTCCATCTCGACAACAGGGAAACCATGGATTCATCAACCCCAGAGACAACATTTCGATCCGAGATTTCGGATTGTTCGCGTGGCAACGCCGAACGCGCACAGCCGGGGCGAACGCCCTCGTAACATTCCGCAAACTCTTCAACATCTATCCTGAAGGGTTCCTCAACCTCCTGCAACAACGGCGTCCAGCCGGAACTTCCGGGGTGCGCGGAGTCGCCCGGTGAAGCCGCCGGACAGAACTCGAACGATGAATTGTTCCGTTCCGAGCTGGAAGCCTGGCTTGTTCAAAGTGACCCGCAGCCCCAGCTCGGGGCTGGAGCCCCGTTCCCCTGAGCGAATCATCGCCATCATTCCAGACAGTGAATCGGCAACTGGGCGAGTAATGGCCCAGAGTGCTCCCCATCGTTTCGAGCGGCTTCCAGAAAGCTTGTCAAGGGCCGTGTTCGATGATATCGAGGAGGCCCACGACAGACGGAAAATGTCATCGGCAGACCCACCGAATTCAAAGGGAGAGCATCTCGGCCCAAACGAATGCTGTGACGCAATCGCGGTGCAGTGCATTCCGCCAATCGCATACACCGCACGCTCTCAACGTGATACGTTTTGCCGTTGAGCTGCTGCTTCGAGGACGACGGGAACGCGCGAATAGAACACAACTGTCTCAGTCGACGGCGACCGGAGCAACGGTGGCCGCCGCCGACGTCACAAAACGAACGAAAAGACGCGATGAAAGAAAGTATCCGCCGCCGTTTTCGGATATCTCCACCACGTACTGTAACATCTAAACGGTCCGGTAAAGAGCGCGTGAAATCCACCGACCATTTCTATGTGTGGCCATCAGAATAACAATGAGCACAAGAAAAGACAGGAAGACGACGACGACGAAGAAAAAAGGATGAAGACAACGACGAGAGGGCGAGATGGTTTGTTACACTGAAATACGCGTACCCAAGCCGCGCAGTTGAATTCGGCTTGTCATGATCCTAACAACTGATAACAACTCGGATATGAATGCTCCGAAACAATTTGTGAAAATTATCGCTCGTGTAATTGCCGGCCGGCCGGCCGAAATTATCGGGACAACGAAATGAGAGGAAGAACCGCCGCACGGGAGCCTCTCGTCGAACGTTTCAGGAATCATTTTGTCCGATCCGAGTCGGTGAAACCGCAAAAGACCACGAATTGATTTCTCAGCTCGGTTCCGCTGGCTCTCTCGAACTTTCCTCAGACCCAGTCGGGCCGGAAATTCATTCAGTCGACGGTCGTCTGCGAGAGTCTCGACTCCGTGGAGAAATGACAGAATCAAAATCGTGCGGAACGTTCGCGTGCCCATCGGGTTGTTTCGGGAGGCGTCAAGGGATCACTAGCTGTCGCTGCTCATCTGACGATTGACGGTGCTCTAACTTGATGAGCGTGTTCTCAAACTGACGGGTGACGTCTCAGTTTGAGGGACGAACATCTCCGGGTAGTTAACATCTTTCGTGCGAGAGACGAACTCAGCGACACCGGACCCGAAGCACGACAGCACGCGAAGGAGCCTTGCCGAGTGAGTCGCCCGAGAGCAGAGAACCCTGCGAACTTGTTTACGATCGTAATCAATCAGAGCAGTTGTCAGTTTTTCCCCGTGTCCGAACTCCGGCCCGGAATCTTCCTTCCGCAGGGAGAGGAACCCGCAGCGACCGTCGACGGGCGGAACGTGCTTTACGATTGAAGGGTCCGTGACAGCCGCTCTCTGATTTTTGGGGACGTGGAAATTTAATTCCTCCCGAGAGCTCTCTGAAACAGCAACTGCCGAGTGGACGTCACGCTTGGACCCCAGCTGCGTTCGCGGACATTTCTCCCTCTGGGACGACGGGGAACAGGGGATCGGGGGAGTTTTCGGTCGTTTTTTCCGTTCGATGTATCTGGAATTCGAGTCATTCGACCTCACTCCTTGCAACGAAATCGTATGATTTGAATGGCGTCTCATCTTCGACGCCAGCCTGTCGACCTAGAAGGGTCTCGGGAGAATCTCTCGACAGGTTTCATGTTCCAATGGCGCCTTGAAGGCGTTCGACCAGAACTCGTCGCCGAAATTAGATCGATTCCTTAGAGCTGGAAGGATTCAAGGCCACTCCGTTCAGAAAAGAAAAAAAAATAAACAATCTGATATCTGCTTGTGCGGAGCACGCTACGAATGCAGCGAAAAAGTTCCATGACTCGGCCTTGAGCTGGGGCCTCAGACGGCTTGCTGGCGGGCCTGTTTGCTCCGGGTTCCGGAGACAGCGAGCATATGTCCAGAACATATTTCAGCTGGAGATCACGGATAATTAGCTTGTTGTTTTAGAAAGAGAACATTCAGAGAGACAAGCGCCGGACTGTTCTGTCTCTCTTGTTCAATATGCGACGGGGTTGTTGAACTCAACCTTTTCATGAGATGTCGACAGCTATTGTGCATGGTGCTGTGGTTCGTCTAACTTTGTCAGCTATGAGGAGGAGAATGCGACAATACAGCAAATTACACTCGCACAGCGAACTCGTTTCTCGGTGAACGACTGTCTGCGAGCGCAGAACAAGTGTCACGATAAACCCCCCTAGTAGAATGGTTTTGAGCGATGATCAGTCAGGGGCACTTCAGGCAGATAGCGCGCTCATCCAGGAGGTTCTATCGAACAGCTTCAAACTCAATTTTGAGCCCTCTGTGCTAATCCCCCATTTTCCAATCACCAACGTCTTGGAGAAGCTTCCTTGGCGAACAAAAAAAGTTGCAGGAAAAGGTTGCAGGAGCCTGTGGTGCACCTCGCGGTGGAACAGACGTCAGCGACGGAGGGGGGTGGAGGGGAGGGGGGTACGACTGGAACAAGAAGGCTCGAGCATCACGCGAACCCAAGAAGGAAATATTCATAGCTCCCGATATCAAACAGGAGATAGCGAAGTTTGTTCCTTGTTCCGTCCCTCTGATTCATCGCAGGTGGGCCTCGCGGTTCTCCCTCCGCGTTCCTGGCTCTTCCTCGTCGGTCTATCTCGGTTATTGTTATGATGCAAGACATGATCAAATCGAAAATTCGATAACATTCCCACCAGGAAGCCTGCTTCTGTCTATTGATGAAGCAGGACGGGAGGACATGGAAGAGCATGCGGTCACGTGCTCGGCCTGAGCGAGGTGGGATCCACATCGAGTGATCACGACCTTACTTTCCGTTCCTTCTCGATCGAATCCCCTCTCAAGTAGCGTCCATGAACGCAACCACAAAGAGCATCACCTCACTGCATTGATAAATCGGGACAAAAGGAAACATCGAGAGAGGGGGGGGGGGGTCTCCCAGAAGCATCTGAGTTAGCGATCGATAATTATACCGAGGGAGCGTCCTGCGAAAATCTCTTCCTTAAGCTTCCACCTGCGGTCGATCTCAGCCGCAAGAGGTGGGAGCTTCGACGCCTTCTCGCTTCGACCGCGCAGGGGTCAAAAGCGAGTCTCCGCTCGCGTATCTGGGCGTTGGTCGCATAAAAAAGTCGTTCCGACGTTGTATTCCTCCTCTCCCCTGTTCCATCCTTTTTCCTGCTTGGTCCTTCAGTATTCCAAGTGGCGGTCTCGTAGCTGCTTCAGCGTTCCATGTTTTCTACGTGCCGGCCCATCTAGATGTGTTGTCGGCCGGCGACCGTCCGTGGGGGGGGGGGAGGTGCAAAGGGATCGGGAAGGGGGGCAAACGAACGAAAAACAGCGGCACGAGGCTGTCCGCTGGCTTGCTGATGAGGGACAAAAGGAGAAGGAGAAACAACGAAAAAACAGGATAACCATTCACGTCTGCCCCCCTCGGGTCTCTCGCTGACTGACTGGATGGATGGCTAGATGACTGCGAAGAGTCACATACGTCGTAGACATTCTTCCGCTTCGATCCGCTATCGGTAGTCACGTGCTCCATATGGCCGAGAGACACGGCCACAGTTACAGCCCGAGCCCTGTGTCCCCCCCCCCCCCCCCCCAACCATCCACTTCGACCACCCCAGCAGTAACCCCCAGCCGGCAACGCCGCAGACGACGAGTAACGTTGATGATGTATGCCTTACCAGGGAGCCATCTACATGCAAGGAGTGTTCGTTGTCATCCCGCCGTCTGTTTGCACCGGGTTTGCGGCCTCGACCCGGAGCCTCGCAACCAGCTCCAACCTCATGACTGACAGCGGAACCGACGGCGGCGGCGTCGACAACGACGCCGACGAAGAGATATAACCCTAGGCCAGATACGGCCATAAAATCATTGTGAGAGACATGGGAGGAAGCTGCTCTGCATGGCGCAATGAGAGCCCTATTGCAGCATCCAGTCGCGGCTGCTCTCCAACCAGGCGGGCTGCATTTAAAACAAACTCCAAGCACGAGAAGCAGTTCCAAACGCCATACTCAGATGGATGGCTTGCATTTTTTCTTCCTCTCCCCTCACCCGTTTGAATGGGGTGACTTGCGAAACATTGTTCTCGCGGCGCGGCCATATCGCGCGCGACAAAACCTCATGCACACCTAACTCATTTTACAGCCGTTCGTGCTTCCGCACATCGGCCCGTTCCGATACCGCTCCGGTGAATATTTGGTTTCGATGCATGACTCCGGGCGCTCGATGCCGAATTTGAAGCTTGGAGTTTACCGCTGCTCTGGAGATTCATTCGGGAAACGGCGCGGCTCATTTGGAGAGAATGTTCGTGGGTGTGAAGACGAAACCCAGAGGATACTTTCGGGGAACGAATCTAGGGAGAAGCGTTTCAGCAGCGATTGCGAAACCACCAGCTGCTGTGAACTTCGCCTGCCGGAGGTGCCGAAAGAGAGGAATGACGGACGTAATCGCCACGGCATACAGCGAGATCAACTTCTCTTCCCAGTCGGGATGTATTGTCTCACAGTGGTCGGACACGCACGTAGATTGAAGCTCCTCAGCCGCCCTGAATCGAAAGCGGGGAGGGTTGGAAAACGGGTACCAGACGAAACGTGAGTTCCTCCCTCCCTGGGTCGGGCCCAGACTGTGGGCTCACTGATCCCGAGCCGCGGCCCGCTCGCTCTAACCACGAGAAGGACAACATTCGGATGAAATCGCATTGCTGAAAGCTGGGCGCTCTGGATTGATTGAGATTCATTAGTGTTCCCGAAAGGTTCCCTTGACGGTGACCTCTGGTGGAGTTGGATGACTGAGTGGCTCGCTGACTGACAGTGGGCCATTGTTGAGTCGTCCGCGTTGAGGCTACTCTGTGCGGATTGTTTTGATTGCGCGCACGCATCATGCACGCGCGGCAGCGATGTCTCCTCGCTAAATATAGGCAAGCCGAACCGGTAACTCCGGGGACTGATCAGATACAGGGCTCGTGGGGATGATTCCCGACTGCGTTCCCGACCGCCCGTCCGCCTTCCATCCATCCAGTCAGTCAGTCAGACAGTCAGCGGTCGAGAGCAAGCTGGCAGTAACAGTGGCAGCTGGCGACGACGACTCGAAGAAAGAAGTCTCTGCTCGCTCGACGAAAAGCCACTTAGACTGGAAAACAAATCGTCTGCCATTGTCCTTTTCGTGCTCCATTGGAGGCACTCCCCGAAACTTCTTCTTGCTTTCTATATCGCGCTTTCTTTCGCCGCTGTTACCATAGTCACTGCTGCTGCCGTCAGGTCGCCTGGCTGCTCGTCCGAGCTGACGTTCGTCGTTTCGCTCAGAGTGAGCAGAAGATTCTCCACTCATTCATTAAGAACTTTCTACACCACCACAAAGCGCGCGAGATCAACTCGTCGATAGCATCCGAAGAAACAGGAAAGCCCGACCGCTCCCTCCCTTTGGCGGGGAGACGATTTCTTTCCAATGGAGCGGAACACGACGGAGAGGCGATATTCGCACGTCCCGGTTCTCCTGGGTCAGGTTCTCCGAACGCTCCGCGGAGCGAGCATCTTGAGAACTGGAACAGTTCATGGAGGCTGAGATCGTGACCGAAGACAAGAGTTCCGACAGTGAGAGCGGCGGGGCCTGGCGGGATGTTGTGGATGCTTGGGGGGCGGAGTTCCGGTTTTCCCGGAGCGTTCGGGAATCCTTGGTGGGCGCCCTTGGAGGGAAGCCCGCGACTTCGCGCCCATCGCTCGCGCTGAGATGTTCCATGGTTTTGACAGCGAGTGTTGGAAACTTGATCCGGCTGGCTCTCTCGTACGATGACAGCAGAAACAAGCACCAAGACCGGCGCCCAGCGACACCACCTCTCGCTGCACCGCCTGCCATCGCATCGGCAGCATGTCACGGTGGTGTCGCGTCTTTTTGTTTATGTCCCCGATGTCAGTGATACAGCGACAGCGTAGACGCGCGTCTAGTTAAACTGACAACAACAATGATTCATCATAAAGCTCGAATGCAACAGGTCGGCAGCTCTCGGAGAACAGGAAGCCGACCAGCAAAGCCTCCTAATGGTCTAGCGAGAGAGACAGGCTCACAGAAGATGACGTTTTTGTTCCACACTCGATGATGACATCCTTGTCGACGATGCATTGTCCTTAGTCATCGGCCGCTTCGACCGGCTCGCCCGTCATCTGCCCGGTCGCCCGCTCGGGAACCGCGTCGAATCCGGCCGAGTTTCCTCCGGTGGTTTCGAGGCTCCTGGACGGACCAGCGAGCCGGGGCGCCGTAGACGTCCCGTATGGGTCCCGGTCACCTTGACCTTCGACGAGTTCGAACGTACCAGCAGCATGTGGTTCAATCAACCCTCGGCCGCCCTTGATGGTTATGGAAGTTCCGTCGCATCGCTCCGAAACCACAGTGAACCGATACGTCTACGTCGGCCCGCCCGCCGAATCAGTCAGACAGTCAGAAGCCTTTTCGAACGTATGCAAATAAAGCCGAAATTTATCGATGGATCTACATATGTTTCTATTTACCGCGATTGACTGGCGAGCGAGCGAGCGAGCGAGCGAGTGAATGGAGGAGTGAATGAGTGGAAAAGTGACTGGCTGAGCGAGTGCGGTGTGCATCGGTTGCAACGATCTGCATGGGCGTTACGATTTCGTTGGTCTTCTTCAAATCACTCCGCCGCTCTGAGCATTCATGGCTGGCCGGTGCATTTCATTCATGGATTTGCTCACTCTGCGGCCGCGTTCAACGGCCGCCGCCGACCTTGGGCCTGGAGTGGAGCGGCAATCGCTGAATTTGAGTATTATTCCCGGCTCACTTCTTCTGCCGTCGCGGACACCAACATCCAGACGACGACCGATTGCTACACAGCGGATGAGTTGGCGACTTGAGTTACGGCGTCTGAGTGTCGAATCCTCGGATTCTACAGCGGATGTCGGGCTGTGGTATCGACGATGAAACACACGGCCAGAGCAGGCGGGAAGAATCGGATTCTCCGCCACGACCGGTTCGCGGATTCCGGATTCGAGCTCTGTGCTTTTACGCCACACCGTTCACTCCGGAAACGGCTCGAGACCCCAGCTCGTCTCCTGGCCCGGAGCTGAGACAGGTCCGCCCCGGGCGAGCGGGAATTCCAAACTGCTAGACTCGCCTCAACAGGAGCAAATCTCATCAGAGCCGCGATCTGCGGCCTCGCGATCATGCAAAGACTCGCGCAAAAGTCCCGCGCAGAGTGCAGGCACTTCTCAGTGCACAGCTAACAGATATCGTCGCGAAAACGCCACCGCCATCAACATGCACCAGGAGGCCGCACCCCCCGGTTTCCTCTAAATCAGATTCGGTTCAATGTAACGGTCTGAACTCCGTGGTGTACGTTGGTCGGTTGATCGTGTGCATGTCCGTTGTCCCCACTCCACTCCCGGGCCGAGCCCATCGTTCGGTCCTTCAGGCAGTCCTTAATAGCAATGCAATCATCTCCCAGTGGGTAGAGCACGGAACGGAAACGGATAGGCATTTTGAGAGACACAATTCTTCCATCAGAAGCGGCTCGCTTTCAGCACGCTGACAGCACGACGACGTGCTCAGAGATCAGACCACTAGTCGACGTTGACCCTTCAACTTCTCTGCCATGCGACAGATCGATATCTACTGAGAGCGAGAGATGGGCCACAGCGTTTCAACATAGGGGAAATACGACAGCATAACGAATATGTTTCTCGATACAACAGAGTTCACCATGAAAGCCAGCTTCCCACAACATCCGCGCCACATGCTACACGAGAGAGTTCCCGCCGGACTTGTTTGAGATTCCCGAAAGAAATGGGTTCAACGATTCCCGCCCAGACTCCAGAAATACACGCGGGGTTCGCCCCCCTCTCCCCCTGAGATGTGAGGCTTCTCCACGGTGCGAGGCGCGCAAGCCCCCATGCTGTAGGCGTACTGACGAGCGAGACTTCTCCTCGAACTTGAGAACTATCGAAACCATCAAACCTCTCCCTCGAAACCACTCTGTTGGAGTTGGAATGAGCGCCAGCAGCAGACGCGGCGGCGTCATCAACATCGTAATAAGCGGTAGCAGAGTAACCGGAGGAGCCTTGATTAAAACGTACATCTCATATTAACCCGAAGACAGCGCACAAACCGAGACGGATAACAAGGGAACTGGCGAATAATAGCACCAGCAGAAGCGACAACAACAATAAATGGGACAAAAAAAATAGGGAGACCCAGTCAGAACGAAGCCCACGGTAGCGCACTGTATCTCTGAAGGGGTGCGAGCAATTAGTTAGCGTTTAAAAGAGGCGGCGGCGTTGTGGAGATCCCATTGGAACGAGCGACCAATAAATCTCGTTCTCCGGTCGAGTGCCGCCCGAGATGCTTGTTACAATGAATGACGAACCGGGTGCTCAAGACCATATGGAGTGCGCGGGCTCGGGCTTTGATGGACCGGGGATGATACTCTGCTCCTAATTCGCTATCATGATTAGCGCTATCGACAATCGCCGGCTGAAATCGTGAGGACGGGGAGAGACGATCAGATTGTCAGTGTCGGAGGTATTAACAGCCGATTGTTCCTCCGAAAACTCTCTTTGAAGTCGAAAGCCGTGGATCACCCTTGAAACCGCTGAGTTAACCGATAGTGAGCCACCGGAGTGGACGAGCCGGCTAATCAGCCGACCAGCCGGTGAGTGACTGACTGAGTGAGTGAACGAATGAATGGGCAACGCGAACGACAGCACAAGCAGCAACTGATAACAGCAGATAAAAGGAATAGAGGAAAGTCATTCATTGTTGGTGTGTCCTCTTCTCTTTTCGAGTTCATGTGTGTTGTGTTTTGTCAGTTATAATAGATAATCTCGTATTTTTGCTCGTTCTGTCAGAGCTCGACTCCGCGCTTCTGGCGGTCCCTCTCGACCTGGCCGGCTCGCATGCTCACTCCGAACCCTCTCATTCCCTTGGAAACAATTGCATCTGAACGGCTGGTCCGAGTCCTCTACGGGCTAAGATGTTGGCTGGGAGATGAGATGTTATCTATCGTAAATTAGACTTTCGTCTTAAGACCGACCAGCCCGCCCGCCCGCCCGCCAACGGACCGACAGCCTGACGGAAGCAAGGTCAACGATTTTTTACTTCGTTTACATTAGCTGAATTCCCTCCTCGTCGCGAGTTCTCAGCGGCTCGCTGAGGGCTCGTGGTCTGCGCAGGCGCGGCCGTTCCCCGCCTAATCTGTCCAGGAACCGGAATACGGCCGCATCAACACTGTGGCCGGAGACGAGGTGTCGGTGGAAATAGACGATGAGCACAATAAACACAAAACATGATGCCTCCCTCATTTGAATACGAAAGATGCAGCTGGGCCGCGAGCGGGAGCCACGGCGGGCGAACCTGTTGACGCTGGCGGATCAATCAGGCCGGCGTTCGGACTCGCTCAAGCTCCATGATGACGACGTCAAGCGCAATTTCAACGCCTTGTCCGTCATTTCTCGCGTAAGGCGGTCACAGCCACCGACACAACACTCGCTCTTTCGTTCGCCTGCTCACGGGCTGACCGGTTGGCTCCTCTGGGTAGCTAGTGACCCAGCCCGCCTTGAAAAATGGTTAAGAACGAGTGCCTAGAAGCTGATTCCGACGTCATCGGCGACGACAACGTCGGTGGTGATACGTACGTCGGCCGCCAGGATATAATTCGCCATGGAATCATGGAACAATCAATCAAACAAGCATCCGTTCGGAAAGCTTTCGGCTCGCAGCTTTGAATCGTTCACGCATCCGTTTATTCCCTCTGGCTTTCCAAAAGCGCACTTATCCGAGTGATCGGCTCAGGGCGAAACGAATTCGCTTACGGCTCGCAAACTCATCGAAGTCGCAATCAAAGGCGCGAGGCCGGCCGGACGTCTCACGTGAGCTGTCTCATCGTCCAACGCCATACCATAAAGCACTTCCTGCGCGGATCGGGATGAGCTCAGAAGATTACGTGTTGAGCTGACGGAGGTTGGGGAGTTCCGGCTCTTGGACCGGGTTCGACTGTCATCATCCCCGGAATGAATTGTTCCCTCTTCTTATCCAGCTCAGAGTTCGCCGTCTTCCCCCCCCCCCCCCCCCCCCCCCCCCCCCCCCCCCCCCCCCCCCCCCCGAACGAACCAGCGGAGCGGAAGAGTCGGGACCCGCAGCACCAGCATCGATGTTTGGGATCAACCCGTGTCTACTGATTGCAAAACGTTCAAAACCAGAACGTGGTTTAATTTGCTCGCGTCATCTTCTCAGCTTTTTGGCGTTGCCCTTTGAACCTGTTTGATGTTCGTAGTCGATTGAACGCGCCCGCTGAAGGAATGATATTGTTCGGGCCACTTGGTTGAATTCTGAATCGAGGTGGTTGCGTGACTTCTTACCACTAAATAGGCCACACAGGGCGTTTTGTGCATGGGGATCCAGACGCGCTTCTTTTGGCTCACTGCGCTCGCGAATGTTTACCGTTTGAGCTGTGGGACACTTGGAATTTTCAAAGCTATGAAGCTCCATCGAGATCGCGGTTTCCCGGCTGGCGGCAGCCACCAGCCCGGAAACTCCCGAACGGGGAGGAAAAGCCGTGGGTTCGCGAGTCCGAATTTCCCGATGACAGAGCCGAATTCCCCCATTAGCGAGCGAAGTCTGAGTCTGCTTCAAGTTCTGCGCTCCGTGCGTGGAGCGGAGATCAAGAAGCAATCGCTCCGACTGAATTGATTCGTTCTCCGTTATTCTCAATCGATTATCGTCCGAATAGGCCCCGAACACGGTGATGGAAACGGTATCGCACGGATTCCGTTGGAATCTCGAACGATTCGCTCCCAAACACTCCATCACTCCTTGGCCGGATCGATTCACCTTTCATCGCAATCAATCTCTCTCTGCATAATGACTCGCCGACGAAACGATAATCAATGATGTCAGCGATCGCGTCGAGGAATGCGACGCGAAGGCGAGAAGTCGCTGTTGAGCCGGGGCGTCCGATCATAAAACGTGACGTTTGTCTCCCAGTCCATCGAAATGGAACGCGATAGAATAACCGAGTCATTGGGTGTACCGCTTCCAGGGAGTCGTTCCCGCGCGCGGTTCGCTCCAACGACGATCGGAATTAATACCAACAGAAAAGAAAACAACGCATTCTTCCTCCCACAGCGTTGCATGGATATAAACTGAGATATTTTTGATTGCGGCCCGAGCGGCTCACTGAGCAATTAATCTTGTGTGGGCCGGCCAAGTCTCCGGTTGACATGAGATACTCCCACGCAGCTCAGAGTTTTGACAAAGAACTGATGATGAGCGGCGTAGGGCACGGAACAGAAACAAACGCCTGTGGAAACTGAGGTAGCGAACGATCACACACACACACACACACTTTCAACGTCGGCTCAGTCAAACACGCGAGAAGGCGACAAAAGGCTTGACGGACGGACACACGGACGGACGGACAGGCAAAAAGCGAGCAAAGTGAGCGAACAAACTCCCTCAAACAGTGTGAGCAGCTCTTCTGTACTCGGATCGAGCTTCTACCAATCGTACCGCGGGCCCGCGCCTGGAGCTCTATCGAATGTGTTCGCCGTGCGGTTGCTGTCAGCAAGATGGTCATTTTTGTCGCTCCATTGATTTCATGCTTTTGGGATCTTATCGCCGCTTATCGCGGCCTAATGATACTCGGCGCGAATCATTGTCTTGTGTCCGACAGCGGGAAGAATCGCTTCCAAAAGCCTGTGATGACATTGTCGTCATGAGAGATGACCAGAGGCGTTAATTCCCTTCTCCTTGAGTTGCGAACAATGATGATTATCAGCAAGTCGCATGAACAATCTTTTCCAGGTACGGTGAAAGCCAATGCCGGCAGGCCCAACACCTCCCAACGCGGTCTGCGAGGAAAGAGAGGGAAACGGAGCTCGAACCCTTGGTCTCGGTTTGACCAGATGTGATGGGTCCGGAGTCGGAAAGTGGAAGGTTCGCCCGTATTTCGCGAAGATTCGAAGGATTCCATCGGATTCGGTCGCCTGCTCGATCGGTGACTACCCTCGTAGCTTGGTGGGTTTGTCGGACGGTTCCTTATAATGGTCATGTTCCTAGGTATGGCAATCTTGAGAAACGGTTCTGCCAAGGTTCGGGTGTGTGCGCGCCATTTTATTGAATCAATAAGCAGGGAGAGAAATCGAAAATGAATAAGTTGCAGGGGGGCGCGATGAAAAATCGATGAATTCCCTCGGACTTTCTCCTCATATTGACCTCACTCTCGTTTCTTCAATGTGATTCGGGAACATGCTCCTGTCGACAGAGAGGGAGAGGCGAATCATTTTTCCAACTTTTTTCTCCGCTCTCCCAGAACAGACATCGGCGTTATTTCTCTCCGAAAGCCGATTACCACGAAGTCGGTGATTCTTTCGGCGATTTTTTTCTGCTTGTTTTCCGTCGGAAACGCGCACCATCGTTGTAAATGTTTAATCGTCGCTTGGCCGTTGCACGGCCTCGGAGGCGCGTTCATCGATACAAAATGCAATGAGTGCAGATAGTCTAGTCGTAATTCCAACGGATCGCACTTCTTTCCTGCGTTGATCGCTACTTTTATTTTTCTCCTCTATTTTTCTCTGGTAGGAATCACTGAACCGCCGTCGTGCGGCCGGCCACTGGTTCCTCCGTATGCGGCGCGTCCCATTGGCAAATACCTAATTCCAGACAAGCACTTAATCCTCTGAAGGCTCGGGGCTCGCCGCCTCGCTCCGCGGTTCAGTTCAAAACGGGCCCTTAACGTGCTCTGAAATCCTGAAAAATCTGATTCTCTCTCTTTCTCCAACCAAAACGAGTCTCGGCGACAGGTGCTCGAAGCAACCAACGAGAGACAGGCCAGCGAAACCTATCGGAAAAATGATCCGAACCTCGAGT
The DNA here is from genome assembly GCA_037576195.1 of Phytoseiulus persimilis. Classification (NCBI taxonomy): domain Eukaryota; kingdom Metazoa; phylum Arthropoda; class Arachnida; order Mesostigmata; family Phytoseiidae; genus Phytoseiulus; species Phytoseiulus persimilis. The sequence continues at coordinate 7,505,738 of CM075103.1, forward strand.
TTCATCACATTTGGAAAGGGAAGTTGAGTCGAATGGGAATCTGAATAAGAATCGGGCAAATCATTTAGGATCGCGAGAAGCGATCCGTAACAGAGGGAGACGATGTTGGGTGGCGTTGATGATTTTGGTGGTGGTCGGTCGGTCGGTTGAAGGGTCGGCGCGTGAAGCGTTGATCGATACAGCGAACGACACAAATGTTTCCTTCGTCGGGAACAAATCAGTTCGAGGTGATTTATGTGCTTTTCTAGCATCATACTATTTTGGTGGCGCAAATTGCTCACCACTGAGGCGCTTAGGAGCTGCAATGGTTTTCGGCGGCAGCAGGAGCGGAGAATCGAGCTTGCGTTTCTCGCCGCGAAACCGATAGCGACAACAAAAATGAGGGACACAAGAACGATAAATGGGGGGAAAAACTCCCATGTTGGGCGCAACTCGCTTTCGGGCCGCTCGGCTTCCCTCGAACTGGATAGATCCGAAACGAACGGGGATTCCGTCGCATCGAACGCGCTCAGAAAGGCTTGCAACTTTGAATGGGTTCGCCACGAGTTTCTGGTGGGAAACGGGAGATTCTCGGACGAGGGATTTCTCCAGGTTCCTCAACGTCTGGAGTGGGGCGCGTCGAGAGATAAGAGCTGCCTTGCCCGAGTGAACCATGGCTTCGTGGAGCTTTTGAATGACCCGGCGTCCTATCAGCTGCAGGAGCGGGGACAGAAATCAATAGAGAGGAGATCAATGCCGGCCACCTCAGCCGTGAAACTCGACTCGAGTCGGTTTCACGACGAGCAAATCCTCGCCCACTCCCCGGTCTCTGAGTTCGGCTTCCGCCTCGCGCCCCCTGAACACAAAAATGCGTTGGTTTTTAGGAGAATTTATTATCCTTCCTCTCTTTTTATTTATTATTTTTTTTTCAAACGCAACCCGACTGGCCAGTGAGAAGGAAACCGAGCGGTCGAGAGTAGAATGTTTGGGGAATCCGAGGAGCCCGGTTGGGAGAGGTAGGTTGTGTGGGTGTCGAAGAGACTCGTCGCGACAACGCTAGCGAGATAATTGAGTCGAATTTGTAGTTTCTCGAGATCCGCTTGTTCGATCTGTTCGCCAGAACGTTCCGGATGAAAAGGTCCGTCAGCTGTTCCCTCGATCCACAGAGGGGCTTCGGAAACAGCTCCAGCGAACAATCGACGAGAGCGTTCCACGTGACGCGCACGCTCCCGGATTGCGCGTAGAGCTTGAAGCGAGTCGCGAATAGCCCCGCGAATGTGCCTCGACGACTCTCTGATTACTCAGTTTGACGTCTTCAGCATCGGCGTGTGGGTCGGATGCAATGTTCATGGTCTATGTCCATTGTGGGCTCTCTTCTGCCCAAAAATCAGAGCGAGAATGGCGGATCATGGCGCCAACTCGAGGGGGGAGACTTCGGAGAACCCCGAGTTTATTTCTTGCTTTTCGTTCGTTACAAAAAGTTACGTTTCAAAAAGTTGACTCCGTCGAATGTCCTCGACGCCAGAACTCCCAATCAGGCAGCTTATTGTAAGCCAATGCGAACTTTGATTCGCTAATCTCGGCGAGTTTCCTGCTTTAGACTCATGGCGGTTGGTTAAAAGCTTTCAAACGAGGGAGTGGTTTTCTTCGTTTTCTCTTCCTCTCATTCTTTGTCCGTGGTCCCGTTCGCCTCGACTTCCGAACTCTGTCCACTCCCTCAGCTCGAAGAGGATTTCTGGTGTTAACTTGGTCGAAGCAGTGTTTGCGAGAGAACGGTCTCGATTCGACTACAGAGCTTGCACGGACCACCTCGGGCCGTATTTCCGTCCCAGTTCGACTCCTTGTTCGGTTGTCGTCGTCGTGTGCTGATTATTTATCATTTCAGATGGAGGAGCTCCTCAATAATAGGGTTGTACGGGGCATTCCAACGATTGAAGGAACGAACCATCGACCAAACGAGTCGACGCTGCTTTCATTGGAGCCCCTGCTTTTTCCCCGTTTCCTCTTCTTATTTTCTTCCTCCCCTCCAACCCACCGAGTCCTCGCGGAACTCCCCGTGGAACGCGCGCTCCCAGGTATTCCGCGCGGGTGTCCCACCGTCTCCTCGTCGTTGTCGGTCGGTCGATCAATCGCCCGGCCGGCCACTAACCCCGCGAATGTTTGTGAGAGTGTGTTTGTGCATGACCCTAACAAATTTATTTATTTATTCTTTGAGGAATTCGAGCTGCTGCGCTAAGCGAACTATGAGTTCTCTTTGCGGGTTCGCCAGTCAGACAGCCATCCGCCCGACCCGGCGCGGGGTTCTGGGGCTTGACCGGCCATTTTTCAACAATATTTCCCCTAAAGCGGAAGGTGATATTTCTTCTTGGCACATTTTTGACGTCGCTTACCTCCTCGTCGTCGCCATCGTTGTCGTGCCTGCACCCTCGTCGACCTGACCCCTGCCTGCCTGCCTGCCTGCTGTGGTGGGTGCTAAGAGACGCTGAAGTCAGCCCGAGTGGGGGCAATAACAGGCGTTATATTTAGAACGGCACCCTCCACAGACCCGTCGGTCGGAATGAAGAAATGAAACTGCGCTGCACCTCGACGTAAAGACTTCAACGGAGAACTCTATGTGTCTCCGTGCCGCCCCGAACCTTCCTGTCGCTTCCCAGCTAGTTCCTGCATCTGCTGGAATGCCCTCGGATCGGTCCAAAATTCTCGAAACCTGGAAGCTGTTTGTGGGAGCCTGCACTTCGTTTTTCGTGTTCCCAACGGAATCAAGCCCCGTTTCTTCACTTGTCAGGATTGTAGGTGCTGCTTGCATAACCGTGATCGAGCTCACCTCGTTGATCATACCGGATTTTCGCAGAAAACGATCGTGAGGGCGTCTCCAAGAGTGATCAACGTTCTCTCGGCATGGATTGTGATCCCTTCATTTCGGCGGCGGAGCGCCGTCGGGAGATTCGCTTTGTTTTATTTAACGTGAATTTCGCATTTCACCCGACAGCTCCACCCCTTGCTCGACGACGAAGATTGATCTGACCAGAGCACTGATCGGCTATTTCTCTGAAAATCACTGTTTTTGCGTTCTAGCGTGGGTGGAGGAAGAGTTCGTGTTCAAGAGATCGCGAACACCGCACTCCTAAGACAACGAGCTCGGCGAACTGGAAAGTTTCCTCCGAGTTGATATCTGATGTCTCGACCGAATCCAGAGATTCTCACTCGGACCCCAATGATTCTGAGCTGGAGGTTGTATCCACGTGACCTGACATCGGACCGTTTGGGGGGGAAATCGTTATTTCTTGCGATCTCCTTGGGAGGCGTTCTCCCCTCGGGGAACACAAGAGACCTGAGAGAAGAATCAGACTTTGTTTGTCTCATTAATTTCACTTATTTCCCCTTCCACGGTCTGCTGGATGCTGTCGGGTGGCGGTGGCGGCACTGGATCAGGTATCAGCATCCACCATCTTAGTGCACACGGGACGCAGATGCTCAAGTTCTCCGGGCTATCTTTAAATTGAATTATCTGGGATTGCGTTTCTAATTGAGCTGTTAAGACGTCAACTTATCAGCAAATTGCTCCGGGCCACAGAAGTCACAGAAGATTAGAGTTCCCAACTTTACGTTATCGCTGCCGTTGCTGCTGTCATCATCATCATCGCCGGCACCATCCGCGTCATAACCATCATATTACGATATTGTTGTCGGTTCTTTTTCGTTTCTTTCTTCCTTTCTTTCTGCCACCGGCTCCACCACCACCGCTGCTACGAATGTTATCACCGTCTCCATTATCAATATAATGAACGAGCTGTTCGTTCCGAACGCGAGAAAAACTCGTCCTACTATAGGCACTCATTTTTTTCCCGAAATATGGCACCGGATGTCGCTACGAGGACGCCGGGGCATGCTCAGGGAAGGCCATTGACGGGACGGCATGAAAAAGGAAACGAAAAAACGTTCGTACCAGAGGGGGATGATTAGGCAAAAGCTCGTCGTATCTGTGCCTGGCGGCTGTCCGACGAGCGCTCTGCAACCTGTCGATACCGATACTCTGAATCCCACTCTCTGTGAACAATCGCACGCAATCGAACCTCCTGACGTCGGGCAACCGTTCTCGAGATAACATCGACGGGTGCTGACGCCGTCGCTACTGTCGGACCTTCGGTGGGAAGGTCTGGGCAATTATGTTGGGCACCAAAAAGCTGTAGTATCCCAACAGGTTCGAGAGCCTCTTCGTGATGCCCCCTTCATACACGGAAGTCTCCTTCCTTGGGTACTCGCAAGCTTATTCCGGATCGAGTCTCTTGGATAGTGAATGAAATCGCACCGAAAGTCTGGAGAGCTCGAGTGGAGAAGACGGAAGAAGTCGGTGGAGTGCGAACCTCGGGCGAAGCCTGGGTTGCGAGGAAAAAAATGATGAATGCCTGAGCCGCCCAGCTCTGATGATCAAATCGAGGGGCGAGAAGCACTCCGCCAGTTCCGTCGGTGATACATGTTGGTATTTACGGACTTATATAGGTAGTTTTTTTTATAACATGATCCATCGAAATATTACAATTTCTATAATAATTTTTACGAAATGATATACGATAATTCATCATATTATTTGAAGCCTCTCTCTGATCTCATATGATCGGAGTCCAGCGAAATCTCGGAGCTCGTTACGTGATCTCAGGGCTGATTCGAGAGGGTCAGGAAGGGTGAAAGGTGGCTGCGGTGGAGCTTCCGTCACCTAACCTCTTTCAAGAAGAGCGACTGGGCTGAACAGTATGCTCGAGTTCTGAATTCCATCTGCAGAGGCTGCTGGAGCGATGAAGCGACGACAGGATGTTCTTCCAGGCGTTCGCCCCAGACGGCATCCAACGGAGGGAGGGCTGTCCCCCCCCCTCCTCCGTTTGCCTCGGTGACACTCTCGCGGCTAAGACTGTTGCTTGATTCCGGAAATCGGCTCTGTCCGTTCGAAGAAGACTTCCACGGCCCTCGCGGGACAGAGTACCGCGTTCCTGAAGTGCTTCGGAGCCGCTAAGCGACGTGCTGCGTTTCCGTCGAGGCTGAAAGAGGCGAGATCGGATCCCTACGATTCGATTTCATTCCGAAGCAGTCTGATTTCCGTCATTTTCCGCCGGTCGCCTGTCCTCAACACCCGATGTCGCCATAAAAATGGAAATGGTCCCTCGACTCGCTCTCAAGTTGTTGATGGTGCGCTGGCAATCGTCGTCGGCATTTGCCTGCTGCCACGATGAACAAGCTCGCTGATAAATAGCGAATGAAAACCGGAAAGCAACAGCGAATTATGCAATTAAAGTCACCGATTGTTGGTCGGCTATCTTTCAATTTTAGGCCAAACGTCAGCGCCGAACAGAAGCGAGACGGACCTGCCAGTCCACTGCTGCGGCTGCTACTTCGTGAGCGAAACACAAACGAATCCGCGAATGGGCAGCTCAGCATCCCCGACAGGTGAATTGTCTGAGGTATCAAATGAAGACAATAGACCGGGGATGAATCAAGAGGAAACGAGAAAGACGCAGAAATCAATGGAGCGTTTGAAAAATCGCCAAAGAGCGCTCAGATAATTGTGTGAACTTCTTAAAGACCCTGCCCGACTCCCAGTCCTCACTGGGCAAACAAACGGTTTCCGAGTAACCATCAGACAGATGCGGCACTTTATTTGTCTTGAGGGAAACGCGCGTGAACGAGTCAGCTCGATTTTCGGTGGGAACGTCCAGGGAGTCGAAGGGGACGCCGGTGTTGCTGTTCTGTCGTTGTCAACGTTGTCGTTGTCGCTGCTATGGACGATGACGGTTGGAAGAGCGCGGAGATTCATTCATTCACTTAGTGAACATTTAACGCGTCATAAAACCGCAAACTTGATTGCGGCTCCAGTGAGCAGGAATTACTTCATTGTCTCGAACGGACAGACGGGAAGAGGAAAACACAGGCGAAGATAGCCCTCGTCCGTTCGCGGGTATGAGAGTCCTACGAGTCTCGTGTTGCTCCGAGTGAGTGACTCAGTCCGCCCGTCCGTCGGTCATCATTCTCAAACAGTAAAGTTAGTGGAGCTCGTGAACGCTAGCGGCTGTCAGTTTTCTGGTCACTCGATTGAGCTGTTTTTAGTACCAAGAAGTGTGGCCGTCTCCCAAACCACAACACCGCGACGTTGTTGCTGGCGTCGTTGTGCAGTGTCGTTACAGCATTAGCCACCGGGTGGTTCATTATTCGCAGCAAATCCATTCGGCGTCGTGGTGTTTGCTGCGTGGCTTCAGAAGAGTTTCTCCCTAACAGACTTATAACGATCATGAAACAATAGAGCAGACGTCTCGTCTGATTGATGACGACCGTTGGAAGTGTGAGAAAATCGGTTCATCGTTACAGCCCCTAATGAGTGCTCGGAAGGTGCTTGTGGAAAACAGGCATGCATCCTTCGCCTCGGTTCATTGTTCAATGATCCCCGCGAACTCCCGCTCGCGGGTCCGACCGGGAAGCCTCCTTCCGAAACCAGAAACACTTCCGGAATTCAAAACGCTCGGAACTCGAAAGCATCCAGCGGCTGGAGCCGGGACGTCTCGCTGTGCGAAACGCGAGTCCTTCTCAGCATAACGAACGAGACTATCGTACGCGGACGATATATCCGTCGTCGACGGCCTTGTCGGTGGCGGATGAAGTGGCAGAGGTTCAGCGATGATGCCCGTCGTCTGGATCGGGTTCCCTCCTCCACGTTATCGTTCAGACAGTGATTCGCCCGAAACATTCTCAGGGTGCGGAAACATATTGTGAGCTCCGTTGGTAGAGTCAGCGGTCGGATCTTCGCCGGATCCTAGCGGGAGACTACGCCCGACGTAAATCTTAATGCGACGACGAGGATGAGACGAAGATAACAGAACTATATTAACAGATGCGAGTCTGAGTGGCTGAATGTGTTTATGTGTGAGAGCGCGTCCGCCAGGCAGACGTTTTCGCTTGAAAACTGTTTCCACAATCATCACCACAACCACCGACAGCGAAGCCGCCAGGCGCGGCCAGTGCCATAGGTAACCAGACTTTGTGTGTGTTCGCTAGCTATCCGCGAAACACCCACGAATCGTCAGAACGGAGAGCTCCGGCATAATTTAACCGTCGAACAAGTGGTTCGGGACTGAGGGTCGCACAGATGTGACTGCGCCATGTGGGTATCTGTATCTCTCAGCTTGAACCCATGTCGGTGGAGTTTTCGAAGCTGTCGGGACCGCCGCATCGTCAAGTTCGGCTCTCCGTCGAGCAGGAAACTCTCTGTGCGGATAGCGAGTTCCTCGACGCTCTTCTGCGTGGCGAACTCGCGGCGCTGGCCCACTGCTCCAACGGCTGCTGCTGGAGCGGAGCGCTTCATTCAACTGTTCTTATCAACTGGGAACTGATACTACCACCTAGCTACCAAAAAATCAACTCATGTCTTCGTGTGAACATTCACTTTACTGTGATAAGACAACTCGGCTCTTAGGAGATTGCGGCGGCGACTCGTTTCAGTCGCTTTGCATCAAAAGTGCATTAACTTTCGTTCGTAAGTAGTTCGCTTGCCCTTCCGATTCCCTCTCTCATCCAACTTGCTGGAGAGGTCTCTATCTGGAAGCCGCTCTCAAGGTTTGGAGGGAACTGGCCGATCTTCGGATTTGGGAGGGAGTTCCGCCCGATATTTTCGAAAGTTCGCGGGGGCGAGAGAGCGACGCCGACGCCTCCATTCGACACGGGGCTCCAGAGTCAACGTCAAAAGGTTTAGGTTTTGCTGGGTCCAAACAGTTAGGGGCGAGTGACGAAATAAACGATGGACGTCAAACTTCTCCATGACCGTTTCCCAGGTCTACACTTCGGGGAGGTCCCGCGGATTTGCCTAACTTTTGAGACTAATCGCTTCGGCCACGCTATCCCCCGCCTTTTTCAAATGCCGACTGGTAGTTCCCTGGACGGCGTTGAAGCCGTCGGGTGTAGATGGCGTTCCGCAAGCCTGCTGCTCGAGAACTCGCCGGCAGATAATATCATTTCTTTCATCCTGGTCGTTACATTTGAAGAACCCCCGAGCGATGCGGGGACTTCACTCTGAGGAGCGAATTCCTCCCCTTCCTCGCAGTTTCCACTCAATTCCTTTTGGAATCAATTCTCGACCGAGCTTTCATTCCGGAGGACTCCCTGGTTTCCTGTTTCACCCCAGTGGCTCCTCAATGTGATCCAGCTCTCCGTGAGCCTGGTCCCGATTTCATGAATTCCCCCACCCCCCTCGATTCGTTGACCGTGACAATCCTTTATCGTTTTTAGTTCGCTCCTCAAGCGTTCGAAAATTTTCTGCCAACTTTCGCCCACACTCATGTCTTTTCTCGCCTCTCCGCCGTCCCCTGAACCAGGGATTCGCCCCCAACCATCCCCGCTGTTTGTTATTGGAAATTCAATCCAGATCAACAGGGCCCTTCCCTAGCGAGCAGCAATCGACTCAGTCTGTCGGTGGGCCAGGCATCCCACAACATTGTTGGGTGGAACCTTTAGGTGTCCTGTCTTTGTAGGGCTTGTGTAGGCGGTTCAAAAAGACCGCTTGTAGAAATCTGCCTCCGTCTTGTGACGCCAGAAGACACTGTTGTAGCTGCCGCTATAGCGTGTATATAGCCTGCCGCTATAGCCTGCCTGCGTGTCCGACTGGCTCGATGGCTGGCACCGTTGAAATATGACCATTTGAACCAGCGGTGGGCCTTCATCGGTTGTCTCAGAGCGCTGTTCCAACATCCACCGAAATAGATCAACAAGGTCGGAGGGAGTTTGAGCTTCTACCCTCTCTTGTCGACGTTAATTCGTTTCAGCGAGTCTCGTTTGTTGTGCACCCTCGTAGACGATACCGGTCGGTGCGGCCCGTCGTCGGCGAATATGGGTCTGTGCGAACGCTACGTAAGGTTCCAGTCGTCGGCCGCCCCCCGTCCGATCGGCTGCTGCCGGTTTAAATGCCGACAGAACGAATTACCGAAAAAGAAATCACGTAATAAAGAAAGAAAGGAAGGAATCAAGCCAGCGAGCGGGCAAGAAATCGTCCTCGATAGCCAGAATGTGTCCGCATCGAAGACTGCCGCGCAGGTTTGAATGGCGTCGTCGCGCAGCAGATGGCGTGAGATTATCACAACTACGAAAAGACGTAGAAGAGGAAGGACCTGGCTCACTCATTTGGTTCGCTCGCTTCGTCGTCGGTGCTCGGGTCGGCACTCAAACGCTAACTGTAAAACAGGTGTCGACGCCAGCTGGTCGCCCGGTTCAGCGGCAACTACACGACGGCCTAGCTGTTGCTGCAGCTCTTGCGCAGCGCTGCCGACGACAACAACGCCGGCGATCCTGTGACGAGCATTCCCCCAGGTTTTGGCGCGCTTTTACTGCTCATTCCTGGTTTAGGCCTTCCCTCCTTCTCCTACTTCTTCTTCGAAGCAATTTACATTTGAGCACAGTGAGCGAGCGAACGACGGACCAGACTCCTATCATCAGCGGAGTCGTCGTCGACGAGAAACGAAACAGGGAACAGCAGCAATCCGGACTTCAATCGAATGTTTTTAACGCGATCAATAACCGCGGATTCCGTCCTACGCCGGTCCAGGAAAGCATACTTTCGAGATTCCCGAGGATCTTCCGGGGGTTCTGTACGGGGAGCCAGCCGCGGAGATCCGCGCTGTTGCTTCAACTTTGAATCGACTGAGACCTCAAATGAGTTCTGACAGTAAATCGAGCAGCACGAGCGTCGGAGCGAAGGGTTGTGCGTCGCCGAAATGTGGAACGACACACTACGGGAAACGAACATGAGCAACAGCTGCTCTGCTGATAACGGTCGATTTGACAGGAATGAAGTGATTACAATGCACTATCTCATTCTGTCATTGTGATATCTCATTTGTCACTCGGCTCTTGTGCCCATCAATCCAACGTTGATCGAGTCAGTGATCCTCGGCGATGACAAATGCATCGCCAGAAGTTTTCTGCGTTTCACACAGACTCACACACAAACACACACGTGTTACCGTCACTGCATTTGTTGCTGGCGGTGGTGGCGGCATTTATTGTCATCAGCGTCATCATCCTCGGCGGCGGTACTGATAGCGATGGCGACGGAAACCATTATTGTTGAAATTGCTTCACAGCGACCGCAGCGAGGGTGCAAATGTGACAGCTTGGTTCTCTGTTTAGGAATTCCCCACGTCTGTCGATGGCTAGCGGTAGTTTCGGCCGTAGACTCTATCCGGATCGGCCGCCATCTCCAATCGGATCGAAGAGGAGACAGCGGCGGTGCAGCAGTAAATAAGGAGTAGCGGCGGCGGCAGGAGGAAAATCAGCAGGCAAGCGACCCTGGCGGAGCTCAACTGCCCGTTAGATTGAATTGAATCAGGCGATCCACTCGATCTACTGGAACCACCGCCTCATCACTTATAGGCTCGCACCCTTTCGCGAACACAGAACAAACTCACTCTCCGATTCCCTCGGTCACAGGGTCCGACACATTTCGCTCTCGATTAACTTGGAAACTGAGCCTAGTTCCCAAACCGGAGCGTACACTGGATGGACCAGATTCTCAGATGCCGCTCAGATCTGCTACGGGGATGTCATCTCGGCAAAGCGGACGAAAGATCAACACCCTTTTTCAGAAGAGTTCGATTCCACTTTCGCATCGACAAACGAACTCCCCACGATCGCTGTTTTCCTAGTTGCGGCACTTCGGGGAGCGTGCGCAGCCTCATGGAGCTTAGACCAATACAATGAAGATGGATTGTCTTCATTTGACTCTGTTCTTAATGTTCGTCCCATGTCGTGATTTACCAATACCAGCTCCTGTCTGATCCCCTCGATTGCCTGGCTGGCAGGCAGGGCCACAATCCAGACGTGCAGACGAACCCGCAGTCGCACAAACCGATCTTCAGCGAAGACTCGGGACGAGCCGGCTGAGGTGCGTTCGCGCTTCAAAACGCTACCTCCGATCATGAGAATAAAGTTGAGCCTCTTTCTAACTAAAACAACAGAAAACGTGATCGTGGCTTTTCTGTTAGTGATTAGATAGTTCTTCAGACAGTTAGCAAAGCGGCCGTCGGCCAGAGGAGTGAACTTCGAAAAATTACCGAGAGAAAGAGGAAAAAAGCATGTGAAAAGTTGTTGCTCTGCTAATGGACAGGCGGCGAGCACGAGACCGATTAGAGGCGTTCTGCCCCTTCAGACAGCGAAAGAGAGACCTCCGAACACCCCGAGCGCTGGAGCACCCTTGGAGACGACTCCGCGCCTCTTCGGACCCATGTGAGCCGGGGAAACTCCCGGAACTCGGAACGTCGGTGTTCGATGACAGAAAACTCCGCTCCGGCTGTACTGGGAGAATCGGATCTCTGCAGATGCTTTCAACGTGCGGATACCGGATTCCTCCCCTGGCGCAAAGACAGAGTTTCTTTCGCTCAACAGCAGCTCTGTGAGAAGCGGAGAAAAGAATCTTTGCGGCGGCGCCATCGTGTTTGAAGCTCAAGTGATCTTTTCAAAAATCTATTAGGCGAACTCTTCATCTCGCTCGACTTCGTTGCTTCGAATTGCTTTGGACTCGTCCCCTTAGGACGGATCTCCATTTATCATTTCTCCGGTCCCTCTGTTCCCGTGCGCTGCTGATCAGCGGAGAGACTCCAACTCATTGGACGAAGTATCGCAGAGAATCGCCGGATCGAGTTGCCTCGATTCTAGGTGAATCAGACTGCGCAGGAAAAAAACCAAGGGGTGTGGTTGTTCGTGGCTCGAGAGGCTGCGATCTCGAGGTTGGGGGCGTCGAGCTCCGGCTTCGTAGAGCAGTTACTTCAGCGAGCCCGCGCGCGTGTTTTTCCGAAGGCTTGGTTGCAGACCTGTCGTTAATGAGCGAGTTTTTGTCGCGGCCGCCTGCGACGACGACATCAGCGACGGCGGCGGCGACATCGTGAGTCAGTTTATTCTGCATGCTGTTTACGAAGTCGACTTTCGTCCCACCAGCAGAAGCATCGCCACCAACACCGCCGCGATCGGTTGCTTCACGAGCTGGACAAGCTGGAGACCAATAAGCGCAACACAGCTACATTGTATGTGCGCGTTCTGGTCACCAGCGTTACTCTCACTTCTCCGGCACCTAAAACGTCACAGGCCAACGATTTCGTTCCATTCGATGACAAGGTGTGCGAGTGCCATAAACATTTGGCTTTTTCTGTTACCTAAGGGCTCGACGCTCACACACGCGGGCCGGCCGGCAGGCCTGCACAGAGTGGTATCGTCTAGGTAATGTATGATCTCACCGACGTGAAACGAATCTCCCGTTTCACGCTCGATCTTCGCCTGGTTCATCAGGCGGCGAGCACAACGCTCTCTTCGGAGCCGAAATACACCGGAATATTCGGCCACTTCGGTGGATTAGGGCGCTCAGGACAAGGTCCTGAGCACGATCAGTTAGGCCGAAGGGTTTTATATGCACGAAACAGAGCACCTCATCGGACGTAAAGTGCCCTATCATTCCAACGCGAGTTGAAGTTGGGACTCAGGCAAACTCCTAGTTCTCCGACGAACCCAAGTCTGATTGAAGCTGGAGGAACCGATAAGGGTTCTTGATCCTGCATCAATTGTTGAATGCGAAAATAATTCTTCCATCGGATCCCGTTCAGGGATTCTCCCGAACACTGACGGGAAGCTGTGATTCCGCAAGAACTGCCACAGAATCGAAAATGTTGGGATCTCCCGATTTCCAACGGTAGAAGATCCACGGAATGCCTCGATGGACCGATTCTTGGTTCTGTTCGAGGAATATTTCGATCGGCCGACACGGAATCCTTCCCAGACGAGCATCCAATCGCTCGAGAAACCGCTAGGATTCGCCATTGGTAACCTCACACCAGACGAGAGAGCGGTCGATTTCCACGAAGCAAGCGCACAGCGAACTGCTGCTCCGTGAGATTAAATTCTTTTCTCAAGCGGCTGGGAGGATAACCAGTCATTGCTAATGTCGTTACTCTATCCGTGTAGCTGTTGTTAAGAGCACAACCGAACCATAAAAGAAGTGCATGCGTTTTATCGCTGAAATTCTCGTGGTTCGTGGAAGCAGGCTTCTCCGAATGAAGTCATCGCCGTCCTCACTCGGTCTCACCGGCTACCCGCTTGTCTGTGACGCGACGCTTGTTCCAAAGTCTTCAAGAAGCTTCGATTTTCCATCCCGTGCAGAAACCTCCCACTTTCCAGAAGAACTTTTCACAATCTGGAAAAGAGCTCCCCGGTTACTTTACTATCAGCTCAGTGGAAAAAATGACGAGCCAGGCATCGAGGAGCGAACGGTCTGGGTCAGTTTGGGAATCGAATACCCGGTAAAATGACCTCTCGAATCGCCCGAACGGTGGTGATCTAGTAATCAGAACTGATCTTTCGTTGATCTTCCCCGAGAGACGACGACGACGACGGAGGAGAGAGAGCCTACGAGAAAGTGGGTGCTTTATTCATCTGTATACACAGCATTCTCAGACCGTGATGCCGCAGAAGTTCGCTGTAACCGACGATACTGAATTCGCTGGGTTGAAGTGGACGTGGCGCCCCCTGGTGGCGGCATCCGGGAACAACCGTTGGTTGAATCTACGAGATCGAGCGGGGAAATATTCGGGCTGATAATTGAATTCCGAGAGATCTGTCCGATAACACCTGTGGTATTTACATTCCCCTTAAACTCCGGTCCCGGCTCTGGTTATTTGTCGCGGGTGGTCGACACAAAACCAGGATACCGCTCGTTGGAGGGTCGAATCTGATGGTCTGGGCGTTTCCAAGTCCTGTTGTTACCTCCAGAATGGAAGTCAACCAACAGCCTGCCCGGGATTTGATTTCACTGGAATTTTCTTCGGCTGTCTCACCAGAATCCGGGATGCATTTCGGTTTATGGACGAACGTCGGTACAGGTCGCTGCCGGAAGATCGGGTTTCGCGGATTGAGGTTTTAATGACAGACTGATTCAGTCTTTATAGCGCAGCGCGACCACACGTCGCAATTCTTTATTTTCGGCTTTAAAGTAGGCTCGAATGGCATTTAAAGAAGAAGTTCCGATGCCTCTCTCCCTCTATCACGGACAAATTATTGAAGGCAATCGCCGCCGACGGACGACGATGATTTTTTCTGCTTCGTCTCTGACCGACGAGGCATTCGTTCTAAGGTCGCCTTAACTGTTCTGCTTCGTTCCGCTAACAACTTCGTTCGAAACGAAATAAGACAAGGATTGGTCGGCAACTTCCCTCCGGCGGCCCGTCACCGCTTGCTATTTCATTTACTCGACCATCTTCACATCTATTTCTCCACTGGCCGAAGCGATCGAGTTTCTCCAGCACAGCGTTTGGATCCATCAGCGATCGTGGATGCGACATTTCTCTCCTTCAGCTGCTCTTCGCGCTAACTGAGATTCGTTTGCCTGTTTTGGGCCACTCACGCCCGATCAAAGAATCGATGAGCTATGATGATTGAGAAGTTCGCCGTACTTCACGATGAGCTGCCTCTCGCAATTGCGGAAAATTTCAACTCCCCGATTGCAAGTCGGCTAAGCTAAAAATAAAAAATGTCCCCGGAGATCTTCAATATGCACCCTGAGAACCTGGTTGAAAATCGAGTCTGATCCTGCATTCCCACCGGATTTACGCGATTTCATTCGCACACCCGATGAAATATTGGACGATAGTGAGGAGCTACCATTCTCCCCCATCCGTTTTCCGTGCAGAGAAACTTCGCTGACGCTTTTGGAGCGAAACTCGTTTGCGATTCCGCGAGCTCGGTGGATGTGAGAGCAGCGTTGGAGGCTTTGGCGCACACAACATCGCGATGCCAGAGTCGTACGCTCGGAGGGATGACTTTCTAGGCCCTCGCCGTGAAAAATCGTTCTCGTAATCTGAGCAAGTTCATCTGGCCGCACGTCTATGAGCAAGCGTATACCCAGAGATTCTGTCCTCGGTCACACATTGGAGGCTGATCGTCGGGATGAACGTGACGCGCACGCTTTGCGCACGATGATCCCCTCTCTCCTCTGTTGCACGATTAGAGGCACACAATCTCGACAAAAATTGCATGGGCTTCCGCCCCTGTGGTCGAGAGGAAATCCGAACCATGATAAAAACCCACCACTGAGGACCCGTCTGAAGGCCGTCTGGCGGACGACCCTTGGCGAACGCGACGAGGGATCTGTCGGGCGAATTTGCTCTCTATTTCCGCTTATCTGGTTTTCCCGAAGATTTTCTACGCGATTTGCGTGTAGCGATTAACCCCACGCACGGCGATCGTACACGTGAGAACGAGCCCGGCTGGAAGGCGAATGCAGAGAAGAGAGGTATGAAAACTAATTGACCGACCCTATTATCTGAATGACGCTTCACAAAACGACACTGAGAACGCCGACCGACCGAGATTTCGTTGGGATCCGCACAGAAGAGGGAGGCGCAAACAAACAAACGAACGAACAGAAAGAACAACACGGTAATCTTCAACACCACGGCGAGCAATTAAACAACGTTCTCCCCAATGAATTCCAGTCCCGTGTTTCGCCGAACATCATCATTAAGCTGAGCGGCCGACAGGGCCGTTGAGCACCTTCCCGTATTCCCGCTCGAGATGAGAAGCGAACCAGCAGAAGAGACTGAGCTCTTCGGCGACCGGTGCTGCTAGCTCGCGAAAGTCTTAGTGACGCTCACATTGCTCACCTGAGCGACCGAACGAAAAGCAACTTCTTTTGGCGGCTCGGAAGGAAAAATCGTCATCAGCAACAGCAGGAATCGCTTCAATTATTCATTCGGCGTTTGCCAGCCCGACCGACCGCTTGCTCGCCCGCTCGTCCTGCTTAGTAATTACACTGTCTTGACGAGCTGGCGGCATCGAATGGAGCGCATCAATCCCCGTCCTCTTGTAAGATAGCTTCTCGCTCGCTCACTCACTCCCTCGGGGGAAATCCGCTCGCTTCGGCCTATTGAGTTCCGTTACCTAGCTGGTCGGACAGTAAGCCCGAACGCTGGATCCGCTGCGTTTGCACACGCCGACGCCTTGGTCGTTCGTGAATCGATGCGCCATCGCTCCACGAGCTTCACTCGCCAGATCTCTGAGCTCTGCACTCAACTCGATGAAGTTATGCGTTACACGGCTCACCCGGGGTTCGAACTCCGTTGCAACGCGGTGTTGTGGTTCAAACGCTCTGCGAGCCAGTTTAGATTCCGGCGCTGGATGATTCCCGATTCCTCGTCGTAGGAAGACTTTCAGACGAGTCATCGGACAAACAGTCGGGACAACTCAACAGTGAGCAGCGCGCTCCTCCTTCTCATGCTCCGGGGAATTTTTCAACGAGTCTGGCGTCTTCTACTCTTTTTTCTTCTCTGTTTCGCCGTGATCCAGGGATCCGAAGCCTTGCCCACAGAACCAATAAATTTCGGAGCGCCTTTCGTGGCTGAAACGCCGAATGAACGAGCCGACTCAGTCGCCCGCTGCCGCCGGAGCTGTGGTGCTAGGCAACATTAATATCGGAGATACATACATAAAAAACACCAACCAACTCGCTCCTTCTCCGTTTTCTGTCTCTTTTCGCGTCCGCATCTATCGTCGGTCGTCGAGCGAAGCGACCGATGGGTCGAATAGAAAACTTTCATTTTCCTCATGCGCTCTGTCATGGTGTGTTTCGGAACCAGGAACCAATAGGCGTTCCGAGTTTAAGATGCATTCTGTGCACAGGGGGCACCGGAGCGGAAATTAAGAGGAAATTCGCTATGGTGTTTCCGCTGGATATTCGAATGTCGCGCGTCGTGCCAGCAAACGGGGGAGATCGAAGGGCTTCGCCCGAGCTTTCGAGGAGCCCAAATCCGATGAGTCTGCTGGGACATGCGGAAGCTGCGGGACACGCGCTTTCTGATCGTTGCCGTCGGTACGATGTGCGTCACGGTAGTGAGCACTGCTTACCATCAGAGATCATCCCCATACTGACAATGCTCGTCCTGGATGACCAGCTCAGCTGTTCCCAGCTTTCCGGAAAGACCGCGGAAGAGTCGACTGGCTGATTCCGTGAATCCAGTGAGGTCCGCTGATCGAGTGGAAGTGTGAGGCCCAGTTCCAGATGAGAAGGGAGCTTCTCGTAAATTCCACCGTATCGGCTCAGGAATATGTAAGAAGTGCCCTCGCAAAAACAAATACCCCGGGCGTCGCCGGAAAAACATTATTCGCGAGGATCACGACGGGGACTGTTTCTCTGACAACGGACTCTGGTTCTCTGTGATGAGAGTTATTGAGTGAGTCATTTTGAACTTTGATCACTTTCCGCTTCGAGCGAATCAACACGGTATTTTCAGACGGATCGCCAGAGCTCATTGCAATATGGCTGCTGGACCGCCCGCGCATAACCGTTAACGTTACCATTTGCTATGGTCGGGGTGAGCCGCATGAACGGTCGAAAATATAAACTCACGCTCCAGTGGTTGGCTCTTGCTGTGGCACGGCGCAGAAAGCTGAGTTTGTTGAATAACGTGTACGTCCACTGAAGGCTCACTGATTCCATAGCGATTTCGTGCCCAATGAGCTACTTTTAGTCCCGAAGACTCACTCATGCCTTTGCGATTCACTTCCACTAAGAAGGATCGAATTCCGAGTCCGTTAGAGAGCGACCCTCCCACCTCCAAGGCCTGGAGAAGGTTCGAGGCGCGATGAATGAGGAATGCCGTCCCCGGCCTCCGGAGGAACGTTCCGATGCCCGGACCGGGCGGAACGCTGCCCCCCCCCCCTCGCAACGCTACTGCTCGTTGACCACGGCACATCGGAATGAACTTCCTGTCGAAAATCCCCAACTTCCAGCACAGAGCGAAGTTGTTAGGCCTCTATAGCCCTTGGACGCCCCTAGAGGTATGATCGAGCAGTAGGTTCTTCCACACCAGAATACCGACTTCAGGTTTCAAACCGGGCTCGGAGCAGAGGGCACCCATATCCGACGACGACCGGCTCGACTTAAATCTGATCGAGGGAGATAGCACGAGTAGGCTGTTGATATTCGCTCCTGTGTTTGTAGTTGGTGGCGGAGATCCTGGTGGCCGATGGCGCATTTTATTGACGGACCATTAAAATCCGAGCCGATAGCTCGACGGCGTCATCATATGTGAACGAGCACGCCGTCCGATTGCTGGTTTTCTGGCCGCTCGCTGGGCCAGTTAGCGTTGAGCTCGTTCGTGTGTGTGTGTGAGTGCACGCGTGCGTGTGTGTTCAAGTGTCTGTTTATCTCAGGATCTAATCTCGTTCCGATTCGTGAGTCCATTGAGCCTAAGTGAAATTGGCCTGATGTGCTCGTCCAGCCGCATTCGTTTTTGAACATGATGCGGGTTTTATCAAGTGATCGACTGGGGCGGCCAGCAAGTGGATCTCCCAGGCCGGTCGGCTAGGAACGCGAGGAGGTCGGTTTCTCCTTCGTCCTTCAACCGTCCTCCGTGGCTCGAAGGCACTCCGAAAGAGTGGAACCTCACAACTTGCATCGGGCGTTCGCCTGGTTTCGGCAGTCGACGATGACCATTCAGGTGCTTTTCGTCTTCGATGGGCACCGAATCCGCTTGATGACTGAAAAAATTTGATGATTCGAACCCCGATGATGATTATCAAAAAAATTATGATAATGATGATGATCACAAGCGTGGCAATTATGCTGAGAAGTGGAGGAAATGGTCCCATCGTGAGATTGTTTGATCAGGATGCTCATGATGACGTTTGGTGGAGCGCTGGATGTCGATTTCTACGGTAACCGAGACGTCAGTTTCGATTTGATCGCTAGTTTTAGAAAGATACAATCGAGTTGTTTGCGGGAGACGGAAAACTGGAAGAACTCTTTTGATTACCGGTGCGCCCCATGTTCCAAGTCCCTCGATATGCGTTGAGGCTGTCGATTGCCGCAAGTCCTCCGGACGAGAAGACTGTACTCACGCCTTCCGAGGGGCGTAAAAATTACATCAGTCGTCCCTGAAGCGATTTCGTTGTTGAATAACGGCTTGTTCGGTGCCCCAAAAAACATGGAAAGTGCCGAGTGTCTCGCCGCTACAATGACATCGGGACGATGATGCTGACGCTAATATCAATGATGATCAGCGCATGGTCGATGGGGGGCGATATCATCTCGTTCGGCGGTGGCCGCTCCTAGCGTCGCTGGTGATGCCGTCTTAGCCGGTCCACGTAGAACGAGGCGAAAGGCACTCTGCCCCGAATACTCCGAAAACGCCGGTTACAGCACCTGATTTGTCGATCAATCGAAAACAGCCCTGGCGGCGGCACCATCAGCGTCAGCCGCAGCAGCAGGTGGACCCTTGCATCTGCCTGTCGCGTGCCTGAAGTCGCGAGACATGCCTCCGGTCCAGCCGGACAGATGTCTTCTGTTGTTGCTGCTCGTCGTTTCTCTCTCCTTCTCCCTACTTTTCTGTGTTTTCTCCTCGCTTTACTCGCTAATTGTGTGCGGGGCATTCGCCGCTGGCTCGACCTGCGTTCCAAGTACGTGTCCGGGCGAGTTCTGATACTGAGTGGACCGGACCCTCCGCATGGTTTCAGGAGAGCCCGTGGCTCTACTTCGCGAAGCGAAAAGGAGCGCCCCCCGCAGGCACGCAGTTCCTGCTTCTGGAAAATGGAGGAGGAGGGGTGGGGGAAAATTCACGAAGTGTTCGAATCGGATTCGAAACTCGGCTTCCATCTCTGCCGCCACCTCCGCGGATGAATGATGACATCGCCTCGACAAAGTTCGAGAGTTATCGGAACAGCGCATATTATCTAGCCGATGAGAACCAGACCGCCTTCTCCAGAAACGCCGTCTGAAGACTCCGAATATTATCTCGTGGAAACGATTTGTATCTTGTTTGAAACTCCAAGTAGTAAACCACACACACACATCCACTAGCAGCCAGCCCGGGGAATAGTTCTGCAGAAAACTCGTAAAACTTGTTTACTCGAAAAAGACGCCGTGCGGCAGTTACGCAATGTTCGATGCGTCGGCATTAAGATGATCTGAGCACAGTCGGTCGCTGTGATAGTGACAGGGCCTGCTACCGGCTAATGAGATAAACGAAACCTACCCACTCCACAGGTGCTCAACTAACTCAATCAGAGTCATTACTGCTAAGTAAGCAGTCTGCGTCTTCCTTTCTCCCTGGGACTGTAAGGGAACACCTCAACCTACGATGCAGCGTCTCCTTGGATTTGAGATAAACAAGGCGCACGTCCCTGAATTTCACGGTTTCGGAGGTGCTCTCTCCCTTCGAGCTGGCGAGCGAGCGAGAGAGCGGACTGAGAAACCAACTGAGATCTGCTCAACTGTTTATTCTGCTCGGATGCTTACGCTCGCTCGGTCCCAACTGTAATCGGAGGTAAGCGAGATTCCGTAGCGGGAGACTACGGAACAAACGTGAGGAAGCCGAAATTCTACGCTGAACCAGACGGACGAACCAATATCAGGGATGAGCTCCGTGAGTCCTCCTGCACGTTGTCCGCCGCTCAACGTTCTCTGATCCAATCAAGCTCCGTCTCGTGGCGCACTGGATGTAGGACGTCGGAAATCGAAAGATCAAGGTTCGCAATCGTCATCCCATTGTTCTCCCGAGAGGAGATTCCGAGCTGAAACAGCCGGTCGGTTCTCGTAGCTGAGATGTCCGCGAAATGTCTGCATGCGGTTCTCTCCTCACGCCGTAAACTGGAAACTCCGCGGTCAGGCGGTGCCCCGCGGCTTCGAAACCCCATTCGGCGACCGCGCCGGAGGTAATTAGTCGCTTCAGAGGAGTCCCTCGAATGAGTTATGTTCCTCATTAATCTAACCAGAAAAATTCAAATATCCAGATGATGAATACCGAGATAACCACGGATGGAGAAGGCGAAAGTAGCCAGCAACTGCCGGCGCTGGTTTGTCGGTAGCCGACTAACTGGACTGGGGCAACAACGGAACCCGGCGCTGAGTAACTCTCTTCGGTCGTTGAAAGATTTTGCGCTGACAGAGGTGATTGTTTTCCCTTTATCTGAGTGGAAGAGCGAGAGAGAACCGATGTTATCACTGTGGGAGCCAGTGCCGGCTTTTCGACAGCGGCGAGCGCAGAGCGGACGGAGCGAATTTCAGTGAGCAGAAGCGCTGGTCGCGAGATCCACGGCGAGCAAGTGGCCTCTATTATTCCGTTTCCGTTTCTTCGACTTCGCCGACAGAAAGTGTTCACAATGAAAAAATGGCGCTCGACAAAAAGTAAACAAATCCATCCAGCCGACGAGTCGGACGGAGAGGCAAGCCGCCAGCTTACCTGGCTCGCTCGCTATAACGACCTGCATCACCACCTCGACAACAGAAAACGCTATTAGAACGTTCGCTTGTATGCTAACAATGAACAGAATTCATTTCGAAGACATTTGTTGCCTCTCGAGGCGACGTCGAATGCATTCCCCCGACGCAAAACGAGCACTTCAGGCCGATCCTGGCGCGTGTGCCTCTGAGCGGGAGGTGCGCTCGAAATATAACATAGTTGCAAAACAACCGAACTACAAAGCACGCCCCCTCAATAAGGTTTAGGGTCAAACACAACATTGTACAAGCCAGCCTCGAAATAGAATACGTGGACGTGTCTGTTTACATACTTCCATCCAGATTATATCAACTGATTCGTCTACCTCACGGTTCATATAATCGAGATGACTGAAAGGTTTGTCAAAACTTCATATAATCAATTGGGGCGGTCGGTAATCACATGACCAGAGGATCATTGTATTGCAGTGATTTCGGTCACCGCAAAGCCTTGTATTTCGGGAATGCCCCCGTCGAAAGTGTGAAGGTCGCATCACGAGGTCCGAGAGGGGAATCACGCAATCAGTCCTCCGTTCGCCGCCATCGAGAAGCCATCCTTGTTGATCCTGAACTCGGAGAAATCCTCGAGCAATCGATTCGCGGCCACACGACGTATCGCCGCAGGTCCAGGTCTCTAAGTGTCGCAATCGATGCTCGCGGAGAAAATGAAGCAAACAGAGTTTTCGGTCCGCGAGAATCCTGAACCTATCGCCCGAAAAATTCACGCTGAAATTCAAAGACGAGACGGCCTGATGGCTGAGGTGATGGTCATGCGGCCATAGAGGATCAGTGGATCCGATAGGTGGTGGCGGCTGAGTTCTCCGGATGTTCCAATGGTGGAATCTTCAACCGATCAGGACTTACGGAACATCTCTAGAGTTCCGTCAAGTCGAAGCCCCATAAGCGTCCGGGCGGGAGGGGGTTCCGGATGATAATGTGAGGTCTGCGCGGAATAACTGCCTACCGACAAATCGGACGCGCATTGTCCCTACAATTACCAATTGACTGGCAGCAACGTGCCAATTGAATTGGACTGCCACCACGGGTGCTACCTTCTGGGAGCTGCGTCAGTCACCTGGAAGAGCACTATGCCGGGCAAAAGGGGCCAAATTTCCGAGGGCGCGGAAGGGCCCAGAGCAAGGGCCCAGAGGCGCAAGATGATTTCAGGCGTCGAGTTGGAACTTGTCGAAGAAGAAAGGGATTCTACGCTTCGACTGCAGATAACGCTTGTATCGGACCTCATCATGTATCGACATTTCTCTCACACACTCAGAAGGGAGAAGACCTTTGCTGCTCTCAAGTGATGTGAACAGCGAAACTCCTTATCGGTATTTGTCACGACAAAAATGTGGCAGAATAATGGCCGTCATATGGTTCGTCACGGGCTCGGAACTGGCGCTGTCAAAAAAGCGCATTGAAGACTCAGTCTCACTGCATTGGCCATAGCTTTGAAAGCCTGCTCTGAACTGTTGAACTTTCGCATCCTTGCATCCAGTGGTTGTAGCTTCTCATAGCTGTATCGCTTGCGATCTGCTTCCAAGACACTCCCCAAAAGTTCGAAACGCAGGCATGAAACCAGAGTTTTCGGCAATTCACGCTCTCCTTGCTTGGCTGGAATCCCCGAAACCGTGATCAGAACACTTTGCGAGTCCCGTCCAGCGAATCAACAGCTACCGATAAAGCAACCACCGTGTTCTTGCGAGTTCGAGCCATTCCCGTGCACGATTCGAACACACGTTAAGACCGTTTGGGGAGGGGCTGCATGGGGTTTCTCTCTCAGCGAGTTCAACGTGCTGCGAAATGTTTCCCTCCAGTCTCATTTCCACGATTTCGGACGGCTCCAAAGTCGCAGTTCGGGAGAGCTTACTAAGCGAAAAGCGTTGGCAGTTTGTCGGTGTCTGGCACTCTTGTTCCTTGTCAACGCTAATGACCGATAATAATTCATTAGGTGCGACGGAACAATCGAAAGCTGCTCTTCCTGCCCGTCAGCAACGAGTAATTTTATCTGCGGCCGCAATAGCCGTAAACTCTTATCTGGGAACTGTGTCCGACCACTTCTCATGCTCTGTTTCGTTCTGATTACAAGTTCCCGATGGTTCCGATCGGTTGGACAGGTTTTTTTTTCAGTGGGGTCGCTCCGAACTAGCGAATCAAAAGTCCGCTCTCGGCGGGCTGCTGGCGTCCGAAGATAGACGTCGTACATGGACTGGATGAGTCGAAGACGGCGTGTAGATAAATTTGAAGCCGTATCGGCCACCCTGCATCGATGACCAGCGGAGTTTCGATGCCCAATCCACAAATTTCGAGTCGTCGTGGCGTAAACATCGGAGCGACTCGAAGTCGCGTTTCGCCGTTGGTCAACGTAGTAAATATCCCACAAACAGAAGACGGTATACCACCGTGAATGGAAATGTTACAATCTAACAACCGAACATCCCGTGCTCTGGCGTCAATGGACACGGTGATGGAAGTCATGTGCTCTCCATGACGTGACTTGCGTTGCCTTGTATCTCGTTTCACCTCATTCGTCTTCTCCGATACAAGTGCGACTATGGCGCGCTTCGAACCGCTGCTCCGATCCAAACTTGCCAATCGGGCGAAGAACCTGCGCTACTCTGAGCAGCAATGGAATCTCAGAGTCTTTCCGATCTCGGAATCGGGAAGAATATGGGAACGAGCGACGGCTTCGATGGTGATGATCGCCGCACTCATACTTCGTCCTTTAGCTGCCAGTCACAGAATGTTGTCACACGGGGCGCGTTCCTCGGTGGTTTGATGGTCAGGAGCTACGGAGAAACCGATCCCGACCAACTAAGGCCTGCTATCTATCTTGATTTGCTCTCGCCGCGCAAAATGCTGACCCAGCTCTCGGGATGTTAATTCGATACGATTGTTTTGAGTCCGGATCCGTCGCTCTCTTTTCTCTGCTTTGTTCGCACAACGGAATCTAACTGCAACGGCAGGTGCAGGAACAGCAGTCGAGTTTCCCATACGCGACCTGCTTCTGCCTCGATTATCGAGTCTCACAAAGCCAAACGGCAAGAGCGGACTCCGATCGATCCATTGTTCTAACTGAAACTGGACAATCGGTCGATCCGGAAACCATCTTTTCGAAACGGCTGGCCCCTGCCAGTCCTATTCGACTTGGTCATCGCCGAAATTCCCAATGCTAAAAAAGCTGTCATGAACAAGTTGTCGTATCGCAGGACACATCATCAGGATAGCGAGCTATTCTCTGTGCTGATAGGTGTCTCTCTCCCCCCTCTCTCTCTCTCATCCTCTCTCCTCTCTCTATTTTTCTACCTGTCTCGCGCGCGCTCGAGAGAGGCAGAGAGCAGGTTTCAGATTCGAACCTCGGACGCACGTATCTGGTCCTGGAGATTGTTTCTCAATGAGGGTTTCCTTGCTTGGAACAACCGAAGAGGCGCTCCGAAAATGAATCCCGAGCATTGCCTGACTGTCTTCGCGAAATTCCGAGGCTCACGAAGTCTCCTTCTTTTCGCGTCACTGAACTATTGGTTATTGCTCCTGTTCCTTCTGCACTTATCGAACCACCTATCGCATCATTCATTTGTCAGGTCATCATCTGTCAAGCCTCACGTTGAAGTAATCGCTCAAGCGGCCAGCCGAGTTAGATGGCAAATCATTTAACCACTCACCCTTAGACGTCTGGTCGTCTTCAACCGGCACATTGTTATTGAATTCGCAAAATATTGTGTTAATAGACTTCCAGAGCGTTTTATTCCCGAAGCGAGCGCGTCTGGTTTCCTGTGCCCTGAGATGTCCAGCGAATGTTTACCAACGAAACCGATTCGAGTAACTGATTCGATGTAGAGCGTTCGATACTTCACGAGATGCCGGCGGAGCTTCTTCAGCTCGAGAAGATTGTGGGCAGGGTTGTCTCCTGTCTCCCCGGTCGCGGTAACGTCGACTTCGAACTGAGTCGTGTTGAATGTTAATCATCGCAGTGATTGTCCAGATGTAAATCCGACAGAGCGACTCGGGAGAAGACAGGAGAGAAAAGGGCGTAAGAGAAAAACAGATGCCGCCGTTGGAGATGAGTTCCATCGCATTTGCATGATTCCTCCATCGGTGTCGAAAGCAAGAAATTGATTTCAAAAGCCATAACGGTCGATATTTGCATTCAACAACAATTAGTAGCGTCTTACCATAGATATTTTAGCTTGCCTCCCATTCTTCAGGTTGATTTTCGCCTTCATTATACTCAATGTTTACTGTTGTAATGATCCGCAGCCGCCTCACAAAGCTTCGGTAGCTATTGTTCCCTGTGAGCTTTTCTGAATTATAAAATCGGGGGCGTTTGCGTCGATAGCCATCACGGAACTGGGGGGTGCGAAAGCCCAACCCAGTCGCTACCCAGTCGGAAATAGAGTTCTGCTCAGAAGCCTCGGGCGGGGTCAGCCGTTCGGACAGCAATTGGCATTTGTTCATCGAATCGGACCATTTTCTTGGAGAAAGAAAGAAGGTAAAGAATCTATCTTCGCGATTTTCGGAGGAAACCTCCCGATTGTGGGGGAGCGATGGAGGCCTACTACCCTGCGCCCAGATGAGGACCGACATCGCCTCAACATCAATCAACGAGCATCAATCACAAATGAGATGAGCGGATGACCTTCCGGAAGCGTTCTGTAAAGCTAACGTTCACCCCGTTCGCCCCGAGCTGCGACGGCATCGCAAGTTCTGGTTGGGCTGATGTAGCTGGCTGAATGCGTTTCGCACGCTGACAGTTTCCTTTTAGTCGCATGCTCCGCCTATTCCCGAAATCTAGAAGATTCGGCGGAGACTCCAAGTGCACAGCACGGTCTGCGCCAAGGTTGAGCATCTGCGGCGCCGGAAGGTAGGCTTCCCGAACCATAGCGGGAAGTCAGAGCGTCAGTCGCAGGTTCGACCCTCACCGCTGAGGCTCCAGGCCCACGCGCGCGCTATTACTTCGGGGCTTTTTCCTTCGAGCACGTGCCGCAGGCTCGAGTCGGTGCAATTCCGGAGCGGATCTTCAAAGCTCAGGAGACCAGGTTCCAAGGCCGGCTCACAACGTTGATTCCGATACCGATCCACGATACCATCCGGGTTATGGATTTTTTTCTGGCCAAACCCGACTCAGTCTTCAGCGAGTAATCGATGGTGCCTAGGAGCGGAGCAGTTCCTGGAAGGCTTGTGCTGAAGACTCAGATTCGCAAATACCTAACTCGCTCAATGTTTTTGGAGAGGTTCTAGAGAGCGTGGCGAAATTCAACCAGCACGCCGCGGCGGTTTAGCTCTGTCCGTATTTCCAAGCGCGGACGTGAGCAAGTTCGCGGTCACAAGGTCGTGGTTTCGGTTTCGATTCCGAGCCCTATGCATCAGACGGCATTGCATCTTCTGACGCCACCGAAAACGGTGCCGCTAGGTTATGCGGCTCGATTGCTCTGGTTGCGTATGTTGTCGACAGCGAGGTGCTAGCAGAGCGGTTAGCGCGCGACTCGGTTTCTTTGCTTTCTTTCTTGCTCGCTCGCTTTCTTCTCCATATGTTGCTCGAGCCGTCCATACGTCTGTCCGTTCGTCCATTCATCTATCCGACAGTCCACCGAGCCGACCGTCAGTTCAGCGGTCGCTGACTGGAGCGCTTGCTCAGATGATCGGACGGACGGGCGGACGGACAGACTCGCGCAGGGACGCGCAGACCGAGCGTCCGTCTGCGCGTCCGTCTGACGGTGCTTTGGCTTCGGCGTCGTCGGAGCGCGCAGTCGATGACGTCGCCGACGACGCAGCAGCCGGCCCGCCGGTCGGCCGGAGCAGAATGGCCGCTGAAAGTGGAGGACCAGAAAGGGCCCACTTGTTGGATAGCAGCGAGCGAATGAACGGTCAGACGCACCGACTGCTCGACCGACCGACAGACAAACAGATGGACAGACAGACGAGCATGCGAGGTGGATGCTCCTGCTGGGGGGAGACGCCGACTGCCAAGAAGAGCGAAGAGACGGCTGCCGTCGCGGCACAGTAGACCTTGGCACTAAAAGAGTTGATTGCCCGCTCTTAGCCTTGACGCCGAGCTGCTGCGCCGCCGCCGCCGCGACAGCTACGCTCGGCATTCGGTGCCGCGACAAGTGGCGACCCCTGTCGGTAAACAAAGGAAAGATGCGCGGATCGGGTTCGGAAGCGCCCAAACCGAGGGTTCGACTCCGGGGCGCCTTGCGGAGCACCGCGCGCGCGTTCCTCAAGGATGGAACATTCAAGGACCGTTTTCCTCGCGTTTTTTCCCGAATCCAACCAGAGGTGTAGTCGTAGGGGACAACGAGCCTCGTTGTTCGACGCTAGGACTCGTCCCACATCCGATAACATTGACCGGGCTGCAGGTCCTGGTCTCAAGACACAGCCCTACTGAAATGGTCGTGGGCCTCGAAATTCCCTCTCAGGAATCCAGGAAACGCTGAATAGGGCAGCGATGGCTGTTGTGTTTTTGCTGTGGGGGGCCTTCGCGCGCGCGTTCCCGACGGATACCGGTGATATCGAGCGTGAAGGAGTCGCCTGCCTGCCTGCCTGTTTGCCGCTCGGCCTGGTACCGCCATCACCATCCAGAGCCGTCATCGCAGCCGTCAGAAGTCCACAGCTCGGAGAAGATGGCGTCCGAGGCGGGGAGGGACCATCCAGGACAGCAGAAACACCATTTAGATGAATGGACTGATCATCGAGCCAGCTCGGGCCGAAACGCGAATCTGAAAGTGGTTTCCGAAGTAATTACCGTCGCTGTCGACAACAAAAGCAGCGACACTGGGACATACGAAGGTATTCAGTTCGCGGACGCGAGCGACTTTTCACCGTTACGTAGACGACAGCATCAAAAATGCCGCCCAGCTCCCTGTCGGTGTCGCACAACAGGTGAACACAACGGTGCCAGAAGTTGAGTCGATTTCATCCGAAGAAGAGAAACACACTTTCAAAGTCCCAAAAGCCAGTGTAATAACAACAACAATTATCACAACGACGGAAACTACGATTTCGGCTGAGAAAGAAACATCATCAAAAGCAGCAGAAACAGGCAGGAGTCATTGGCTTCTCCGATTCGACAAACTCGTGGACGACGTTTGGAACACCAGAAAATTCACTGAGTTCCATACGGGAACGCCCCGAGCAGTGTTTGTTGGAGGAGGCATCGTTTGCGATGCAGGGGGTTCAGTGCTAGACCTTCCGAGAAATCCGATCGCTGTTTTTTCGTGCACGAACGCGATCACCTGTTTTGCTTCGCTGAGAATATTTATTTGCATTCGTGAGGAAAAGCGATTAGAGCGCCTCCTAGGATCGACCTCGCTTCCAGGAAGGGCTTGTGAGTCTGAAGTTCGGAGGTTTTCTTGCGGCGAGAGGGAATTTGTCAACCCTCCCCAAGTCTCGAAACTGAACCTGAGAAACCGAACGATCGTCAGGAGCGACCGGGTTGGAAGCGCTTGTTCGCTGGAACATCGGGGGAACCATTTCCAGGTCGTACAGCTGCACGTTCGATGTAAGGCGTTCAGCAACGAGAAAGTGGAACGGATTCCAGGCTGTGGCGCGAATCGAAGGGACTGCAGCCGGCGTCTTGAGAAAAACCAGAGGACATCCTTCCCAAGACCTTCATTTCCGCCGATAACATGCCGAGCGCTCTAATTTTTTCCGTCTCGCTAAACGGAAACGGTGATGGTGACGCACAAGCGAGAAGATAATGTTTGATATGCACACGTAGTCCCGTGTGACTCTATCTCCGTTGTAACAAGAGAAACAAAGCGCACCGAGCAAGAAAAAAGGCAACATTTATCTGACAATCAATTTAGAGCTTCGTGGAAACGCGCCTAGTGAGCCCTCCCTTTCGTTCGCCACGGAACAGACGTGGTGACAACTGTCCAGACTTCCCACTGATCTCATCTTTCTTCTTCCGAAAACCAAAGGGGCGTCTCGCTTCCCTTCAATCCTTCTCATTCAACCGTTCCGCGACAAGTATCTAGCCGATGGCTGTCGGCATTTCCTAAGATCATCAACATCATCGAAAATCCACGAACTTTGAATTTTTCAGCTACCTGGGTCCCCACCCCAGCGGGACCGCTTGCCTCCGAGCGGATGTGCCCCCTCTTCTCAATTTTCAGAAAAACTGCTCGTCTTTTCTGTAGATCAGAGACACTCGCGGCCCGGAACGAGGTGTGGATTTTTCTTCTGTGGCACGACCACTTGTCGTGCTGGTTACCGCTTGAGTTGCTCCACGGGAGATCGTCACACCTGCGCGATGTACAATCGGGAAATCCACGGGGACACAAATTGGGAAGTGTTTTCGCGCCGCGATCATCACCACCTTGAGGTGGAGCGAGCAAACAGCTGAAAATCAGCAGCCAGAGCCTCAGCTTAAAACGGACGAGGCCGATAGATGGATGAAATAATTTTTTGACTACCATGTCGCTGACCGGCTGGCTGCAAGGCTGTAAGATGGATGGATCGATGGATGAATGGCTGGCTGGCTGGCATACCATGTCACACAGCTCGGACTAACGATGAAATTATGAAAATGGCTTCACGTAGTCAATAATGGTGAGCGAGCGATACAGCCAGCTACAGCAAAGCCGGAGAGGGGGACGGACACTTTAAAAGCGCGAAAAAAATCCCCTCTGTTCGATAACAGCGGCTACGCCATCTGCACTCAGGGACTGCAGAATTGGGACTCTTCCCGGATTTCGATTTTCCCGACCGCCTCACTCATCAGGCCATCGCTGTGGATATCACGGAGCTACAAACGGACTCGAGGGCGCATCGGAAACAAGGAGACCCTCAGCGGAGCTTCCGGACTGGCCGAGGTCGAGGAGCGTTTAACATGACTGACCAACGCAGCAAATTGGCGGTGGTGGCGGCAGCAGCAGCAGCGACGACTAAATTGTGATTTATGGACGAGCTCTGTGGGCACCAGCGAAACTGATGGTCCCGGAGTCTGCGAGCATTCCGCGACCGTTTCGTGAAGTGGCGGCACGTAGCCTCGCTGCAAAAACTTCTCGATACTCTGCGGCGATGCTGTTCGCTGCTCCGCTGCCTGATGGCGCGTCCAGGGCTGGTTTCGGGTCCGATTCGCGATCGCAGGGTGGTGGCATTCGTCTCGGGCACTCTGTTCGGAACCATCATGCAATCGCCAAGGACTACAAATATTCCCAACTGGCGGAGCAACCCCGATTCAGAACAACGTGCCCGAATGCTCACAATATCCTCCTGGAAAAGCTTTGGGTTGCGGAACGTTCCGGAATCGTCTTCTTCTGCGATCTGGATCGTACAGACACGCAGAAGAAGCCGGTGATGATCCCGCCTTCTCGCGGGCTGAAATACCGTAGACGTTTCGCTTATGCGACTCGCCTTCGTTCAGCCATTCGTCGCCGTTGATTCTCTACCCGGGCCAGAGCCGAGCACACAGTGAGTCATCAGTTGTTTCATTTCATAATTGGGTGGGAAATAAGGAAACAATAAAAGGCGATTTAAATGGCGAACGGAGAAAGTGAACGAACGAGAAAAATTGGCGACGTGTCTGCGTATTTTCCCGGAACCCGTCTAGGAGGAACTCGATCTCTCAAACCAGACGACCGGGAGAACGTTCTGGATATAATGTTGGAAAATTCAGCGAATCCATCCAATTTCTCTATCTTACATTCGAGGGATTGATCGTTGCTTGCACAGATGTTCCAGCCGGAATGTCAAGGAAATCCGATATGAGGGGGAACCTCCCCGAGAGAGCTCGAAACAGTCAGCGCTTCCGCGCAGTCTGTTCTGTGTGTCTTTTCGGGCGTGCGCCGGAGGGCTAAGCTAGGATGGCCCCGTGCAAGAGGCCGACCGAGCTCGGACAGAGGAGAACGAGCAGGCCAGTGCTCTAATTTTCGGAATGTTGAAAAATCCTAATACAACGAACCCGTTGTGATACCGGTCTCCTGATCTGAGAGGAAATCTGTTCTCGCGATCAGACGGCTTGGAGAACGCAGAAGCGATGTGCCCCGCTGTTCTTCACTCCGGAACGTCGGAAACAAAATGATCCAGAAATCCCCAAATCGTGTACATTAATGTACTTGAACAGTCGAAGAGCCTCGAAAGAAGTTTCAACGGGAACTATTCCCCCCTCTGATCCGTTTCCTTTTATTCCAATCGCACTGAATCTATCTGGTTCCGAATTCGGGATTTCCTCGAAAGTGTCAAATTCGACCGCAAATTCGATATTCCAACTTCTCTCAAACCCGGGTTTGTCGACAACATGTGCACTTGCTTGAGATAACGCACAGCTAGATCCCACTCTCGCGTTTCTGCACCGCGGGCTCCACTTCCGAGCTCGTGATCCAATTTTAGCCAATTCCTCGCAGCAGAAGTAAAAACCCAATGAACGGGCCCGCGTCCGTGTGGCGCCTCAACTTTTTCCAGAATCGTCTCCCGTTCCGTTTTTTCTGAAAAAGGCAAAAAAGAGAGGCACGAGTCAGTCAGTCAGTTTGCCTACACAACTTCGGCGGTGACAAAACCACCCGCCGAAGTCGAGAATTCCATCCAACTCCGACTTTTTGCCGGAGTACCAGTTTTGCTTTGCTGATAGCCGGTCGCGTCGAGTCGTCTGGGCGACGGTCGGACTAGCTGATCTGAATTCCCAAAATTCCAAACTCCGACCGGCTTCCTAAATGTCCCAGGCGGTCGGAACCGAGCGCTGATTTTCGCCGGAGAGAACGGAAGGAAAACAAATGCGCTGACGAGCGAACAGACAAATGGGAGAACGTCGGATCGGCAGCCGAAAGCAGCATTCAATTACAACTGATTATGGAAATCGTACCGTGCGTATTGATTATGATCACACGTCGTCTTGCGGTTGCCGACGAAGCTTCTGCTGACGACGACGACGAGTTCAACCGACAGCCTTTTTCGGCGGGCTGAATCGATCCCAAGTGGAACCGGTATTCTCGAGCGCGCATTCACGTACATTGGATCCAACTGTGCGCGGGCCGAACTCATCATCTCGCGTATCAAGTTCAGCTGAATGGGAACCTTCGGCACTGATTTCTCTTCTTTGGAATACCCTTCATGGCGGTACTGCGTTTTCGTGCGTTCTCTGCTCCGGCTGCTCCACCATACAGAACGCGCCGAAGTACGATTCGGCACGAAGCACTGCGACGCCACCGTCAACGTCCTACGTCAAGCCAAAGGGGCTCGTTCGGCACTGAATTCCGTTTGAAAAAAAAAAAACGGAAACCATCTTTCAAAAGTGGTTAACCAGTTCTAATACGGTGATAGGTTGTCGAACAGATTATGAATTCCCTTCACTAAGAATCGGTGAATGCGCGCGGTTGGTTGTGATTGATGTAGCTCCGTCTTCTCGCGGCTCCTGAGCTTGTGTATCATACGATGGCCAGCTCGCTACCGGTGAGGTGTGTCCGAAGTCGAACGATACGAATCCGAACTGTCAAGAGAGGCTCCGCGCAAGGTTGGATTTGCTGTAATGACGGGTTCGGCATTGACAGAAGCTTCAGCGGGAAGCAGCAAAAGTCAGTCGGGAGGCAAACGGCCCGCACCCCTTCACCTCCGGGATTTGACGGCATCGATCGCTCGCTTGCCCGTTCTGATGACTCATCACCAACGAACGACGCCATTTAGCCACTGCTTCCAGCTTGCAGACAAATCCATCCGACTTCAGCTGTCATCTGGACAACGATGACATCCCGCCAGCGCCACCGTTTTGCAACCTAAACCCTTCAAGCATCAACGCGGCGGCCGGCGCGGCCCACCGACCGCACCATTCAATTACCCGCACCAACCAAGCGACGATAGTATTCTGTCAGCGCTGATTCGGGTATCTTGACAGAACTAGTATTCCGGTGCCGCTGTTAGCGACGACGAGGCAGGGCCGGTTACTCGCCATCGCCGCGAGCTTTGCCAGATGCCGACGTGCACGCTTGCGATTTTCCCGTTGCTCAACGCTTCTCTCGAGCTCCCTTTCGAGCGTGATTCATAAGGGTTCCGACGTCGCAAGGCAGGAAGATGAATCGCGCTCCATTAGTCTCTGGACTGGGAAGCCTTTAGTCGAACGACCAACACCCTACGCTGGAATTCGCCCGCTGTGAGGACTCATCGATTCCCACCTCGGAATGAGTCCTTCCATGATTTCTCTTTCCCTCTGGAGGCGTCCGCCTTAGCCTCCTGGGAGAAAACTTCCGGAAACTCTAAACCTCATGCCTATGCGGAATTGAGAAGTTTGTTGCGTCTTGGGAAGCCCCCATCGGGAGACGTAAATGTATTTCAGATGATTCTTCAGAACATGTTTCTAACACTGTTCAGAAAGATCTGTCCGAAATTCGTGGGCTGTACGCGAAGCTATTGATCATCGTGCCGCGGCACCATCGGTGAATAAGAGCGAGACAAAAAGCTCGAGCTACCAAGTCGGATGAGTCCACAGAACGACGCCGTCGTACGAGTTTGAGGAATTCCTAGTGATGCTTGTGATTACTATGATCAGTATTTAGACGTCCGCGCGGCCCCGGGGACCCAGCGATCGATGATACACACTACGATTAGAGCTCGGCTTGGGTCACCTTTATTGAATCATGTGAAGTATAGCAGTTACGACAACTCCCGCGTGTGATCGGTGTCGTCCGGTTTCGCTGGCTCCTCATCGCTCATGAAAATCTTCTTAACGAAGCAACGGGCACGGTCGAGAGCAGGTCCGTGTTGGCATTCAGTTCATAAATCCTCGAGCTGGATAAGTCAGATATTGTCGATTGATAATATTAGCCACACACCACGACGTCACCGCGAGGGGCTAACCGACAACGTCCACGACAAAATCGTGGGGAAAATATCGTAAATACTGATCTTCGATTATCCCGGATTCCCGACGGCGATTCGCGGAACGTCTTCGCATCATCGGGCTCCTCGAAGTTCTCCGATTTTTTTTTCCGAACAGGGATGGAGGATCCCCCCGGAGCATCATCGCAAGCGATTGCCGAACAGCGCGAATATCTGAGCGCTGGACTTTTTAAGAGGAACCGGAGGAGACCTAATTCGGAAGATGACAGCCGCCTTCCACGCATCGTCCTCTGGCCGATTTAAAATTAGATAGTCGAGTCGCGTGCAGTGAGCAAACCCCGAGCCGGAGGAACAATGACGTGCAGCATCATGCATGATGCTCAGGGTGCGTTTTCCTCGTTCCGAACTTCGGAGAATGGCGTCGGGAAGCCACATACCTATCGGAGCTCAGGGAGGAAAAATCCACTCCCAGCTCTCGGGTTCCCGCTCACCTCGGATTTGATTTTATGCATGCAATGATCTCATGATGTATTGAGTCATCGAATGGGAAGCACCATCTCGCTCCTCTCGCAAAGCGCTCATCGGCGCGCTGGCCCGCAGAAAGCGTCTAGCTGTGTCAGGCGTTGGTTTCTGTTGATATCAGCTTCTGAATCATCCCGCGCCGCTCTTTCCCGATCCATTCTTCCACAGTATGCGGCCCGCTGTTACCGGCGCGGCCGAATTCCATTTTTAGGGTCCGTAGTAGTTGTAGTAGTAGTTGTAGTGCCAGCAGCCGCGGCCAGTGAGAGCTACTCCGCGTACGTGAAGTTCATCAACATCAGGAGGAGCGCTCCGTTGACGCATCAAGTGCGTCGACGGGACCCGAATAATTTCAATGATATGCGAATGGACGAAATTGGATGGATGGACAACCAACAGACCGACCGAGCGGCCGGTCGGTCGGCCGGGGGACCGGACGAGTAAACGAACGGCCACACGACCGGAGCGGCTCCAGCGTCGATCAGCCGGCAACGAAGGACC
Organism: Phytoseiulus persimilis; assembly: GCA_037576195.1. Taxonomy (NCBI): domain Eukaryota; kingdom Metazoa; phylum Arthropoda; class Arachnida; order Mesostigmata; family Phytoseiidae; genus Phytoseiulus; species Phytoseiulus persimilis. Next base: position 7,540,785 of record CM075103.1, read on the forward strand.
GAGCTCCACTATCGAAGGTTGTTGTCATCGACCGTTGTCACCGAATCGAATCAGGGAGCGAGTCCGAGTGCAACACGCTCGGCCGCAAACTAAGTTACAATTCATCTGCTTGTTAGTCAGTGAACCAAACCAGCAATATGTAAACCAAGTCCCCGCCCAGCAGTCCGTCATGCCGCTCCTACTGCGGCTTGCCTTTGTCTGGAAGTGTATGACCGCGAGTTCCTCGTCGCGGCCGCTGTTCAAACGATACTTTCTGTCGGCAGCGTGACAGAGTTCGTTTCTCTTCTCCGTCGGGGTCGGGAAAGTATGCGCTCCGGAGCTTCCCGAATCGGTGACGAAAAGGGCTCCATGAAACGATTTTTCAATCTTCCCTCGTCCCGTCGCGGATGCTCCTCCTGGAGGACGTGGAGCCGAGTCTCCCTCAGGTACTTTCCCCCGAGTTGTTTTTGGACATTTGCTCTCGGAAGTGTCAACACTCGCGCATCCTGTCGCCGGGAGCCCGGGAAAAGACGAACACGAGAGGGAAATAGAAAATACTATAGGAGAAACTAGGAGTGGCCAGTGTTTCGCGGATTTTTGGCGGGAGCCCAAGTTATCCGATAAATATTTTATACTCGTTGTCGACGGCGGCAACTCTCGCTGGCAGTCAGGCAGACTGTCTGTCTGTTCGTTCGGATGGTCCACTCGCTCGCTCGCACGCGCAGTCAAGTTCATCGATCCCAACTGCGACAGCTTCCCGAAGTCGGAACACGTACAGCAGATGCCGAATCCCGTCGAGCAGACGCAGGATACGTTACTCTACATGTAACAGTACTTGCCGCGTATTATGGATGCGCCGACAGCGATCGCCACCGCCGAGAAACTGCTCTGACCGTGTGGGGTGATTGGACGAGCTCAGCTCAGGGCCGACATCTGACATCAGAGTTGCCGCTCATTGAACAAATTATGAAAATTACTGCGGACAGCAGAACCTGTTCAAACGAATTCCGCCAGAAATTTCACGAAAATCCGACCTGGTACATCCCGGCGAAACTTCGGGGTGAATTCAATCGAAAGCTGTCTGGAATGCATCCCATCGGACCTTACCAGGCGCATGTTGCAAATTTATCCATCTCCACATTGGAATGAAGCCATGTTTGGATGAATAGCAGAAAAAATTGGTCGAAACAACTGTGAGTCCCCGATACGACAAATTTGTGGTTCGACCCCGGTTACGTCGAACGGGCCGCTCACCAGATGAGGATCCTGGCCCTCGACTTCAAGGAATGACTGGGGTCGGGTTATCCTCAAAAAAGACTCCATTTCGGGGGGCTTCAGATGGTTCCGCCCCCCCCCCTCTGCTCATGCTCTCTCGTCAAGGGGTTCCCGGTTTCTGGGAGTTCTACCCTCGAAAGTTGTTTACAACTTTCTCTCAGCGTGTCTCCGTTACCGAATCTCGAAGTGAGCCGTCCTCTGAAGCACGAACCCTTCTCGCCCGATTGCGGAATTCGCATTCGCCATCGAACCGCCGCGGCCCGAGGTGGCCGAAGTTCATCAATATTACAGTTTCCACTCTGGCACCTGCTGAAAAGTTCATCTCGAAAGGAGGAATGATACCGTCGGGCTGGTTGCTTGACTGGTCGGCCGGTCGGTCGGCCAGACGGCTCGCTGTCGAAAGCACCTTCCTTTTCTGTGGTTTCTTTTGCGGAGCGTGTGTTGAGTCGTGGCGAGCAGAAAAAGCACCAGCGGAGGGACAAGGAGAAAGAGGCGACTCCGTCTGGCCAATTCGAATGATCGATCCCTCGAAGCAATGCGCGCACTCCTCTGCACACTTCTTCTTCTCGTCTCCTTTTCCCTTTACTCTTTATTCTCTCATCACCGTGGATGATAGAACGTCCCGGTGACACAGCCTGACCATACCCCGCTTTGCGTGAAGGCTACGTAGGTTATCCTCAACCGAGCCAGCCGAACAAGACTTTCTTTCGTACGCTTACACACACAATCTCAGTGAGTCTTTTCCCGATTTTCGCCGTCCAGGACGTTTCCATACGGCGTGCGAAAGTGGGATACGTTCGCTCACCCCAACAGTAGTGCTGGCGAGGTTCAATGATCGATGAGAATCAACTGCGAAAGCTCGTGACAGCGAACTTCGAGGATCTGCGAAAAGAGTTCGCCGATTTTTTGTTTAAACCTGGCTACAAAATTTTTGTGGCAGGTTCAACAAAACAAAGAACGACATCGGCCCACTTCATCGGGGGTGTTCACGGCGGGAGCTCCCGTATAACGAGATTCCACCGCGCCGTTCGAACCCTGATACGAGGGTTCTGAATTTCGTTAGTCGACTCTTAAGAGATTCAAGAAAGAGCAATGCTCCGGATGGATGTGCCCGCCCGATCCGGAAATCCTCATCAAAAGCAAGGTGCATTGTCAAGGCGTCTCTCCAGAGAATGGGGCAAACGAGGTTGTCACCAAATCTATCATGTCTAGTATCGGATTTCAGTAGAGGTTAACCATGACACTTCTTCTCTGAATTTTATTATTTTGTACACATGCACCATATTGAATCGGAGCGATCACCGATATTCCGAAGATAGCATTCATCGATTCATTCTGATCGGATTCAGGACATATGTTCCGTGACTACCGCCCACACCCCCTCCCCATTCCGTGAGACGAATCGTCTATAAACGAAGAGTCCCAGACACGTCTGTTTGTCTTGGTCGAGCACGGCAACTCCGCCCTCGGAAACCTCGTGACGCGGAGGAATCGATCTTCAGAGAGCTCCCTTGTACACTCGTTAATCGCAACATTGAGATACATGGTGCTGGCTGACACAATTTTCCAATATTCAGTTGAGAACTAGTCGTTTTGGAGGAGAACTGCTATGAATGATCATCTTTCAAAATTTAAAATTCTGGAGCAACTCTTCATCCTCAACTCAAACGGAAACCTCTCCTGAGAATCCCTCGAATCGGTAAAAGATGCAACGTCACGCCCAAAGGGCATCCGGAAAGTCGCCTCTAGGACTCATATTCGAGCCACAAAATCGTGATCCTCGCCGTTGGGTTCTGTCGAAAACGCTGAAACTCGATGGAATCTCAGTTCCTCCTATTCAACTCAAAAGACCGGCATCAGCATTTCCCCTGTTGGATTTCTCTGGAAGAATGGGTTCAAGGTGAATGAGTCCATTGCTTAAAGCTAGATGTTATTTGATCTGAGAGAATCGCCGGGTGCTAGCCCAGAGGCGGAAGAACATGGAGCCAGTTCTCTGGATATGGGGAGCTCACAGCGTAAAAACTTTCCTATCTGTAGAATTCTCGAGTACCAACGGCCTAACTCGCAGAAAAGTGCAGCGTAGCAGGAATGACTGCTCCGGATTCCGTTGTGGGAGTTGGCGCCTGAATGGTAATTATACCACACTCTCGAGCGAGGGTCTAGTTCACGGATCTATTTCCTGAATGCTGGAGGAGAAAACGGCGGCTCTGGCTACTTCCATGTCCCGCGAAGGTTTCTTCCGCCTCGGAGCCGGGAATTTCAATCAACTATGACACTTTTTCCCTCGGCGTTTGAAATGAGACATTAGAAAGCGATCTCTGGGACTTATTGTGGATCAAATTCACAGTCATCTACCCGAAACTCCATTATACGGGCCGGGGTACTCATTGATACCACACCTATCATGCACTCATCAATCTGGCTCGTGTACTCATACTCCCTAAAACTAGGAAGCCTTCACGTTCAGCCTTCGTTTACGGGTGAACACTCTCCGTTGCGGCCCACATAAGGAATCTTTGCGCGTTCACAAGGCTTGTGAGATCCTTCTCTACGACTTAGAATCAGGGCAGACGAAGAACAGACATCGAATCGCATTCGGAGGAGTGGAGCCGCTAAGTGGATAATGGAATGAAAAATCACCGCCCTCGCCTGTATAGATATCAACGGTGTTTAATGAATGTCATCAATTACACTTCTTTGACAAGGGAGTTGATTCTTCGCTTTCTCCTCGCGTCTGGGAGGCTTTCGGCACGGCCTCTGAGAAAACCTGCCCTATTCCGCCGGTTCGTTTGTTTTTCGAATGGTCTACCGCTTTCTGACGGTGACTCGCGAGTGTCGGTCGCCCTACGAGCCCGTAAGGTTCGCGTGTGGATACGATACACGCGTTGCGCTCTCACCGGACGGACGGACGCGCGGATCGACACTCGGAGGGAGGGAGGGCGCTCGGCAAACACGGACAAACCGACCGACCGACCAACCGGCTGACTGGTTGGTTGGTTGACGGACGAACAGACCGACAACTAGTATGATGAAGATGAATGAACTGGTGGTGCTTTATGACGATGACGACGACGACGACGAGTAGAGCAGCGTGAGGGAATCGGCGTTTTTTTTCTGGATTCCCTACAACACCAGCGTCACTACCGGCTGGCTGGCCGGCCGGCCAGCCGGTCCGTCGGTTTGCCTGGCGTGGTGGCTGGTGCAGTGATCGAGAAAGTGAAACCAACGAAGCAGCGAGCCGACCGACGGACGGGCGGACGGACGGACCGACCGACCGACCGAGCAATAGACAGACTCGGACCGACAGACCATCAGACGAAAGAGTGCTGCTGGTACAGCGGTCGTTTGTGCCGCTGCTTCCATCGTTGTCGTTGTTGTCAGTGCCGTTCGTAGTGGTGAGCGAGCGAGTCGGAGACGGAGGACAGACACGTGCCTGATGCTGCTGGATGCAGTTGTAGAGCATTGACCCCACTGATGTCCTTCTCCTACGTCGCGTCGCGTTGCCGCTGGTTCCCCTCGTCTCGGTCGACGTTGTTGTTGTCATCGACGCCTCCACGCCGCCGCAGCCGACTGAACGAACGGGCCGACCAGCCAGAAGGCAGACAGGAACACAAAAAGATGACGGAGAGATTCACGAACGGACGGACAGACGGACGAGGAAGGCCCGGCTTGCGGCTCGATCGACCGACTTACGGTGCTTCGTTGATGCCGCTGAGAACGATTTCGTGGATCCGGGGCAACCATTCCACTTCCTCACCTCGGAGACCTGTCTTTATTCGCCGCCTGCGACCGACGCGAACTCCATTTTGTGCTGAGTACGAGCAGAAATCAAGATCGATCGACTTGGAGACGACTTGGCGATGGGGAAAATCTGATCGAAGGTCGCGCATTTCAAGCTTGCACCGGTTGAGCGACTCCTGCGCCTGTTGACTTGAGGAGGTGATCTCGGAAAGCAGAGATACTTCCACAGAGAGCGAGCAGAGTGATGGAGCTTCACTTTCCAGCCAGTGAGGATAGACAAAAACAGATGTGGATAATTCTCAGCAACTCTCCCCGAAATGATTGATTGATTGTCTCTCGACCATCTTCCTGATGTGTTCTCATTCCGAATATATGGTAGATGAACCTCAGTACGGGGCGGTGACTCAGCGAATCAACGATGCGGTTGTTCTTATTTTGAGACGTATGGTCTGTGTCCTCATTCTATTCCCGTGTGTCCTGTAAGTGAGTCGCAGAACTTGCGAAACTCCGAAGCTTCAGGGTTTGCTGTATCAACAGCTCCGACGAGGGTTCGATTGTTGCCGTTCGTTTCAAAAATATTCAAATATCGCGCTGTGATGAATCAATAAAAAAATATGTGCTCCATCGGAAGACATCACCTTGCCAAGAGTACCTCTTCGGTTTTCTATTGGTGGTTTCCTCCGTTCATTGGCTCCGTCCGCTGATTCCCTCGAATCTGTCAAAACTGAGGAGCCAGTCGATATGACGAGAAAAGAGGAGAAAACGAAGAAAAGAAGGAAGCCATTCACTTCAGTTCTCTTCTTCCATTCCGCTCCAATGACTGCTTGAGCCAGTCAGTGAGTAAGCCGAACATACAGCCATGCGAGACACAAGAGAGCAGTGCGAAGGTCGTAAGTTTCCTCTTTCAGTTCTGTTCTCTCCACCTGTCCATTCCAAGGAAAAACGGCGTTTTGGTGCTCCAGTTTGGAGATTTTATTCGAGAATCAGTAGGGACGCTCTTAGTATTTGCTTCGTTCCTCGCACTCTTCTTCGAAATTCCGGCGGTTCGAACTCGGGTGCTATTCACTCCCAAGCCGTTCAACTCGAGCTGCAACTCAACCGAGGAGCGATGTATTATAATCACTGTGGATTCCAGCAGGACGGCGATGATGTCCGAGGAAAAAGGAGGGAGACATCGGAGAGCGACTAGACTACCGAAGTACCTATTTATGAATTTATCTGTGTCCCTCCACAAAAGATAGACCCAAATGACATCACATGCAGCTGCAAGATTCGAGCGTTTTCAGCCGCTCGCACTCGGACAGGTGGCTGTAAGTTTAAGCGAGACGCTGATAACGGAACTCGCCTCCAATGGAACGACATTGATTTACAAGGAACGACCCATTTAGTTATTACCTCCCTCGCCATGAATTCCTCCCCCTCCTCGAGGTCAAAAACTTGTGTTTTCGGAGAAGGAGGAAGAAAGAGTCCTCAAACTCTGGGAGTCTCAAGCCTGAGCTGCGCAAACTTTTCGATCACATACAGCCGATGCGCTCAGGAAAGAATATCCGCGATCCCTTCGCAGAAAATCAGCTTCAACATCAGGAGTCTGTACGTTCAGTAGCGATGCGCTCATCTCCGAGCCAGCATCGGCAGTTTTCTCAACTGGAAGGAGAATCTTCAGAGACGAGATTAGCGCAACAATGATCACTGTCACCGTGGAAACACTGATATACCGTCTGCGGCGATAAGCTAAACGAGGATCAGAAAGAGAAATACTGTCCACGATAAGGTTCGTCGAGATAAAGCCCGAGTACAAGGAACTTGGCACTAATCTTGTCGTTTATGATAATCGGGAGCGGGCAACGATAATCGCCGCAATGAGCATTCGTACACGGCCAGCGACGATGGGAGGATCTTGCTTTGAAGTTCTGACATCAATCCGATGAACCGTTGAGAAGAGGTAGACACCAACGCAATGCGCAGCCCCGCCAGCACCCCTCGAAAGTTTCTCGTACTTCGAGGATCTCAGCCCAGTGGAAGAGCAGCCGCATCTCTCGAACTCTGATGGAAATGAGGCGCTCGCTGCCGATCGCAGATGTGTTTCACTGAAACCGTGGGGGCTAGAACAAGTAAACTGCGGGAAGTTCCCGCTCCCAGGAGACGGTATACGGCAACATCAACAAATCCTCAGACCGCTCGTATCCAACTGGAGGGACTCCAGGCCCTTCTTGAAATATCATCCATCGGGAGGAGCCATGTCTCTCCGGGGCTGGATTTAGTTCTACCGATTTTTCCTCCTGCTAGAGCGGAACTTGCCCGAGTTGTCGTTGGCTTTTATTTGGCCGTAAACACCAGGGGAGGTCTGCTCAGTCCTTAATTCACACCCGCTGCTTCAGCGCGAGCAGTGCTCGCTGCTGTAGCTGCTCTTATCTTCTGTTCAATCTATCTACATATATCTGATATAAATCTTGTACAGCACTGCCGCTCCACCGTCTGATCACCGGTCATCGGGCCCGTGTAACCGAGGGCCAACGCCTGGTCGGAGGAGATTTCTGGCGATTTTTGCCAATGCCACCGCCGGCCGCTGCTGCTCTTCTTGAGAACCGTTCAATGGATAACTTCGATCGAGATTTGCATATTGACGTTTCTGAGAACAGTGTTCACGGCCCAGGTGCTGCTGATGCACATGATCCACTTCGGCAAAGTTTACCAACAAATCACTGCTGAACACCCCTGGTTGTTGTTGTTGTGGCGGCAGGAGCTCGGCAAGCGAGCCGGCGAGCCCATGCGAGCGGCCCGACTGAGGCTCCGCGGAGAAGCGCGCGAGATGCGACGCTTCGTTCAAGTGAACAATCGGGCGAGCGTGCCACTAGCATGCGGGCCGGGTCTTGTCACATTGGCACGGAAAAGTCGTCGTCAGAGCTCAGGATGAGCTTCGTTGCAGGGACGGCGACACTTCTCGAGGGACTCACTAAATAACGAACCGATGTGGGACTTGAACGTTTGTAAGAAAATCGATCCGGGGAAGAACGACAGGAGAATAAACGCTGACCTCTTGTTGAGCCGGTTTCCCTTGCAACTAGCGGTGCTGTGTGATGTGTCTCGTTAGACTTGGTTCACCCAACAGAAACCGATTTTTCTATCAGCCGGCTCGTCATCCCCAACATGGAATCTTCAACCACGATGAAATTGCTCACCACAAAGGAACGCAATCATTGATCTCGGGGTTCAGAAGAGAATCGCCGAAGGTAGTCGAAACTGCTCTCGGTTGAGCTTTTGAGTGCGGGACCCGGTCCCGAATCGTCGTGATACTTTTCACGCTGAATGGCGCAGTTTCTAAGCTTCCGGGACATCTCGAATATTGGTAAGTTATCAAATAGCTGTCTGAGATCCAACTGGGACTGTGAATTGAGTCACTAGGGATCACTTCACTGCGCCGAAGGCTTCGACCCCGAGCTCGACTGACCACGGATACCCGACTGCGGCAACTTCCAGGGTTCGGATGCAATTTCAACTGCTATCGCTTCGACGTTGGTCGGTAAAATATTCAGATTTAACGGTTTCGGGTCCTCCCACCCCTTCCCCTTCTCCCCCTTAACCGGGTCGCCAGCATCGTCCGAAGTGTTCGAAATTGAATCAGAGCTATCGGTCGTCCCTCCAAACAGGGGCTCGCTTCCCATGAAATGGCTTCAAACTTTTTCACGCTTTCCGTCGACACGCAGTCAGTCGCTCTAAATGATTATAGGGCGAGAAAATTCGACGGATAAATCAACACGGCCGTCCTTCTGCAGTCAGTCCAGTCAGAATTTCCGGCAACGGCGGAGGACGAAGAAGAGGAGCAACAAACTCTCTGGCGGGAGGAAAACGATCCTGGGAATTCCCGAGATAGGGAACGGGAAAAACGAAAGTGAATAAACAAGAAGAACATTGGCGGCGTCGTTAGCACACGTGTTCGAGCGTTCGATTCGGAAAGTATACCTTCGCCTTCTCGGGCACCGCTCCCGCGACGCGCGTCGTATCTCAGCAAGTTCAAACGGCTCTCCTCTCTGACACGTTCAACTCCGGGCGAATCGTTTGATCCATATGAGCCGCTTGCGCCTTTGGACGTCAAGGTCCAGCTCTACATCTCGCCGCGTAGTTTGTCTCGGTAGTTAGCTGTTGTTACAGCACTCGTGTGGCAGGAGCCTTGGCGTCTCTCTATCAGTCAGGGTCATGTGACGTTTTGGCCAGATGCAAATTTCATGGGGCCAGAGTCGGCGGTTTGAGAGCCTGGCTTGTGGCTGGGAATCCCGCATCGACTGTTCACAGATCGGCTCATACATGCGTGCGTTCAACGTGCGTCAAGGCATCCGGCTGCTCATCGCGACCGCGAGTGGCGATACCTCGACCAGCGACATCAGACCCTCATCTGCATTCTCGGCGCCTCGCAGCGAACCTGACCAATCGTATGTGGTCCGCGGCGCACTTCATTAGAGAGTTAGCTTCAATCGATTGACGTTCGCGTCGGAAACCTTTTTCCAGAAACAGCTCGCTGCAGAGATTTGACGCAGACGCTGAGCTCGCCCGAGCTGATAGCGAGCAGTGAGCTCCGAATCTTTGTCACATGTGGACTTTCTCGGAAGGCGGACGACCGACAGACATACATTCGCAATGAATTAAGTTCGATTCGTGAGAAAGTATTCTTGACCTCCTCATCATGCAATCGCATGACGCATTGAACATTGTGAAAAGTCTGCCGTCGCATGACGTTGAACGGGATAGAGTCGACGCACTCTTCTCAAAGTCTCAAAGCAGCACACCACACGATGCGCGCTCAATCCCTGCAGAGAGAACAGAGTTAGCACAAAGTCCGTTTCCAAGACCGCGTTCTCGAGCGTCCGTTACAACAAGCGACCTTCATGACGTCACTTCCTGCTACCTGGCGACATCGACGAGGGCGGCGACGTAAAAGAAGCTTGGCAGCTGAATATGGCGGCGCAGCGACTGCTGCTGGAGGCCATGGCTTTGACGGAGCGGCGTGGTGCCTTCTCTTTTTTTTTTACAAAGTATCGCTTTCTCACATGGAGCCTAACGAACTAGCTGACTGAGTGGCGGAATGGACGACCAGCGCAGACTTCTCACCTCCCGGCTGCTCCTGCGCTTTGCATCTATGTCAGAAGATATGCCATCCGTATCTGTTAAGCACGTGTACGGTGTCCTTGGCCTGCAGTTCTGGCCTTTCAGGTGCCCGTTGGAGCTCTTCTCTCTTCTGGTCGCATGCATACTTTCTCTCTAGCTGCCGGAGGCGAATGCTCGTTCGCCTCTTGGAAGCGTAAGACGAGAGCACCAACAAACAGACGTGTGCTTCCATCGAGCGGAAGATAACACGGACCGTGAGACGAAAAGATTGAGAAGCGTTCAGCCCGGGATCAAGAATATCTCACGTGGCGGGTCCGCTTTGAATCTAGTCTGTCCCCTCTTGGGAATCTCAATCCGGAGTCTTAGTCCCGATGGGAGCAGCGCTCTCGGCGGATCCCTCCCAAGGAGAACGGAAGAGTCAAAAGCGATTATCCAACCAGAGTCGAACGCGAATCGTTCGGGAACGGTTACTCAGCTCTCCGGATCCTCTCGTGTTGACCAACTTTGATGGCCGCATGCGCAACTTCACCCCGGTGCCAAAAGCAGAACGTCGACAGAGATAAGGAACCTATCAGAAATCTTCTATTTTTATTCCATTCGCTCTAATCAGCTAGCCCTAGAACGTTTCCTCGTGCTGACAGACGAAATCGCACGCCCAGCGCCAGCCATGGAAGCTCGCGCGGACCAAAAGGAACCACCTGAGTCCAGTCCGGGTATTCTTCACTCATCCTGAACCAAGTTGGTACGCATCTCGAACACGTCTTCAGGAGACAACTGCAACCCGTTTGTCAGGGAAGGCACCGAATTCATTGCTCCTACCGCCGATCGACGACCATTCCTTCGACCTCCAAGCTCTTCTTGTTAGACAATTTCTTCCGAGAAACAGAACGATCCAATATTATGGTCAGCGAAGAGTTTCGGATCGAACCAGCATATTTTTAACAGCGTGAATCATTCGATTTTTCAAAACCAAATCTCGCTTCGAACTACGTTTCAATTATCTGATTTGAGAAAAGTGATTTCTCTGCTCGTGATATTATACATCGATCATCGCGAACGAAAATATCCGCCGAAGAGCGGATCGTGCAAATGCACGAAAATCCCGATCCATTCACTCGATTCCATAGGTACTCTGATGGAATAATCCGTATTTTTTCCTCCAGGAATCCGGGGTAATTTCTCAGAATCGATCCGTTCGGCAACCGGGATCGAGGAAGTATAAAATTTGAATCCATCCACGGAAGAGACGCAACGCCATTCTACAGCGGGTGGTTACCCTGGACTATGATCGCGTCGTGACCTATATCGCTGATGTGGCTACTCCAAGAGCAGCCTCGTCATACCGAGCCGACTCGTTGGATACATTGTTCCCAAGTTGGCAAGGTAAGCCAAGCAACAAAGGCCGCTTGTCATCGGAGTACGTCTGCGCGTCCGCCCGAGACCCAGCCGCCAGGAGGGCTCGTTTCCTTCCAGCCGGCGAGCCAGTCCGCGGCTCACAAGGTGATCACAGGGTGGCGTCCGTCTGTCAAGTGGATCGATTAGATTCCGAGGCGGCGGAACACTGTTGTTATTCAAATCGCGCTCTCGATCTAAATCTCTTCTGCCTCTTCGATCGCCAGCAAAAGCGCGGCGTTTTCTCATGCGCACTTCTTCTTGTGTCCACCGTCGTCGCCGAGCTAAGCCCGCGAAAGTCTTGTCGTCGGCAGGCAAAAATCCTCGATATCAACGTGATAAAAAATTCCAGCGCTGTATTGTCTTTTGGAATCGGAACTTGTCGCGTCGTTGATGTTTGACGAAGCTTAAAAAATCGAAATAGAGTTTTTAGCTTTTCCGTTGAGATGCGTAGCTCGTTGGAAGCGCGCGCGGGGGATGTTTTCGAAAGCTGGCGCAACAGGCCTGGAAGTTCGGCGCCCACTTTTCTTCTTGGTTTGGCTCTTTTTGAGGGACGAGAATAGTTTCGTCAACAGGATTTGCTCGACTGTATCCGTGTTGCGGGGTTGATGATCTATTATAGCTTTCCTATTTCTCTGTTTCTGCCTGAACGAGCGGCTCTAGTGACTTTGGCTCGACGCGGTATCCGTCCACTAATCGCGGTCGATCCCAATCGATGGCACTGCTGAAAGGAATAGTGGTGGCATCGCAGCGCTCACGGCTCTACGGACGTCAGAACCAACCACAGAACCCGCGGCGGGGATAGGCAACGCCGCCGTTGGGCACCCCACAGACAGACAGCGAAGTCACGAAAAAGATTTTTCAAGGAGCAAATATCTTGGGTGCGCCTCTCAGTCTTCGAAGACTTCTGATCGTTTTCACCGGATCTCAGTGAACGCGAGACAGAAGGAGCAACTGTCTTCTTCGAGAGTTCCTCCGCTTTGTCTAGCGTTTCTACTTCATTTGTTGAGCCCGATAATCTCGAGAATAATTCATTTTCCGTTGTGGCCGAATTCCACTCCGACTCAGCGAGTTTCATCCCTCAACAGGCAGTTCTGACACGGAAGGGAGGCCGAGAACGATGGAGGTGTTTCGGGAACGGAACTTTCGATTTCAATCGGCGCCTTTTTTCACGGCGTTACGCAACCTTACTCGGAATTGTCATGTCAATTGTGACGATGTTGTCGTCGGTTTTGTTGCCTCACCTCGCTGGTTCTGCCTCGGAACCGTCGGAAACGGACGAGTCTCTGATTCAGTCTTTCGACGGAGACGACTGCCTCTCGTGTTTACACAGAACGCGTTGAGTAAACTGTTTTTCACGGAAGTTTCACAAGGAGCTACCGATCCCAGTCGCCAGAGAACGGAATTTCCAACTCATTTCGTCCAACGAGAAACTATTCGACAGTGTCAGTCGACCACTCCTCAGTTGATTTTACGAGGCTGATGCCTCTACGTGAACCGAATGAGAACACTCTTCTCGAGATTTTATACGATACTTCTGCTGTTAATCAGGTCGCTCCAATGGAGCAGAATACCACCTTGAGTCGAATAACAAAGGGAACTGGGAGTTCTGACGTATGTGGACCTCCATCCGACTATTGGAACGTTTTTCGCGGATTTTTGTTCAGAATCTCGAGAGACAAAAACGAGGATCCCTCAAGAGCCTGGAGCCCGGTGGTGATGATATCGTCGAATTGCTGTTTCCCTATTCGTGCCCGCGACCCTTCGATCAGCCTCCCCTGTTTCGAGAAGTCTTTTCCGTCAGCGAAACGAGGATATATCCCCCGTTCTCTCTGGTTGTGTTGTGCGCCGCAGGAAAGAGATACGCTTCACACTCAAACGGTATTCAAATATATCTGGGAACCGTTTGATTCTATCCACTGATCTAGAGTTCTGCCGCGCTGCATGAACGCTCGCGCATGTGAACACAGAGAGAGAAAACTGCCGTCGCCAGACCAGAGAAAGAGCCTTCACCGAGCGTTCGGACAAACGGATTTATAGATACATACGAAGAAAAGGGTGTGGACGAGGGGCGCCGTTTTCCAGGAGCATTGTACCGCGCAGCACATAAACACTGTGAGATTATTTCAATGTACGCACCAGCTCTGGGAAAGGCTGCGGCAGAAGCGAGCGTGTTGATAAATGCTTGATACTCTCAATTTCGTTCTTTTTTCTTTCCCGTTCATTATCATTTAGAGACCAACCGTCCGAGTCTGGTCGTCGTTGGTTTCACCGAGAGCAGTCGAGCAGTGGACGCAGAGTCAAGCTCAGGCACCCTTGCTTCGGATTCAGCTTCAAATCCAGAAGGCACAGACAGTTGCTGCGACCAGTACCACTCCTCTATGAACGAAAAAAAACGGGTTGCCACTCTTTTTTCTTATCGGCCTCTTAAGCGGGCAGGGCACGCTGCGCGTCTGTATCTTCTTCTCGGCGGATTCTCCCCTGATTGTACATATCTTCTCGTTTTTTTTTTCTCCTCACTGGTTCGAATTCCAAGGCCACGCAATCGGAGTCATTCTGATTCGCGAGTTATAATCGGGAATAAATGTGCGAGCGGGTGTGAAGCTTGGGGAGCGCCGGCCGTGGGCCTGTGGAGTTTTCCCAGGACCGGGGTCCTGCTTCTGATCATTCGCCACGAAAAAACTCATGCCTCGAAAGGACACTTCTCGGGGTTCTTTGTTGACCCATTCCCCGTTCGATGAGCGGAGTCGATTCTGTCGTGGAAATCTGCCGGCGCAGAGTCTGAAAGCCATGAGTGGGAGCTCTCTCGCTGCTTCCGATACGTAGTGTGACGTCACTCCTGGGAAATGGAATGAATAGCGCATCTTCCTTCGGGAAGAATAGGCGTGCGCTCCCCCAAAGTATCGGGTCCGGGACGGGAACAGATTCCAGCCGTGGAATGTAATCCATACACGACGGCCGTCGGAGCGGATTGGAACCTACGTCGAGGCCCCGCTGCCGCGAAGAAGGAAACGCAGCCTAATCGATGAAGACAATAGGGCCGAATAGTCCCACTGGAACGGCGGCACAGCGAGAAATCGCCAGAGTGGGCATTTATCGAGTGTGACTTTAGCACGTGTGTGCGGGAGACTCGGTGGGTTTGTGCGTGCTTACTTGCGCGACTGAGCGAACAGGCGACCTTTGTACCTCGCTTTGACGCATTCTCGAGCTGGTCGGCTTGTCGGCCAAGAGCATCACGGCTCAGCGGGCTAGATAGCCGTCAAAGTCGCGGAGTAAGACAGCGAACGAGAGTATCTACTCTTGCCGACCCACCCAGCGCACCGAACATGCAACCAATGATTCCCTGAATATTCGAGACGAGAAGAAGTACGTTCACGGGATTCGAACGGGAGGGACTCTCAATCGTGGAGAGAAGCCAGGGAGTCCGGGGCGATTGAGAATTGTTGAGAAATGGATGAAGGACAGGGCAGGAATTGATCATCTTACGCGAGCAAGTTCGCGGAATCGGTGTCGGTTCTGTTACAAAGGTTCCGACAGGGCAAACCGGAACTTTCGGATTATCGGCGAATGTAACAACAGGACGTTTGGGACGGCGAACAATGGTCTGCTCTTTGCGTCATCTCGGCGAATACTCAGTGGGACCGCCACTTTGCTGTGAACTCCAACCGATGGCTGCTCTCCAACGTAGCTCGAAATACCTTGGCACTCGAATCGAAAGATAACAAGAGATTTTCACTGCATATCTCCCGATGAATTCCCATCTCAGGCGCCAAGCCAGGCGCTTGACCAGCTGAGGAATTCCATCTCTACGATAAAAGTTGTCACTTTTCTCCAAGTCACTCTTCCTGCCTCTCTCGCTTTGTAGAATACATTTCAGTGGCCGGGACAACTGAACGTCAACGGAAAAAAATGTCGGGTACCGATGATAGCAGCTACATGCTTTTGTTGTGTATACAATATCGTCGAAGATTGCTGTTGCCGTGGAGTCGATCGTCAAACGCTGCGAGTCACTCAGAGTGAATCACTGCTCTTCGACAGCAGGAAAAAGAATGAATGAATGACCATGCGATGTGAAGGAGCGGAGACGATAGCTTGATTATTACAGTCATTTCGGGAGCGGACGAGCCATTGGAAGCTGATATCGGAAACTTGGAGCCCATTAGTCCTAACTACACTGTAGTTCGAAGCACGGCGGAGGAAAACGAGAAAAAAAAATGTTGACAAGATCGGAAAACCGTCGTTTCCCCGAGCCCCGGATGTCACGAAGCTTCCATTCGGCGAATAACGGTAATAACGGACTTGCTGGACAAGAGCCGCGCTCATCTCGAACAAATCCGAGACTAACCTCGCCCCCGCCGAGGACTTGGGATGATAGCCGCACATGCCTGATCATGGTAGATGATTTCAAGGAGCGCAACGCTTTCGTGTCCGAGGAATGAGCTCATGGTGACGTCAGATTCTCTCAACAGAAGCAACACGTTGTATGTTCTCGCGCTGATCTGCTCGTCGGTTCATCCGATGTTGTTGTTGTTGGTTTGTTTTCAGGGTTACCGGTTCATCCCCGGGCGGATAATGACTCCGGCGCCGTGAATGTCCTTTCTCGAAATTCCGGTTTCAACTTTCCGCGAACTCACCTCAAGCCGTGGGTGCCTCCTCAAGTGGCAGAGGTATCGCGTTAGGTGGCTACTGGTAGTTCGAATTCTTCTCATGACTGGGCGCGTCGTTATTGCCTTTGTTTTATTACACACGACTCCTCTTCCCAAACTTGCCGCGTCGAACATTCGTGGTGAGTCTGCTACCGATGCTGGCGTGCTCCGCAACCGGGCGGTGAATTCGCTTCAATCTGCGCATGGATATCGAGCAGACCTAGCGTTGGAGCTCTTGTCTCTGCCGATTGATCATCAACTACCCAAGGTCTCGAATGAGTTCCTCCAAACATTCTTATCTTGATAACGAAATCACAGGCAAAGAGAAGATGCAGGACATCAGTCGGACAAGCCCATCGAAGGCACGAACCGGGAGAAAATTCGACGCTAATAATAATAAGAGCCGTCGTGCGACAGAAGATATAGGGAACGACTCTTGGATTCTAGGGCAACTCCAGAACTGAAATCACAATTTTACACTCCCTTGAGCACCCGGGCGCCTATGGATCATCTCCAGCCATCGTCCTCTTCGAAATTTTCAGGATCCAGTGGATGTTACAATTCATATGAGCAGTGCAGGAGTCTTGAGTGACTTCCACGGAGCTACGACTTCATCCAGTCCTGAACCGAAGGTTCCCCTCGAGCATCCATTCCCTCGAACGGAGAACGACTCAGATCCGAAATCGTCGCTGGATCCCTATGCAGCTCGAGTGATTCTTGTGACGACTTCTGTTCAAAGACCTGATGTACATATGTATAGTTGAAATTCGTTCCCTCGTTGGATGTGCTAACAAGTTCACTACAAAGTCGATGAAGAACAATGTGGGACGCTGTCGAAAGTCTCTGGAGTATTTTCCGAAATGACTTTTGGGAATCGGCTTTAAAGTTAACTCGGAGCTGTATGTTCCGCGACGCCGTATATCCAGGTACCCGTGGCGCCCCCTAGTGGGGCAAATATCGTTTCCGTTCTCCAACACTCGGTTTCCACAGCATCTGGATAGGCATCGTGTGACTGTATCGAACAGTCCTTCCAACAGAGTTATCTCCTGCCAGAGAGGAGTTATGTTTGCATGCGAAACAGAACAACGAGGAACGGTGGTCGCAACTCGCTGAGCGATGGCACGATTCGCATGGATCTATCTCCGGCCATCGCTGACGACTTTCCCAGCGAGCTCGGGCCGAAAGTTTCGAAAGCTTGACGGAGCGATTGACGGCGAGGCAACAAAAAAAAAAAAGAAAACACCGAACAAAGCTTCCTTGGTATCACAGACGTCACTCGTTGCACCATAACGAGAGAAGACGAGTCCATTGGATTTTAAATATGCATCTTCTTAATGACGTTTAGATTGCCTGGAAGCGGTCGACTCTGGATGAATCAAGCGGCAGCCGACCCGGGACCGAAGCGACGAAGCGACCGATCAAGCGAGCGAGAAACTCAGCAACTTCACAGTGGAACTCGAGAGCGAACTGGGAGAGATCGAGCAGCAGGTGGACCCTTCCCGCGTCGACTTCACCATCAAGATTGTCATTTCCATCGTCATCAACTGCAGCGGTGGCCTCGCTGTCCAAGTTTTCAGCCTGGTCGGGGCTCGGGACGAGGAGCATTTGAAGGGCGATCACAAAAGCGAACTTCGGTCCAGGGGGACCGACTGACGTTCGGTCGCGACTTTCTGTCTGCCTACGACGACAATGCTCGCTCCGCCGTTTTTCAATGTAGTTGATAGCTGTGTTCCGCTGGGCATGTTGGCTCCTTACAAAGCCAGCTTCGCCGCAACCAATGCCATCAGAGGCATCTTACGCTAACCATCATCAAGCTCCTCGACTGACCACATTCGAGTTGGCGGAAGTAGCAGAAGCCGTTTCGTATTGTCCGAACTCGCCGCGACCGAAGCATCGGTTGTTGAGTTACAGACGGCCATTAGCTGTGACGATTCCGTTGAGGATCGATACAGGAATCGAATGGTTATCCCATCGTTTTTCTCTCGCTCATTGTTGGAGGGTCACTATAGCGAACCCGAACACTCCATTTCCTTGTGCCACATGCGAAACCCGGCTTAACCGCTCTGAGAAGAGGCAAATATGTACACTCGCAGATGAGTATCCATCGCCGCATTTGGGCAACACCAACGTCGATTGTTGGTTTCTCGGAATCTCAGCTCACGACACGGGCAACGACTCCGACAACAGAAACAACACCGGTGAAGGAATCGGCGATGCCAGATGCGCCGAAACTGAAATGTGTAATGTGTCAGAAAACAGTGACTGATTCGATTGTTTTTTTTTTGCTTTCGATAGCGTCCCCGGCGTTCATGGCAGCTAGTCCTCGGTCGCCGAGCGATGGGTCGGTCGGCAACTTTCTTCTGGCGCCGATGCTTGGGCGTTGTTGTTATCGAGATTGCTGAGAATGACACAGAAAGTTCTGACGCCCATTTCCGCGGCTTTGTTTAGCTCTCGCCGAATTCCGCCGTCTCTGAAAACCCACCGAATCTATCTTGCTCGAGAAGACGCCGGCCGATTTCAAGTCGGGCATGCCTGCTATCCGACTGGAAGAGCAAATACAGCGATATTGTAGATTGGTTTACCGACGGACAATGTTTTATTGATCGAGCTCTATCAAGTGTGCATTCTTCGCCAGCAACGTGCCAACGAGATCCCATCCCGATATTTGTTTGTTTATTCGAAAATGCGCCATTTAAAACGAGGTTGTGTAACGCGCCACGTACGCCGAGGAACGGAGCGTTTCGATCGCATTATGGGGTAAACGACATTTCACACGGTTTTCTCTCCATTTGTTATTCCTTCGCGTCGTTTCCATTTTGATCGTTTCAGGTCGATAATCCAATCCTAGCATTTCCTTGGCAGCTTTCAGAGAAAAAAAAACGAGATCTGGAATGAAGATGCACAGCCTTTCCGATGCGCTGGCAAGCGCTCGCTTTCTTGTTGACCGAGGAATGGTTTATATCCAATGATTTTGGACAATGCGTCATGATTCGTGTATTTTGAGCTTGCGAGAGGATTCCAGCCCACGGTCTGATTTATCATCTGTTACGTGATGTCCTGACAGAGATATGCTTACATTTTATCGGATAACAAGTGCCATTCACTCAGGATCCCTCCACTGCTATTTCGAATAATCTGATGGATGTCGAAAACAGTTCCATTTGATCGAGGTCACCTGTGAAAGCTCGACGATTGCCGTGACTATCAATATCATCAGCCAACAATGGAAAGTAACAATAGTTACCACGATCAGCAATCGTCTGTTTCGTGAAGTGGTTCTGAGCCGAAAGTCCACGTGATCGAGGCTGTCCTCTCCTCAGAGGTTTCCGGGCACATGGCGGGGTGTCGGAGACACGATCCTGAAGGGAATGAGACCCAAGAAAATCTCGGATTCCCGGAGAGGAAGCGTGGGCGCTAGGGATCGAACCCGCGGCCAACGCCCCGATCGCCCTTACGAGAAAGCGTCACGGTGATTCTGAACGAGTCCACTCGATCATTTCGGCAGCACTGTAGTGTTCACAGTATGCTCGTCTCGACTGCCTTCGGATGAAGGCCTGTGGCAGCGAACCACGGCCCGAACTGTCGCGACCCGTGACAGTCGATCGGCTACCAAGCTCGTCGGTTGTCGAGTTGGAATGTTGTAGACCGATTGTGAGCTTTTGTTGATACATCGTGAAAGCCGCAGCTCGACACTTTTGCAAGCAGTATGGACAGTGGAGAGGCGGGAGAGCAAAAACTAGAATTACAGGTTATCAAAGTGGCGGCCGCGAAAACAGCCAGCTTGCGAGGCACGAGCGAGCGAGTCGGATCCAACGGCGGCGTCTGGAAAAGCCACGAGCCGGAATATAGGCCGAAGGTGGTGGTTGGCCCACTCGTTCACGCGACAGCTTGCTTCTGTTTGATTGCAAGAATCTTCGATTTTTCTCCAACAGATGGACGAAACCACAGAATTTCAGATCCAATTGTTAATTCTGGCAATCGGGTTTCGGCGGCCGCCGTCCTCAGACGCGACGCTTCTCAGAGCCTTTGGCGCTGTCTAGGTGTCGTCATCCTTCAAGTGCTACAGCCCCGTCTTCCGAGATCAATCGCCACTGGCTGCAACCACGGATACCAGAAGCTGGAAGCCAAGAGTGATTCAAAGCTCGCAGGTAAAATCGCGCACCGAACTCCAAGAGGAGAGAGCGGTTGAACGGACGGTCGTCGCAACCAAAGTCACCGCCAGTGACCGGAGACGATATATACGGTCGCTCGTTGTGGCCGTCTTGCTCGAAAATTGGCTTGTTCCGTTTATTTCAAGCCAAACAAGCGCCTCGATTGTCCGTCAGGCCTTTTTCATTCGGCATTGGGCAGAACTTCTGCCGACCAATATTACACACACAAACACACAGCTTCACAATTGGACGCACACACAGATCGCTTCACTCCCACCGCAGTGAGCACGTGATCGGGCACGATCGCACGCCACAGCGTGCATCAAGGAGCATAAGATTCAGGAGAGAGGGAAATATTTATTTCTCAACTAACAGCCGTGAAATCGATTGAGCGGAGGAAGCTCAAAAGAAATTTGACGCCAGGGGAGTCGCCAAAAAGCTCTCCTCAATTTCGAAAACTTCAGGACGCAGTCCGGGCTCGACCGTCGAGTTTTTGTACAAGCCTCGGAATCGCGTGGGTTTCCTGCGATTGTCCGGAAGAACTCGATCTCATTTCTCGGTTCAGGGAGCCGGAGCTGTCAAGGCCTCAAACTCAGGTCAATGAACTCAGGATAGTAGCAAAAACCAGGACGACGGAGGCATCGCACGGATCCTGAATAAGGAGACTTGCCACACGGAAGACGTGACGCAACACTGATGTTGTAACCGCCACGGCACAACAACGCCGATGTCGCAACATCAAACTAACAACGGAGGGCCTCGGAGATCGAATTACGATCGACGGCAACGTTGACAACGACGTCGGAAACGGCAACCGCAACTATTGGGAAGTCAACGTACGAGGCGCACACGTCTGAATTATTGATAATCACTCTCGTACAAACTCGGTCCAATCATATCATCAGTGTCCGAATAAGAAAGAAATTGCGTTCCGACAATAAATGAGTCTAATCATCTCGAACAGTTTTGTCTACAGCCAGGTATCCTCGCTGCTCCAGATGGCCCTTCCGAAGACTTTCGTCTCTCGCTTGCAGGAAAATCAGCAGCAGCGCTGGAGAGAAAACCTCGTCAACGCTATTTTCTGTGACGGGATGCAGCGCGATCGACCGTTCTTCGAGTTACGGACACTTCGTCGGGGTCATTTGTCTTCTGATCCTGACGCTTTTTTCTTCAGTGTATCTCCAGTCTCCGGCTTCGTATTTATGATTTGTTCTGAGCATGTCTCGCTAGGGAGCTCCTCACACTCGAGTTTTCTGCGGCTTTTCTGCCGAATCTCGAAGAAGTCACGGCATGATGCAGAGCTAGGGCCCCTCAAGGAACGCTGTCGAGTGCGCCCGGAATTTTCATGTTGTCAACGGTGGACACAGGTCGGAAAGCGGACCTCCAACGCTCCTGTGGATCCGAAGCTCGCGTAGGGCTGCTCGACACTGCGGGAGATGCTGCCTTTCAGAGTTCCATCCTGGCTTTTTGAGTTTCGGATACATCTTCGGGTTTGGCCGACGGCATTTTCGATTTCCTCGCGTTTTTTATTCTCTTTGATTGTCTCGACGAGAGCTGCCCTTCTAAATGGGAGAAGCATTCGCGTCGGTCGGAGTAAGTTTTTCGATTCCCCATTGGCAGATCATCAGTTTCACGAGCTCGCCCGTTGTCTGGTAGAGCCAGCCAGCTAGCGGCCAGGCAGGCGGCCGTCTGATTGGCAACAGGAGCCAAGAAGATCAGACAACTGATTAATTATGATGGAGATTGATTTATAGATAGATCGATCAGAAATATGAATCGTCTTACTCACCGGGAATGCCGAGCAGTGGCTGAATTGGTGGAGGGATCTTTCAATCTGACCGCCACTATCTAAATAAAACGTGAAAAGGACGTTAAATCAGACTTCCCGGCATCCATTTGAGTAAAATGAATAATGACTTCCAATGGACAGAGATGTTTGTCTACGCGCCGCAATGGCGTTCCGGGTGCTTTCCCAGGTTAAATACCGAGCGAAAGAGGTATGAAATGTTTCAGATGTTCACCTTCCATGGCGGCTCCAAATTTCAAGTCCATTTAATGGAGCGGTCGTTTCGGTTGCGGCCAGCCTATGCGATTCGAGATCTCGACGAGAGATACATAGACATAGGCTTGGGAGTCGCTTGTTCGTTCGTTCGATCCACATCTTCGAGAAGTCAAGAAGAGATGCTCGAACGGAAGATTCCAGGCGATGGATCGGTGTTGGATCGCTGGCTCCGCTCAACAACATAGCCAGGAGCTACGATTCCAGACGGGGATGTACGCTATCGGCGGATCGCCTCCCCGAATTTAGAGAGCTCGACAGCAAACTTGGAGCGAAAGGAAGAGATAACACCCGGGATAGCATGCGCCGTGGCCATCACTGTGCCCGTTTTCTTTGTGAGTTCTCCCGCAGCGATACCGGTTCACGATCGCGGAGGCTAGAAACACTGAAGCGGGACAACTGTTCAGGATGATTGTGCCTAAACGAACAGAAACTGGCCTCGGCTGGACATGGGGATCTTATCGAGCTGACCGGCTGCTCGGTCGGCCGGTTGCTTGGTTACTCTAAATTTGTTCCCCACAAATAGCCCGCATTCATTTTGCAGCATCAAAACGGACCCATGGAATGATCGACCGGCGGCCGCTCGGTCGACTGGACGCCGTTTGCCGCGCTCCCTCCCTTTCTCTGTCTGACTTGAGGTAACCCCGAGCAATAACGAATCAAGATATATCACCGCAGAGAAGATTTGTAGATATATCGGGCCAGAGCGTCCGACTCTCGGCGCAATATTGATTCTTGACCGAGTCGATCACGAGATCCACTTCGGTCCAGCTTAGAAATCATGAGTGTGCGTTCCGTTGGTGATTTGGCTCGACAGATGCAACGGGAACATCTCGACCTTGAGAATCCCGCAGTGTTCCCCGCGATTGGAACTCTCGTTCAATCAGACCCGGGAAGGCGTAGGATTGGTCCCGTGGACGAGTTCTCACTTTAAAGCCCCAACCTTTCGGCCGGTTTCCGGTCTCTGGGCCAAAATGAGTAGACGTCCACTGTCGCAATCTAGGTTGAGCGTATAAGTTCGAAGAGTCAGAATAACCATCTCCAGTTCGTGGAGCGGCCAGGCCGGGAAAATTGGGCAACTGTCCGGCGATTCGCAAACAATGAACGGGTTGTCCAGGATCCAGCAACGTCTCAACAGAAACGTACATCGGATCTCATCGTACGCCCTGGAGGAGCCATGCAGGGCGCCATGAGAAAGTAATGGTCTCCGAACACAGTATCAAGCACACTGGCAGGGTTGCGACTTCGGCAATTTCCTCATTCAGCCATCCCTATCATGAAAAGCGCGTTCGCGTCTGGATTTCCTCTCAATTACCATCAAATCGGTCCTAACAAGCCGTACGCCAAACGAACAATGAGCAGCACTGGTGGCGGCCACACATAATACGATTCTACAACAGCAGTGGACCTCCTCAGGACGAAGACCCTCGCATTTCCCGAAGGTCGTGCAAGCAGGGTCCTTCAACCTGGGGCCAGGCCCAGAATGCCGCTGCACTAGGACAGAGCATTATACAGAGGCGGGGCGTACCCGTCCTTGTGGCCTGCCCAATGAGTGGTTGGCTGAAAGACAATCGAGACGACTCGAAGCGTTGCCTGGAAGCGCTCGTTCGTTCGCTGTGTGGCTGAGAACGAGATTCGCATTCTGTCTTCTCGCGGCTCGAACTCGCGCTCTCATGGGGACAGTCCTTGTTAGCTGGACAACGGCGTACAGTATGTATATATAGCGGTAGAGATTGCCGAACCACCGCAGACCTAGAACAGAGCGAAATTTGGGTCGCTTTCCAGTAGTCATGTAAACTGGTGGCGAACTTGGCGGAAGGCGGGAAGGAACGAAACCGCCGGGAACAGGGATCCCAGTGAACCCGATTCACCTGGGGAGTCCACAATTGGAATACCCTGGAACGAACAACGATGATGGCATCGCAAGCAACACATCGGAAGGAATTATAGTTTGAGGTACCGTCGAGAGGGTTTTACGGAACAGCTTGTTGATCGTTGCTCTCTCGAAGCTTCTGAGAAACGAGCTTCCTCATTATGTTTGTGCTTGCTGAATAAGTGTTTTATTGCTCTAGCTGCTGACGATTCTGCTGTTCTCTGAGCCTCTGGTTGTGTCGCTCCGATCAGCTTATGAAGCAACAGCTCACATCCATTCTGAGGGAGTCGCATTGGAAGTGGCCAATTACCGGTAACAAATGATCGAATTATCAAAATTACGAAGAGAAGAAGACGAAGTCGCATCCACAATCAGTGTTTGCTATCCGGGACAGGTGGATGGACGGACGGATGAACCTCAAAACAAAAATCGAATGAACGGTCGAACGAATGAAGTTGGATGGACACGCGACGAACGGTTGCGTCGGTTGGTTTCAATTTTCGACGTCATGAACGGAAAGTGCTCATCTGATTCACGTAATCACTCTTCCCGTATCATTTCTACGCCGCATTTATTCGACTTCCCTCGAACTAATTCCGATAGCTACACCATTTAACTCAAGCTCACTCGTGTCCTGCGATCGCATCTCGGTTCCCGAATCGCTAAGATGCAGCTCGACTCGGAGAGAGGGTTTTAGAGCCGATTCTCAAGAGTACCGTTGTAGTTGAGCGGGAGAATCTCACCCGGTCTCTAAACGCGTGCTTCTTGAATTCTTGACTCTTTCTCCCCACCTCTCGGAGCGAATATAGTGAACCCCGACCTCAACACAGTTGATGGACGATAGCGTAGATGAATTCCTCCCCCAATCTACATGGGGTTCGGGTCATGAATTCTGATACGATGGGAGGACGCTCTTGAATCGCGCCAAATTACATTTGAACAAATTATTGAATGTGAACCGAGATTTTGTGCTTGCGCTACGCTCCGAGATTCGCTCATTCTTGGAATCATCTATGTACAGTGGTTCCAACCTTCGATCACCTCTTTCATAGATCTCTCGTCGACGCTTTTTTTTTTCGGTGAGAGCATGTCGAACTGCACTAGACACCATCCCCATCTCTTCGGAGGAGCCCGTTCTCCGAGAGATTCACCGCTATTGCTGAAAAATTGACGTCGAGAGCAGCAATACACCGCGGTCCAGGGCCGTTTTCGCTGTAGTCCTTCACAGCGTCAGTGGAACTGCTTACAAACGATTCCCCGAATCCCTCAGAGACGTCACAGGCGTTTGATTATCGAAAATCCCCAGATTCGATGTTGCCCTCCATCATATGCATCGCGTGGGTGTGGAGCAGGTCTCGAAGTCTGGAATCTTATTTCCTTGTGCCATTGTTCTTTGTGTCGGCACCTTGGCGAAGTGTGTCCAACTTATTGAATTTCTCGGAAAGGCCAGCTAGGGGGAGCTTCTCCTCCAAGAGGAAATCTCAAGTGGGAGATTGTCATCTTGTGACTGTTTGTCGTCCCCTCCCCCTCTTCCCCCCTCCCCGACAAGCCTTCAGGGTGATTTCTCGCGACGCGATGAGAGGAATACTCTCCATGCTCTTCACGATGAGCTCTGGATCAGTTGTTCCCTCCAAAAAGATTCTGCTAACGTCTTCTGCCACGAGTCACTAGCAACTGACGGGCTCGAAACTGACCCCTGGCATCGGCGTCCGACCGGAGCCTTCGAGTGGCCAGCACTGCGACGGTCGCTGAGCAGAATAAAAAGCTTCGCGGGAATGTTAATGGCTCAACGTTTGCTCGGTCGTCGCCGAGTGCCGCCGCTCTAGTCAGTGACTCGCGGGTGGCCTGAGGAGGATCCATTGAAAATGTAACACAAATAAACACGTTCTTCCATCTCGTCTGATCGTTCTCGAAACGCAAAGACAGCAAATTTTCCGAGGGTTCCAGGTCTCCCCTGCTTCCAGGCCACCCAGTCGGAAGAATGGGCGTTCCTCTGACTCTTCCCCCGGAAAGGCCCAACCATTAGCCAAGCGGACACCAGCAACGCTTCCTCAACGAGGCTCCCAGATGATCTATGCCCTGGTGCGCGAGAAGAATTGTCGTGTGTCTTTTTCCAACCGGCCTCCACTATCCCCGCTGTCGCGTGGTGAACAGAGCATGCCCCAATGAGTAGCGTTTGAAACGACTGAATTCAGGGCCCACATCGAGCGACGCGGACCATCCAACCGAACTGGTAACCAATGTGGCAAGGGACAGGCCGTCGGAAAGGTTGGTGTTAACTTCGTTAGGATCGTTATTTCGCACGAATCACAAAATTCGTAATGAAGTGCACACATCAGGCGACACAGAATCTTCATTTGAAAACAGGAGAGTAAGTTTCGGAAGGAGCTCGACAATCCAACTCCCTCCGAAATCAGACGCTCAGCGACATGCTACATCTCGTCCTGGAATTCGAGCTCTGACACACATTGTCAAGCACGCTCATTCCGAAACCCTCTCCGTCCATTTCTTTTTTTTTTAGGATTCGAGCGCCTCCGATATTCCTCTCTGTCAGAACCTGCCACGTAGAAAGGGAAACGAAGGGAAGGAGAGCTTGATCCGCTGCATGCCGGTCGAAGAAATAGCCCAGGAGATTTCCGCGTGGTTTTCAGACGTGACCTGGAGTTTTTACGCTTTTGGTCGCTCCACCTGACAACATCCGCAGGAACGAACGGGAAGTTGTCAAAACTCACCAATCAGAACCGAGCACGGGCTTCACCGTTCCTGGGGTCGAGTTCCAAGGGCGCGAACCCGAGTTCGTAGCTCAGGCGGGAGTTCCGAAGGAACTGAAGCCAAGCAGGAGCTTGCGAGGACAGGCTCATTCTTCTGATGTGGGTAATTTTGAGCCCAGGGATTTTGGAGCCCGATGCCACTCAGAGCCCAAGAGCATTTAGAGCCAGTATACATTTGAGCCCAGTGACGATTTGAGCCCTGGAACTATCTGACTCCAGCGACGATTTGAACCTGGAGAGATGTAGAGTTTCAAGGCACTTTGAGCTGTTCGTTCATGCGTTCATGTAAAGTCCGGTTTTTCTAACATTGTTCGAGGATAATAACGTTCCAGATTCCAGCAATGCAGTGTTTCCTCATGGATTCCATAGTCTTTGCGAGTCCAGCGGAGCCCCTTCATTCATTCATCCGGCAAAGCGGTGGCAGTAGACTTCACTGAAAAGGGCAGCTCCCATAGAGTATCACAGGGGGGTTCCGGGAGAAAAATCGAACTTCTCAAAAATCGTCTCGCTACTCCCATGAAAAACTCTCGAGCGTGACCCATTGGAAACAGATCAGCGCAACATCTATTGAATCGTCCTTCGAAGTCTCCTCGCATTCGAAATTTCCGGTTTTCAGTTCATGCAGGATCAATCAGGAAATGGAATCCATGGAGAAACTTCCCATTGTCGAATCCCAATCAAGAGAAATGTTCGGGAAGCCGGACTCCTGGGCTTGAATAGACGCTGGGCTCTGAATGCTCGTGGGCTGTTGATGTTATTTGGCTCCGATTCTCGCCGGGCTCAAATTTACTTGGGCTCTGAAGGTCTTCAGGCTCAGAACGACAAACACCTCTCATTTCTTGAGAGGGACTGGCGCCCGCGCTCAACCTCTTCGTCGATTCGTCATTCTGTTGATTGAACTCGTCGAACAAGATCGCTGCTTCGAAGAGGAGGCATCCAAAACCCAGGATCCACCTGGGTGGAAAGTTTCTGAGGAATCCTTATATCTGGATTACGACGCTCGTTCTCGCTGGGTTCGATCTGCCTGTGCGGGGCAGGCTCAGATCTTGCTCTCGAAGCAGAGGTGTCTCTTGACCCGCAGCATATCTAGCCTCGGAGACGAGCAACGCTGAGCCGCACAAAGATACATCGTGCGAGGAAGAAAGACGACGAACAACGAAAAAAGGCGGAAAAAAAAACAAAAGCCTGGCGCCGCGACTTGTAGGCTCCCAGTGGCAGGTACCACCCGTTTCCGTCATCAACATCACGACTCATCTCGCCACCCAACGCGCATTCCTGCCAAACAAGGCGAGCTAGCTCGCCCATTGTCCTGCCACCCGTTTCTCCCGCGCCGCCATCTGGAACGGAAAGCGAATCGAGGATCATCCTCGAACGTTATTGAGCGCTTCAAACCCTCCCGACGTTCAATCTGATCTAGAAATGTAGTGTCCGCATGCCCCCGCCACTGAATGATTTCGAATGCCCCCCCCCCCCCAGATGAAACTTGTTGTTTGACTTTCAAATAAGAATAGAGGGAGCTTGGTCCCGGGAACGTTTCAAATTCGAACGAGGTTTTTTTTACTGCGTGCATGAACTCCGTCAGAGGCTTTTGACCAACAAACTCACAAGAATTTCGGTAAGTTTTCGAATCGCTCCCAACCTGCTCGCTGTTTCATGGGGGTGAAAGAGTGATACGCAGCCCTCATTCAGTGCTTCCCACGAAGTGAGAAATGTTACTTCACCAAATTCTGAAATTGAAGGATGGAAAACAGAAAAAAATGAAAGTGGACCGGACCTCGCCGCTCATAAATTTCACAGTCAGAAGAAAGGCGGCCCGACACCTCTCGACCATTGGCTGCCAATAACTCATAATAATGCTCCGGTAATTGCCTGATGACTCTGAGGTGTTAAATGAGATCGGATCAGGACAAACCTGTTTCGGAATTTTCTGCGTCCGGCGCGAACTTTCCGGCACCTCCCTTCTTTCGGAGTGGGAACAGCCGAATGGACACATCAAATCGTGCTGATCGGAAATCCACCCTGTTCGTCAACGGTCGGGCCGGTCATACCAGTACCTACCCGAGCAGTATTTGAACAGAAGCACACGGTGAGCAAACATGGGCAGCGATCGAACGACTAAATAATGACCAGCAGTAGCATCATGATCGTGTAATTATCCGTGGACGTCCGGAACGAGAGGAAAACCTTCCTACCCTTACCTAGCTTGGACATTAAACGGCCATATACAAAACAGCGAAACAAACTCACAGACGAAATTTCCACTTACACGTTGTTTGACGTAAAAGATGACTGTTATGAATCATTTCATGCGTACCAAGGGAAGCCGGAGGCTTCTTTTTCCGCCGTTTTTCTCTTCTGGTTTCCCTTGTCGCTTCCCATCTTTTACCGACCAGAAGACCGCGCCGCTCGCAGAGACCGATAAACTTATCAGAGAAAAATTATCGTACTGCCAGTATAAATCATCCGCTCCGACCCCCACCGGGCGACTGTGGTTCTGAGTAATGAAAAACGGAAAGCGTCAACGAGGGTTAAGTTGCGGTTTTACGTTGGGGGACACTCTGTGGACAAAAACCGACCCTCTCCCGAGTTGTCATCGAAGTCACCCCTCCAGCATGTCGCGAGGACAACAGTCCAACGGTGCATAGAGGAGAGCGTCTTTTAATCGTGAGTTCTTCTCTAGTTCCACGAGGTGGCTCCGGCGAGGCTGATAGCCCTGAAGTACCTCCGGCAACCCGAGTTCTGTCCACCCCTGAGCTCGACGGAAGAAATTTCGCAGTAGTAGGTCAGGAATGGCAACGTCAACGACCGCACACCGGTGACACTGCAGGCAAGCGGGCCAACCGAAGTTTTTGGCAGTACCACGACCTTAAACAGAACAAGGATCAGGTGTAGCTCGGAAACTTGTGTATCGAGGCGGAAGTACAAGGTCTCCGATACAGGAAATGATGGAGAACGGAGCGACCCACTTAGCGAGCAGATGAGCGACTTCGTGGAGTCCTTGAACTTCTTCCCGTCTTCTTGTGGCTCTTTGTTCAGCCAAAAAGTAGGGGAACTGTTCTGTTCGTGAATGGCACTGTTCTCAATAACGAGTCGTCATAACCATAAAAACGAATGGGGCAAATGCTCAACTAAACTTTGTCAGAGCTCCGTCGAGTTTGTTCCGGGAGGCAGGACCACACAGAAAATGCCGCCGCCACCACCACTACTATGAACGAAACTAAACCAGACGGAACTCTCGACGTCAGCGGCTCACGAAGAAAACTAGGGCCAGCTACTTTACGCTCTAACCGGTTTGGGCGACTCCCACATGCAAGGCTTGTGAGAAAAGTACGGAGGTCACGCGTGAGAATGTTCTTTCCCGAAATTTGTCTCCTTCAGGCATGCCACGCGGAAGTCACGTTCGCGCCAGAGAAGTCAAGAAGGATCTCAAAATCACGACTCAGCCACCGAAAAGCACCGATTTTGAGCCCCGATGGAGGATCTTCCGGATCATCTCGAACACGAATATGCGATGGGATGTCTTCGAGGACGGGCGGACTCGGATAGGGATAGAGGCTCCAGCAGAGCTGGATGCACCCCAACTCGGCGCGAAAGTTGGTCGCAAAAGTAAAACTTGTTCGAGAGGAATTTTCCCGCGAGCTCAAGTATTTGCAATCGGATTCAATAGATATCGCGGACTTCATATGATTTGCCCACTCAGAACTTGAACAACTGGCATCTCCTCGAGTGATAACACAAGCAATATTTGAGGATGAAGGAGGTCGGTTGTTACGGAGTTAATTTGTGACGCACGATACAGTGGATGCCAAAGCCTGCATCCAGGACGTCTTCACAAGTCGACGCGCTGTTGGATGACCTGGAGAGAAAATGCCGCATTCGATAACTCCTACGACATGCCGAGAAATTGCGATACTGTCATTCGTTATGGCTCCGAAATATTTAGTCAGGTACAATATGATCGAGGGCCCGAAGCCGGCGCGTCGTTTTCAAGGGACGAGAGAGCTGAGAACCTTTGTCGAAGAGTGAGATCGCCTCCCGGATGGGCAGTTCTGAGATATCCCAATGCACAACGCTATCCGATGGACCAATCAGCATTTGCTTGAATCTCCAAAGAACGGAGCAGTTGGAAACAGAGTGTGCACCTCGAATTTCAGTGAAATGGCGATGAGGGATCCGAGAACAAGACCACCGGAACGACACAAAACCTCGGATCGAAGGCAGAAACAAACATCCCAGGAAGCGGGGCGCGGATCAGATTTTCAACGATACGAATGTCGACCTTCCCTTGTCTTGATTGCATATGCGATGGATGGCTTGCGGAGCGACCGGGTTCGAATTCGGAGCTCCGGATACTCATAGTCCACGTCCTCCGTTCGAACCGCTTCTATACGCTTTCAATCCGAACGGGGATTCTCGGACACTATCGAGCAGCCGCCGTCGGGAGGAGTAGAGTGGCTTCATCTTCTCCATGGATCGCTCGAAGATGATAACTTATCGTTAGATCATTCTTCTATTCTCTAGGAATAGCGCTGAGCTGCGCCGAGCTCAACCGACACAAGATTTATCTGGACTGACTGCAGCGCAGCAGATTTCAACGTACGGAGTTTCTGAGAGAAAAATTACGGAAATATTCCTCGGTCGTTGCGAGCCAACGAGCGTGTGAACCAGAAACAACACACTCACACACGCGGAACACCAGCCGAAAGCGAAAGTAATGGATGGGCAGCCCGTAAATAGAGGAAGCTATGTTAATAATGACCTCGGAGAGAGGCCAAGAAAATAAACGTAGCCGATGAATATTAGCAAACAAAAACTAGAGCGAGCGAAAATAAAACAATATCAATCATTGCCCGTCCGGCAATGAGCCTATCGCGGGCGCACGCGTTCTCCGTTTGTGGATTCCTTCTGCTGGAATGAGACTTGTTCACAACTCGTCGACCCAACGTCCATTACGTCTCGCGATGATTACCGTACCTTCGCTTCTGAACCCGTCCCGAAAGCCTCGGTCGCGAGTCGCGACCAAATTTTCTGTTGTTTCTCCTTCCGCCGCAGTCCTGTTATCAAAGCTTTCAGCACGAATTGACGGCCTCTGCGATCGCCGCCGTGATGCGATCTCAGCCATAGTATCGGCCTGTAGTTGGGTTACAGACGGGATTCCGCGAAAAATTTGTCGCGAGCCGGACCGCAAAAAACCTCGGTACGGACTTGCGACTTCTGTGGCGCCCTGCGAAGCTCCTGCTGTAGATTTCACTGAGGCCCGACAGATCTCTAGAGCGAGCCGCCCAGGGCTGAATCAGAAGACCGCCCCACGTGAAAAGTTTTAGAAGAAATATTCTGACCCGAGTGACCCCCATGTGCCCTTAACGACTCGAGGAGTGCTCCGTACTTGGGCTCTGGACCCATTAGAGGGCAACGTTTCGAAAATCGCAATCATGCCGCCGAATGCTCTCGTTAAGCGTGACGACGACAGTCACGCATTGAGCCGATGGCGGTGTTATCTCTTGTTAGCGTCTTCGTGTAGGGAATCTGAAATTTCCTAGAGAGACTTCCAGGCTCAGAGCGAACAGGCTGGATACTGGAACGGGAGGGACATATTATTGTCATTATTTGTTGGGACGCTCCTTTCCAAGTATACCGAGAAATCAGCCAACGCCGCGACTCTACCCCTCCCGGGCGCTACTCGCTGACCTCAGTCAGCTCGAGGGCTGTTGAGCAAAAACTCGAGATGAGAGCGGAGGGATCATCTTTGCGGCTTATTTCGCCGTGGGCCACCTGCGGGACGAACATCGAGCATTGTCTCGGTCGATCGCGTTTGCTGCAGCTTGGAACTATCGTCGTTGACTCTCCAGCCGGAGAGGAATGATCTGGAATCGAAGAAAATGAGAGCCCACGAACTCCCGCGCAGGTCAGCGCGAAGAGCTGGAGCTCCCGAGTGTGCTGCTTTCGCTTCTGATGACGTTACGCTCGATAGCAGCTCCCATACGCATCCGTGTCGTTTAATTGTGGGCGGACAGCATCACTGTGTGATGAGGAATCGCCGGAGCGATCCGCGTCACGGCGGAGAGCGGTGTTTTCTGTAATGGTGGCCAGTTACTTGTACCGGTGGACGCCTCAAGCAGCTCGGCGTTGCTCTATTTTCATCCGAACGTCTGACGAAGTCGCTCCGCAAGGGATTCCCCTGGCCATGTCATAGAATTGCGGAACGTTTGGTTCGTCGGACCGTTGCTCCCTCTGCAGTCCCGGTGCCAGCGTGACTCCTTGCTGGCCGCCCCAACAACAAATGAGAAGCCATTTCTCGCACCCAGTGTGCACGGCGGCGGTCGATCATCTCACTGCGGCGATCCTCCTGCGTGGGCTGACAAGCAGGAGGAACAACAACATCGGCTACTACGGCACATTAGCGACGCCGTAGCCGCGGTAGCTGCACCTCAGTGAGGGCTACTTGTAGACGGAGAACGGTCGTATCCGCTCCCAAGTCACTGTGATCTGGATAAAAACGGGAGTTTTCGTGATCACCGATCACAGAGAGCGGATCGGGCGCGATTTCCTATTTGGGACTATTGACTAGTCTTCGGAGATGAGCTTCGGACTCTGTCCGCTGGACTCCGTTTCAGATGCGGGGTTCGAGCGGAATCCGATCTATCAGGGATCGTCGATGGCGGGAAGTAAGCAGTCGCGGATTGACCGAGCAACAGCGGAATGACAAAACGACTGAACGCTCCCACAGTTACCGCGCGCTGTAAATGTGCCGATGTGGTCACGCAAGACTGTCGAGCGGCCTCTCCTCTCGGTCATCGAGTGGATCGAGCTCCTCTCGTTTAAAGTGAAATTGTCGAAAAGAAGACAGAAGTGCCGTCGATTCGGATGCGCGGAATTTTTCAGATATTCGACCGCGGCGGCATCTCATCGGCTCGCTCCCACGGGATATCCCTCGAAAACGAAACTTGCTGAGCAACTCTCATCGTAAAACAGAGTTGTACCCGGGGCTCGCGAATGCTACGTGCCACTCCTGTCTCTCCATCGCTGTTGACAACAATGTCCCCGTGATACTTATCGACCAATCAATTCCTCTCCAATCGATTTGATTTATTTCCGGGCTTCATTTATTCGCGATGCTGCGATTTCCTTTTGTTTCCGAGACTGTCGTTCGGGACATTGACTGCGGTTGACGACCGAGATCCTTATCGCTTCATGTGTCGTTTGGAATGCACGCTGCGTCCACGCCTCCTGAGGTCTCCCGCAGGCTCGCGTGCCGTCGGCCGTGCTGCAGCATGCGGCACGCGAAGTATGAGACGATCCCGAACAAATGGGGGGATATCAAGCGAAGAAACAGAGATATTTCTTTTGACGGTGACAGCTGAACTCCCCACCTGCGGATTGTGGAACAGATGTCGTTTGCTCTCAATTGAGAATGCATTCCGTCGACACCGTCCGCTCGGTGCGACCAGAGAACATCAGCGGCAAATGTATTCAAAAAACTGAAAAAATTCCCATAGACCACTGAGGAGTTCTATTCCCCCTGTTTTCCATCCATTTACAACAAGGCCTGCAAACCCGTAGATAAGGAGTCTGACTGCATCGATTGAAATCTCGACGACCGTTTTTCGCGGAACATGGCCCGTGATTGATAACTTGGTTCAGTTACTCTGGAAGGACACTCTGGTTGGATCTGGAGAATTTCATCCACGGATCTCCAGAATCAGATGTCCCTCGGAGAATATCTAGGTGACTGGCTGGATTTTCATGTGGCACGACTGCCACCTGAGCTCGTCGGGTTATAGCGCATTCCCGAATGTCCTTCACCGAACAGGCCAACAAACAATAATGCGCGAGATGTCATCCATCGAGACGAGAAAAAAGGCCATGGATGTGGGTTGGTGACTGGAAGTAGATACATATTTATTAACAATGAACCGAGGCTTGAATCGAGATCGTTGAGTGCCGGCGTGACTCGTTGGGCGTCCATCGATTGCCCCGATCCGAGAAGGCAACGATCCCCAGTTCCCCCAAACGTCAGTGAACGACGTGATTCAACGGCTCGGCACGGGTAGACGTCAGGTCGATCTGTTTTTCCAGCTCTTCGTCGAGCTCGCCTACGAGCACGACGTTCTCGCCCCTGATGACGTACAGGCCCATCGGCACCTGCTGAACCCCGTCTTGGACGCTGAACACCCGTTCATGGCTATCCTGCAGGATGATGTTGATTGCATGATCGTTACCTGGAAGGAACAGAGTCGAACTTTCCGGTAGTACTGCGGTCTCCGAAATGACTACAACGGAGTGACTCATCGATAGCAGGCCATTTGCAGTGATCAACTACAGCAAACTGTGGCCGAGTCACAGAAGCGACGGCGACGATGACCACACACACCGCTCGCTTACAAAGCGTCGAAGAGAGAAAAAAAAACGTCACCCAACTGCGGAGAAGTTCACCGCTGCCTACGCTTGAAGGCGCATTAACTTACCCGACCCAAGCGAGTGCGGGGAACTCCTCGACAGCTGATCGCAGACTCAATTCCTGTTCACACAATGTGCACCAATAGCACTGCCTTTTCTTCTCGTTGTCGTCACCGCCGCCGCTACGAACGCGGTTGTCAACGTCGTCGTCGTCGTCGCTGCTGTTGTTCCGCTTGAGGATTGCTTTGTGAACGTTGTACTGAACACACTCAGGACTCAGCCAGGACATTCTGTTCACAGCTCTACCAGCGGCCTCCTGGAGCTGCTTCGGCTGCGCCTCGAGCAAATATGGCAGGATAACGGAGAGCAGGGGGGACAAGTGCTCTTCAGAGAGTTCTAGTTGGCCGGCGTAGTCTCCCAAAGCATTCAAAAGACTAAGCTGGTATCTGAACACGGACGAGTGCCGGTAATCAGCGAAAGGGGTTCGCTTCGACACCGCCTTCTGCCGCTCCAGAAAAGCGCAGAACCTCGGCCAGAGCTCGCTGATGATTCGGGAAGCGACGAAACTTCGGCTGGTACGGCATAACACCGAGAGAAGATTTAGGGCTTTCACGGATAAAGCGAAGTCATGTGAAGATTTCAACCGGTAGATTAGAGCCTCCCACGCCGTGTGCACCAAAGGCAGTAGTTCCTCTTCGTAGGCCTCAATCGACAAGAAGCAGTCGGCAGTCAATGCGAAAGCCTTCGTGTGTATCACTAAGTCGCCGGTTTGAAAATTCACTAACGCTTGGACTATTTTCCTGCTAATTCTGACGTCGACGGGAACCGCCGGTTTCTCTTCATCACCTATGCTATAATTCCCTTGATCTTCTTTGGTGTGGCGTTCGGCGTCACGCAGCATCTGCGAAGGATCCGAGTCGTCCATCGGTTCTTCATCGAAGTCGAACGCTTCCTCCTGCTCGTTTTTCAACAACGCGGCCGCATACTCCTCAAGATTTATGGAAGTCCTCTCGATGGCTGGATCTTTCGGCGGTGGCGGAGGGAACCGCTGCTGTAAACACCTCACGACGTGACCGAGGGTGGTCATCGCCACGAGCTCGTTACCGCAGGAGAGCTGGTGTATAATTTCATCGAAAAGCTTCTCGAAGTCCTCAACGGCTCGAGCGGGCAAGAATTCCAGGAGACCTCGGCAAGCGTCGTGGTATCTCACGGCGTCCACTGCAACCAGTTCGCTCAGCTGATCGGAGATCTCGTCCGAGGAGTCGCCGATTAAATCTTCTAGATTCGAGCAGTTCCGATTCCGTGGCATTGCGAACAGTGCGAAATAGGCGCAAGAGCTCCACACGTCGTTTCTATTCTGGCTTTGCGCGAGAAGGAACAACAAAACCGAAATGTCAGAATTGGATGTTTTCCTCAAGATATGCCCCAACGCTAATAGCAGGAATGATCCACAGAGAATGTCTCCGACGGCTGCATTGGCAGGACCCGGGACGAGATCGAGTAACATTTCAATTAAGTCTCGGCACCCTTCGGAGTCTATGTTCACGTTCTCAATCAGCAGAGCAAAAATTAACGCTGCTTCGGCGATGTAATGAGAATCGTGCCGAAGGTTCTCCACCATCAGATCTCGGCACAGATTAGAATGCAAAGCTCGCCCGAAAGTCCGACAAAAGTCTTGGAGGGCGACGTACGCCTCTTCATCGAAGGAGTTGATCTGACGGTGGATGTTATTCAATGGAGCGCCTTGATAGATCCCACTCGCACTCAGTCTCAGCACATGACGGTCAAGAGCGACCAGCCGATGCAGGCACGAGAAGAATTTCCGCCGCGAGAGTGGGTTGTGGAGCGCGCGGAAAACCGTGCTCGGGTTCAATTTCAGCAGTCCCTGGAGCTGTCTCAGGAGAGATAGCTTCGCCCGGTTCGAGCCCACGGCTGTTATTTTCGGCATGCGCGAGAACAGCTGGTCGAAGTATTCTGAGAATTTCTCCTCGACGGAGATGTTCTGACACGTGCGTGAGAGCAGCTCTGCGAAAAGCTCCTTCCGTATTTGATTAGGATTCTCGACAGTCAGAAGGATCTCCAAACACAAAGGAATGACAATCTCGAGGCGGTTGGAGCAGTGCCTGAGCAATTGCTCGGCGAAATACTTGCACGAAGTTTCGCATTCCTTCATGTGCGGTGGACAGGCGACCCGTTTTAGGGTCGAGGCACAGTTGAGCAAGTTCGGGGTCGTCGAGCTGTAGTAGTGCTCTTCCAAATCGTGCTCGTCGCTCATCACGAGCGTGATGGAGTCGGTCAGGGCTCTGAGCGCGGCGTTGAAGATCCTCTGGCTCCTCTCGCAGTGATCCATAACTTGCCGCAACAGGCCGCAGACGATTCCCGGCAGGAAACCCTTCACGACATCGACAACCGGCCGCTTCCGACTCAGGTATGAAAGTGTCAAGCTCCCGATGGCGTTCAATTTCAACTGCTTGTCTGTCCCGTTGATGCAGTCAACGAAAACTTTGAACAAAGGGGCCACGACCATGGCGCTGTCTTGACCGGTGTAGACCTCGAGGATCATTTCCTCATCGATACTGGTGAAAATGGTTGTCATCAAATCCAAGAACGACATTTTCAAGGCGTCGCCGACCGGCGGTTGGGGTTCTTCTCGAGGCGAGCAAATGAACATGAGGTTCGTGAGGAAAACGTTGTTCAAGGCCGAAGCGTCTCTGAAGTTCTTCCCTAATCTTTTTATTACTCCACGCAACGAGTCCATTAGGATCAAATCCAATCGTTCGTCCCGCGGACCGTTCTGTATTCGTGACAAGTGGGGCAAAAGAATGTGCTTCTGATACTCGACCAGAACATCATCGTCGCAAATCGCTATTTGGGCGGCGAAATCCTCGATGTCTTCCGCGGAGCCGCGTTTGAGAACCAATACGCAGTAACGACTCAAAACTTCCATCACGACCGCGGACGAGAGATTTACGGACCGAGAGCAAATTGAGAATTCGAATCGGGGTTCAATATCTGATGGACGTCGCCTGCTCGGCACGGGCGCCAACAGCGGTCTCTCACGGAGTCTCCGTACCTTTGAACGTCCCCACGAAGTTTCTTCCGTCGGCTGTGACAACGTGCACCAAACGATTCTTGTATCCGTCGAGGGAGGTTGCCATGACCCGGGTTTGTGAATCGAGCCAAAGCAGATTATCCTCAAATAACAGTTACGTTATCGAGTCCTGTTCACGGCGAAAAGGCTCGATCCCTGATAGCTACACGCGATGCGGATTCTCCCGGGAGGAGCCTCGATGTTACCATCTAACGGATCGACATCTGGAAATGCAAAACCGGTCCAGCGCATCCCCAGAAGCCTCCGAGAAACTAGAACCAAGGGCTTGTGATCGCCCCCATCAGCGCTCGTGGTTTTCTGCGAGCTTCGAAAGACGGTCCGTGGGGTTTTCGAAATTGGCGGCCAAGCCAAGATGGCGCTACCCACGTGCGATTGAGTGAAAACGTTTTGTAGATTCGCCGGTTTGTTTGGGGTTTTGTGTATTCTACCGAGAGTGAAAACCACCAAACTCCGTTCGAAATTTGCGCTGAGGAACTTGGAAGCGATCTCAAGGTTCTCAGGTGGGTGCTGTTGTGCGGTGTTTGAACCGCCTAACGGTCGTAGAGAAACTACGCGCTCTTTTTGGGCCAACGCCGACCCCCACCCAGTGGTGTGAGGTTCCTGCTTTTCCTCGATTTTCCTCGAGTTCAGAGGCTTCCTCGAGCTGCGAGCTTTATTCGAAGTCTACCGGTGGAGTTGGGGGCTTCCACGCTGCGTCGATGATTTGTTGTCCTTCTCTTCAGCGCATTTCGAATTTCGTTTTGGACGATGACGCCAGCGTTATGGCATGGTTACGTTCTATGAAGAGGCGACGAATTGTTTTGATTCCTCGGATGAAGCTTCAAAAGGAGTCGATTCTGCCAAACACCTACCTAGTTCGATTGCGTGGCCGGCGAATTTTCGCTGTGGGAAGCTCAGCAAGGCAATCATGAGTTTTTTGTTTACATTTCCAGAATGACGTCGACTGGACAGCGGTG
This sequence comes from Phytoseiulus persimilis, assembly GCA_037576195.1. Lineage (NCBI taxonomy): Eukaryota > Metazoa > Arthropoda > Arachnida > Mesostigmata > Phytoseiidae > Phytoseiulus > Phytoseiulus persimilis. The sequence goes on from CM075103.1 coordinate 7,580,237, forward strand.
TCCGCTCTGCAGCGAATCGCTTCTGAAGTTCCTATTCAACCCCAACGGGGACTACATCCTGAATTGCTCATCGCGCGTTTGCCTCTACGGGGTCCTTCACGCGAGGGTCTTCCATGCAGACCAGCCGCCGCCAGCAGAGGAAGCCGCATCGATCATGGACGGCGCGCCTGGAACTTGTGACGTCGCCGTTCCGGTCGGTTCGAGTTTTGGCGGCGGTGACGGAAAGAATGCGTTCAATGAAGTTTCCAATCAAGTCGACTTATTTTCAACTTTCGGCGAGATGGATGATAAGGGCACAATCAGCATGATGGATATGACGACTCCGACGGGGCCGACAGACAGCTTTCCAGAGAGCTTCGATTTCTTCTCTGAAAGCCGTGATGGCGATGAGGATATGATAAACCAGTGGGTTCGGGAACTGACTGAGCCGTCGAGCACCGCGGTGGTTCCTTCTCCTGCAACGCCAACGGTTCCTGATCTGCCCCCCGCGTCCTCGATAGAAACAAAGGTGGATCTCAAGCCCGAGCCAGTGCCAGATCCGGAGACTTGTCAGTCGAAGTCCGCGGCAATGAGAGCAACGAGAAGAGTTCCGAGACCTTCAACGAGAAATCCGTTTGTCTCGGTCCCTGTGGCGCGGAAAACGGGCCCCATTATCAAACGGCAACCTGAGAAACCAGTCGCCAAGTTAACCAAACCGAAGCTCCTCTTGCCGAAATTGGAGAAACCGGCTAAGCTACCGGCTCGTCTCCAGAAGAATCAAGCGATCGCATCGAAACTCAAGAACCATCTTGGCGCCACCGACGACGTCCCGTCGGAGGCGAGCTCGGATTCTGGAATCCAGTCGGACGCGTCATCGGATCTAAGTAATTCTTCATCGTCATTGACTCCAATCCAGCGACTGCTTCATATCGAGGAAGCCAAGAAACGATCTTGGGGCGTGACCGGCATGCCAGGGTTCAAACCCTCCGCTGGGACAAAAGATCGACCGCGGAAACGACCCCCTATCTGTTGAGAGAACTATTTATTCGCATCGGAGCGCGTAGATGATAACGTCGGCTCGCTTCTGGAATGCGCCTCTCTGTGATCAATCCTTCATCCGAGTCCACGGAACTCAGCTCATCTTGTAACCGTGAAGGGCGTTTCGAGGAGCAGCTTTCGTCAGTGAACTCCAATTTTCAAGGGGTGGCCTTAATCGGCGGCCTGAAAACTTCACCCAGCAACCAAAGTTCCCCGCGCCCACAATGGAAACTTGTCCCAACTTGGTTCCCGAACGTGGGTCTCAGCTTCTGGCAGGGTTTCAAAAGGTCCCTCCTGGTTGGGTTCCTCGAACCCTACGAACTTCGAGGAGTAATCCTTCGATCGAAAGGATGTTTACTCGAAAGAAGATCATGTACAAACCTGTGAGTCGGTGTTTGTGGGCACACTGACAGAGGAGGGGGAGAAGCAGACGACGAAGATGACGCCAACAGTAATGGCGCGCTGTAACTTCTTGACCTGTCAGAACGACTCACGTTCTCTTTGTTGTGTTGGCTCACTGTAAATAAACATGTACAAGAGAATTTATCGGGACAGCTGCTAAATTTTCGTGTTTTTAGTATCGCCCCGATCGGTTCCGCAGAGTTTCTCTCAGCATCGTTCCACGAACGATGTCGTATTTCAGAGACCCAGCAAGGACGTGAGCTTGTCTTCCGGGAGAAATTTTAGATCGTTCTCCAGATTGCTTTTTTGTCGCTTCTTGAAACAATCGAGCGAGCGAGCGAACGAGGGAACCGCGAAGTAGGGTCTGGTGATGAGTGTCGTTCCCCGATTTCCGAAACACGATTCCTGCGCATCCCTATGAGGATGCCCCTCGAGAAACTCGTAGACTCCGGCGTGCCCCAGAAGCTAGCGCCGAATGTACGGTAACGCGGTACTCGAGCACTCTCTCTTACGACGACATTCTTGTTACATCTCGTTTGAGACAGCTTGCTGTGTCGGAATGCGAACTCGACGTTCAGGACAAGTGGATCTTAGGTCCCATTCGGAAACTCGCCACGGTAAGAGCGAACCGCTCACGCTGATGGGAACCGAAAGTTTGCTAATTGTCAGTAAGGAATTCTTGACCCGCTGTCAAGTTCAATGATCCACTGCTTCTCTCCCCGCTCCTCGTTCAAACCTGTGAAGAAACCTGAGACGTCCGACTGTCGGGGGTGTTTCGGCTGGACCGCTTGCTAGGTGCTTGCTCGGCTGCTTGGGTGGGTGGTTGAACGACGTCGCATCGGCCTCTTATCTTTTCCTGTCTGTTTCTTCTTCTCGTGTTCTCATTTCATTCTCGCCTTTTTTCTTTTCACATTTTCCTCACTCGCTGTATCGCGAGCTTTCTGGCTGCCCGCTTGCCCTGTTTGGCCTGTCACTCTCTGCAGATAGCGGAAGATAAAGCTGTAATTTCACCATCTCGTTTCGTGCCTCGTAAAGCCCGGTGTCCCGTTGAGCTTGAAAGGAAAAGATGCTCTTCGAGGCGAGAACTACGCGCTGGATTCCAGCGTTGTCATCGTCGCCTCTCTTTTTTCCCCGACATGACAACAGCGACGCCGAAGCTCCCCTCTCGCGCAGGTGGCGCTTCTCACGAGCCGAGGTGGCTGTAGGGCTTGGTGACAATTGAGTGGACCTCGAAAGCAACGAGCACGTTCGTTTACGACTGTTGTCGTACAGAGAAACATGAGAGACATTTAGTATTCTCATTCTGTCTGAGATCTTCTTTCCGGGAAATGCTCCTCTAAGACCTCTGGCGAGCGGATAAATTGTTTGCAAATTGATGCGTGCGTGGGAGGCTCCCCCGATCTCGGCTCAGAGTTTTCAGAGATTTCGCACTCCTGCTGCCTGTTGGCACCCGGGCATGAATTTCAACGAACACGAGAAACTGTTCCCCTTTTATGGTCTGCAGGAGCGCCGCGGAACAAAGGGGGTGATAAAACTTCAGTCGGTTTGGAGAAAAATATTCAGACTGCGACAGGAGCTACGATTGATCAAGCCGAGACATCGTTCGCCGCGCATTCCATCTCACAAGTTTGCTCGAATTCCTGAGAGGCTCGTCGACGAACTTCGAGCAAACCCGTTTCCGGGCGGGGACGGCAAGACGTCTTAGCGCGGTTCGGCGCTCGAATCAGCTCAAGGATAGGGAGGTTATTCGCGAGCGAACGCCTGGGTTCTGACCCGCTAACCAGCCAGAGTGCTGCCAGAGACCCGATCGGGACGCGGCGAGAAACTCCTCAACGATCGGCTGGTAGCTCGAGATGATAGATGATACAGCATGGGTCTGAGAACCAGATGATCATATGTTGAAAAGCGAAACGGCCTCAGTTGCGGGGAACGCCAAGTTTGATCTGACAGTTGTCGTTAGCTGAGTAAACACCACAGACCGAAACGAAAAAAATCTCCCAGGGCTTCTGTCCGCGTTCATTGATTAGGAGGTCGTCTTCGGCGTTGACAACAAGACCGATCACGTCTTGACTCTAGCTTCTAGTTCTCGATGTTTACTGATGGTGATCAGTAATCTGAGTCGTGATGAGGGGGCTCGCGGCTCTCACCGCTGATCGTAGCTTGGGGTAGGGACAACAAGTCGCGGTTACAGAAGTGCATACATGGGTGTTCATGGGCAGATCGGAAGACCGTGCATCGGTGCGTGCGATCGTACAATGATAACTTGAGAACGGTTGTTACTGGGGAAGAATTCCGACATGGCCGATCGACTACGATCAGATCGACTTCAGCAGTTTCCCGACACCTTCTACGACAACCACACTTCGGGCGGATCGTTCTTCTAATCGCTCTCCCATTTCAACAGAATGACTTCTCTAGAATTCAATGACGTCGAAGAAGCTCACTGATGTTGGCTCTGGAGACCGTTGATGCTGTGAGGGTACGACATGCGCAGCAACTAGGCACGCTTTTTGGACAGTGTAGATCTCTGATTCCGTCAATGAAACCGAGGCGCTGGATAGGTGGAAAACTGGAATAATCGGCTCAGGAACCCGGACTATTTACTGCAGAGAGGTTCCGTCGTCGTTTCCCAACAGCGCTTAGTGTCGGTGTCTATTGAATCAGCGAAACCAGCTCTTTCTTCTCAGGGAGACTGCTCTCTCTCTGTTTGTGGATGAGGAGGCTAGTTATTGGCGTCATTTCTTGAAGCAGCACTTCGTTTGTTGTGGGGCGCGCCTGCTGCCACTGCCGCTAGAATATGTCTAGAGCTAGTGACTGAGAGAGATGGAGCGGCTTTTTTTTCTCAATGAGCTCGGTCAACCGTTGCCTCTTTCTGTCTCGATCTACCAGACCCCAAGACCGCCGCAGCCGCCGCCGCCGCCACTACGACCGACATCATGAATACTCGGGGCGTCCCGCTGCCAGGTAGAGACTCTGCTCACCGCATCAAACCAGCCGAGAGCAACGTGGGCTCAAGCGCTGATGAAGACTTCGGACCCAGCGTTTAAACAACACTCACACCCGGAGCTCCCTGGCATTCATGTAAAGGCTCGCTGGGATTCGAGTCGACAGCGCTTGACGATTACCGTTGGGAGCCGAGCTTGGGGCTCTCGAGCAGCCTGAGCGAGAGGCTTTTGTCTGTCTGACAGGTGGACGACCACTCTTTCGAATTGAATACAGACCCACTCGGAGCTCAAAACGCGGAGTTCTCAACCATTTCCCCGAGTCTCGTCGTCTGAGTAAGAGAAAAAAATGAAATGCGCGACTTGTTGGAATCATTTTCTGTTCACAACTCGTCGCATATCGTAATCGATCAAGCGTTGACACCTTGTATGCGTATGCTTCGAATCGCTGAATCAACGATTGCCGATGCCGGATTCCGATGAGTCGAGTGTGAGTCGTAAGCGAACGAACGGATCCACACGAGATAATGGATTAGAGATGCACGAAACAGAGTGTGCTCAGAGAGCGACTCGACGATCGAACGAAAGAAACAATGGAGAACTAGGGGAACCGGATGCTAAAATCAACGTCGGACACTCGCCGACGACCCATAAATCACAACGTATCCGCATGGCGAGAGATTTGATTGCAAATGAATCCTTCTGTTCACTCTCGCTCGTAGTATCTCAGCTTCAAGCAGAGCGGAGATAGATTTGTCAGCTGACTTCGAGTTTGACTCCGCGACTGAAATGGGTACTGTCTCGGGACACACTGACTAAGCTGTGATTGGAGAGTGCACTGTGCCCACATCCGGAAGGGTCACGCTCGGGTTCGTGATCGAACGAACGAGGTTCCCATGGTCCTAAATTCGAATCATCGCTCGAGATCAGCTATCGAATGATACAATGATCGCTAGTTTCGTAGGAGCACTGTCTCCGGCCGGGCAACGGTTCATCCGACGCCGCACCCTCTCTTCGGACCTGGGTTTTCCCAGAATTCAAAACCTGAGGATTTTTGGCGCAACATGTGACTCCGAGCGGGTGCCATCGGGAGAGTTATGTTTGTTATGGTGGCTTGCTCGAACCGGCACTGTGGAAGGAGTGGGCTTGACTGACTGATGAGCCCTCTCTGATCGAACAGATTCACATCGTCTACCTCATTACAAGCTCCTCAATCCAGTAGCAGACAGGCAACAGGAGCGGCGACGAGGTCGCTCTTTGTGCGCGCAACTTGAGAACAGAGCGGCGCAGCACCTATCGTAAATTGTGCATTGGCCGCGGATCATTAGGCGAGCTCGCCGCAACCGCTGGAGTGGAGCATGCAACTCCGAAACTTCTCTAAGGCAATAAAACCGCCGACGCTCAGGGGTCAAACGCCAGTTTTGATTTTTTTGGCGGCATTTCATCAATCTTGTCCGTCATTGAGCTGGTCCAACGCATTCCTCCCGCAATCGAATATGCAGGTTTTTATTGTTACCGAATTGCCTCCGAGCTAATCCTTGAATCGAATCGATGTCTCGAGCTGCCATAAGCTGTGATCTCATGGATGAGGGGGAATATGGAAGTGTTGATGCCGATGTTTTCGGATCGAATGAAAAGTTAAATCGAAACGCGGGCAGGACGGAGATTATTCACCGCGGTGAAAATGAAACTCCGAGCGTCCGTGAATTATGGAGCAAGCGCGGTTGTCAACGCTGCTGATTTCATGCCTCTTTTGAGCATTTTTTTGTGTTGTAGGAGAACTGATAGCAGGCCGAACGGAGCATCGTCTCCCGTCATCGGTC